>OY856409.1:1432490506-1434890506 GCA_963693085.1 Alisma plantago-aquatica
TGATGACCCTTGACCTTTTTTGTTCTATTATGACTCATAAGACCATGAAATGTGCGTAAGTGATATGAATCCTGTAATGATCATGTAAAATTCTAAGAATCTTCAAATGATGTGAAACTTGAACCAAAACATCATGATGGACTCTAAATCGGTAAATGATCATAAAATTCACTAATACACAACTACAAACTAATTTTACAAAAACATTAAAATGAATCTCGTTAGAGTTAATGATGAGAACTAATACATGTATGCAATCTTATGATTAACCAGGTGTTTCTTGAGACCTAGATGGTCATGAATAGGTTATCAAATATCTGAATCAAGTAAGGGATTTAAATAACTATATTAGTGTGGATTTCTTTATTGAACCTTTATATGTATGTATGCTTTCTTTCTTATGCAAATCATTTCCATGCAGTATTCTAGTAATTTACTTGATGCTTTGTCTCGTTGTTTTATAAATTGAACACATAATATAGGTCTATGTTATACAAACCTTGTGCACGTACCTATAGTCTCAGGGTAAGGACACAAGGTTGGTCATCTTAATTGAGTTTCCAAGATATAGATGCCTATGTGATACATAGGTTAGCTCTTGGTAATAGCCTTGAGGTAACTTACAAGCAGGGTTAGTTAATCTTGAGCATCCTCACGGACCCTTCCGATAGGAAGTTGATCAAAGGAATTATGATATAAGATATTGTTTGTAAAATTAGAGTGAATTGACTAAAATATGGGTTCTCTCTTTACTAAGAAATTAATTCATTTATCTCTTGTTCTTTTACCTCTGCAAATCTTTCAAATTATGCAAAGCTTATATATGTATCTTTCTACCCTATGTTCAACACTTTTTGTGTTGACCTGCTTGTTTCATGTATTTTTAGGTTCATATATAGCTTGGGATTTGATGTCTTTTGATCATATGTTCAAGTGTACTTGTTGTAAGATCCTATCTAGTGTAAATGAGCATACTCGTATAAATGTACTCCAAATTTTTAATTTAAAATTATGTAATAAATGATTACATGATTAATATACTTGTTGAATATTGAGATTATGTTGGTGGTTTCACCTTGATATTTGTTCATGTATGCTAAGAATTTCACACACATTTTTTCTTTGGTATTTTTTTGGTTCACAGGGTTGTGATTTCAGTTCTATGAGAAATTCTTTGTCTCCAAAGCATTGCATTAGAATGTCCATAACTGTCACTAGTTTTCTATGTTTGCATGTTTTTTGTGTGGTTATAGTATGTATATGATTCATACTATAAGTATGTGGTGATTGGATACTTATATGTATTTATATAAAATCCCTCAATCAAATATTAAGTCTTAGATTCTTTCCATAAGCAACACACATGAAAAACTCGATCAACTAAGCATGGGCAAGCCTGAACGTGGTGATTCATCTATCTGGTGGAAGTGTGATAATAGATATGTGGGTCTGCCTCCGTAGGGTGCATATTCCATTGTGTTTGCTTTTGGTTCAGAGTTAACTAGGTGATCTTAATAGAATTAAGCATGGAGAGGCATAAAGATGTATTATGGAAAAGAGTTGTGATACCATCTATCCAAGAATTGCATATGATGCAATTGGAAAATGTTTCCTACTTAATAATTGGTCATGGACACCGACGTTGTTTGGACAATGACTCAATTCTTTTGGATTTGGATCGCTTGAAGGTTGTGCATTACAATCTTCCAAATTGGTGGTGAGGGCTATCAATTTTAACAAAATAGTGAGAGGGATATTTAATTAAAGGCCTAATTAATGTTGTCAAAATTTTCAAATCCATTTTTTAATCAAATCAAAGGCTTTTTGACATATGTACAATTTCTTTTTAAGAAACTAATGGCAACCAATAACATATTTTCACTAAAAGTGATGCTTAAGACGTACAAGTTAAATGGGAATAACTTTGATGACTGGTTCCAGATGTTGAGAATTGTTCTCACTCAAGAATGCAAGCTCTATGTCCTATAGATACCAGATCCAAATTGACCCGCTCCAACTGCACCAAAAGCTAAAAGGGATGCTCACAAGAATCATACCAATGATGTCATAGATGTCAAGTGCATGATGCTATGTTCAATGAACTATGAGTTGTAGAGACAACATGAGAGCATGGATGTTATTGAGATGGTACCATATCTTATGAACATGTATCAAGTTCTGGAAAGATAAGAGAGATATGATGTCTCAAGGATGTTGTACAAGTGCAACATGGCAGAAGAAGATCTAGTAGGTCCCCATGTACTCAACTTGATTGGGTATATGGAGAACCTTTCTTGAATGATATTTCCCTTGGGTCAAGAGTTAGCCAAATATGTGATTCAGCAATCACTACCAGAATCATACAACCAGTTTGTCATGAACTACAACATGAAAAATTTTAACAAGCCATTGTAAAATTTACTTGGCATGTTGAGGACTGTTGAAGCAAGAAATGAACAAGGACAAGATCAAATCTGTGATGATGATCATCATAGATAAATGGAAGTCCAATGCCAATGGAAAAGCTAAGAAGAGTTCTAAAGATGGCCAAAATCCCAATTCTTCTACACCAAAAGCAAAGGGAGGGGTTACTAAGGAAGAAAATAGTTACCATTATCACCAGGATGGAAACTAAAAAAGGAATTTCCCTTTTTATTCAAAGGAACTATATAATAAGAAGTAGGGGAGAGAGATATCCACTTCTGGTATATACATTATTGAAATAAATCACTATTACAAAAAATAGTTTTTACAACAGTTCATTTTTCCATTTTACAACGGGAGTCAACTGTTGTATTAGATCGTGTGGTCTTATGGGGGGTTCTTTATACAACATGTGTTGCGCATGTTGTAATATATGAATTTTATACAACAGTTAATACATGTTGTAGTTCATTGAACACACCTATTGTAATAGGGGTGCTGTATATAACATGTTGAGACAAAAGGAAAATACATCTAGACACAAGGTTTTGAACTTGAGACCACTTGAAAGAAAGGCACATCTCAAACCACTAAACCAGTTTCATTTTATGCAACACATATATTCTTTGTTGTACATATACAACAAATGACGTGCAAACCTGTTGTGTGATTGTGGTCTATTACAATGGGTAACTATTACAATAGGTGAAAGCCTATTGTGTAATTATAGTATACTACAATGGGTTATAGTATGTTGTGTAATGATGGTCTATTACAACAGGTTAACATATGTGACTATTACAATGGGTAGAGCATGTTGTGTAATTATGATCTTTTACAACGAGTTAGAGTATGTTGTGTAATGATGGTCTATTACAATGGGTTAACATACATGACTATTACAACGAGTTAGAGCATTTTGTATAATTATGATCTTTTACAACGGTTTAGAGTATGTTGTGTAATGATGATATATTACAACAAGTTAGCATACATGACTATTACAATGGGTTAGAGCATGTTGTGTAATTATGGTCTTTTACAACGAGTTTGAGTATGTTGTGATATTACAGTCTATTACAACAATTTAGAACCTATTGTAGTATCACATATACTACAACGAGTTTGGCCCATTGTATATAACTTGTGTTGTATAGAATATATAATTCACAACACACAAATAGACTTGTTGTAAAAGATATGCTAACTACAACACAACCAACAGAACTGTTGTGTTTTTCCCATTGTAAAAAACATTTTCTGTAGTAGTGAATATGTCTACTTCTTCATCTTGGGTACTAGATATTAGATTTGGATCATAAATATGCTATAATTTGTAGGATCTAAAAAGAAGAAACCTTTATCAAAGGGTGAGTTCAAACAATGTGTCACAAATGGAGCAAGAGTTGTTGCCACTATAGTTGGAACCTATCATTTATCTATGCCCACTAGCCTCATAGTAGAGTTAGAGAGCTGCTATTATGTACTTGCCACTAATAGAAACATCATTTCTTTATCTTTTACAGATAAGATTGGATTTGAATTTCATATTAAGAATGGTTGATGTTCTACTCCTAATGATGAGATCTTTTATGGCAGTGTCTAATGTCTTAAGGTATATATTTGTTGGATCTAGAAACAAATGTCTATAACATAAATACCAAAAGGATAAAACTTGATAACTCAAATAAAACATATCTTTTGCATTGTCGTCTAGGGAACATCAATGAGAGACACATTTATAGACTCCATAAGGATGGTTATCTAGACTCTTTTGACTTTGGATCAATAGATACATGCAAATCTTATTTGTTTGGAAAGGTGACAAAGACTCCTTTCACTAGTAAAAATGTGAGAGAGAGAGAGTAATCTATTAGGACTCATACATACTGAAGTATGCTGCACTTTTAGAACAAATGCTTGAGGTAGTTACCAACACATCATTACCTTTACTAATGATCTCAGTAGGTTTGTCCATGTTTACTTATGAAACACAAGTCCAAAACCCTTGAAAGGTTCAAGGATTTCATGAATTAAGTATAGAACTTACTTGGAATAGTATTATGGCACTTCAATCCGATCACTATAGATAATACTTAATCCAAGAGTTTGAGGACCTTCTACAAAGTCGTGGTATAATATCACAATGGACTCCACCTGGAACACCATAGTGTAATGGTGTGTTAGAAAGAAGGAATCACACATTACTAGATATGGTGCAAGATATGATGAGTTTTGTGATCTTCTAATTTCATTCTGGGGATATGATCTAGAAACATCCACATTTACCCTAAACAGTGTACCATCTAAACCAGTTCAAAAGAAACCATATGAGATATGGCATTACAAACATTCTAATATGTCTTTGATGAAGATTTGGAGATGTGAAGTTTATGTGAGAAAATAGTTTTTCAAAAAGCTTGAACCCAATTAGGATAAATGTTATTTTGTTGGATACCCCAAGGAAACTAGGGGGTATTACTTTGCACTCCATTTAACAATAAGGTGTTTGTTACTAGGACAACCGTATTCCTAGAAAAGGAATTTATTTCTGAAGGAGTCAGTGGGGGAAAAGTAGAACTTGAAGAATCTCAAGACCAAACATTGAACCTGAAGAGGTACATAAGGAAAAAGAAGACTCACAACATGGTGTGCAATCTCAAGGTCCTTTTATGCATAGGTCTAGTAGGACACACCTTGAGCCAGAAAGATTTGGATAACTTGTGGCTCAACGAGGCAATGAGTTGGGCATAGATGATGAGAAAACTACCTACCAAGAAGCTATTGAGGGACTAAAATATGAGAAGTGGCTTGAGACCATAAGATCTAAGATGGAATCCATGCATACCAACAAGGTAGGGACTTGTTGGATCCACCAGAAGGGTTAAAACCCATAGGGTGCAATAGGGTCTTTGAGAAGAAGATTGTCATGGATGGAAATGTTAGTTGCGAAAGCTTTCAAACAAATTCAATATGCTGACTATGATGAAACTTTTTCACCAGTTTCCTAAGTTCATCATGATCACGCTTTCCATTGTAGCTTATTATGACTATGAGATTTAACAGATGGTTGTTAAAACTATTTCCCTTAACTGGAATTTTCTGAAGGATGTGTTGTCATATAACCATTTATTATCCTAATTTGACACTCCTGATGGATACACAACCAAAGGAGAATGGACTTGGGCATCCATCCCTAAAATGGATCACATAATGTATGCATGAATAAAACCACGAATAAGTATAAGATAAGGGACAACATGGCATAGAAGAAACACTAAACTAGTAGTTGATATAAGATCTTAAACCCATTTATCAAGTTGTGTGAATTACATTTCATAGAATTAGAGATCACCATAGTAAGAGCATTAAGTTATCATAATATAGTGGAAACAACAGTTACAACATGATAGTCTTTGTGTACATGTTACGTAAAATCATAAAAAGGGTACACATAAGAATGACTGTGTTGTGTATGCTAAAAAATAAATAAACTTGTAGGTTAAGAGAACACATATTCTTGCAAAAACTTATTATTATAACAAGAAAGAAGGAAAAAATATTAAAGACTTTTTTACTAACATGCAAGTGTATTTTAAGAGTATTTGAATTATACTTTAACAACAACATATGGCCATTGACCAACTTCCTCAAAGGAAGTGTCTGTCAGGGTGCTCAAGATTAGATAATCCTTTTTAAATATGTGAGGGACCTCATTACATAAGTCAATGATGTAACCCTATTTTAATATGCCTTGTTCCCTTACCTAGAGAACTTACGTAGGTGTACAAGGTTTGTGTAACAGACAAGTTCAATTATGTTCAAGGTTTGTTCAACACATTTCAAGAAAAATGAATGTACTAATCCTAGGGAACAAGTAGCTCAAACAATTATATAAAACTAATTAGTTTAAGCATACATACATACAACTAAGTTCAATACCATTAGTCTGGCCAATATGAGGATGAAGCATACTTTGACTAAAGCACAAGATTAACCATTGATTTAGAAGACCATATATACAAAGCTTAACTACATCTTAAAAAAGAGTCCACAAAGTGATCTTGGGATTACAACTAAGTGTAAGTAAGTTATCATCAACAAGATTAGGTTCATGAGACATTGTCATGGTGGTTGCATGTGTCATCTAGATTCAGGTATCATATTATCAACATAGATTTCAAATCTCCACTATGTCATGCATAGGCATTATCAAGCAACATAGTACTTCAGTGGTTCATATAACACTTTAAAGTGACTCATCACAACTATATAAAGGATATATGATTAGAGTTTCAAGATCCAAAACAAATAAATCATAAGATATGAGCAAGTTTAGTCAATATAAGCATCAACATTGGCATAACTAATCATATTGAGTTATAAAATGCAAGATTTTCAACATTAGCATATACATGGCAACTACTTGAGTTAGGTGTCATAACAGTCACCAAGATACTGATTTGAGATTTATATAACATCGATGAAAATTAGGGAAATATTTTCATGAGATTAGACCTTCAATGATCAACATACATAGTAGATCACATTTCAAATCAAGATTTAGGCATTTGGTCACATTAGGCCACATGAATCATTTGGAAGGAATTTAAGATTACAAGGCATGAGAAGTTATTGATTTCAGAGCCATATAAACATCATTGAGTATCTTTAGATCAATAAAATGCATAAAGTTTAACATTCATCATGTAAGGCCATATTAAGACACATGAAGTGTCACGAGATCATTATTAGGGCCGAACAAATATCGTGATAGAAAAAGATCACATTTGAGGGTGTAAGCTACTAATATATAACATTCATAGGCATTTAAAGAACAATTGAACAAGTTACCATATGAAGCTAATTAAGCAACATGAGATCATTTTGGGATACAAAAGTAGACAATGGTTTTCATCGCGATGCATAATGATGTTCAAGTGACTTATATATGGGTAACATCAAGTTTTGGGGTCATAAAGGATCATGCTTGAGCATTAGATGGCATAAAACATGTAGAATGAGATAAAAAGGCATCATATTTAGAGTATTAGTGGAAATGCGAAAATAATTAGGTCATAAAAATATGTCCATTCCACATATATCATTCTTTAGATACAAATGCATATATTATACAACCAAAATGGCCCAAGGAATGATGAGATATGATCCTTGCCATTTCTAGAATGAAATTCAAAAAAGAAGGAGAAAGGATACTATATGTTGTTGCATCTGTGCCAAACCAAGCCTTAGGATCTCCATTGCGGGTCAGAGATGCAACCAGGCATGGCTAGCAAAGGCAGTGGGCTTCTCACATGTCTCCAAGACACTAGGCCCTTATAGTGCCCGTTGACCCTAGTCAACACATGAAGGAGGTGAGCTAGAAAATGGAGACATGGCCATCCGATCAAGGATCCCTAGCCTAGATTGGGTCTCTCATTGACTGCAAACTAGCCATTGTTGCAACATGTGATGGAGCAGATCGCATGGTGGTGGAGCTCACCGGAGGTGATGGAGAAGAGGGAAAAGGAGAGCACTGCCACTGGAACCCCTTTGTCCACTCGTGACAAGGTGTCGTGGACCCAAAGACGGCCACAAAGGAGTTGTAGGTGCACTATGTGGTGGATGCCCAAAATGGGGGATTGGCGGTGGCGCCATGGTTAGTGTAGAAGAAAAAGAAGATGTAGAGAATGATATAGGGCATGAAAAAGAGCGAAACTAAGGGGGAAAGACCAATAATGAGGTTTATAAGCATGTTGGCAAGCCATTTTCATAAAAAAGACTCAAGAAGTGGCTGTATTGGTTTCTTCTAAAGCTAATACTATTGTAGTATGGACAAAGCTTGAGGATGACCAACAGTCATCAGATTAAGGGGGTGGAATCCTTGGGCCATGATCATATGCGACAAACTAAACTTTTGGAATTCTTACTTGCTTAGTGACATAAGTGAATATATGTATTTGGGTTATATTTAGAGTTCTGAGTGTTTTGGTAAAGTACAAGGGTAAATTATTGTTGTTATAAAAATTTTGATCCTTAAGTTATGTCTTTTTAAGGTATTTAATTGACTGATCATACAATTGATTTTTGTCACCAAATTTGGGAAGAATGTATTTTGAGTTGTGATAAAATTATGGTTAAAGTTTCGTAATGTTTGAGGTTTCCTAGAAGGAGATATTGAAGATTGAAGTTGGTGAATAGATACATGTATTTATGATCATAGAACTATGTCTATTGATAATTCTAGGTTAATTTGTTGATCAGACAACGTCACAGGCCTATAGGGTTCAAAGCCCGTGGATTCATAATGTGGCCCTAGCCTTACCATTAGATTAGTCGGATCTAATGGTCAGAACCTTGCCTTCAAAATTAGTTAGATAGAACATCGTGGGCGACTGAATTGGAAAATTTGATCACTGGTTTTTAGGGTGATCGTGGATCCCAAGGGGAAACGAAGTGGGCAGTAGGACTCAGATCCTTTGATAATATATGTTTGAACCAAACTTTGTGGTTTCTTGAAGAATATAGAGAGAGTTTGAGTTTCCCTTTTGTGTTATCTCTCAACACTGACTAGTAGGCGGTGACCAGAGGTGCAGAATGGATATACAGTACCCTTTGAGGAAGTTGAAGCGTGGGAAATGTTAAGGAAGTCTCAAGGAGAAGCTAGGTGGTGTTTCCACCGGCTTTCGTGGTGTCTTCCACGGCCGACAAGCATCAGATGGCGGGAATTCAAGAGAAAGCTCATAGATAGGTGTGGAGTGATTCTCCTAAAGAACATGGTTGTGGGTGAGTTCATGGAGGCTCACATGTCAGTTTCGTGCCCTCTAGGTTGGTTTTCCACTTTTTGCTCCATCGTTGTTGGAACTGAAGAGACCACGTCCAAGCCTACAACAACAACAGACTCCAACTCCACATAGACTCCATCAACAGAAGTCATGGAGCATGTTTCGTCATTAGCAGAAGCCATGAAGCCATCATTACGTCTAATGAATAGGGCTATTTGTTTGGATTTGTAATAGTAATTTAACATGTTCTAAAAATCTTCAGTTGTATAAATGTAAACCAACGACATCACTTTTAGGTGTGTAATCTACTCAATATATTTGCATTTACATGGTAACAGAGCCAATGGCAATGGCAGCAAACTCTAGGTTCTCCTCAACCACTATTGTTCCCACTGCCATCCCCTCTCTGGATCTCCTCCCTGCCTTCCTCAACATCCACCAAATTAGTCATTATGTTTCTCTTAAATTAACACCTACTAACTATCTCCTTTGGAAAACCCAATTCACCACTCTTCTCTGCACTTTTGACCTCCACCAATTTATTGACAGTACAGTTGCCTACCCACCTCCCTTCTTGTCTTCTAGTACTCCTTCCTGATTCTCCTCTCCCCTATCAAATCCTGATTATACCACCTGGGTTTGCAAGGATCCATTTCTCCTTAGTTGGATCCTTACCTCCCTTTTGGAAGAAATTCTTCCTGAAGTGGTTGTCCTCAACACCGTCCATGATGCGTGAAACTCTCTGCATACTACGTAAGGATCTCCCTCCCACACTCATATTCTCTAGCTACACAACCAACTTCATACCCTCAAATAATGTGATCTCCCAGTTACCTCTTATCTACGTCAGGCTAAATATCTCAACGACAAATTAGCCACTGACAGTCTGAGATCTGATTTCCAAGATATGGTTGCCTCCCTCTCTTGACGCTCCACTCCTCACGTACCCGGAACTCACTAGCCTACTATAAAGTCTTGAAATCCTCCTGAATCTGACGTGACTTTCACTTGGCCCGTCCGCCAACCATGTTGCTAATGTTGCTCATGTTTCTACCCGTCGGTCCACCTCCGCCACCATACCATGTGGTCGAGGTCGAGGACGCCCCGTCGATACCCCTGTCCCATTTGTGGAGGTCTAGGACACATCCCCTACAAGTGTCATTGTCGTGGACAAGCTGTAGCATAAGTGCATCACCTTGCTTCTCCATCTATTTCTCCACTTCTTCCGACGCCACCAACTCTGATCGCACATCCCTCCTTTCCTCATGAAGAATGGTTACCAAACACAGGTGCAAGTCATCATGTCATTGGCGATCCACGTCATCTTCACAAGGCTGCCCCTTATCATGGCTTGCAGCACCTGCAAGTTGCCGATGGTACAAATCTTCTCATCACCAATATCAGTTTGTCTCGCCTCCAATCTCATTCTCGTCCCCATATTCTCACCAACATTCTTCACGTTCCTAAGGTCACTAAACCTCTTCATTCGGTCTCTTGGTTTACTGGAGACAATTCTTGTTATTTTAAATTTTACCCTACTCATTGTGTGGTTAAAGATTTCCAGACCCGCAAGCCTCTTCTAAAAGTGAACCTCTTAAAGATGGATTATACACCCTCGGCAATGCTTGTTCTCATCCAGCCTTGTCTGCCTCTCACGCTAGTGTTTACTCCGTCTGTGTTTCCGCAGACCGGTGGCACCAAAGATTGGGACTTCCCAACTCCATAACCGTTCAAGCCATTATTTTGGCGCACCAGCTTCCAGTTACATATACTACCGCACCATTGTCGTCATGTGAGTCTTGCCTGCAGGGCAAGTCAACCCGGCTCACTCTCCCCACCATGCTTCACTCCAGTATTGCCCCTTTGCAATTAGTGTTTGCTGATGCATGGGGACCAACTCCCATTGCTTCCTCTGATGGGCATCGATATTTTCTATTATTTATTGACGATTTTTTTAGATTCTCTTGGTATTCTCCAATATGTAAAAAGGCTTACGTAAGTCATATTTTTACGCACTTTCATAAATTCATTGAACGTCAATTTCAAACTTCTTTAAAATCACTGCAAGATATATTTCGACGGTGAATTTTGAGCCGTAACTAATTATCTTCAGGAGCATTGCATTAATCTTTGTTTGAATTGTCCCCACACTCATGAACAAAATGGCACTATTGATCGAAAAATTGGGCACATTGTTGATACTAGACTCACCCTTCTCGCTCATTCCGATACGTCTAAACATTTTTGGCAATCTGTGTTTGACTCATCCACCTATCTTATTAATTGCCTCCTCACCCCGGTCCTTGCTCGTACGTCTCCCTACTAAGTTCTCCGCCACTTGGCCCCGACATTTTACGTGTCTTTGGATGTTCGGTGTACCCCCTTATGCATCCTTATAACCGTCACAAATTTATTTTCCTAATCATCCGCCGTGTCTTTCTTGGGTACTCTGTCAATCACCACGGTTATCGCACACCCAGTTCATCGGAGACTCCTTTCCCTTCCACGCGTCCGCCACTCCATCTCCCACTGCACCAGCCCATCCCGAACTCCCCTGTCTGTCTATAACCTCCACTGCACCAGCCCATCCCGTACTCCCCTGTCTATCTATAACCTCCACCTCACCATCTGTACCCCTGCTATTTGCCTCCACTACAGCTAGTCAAAATTCACACTCCCACACCCGTCAGCCCTTCCATTCCAAGTCCAATCCCCTCCCCACCAGGTGCCCATATTCCTTCTCACCCAGTATCACTCCCTACTTCAACATCCATTAATCCGAATGCACCAGCCACTACAGCTCAACGGACCACGCAACTCCGTCACCAACAGGCCATTATTTTCGAGGTTTTCTATATAGAGTCGATCTTCGACCCTAACCCAGACGACCCCATACTACACGACGAAATAAGTCATATCAACACTGACCTGACCCCTGCCATCTTCTGCACTGAATCCCACCCCTCTTGTTTCCTCCGCCCCACCTCCCCCACTAGAAACCGGATAGGGTTTCCAGCTATTCACTCTCCCTCATTCCCACTCAGCTTTCCCCCTCTTTTGATTCCCGTTCCCGAGCTCTCACATTCGCCTCGTCGGACCCATTTACCGGTCACGCTCACCGCGCCCGACCCCGGAGCTGTCACGCTCGCCGCGCCCGACCCCGGAGCTGTCACGCTCGCCACAACCTCCTCCCGGCGGCAGCTAGCTACTCCCCAGAACTGCCTTCCACCACTGTTTTTCTTTGGTGCTGCATGGGCAAAGGTGTAGCACGCTCCTTTAGGGCTGTTCTGTCAGCCAAACTCGAGGGTTTGCTATAAAAGACACCTTTTTGTAGCAGGACTTTTACAGCGGACGAAGGTGAGTGTCTCTCCCCCAATCTTCTTCGTTGGTGCAGTGTCATCACCAGTCAAATGCCAACAAAGCAGACTCCCCACCTCTATGATGTTAACATGTATCAATCACTGTCCCTATTGTCGCAGTTGTTTGGTCCTGATATCTCCTGTCAATGCATGCGGGCTTAGGGTTTTATTTCTTGGAGAAGATATCACACTGGTGTCGCTTGTTGTTAGGTTTAGCGAAGTGCCAAAATGACTGAGGTGGCATGTTTTATTGATGTTAGGTTAAGGGTTAATGAGGGTTGGAGGGGGGTGATGGGAGAAGGGAAAAATAGGTGTATGTTTGCTGCTAGGTGCAGCTGTTAGTGAATCTAGTAACAATGGTAGAAGTGTTATCCTATTATTTAACAATAAGTGGGAGGGGTGGGGGATGATGGGGTAGGGGAAAATAGGTGTATGACTACTGTTGTTATGTAACACTCATTAGTAAGTTATTGATGGTTACAATGTTATTTGGGGTAGGGAAAAATAGTTTGCAAGTCAGATTACAATGTTATTGGGGGGGCAATGGGGCGGGGAAAAATAGTTTGCAAGTTAGATTAAAATGTTAAGAGGGTTACAATGTTATTTGGGCAACAAATACATGTAGATGTAAATTTTGACATAAGTAAGGTGTCGTGTGAAGGATGAATGAGGTAACAACGTTATTGAGGATGTGTAACGACCCCGTCTCCCGGTAACCCCCACTTAAGGGAGACCAAGAGATCAGAGTCGTTAGCCCAATAAACCGGATCACATGTTTGACAAATAATCAAAAATAATTGTGAAATTCTTCTAACTAAATTGTAATCTGGTTTTTAAAGAAACTTTGCTTACCTTTTTAAAAACTTTGGAAAGCTATCTATCCAAGCTTGAGTCTACTCTATCTAATCATCTTTGCACTTTATTTCTTATTCTCACAAGGTGTCACTTTACTATTTGTTCATTTCAGGGCTGTACCTAAAATGTCGACAAATAAAACATCGATCAGCCAAAGCTGGTATGTGGGGGAAATAATAATTAACAATGTAGTCATCCAAATATCATTTAACATCCAAGATTACGTTTTAAGCAATACTACTCAATCCTTACCTATCCCCTATCTCTGTGATGTCCCTGGAGTGGACATAGATACTATCTCTCTCATATGGTAGATCATTACCCCCATGGCCCTACCACACAGGTAGCCAATACCTAGGGTTATGGAGTCGCATGGCCCTACCCGAAGGTAGCCCAATCTTTGACTCATAATGACTTGATGGCCCTACCCCATTGGTAGCCATGTACTAAGTCGTTCAATGACCTGATGGACCTACCCCATCGGTAGCCATGTACTAGGTCAATCTATTAAGCAATAGAGGGGACTAGGATCTGAGCTAGTAGGCACATATCTTAGGTGATAGTCATATCCACATTATAATTTGCAAGAATTAAATGCAACCAACAGTTTAATTCAAGTCATCGATAAAACCTCAAAAATCCTCAGGAAACTAATTCAGGATATTCATAGGTGTAACCACATACATGTACTGTAGACTTGGAGACAGAATTATGTAGAGAGAGAAAATCCAATCAAGCAAGCAAAGTGCACAGAAATCCTGAAATAAACATTCTAACTTCCTTTTATCAATATTTATCCAATTTCATCTCATTCCTTAGGATTTCTATTCCAATTTTAGGGTTTCTTGAAAATTAGGGTTTCATTCCCTTTTTACCACTTTTATTTTACTTTTATCAAAATATCCATCAAACCCTAATCCTTGCAATTCCATCATCAAAACAGGTTACAATCTACCTTAATCACTAAATCAGTTAATAATTCTCGAGTTTACACACTTGTAAGATATTTTCGATCATCAATTAGGGTTAATACCCACAAATTAATACCCTTTTCTATCCAAAATATGCACTTTTACAAAAATATACATATTTTGGTGTCCAAACTATTTTTAATGTATCCCTCATATTTTTCTAATTATTTTTCATGATTAACTCTCCTTATCCGAGTTTTATAGCTCAAGATATGATTTTTATAGAGAAAATCCTTTTATTGCTTTATTTGCTATTTTCCAAAAAATTGTGGATCGTTTGATCAGTGGCCCGCTGGTCCACTTAGGATCCAGCGACCAAGATCACGTGCGCCCTTCCCTTGCAATCAAAAGAAGCCAAGTACGAAAAATCCTATGTGGCGGGGTAGTTTTGTAAATCCACGGGTCTTCTTCTTCTTCTAACTCTCGACCTCATCGTTGTAGCAGCGATGGTCAACCGCAAGGTTGACTCTTCGATCTCATCCTCCTACGCACGAACCAACTAGTCAGGGAGCTCTGCCTCCCTTCGACGAACTCGACGACGCCTTCAATTGTCCGCCAGGAATGCGCCGCAAAGCCCTCCTACTCGTCGGACTCCGGTGAGGCTCACTGAGTTATCGAGAGCGCAAGTCAAGATGGTTGGAGCAATTGAGGGTACTAGGATGCTCCTCACTCTCCAGCGTAGCAGTTGGGCTAACAAAAAGAGATGTCAGTTCCCTCCTTGACCCTCCCCTATATATAGGGTCGAGGTCAAGTTCACGAGGATTGGGTGTTTCCTAAATCGACGACCAAACCTAAACAAAATAGGGATGGATCTCCGTGGTTTCCCTTCCTGAGTCCAACAGAGTCATTAGAAAACTTGCACATTCAGTGGATTGTGAGGAATCCAAGAGGGAAAGTCCCTCTGTTAACCGTAGAATCACAGTCCCAATGGGACTTAGGCGAAGAGTGTCCAACGTTGGATCAAGATCCAACAGACTTCATTGCTCGCGCTCAAACACAAAGGAAAATACTTTTCCCAATCATAATAACTCCAATTTTAGTAATTTCTTAGGAAATTCGTATCTCCCAAACCCTTGCTCCTTTTTAACTCAAATTTTAAGGGAAGGTTTGTCTTGTCATTATCTAGCTTTGTACAAAATTTGGGAAACAAATTGCAATGAATGTGAAGTCTTTCTTTTCTCCCAATTCATCTCATTAATTAATCCAAATTAATTTATATTCCTTTTTCCTTTGTGATTATCCTATTATTTTGGGTCCCTTGGACCTCAAGAAATCCTAATGTCATGAATTCCCATATTGGGGAATATTGGTTTGCCTTTATCTTCTTTTAAAAGTCTATTTCTCATATTTCCCTTTTATTTATCAAATCCTTTTCCTTTTTCTTTTTCTTTTCTTTTCAATTGGGCTCAATGGCCAACAAAGGCCAAAATCAATCAATCAAATACATTTCACATGAAATCCATCACAAATCAAAGTAAAAGATTTCTTTTATTCTTTAAAAGAGAATTATACTCTTAATTACATATTTAGGAAATTGAGGTTATAACACCCTCCCATCCTTAGAGGAATTTTGCCCTCAAAATTCAAGCAATCAAACAAACAATCAGGGGTATGCTTTCTCCATGTCCGCCTTCAGCTCCCATGTGGCCTCATCCTCTCCATGGTGCTTCCAAAGAACCTTTACCATCTCTATTTTCTTGCATCTGAGCTCTTTCACCTTGGTATCTAGAATCCGCAAAGGTGACTTAGGATAAGTCAACTTCTCTTGAAGCTCAATAGGTTCAATGCTCAACACATGGCTCGGATCTTGCACATATCACTTCAGGTTAGACATGTGAAACACATCATGCATCATGCTATACTGAGGGGGTAACGCCAAACGGTATGAAGCTTCACCAATCCATTCTAACACCTCAAACAGACCCATGTATCGGGGACTCAACTTTCCTCTGTTCTTAGCTATAGCTCAGGGTGGTCGGATTTTCAAAAACACATGCTCTCCCATAGTGAAATGCACATCAGTCCGCTTTGCATCAGCATACGACTTCTGTCGATCCTGGGCTCTCTTCAACCTTTTCTTGATCAAATCAACTTTATTAGCATACACTTAGAGCTCATCTGACCTCAACAAGGTCCTCTCACCCACATCATCCCAGTGAAGTGGTGACCAACATGGTCTCCCATACAAGCTTCATATGGAGGCATCCCAATACTGGCTTGGTAGTTGTTGTTGTAGGCGAACTTTGCTAATGGTAAGTATTGCTCCCATGAGCCACCCCAATTGAGCACACAAGCTCTCAACAAATCTTCTAATGTCTGGATTGTCCTTTCTGACTAACCATCTGTTTTGGGATGATAAGCGGTACTAAACTTTAATCTGGTACCAAGTTCCTCTTGAACTTGCTTCCACAATTTGGAAGTAAACTTTGGGTCTCTATCTGAGATGATTGATCCTGGTACACCATGCAATCACACTATCTCTCTGATATACAACTCAGCTAGGTCTGTCACCTTAGCAGTGGTCTTCAAGGCAAGGAAGTGTGCTGACTTGGTAAGACGATCTACCATGACCCATATCGCATCATGACCCTTCTTGGTCTGGGGGTAGACCCACCACAAAATCCATGGTGATCTATTCCCATTTCCATTCTGGAATTTCTATCGACTATAAAAGCCCGCCGGGTCATTGGTGTTCAACCTTAACCATCTGGCACGTAAGATAGCTGGCCACCCATGGCGCAATGTCTTTTTTCATTCCTGGCCAGTAGAAAAACTGATGTAGGTCCTTGAACATCTTAGTAGTTCCTGGGTGCACGATGTATTTGGACCCATGAGCCTCTTGCAGGACACGTTTCTTTACTGATGAATCCACTAGAACCCATATACGATTCTCAAATCTGATTCCTCCATCTACTCCCATGGATAAACGAGTATGTGGTTTCATCATCAAACCTTTCATCTTGTTTAGCTCTTCACTGGTCAACTGTGATACTATGATCTCACTAAACAACTCAGATTGAATCCGGATATTAGCCAACCGAACTCGGTCCTCTAACGGTTGTGGAGTCCATTCCACAAGCTCCTCCAAACTCTTCCACTGACTAGATAGAATAGTTGCACACTTAAGCTGTTTCCTACTCAAAGCATCAGCCACGACATTCGCCTTACCATGATGGTAGGCGATGGTGAAGTCATAATCCTTCATGTACTCCATCCATCATCGTTGTCGTAGGTTCATGTCTCTCTGTGTCAGCAGGTATTTCAAGCTCTTTTGGTCGGTGAAGATCTCGAAGGTAGAACTATACAGGTAATGCCGCCATATCTTCAAAACATGGATGATAGCAGCTAACTCCAAGTCGTGTGTCGGGTAATTCACCTCATTTGGTTTAAGTTGTCTAGAAGCATATGCAACCACATGCCAATTATGTTCCGACACACAACCAAGTCCCATCCTGGAAGCATCGGTGAATGTCATGAAACCCTCATTGCCAGAAGGTAGAGTCAACACAGGGGCGGTGGTCAAATTCTCCTTCAATTCTTGGAATCGAGCTTCACATATGTCAGACCACACGAACTTCACATCCTTCCAGGTTAACATGGTCAGCGGTAAAGTAGTCTTGGAGAAATCCTTGATGAAGCGACGATAGTATCCGTCCAACCCCAAGAAGCTACAAATCTCGGAGGGGTTCTTTGGTTCCGACCAGTCTCAAACTGCCGATACTTTAGCTGGATCTACAGTGATCATTCCTCCTAAGATGATGTGTCCAATAAACATGACTCGGTCTAACCAAAACTCACATTTCGAGAACTTTATGAAAAACTAATGCTTTCTAAAGATATCAAGGACTCTACCCAGGTGATCACGGTATTGGGCTAGGTGATCATCTGAATACACTAAGATGTCATCTATGAACACTATCACAAAAGAGTCAAGGAAAGGCTAGAACACATTGTTCATGAGGTTCATAAAGACACTCGATGCATTGGATAATCCAAACGGAATGACCACAAACTCATAGTGGCCATAGCAGGTTCTGAAAGCCATTTTAGGTATATCCTCACTCCTTACTCTCACCTGGTGGTATCCTGACCTCAAATCAATCTTGGAAAAGACTTGAGCTGATTTGAGTTGGTAAAATAGGTCATCTATTCTCGACAGAGGATACATATTCTTAATGGTTGCCTGATTGATTATCTGGTAGTCAATACACATCTGAAGCGACCCATCCTTATTTTTCACAAAGAGGACTGGTGCTCCCCATGGTGATGTACTGGGTCGGATAAAGCCTTTATCTAACAACTCTTGCAACTGGGTTTTTAGTTCAAGCAACTCTGCAGGGGCCATTCTATAAGGTGCCTTAGATATAGGGTTAGTCCCAGGAGATAACTCAATAGAGAAATCTACCCCCCTCTCAGGGGGAATCCCTGGTAGATCATCTGGGAACACATCCGCATACTCCCGAACCACCTCTATATCCTCTAAGGATCGCCCCTTAACCTCAGGTACTGTAACTATGTCTAGGTAGGCTTGAAAACCCTTAGATAGCATCCGTTCAACTTTCAAAGTAGACACATAAAGGTTGGTTGTCGCATCCTTCCTTCCTCGAATGGTGAAGTGTGGATAGCTGATTTTCCTAATGGGAATCTTCTTCTCTCTACAGTCAATCTAGGCCCTATAGGTGGAAAGCCAATCCATACCGATGATTACATCAAAATCATTCATATCGAGAAGGATGAAGTCAGTGGGAAGCTCATGGTTCAGATACTTTACTGACAAGATAGGGGTTTTCAAAAGAGAGGTATAAATACGACCACTCGGGGTTGTGACATCCAAAACATAACCCAAATCCTTGATATCCAAACCAAGCATAGTTGCCAGATTTCTCGAAATAAAAGTATTAGTAGAACCAAAATCAAAGAGTGCTTTTACATTTTTTCCCATGACTTCCAGCAAGCCTACATAGTTTGTACCATATCAGAAAGCTATTACATGATCTATTGAACTAAAAGGAAAAACATCTAAGGGTTATTACCCTCGATCATCCTATTAGCATTCACCTGAGCTTCTTCATTATCAATAGCGAACATTCTAGCTTGTTTCCTCTCTCCAGCTGGGGGTGCTCTCACTAGAGGTACTGCAACGACTGGTTGTGCTACAACAGGATGAGACCCCAAAGGTCCTTGGGTCAGGCTAAGGGAAATTGGCGATGAAGTGTCCTTCTTGTTGACAATGGCAGCATACCCTCTTCTTGTGGCATCACTCACTGGTATGCCATCTCCCGCAGGTGCGGCATCAAGGTTGATTGTTCTCTTGATGGGGTTTCCCTTTCCCTTCATGTCTTCCTTTGGCCTGGTGATGCCCGTGACCTTCTTGTGATTGTTCTTCTGACCTTGAGCCCCTTCAGTGAAACCCATGTATCCTTTGGAGGGATTCTGTGTAGGCATCACCATCCTTTCCATGTCCAAGGCGGTATTGTAAGCTTCAGAAAAGGTCTTTAGCTTACTAGCCATCACATGTGGCTTGATGGTAGGGTGCAGACGCTCTATGAAGTGGTCCACCCTTGTTTCTTCATCCATCATGTGTTCGAAGCATTCTAGGATGCAGAACCTACGACCAAAGTCCGTAACTGATGAACTTCCTTGAGTCATGTTGGTGAATTCTCACTCCTTCTCCTTCTTGGCTGAGACGGGGATGAATCTGGCGGTGAAGATGGTTTTGAAGTCGGTCCATGTCATCGGTTCCTCACTTAGGTCTCTTCCTGTGATATGGTTCTACCACCATATCTTGGCTGTACCTTCCAAAAGGTGAGTAGGAAACAGAACCTTCTTATTCGACTGCACCTCAAGCATCCGGCATTCGTTCTTGACTGCTAGCAGCCAAGCTTCGGCCTTGTCGACCACTTCAGTCTTATCTTCTCCCCAGAACTTCTCGATGTTCAGCTTGATGAAGTCCAGGATGGTGGCTCCTAGTCGAGGTCGAACAGGAAGTGGCTCACCATACTCATTCCTAGCCATGTCCCTAAGAGCCAGGGCACGGATAGCCTCAGTCAGTTGTTTCTGTTATTCCATCCAAACTGCATTTGTTGTGTGAACCACCATGGCTGGTTCTTGACCACTGGGTTGGTCTTCTTCCATCCGGGCTTCCTCTTCAAACCCATGGTATTCCTCATATCCCAGTCCTTCCTTCTGCTCTAGGTTACTTTCGGGCATTGGTTCAGGGTTGGGGGCCTCAAGCACAACCTCCTCAGGTCTCTTTCTCTTCTTGGAGGTCTCACCACCATGATTTCACTTCCTCTTCTCAGAAGACCCATTCTCTTTACGGGGTGGTCCACCTCCGCTGGTGGAGAAAGGAATTGCCGCAACCTTTGTACGTGCCATCTACATAAGTACACAAACATGTCTTTAGTCTATAATTAACCGCTTATACTTATGTCGATGACATCTTATTTACGTATCTTTTCATTAATTTGGTGGAGGATACCTTATACCTTATCATCCTTAACTCATACCTCAAGAGGGTGAGGAAGAGAGAGAAAACCCTAATCCTAAGAAATCCTTAATAGAAATTTAAGTTGAGAAGGGATGAACAAGAGGAGAGAGTCTTATAGGTATCTTATTTTGAGTCATATCCTAAGACATCGTCTAGGCAGTCACACAATCTGGGAATCCTCATATTCTGACTAGCGGTGTGGAGGAAAATATTGCCAGCCCCCGGAAGTGATCGTTTTCTAGACACCTCAATCTTTCAGACACTCCTCTAATAACTCCCTTGGTTCTATGGAATTTGTAAAATTTAATAATTATTAATGATTATATGAGGAACCTATGCTCTGATACCAATTTTAATGACCCCATCTTCTAGTAACCCCCACTTAAGGGAGACCAAGAGATTAGAGTTGTTATCCCAATAAACCGGATCAAAGGTTCGACAAATAATCAATTAAAATTATGAAATTCTATTAACTAAACTGTAATCTGGTTTAAAAAAAAACTTTGCTTAACTTTTTAAAAACTTTGGAAAGCTATATATCCAATCTTCAGTCTACTCTATCTAATCCTCCTTCCACTTTATTTCTTATTCTCACAAGGTGTCACTTTACTATTTGTTCATTTCAGGGTTGTACCTAAGACGCCGACAAACAAAACATCGATCAGCCAAAGCTGGTATGTGGGAGAAACAATAATTAACAACGTAGTCATCCAAATATCATTTAACATCCAAGATTATGTATTAAGCAATACTACTCAATCCTTACCTATCCCCTATCTCTGTGATGTCCCTACAGTGGACATGGATACTACCTCTCTCATATGGTAGATCATTACCCCATGGCCCTACCACACAGGTGGCAAATACCTAGGGTTATGGAGTCGCATGGCCCTACCCAAAGGTAGCCCAATCTCTGACTCATGATGACTTGATGGCCCTACCTCATTGGTAGCCATGTACTAAGTCATTTAATGACCTGATGGACCTACCCCATCAATAGACATGTACTAGGTCAATCTATTAAGCTACATAGGGGACTAGGATCTGAGCTAGTAGGCACATATCTTAGGTGATAGCCATATCCACATTATAATTTGTAAGAATTAAATGCAACTAACAGTTTAATTCAAGTCATCGATAAAACCTCGAAAATCCTCGGGAAACTAATTTAGGATATTCATAGGTGTAACCACATACATGTACTGTAGATTTGGAGACAAAATTATGTAGAGAGAGAAAATCCAATCAAGCAAGCAAAGTGCACAAAAATCCTGAAATAAACATTCCAACTTCCTTTTATCAATATTTATCCAATTTCATCTTATTCCTTAGGATTTATATTCCAATTTTAGGGTTTCTTGAAAATTAGGGTTTCATTCCCTTTTAACCACTTTTATTTTACTTTTATCAAAATATCCATCAAACCCTAATTATCTTGTCTTATTTTCCATTAAGATACTTAAGATCAGGCTTGGTCCACAAAACCCTAATTTTTGGATTATTATATCCTTTCTTCCCTTTTTCCCTCACTTAGGGTTTCTAAGGGTTTTAATCAACATATTAGGTTTAAAACCCTAATCCTTGCAATTCCATCATCAAAACATGTTACAATCTACCTTAATAATTAAATAAGTTAATAATGCTCGAGTTTACACACTTGCAAGATTAAATCTATTTTCGATCATCAATTAGGGTTAATACCCACAAATTAATACCCTTTTCTATCCAAAATACACACTTTTGCATAAATATATAGATTTAGGTGTCCAAACTATTTTTAATGTATCTCTTGTATTTTTCTGATCATTTTTCATGTATTAACTTTCCTTATTCGAGTTTTCTAGCTCAAGATATGATTTTTATAGAGAAAACTCTTTTATTGCTTTATTTGCTAATTTCTGAAAAATTGTGGATCGTTTGATCTGTGGTCCGCTGGTCCACTTAGGATCCAATGACCAGGATCACGCACACCCTTCCCTTGCAATCAAAAGAAGCCAAGTATGAAAAAGCCCTTACCAGGAAAGAAGACGCGGCGGGGTAGTTTGGTAAATCCGCGAGTCTTCTTCTTCTTCTACCTCTCGACCTCATCGTTGTAGCAGCGATGGTCAATTGCGAGGTTGACTCTTCGATCTCATCCTCTTGCGCACGAACCAACTAGTCAGGGAGCTCTGCCTCCCTTAGATGAACTCGACGACGCCTTCAATTGTCCGCCAGGAATGTGCCGCAAAGCCCTCCTACTTTCCGGACTCTAGCGAGGCTCGCTAAGGTATCGAGAGTGCAAGTCAAGATGGTTGGAGAAATTGAGGGTACTAGGATGCTCCTCGCTCTCCGCCATAGCAGTTGGGCTAACAAAAAGAGATGCTAGTTCCCTCCTTGACACTCCCCTATAAATAGGGTCGAGGTCAGGTTCACGAGGATTGGGCGTTTCCCAAATCGATGACTAAACCTAAACAAATAGGGATGGATCTCCACGGTTTCCCATTCTGAGTCCAATGGAGTCATTAGAAAACTTGCACATTCAGTGGGTTGTGAGGAATCCAAGAGGGAAAGTCCCTCTGTTTACCCCAGAATCACAGTCGTAGTGGGACTTAGGCGAAGAGCATCCAACGTTGGATCAATATCCCACGGACTTCATTGCTCGCGCTCAAACACAAAGTAAAATACTTTTTCCCAATCATAATAAATCCAATTTTAGCAATTTCTTAGGAAATTCGTATCTCCCAAACCCTTGCTCCTTTTTAACTCAAATTTTAAGGGAAGGTTTGTCTTGTCATTATCTAGCTTTGTACAAAATTTGGGAAACAAATTGCAATGAATGAGAAGTCTTTTTTTCTCCCAACTCATCTCATTAGTTAATCCTAATTAATATATATTCCTTTTTCTTTTGTGATTATCCTGTTATTTTGGGTCCCTTGGACCTCAAGAAATCCTAAAGGGATGAATTCCCATTTTGGGGAATATTGGTTTTCCTTTATCTTCTTTTAAAAGTCTATTTCTCATATTTCCCTTTTATTTATCAAATCCTTTTCATTTTCCTTTTTCTTTTCTTTTCAATTGGACTCAATGGCCAACAAAGCCCAAAATCAATCAATCAAAGCCATTTCACATGAAATCCATCACAAATCAAAGTAAACGATTTCTTTTATTCTTTAAAAGAGAATTATACTCTTAATTACATATTCAAGAAATTGAGGTTATAATAGGATGTATGTGGTAACGGGCAAATAAAGAAAATGTCACTTGTAAAATCGCAACAAAGCATGTAGCGTGTAACCTAACGTCAGTGCTAAATCAAGAGCTATGTTTAGCTATGTTTGGGCAACCTATCGTGAACTCTGTAAAATGTAAGTCAATAACTAAGTGCCTCGTATGATTATTTTTGCACAAGATCCCTAAAATGTTAGTCAATAACTAACAACCAGATGGCAAATGTTTTGAGTTAGAATGTGATAAAGGTCATAACTAGTATGTGTAACTTGAAGAACATGAAAAATGCATGTAACATATAATGCAACAGGAATGCTATGTTATTAAAAACCATAACCTTCCGACAACTTTGATAGATGTTATTCAATAACTTAGTATCTGTTAGGGATGTTATTTAATTGAGTAATCAAAAGGGAATGTGGTTGATAACCAGTAATCAAACCAATTTTGGCACGAGTTATATTAACATATTGTATAATTAAATTGAGTATGCAGAGATTTTTAAGGTGATTGGTAAAAAATGAGTTAGTTTCTGATACAATGCGGACTATATATGTGTAACTTGCTAATTCAATTACCCAACATACTCTATAATCCAATTGATCACACAGAGATGTTTAAGATGTTTTTTAAAAAAAGATAAGCATAGTAACAACTGTGGGATTAAGAGCATGTTATGTGTGTAGGTTACAAGTTTGTAGTTATAGAATGGTTTGCAAATGATCATAGTTGTTTTTTCAGGGATGTCTATTATGCTATACTAATGGATTCTAGTGTCATGTAACATATAGGACTGTATTGGTAGCTGTCTTCCTGGACCTATCGAAGGGTATGGCCATTGAATGACTTTGTTACGTTAGTTTTGATTTTGTACTTTTTTTTCTCGGAATGGTAATGTTTATATTAAAAAAAGACACATCAAGCAAGCGGAGACCTGCTTATGTGAAGTTCCAACAGAATGTTTATGAAGGGAGCAGCTGAACGGAGAAAAAACGGAAAAAAAACTGAATCTTAAGCATAAAGAAGCAACGTTTGTCTAGCTGGGGGGAGGCTCCCCTTAAGACAATCCTCCTATAATGTTTTTGCATCTAAACGATAAACTGATTTGAACTGTCTTTGGATTTGATTGAGTCACAGAAGTTGCTGCACTAAGCTGACCACAACCTCGTCATCCACCATAGCTTTCAGATCGCAGAGAAAAGCAGCTTTGGATTCACCTTCTTCCGAATCATCCTTTTTTTCCATCTGTTAGTTTTCCTGCAGTTTAGTGAGGATGTGAAGATCGACATCTACTTGAGAAATGATAATTTTTGCCAATTTTTTGACGTTGTTGAAAGTTCTATTGTTCCTTTCTTTCCATAGGTTCCAGCAAATTGTGATGAAGATATCATTACTTTTGAAATTTCTGTAGCTTCTTAAAGGGGTTATTTTAATGGGGAAAATGTCTTCCTGGAGGTCGGGAAGACTTTTTTGCATGAAGTGTGAAAAAATGTTTTGTGAGAATGTGCATTTGAAGAAGATTTTGTACTATTATGGTACAGATTAGTGTCATATTTGACTGTGAACGATGTGTTTAAGCGATGTGTTGAAGCATTAGGTAAGTATATATTCTAGTATAATATTGTTATGAGATTGAAGAATGGATTCAGATGTGTTGGGGCATTAGGTAAGTATATATTCTAGTATGATATTGTTATTTGACTGAATAATGGATTCAGAAAATGCAATTGTGGTAATCTTGTAGAGTGGAACATAACCAAAACCTTGAAGTGTAAGATGCTAAGAGGATACATTTGGCTCTAAGTTAGTATGATTGTAACTTAGGAAACTGTGCAAAGGAAGTGTGAAAAGGTAAGATAGGAAAATGCGGCTAAAAAGAAAATGGGTACATGAGTGACATAGAGATATTATTAAATTAAGTTGCTAAATAAACAAATGTTGTATACAGTAAGTGTGTAATGACTCCCACTGAAGGAATGTGGTTCAGGTAACTTGTTAGCAATCTATTATGGTTAATGGAGTAACCTATAACATATTATGGCTGATGATGGTCTGTATTTTGTAATTGGTAGGGTTGGCTGTTACAATATAAATCGAGTTAATGAAATAGATGGTAATATTACAAAAGTTGGAAAATATTATGTGATAGTTGTTATAACACTCGATGTAGGATGAGTGACCATGTTTATGATGATGATGAAGAATGCAGTAGTGGAGTCGAGAAAGGATTTAGCTCACGGTGTTCGTTTCATAAATTCCTCTCTGTCTTAGATTTTTCCAAGGATGCGCATAAGTAGTTGTCGAAGACTACCATTTTTGGTCATTTTACTTCGTTGAAATATCTAAAAGCATTAGATCCTGTCCTTGTAAGGGTGATTGTAGATACTTATGACAAAAATTGTAGGAGTTTCAAAATTTGCAACCATTATGTGCCATTAATGCAAACTAATTTCATGATGTGATTAATGTGAAAGTGATTTTTTATTGTAATATGTTTATTTTGAAGGTGAGCAAGTGTTGTTAGGTGATGGGCAAGGTATTGAAGCAGACTCAGACATCACTGAGGAGTACTTCACATGAAAACCAAAGGTAGCAATGGCTTATGAAGTGTTAAAAGAATTGTCTGTTAAGACTGATCCAAAATCCGTAGAGTATTTTGTTAATATTTGGCTTGCTATGATGATGTCTACTTTTTTCTACCCAACTGCTAGTTTTGGTATGAAAAAATGAATATGGTTTTATGTGGATGATTTATCTCATATGTGTAAGTTTAACTGGTCGAAATCTATATATACATTTCTTCATGGTGGTATGTGTGAGATGGGAAGAAGCAACAAGGGTTATTTGAAGGGTTCTTGTTTTATACTGTTAGTGTGGTTCTTTCATGTTACATTAATGAGTTGTAGAGTCAGAGAGCATGCTTCACCTATTGCAAACTGTAGGGAATACGACATTAGGATCAGTGCATGGATGGCCAGGAAGAGTCTATCAGTTAAAACCATGTCTGACAGATACTTTAGAGAAGAGTTTCTCAAAGGTAGTCCTATTGAAGTAAACTAGGTGCAAGATGCAGAAAACACAGCTGATACGTCTATCCTAAATGGAGAGGTAGTGTGCAAAGTTTAAGTTTATATGGTATCATGTTATTGACCTGACACTTGTTGAACTGTATAACTTTATCTTTGTTCTGTACACTTTTCCCAGCTGGAGTTGGCAAAGGTGAAGCTGAATAAACTAAAATTACAGAAGAGAATAGAGGAAAGCAAGGCAAAGCAAGGTAAGGATTCTACATATCTGCAGGAGAAGGTTACTTTGCTCGAGAAGAAACTGAAGGTTGCTACAGTTGATCTAGAGGCACTGAAAGCACAGTACGAAGTCAGGCTATACAAGATTGAACTACTTAGATTGGAGCTTCAAACCTGAGAGATTACAGATCCAACAATCCGTCCTATCCATTCAGAGGAGAGGTCTACCATAACATCATTGGCAGACCATGATGATAAGGTAAATCACTATTATGATATGAAAATTGCATTGTGCAAATACAATACTTTTGCTAAATATGGTTGCGAATAATGTGAATGAATTAAATAGTAAGGCATAGAAAGTGAAAAAGACATTGAAAGGTTAGGTACCAACAACACGGGGGAGGTATTACGATTCGTGCACTACGTTGCTAAGTTCTAGATGCATTCTTTGTTTTTGAATTTTGGTATATCCGTAACACATTTAAAATTACAAACATTTGTTTTTTAACAATGATGATAACAGTTAGGGTCTGGTGATGCGGAAGAAAAGAGATACCACCCTACTAACATGGGAGTAGGCAACAGTTTAAGTGTAAATAAATTTATATAGTTATTATGGGAATGTTTATGGGAGCATTAAGGTGCCACTAAATTTTATTGTTTTAGTTGAAAGGATGTTCTTCATTTGGTGCCAGTGAACCAAGCAAGTGTGGAACAACACCCACAAGGGTACATTGTGCACACCGGTTATTGGTTTAAACAATCTTTTTTTAACAGGATAACGTAGAGGCAATTGTTCATGTGTAGGATATTAGAAGCAGTGAGACTACGCCTATTATTGATCTGTCCAGACCTATTATGGTAATGTTGTGTATTTGTCATTTCTTCCTTTGTGGAAATGAAAAAGTATAAGTTTAGCTTGTTTTGTTATTAATGTGCTGGTAAAATGTCATCCAGGTTCAGAGAACACGATCGAGGTCGGATATTGGTACGGTAACCAAAACTTCTTTGGGTGTTGGAAGGGGCGAAGTTGTGGTTTGTGTCGCTCAGGGTCCTTACATGGTCCCACATAAGTCAAATGTAATGAAGGAACCTAGTTTTGTTCTTGAGGGAATCAAAGTGAGTAAAAATGTAACATGCATAATGTTAGACACTGATACTGTAAATGGTATAGGTAAAGATCAATTTGATTGTTTAGGTATTTGCAAAAGTTGATTGCAAGGAAAAGATGGTGGGTCAATGTAAGAGTTATGGAACAGATGATGCGGAGGGCATGCACTGCAACTTGGGCAAGTGTAACATGGTGAGTGTGGGAGACATTGTTGAAAAGAGTAAGTAAGTGTTTTAGAATGTAAAAGAGGTAATAAACCATGTGCGTGCAAATAGGGTGGTGCAGGGAATGGTCAAGAACATGTTTCTATAGAACATGAAGTTGTTGGAGTAAGTAGCAATCCGTTTTAAAAGAATGTGTCTACGCAACACACCTAAAATGGTGAGTAATTATAAGCTAATTTTGACACGGCATAAGGTAGCTGCCTATGCTTGGATACTGTCATTTTGATGATGTGGGATTGAAGTATTTGTAAGGCATAATAATTAGAAATTACAATGGTATTGAATATCGCATAGTAAGTGGGCATGTGTATATAATATGAGATGGACATACTACTGGAAAGAAGATTGTCAGATGTTGCAATTTGTGAATAATGTTGTAGTGTGTTTGATGTGTATCCATACAAGTTAAAGGTGCAGATGCTAAGTCGGGTATTAACAACAAGATAGATAACAATAGCGTTGAATGGGTACTGTAGTACATGTTACAATTGTAGTATTACAATATTTTGGTGGTGTTTTTTAAGAAGACATGTGAATGTGTTTGACATCAATTTGTAATGGACATCCCCATGAGACGAATTTTATCCTCTGAAAGTGTGGAAGATTTCACGGTGCATTGTTATATTGATTAGTTACTATTCAACAAACTGTGGCTAAACTAGGGATTGACAATGTTTAAATATTTCCACATGTATGGCTTGTACCTGCAGGTGTGCTGCATAAAGACTGTGGAGGATAGAAACACGGTTCCAAAATATATATTGTTGAAAAATACCCAGGGTAGCATCCGTAAAGGCAGTACATCTGTGGGGAATGATGAAGGAAAGGTTTGAAACATGACTCCAAACATGGTTATTGTGTTGGATTTTCATTTAGTAATGTGGTGTGTTTATATTTGCTCCACTGCAGTCAAAGTGTGAATCACCGCTTCTAAAAACAACTACTATTGTGGTTGAAGAAAAAGCATCGACAAGTTGTATATGTGTATAACAATGCGTAGTTATTCATCTAAAACCTGTTACTGATACCTCTTATTTATTTCTTAAAAGATTATATACAGTCAACTCTGTCGTGCCTAATAAATGAAATTCTTAATGCAAGTGCTTGGTGTAGGACAAAGTTGGTGATGTGGCAAGCCATCGAGCTGTTACTAGGTCAACTGCTAAGAAGGTACAATCATATTAGTCGTAGATTTGTAGAAGTAACCTATTAATATGATGATTGGAAGTTGTACCTGCATTGGCAACACATGTGATTGGTACCATGTTAAATGGCAACAGAAGTAAAAATTGGCAATTGGATACCATGAATGTAATGTTAAAATTGATTTTGTATAACATTACATACATTCCAATCCCAAAAAATAGTAAGAAAGAGGTGAGTACAAGTCATTGTGAAGTATGTACAACCATGAGATTATGTGTACCTAGTTGATGAATTAAATAACATAGTAAGGAATGTGTCTTTGTGGGTGTGTTTTAGCATAAGTGATAGTAATATATATTTTAGTGAGGAACTGACTGATTGGTATGTAACGTACATGTAAATTGAATGGGTGCGACATAGTGTGTGTAGATACAGCTTGTTTTGTGCAACATATGAACTATGTGTTAGTTGCATGGGCATGTACCTCAATTTGGGAGTGAGCGTGCAATTACAAGATCTACTGCTAAGAAAGTACACTACACTACTGGATATAATATGTTGCCAATTGTGTTGTTGAAAACTAGGAAAATTTTATTTTTAAATAGAGATGAGGTGGTAAAACTTAACTGAGCATGCTAGGTTGCTGACACCGTTGGTTTCATACTCTATAAAAAAAGGTGAATTGACCTCCTCTGGTAAAAGGAAATGGAAGGTTGTGAAAATAGTAAGTATAGTATTGTAGCTCCACAAATAGTATCCAATGCATTTTGTCTGCTATTGCAAAAGTAGTAATGTAATACTTGTTTGTGAAAGATCTGTTACGACATGCCAAAAGGTGGAAATAGTGGAGGTGTGGCCACTCCAACAACAGAAAATTTTGAGCTACATAACATGGAATAAATAGTTGGTAGCTATCCACGAATGAGGTCTGCAACCAAAAAGGTATCCCTAGAAAATTTAAATTTATCTTTGCACAACAACATTAGGCATAGGGATAAGTTGACAAGGGGTCAATAACACCATTGAATTGTAACAGTAATGTGTATAGGACATATTCTAACTTGATATGGAATTGTATAGGATGGAGTGGACACATTGTTACCTACTTCAGTGACTGTTGTTATGGCTGGGAGAATGGGTGCCATACAAAAAGGAAGTATAAATAAGACGATATTTTATTGCATTAGCTGATAAGTTAGTAATAGTAAATAAATTATGGAGGAGTGAAATTTACTGAAGCTATTAATTTGTTTGTTTTGATCAAGCTAAATTACAAATCGATGGGGTTAGAAGACGGTGCAATCCCAATACCAGAGAGAATTCCATTGGTACAAGATTAGAAGAACTGTACTGAGTTTGAAAAGGTACATTTAAGAATATTGTGAAAGTGTTTTGTAATGTTTGTAGAGGTATATGTTGTAGTAGTTGGTGATACTTTGTTGTAGACTGATCAAGTTTTAGGTGAGGGTATTCAACTTTCAAAAAGACAAATAAACTGTGCAACAGCAGTACATGAACCCAAAATAGGGACACAATTATGCAAGGTGTTAATCTACATTAGTACTATTTGTGGTCAAGTATTATGGTATAGATTGTTTGATGTGACTACCACTTCACAATTTTTTTTATGTCAAGACAAACATGGGAAACCCGAACAATGTTTTTGTAATGCCTGAGCCAACCAAGAGCATTGCATTTACCGTTGGTCCTGGAAGACAGGGTAACAAGTGCAGTAGTGATATTGAACCTGATAATGTAGATAGAAATGTATGTAAATGTTATAACTCCATAACTTAGCATGGGCAAAGGATATAATTGATTAATTGTCTTTCATGAAATGTTGTTGTGTTGTACCTATATAGGACTGATGGAAAAAGACCGGTATAGATGGTGAAATTGACAACTTGATAAGCGTGCTAAGTACACAGACTTTGATATCAATGTCGGTTGGCAAGAAGGGGGAGACAAAATAGGCTGTGAAACCAGAGTGGGTAGTTGTGGATGTGGAGACTGCCAAAAAAAAGGTAATTGTGTTCACACGACATTATGGTATGGTAATGGTAGTGAACTAACATACTACTAATAGATACAATATGATATTTCATTTGATATAGAATCGTGTGAAGGATATGGTGGATAGGATAATAGTTGATGTGGAAAAACATATAGCATAAGAGATGTGGTACACGTGTCTAACAACCCAAGTTCATTAATAAGGAGAGTGAAAGACACACATCATGAACGAAAGCCAAGAGCAATTAGACCTGTGATGAAGAGAGAGTTGCAACTGATGGCAGGTTGGGATGAGCGTGCAGTGTTGTGACTCAACCCTGCTAATGTTGAGAAACTAAAGCGAGTAAGAGTGTATTTTTAGATTCTAAAAGGGTTGCCTAACGCGTGAATATACTCTTTTGCATAAGCTACTACAATTGGCGTTATGTTCACAACTCTTACAATAAAACTATTGCAATTGACAAGACTTGACAAGAACTGAGGGGTTGTTATCTTCAAGAGTGATAATGCTTGTATTACACAGGCCAGTTTTGCATATGTGATGAGGGTGGGAGGGCAAATAATTAACCAGGATAAAAACGTGACGAAATCTGTTTATTACAAAATATTTATTAAAATTTATCTGATGCAATGAGTGTGGAATGCAACAAATGTGTTATTTTGAATGTCTACCTGATAATTATGCTGACAATTTTATTTTTTGGAATCCTCTAATTACATAATAGCACACCCATGTGTGATGCATTGGTAATAACCATTTAGTTGTCGAATAGCATATACAATTATGGGAGTAGATAAAATTATGGTGTTGACTTTGGTATGGGCATATTGAATATGACATCTGTGTGTACAAGGGGACAAATATAGATCTAAAACAAAGAAACAGAATAAATTATAAATTGGAAACACATTAAATGTTTGTATAACATTTATCAGGTATGTATTGTATATGGACAAATTGGACAAATGTCACAATCATATATTGGTACGTCCCCGCTAGTGGTGCTTTTACACCCCACGAGGTCGGAGCGCACGGGATATGGGATTTTGCTTTCAAAATTTATAAAACCTAAACTAGCTACATACGTCTACCAAAACACTACACCCACAAGCGCACGGGGTCGTGTTGTAGTATAGGAAGGTGGCAAGTAAAGGGTCGATCCACAGGGAAAAGAGGGGGCACTAGATCTAGGTTAGTTTGGCTAGGTTCCTACTGCGGAGACTAGGGTTAAGGATTTAAAGGTTGTTTTGATTGTTAACTAAGGATGAACAAAAAGCAGTTAAAGACATGAATGAAATCTAAGTTATCCCTAAGCTATTGCAGAGCTAAACAAGCAAGGAAAGGCTAAGCTAGGTATGAAAATGCAAATTACACTAAGGCAAGCAAGAGAGAAGCAAAAGAGCAATTAAAGAACTAAACTAGAATAAACAAGGCAAGAGCAAGGCAAGAAGCTAACTAAGCAAGAAAAGAACTAACTAAGCTAAGCGAGCACAAAACTAGGGTTTCAAGCAGTAAAGAGATGTGTGGGCTGTTTAGGGGTATGAACTTATCACTTAAGTTGGGGGTGGCATATGAACATTATGATTCCATTTAGATTATCCAAACCAAACAACAAGTTAGAGTCTAATGGATTGACCTAAGCTACTAACTGGCCATGGATATGCTAGGTTATGTATAGGGAAACTAGTCCCTAACACCCCCTACTACCCTTACGAGGCTCAATTGGGTTAGGGGTCAGGTTAAATCCAATTAGAGTCTAATCAAGTCTAGGTTTCTAGATTAGACATTCCTAGGGCAATTAGGGGCCGAGGGTAGTAATGGGGGGTGAAATTAGGGTTTTGGACCCCAATTCCCCCACATTCTAGCCTTGAGAAGGCTCCATGCTAATTGCACTAGAATTACCTAATCTAGCTACTTAGATCTCTCACTTAGGTTTAGGGAGATTGATTAGGATGAAGGAAGATGGGAGGCAACCTAGGGATCCAAGAATTGGACCTAGGGGCAAATCCCAAAATTCACACATATAAGCAATTTGCCTAAATTCCTAAGTGATTTCACACACAAACCAACAAGCAATCCATGGAGAATGAGATTCAAATAGAACATAATCATTAACAAATGGAATTACAAAGTTTACATGTCATTTTCCCCCAACATGGTATCAAAGTAACATATTTGACCCCCAAACAGCCCACCCAAGGGGCCTAGCTACTCATATACATGGAAAATACAAAAAGGGAGAAGAAGAAGTTGGAAGTGGCCATGGAGCTCGAAGTAGTGGTTGTCAATCCTCCCTCCAGCAGCAGCAGGTCGTCCTCCTTCTTCTTCTTGGATGGAATGGAGTGGTATGATGGTGGGAAGTGGATGGAAGGCTTAGATATGGGGGGTTATGTGGTGGAAATGGTGAAATGGAGTGGATTTTAGGTGGATTTGGAGTGGAATGGAGTGGGTGGCGATTTGGGGAGCTAGGAAGGGGTAGAAGGTAGCCAGCCTCCTGCCCCAGCCGCCACCTAGGTATATATAGGAGTCTAGGGGGTCTAGGGTTAAGTTAGGGGCAAAATGGGGAAAGCAGTGAAAACTGGGTGGATTTTGTGAGTAGCACGGCCGTGGTGGGTCACCACGGTCGTGGTGGGTAGGGTAGACCACGGCCATGGTGGATGGGCACGGTCGTGGGTTTATTAGAATGTGGAGATCACAGGGATAGGTTCATGGATGGCCACGGCCGTGGGGAGGTCACCACGGTCGTGGTGGGGACCTATGGCCACGGTCGTGTTGATCCCCACGGTCGTTTTGGCCATTTTCATCAATTTCTGGGAGTTTTACTGATTTTTTGTACTTGGGGCATGTCCACCATGGCCGTGGGGGCTCACCACGGTCGTGGTGGTGTCTCTCCCATGCATTTGAGCCTTGAACTTGATCATCCATGGAGGGTATTGCTTCAAAACTTTCTTTGACCACTTGGGGTAGGTTGGAAGTGGTTTTGGCCTCATTTTGAGCTCCTCCAAGCCTGAGGAAACCCTAGAGTGGACCATCCTCTTTCCATGCCATCAATTAGTGGACAAAGTACCTATAAAACAAGCAAAAAGCCTCCATAAGTGCATTTGATATGAATAAGCATATTGGGGGAAATAACATGTAATCTAACAAGTATAGATGTGGCTGAAATGCAAAATGACACAAGATAAAGCCCTAAAATAGGGCTGAATCACCACCCCAAACTTGAAACATACTTGTCCTCAAGTATGCTCCAACTCAATCTCTCTACAAACTTTTCACATTCAAGACATGACAAATGCAATGTAAAAGGTGATTATTGCTGAATGGGCTCAAAGATGACTAAGTACATGCATTCCACCTCTCTCCTCTCCTACTTTCACAAACCAATCATGAAAAGAGCACAAAGCATATGAACTTCAAATATAGTGCTTAGAATACACAAGTTATCCATATTTCTTTCATGTAGTTCCGGGTAGACCGTTTCATAATGGCGTTAATCCAAGATGACTAGGAGTGTTGTTTCACCTTCATACTTTTAATCTTATGCTTCGAATCATGTCAAATGACCCACGTGGTTGCGGAAAAGGGCAAAATGAGCTAGGTTTGATGTTTCCTAGCTCGATGGGTATGAAAGTGGAAGAAAGGGTTGTGGTAAGCTTCTTGGAGTGCTTCTACACACTCATCTTTTCTTTATTTGAATGCTCTTAAACAGGAGCATCCTTTTATTTTGTTTTTACTTTTCTTTTTCTTTTCTTTTCTTTCTTGCCCTTGGTGTAGATAGGGCATATGGCGGATAGAGTGAAGCGGGGAGGTAGAGATGTGGCCACCCCAAACTTTTGGAGGTGGCCACGGCTGATATGTGCACTTTGGCATCCTTTAATGAGGCGGAGGGGTAAGAAGATGGTGAGAGAAAAGTCGAGTCAAAGGGGGGTCATAGGTATGATTCTCCACATAAGACATCTTGCATGAAAATTAATCCAATACTTCATCCTAGATATCACACCACATGAATGAACAAGATGAAATTGATATATCAAACAAGTGATTCCACAAGCACTAAGCGTTCAAAGCTTGCTCAACTTCACAATTCAGCCAAATCAATCACAATCCTAAGAGAGGTGATGCACATGTAAAGAGTCAAGAATTGATACCATTTAGAAATAAACAATGATAAGTCACTTGCATCTGTCAAAGGTCATCATTTTTACTCAAAATAGTAGAGATTGGGTCAAAACACACTTTTTAGACCAGAAATCTCAAATTTGGGCAAAATTGGCCAAAATAGTGCCAAGTTGCTTTCAATCACATCTAAACCTATATTATTGAACTTCAAGCAATAAACAAGAAAATACTAGCTAAAACATGCAAAAATTACCAAAAATCTACATGATATGCAATGCATGGCAAAAGAGCAAAAATTTTGAAAATTACGCAAAAATGACAAGAAAGCAAACTACATGGCATTAAGAGATGCAGTGAAAAGAACAGTAACAATAAAACTGAACTGAATGGCAAAGGTGGCACAAAATGACTAAAAGAGAGAGATAGGGTGGTGCATACCACCCTACCACCCCAAACTTTTGAATCATGTTGCCCTCAACATGAAACTAGAGCTTAGGGATAGTAGGGTGAAGATCATGGATGGTGCGGAGCGTCAGAATGTAGGTCACCCTGCTATGGCTGGTGCTCGACCCTCGCCACGGTCGTGGTCAATCGCCATGGTTGTGGTCTATCGCCACGGTCGTGGTCTATCACCACGGTCGTGGCCAATCCTCTTCAACACGGCCGTGGCGGGTGGCCACGACCATTGCCAATCTTCTAAAAACACTGTAACTTCAGCCAACTGGATGCAATAATTCCCACGGTCGTGGCTGGGTGCCACGGTCGTGCTTGGCCACATGTGCCACGGTCGTGGTCGAGCTCCACGGCCGTGGTGAGGATGCTCCTTCAGTTTTCTCACTTCAAGAACTTGAACTTCACTTTTATTTGTTATTCGGCCGCATATTTGATTTAAAGACCATGACCTTCTTCTATACCCTCTCTCTCTATTGTGTAGCACCTGCCTCATCATCAAAACTCAAAAGAAAACTATCAAGCACAAGCGTGTGTGTGTGTTTGTGTAAAATAAAGCAAAAGTATCAAAAATGTGAGGTTGGGTTAAAAATTCCCACACCTAGGTGGGTTGCCTCCCACAAGCGCTGAGTTTCTTGCCTTCAGCTAGGCTTCTTGGTGATTCTTCATTCATTCATCCGTTTGGCATTCTCATGTGTCCATTCTTGCAAAACATGCATCCTTCCTTTGCACTCCATTTGTTTTCCTCCTCCCTTTGATCACAATAATCATCATTAACTTCTTCACCTTGATTTCCTTTTCTCAAATGCCCATTTGGACTTGTGAAGTGATCATGTCCAATATCCCTATCTCGCACTCGCCAGGTTGGGGTCTTGTACATGTTGATGTTGATCTTCATGTCCATAAATGAGACTGTCATGGTGCCACTGCGTACATGAATGTCGGCATCAGCTGTAGATAAGAACGACCTCCCCAAGATGATGGGAATCTTCCTATCCTCCGGCTCCATATCGAGTACAATGAAATCCGCCGGGAACACTGCGCCTTTTTCTTTGTCTATCATCACCAAGACATCATCCACTCTACCCCTGGGCACTTTTATGGATCTATCCGCCAACTGGAGAGTGCAATGTGCCGGCTTCAACTTGCCTAAGCCCAGCTCAACATAGACATGATATGGCATCAAATTCACACTAGATCCCAAATCAAGCAAGGACCTGTCTATGCGATGTCCCCCTATGTAACTAGGTATGAGTGGGGCTCCTGGGTCCTTTCTCTTCATGGGAAGTGAGTGTTGTATGATGGAGCTCACTTGTTCATTCAGTCTCACCTTCTTTGGAATCCTCCCCGTTGACCTTCTTTTCACAGTGCATAGGTTCTTGAGGAACTTGGCATATGATGGGATTTGCTTGATAGCATCCAAAAGTGGAATGTTCACCTTTACTTGGTGAAACACCTCAAGAATGTCAACATTGTGCTTTTGCCTCCTTTTCAACTCCGGTGGCTCATCTAGTGCTTCTACAAACGAAGGATCACTAGTTTTTGCCGCACTTTCATGAACATGAGGCGGAACACTAGGGATGGTAGGAGCTGCAAAAGGGGTATGTGGCGGATCACATGGAATCCCAAACTCAACATGCGGTATCACAACATCATCTTCGGCAATATCAATCACAATATCACCACTTGGCTGCCTTTGCTTTGCTTTATCAACCTTTCTTTGACTTGCGGGCTGCTCAAGAGTTTTCCCACTCCTTAGAACTGTCACAGCACTACCTTGCTCATGGTGAAGAGGGGGAGCATGTTGTGGCTGTGGAGGAGGTGGAGGTGACACTTGGGGTTGAAATTGAGGTGGAGAAGGGAATTGAGGGGGGGTGAGAGAATTGGGGTTGGAAAGTGAAGTTTTGGGAGATTTGAGGTAAGGGAGGTGGTGGAGGGGTGTAAGGCTGGGAATAGCCTTGGAATGAGTGAATGGGGTGTACTTGCATGGGGGGTGGACTATAGAAATATTGAGAGGAGGGTATGGGTCCAGTTGCTTCATGGTGGCTCACGAGGGGTCTTGAAGACAATTTTTCCTCTTGGGGAGCGATTATAGAAGATAGTTGCTCTATTCTCTCTTCTAACCTTACAACATCCCTTTGAACATCATCAAACACTTTCAATCTGGATAGAACCTCTTCCTCAAACCTTGAGCTGTATGTAGGACTTTGTGGTTCCTGGTAACTATAGGAGTGAGGTGTCTTCTTTTCTTCCCCATAGAACTCAATAGAATTGACCGGGTGGCAAGGAGCATTTGTCACCTGGTTCTTCATGAAGTTCACCATGTCACCAAGAATCTTCATCACTTGCGGGCTTGAGTCATCATGAGTAGGGGGTGTCACACCAAAGGCATACCCTCTTTCATTCATCATGCTAGAAGCTCGAATTCTTGATCCTTCAGCCAACTGCTCAAACAAAGGCCATATCTCCTCAGGTGGCCTGGCCATGAAAACTCCTCCACGAGAAGAGTCCACTGTGTCTTGGTCCTTTAGAGACAAACCAGAGTAGAATGATTGAACTAGATGCCACAAAGGGATCTCATGGTGCGGGCACTCTCTCAACAGCTTCTTGAATCTCTCCCATGCATCATGAAACTGCTCACTGCCCATTTGGCTAAAACTTGTCACGGAATGCCGCATTTGTGTCAACCTTGCAATAGAGTAGAACTGTCTCAAGAAAGCATTCTTCATCGTTTCCCAACTCATAATGTCCCTTCTTGAGTCATACCAATCTTTAGCTCTATCTTTGAGGGAGAAAGAGAACAATGTCAACCAGATTGTATCATCACTAGCCGTCGGCGTCCTGAAGGTGGAGCATACTTCAAGAAAGGAGTCCAAGTGCTTGTAGGGGTTCTCACTCTCTGAGCCGTAGAAGATGGGCAGGAGCCCAAGAAGACCTGGAGGAATAGAGAATTGCTCCCCTGGCATTTGATCAACCCTGCTAGCAATTGGTGATTTGTAGTTGCTAGGCATGAAGTAGTCTTGAAGCGGCTTGTGAGGTGCATTTTGGCCTTCCATCTTGTTTCCTCCCGAATGGCTTGTCACATGCATAAAGCACAACCAAGCAAAAGAAAGCAAGTTAGTAAACCAATATACACAAGAAATGCAAAGAAAAATGAATAAAGAATAGCAATGATGAGGGCAGTAGGAAAAGTCAAAGCAAAACTAACTAGCTAGGCCGAGCGCCTCTAATCCCCGGCAACGGCGCCAGAAAGCTTGGTACGTCCCCGCTAGTGATGCTTTTACACCCCACGAGGTCGGAGCGCACGGGATATGGGATTTTGCTTTCAAAATTTATAAAACCTAAACTAGCTACATACGTCTACCAAAACACTACACCCGCAAGCGCACGGGGTCGTGTTGTAGTATAGGAAGGTGGCAAGTAAAGGGTCGATCCACAGGGAAAAGAGGGGGCACTAGAGCTAGGTTAGTTTGGCTAGGTTCCTACTGCGAAGACTAGGGTTAAGGATTTAAAGGTTGTTTTGATTGTTAACTAAGGATGAACAAAAAGCAGTTAAAGACAGGAATGAAATCTAAGTTATCGCTAAGCTAGAGCAGAGCTAAACAAGCAAGGAAAGGCTAAGCTAGGTATGAAAATGAAAATTACACTAAGGCAAGCAAGAGAGAAGCAAAAGAGCAATTAAAGAACTAAACTAGCATAAACAAGGCAAGAGCAAGGCAAGAAGCTAACTAAGCAAGAAAAGAACTAACTAAGCTAAGCGAGCACAAAACTAGGGTTTCAAGCAGTAAAGAGATGTGTGGGCTGTTTAGGGGTATGAACTTATCACTTAAGTTGGGGGTGTCATATGAACATTATGATTCCATTTAGATTATCCAAACCAAACAACAAGTTAGAGTCTAATGGATTGACCTAAGATACTAACTGGCCATGGATATGCTAGGTTGTGTATAGGGAAACTAGTCCCTAACACCCCCTACTACCCTTACGAGGCTCAATTGGGTTAGGGGTCAGGTTAAATCCAATTAGAGTCTAATCAAGTCTAGGTTTCTAGATTAGACATTCCTAGGGCAATTAGGGGCCGAGGGTAGTAATGGGGTGTGAAATTAGGGTTTTGGACCCCAATTCCCCCACATTCTAGCCTTGAGAAGGCTCCATGCTAATTGCACTAGAATTACCTAATCTAGCTACTTAGATCTCTCACTTAGGTTTAGGGAGATTGATTAGGATGAAGGAATATGGGAGGCAACCTAGGGATCCAAGAATTGGACCTAGGGGCAAATCCCAAAATTCACACATATAAGCAATTTGCCTAAATTCCTAAGTGATTTCACACACAAACCAACAAGCAATCCATGGAGAATGAGATTCAAATAGAACATAATCATTAACAAATGGAATTACAAAGTTTACATGTCATTTTCCCCCAACATGGTATCAAAGTAACATATTTGACCCCCAAACAGCCCACCCAAGGGGCGTATCTACTCATATACATGGAAAATACAAAAAGGGAGAAGAAGAAGTTGGAAGTGGCCATGGAGCTCGAAGTAGTGGTTGTCAATCCTCCCTCCAGTAGCAGCAGGTCGTCCTCCTTCTTCTTCTTGGATGGAATGGAGTGGTATGATGGTGGGAAGTGGATGGAAGGCTTAGATATGGGGGGTTATGTGGTGGAAATGGTGAAATGGAGTGGATTTTAGGTGGATTTGGAGTGGAATGGAGTGGGTGGCGATTTGGGGAGCTAGGAAGGGGTAGAAGGTAGCCAGCCTCCTGCCCCAGCCGCCACCTAGGTATATATAGGAGTCTAGGGGGTCTAGGGTTAAGTTAGGTGCAAAATGGGGAAAGCAGTGAAAACTGGGTGGATTTTGTGAGTAGCACGGCCGTGGTGGGTCACCACGGTCGTGGTGGGTAGGGTAGACCACGGCCATGGTGGATGGGCACGGTCGTGGGTTTATTAGAATGTGGAGATCACAGGGATAGGTTCATGGATGGCCACGGCCGTGGGGAGGTCACCACGGTCGTGGTGGGGACCTATGGCCACGGTCGTGTTGATCCCCACGGTCGTTTTGGCCATTTTCATCAATTTCTGGGAGTTTTACTGATTTTTTGTACTTGGGGCATGTCCACCACGGCCGTGGGGGCTCACCACGGTCGTGGTGGTGTCTCTCCCATGCATTTGAGCCTTGAACTTGATCATCCATGGAGGGTATTGCTTCAAAACTTTCTTTGACCACTTGGGGTAGGTTGGAAGTGGTTTTGGCCTGATTTTGAGCTCCTCCAAGCCTGAGGAAACCCTAGACTGGACCATCCTCTTTCCATGCCATCAATTAGTGGAAAAAGTACCTATAAAACAAGCAAAAAGCCTCCATAAGTGCATTTGATATGAATAAGCATATTGGGGGAAATAACATGTAATCTAACAAGTATAGATGTGGCTGAAATGCAAAATGACACAAGATAAAGCCCTAAAATAGGGCTAAATCATATATGTAGGACTCATTAAATAGCATCTAATTCATTTAAGTTTAAGCATTGAGTAAACAAGGTACGATAGGTGGGAAGTGCATTGCAAAAAAGGGTAGTCACGGAATGGTATCAAAGGTTTTATGTTATGCATGAGTAGTGCATTTTTTGAGGGACTGGAACAACATTCCATGTATAATAACTATGATAATAGATAGATTAAGATTTTATCCTATTGATCTTGTATATATATCTGTGGTAGTTCCTTGAAGGCTACAGTGAAGTGATGTGTGAGGAGTATAGAAATGGGTTTGGAAGGAGGGTGTTCATCTTCCACACTTCAATGATGCATGCCATAAAGACAAGGGATGTACCATGCATGAGAAAATATTGCTACGAACAACGAGATCAAATTAAGAGGGAGAATGTTATACTCCTACCCTTACTCAGCCACCAACACTGGCATTTTCTTGTGGCATCACATGAATACAAGAAGATTCTACACTATAGCAGCATGCGGCCTGGGAGGAGGTATAACAAGCCAAACACCAATCATGCTTATGACGATGATGTTGTGACTGTGGTAAGAGCACACTTGAATTTTGTAATGTCTATCTGATTTGGTAATTGATAGTATTAGTCAGTTGAATATATCTTATTCCATAATGTAGGCTGCATCACCAAAAACATCGTTGAGTAAGATAAGTGGTGTTCCTGAACGAGGATGGAGTATAGCCTTTGACAACATAGCAGACCAGCAACCAAATGGTTCAAACAACTACGGGTTGTACATGATGCGTTGGATGGAATGTGTGTGTATAGGTCAAAAAATTGAAGAATCGTACGGTGAGGAATATCACCAGCTTAGAGGACACAATGTCGTGGGGATACTTAACTTGGAAAAGTATGTCAATGAAGGGGTTTTCTAGTAAATGAAGATTACATGTTTGTAATGCATGGTTGACTTGGTAAACCATGGGTGTCAGACTATTTGTGTGTATGTGTAGCAAACTATGTATGTAATGCATCAAGTTGTTTTGTTAAAAAGGGAAAACTATTTATGTGTGGTCTGTGCTATGAATGCCCTGAATTATGTATATATTGTTGTGTGTAGCAGGTAGCTGGTAATAGACATTCAAGTCCTAAAGAATTAATATATATGTCTGCAGTGTTGGCAACACATAAATGTTTTGTATAACATGGGTAAGTGCCTCTAAAATAGTGAATGGCAACAAGTTTTGTATTTTTGTTTGTTGATTGATATGTTTGTTTGAATTGATAGTGTACATACTTGCGAAATTACTGCAAGTGATCTTCTACAATGAGTGTGTTTTTCTAGTATTGCATGGCTGGCTATGTAGCAAGCATAGTGGACTGTTACATGATGTTCTGTATATACTAAGTGATTTGAAAGGATTACAACATACTATAAAGGGCTCTCTTGTAGCATACTTGTGAAATTCTTAATGTGGTAATGTAGTGTAAGTGTAAAAGGGAACAATGTTTAGGTGAGGTTCGTGCTATGAAATGACCTGAATTAGTTATATGTTGTTTTGTGTAGTAGGTAGGTGGTAATAGATAGTGAAGTCCTACGAAATTTGTATATAACTGTGCAACATTGGTAATGCATAAGATTTTAGTATAACATTTGTAGATTCATCTAATATAGTGAATGGTATCGGGATTTGTAGTTTGGATCACCGATTGATCTATTTGGCTGAATTAGTGGTGTACATACTTGCAAAATTTGGGCAAGTGTTCTTCTATAATGAGTATGTTTTTTGGTAATGCAGAATCAGCAAACAAAGTGGGCTATTCTGTGATGTTCTGTATTCACTGAGTGGTTTGAAATGCTTACAACTTTCTATAAAGGGCTAGTTTGTCAGGTCACAACTGAATGTGGTAATATAGTGGCAGCATAAAATGAAGACAATGAAAATTTACCAAAATGATAGTGTGTGGTGATGTATAGACACTGAAATGTTCACATAACTGTGTAAGAGTTGGGGTGATTGGGGCTATCAAAGTATTGAGTTGGTTGGTGTGTGAGCGTGTGATGGGAGTAAACGTGGAAGGTTCTGAGAAGGATGACATATTGTATTTTTGTGAACATGGTTGTGTGAGGGTATAGATGCGACGTGTTGGTAGGGTAATGATGTTCACAACACTTGAATTGTATCATTTGTGCTAAAATGTTGAACAAAATCTTATGTATGGTGAATGGGTGTGGATGAAGGCAATAACGAGCTAGGTTGTGTTACTAACCTTCCGCCTGTGGCAAGCTGGTAAGTGGGAAGTAGTGTGATGTGACAAAGATTGAAAGAAGAGGAAGAGAAGGCTTGGGTTGTATAATAGGGTGTGGTTGGTATGATGGGAAAAAATAGCAAACTATGGTAGCAGTAGTGTATGGGAGGTGGCATTTGGCAACGAGGTTACTGGGTGGACATGTAATCACATTATGGTTGAGGGGTTGGTAATTGTTTGCAGAATAACAATGGGTTGATGCTGGAAAGATGTTTGTTTTTTGTGGTAGAAAACTTTTTTGGATGCTAATTGGAGAAAATGGTGCGATGTAACGTTCAAGCACATTAACAGTGTATGTACAGTTGTCTGATAACAAAAAATATAGATGTAGTCATATTAGACTTGTTTGGTAAAAGACAAAAGCAAGCTACTTCTCTGGTGTTATACCTATATGGACTATTATTTTGATGCACTTTTGAAGTGAATATACATTATGGGCATCTATGAAGGTGTGGCAGTGGTGTTAAAGTTGTGGTTGGATTTTGGTAAAAATTGCATAAAACATGTTAGGTAAATTGATATTGTGAAATATTGTGATGTAATTAATTTTTTGGGTTGAAGTCACATGGATGTAGTATAATATAAATTGAGCAAGTAAGGAAAGTGTGCTAATAAGCAGCTACAAGCAGGTTGTCATTTTATAACCTGAATGTGAAAATTACAATTTCTTACATTTGAACAATGGTTTACATATGACATTGGGATATGGTTACAAAATTTTGTTTGTATGGTACAAAATTGTTTTTGGATGGAGGTGTAGTACAACTGTCTATACATTGGGATATAGTTAATAATGTATACTATAAAAAACTCCACATGCAACAAAAAAATAATAACCAAACCAATACAACGACCCAAACTATGTTTGTTGTGACATAAATTTCAGCCATCCAACAGCTTGGTGCGAAGGAATGTAAGTTTGTTGTGGTAGATCCATAGGTAACCATGTTGCTTGATGAGGAGGACATGCATTGCTGCTGTAACTATTTGTGTCGAATGCCCTCTTGGTTTTCTTTGCAGATTGTTTCCCATTGTTTTTGGTTTGAGCAGTAGCAGTTGAAGTTTTCTTGACAGCTTGCATTTCATTCCAACTTTTTTTATGAATGGAGGGAGGCCTTCCAATCTTCTTATCAGTTCTTGGGTCTTTTATGACAGTAAAATCGTCAGAAGACTGGATTTGTACCTTTCAATGTCAAGTAGATCATATAAAAAGAGTAGCTTTGTACAACAAACATAAAACATTGAATAGCAATGAGCAAAATATGCGCGAGGTTATGATTAGTAGAGGTGTTAAGCATGGTTAAAGATTGTAAAGAAATGTTAAAGCACATTAATTGAAATAATTTAAACATCAGTATTTATAGATAGAGCAAGCATATTGAGTGTTTTAGAGTAATGGGGTTCCTATGTTGAAAAGTATTGGGTAGTGTGATAACAAAAAGTGCATACAAGAAGAATGCTATAGTGTATGGTAAACATATGATCCATATAATACATACCGACAGTGGGACTATTTACAAACGAAATAAAACTAGGTAATAACATAACTACCGATTTGTGTAACGTGACAGTAGAACAAGTAAAATGGTGGTATACAACCTTTTAGGATTACAGTGGTCCAAAATGTCGTGAAAAAAGTGACCTGACAGTAGAACAATTAAGGAAAATAGTAGTGCATAAATGTATGATTCATGGAATTACAACAGAATTTTTTTTTTCATGTTACAAAGATTAAGTTAGTGGCTGATGGATTGTAAAAAAATGGACGGAAAGTGTACAATACCACATCTATGCATATGTAGTAATATATGATGTATTTACACTGGTATAAGGATGTAGTCGTTGCTCTATTTTGTAGGTCTATATTTTTGTGAGAACTTCCTTCCTGACAATATTATAGTGGTGCTCAGAAATTCTGGCTATGGCAATGAATGTTTGGTTCATGTTTGCGATATCTTCTGCTCTTGCGGATGACTCTGTACTCATGCATGTGTGTTTTGCATCGGCAGTACTGAAATCTCTTGTGGTGTCCTTCCTCCACCTAGCTAATACATACTGCATGGGCAACCTGTCTACCCTGCAATTTCTAATAAGAACAAAGAGTGAGTTTCTACACATTAGGCCCTTGTATTCAAACGAACGACAACTACATGACACATTGTCCTGGGTTGAGTCATATGTGACTACAAACTATTTCTGAACAAGACTGGATTCAATTTCAGTTTAGCACACCCTGGGTTGCTCATTAACACAAAAAGTAGATATTGTGGATATATTATTCAATATGATAGCTTCACAATACATCATTCCGTATAACTCCATTTGGAATTTCTTAAACATGTTATGTGTGTAAATAGTTCTAGCATCTATCTCAATCTAAAAATCATTCCTTAATTGAACAACCGTGTATAGATCATCATAATCAACATGGTGCTCTGCCTCTAGGCATGCTTCTTATGCCTGTTGGTATTGATTGATGAATTGTTTCAACGATGTTTTAGAGTTAACATAAGTGTCGAAGAAAGAATTGAAAGACTCACTCTGTTGAGTTGTTGTCATGTCATCCCAGAAGAAGTCGTCAATGTATGCATGTACCCACATTTTTCGCAAGTGGTACATGTGAGAAAGCCACCCTTGTTGATTTGTCTTGCATGAGAGTGTTTTGGCTTCCCAGTTCTATTCAAAAGCCTCAATCGTTGGGCTTTTGTATACATCATTCCTGATTAGTTGTGATGTATTGGAATTTTTGCCTAACTTGTCAGGTAATTTCCTCGTAATGCGCCAAAAGCATAGATGGTGCCTTGTATTAGGAAAGACGGACCAAATACCATTTATTATAGGTTGTGTTTGATCAGTTACAATGCCCTTAGGTGGAGTGCCTGAGAACAATTAAAATATAATAACATAACTCAAATGGGTGAAGTAGTTGTTTAAATAGAATTAATGGATACAATTTTTCATCATAAGTAAATATAGAGCATTTAATGTGTAACATTGAGTCTGGGCAGTGTATGTTGTTACTTGTGATGGTAATTCTTGGAACAACATATAGAGGTTGATAGTTGTGCAGCTGTACAGATGGCATGACATATATGTGCATAAATACATCTCACAGAACTACGATAGTTGTGGAGGAGGTGTTCATTTGATGAACTCAGTGGACTGAAGGGGGTATTTGAAGAACCAACCATCAATTAGACAACCAGCCAACTGAATAACATAAATATTACATTTATACTAAAGAGAAATATGTAATTTATGTAAAATATTCATGGATAATCAAATGTAACAGAAGATGAGTGATTCTCCTGGATAATCTTTGAATGAGAAGCTTTGAAAATACAGAGTTGTAACACACTATGTACATATAGAACAATAAAATGAAAAGGATGATTGTGGTGTGACAAACATGGTAGTGGATGTTAGTATAACAAACTAAAGATATTAAGAAACTCCTATGCATAAACTTTAAAAGAGAAAAACAATTGAGGTAACCAGGTTCGACATTAACCAGTGAGACAACTTATTAACGACAACAAATGTTACACTGGAACATAGTAGCATCTAACTGTAGGTCATAATTCACAGTACAATAATATTTATGGAATTGATTTAAAGCATCTGAGGAATAATATGCTCACACATGCATTGCAGCCAAGTTTGGAAAAGCCAAATATAATTATCTATTGTTTCTTCACATAACATGCCACAACTGAGCAACATGGAGTGACCATGATGGTTAATCCCAACGAATGGTGCAAATGGAATTTCAAATCTATTCATCAGGTATGTTGTATCAAAGGTAACAACATCACTGAAGTGTTTTTATGCCATTTGAGACCTTACATCTACCCAAAATACATTTCAAAGAACTCCTTGTTCATTCAAGTATAGAACGTAGAAGAAGTCTGGGTTTTCTTTTTGCATACACATAAAATATGTTTGTATTGCATGGGCATCACCTTCTGTTAAGCAGAGCTTCTGTGAATGAAGAAAATGGTTATTCATGTCCTTTTGTGTGAATGAAAATTTGTCATAACCTCCAGCTTCACATACTAAGGATGACATAGTTTTTGATGCACCAATGCCTACTGCATCATTGAAGTCAATACGCCTCTGAACATCTACCGGTATTTTTCTCTTGGATGGAAGATGCCTAATCATGTGGTTGGGAAGCATTTGGTGGTTGTGTTGAAGGTTAACATTAGAATTATGATATTCCCCTAATATTGTGCGTTTTAGCTTAACATAAGATTTGCATTCTGTACATGCAGTTGGCTTGTACTGGTACAGAGAATCCTTGCAATTGTCTGGTGGCTTCCCACCCTTGATATAAGAGAATGTGATCCTTGAGGTCTCCTTGCAAGGTCTATCCTTATGTGAGTGCGAGATTTTGATACCAAATCCAGAAGTACCTACATACACCTCATAGAACTGCCTCACTCGTTCTATACTTGGAAGTTTAGGCCTATCTCAGGTGTTGTTATGTTATTGAAAGTTGTGATATTATCATGTGTATTCAAAAAGTTGGGATGGGTCTAACTTGTAGATGAATGCCCTATATCATCCTCTGTCAGCACTACAATGTGAGCTGACTGTGATGCGTGAGCGACATTGAAGCCTTCATCTACGGTAACCACTTCATTAACATGAACGCACTACTACTCTGGGTCTTGGTTCAAATCAACGACAATTACATCTGAATTCTAAGACATTTAAGAAGGTAATGAGTGAAAGGAACCTAAAAGAACAATGAATTGATAGTTGGATATAAAAGTGAAAGTACTGCATGTTTAAGATGTAAATTGGGTTATGGCAAACTACGAGAGTAAGTATGTTGTGATGTGAAAATGGTTAATAACAAGTTATATGAGGTCAACAGATGTTATGATGTATGCTATGGTAGTCAAATTTTATAGAAATGGGAATGTGGTAGCAAGATATAAATGAAATCAGATTCTTATGTGACTGTAGCAACAGTCGTACAGATTGTTGTATGGATAGATTGCAACCCTTAAAAATTTACAGTAAGTGAGTAAAGATTGATGAATATATTTGTAAATGTCACAGTAAACTATTCATGTAGGTAAGAACTGGGAACTGATAATAAGAATGGTAATAGTTGTGTACATAGGGAAAAAACTCATGTGAACTTGAGTTACAGTGTAATAAAGCATACCAATCATGAATACAAAATTAAGGAAACCTTGTCAAACAACATAACAAAAAGTAAATTGAGATAAAGGTTTACGTTAATGTGTTAATGTGGTAATACGTAAACTCATGTGTACATTGAAACTCATGTGTAACTATGTAATGGTAAACTCATGTGTACATTGAAATGGAAAACTCCTGGGAACCTGAGTTAAAGTGTAAAAACCTAGACCAATCAATACTCTAACAACAAGGAAACCTTGGAAACCTATACATAATAAAACAAGAACACAAATGGCACAATTGATGGTAAACAAATGGAAAAGGTTAATGTGGTGTAAATTAAAGAGGAAACTTGTCAACAAAACTCATGCGCAACTGAGGTACAGTGAAAAAATTCAGTGCAATTAGGGCAATCAGTTATCTAAAAGAAAGGTAATCGTGGCAAATTACATATAAGAACAACAAGAATAGAAGGAAGAATGCAAAACGGTCAAGGATTGGCAAGATTGTTGGGCTACAAATGTTAATGGGTAACAGCTACTGGGGTGTTACAAACAAGTGTAATTCTCCAATACCTGACTACCTGAGTGCTATGTAATAGACAACCTGAGAGTTAAGGTAACAACTAACGGGGTGTTAGGTAACAATGGTTGTTCTACGTTCCTTACTACACTGAGAGTTAATTAACAATGTTTATGCGTAATAGACACAAGTTGGTTATTGATGTCATTGTGTACTGAAGATGGCAATGATGCAAACAAGGTTACAACGAGCTACTACTAAGAGGTTGCAATAATAACCCATTCCACTGAGTTACTGCCTATGTAACTTGGAACCTGGAAGTGGAGTGGTTATGTTAACCTAGGTGACAACTTATTACATACTACACTGGGTGTTAGTGTAGCTGAACTCAGATTGTTACACTGAAGGGGACCTTAACAGTGACATATAACAAGGTCTGTTTGAGTAAATAACAAGGTTTGTTTTGACGAGTTAACAATAAAGGTTTGTTTTTGTGTTTGTGGCAAATGTTAGGTTTTGTTATTGTTGTGTACTAAAGATGGGAACTATGCAAAACAAGGTTACATCGAGTAACGAGTATTAGGATCCCTACAAATGCATGATGTTGTGTTACTAGTTACTTAGCATGTAATCGGATAACAACATTGTTATGTTAGAATTGGTGACACCTTAGTAGAAATAAAAAATAATGTTACATCGAGTTACTAGTATTAGGATCCCTATGAAGGAATGTTGCTGAGTTACTAGCTACTTAGCATTTAATCTCATAACAACATTGTCATTACCATCGCACGACAACATTGTTGCACCTCCAATAATGCCCCACTTCTCTCTCCTTAGAAACCTACTCTAGGTGTTCTTGTAGCACTGAGGATGAGTCGACCGGCAGAAGAGAAGATGCGCAGGGTGAGCCGAGTCCTTAAAAACCTGCTATAGGTTTTCCTGTAGGGAAGAGGAGGAGTCCACCGATGGAAGAGGGGGTGAGAAGGAGTCAAGATGGGCATGGATGAGCCGAGGAGGGGTAGAAATGGTGGGGCAAGGATAAGTGGAGGAAAAGGTAGCAGGGCAAGTACGGGGTGAGGAGGGGGAGGAGAAATGGAGCAAAATGAAGCATCCCAGTGAGGGCGCGAGGAGGTCGTGAGGATGGGGAAGAGAGGGGAAGGAGGAAGATGATATCGGGGGTGTCGGTGGGGGGGATGCCGAGTGGGGGGGATTTTTATGAAAAGGACAGGAGGATTGTGCGGGAAGACAAGTGGAGAAGATGAAAAGCGGTCGTCTGGGTGTTCATCCGCTAAGGATCGTTTGTATATCATTTTCCTTAATTATCGTAGTCTCAGTGGCCTCCGTCCCACCAAAATCCAAAAAACCTTAGCCAATTCCTCTCCCACTGTGTTACGACCCCACCTTTCGGTAACCCCCAATTAAGGGAGACCAAGAGGTTGAAGCCGCACCCATAAATTCCGGATCAAAGGTTCGACATATAACCAAAAACAATTATTAAATTCTAACAGACTATACTGAAAAACGGTAATAAAATGTTTGCATACCTTTGAAAAGTTTGGAATAAACTAAACTTCTAACCACAGATGGACTATTCTAACTAATTTCCTCCTTGTTCTTTAATTCTTGAATTCACAATGTGTCGCTTTACTGTTTGTACTTTTGAGATTTGTACCTAAATCGCTGACAAACAAAACGACGGTCAGCCAAAGTTGGTATGTGGATGACACGGATAATGTTCAACTATGTTAACAATATAATCATTCAATTAATCATTTAACAATCAAGATTACATTTTAAGCCATACAACTCAATCCATACATATTCTCGAACTCTGGGTTGTCCCTACAGTGGACATGGATATCACCTCTCTTTTAGGTAATAGAGTCACATGGCACTACCCGAAGATAGCCCAATATCTAACTCAATGTGACTTGATGGTCCTACCTCAATGGTAGCCATGTACTAAGTCATCCATAGACCGGATGGACCTACCCAATAGGTAGCCATGTACTAGGTCATCCATAGACCTGATGGACCTACCCAATAGGTAGCCATGTACTAGGTCTTTCTCTAACCTGATGGACCTACCCATAGGCAGCCATGTACTAGGTTAGCTATAATGCCACAGAGAGAACCAGGATCTGAGTTTGTAGGCATATATCCTTTGTGATAGTCATAGCCACATTATAGTTTGCAATATGAACATCCAAATAGTTTAGTTGCATTCAATGCGATTAAACATCTGGGAATCCATCGAAAAAATAAAGCGGTTATTCATAATTAACCACATACCTTTGGTTGTAGATTTCAAGATAGAATCAACTATGCAGAGAAACCCAAGCAAGCAACGAGAAAGAGAAATCTTGAAATAAAAGTACAATTTTCCTTTTATTAATACTTATCCAATTTTCATCACATTACTTAGGATTTCAATTCCTATTTTAGGGTTCCTTTGGAAATTAGGTTTTTTACTTCTTCTTCCCTTATTATCATCCATAATTTATCAAAACTACATAAAACCCCTAATTTCTCATTGAAACTCCTTTATTAAACATCTTATTATCTTATTCCACAAAAATATGATTTTTATCTCCTTTTATCCCAAATTAGGGTTTCCATGTAAATTAACCTTCTTTTAGGTATTACAACTCTAAATTAAGCCCTTTTGCATTCAAATAGATAATCAAACCACTTTTATCATTAACATGGTTAAAATTATCAATTTGACCTATTGATTTACCAAATTACACTCTTAACATTCAATTAGGGTTTCTCATCAATTTTTAATACACTTTATTAACAAATTAGGGTAATTTTGTAAAATAGAGCAGAACTAGGTTCTCCAATCATTTTTATTAGATTCCTCATATTTTTCTACACAATTTTCATATAAAAAGTTTTGTCATATGAGATTCCTAGTTATTTCTATCATTTTTGCAAGAACAATCCTTTTTGTGATTTATTTGATTAGAGAGGGATTTACCGGAAAATCCTCGGTCGCTCGATCTGTGGACCGGTGGTCCGTGTCTTGGATCCGACGATCCCGGTTACACGTGCCTAACCAGAGCTGCTCCCGCCCTGGACCGCTAGATCTTAAGGGAGACCACCGTGGTCCCTGGTCCAACGGCGATCCGATCGTCTCCTTCCTCCATCCCAGCTACTCTACGAGGGTCAACCTTGAGGTTGACTCTGAGTTCTCGACCACCAAAGCTTGCGCCATGAAGCCAGGGAGCATCGTCTCCCTGCGTCGAACTCAAATGAAACTTTAATTGGGAGCCCAGCATGCGCCGCGACTCCTCCCTAGTCACCGGACCTTCGGCAAGGTTTACTGCTGGAACGGGGGTGTAGGTCGGGGTAGATGAACTAATTGAAGGCACGAATTCGTTCGTCTCATCCTCCCACATCGTCTGGTGTAGGAATCAGGGATGCTAACCCTCCCGTTTAACCCCCCCTATATATAGGGTCGAGCAAGCCCCCTGCTGGATTGGGAACTTTCCCAATCGGAGATGAAACCTCGACAAACCAGGGATGAATCCCTTCGGTTTTCCTTCCCGAATCCAAAGGAAACGTCAGACAGCTTGCAAACTTGATGGATTACGAGATATCCAACAGATAGAATTCGCCTGTCACTGGTAGAATACCAGTCCGTGCTAGACTAAGACAATGAGTAGAACCCATTGGATCTAAATCCAAGGGTCCTCATCACACATGCTTGAGCAAAAAGGAAATAAATTTCCAATTAATTCGAATTACATTCCTAATTCAATGATATCTTGGAAAATTCATAACTCCCATACGGTAACTCCTTTTTACTTCAAATTTTGAGGGAAACTCAATAATATTTTTATCTTCTATCCTACAAAATTTGGATTTATTATCTTAAAAGTACGATCCCTTTTCTTGGTTTTCAAGTTATCCTTCTATTACTCATATTTTCCATGTCCTTTCTATTTCGTTTATTATTATTTTCCAATTCTGAGTTCCTTGAACCCTAAGGAATCCATTAACTCGAAATCCTATTTTTGGGAAATCATTCCTTATCCTTTTGTTCTTATTTCATTTATTTCTTTATTTATTCTTTTAATCCTTTTCTTTTTCTCGTTCAATTGGGCTCAATGGCCAAAAAGGCCCAATTAGAAAACATACAAGCTATCAAACACAAAATCCATTCAAATGAACTCATCAAATCAACCATGGATTTCATTTATCTTTAAAAAGGAGATTCACAATTTCATTGCATATTTTGGAAAACTGGGGTTATAACATCCTCCCCTCCTTATAGGAATTTTGCCCTCAAAATTCAACAATCAAACAAACAAATCAGGATATGCTTTTTCCATGTCTGTCTTCATCTCCCATGTGGCCTCATCCTCTCCATGGTGTTTCCAAAGAACCTTTACCATCTCTATATTCTTATTTATGAGCTCTTTTACCTTAGTATCTATAATACACAATGGTAACTCAGGATAAGACAGCTTTCCTTGAAGCTCAATAGGTTCAATGCTCAACACATGGCTCGGATCTTGCACATATCGCTTCATATTAGACACGTGAAACACATCATGCATCATACTATATTGAGGGGGTAACGCCAAATGATAAGCCGCCTCACCAATCCGTTCCAATACTTCAAATAGACCCACATATCGGGGACTCAACTTTCCTCTGTTCTTAGCTATAGCTCGGAGTGTTCGGATTTTCAGAAAAACATGCTCTCCCACAGTGAAATGCACATCAGTCCTATTTACATCAGCATATGACTTTTGTCGATCCTGGGCTCTCTTTAGCCTTTGCCTGATCAAAGTGAATTTATCAGCATACACTTGGAGTTCATCTAACCTCAACAAGGTCCTCTCACCAACATCATCCCAGTGAAGTGGTGACCGACACAGTCTCCCGTATAGAGCTTCATATGGAGGCATCCCGATACTGGCTTGGTAACTGTTGTTGTAAGCAAAATCTGCTAAAGGTAAGTACTTCTCCCATGATCCACCCCAATCGAGTACACAAGCTCTCAATAGATCCTCTAAAGTCTGGATTGTCCTTTCTGATTGTCCATCTGTCTGGGGGTGATAAGAGGTACTGAACTTTAACCTTGTACCAAGCTCCTCTTGAACCTGCTTCCACAATTTGGAAGTAAACTTCGGATCTCTATCTGAGATGATGGAACTGAGTACGCCATGTAAACACACTATCTCTCAGATGTACAACTCAGATAAATTTGACACCTTGGCAGTGGTTTTCAGTGCAAGGAAGTGTGCTGACTTGGTAAGGCAGTCCACCACAACCCATATCGCATCATTACCTTTCTTGGTCTGGGGTAAACCCACCACAAAATCCATAGTGATCTGATCCCATTTCCACTCTGGAATCTCTATAGACTGTAAAAGTCTACCAGGTCGTTGATGTTCAGCCTTCACCATTTGGCACGTAAGACAACTGGCCACATAAGCTGCAATGTCTCTCTTCATTCCTGGCCACCAGAAAAACCTCTGCATGTCCTTAAACCTCTTGGTAGTCCCTGGGTGTACTGTGTACTTAGATCCATGAGCCTATCGTAAGATGCGTTCTTTCAGTGGTGAGTCTTCAGGAATCCATATACGATTCTTGAATCTGATCCCTCCATCTACTCCCAAAGAAAGGCGGGTTTGAGGCTTCTTCATCAAGCCTTTCATCTTGTCAAGTTCCCCACTGGCCAACTGTGTTGCCACAATTTCACTCAACAATTCAGACTGTATCTGGATGTTGGCCAATCGAACTCGATCATCTAACGGTTGAGGTGACCATTTCACCAGCTCTTCTAAGCTCTTCCACTGACTGGACAGAACAGCTGCACACCTGAGTTGTTTCCAACTTAAAGCATATGCTACGACATTTGCCTTCCCTGGATGATAGGCAATGGTGAAGTCGTAATCCTTCATGTATTCCATCCATCTTCGTTGTCGTAGGTTTAAGTCTTTCTAGGTCAGAAGGTACTTTAGGCTCTTATGGTTAGTGAAGATATCAAAAGTAGCACCATACAGGTAATGTTGCCAAATCTTCAAGGCATGAATGATATCAGCCAACTCTAAGTCATGCGTCGGGTAATTCACCTTGTTAGGCTTGAGTTGTCAGGAAGCATATGCAACCACATGTCGATTCTGCTCCAACACACAACCAAGACCCATTTTGGATGCATCGGTGAAGATCATGAAACCCTCATTGCCTGATGGTAGAGTGAAAACTGGTGCAGTGGTCAACTTTTCTTTCAGTTCCTGAAAATGAACCTCACAAACATCAGACCACACAAATTTCACATCCTTCTGAGTCAACATGGTCAAAGGCAAGGTAGTCTTTGAGAAATCTACAATGAAATGCCGATAGTATCCTGCTAACCCCAAGAAGCTTCAGATCTCGGAGGGGTTCTTTGGTGTAGGCCAGTCTCGAACTGTTGACACCTTGGCTGGATCCACTGCGATTGTTCCTCCTGAGATGATATGTCCAAGGAACATGACTCAGTCTATCCAAAACTCGCATTTTGAGAATTTACCATAGAACTTCTGCTTTCTCAAGATATCAAGGACTTTACTTAGGTGGTCTCGGTGTTTTTCTTAGTCATTGGAATAAACTAATATGTCATCTATGAACACTATGACAAACGAGTCAAGGAAGGGTTGGAACACACTATTCATAAGGTTCATGAACACACTGGGTGCATTGGACAACTTAAAAGGCATAACCACAAACTCATAATGACCATATCGTGTTTGAAAAGCTATTTTTGGAATGTCCTCACTCTTGACTCTCAACTGATGGTAACTCGATCTTAAGTCAATTTTGGAAAAGACTCGAGCAGACTTCAACTGGTCGAACAGGTCATCTATTCGGGGTAATGGGTATTTGTTCTTAATGGTAGCTTGGTTGATCATCCGATAGTGTATACACATACAGAGTGAGCCATCCTTTTTCTTTACAAAAAGGACTGGAGCTCCCCATGGTGATGTGCTAGGCCGGATAAAACCCTTGTCTAGCAATTCATGCAATTGTTTCTTCAACTCGAGAAACTCTGCGGGGGCCATTCTATAAGGTGCATGTGAAATAGGGCTTGTTCCTAGAGTTAGCTCTATGGAAAAATCCACCTCTCTCTTGGGAGGAATCCCAGGTAGATCATTTGGGAAAACATCTACATAGCTCTTGACTACCTCTATTTCCTCTAAGGGTTGCACCTTGGGTTCGGGCTCAGTAACAACTGCTAGGAAAGCTTGACAACCTTTACTCATCATCCTTTCTGCCTTCAAGGATGACACATACAGGCTGGTGGTGGCATCTATCCTACCTCTAATGACAAAAGGTGGGTGACATGGTTTCTTAATGATCACTTTCTTTTCCCTACAGTCAATATGATCCCTATAGGTATAAAGCCAATCCATTCCAATGATCACATCAAAATCATTCATGTCAAGAAGGATAAAGTCTGTAGGAAACTCATGATCTCGATATTTCATAGGTATCGCCAGAGTTTTCAAAAGAGAGGTAAAGATTCGACCACTCGGGGTTGTAACATCTAAGACATATCCTAAATCCTTGATATACAAACAAAGCATAGTTGCAAGATTCTTCAAAATGAAAGTATTAGTAGATCTAGAGTCAAATAATGCTTTTACATTATGTCCCATGACTTCAAGCATTCCTACATCATTTTTCATCATACATTAGACCATTACATGCTTAACTTGAAAAAAAACTCTAAGGGTTATTACCCTCAATCAAACGATTAGCATTAGCTTGAGCTTCTTCATTGTCAATAGAGAACACTCGAGCTTGTCTTCTTTCTCCAGCAGGTGGGGACACAACTACAGGTGGGGCTACTACTGGTGGGGCTACCACTGGACCTGGTCCTTTTTGTGCTGGTAGGGGACAAGCAGTCAGGATATGCCCCTCTTGCTGACAACAAAAGAAGACCTTCTTCTTGTGGCGACACTCACCAGGATGCCATTTCCCACAAGAGTGGCATCACGGTCGGTTGTTATATGGATGGGGTTTTCCTTTTCCTTCATGTCTTCCCTTGGCTTGATGACGTCCTGGACCCTTCTTATGATGATTCTTCTGTCCTCGGGTTCCCTCAGTGAAACCCAAATACCCCTTGGGTGGAAGCTGAGCAAGCATAACAATTCTCTCCATGTCTAAGGTAGTGTTGTAAGCTTCTGCAAAGGTTTTAGGTTTGCTTGCCATCACATGAGGCTTGATGGTAGGGTGAAGACGCTCTATGAAGTGATCCACCCTCCTCTCCTCATCCATCTTGTACCCAAAATGTTCCAGGATTCAAAACTTGCACCCAAAGTCTGCCATAGAGGAATTTCCTTGAGTCATGTTAGTGAATTCCCTTTCCTTTTCCTTCTTAGCTGCAACAAGGACGAATCTGGAAGTGAAGATGGTCTTCAAATCAGCCCATGCCATTGGTTCCTCAGTCAGATCTCGGCCTGTGATGTGAGTCTCCCACCATATCTTAGCTGCTCCTTCCAGAAGGTGAGAAGCAAAGAGGACCTTCTTGCTTGGCTGTACTTCAAGCATGCGGAAACCATTCTCTATTGCAAGTAACCAGGCTTCTGCTTTATCAACCACCTCAGTCTTATCTTCTCCCCATAACTTCTCTATGTTCAGCTTGACAAAGTCTAGGATGGTGGCTCCCACACATGGATGAACAGGGTATGGCTCACCATTCTCATCTCTAGCTATGTCTCGAAGGGCCAAAGCATTAATAGCTTCTGTCAACTTCCTCTGTTGCTCTATCCACAAGGTATTAGGGGTGTGGATCATCATGGTCAGTTCTGGTTCATCAGCTTGGTCCTCTTCCATCTTGGCTTCTTCCTCATATACATGTTGCTCCTCATATCCTTGGTCTCCTTCTTGGTTCAGGTTACTAAATGGTACCAGGTTAGGGTTAGGGACCTCATGAGTGACTTCTTTGGGCCTCTTCCTCTTCTTAGAGGATCCACCATCACAGTTCCTATTTCTCTTTTCAGAAGACTCCTTTCCTTTATGGGGAGGCCAAACACTCCTAGCTGGATTCCCAGAGCCCTCAGGAATAGCAACAATCTTTGTTCGTGCCATCTACATAAGCATGACAAACAAACCTTTAGTTTATCATTTAAACTAGTTATACTTATGTTCAATGATATCTCATTACATATCTTTTATTAATTTGATGGAGGATCCTTAAACCCTTAGCTTACTTGCCCATACCACATGAGTGTGGAGGAGAGAGAGAATCCTACTCTTAAAGCCTTAATAGAATATGTGATGAGATGGGACAAATAAGATGAGATAGTCCTAAAGGTATCTTATTTCAAATCATACCCTAAGACTTTAGCCAGGCAGTCACATGGATCCGGGAGTCCTCATATTCTGACTAGCGGTGTGGAGGAAAATATTTCTAGCCCCCAGTCGTGATCCTTTTCTAGACACCTCCGTCTTTCGGATAATCCTCTAATAACTCCCTTGGGTTCTATGGAGTTTGTAAAATTTATTCATTATTAATGGTTACATGAGGAACCTAGGCTCTGATACCAAATGTTACAACCCCACCTTTCGGTAACCCCCAATTAAGGGAGACCAAGAGGTTGAAGCCGCACCCATAAATTTCGGATCAAAGGTTCGACATATAACCAAAAACAATTATTAAATTCTAACAGACTATACTGAAAAACGGTAATAAAATTTTTGCATACCTTTGAAAAGTTTGGAATAAACTAAACCTCTAACCACATCTGGACTATTCTAACTAATTTCCTCCTTGTTCTTTAATTCTTTAATTCACAATGTGTCACTTTACTATTTGTACTTTTGAGATTTGTACCTAAATTGCCGACAAACAAAACGACGGTCAGCCGAAGCTGGTATGTGGAGGACACAGATAATGTTCAACTATGTTAACAATATAATCATTCAATTAATCATTTAACAATCAAGATTACATTTTAAGCCATACAACTCAATCCATACATATTCTCGAACTCTGGGCTGTCCCTACAGTGGACATGGATATCACCTCTCTTTTAGGTAATAGAGTTGCATGGCACTACCCGAAGATAGCCCAATATCTAACTCAATGTGACTTGATGGTCCTACCTCAATGGTAGCCATGTACTAAGTCATCCATAGACCAGATGGACCTACCCAATAGGTAGCCATGTACTAGGTCATCCATAGACCTGATGGACCTACCCAATAGGTAGATATGTACTAGGTCTTTCTCTAACCTGATGGACCTACCCATAGGCAGCCATGTACTAGGTTAGATATAATGCCATAGAGAGAACCAGGATCTGAGTTTGTAGGCATATATCCTTTGTGATAGTCATAGCCACATTATAGTTTGCAATATGAACATCCAAATAGTTTAGTTGCATTCAATGCGATTAAACATCCGGGAATCCATCAGAAAACTAAAGCAGTTATTCATAATTAACCACATAACTTTGGTTGCAGATTTCAAGATAGATACAACTATGTAGAGAAACCCAAGCAAGCAATGAGAAAGAGAAATCTTAAAATAAAAGTACAATTTTCCTTTTATTAATACTTATCCAATTTTCATCACATTACTTATGATTTCAATTCCTATTTTAGGGTTCCTTTGGAAATTAGGGTTTTTACTTCTTCTTCCCTTATTATCATCCTTAATTTATCAAAACTACATAAAACCCCTAATTTCTCATTGAAACTCCTTTATTAAACATCTGATTATCTTATTCCACAAAAATATGATTTTTATCTCCTTTTATCCCAAATTAGGGTTTCCATGTAAATTAACCTTCTTTTAGGTATTACAACTCTAAATTAAGCCCTTTTGCATTCAAACATATATTCAAACCACTTTTATCATTAACAGTGTTAAAATTATCAATTTGACCTATTGATTTACCAAATTACACTCTTAACATTCAATTAGGGTTTCTCATCAATTTTTAATACACTTTATTAGAAAATTAGGGTACTCTTGAAAAAAAGAGTAGAACTAGGTTCTCAAATCATTTTTATTAGATTCCTAATATTTTTCTACACAATTTTCATATAAAAAGTTTTGTCATACGATATTCCTAGTTATTTCTATCATTTTTGCAAGAACAATCCTTTTTCTGATTTATTTGATTAGAGAGGGATTTACCGAAAAATCCTCGGTCACTCGATCTGTGGACCGGTGGTCCGTGTCTTGGATCCGACGATCCCGATTGTGCACGCCTAACCAGAGATGCTCCCACCCTGGACTGCTAGATCTTGAGGGAGACCACCGTGGTCCCTGATCCAACGACGATCCGATCATCTCCTTCCTCCGTCCCAGCTACTCAGCGAGGGTCAACCTTGAGGTTGACTCTGAGTTCTCGACCACGAAAGCTTGCGCCACAAAGCCAGGGAGCATCGTCTCCCTACGTCGAACTCAACTAAAGCTTCGATTGGGAGCCCAGCACGCACCGCGACTCCTCCCCAGTCGCCGGACCTCCGGCGAGGTTTACTGCTGGAACCGGGGTGTAGGTCAGGGTAGATGAACTAATTGAAGGCACGGATTCGTTCGTCTCATCCTCCCACAACGTCTGGTGTAGGAATCGAGGATACTCACCCTCTCGTTTAACCCCCCCTATAAATAGGGTCGAGCAAGCCCCCTACTGGATTGGGAACTTTCCCAATCGGAGACGAAACCTCGACAAACTAGGGATGAATCCCTTCAGTTTTCCTTCCCGAATCCAAAGGAAACGTCAGACAGCTTGCAAACTTGATGGATTACGAGATATCCAACAGATAGAATTTGCCTGTCACTGGTAGAATCCCATTCTGTTATGGACTAAGATGATGAGTGGCACCCATTGGATCCAAATCCAAGGGTCCTCATCACACGTGCTTGAGCAAAAAGGAAATAAATTTCCAATTAATTCGAATTACATTCCTAATTCAATGATATCTTGGAAAATTCATAACTCCCAAACGGTAACTCCTTTTTACTTAAAATTTTGAGGGAAACTCAATTATATTGTTATCTTCCATCCTACAAAATTTGGAGTTATTATCTTAAAAGTACGATCCCTTTTCTTTGTTTGCAAGTTATCCTTCTATTACTCATATTTTCCATGTCCTTTCTATTTATTTTATTATTATTTTCCAATTCTGAGTTCCTTAAACCCTAAGGAATCCATTCACTCGAAATCCTATTTTTGGGAAATCATTCCTTATCCTTTTGTTCTTATTTCATTTATTTCTTTATGTATTCTTTTAATCCTTTTCTTTTTCTCCTTTAATTGGGCTCAATGGCCAAAAAGGCCCAATTAGAAAACATACAAGCTATCAAACACAAAATCCATTCAAATCAACTCATCACATCAACCACGGATTTCATTTATCTTTAAAAAGGAGATTCACAATTTCATTACATATTTTGGAAAACTGGGGTTATAACACACTGCGTACCTTGTTCATACGACACTGAGCCCACATTTTTTTTTCTGAGGCTGAAAAATTACCTGCCTGTCAAAAAGTAATGAATGATGAAATCAATGCTATTCTTACTAATGGTACATGGACATTAGTTATGCCCACATTAATGATGAACGTTATCATTCGTAAATGGGATTTTCACCATAAGTGTAATTCTGATGGGTCTTTTCTTAGGCATAAAGATCATGTTGTCACAAAGGGATTTCATCAAAAAGAGGTCTCTACTATACTGAAACTTTCGATCTAGTTATTAATCACACCACCATCCGTGTCATCCTCTCCATTGCACTAGTGCAAATTGTCCCATACATCCAATCGACATTGATAATGCCTTTTTGTATTCTGATCTTTGTGAGGAGGCTTATATGATGCATCCTCCTAGTTTTAAAGATTAACATCACCCCATCCATGTGTTTCGTCTTCACAAGTCCATCTATGGTCTAAAACAATCTCCCCTTTTGTAATACTAAAATCTCAGTTTCGCCTTTCAATCCTTTGGTTTCACATCTTCCAAAACCGATATGTCCTTATTAATATATAACACCAAAGATATCATTTTATATGCCCTTGTCTGTGTGGATGGAATTCTCATCACTGCCAACCAACCTACTCACGTCACCACTCTTCTCACCTATCTCCGCACACAATTTCCTTTAAGACCTCGACCCTCTTCACTACTTTCTTGGGATTGAGGTCACACATAATTGTACTGGTCTCCTTCTCTCCCAGTGTAAGTATATCCATGATGGTTTTAGTCAGACAAACATGCTATTTGCTAACACCATTACTACCCCTTGATCCTCTATATTTAAACTTCACCTATACGATGTACCCATTTCCGAACCACACATTTTTGTCATGTTGTTGGATCTCTCCAATATCTTAGTCTCACACATCCTGATATTTCCTTTTCCCTCAACAATGGGACTAAATACACGAGTCACCCAACTGAAGAGAATTGGCAAGAATTACCTAAAGCACATCAGCTCTCTATCCCTTACTTTCTCCCGTTATTCATCCATGACTCTTCATTCTTACTCTGATGCTAATTGGCCATATTGTCTAGACGATCATAAATATTCTGGAGGCTATCCGATCTACCTTAGATCCAACCTGATATCATGGTCCTCGTGTAAACAACGTACTGTGTCCCACTCCTCCATCGAATTTGAATATAGGGCACTTGCCAACACTACCGCTGAAATTATTTGGTTACACTCTCTTCTTAATGAACTTGGTCATCCTATAACGAATCCTCCCATATTTTGGTGTGATAATATTGATTCTACATATTTAATATTCAATCATATATTCCACACTCAAACTAAACATATAGAAATCAATTTTCACTTCATTTGAGATAATGTTTCCCAAGGCAATCTGCAGGTCCAATATATATCCACTAAGGATCAAGTGGCAAATATAATGAAAATAATCATCTGTATATAAATTTAAACCAACAAGGACACTTTTAGGTGTGTAAGCTACTCCATATATTTGCCTTTACATGCACCAGTAAGCATCATCTACCTTCACGAGCAGATGAATAGGCATCTTCTGTGGTAAGATGAGCGGTCGACGATAGTGAGGGAGCATAGAAAAATCCTTGGAAGTGTGATCTGTTCTCGAGGAAGAGTATAACATTTCCTATCGCTCTTCGAACAGAGAGATGATAATAGCACACACGTCACAGCAAGACAGGGGAGTCACACAGCGTGACTTGCCTTGAGAATGAGAACATGAGGAAGGAAAAAGGACATAGACTGGGTCCAGGCACATAGACTGGCTGGCTCTAGGAAAGAGCAGTGCCTCCTTGAAGTCCACATGGTGAGACGGGATTGGCCCGCATAGGTAATTACCTCAAAAATGTTAAGTTCTTAGATAAATCATAGTAAATAACTCATTTCTTAGAAGTGTGTGAATAAAGTATTGAAATTATTAGAAAAATTACTAGAACCAGATAATATCCACATATCAGATTTTTGATGCATGAAATTTGGTGATATCATATAATAATGATAATACTCATTTCATGTGTAATAAATAACAACCTTATGGCCTAAAAATATGCAAACATATCACATGATAGCACGAGATCCTATGCCATTGTTTGTAATCCATCTAAAGTAAGTGATTATAATGTTGGTGCACGAAATCATATGAAATGCTTCATATGGCTGATTAGGCCTAATAAACCTAAATAAAATGTAGAAAATACATAAGTGGTCAATAAATTTTGATATATTCACTATAATCTCCTATAAGTATATGGAGCCTCATATCTAATTTTGAGATCATAATTATACACATAGATAATGTTACATGTTAAATGATCCTAAAATGATAAGAAAACCCTAACATGATTGATACATGTAACCTAGGGTTAATATGTGCATACAATTATATGTAATCAAATAATTAGATTATGTATCTTAATCTAGAATGTAAGACTGATAACATAATACCAAGTGGAAAAGATGAATAATAATGAGACTAAGTTAATGCACCAGGGTTAACCCTAATGGACATAACTAGTGTTAAGATGATGAGAACCCAATGGTGATATGTGATCTTGTCTTTATCAGGGTTTGACCAAGGTTGTAGTTGACCTCAAGGTTATGATGATTAGAATATCTGTGATAACCTGGATTCTTCTCTCATTCAATTTACATACTTCTTGACCTATTTGAATGATTAATGTACTTAATAACCTCCATCACCCATAATGTGATGACTTAGAGTCACTATATACTCAATGACAAGATAGCCTTGATTAGGTGTCACTTCAGATATTTTTATGACTGTGATATGATTTTTGATGCCTATTATATATCATTAATTTCCAATCAAAGTTGAAACACATAAATGAACTTTTCTTTCCTTGAAATTTGTCCCATGTTATAGAGGATTTAATTACAAATCCAAAGGTGCAAAATCACCTCATTTGGACACTCATAGCCCAAGTTATGGGTCTTTCAAGTTACCCCTTTTTCCTTGATATCATCTTGATTTAAAAATCAAATTTGAATACCTTGGGACCAATGAGACATGTGCATCCCATTAAGTGGGCACCCCCTTTTTTCCTGGCCTACTATCTGGGCTTGATGCCATTAGACAATCACAACTCTCACAGCCTTGTCTCATTTGATCTCAGCCTCTCAATGACCACCCCAAATAAAACCCTCCTTTTGCCTTACTGCTTAATGAGTATGTTGAATATGTTGTAACAAATAAAAAATGTAATGATGATGGCATCTTGATATGATCTAGATGGTTAAAGTGGGATAACTATAATTAACTCCTTGACAAAGAGTTAAGTAAATGTTAGAATCATTTTGCTTGGGAAAAATGCATATGAGAATCCTAATACGAAAGAAAGAATAACATAGTCTAAGCTTATAAACCCTGGTTTCAACCTTGAATAGAGTGGTTGTGCACCCAAGATGCTTGTAATCCTCCTAGGAGTGGTACATATATGTTCTAGACATGATGTTTATGGGAATGTTGCACCTAGAATAGTGTCCTAGTTGCGGATGAAGACATGCATAGTTTTTCCTTGGAGTACAAGTATGACTTAATTTTGAGGAAAAAAATTATTTTAAGATGTATTTGATGTGATGGACTGTATTTTGTCTTAATTATGAGGATGAAATTTATTTTAAGGTGTGTAGGATGTGACAGATTAAACTTTTGGAATTATTACTTGCTTATTGACATAAGTGAAAATATGTATTTGGGTTATATTTAGAGTTTTGAGTGTTTCATTGGAGTACAAGGGTAAATTGATATTGCTATCAAAATTATGATCCTTAAGTTTATGCCTTTTTGAGGTATTTAATTGATTGATCATATAGTTTATTTTAGTCACCAAATTTGGGAATAATGTATTTTGAGTTGTGATAATATTTTGGTTAAAGTTTCATAATGTTTTGAGGTTCCTAGGTAGATATATTGAAGTTTGGAGTTGGTGAATAAATACATTTATTGGTGACTTTAGAAATATGCCTACTAATAATTCTAGACTAAGTTGTTGATCAGACAATGCCACATGCCTATAGGGTTCAGAGCCTGTAGATTCACAACATGGTCCTAGCCTGACCATTAGATGAGTTGGATCTAATGGCTAAAACCTTGCCTTCAAGATCAGTTAGACAGAACATCGTGGGCGACTGAGCTAGAATATTTGACCCCCAGTGTCGTGGGTGATCGTAGATCCAGAGGGGAAATGAAGTGGGCAGTTGGACTCGACTACTTTGATAACATATGTTTGAACCAGAATTTTTGGTTTATGGAGGAAAATATTTGGAGTTCAAGTTCCCCCTTAGTGTTGTCTCTCCACCACGACTAGAAGGTGGTGACCAAAGGTGGATAATGGATATAGAGTACCCTTTGAGGGAATGAAAGTGTGGGAAATGTTAAGGAAGTCTCAAGGAGAAATTAGGTGGCATTTCCAGTGGATGTCATGGAGTCTTCCATGACTGATGTTGTAACATCCCAATTTTCTAAAATCATATAATTCATTGAGAGGAAGCATAATCTTATTGAGAATGTCACAAAATGATAATCATTGCATAAAAATAAAGTTTAATTAAACCAACACATGATACACTATATAGTTTCTCATATCTCAACTCATAGCATAAAACTCACACACTAACTAAAACACATGTCTCACAAGCATAAAGGAAAATATCCAAACTATTAATAGTTGGCACCCTACCAAGTTTGGTCTTAGATATCCTTGAGCTCCTTCTACAACTAGTCCTCAGCTAGCTTTATCCCTGATGTTTCTCCTTTCTTGTGGGCATCACGCCCCCAGCCATGCATAAAACAATTTGTAAATGGAATTGAACATATTTTTGAAGAGAAATAGCATATACTTTGAAAAGAAAACATTTCAACATCATGAAAATAAACTTCATATTTTATCATTTTCTTTTATCTGACTTATATAAGAATCCTCAATTTTTGCATCGAATTGCCCCCACCGAAGTGCCTCTTTAATTGCACAAAAGTGCTATGTATGTTAGGAAAGCCCATGATTTGCCCCAAGGTGCTCTTTATGCTAGGAAAGCCCATGATTTGTACTGAAGTACACTTTATTCTAGGAAATCCCATGACGAGGAGCTTATATAAGGTACATTCATTATCTTTACTCTTTTACTCTTGAATACTCTTTACTCTTGCTCTTAAATAATAATATGATGTGATATGATGATTCTTGAATATAAATAGTAAAACAAATTCCATTTCTCCATTAACTTTTAACTTGAATTGATAAAAACATAGCATGCATAACACATTCACATAATAATGTGTGCATTGTAGATAGTAGCATATAAACATCCAATAATTATGTTCAAAGTGCATGGACCACTTACATATATTGGAGAAACTCCTAATGTTCTCTTGATGTGGAGGAAACCCTAATTACCCTGTTAGAACAATTAATTATCATTAATAATATATATTCAAGTAGACTTCTAGCGTTTTAGGGTTTCTTAGGAATTGATGAAAATTCTGGACCCAAACAGGCTTCAAAACCAAGTTATTATGATTCCTTGTATTTTTATCTTTCCAATGAGTATTTACTTGATCTAGCTAATCATAGTGCAAGGAATATCCACGCGAGAAAACTATCCATCCTGGCGTTGGGGCCCTTGCCAATCTAGCCCAATAGGAGCCTGCCAACTATACATCATCCCCAAAACAAAACCTATAGTCAACATGCGGTCAAAATGAGTAAAACCCAGATATGCCCATGAGGGCGTAACTCTGGAAATCATTCGTTTAGGTGCAAATAAGGAAGAACGCAATTGGGCTTCTTCTCCCTTCGATAGTGAAGAACACTAAGAGGATCGATGAGCAAACCTGGATCACAATCTCGATCAAGATCCCTTATTTTTTATGAACCAAGGGGTTGAGCACCTTCCCTATGGCCCGACGAGCCTGGAGAGCCTAAGTTCAGCTTGTCCGATGGTCAAGAGACTGAGAAAACCCTATAGGGATAGATTGGTAAGGGCCCCAATGCCTGGATGGATATTTTTCTCGCGTGGATATTCCTTGCACCATGATTGGACAGATCTTCAAAAATTCATATTTAATTAATCGATTCTCAGAAAAAAAAATGAGTAAATACTCATTGGAAAGATAAAAATACAAGGAATCATAATAACTTGGTTTTATAGCCTATTTGGGTCCCGAAATTTGATCAATTCCTAAAAAACCCTAAAACACTAGAAGTCTACTTGAATATAAATCATTAATGATAATTTATTGTTTCAATAGGGTAATTAGGGTTTCCTCCACATCAAGAGAACATTAGGAGTTGCTCCAATATCTGTAACTGGTCCATGCACTTTGAACATAATTATTGGATGTTTTAATGCTATTATCTACAATGCACATGTTATTATGTGAATGTGTTATGCATGCTATGTTTTTATTGATTCAAGTTAAAATTAATGGATAAATGAAATTGGTTTTACTATTTATATTCAAGAATCATCATATTACATCATATTAATGTTTAAGAGAAAGAGTAAAGAGTATTCAAGAGTAAAAGAGTAAAGATAATGAGTGAACCTTATATAATATCCTCATCATGGGCTTTCCTTGCATAAAGTGTACTTCAGTACAAATCATGGGCTTTCCTAGCATAAAGAGCACCTCAGTGCAAATCATGGGATTTCCTAGCATACAGAGAAATTTTGTGCAATTCAAGAGGCACTTCGGTGCAAAGAGGAGGCACTTCGGTGCAACAATTGAGTATTCTTATATAATAAGTCAGATAAAAGAAAATGATAAAATTTGAAGTTTATTTTCATAATGTTGAATTGTTTTCCTTTCAAAATATATGCTTTTTCTCTTCTATAATATGTTTAATTCCACTTACATATTGTTTTATGCATGGTTGGGGGCGTGATTCCTATAGGAAAGGAACAACATCAAGGATAAAGCTAGTTGAGGACCAGTTGTAGAAGGAGCTCAAGGATATCTAAGACCTGACCTAGTTGGGTTCCAACTATCAATAGTTTAGATTTTTTTCCTTTATGCTTATGAGATATGCGTTTTAGTTAGTGTGTGAGTTTTATGCTATGAGTTGAGATATGAAAAACTATACAATGTATCTTGTGTTGGTTTAATTAAACATTATTTTTATGCAATGATTATCGTTTTGTGACATTCTCAATAAGATTATGCTTCCGCTTAGTGAATTATATGTTTTTAGAAAATTGGGATGTTACAAATGTGCATCAGATGGATAGAATTCAAGACAAAGATTGCATATATGTACGGAGTGTTGTTCCTCAAGAGTAGTGACTATGGGTGAGTTCATGGAGGCTCATAGGTCATTTCCGTGTCCTCCATCTTGCACTAGGAGGATCTGGGTTGGTTTTCCCCTTTTTGCTCTGCCATGGTAGCAGTCAGCGGCGGCTACCTACGGGAGAACATGAGTAGGCAACTTGAGCGGCAAGATGAGCATTCAATGACACTGAGGGTGCACAGTTGAATCCTTTAACATTGTTATCAATTCTTAAGGAAGAGGAAAACATCACCTATCACTCACCGGAGAGGGAGATGGTGACGACGCATGCATCGCAGCAACACAGGGGAGCCGCACAAAGTGACTCGCCCTAAGAATGACAACTGGAGGAAAGAAAGAGGATGTAGACCGGGTCCAGGCACATAAAATGGCCGACTCCATGAAAGAGCAACGCCTCCTTGAATTCCATGTGGCGAGACGGCATTGGCCCACATAGGGAATTACCTAAAAATGTTCAGTTCTTACAAATATCATTATAAATAGCTTGTTTGTCAAAAAAATGTGAACAAAGTACCGATATTCTTATAAAGACGAGTAGAACTAGATACTATCCACGTATCAGAGTTTTGATGCATGAAATTTAGTGATGTCATGTAATATGGATAATACTCATTTCGTGTAAAATAAATAACAACCAATGGCCTAAAAATATGCAAGAACATCACTAGATCCTAAATCATGTTTTTAATCCATAAAAAGTTAGCGATGATAATGTTGATACACAAAATCATATGAAATGCTTCATATGGCTGCTTAGGTCTAATAAACCTAAATAAAATGTAACAAATACATAAGTGGTCAATAAATGTTGAAAATTCATTATAATATCATATCAATATATGGAACCTCATATCTAATTTTGATATTAGAATTATGCACGTAAATAATGTTACATGTTAAATGATCCTGAAATGATGAAAAACCCCTAACATGATTAAGAAATGCAACCTAGGGTCAATATGTGCACAAAATATATGTAATCAAATAATCAGATTATGTATCTTAATCTGGAATGTAAGACCAATAACATAATGCCAAATGGAAATGATGAATAATAATGAGACTAACATAATGCACTAAGCATAACCATAATGGATATAACAAGGGTTAAGATGATGAGAACCTGATGGTGATATGTGATCATGTCTTTATAAGGGTTTGACTAATTTGTATATGACCTCAAGGATATGATGATTAATATATCTCTTTTAGGGTATAATTTACCTCTTACTTGGCTTATTATACAATATGCTTGTGTTATATGTGTAGTAAACTACTTGGCATATGATTTTGTATGAAATGATTGTTCTTGTAAATTATCTTATTTGATTTTCCATACATATGGTTATAAACAGATGAAACATAAAATATCTATTCCATTATATGAAAGATCTAGTTCTCTTTGGTAGCATAGAGTTGAAAAGTGATCATTCTCTTTGGTATCATATCACATTGTACAATGATCTAACTCTTTGGTAGTAGATCATAAATCCTTACATCTCAAACTCTATGGTAGCTGAGATGATGCATTATTCCCTCAGGTGGAAAATGCATGGATACATAATGGAAAATGTGCTTAAAATATGTGTTCTATTTTTCTAATAAAAGTCTTTGTTTGAGTATGCTTTTTTTATCTTCTTTTACTGCCAAGTATTAGTTTTATCTTATTGCCAAGTCTTACTAATGAGAGGTATATAAAAAGACATGTAGGCATACTGTGAATAATATTTTAGAATATTGTGTTGATGTGTACCTCATGTAATCTTTGTTTTAGGTATGTGGACATATAATCTTGAAGATCTTGATAGTTAAGAGTTGTGTGGTGAGCTGATGTATAGGTGGACCTATTGTCTAAGATAATGTTTTAGATGTAGTATGTGCATATGTAAAGTTTACTGTTCAATGTGCAATATCAAATGTTGTAATAATTCATTGTGTAACTATATGTTGAATGGTAAACATGTGTTGTGTGGTTTTGTTCTTGTTCATGTGCATGTGCTACTATTGCTTCCTTATGACTCCGTTGATTTTCTTCTTCTTGTCCTAGTGTGTGAGTTTGAATTTGGATGCTCAATAAGGTGAGGTTTCAATTAGGACATCACACATTAGATTAGGTTTTAGAAAATTCAGGGAGGTTGCATCATTATTTTAAACAGTAAGAAGGGATTCATACATGTAAAAGAAAGAGAGAGAGAGTTCCCACGTAGATGGGCTGCATGCCCTATTTGGTCCCAATTAGGGTCAAAGATAATATAAATCAGTGGTAAAATGAAGATTAAATCTGTACATTTCAAAAGTTCATATCTTGAGTTATGAAGGTCTGATTGAAGAATTTTTTTTGATGTTGGAAAGATAACGAGAAGCTCTACAACTTGAGATACATTAGAGATTATGTTTATGAAAATTATTATATCTAAACTAATTTTCAAGGTGATGACATGTTATAGATTTGAAACTTTGTCCTAAAAGCAAATTGAGTGTCACCACAAGATACATGTACATAAGACACACCAATCGAGCACCAAACCATCTTTAATCATAAAATTGAGGGCCAGAGTGAGGATTTAGTGAAAGTATGAAGTGAACATCACATATATGAGGAGAGGGAAAAACACATGTTATCACATCCTCCTCACCTTAAAAAAAGTTTTATCCCCATAATTAAATCAATCCATAAATCTTGATTTGGGATTTCATATTCAATATTTTAATCACTTGGTATTCCCTCAACCTCAACACTATTTCATAATTGAGAAATTGAGTATCTAGCAAAGCATTGTCACATATATCATCAAATTGGGAAGATCATCATATGAATCACAAATCTAGAGAGATCGTCCTACAGATCACAAATTTGAAAAGATCAATTTTTTAGGTCAAACGAATAAATATCTTTGAATCCAAGAGTAAAGAATGACTTTTATTCACAACATTTAGGGTGTTGGATTCTACATTGGCCTTGGTCGGGTTATACATCCATTATTGAGAATTCATATTTAACAATTTGAGACAAACATCATATTTCATGATTATGATTTCGTTCTCTAAATCAATGGAAGGGCCCACCATACTCCATGTAGAGCTTAACACTAAGTCATAAATTGAATGATTTAACATAATCATAATTTTTAAATTTTGAGATTTGGTAACATGGAATTCATTAATCCTGTATCGAGGGTGATCTCAAGATCCAAATAAGGTGACCATAGTAGTTAAATGAATACCGAGAACAATACTCATGAGTCAAGATTTCATACATCAATATCGAGAGAAAAAGATTGGACATCAAATTCATAGGTCCAAACAATTCAAAGCTAGGATTAGATTTTTAATTAGACCAAAGGTATGATCATTCATCCATATACGATAATAGAGCAACATTTGAGCAATATTTGAGCAACATTTTGTGATATCCATCATTGAGTTCATTGTTATGATATTCTAGGTCAATGAAAGATCTTGATGTAGGTCTTTATAGGACTTAACCACTAACTATAGTCAACATCATTATATTTGAATTTCATTATCAAATTGATATTTAAGATCGAGTATCAATATTGTTTTATATCTGAACTATAGGGGACATAGGTCAAGAAATCAAAATCAAGTGGAAGGGTTACCTTTGCCCACTCTAAATAATTAACAAGGTGAAAATTTAGAGGTAGTAATAATAGGGATGTGACCTAGATTAGGTAAGTCATAAGTAAATTACCACCCTAATCTAGCACATTATTCTACATTAGTCATGAGCCATAAATCTTGTCCAAATAAGGAGAGTATCAATTGTCAAATCATATTTTGGAATATCATGAGGTCAATGGTCAAGATCATAATAGGACAACAATGTTTCAATATTTTGCAAGATCAAAGTCATAATCATATTCTATTCCTTTCAAAATAAATATAAGGGTGTACTTTGGTAATCTGGAAGTAAAATTTGGAACTATAGAGTTTTACAATAATAGTGCAAGATTGATATTTTTATCCATCATATCATTCATAGTTGACATGCTAAAACTGTGTGTATGAACGCAAGTGCATGTTCTGAGTAATATAGGACTATGTGAGGCCCGAGTCAAACTTAGGGAGACGTAGTCTCAGTGACTACTAATGACTATGGTGAGATCAACTAAGCTGATCAAAAAGTTGGATTTGAGTTTGAACAAGATAAAAGAAAATTAAAAGTAGTTGATTCAAATGAGATGGATTGCTTAGGATTATTGATTTCACCACTGAGTCTCATTATATCTTATTTCTACTGAATCAATACAAATTTTACTCCTACCTTGGATACAAAGCATGTAGTCAGAATTTCCCGCTTCCATGGTGCAATTTACTACTTAGATCTAAGCCATTTCCACGTCTGTAGCAATTTATATCTTAGTCTAGGTGCATTATTGAAGACTCTAGGTTTCTTTCCACTAACCATGTGTTACCATTCCCAAGGAACGTGTAAGAAAGTGTATAACTTGTGATTTTCCAACCGTTAATCCTCCTTCCAAAGCAATTATCAGTCTATTACTCTACCGATGGTGATCAAGCATAAGTAGATAATTTAAAACACAACTATATATCCAGGAATAAAGAGAAATCTATATTAATTCATGTAAAAAGTTGATACAACGATTCCCCGACTACTCCTAGGTCCCAAGGAAAGAAGGGGTTTAGCCCCACATGGTTTTCATGTGCGAATACATGGAGAGAGAGGAGAAAAATGTGGGAAACATGAAAGAAATTTGTGTAAACCCTGGAGAGAAGGTGTTCCAGGTGATCCTCCTCGAGAAACACACATTCAACTGTTTTCTGGCTACAAAATTATCCATTAGAGGTGCTCGGATCTCTCGGTTGATGTCCTTCATCTCCGTGCTCCTCTCTCTCTTCTCTGGTCTTCATATGATACAACATGATGCCCTCCTTAGGTCTGGCCATCCTTTTTTAGGTCATAGGCCAACTTACAGTACCACATAACATGGACCATCAGATCTGGGTGATCTGATTGGAATGCTGATTTTTGGTGGCGTCAGTGGCACTGACTGCTTTAGGTGTGGTCCTTTCCCTACTGAGTTGGTACCACCAACTTGTGATGGTTGGTGGCATTGAGATGATGTGTGTAGTTAATCTGTTGCTCTGAACCAATCTCTATGGCACCGACTGCAAGTGTCAGTGGCACCGAGTCTTCTTTTCCCTCATTGCCCAGCCACTGCTACTATCTCGGTGGCACCGACTGTAGAGTTCGGTGGCACTGACTTTTCATTATACATGGAGTACTTGAACAATGTATAAAAATGTGTATAAGGTTGGGGAATACATAAAATAATATAAATATGATAAAATAAGCATAGTTTGATGCAAACAAAGTGTACAAGCCAATAATAATGATTTATGTAAATGTAATCAATTAATTGACTAATAAATGCACAAAACAAGTATAAAATAGGCCTATAAAAAGTCTCAAATTTTGTGCATCAAACTCCCCTAAGATTAAATCTTGCTCATCCTCGAGCAACAAAACCTTTGGATCTGATTGAGATAAGTCAGCTGAAGGACATAAGTGCATAAGGTACATCTAAAAAGTCTCCACCTTTCAGCCTTCACTGACCACTGAACACTAACTGCCATTTAGGCAACTAGAAACCTCTATAAATGATGTCTGCCCCCAATCAATGAAATACTATCAGTTAAAGCAGTTAATATGATAGACTCGTTTGGTTCATACTTGGTGCATCGTGTGATCTTCTATCTACATTGCTCTTTTCTCTACCTTCCATCTACATTGAAGTAGTTCTCTTGATAGATAATAAATGAGGAGAAAATTATCTGAGTGGCCTACCAACAAGAACAATAGGTAGTTGGAATGGGTGGATGTGGACGAATCGTGAGCACATAAAATCATTCATGCAATAAAAAATTATGATGAACCTATGATGATGAGAATTTATAGAATGCTCTTAATGCCTAATCATTGAGGTGGAATGATGCATGCAACTATCATTTCATCTCAACATAAGACGAAATATCTACAAACTACATCATGTACTAATTCTTCCTTATGATCAGGTTGGAATTTTTTTTTTCTCGAGCCCCCTTTCAACATGATAGAATTGCTTTGGGCTTCCAATTGCACGACACATTTGATTTATGTCAATGCTTCTCTTATCTTTTCTTTTTTTTCTTTTAAGGGTATGGGAAAAATCACTACTTTCTTATATTAGAGAGGAAGAAACTAGACACGATATTTGAAAGATGATATGTAATGCATATGCAAACTACATGAATAAGATGTTATGCAACTACATGACATGCACCAGACATTTTGTTGTGCATGTATGTTTTTTCATTTTTTTCTTTTCACTAATGCAAGTAAAAATAGAGAACTATTATGCAAGATCTACTATGCATTGCAAATTCAATCAAGAGAAAGAATGATAACATGTACTCAATCTTCTTATGTGGAGTGTAAGGAGAAAGTACGTGGTGGGTGAGATCACACAACTAAGAGATAGAACCTTCTTGGAGAAAATCATATGTCCCTCTCTGATGACGTGTACACGGTGATCAAGGGGTTTCTCTCTTAAATTTTAGTTTAAGGTAACGTTAGTGTTTGCTTAGTTTAGGCTCAACAACCTTGTCAAAAACTTTTCTTGGACAATTATGATGGCCATTTATGTTCTCATGTCCTGCAACTGACTCACCCAAGCACTTCCTCAGTTATGCAACTCGACTACTCACAAGATAAGCTCATGAAAAATTTTGAAATTTGCTCAATTTTTTATTTGCACCCAACCCAGAGATTGATAAACTCAAATGAAACCATGCAATTACTTCTCCACAAATTACACTAGATAGATTGTGGATCCTACATAATAGAAAAACTAACAAGAAAACAAAATTTACCAAATTAAAAACAAAATGCTAAAATGAAAGAAAAACTAAGATAGAAGTTGTTCCAGCACCCCCCCAAGCTTGAATATGACTATGACCTCATAGTCAAAATTCCAACTTAAGAGGTGGAATAGAGATACCCGACTAGTGTGGTGTTGGTGGTGGATGAGCAGGGTCCTGGGGAGGAAACATCCCCTAGAAAGTCAGATTAGAAGAAGGCATGTCCAATGGCATTGGGCAGCCTCCAAAGTATCACTGGCTCCAGTAGTGGTCAAAGAACGGCTGCTGGTAGTTTTCCATCCTCTGCAGGCATTGATTCATGTTCACTTGGATGGCGAAGAGAAGACGTTCGTTCTCACAGATCGCCTACTGGTTGGTGTACAGCCGACCCTGCACATCTTGAATTCTAGCTAGAGATGATGTTTGTTGTTGCTGATGTGTCTGGATATCCTACAACATGGAATACATGCCTGTCATAGAATAAGCTTCCTCTCCTTCCTGAGAGGGTGGCAGGGCAGAAGGTGTAGAGGTAGCATAATGTCCTGGATGCTCTCACAAAGCAACTCGATGCGTCATGGGGATGGTGGGCTCCAATTCATCCACGTCGTCACTTGACTGCTCCTCCTCCTCATCATTTCCTTCATCATCATCATCTATGTCTGGCCATCTATAGTGGTCAACTTTCCTGATGTTGAATATAGGATCAGGTAGTTGACACTCATAGAAGGTTCCACTGACCGAATAGATTGCATAGATGGTGTTGTGTTGGACAGTGATAAGACCAGACTGCTTGAAGTGGAAGCGGTCTATGTGAAGCTTGGACTACAGAGGCTCAAGAGTAGAGAGATCCAAGCATAAGTGGAGATCAATGGGGTGATAATTCCCCCAAAAAGGATAGGCATGGTCCTCCTCATGTTGTGTTTTACTGCCATCACATGGATGAGGAAGAAGCCCCCAAAGTTTACCAGCCTCCCCTCCAAAAGTTGGTAGAGAAAGTATAAGTTTGGTTGCTGGACATTCACTTGCCCTTGAGTAGACTTGGCGAAGAGAGTGTTGGTGAGCATGCGATGTATCACTCGAACAAAGGGGTGCTCGAGGTCTGCCAATGAGTTGTGGTGCCAGTTTAACTTATAACCTTCTGGCATTGTCATGAGATCCTTCCATATTGCCTCGAAGTCAACATTCTCATGCTGGCGGCATGGCACATGAGGCCATCCATAGATCACATTGGAGGGGTAAGGGAGTAGTTGGTGTTGTAAAGGCAGAAGTCCACCTTCCCTTCTCTCCACTTACCTCGTACTGGGTGTGCTGGGTCTGGAGCGACACATAACTCCAAAGACACCAGGAACTCGATCACAAACTCCTTGTATGTTGGCCACCCATCGAAGATAGGGTTCACAGACCCTCCATCAAACTCTTTCCCTTCGACGACAATCACCATATTGTCATTGAAGCCCATGTCCTCCAATAGCCTTCAGTCTCCATATCTTGTTGGAGCGAACAACCTCTTGGTGAGCTCCTCGTACACCTTCTGCACCTCTGTTAAAGGGTGGCTGATCCTGGGTCATGGCGTCAGACTGCCAGGGGGTCCTTCTCTCCTTGCCATGATGTTGAAGTGATCGGGGAAGGAAGTTGAGAAAAGAAGAGCTTGGTGCAACTTCTGGATGCTCAGAGTAGTCACTTGCACTTAGGGAGGAGTGGTGCTTGAAGTTGTGAGGAGAAAACAATCCACAACCTCCCTTTTATAGACTTGGCACCACCATGCGGTAGAAAAGATGGTGGCACCGACTCTGGGGCTTATCTGTGGCCTCAGTGCATCGACGATCTTCAGTGCACCATCTTGAGTCAGCGGATTGTCGACCAGTCAGTGGAACCAACTATGCAGCGGATCGATGCTACCGATCGTCAATCTGGATGCATCTCGATCATTGATGAAGGCACCCACAGATTGGTGTTTTTGTCTATAAGTGGCACTGAGTGATGATTCGGTAGTACTGACTCTTTTTTTCTCAATGCTCCGATGCACCCACCGAGCCTGGAGTGGTGTCCGAGCCAGTGACACCAACTTGGGTGTCGGTGGTACCGATGGCTTATCAGTTAGCCGCGCCAATTTTTTCTGCACTTTCTTCGGAGATGTCAGTGCCACCGATCAGTGTGATGGTGGTACCAACTGTTTCTAATTGGAGTAGCCCTCTAGCTAACCTGATCTCGGTGCCATCGACTTGGGAGTCGGTGGCACCGACTTCTTCACAGCCCTGCACACTTAACAAATGGGTCAAGGTATCATTTTTATAATAAATTATGAAAAACTAAGTACTACTAAACCAACATGATGTAAAGGAATGAAATAAATGTCCTAATGGTTGGGTTGCCTCCCAACAAGCACCCTTATTTAACGTCCTAGGCTAGACAAATCCATTCTTGAGATTAATTAGGAGCAATGATTTTCACCTCATGCTCCTTCCTATTGAAGTCTTCTTCAAAGTAGTGCTTTAGTCTTTGGCCATTAACCAAGAAGGATCTCTCTCCCTCCTTGATTCTAACCGCCCCATGCGGAAACACTTATTCTATGACAAACAATCCACTCCACCTAGATCTCAGTTTCCCAGGGTGTAATTTCATCCTTGAATTAAAAAGTAGTACATTCTCTCCCAGATGAAAGACTCTCCTTACTATATGCCGATCATGAATTTGCTTAGTCCTCTCCTTGTACAATCGTGAATTCTCATAGGCATTCATCCTGATTTCTTCAAGCTCATTCAACTCTAGCATCCTTGTCTTTCCTGCATCATCAAGGTCAAAATGAGCCTCCTTAGTACCCAATGAGCTTTATGTTCTAATTGTACAGGGAGATGACACGCCCATCCATAGACTAATCCAAAGGGTGTAGCTCCTATTGGTGTTTTATAGGTAGTCCTATAGGCCCATAGTGCATCAACCAACAATTCACTCCAATTTTTTCTACTAGACGACACCGTCTTCTCAAGAATATTTTTGATCTCACAATTAGAAATCTCCACTTGCCCTTATGGGTGGTAGGGTGTACCAACACGGTGCGTCACTCCATATTTTCTTAAGAGTGCCGCAAATCTCTGATTGGTGAAATGAGTTCCCCCATCACTTATAATAATCCTTGGCACTCCAAACATGCAGAAAATGTGATCCTTAACAAATTTTCATATGACATTGGCATCATTGGTGTGGGTTGGAATCACTTCCACCCATTTTGACACATAATCTACATCTAGTAAGATATAGAGGTTAGAGTTGTAGGACACAAAGGGTACCATGAAATCAATACCCCATAAATCAAATACCTCTACTTCTTGAAACACATTCAATGGCATCTCCTGCCTCTTAGATATGTTACCTGACTGCTGACATGCATCACACCTATGCACGAAATCATATGCATCTTTGAATAGGGTTGGCCAGTATAAACCACTCTCTAAAACTTTTGCGGCTGTCCTAGAACTAGCATGGTATCCACCTGTAGGTAGTGTGTGGTAGTGTTTCAACACACTTTCATACTCGCATTTAGGCACACACCTCCTCAATATTCCATCCCTGCACTATCTCATCAAAATAGGATCATCCCAAAAATAATAGTGCAATGAATGAAAGAACCTCTTCTTTTCTTGGTACCCCCAATCAGTGGCTAATTCCTTGCAAGCTAAATAATTCATGATGTTAGCAAACCAAGGGTCCCTTTTCTTAAGGGAGAATAACTTCTCATCAGGGAAAGTCTCTAGAATGGGTATATTAACATCTTTCTCATCTACCCTCTCTTATCTAGATAGGTGGTCAGCTACCACATTCTCAATCTATGCTTTATTTTTTACCTCAAGTTGAACTCCTACAGTAAAAGGACCCATCTAATCAATCTTGGTTTTGCATCCTTCTTCTGTAGCAAGTATTTAATTGATGCATGTTCGGTCCACACCACCACCTTAGCACCCACAAGATATTGCCTAAATTTCTCAAAAGCAAAGACAACATCCAATAACTCTTTTTTCAGTTGTGGTGGAATTTAGTTGTGTGTCATTAAGTGTTTTAGATGCATAATATATGACCATAGCAACTTTGTCTAAGTGTTGCCCCAACAACACCCCACACCATAATCTGATGCATCAAACATCAGTTCAAACGGTTGGCTCCAATCTGGAGCCTACACAACCGGTGCAGATATGAGTTTGTCTTTCAAGATTTCAAAAGATTATAAACATTTCTCATTAAACTTGAATTCAACATCCTTTTCCAAGAGCTCAGACAATGGCTTAGCAATTTTTGAAAAATCCTTAATAAATCGACAATAAAGCTCGGCATGGCCTAGAAAACTCCTAACTGCCTTCACCGACATTGGTGGAGGAAGTTTTGAAATCACATCTGTCTTAATCGGATCCACCTCTAATCCCTTGTTAGACACCTTGTGTCCAAACACTATGCCCTCGCTAACCATCATGTGGCATTTTTGCCAATTAGGCAGTAAGTGTGTGTCTTCACACCTCTACAAAACCTTATCCAAATTTCTCAAATAATCATCAAAAGATGCCCCATAGACTGAAAAATCATCCATACAAACCTCAATACATCATTCCACCATATCTGAGAAGATCGCCAACATGCAACGCTGAAAAGTAGTGGGTGCATTGCACAACCCAAACGACATGCAGCGGTATGTGAAAGTGCCATAAGGGCAGGTGAAGGTAGACTTCTCCTGGTCCTTAGGCTCGATTCAAATCTGATTATAGCCTGAATATCTATCAAGAAAACAAAAGTGGGAGTGACTGGCGAGTCACTCCAAAATTTGATCAATGAACGATAATGGAAAATGGTCCTTAAGCGTCGCAATGTTCAATATACGATAATCAATGCAAACTCACCACCCTGTCACTAATATAGTGGTTATTTGTTCATTAGAGGAGTTTATAGTGATAGTGATTCCCCCCTTCTTTGGTACTACCTGTGTCAGACTAACCCACATGGAATCAAAAATAGCATAAATTATACCTGCTGACAATAGCTTGATTACCTCCTTCTTGACTAGCTCTGTCATGATTGGATTTAAGCGACACTGAGGTTGAATGATCGACTCTGCTCCTTCTTCTAGTTAAATCTTGTGTTGGCACAATTTAGGAGAGATCCCCTTGATGTCAGCCACAATCCACCCAAATGCACCTCGGTGGCTCTTTAGCACAATAATTAATTGTTCTTTTTCTGATTCACTCAATGATGCAGATATGATAACTGACAACTTCTCCTCTGGAGCTAGAAAAACATACTTCAGATGAGGTGGTAGCGGATTGATCTCCAACTCGGGTGGGCTTAGGGGTGAAGAAACCATTGGTGTGGCAACGATCCCAAATCCTCGAAGTGTCTTGTGTAGTAACACGACAAAGCCTTTAATAGCCTTGCACATTCTTCTAGTGACCGGCTCCGCACACTATTTTTTTTTGGTGCAAGTAGGGTGGGGTGCCTCTTTGCTAAAATAAAGTACGGTGTAGATACAAGATGTAACCACCAAAAAAGGAAAAGGAGGTTGTAAGGCACAACCACGAAAGAAAGAAAACAAGAAAACTGTACAGATAACTACTGCTATATATCTATACAGAGTAATCTATGTCTGAATTATCCAAGAGAAAGTTGTCTATATTCCACTGAGACTATAGAAGGTCCACCTTCAAATGAGAAGCATTGAAGCTCCTTCTATTCCTCTCCAGCCACAACATGTAGACCACACAAGCAACTTGAGTCTTCTTCTCACCATTCAGACCTAACAGGTCATTCATAGAACCAACTCTGACCTGGTACTTCGAGTAGAAGTTGTCCCAAACTCTCTTTGCAAACTAGAAATCAAAAAACAAATGAGCAGAGGTTTCTTCATTATCTTTACACAAACAACATCTAGAAGCAAGATGAAAACCCACTTTCTTCAAATACTCTATAGTGGGTAACTTCCCGAGAAACATCTTCCACAGAAAAATAGACCATCTTCTTGGAAAGTTTCCAGACCAAGTCCAACTAGCCCATCAAACAGTTTGTGATTTTTCTCTTGATATGTTCCATCCATCCCTCAACAAAAGTTCTTTTCCTCCTTTGAACAGAATAACATCACTATCATCAGGGGAGATGGCTTGACTTCTCAGAACCTCCATCACAATATCAGCACCCCTAAACTTAGGAAGCGACCATTCACCATCTACAATACAACAGGAGGCTTTACAGAATCTTCCTTTACCCATTCTCAAGATTAACTGCTGATCAACAAGATCAACAAGTCTCTCACCATCATTAACCCAAGGATCCAGCCAGAACAGAAAAGAGTCATCCTTTCCCAAATAGAAATTAATATGATTCAGAAGCGTAGCTCTATGACCCAACATCTTTTCCCAAACCCAAGCAACATTAGGTTTGGCTTCAATAGTCCAGACAGACTCATTTTTAATGTACTTTTCATGAACCCATTTGATCCAAAGCCCATCCTTCTTTGAAGCAATGCACTAGAGGTTTTTAATCAATCCATCATTTGACCAGTCCACAATAGACCTAATACCAAGACCCCCCCTCCTCTTTTGGTCAGCAGATAAGCTTCCAGGAAACAGAGTGCAGGTGCTTCTTATTCTTCGAATAATTCCATATAAAGTCCCTAAATAGCTTTTCAATATCATAGATTACTGACTTAGGTAGAGGAAAGGCAGCAGTCCAAAAAATATGATACATAGAGAGAGTGGATACAACCAGTTCAATCCTTCTAGCTTGAGAAAGGAAATGGGCCTTCCACGAATTGAGCTTGAGCTTAATTTTATCCACAATAGGATTGCATAAGGATTTAGTTAATCTTCTTGTAAAAAGAGGGAGACCCAAGTATCTCACAGGCAATGAGCAAATATTGATATTTAGAATACTAGAGATGTTACCCTCATCCGCCATCTTTCTTAGAAACACCTGACTTTTCTCATTATTCAGCTTAAGGCCAGAGATCCTACCAAAAGTCTCTAGGATACCTTTCACACAAAGGGAATCATTGTCATCAGCTCTAGAGAAAAGAAAGAGACCATCTGCAAACACAATGTGAAATATAGCAGTGGTACCTGCATCACCCACTGGTCTGCAGCTACCTTTTTGAAGCTCAGCTTGGATGATGGAGGAAAGACCTTGCATGGTGATGACAAACAAAAAAGGGGCTAGGGGATCTTCTTGCTGAACCCCATTGGAAGCAGTAAAGTGATCAGTAGGAGAACCATTAACCAGAACTTTGTAAGAAGTAGTAGTGAAGGTTTCATTAATCCAGTTGAGCCAACAAGCAGGTAATCCCATCCTATCTTACAAAAATAGGATATAATCCCTGTGAATAGTATCATATGCCTTAGCTAAATCATCTTTAATGCACATGACCTTATGAGAGCTAGAGAAAGAACTTAAAATATCGTTTGCCAGAAGAATAGCCTCTCCTATCTTTCTACCATGGACAAAAGCAAATTGATTATCATCCACAATAGTAGGTAATATGAACTTCACCCTATTTGCCATGATTTTTGTGATCACTTCATAAATGATATTACATAAAGAGATGGGCCTGAAATCATTAAGATCAGTAGCTCCATATTTTTTTGGAATGAGAGTGATTATAGTGCTATTGCACTCCTTAAGAAGCTTACCAGAACTAAAGAACCCATGCACTGCTCTAACCATGTCATCAACAATTATGTCCCAAACAGATTTGAAGAAGACTGCATTATAGTCATCCGGCCCAGGTGCTTTGTCATCCTTCATCTTTTTCATCACATCTTCGATTTCAGTTCTAGTGACAATCCTTGTTAGCTCATCAAACTGACTGGAGTTGATCTTAGGCAGCTGCCATTCATCATTCCACACAACCTGGTCCTTGGATGTACTATTAAACAAGCCATCATAGAAGTTCCTAATGGTCTCCTTGATGGCAGTCACTTCATAGATACAATTACCATCCATATCATGCAAGACAGTAATATTATTTCTCAATCTGTGAGATTTAATAGATGCATAAAAGAAAGAAGAATTCCTGTCTCCCAGCTTGAGCCATTGCACCCTACTCTTTTGTTTTAGAGGGCTTTCTTCATCATTCATGGCTTTTAAAGCTTTATTTCTAGCATCAACAAAACTCTTGTGTTTATCTTCATTGTCAGGGTCATCATCCACCACTTCCTGAAGCAACTTCACCTGAGCTTCAAGCTCCTTAGCTATGGAGAAATAGTTGCCAATGCAGTCTCTATTCCAAGCTCTGAAGGCACCTGTCACAACCTGTAACTTTTTATAGACCCTGAACATGGGCGTTCCTGTGCAAATAGCAGAGTACCAAGCATTTCTAACCACCTCCCTATAGGAGGGATTATTAGTCCAAGAGTTTATAAAGTGAAACAGAGTGGATCCTTGCTTACCTTTGTCAAATCTCAAAGCAATAATCATATGATCACTGACAACCGACGAAATAATTTCACCCCAAGAGAAAGGGAAGCTAGAAAGAAACTTGTCACTATAGAAAATACGGTCAATCTTGGAAAGAGTGCTCTTTCCATTCTTACTGTGACTATCCCAGGTGAAAAACTGGCCTTTAGGGGAGATTTCCATCAAACCAGTAGAACTAATGGCTTCATTAAACTCACACATGCTTCTACTCAAAGGGGGGTTCTTACCTTGCCTTTCATAGCTTAATCTAACCGCGTTAAAACTCCCATCACACACCAATTAACATGATTGAGGTTAGATATAGTGACAAGGGAATTCCAAAGCCCTGCCCTATCAGCATCATCGTTCAGCCCGTAAACAGCAGAAAGCTCAAACAATTGATTCCATTTAGTGACAACACTATGAATCACCTGGTCACTTGTAATTTTTTTATCTATGATAATATCAGAATCCAACCATAGAATAATGATTCTAGTATAAGAATGAAAATCAGAGTTGTCAAGATAATTACCTCCACTCCAGATCGTATTGACGAAACCTCTAAGATCCTTCTTATTAATACGAGATTCAAGAATAATATAGATGTCATCTTTACTCTCCCTAATCTCCTTCTGAATGTGGGGGATCTTATTAGCTCCTCCCCTCACATTCCAAGATTTAATCATGAAGGGATTAACCATTTGGAGGCAGGTTGATTGGACCATCCTTTTCTTCAACATTTGATAGCAGAGAAAACTTATTTAGTGAAGGAGGGATAATTCTGTTCACTACTGGCTTAGGAACAACTCGAGGAGGAGATTTTGTTAACCTTCCCTTTGTTTCCCATCCCGCATCAGGAGAAGTATTTGGAATTATGGTATCATGCACCACTGACTTACCTTTCTCTCCTCCGATGGTGTCTATAACTTGTATCACATTATCTTCTTCACGAACTGAATTAACTTGAAGAACAATTATTGGCTCAATAGAAAGAACATGGTCTAAGGAGAAGCCTGACGTTCCTATGATCACATCCTGGATAGACTCAACTACGTCAATGAAAATGTCTCCCTCCTCTTCTTTACTAGATTCACCAGTCTTAGGCTTCCAAATTTTCTTCTTAATAGGCCTATTAGTAGTTCCCCTACCATTGTTCCCCTCCTCTGGAACAGAGCCAAAAAGAGTAGATTCATGGCCAAAGAGGCCACAGATCAAACACTTACTTGGCTTCCATTCATACTCAAAGGATATAGTATCAACTTGACCATCATCACTTTCTATCTGTAGTTCCTTAGGGAATGAGAAGTCCAGAGGTATCAGAACTTGTAACCTTGCATACTCCAACCTTAAGAATTCATTGGTAAATCTATCCGGCCGGAGAGGGACCCCCAGAAACGATCCAATCTCATTGAACATGTCTGCGTCCCAAAGATCCAGAGGGAGGTTGAAGATCTTCAGTCATATCTACACTTCGGTTAGCTTCATGTTCTCTAGAGTCTCACCCCTCTCCCATAACTTGATGATTAACGGCCTCCCTACAACAAACAAGGGACCTCCATCGATTGTCGTTGTCATGTCCTCATCATTGGAGAATAAAACAATGAAATATCCACGTCCTCTCGATCGAACTTCAATGGATCCTATAGCTTACCAGATCTGAGCTAGATGACGAGCTAGAACCAGCCAGTTTGGTTTCAAACCTACTATATAGCATGCTTCCGTTCTCTTCCATCGATCTAGGTTCCTTTCTGCAATGTTCTTCGAGTAGATCAACTTCCCATCTGTCATCTGGATATTTGTCTTCTTCAAGCAGACTAGACCATTGCTCTTTCTCTCCTTGAATAGATCTGAGCAAGACATGGCTTCTTTTCCGACTGAGATGTTGCCATTAGAACCTCATGTCCTAGAAGCTCCTGGATCTGGAGGGTTTGACAACGAAGCCCTCTCTCCCGTAATCGCCCCCATCGTCACCTCTGTAGGAATCTCCACACACTATCATCTATAAGGTTCATTAGATATGCCTCTAGTGGGAGCTATGGATGTATCTGTAGTAGAGTGTCCTCTCCATCCCCATCCAAAATGGATAAACTTAATTTCTCATGTTCGTCATCCGGATATCCTACTCCCTTGGCAAGTGAGACCACCTTAGTGTTCTCCATGATGTCTACAACCAGTGTACCCTTGTCCACCTTTGTCATCACATGTGCCATGTCCAAAAATGGTTTTCCCAAAAACAAAGAGATATTGCTATCCATGTGCGTCATCATATTGCATTGCTCCTGATCATTGGGTGACTTTGAATTATCTAGCATATTGATCTCAAACCTATCATCCTTAATTCCCATAGTCAAACAACCTCTACCCATCTCCAAGATCATATCAGCTGTTGCTTGGAAGGGTCTTCCTAATAAAAGCTCATTGCCATGGTCATCTTGCATCTCCATCACCACGAAGTCTGCAGGGAAAACAAAATGGTCCACCTTGACAAGTACATCCTCGCAAATACCATGCGGTTTCACCATTGATTTGTATGCCAATTGGATTGTCATGCTTCTCTTATTAGACATTTTGAGAGCTGGCCTCCTGAAGGTAGAAAAGTGAATCAAGTTGATACTCACCCTTGAATCACATAGTGCCTCACCAAACATTGTCTTCCCGATGTAACACGTGATGTTGAAGCAACTGGGATCCTATCTCTTTGGTGGTAGTGTACCTAAAATGAAGGCACTGACTTGCTCTCTCAGTACAACTACCTCAGAATATGGGATTCCTCTTCTTATTGATGATATCCTTCAAAAATTTACCATATGATGGTATTTGTTCAATTTCCTCAATCAACGGTATGTTCACGAAAAGCTTCCTAAAGCTATCTAGAATTTTCTTGAATTTATGATCCATCTTTGTTGCCTTCAAGCTGTTAGGATATGGAACTGGTACCGTTTGTGTCCTCTGATGTGGTGGCACATATGAAGCCCTCTTTTCCACTTCATCTTCTTGATTCTATTCTTCCCCTGTGTTGCCTGCCTCCATTTCTACTTGTGTCGGCTCTGCCACTGGATCACCATTGTCAGTAGGTTGGGTCACCTCATTCTCCACAATCCTTGAAGTTAATGTCTTCTTCTCACTTCTCCGTAATATGGCCTTGAGCTACTGGTTTCCTGTTGGAGTGTCAGTGTTTCCTGGAAAAACCTGATGTGTAGGCTTCTTCAAGGCTGCCACATCTACTGCTAGCTGAGATAAAGTTGTCTCAAAACTCCTCATCTGTGCCCCTTGATTCTAGAGATCACGTTGGAAGTTGTTTATCAATTGTTCATTCTGCTTCACTATCCTGTTAAGAATTTCATTTGTGCTCTCCTCTATTGTCGGTCACTGCTACTAATTATTCATGTGTTGGTTCTATTGATCAGGATCTTGTAGGAGGTTGTTTGTATCTTACCAAGAAAACTTGGGATCCTTTCGCCATGAGTAGTCATTGTTCCTGTATCCTTGCTACCTCATGTACTTCACTTGTCCTTCCTCATCTGATAAATTATTATCCTTCTCTAGCAGCTTCTTTGCTATTAAGTCTACCTTCTCATTCAAAGAGGTGATAATTTTAGACCCCTATGCTTTTGATATGCTTTGGATGATCTCTCTCATTACCCCATGCCTGATTCTTTGCCATATTTTTCAAAATGTCCTGACACATAGAGGGTGAGTTGTTGAGAAAGAACCCCGAGCTTGCACTATCTAAGGTAACACGTTCGCTTTTGTGGAGCCCAAAGTAGAACATCTTGACTTGGTTCTCCAGATCTATCCCATGATGAGGGACCTTCCTAAGCATGTTTTTAAAATGCTCCCAAGCTTCAGAATAGGATTCAAATGCCTGTTGCTTGAAATTGTGTTTGTTCCTCAACAGCTTGTTTGTCTTTTCCGAAGGAAAATACCTTTCAAAGAATGTCTTGATCATTTGATCGCAAGTTTCAATCGATTCCTTTGGCAGGTTGTGTAGCCATTCCTTTGCCTTGTCCACCAATGATGATGGGAACAACTTCAGATAAATAGATGTCTATAGAAACCTATCCACTTTCACCATGTCACAACACTCCACAAAATTGTGTGTGCCACCGGGTCTTCATGAGTGTGCCCATGAAAAGCTTGTGACTTGATGAGTGTAATGAGCCCTGGATCAATATTGTATTGTACTACATTCACATTTTGGTTCTTGATAGCCATGTCTGTGCAGCTGAAGAAGATGCCTTTATCATCTCCCATATGGTCGTTTCAGCCCCTGGATTACCATCCACCATTGGTTGTTGCTTGGGCATCAACGGTATGTCTTTTGATGCAATTGTTTGAACTGGGACCTCAACAGTGACTGGGACCTCTGGTGTAGATTCTTCGTACTTCGTTGTCTGTGTTATCACCATGCACTACTACCTAAAATTTGAAATCAGTTAATCATGGTACTTAATAGAGAAAATTTTTTGTATGTGTATGCAATAAATTTCAATGATTAAAATAAAGTTGCAAGAAATAAAAGGTGGCCTAGAATGGCCACCCGCATCACTCGTAGTGCTAAAACTTTGTAGTCTCCCCGACCATGGTGCCAAAAACTTGACATGCTAAAATCATGCGTGTGAACGTAAGTGTACACATCGAGTAATATAAGCCTATGTGAGGCTCAAGTCAAACTCAGGGAGACGTAGTCTCAGTGACTACTACTAACTACGATGCGATCAGCTAACCAATCAAAAAGTTGGATTTGAGTTTGAACAAGATAAAAGAAAATTAAAAGTAGTTGATTCGATTGAGATGGATTCCTTAGGATTACTGGTTTCACCACGGGGTCTCATTATATCTTATTTCTACCGAATTAATATAAATTTTACACCTACCCTAGATAGAAAGTCTGTAGTCAGAATTGCCCACTTCCACGATGCAATTTACTACCAATATCTAAGCCAGTTCCACGTCTGTAGAAATTTATATCTTAGTCTAGGTGCATTATCGAAGACTGGGTTTCTTTCCACTAACTGTGTGTTACCTTTCCCAAGGAATGCGTAAGAAAGTGTATAACTTGTGATTTTCCAACCATTAATCCTCCTTCCAGAGTGATTATTAGTCTATTACTCTACGGATGGTGATCAAGCATAAGTAGATCGTTTAAAACAAAACTATATATCTAAGAATAAAGAGAAATTTGTATTAATTCATGTTAAAGTCGATACAACGATTCCCCGGGCTACTCCTGAGTCCTAAGGAAAGGAGGGATTTAGCCCTGTATAGTTTTCATGTGCGAATACATGGAGAGAGAGGATAAAATGTGGGAAACATGAATAAAATTGGTGTAACCCTGTCACGGGTTAACAACCTAACTCCACTGTACACCTCAGGTGCCAACATAAGGTGTAGAATAGAGTTAAAGTTGCCCGTCCCTGAGTGGATCAAACACATGAATATATAAATGCACCAAATAAAGAGCTTCCATATATAAACCAAATTGTTCATTACATAGGGGCATGAAGGCATAGGAGTTCTACAGAAGAAAACTTAATACATGAGAAACTAATTACAGAAGAAAGAACATAATCTAAGAGTCCCCTTTTAGCTTTAGCATCCCCATGATAGATCTGATTTTTGTGAGCCAAGATATAGAGTAGTGACATCATCTTCCTTTCATCATGAGCATCATCAGAAGGTACCTATAAAACATATGCAATTGGTACACGTCAGCACAATATATATAAATATATTGTACTGAGTACGCCTCCGCATCATTTCAATTTAACTCTCATCATATCTTGGCAATAACATTAAAAGTACACTTGGCAGTAATAAGCGATATAACAAAAACATTCTTGAACAAAAGAAAGTGTATGATTAACAAAAGATAACTCATATCTTTTAAGCATATTTTTCCATTATATCATCCATGCATTTACTACCTCAGAGTTGAATGCATTAAGGCCCTTTTTGATCTACTACCAACGATTTGGATCATTTTAAAACGTGATCTACTACCAAAGAGTTGGATCACCAATAAGTACTTTACTACCAAAGAGTTGAAGTACTTTAATTCCCAGCACTTTACTACCAAAGAGTTGAAGTGCTTTGGATATAATGGACAAGAATATATTATGTTTGGGTTTTGCAAAATATATATAAAGCAAACATCATCAAAGTTGGATACTCATATTGCTCTATTTCAAATAGTACCATATGCCAAGTTCTTACAATATTTTACAACCATACATTATTATAGGCTAAGTGAGATTTAATGGCATACCTTCTACTCAGAAGTGGGGAGTCCAGAGATGCTACTCACTGGTACCTTTGATTTCCTAACATTATTGGAGATTTGGTATTTATTAGATATATTGTTCAAATCACCATTATTCTAAAGAGTATATAAAAGGCCCTTTTATAGTTTTCGAGTTATGAGAGTTGAGTGAGTCTTAGAGTATGGATTTGAGTTCAATATTAGTAGTGTCACATCAGAGTAGGGTTATAAGGTCAAAATCATGGTCTTTAGATCATGATGGCTAATTATGCACATATTGATAATTCAAAATAGGGAAAAGAGTGATAATTAGGTTTTATTGATAATTGAGTCTCAATAATTGGATTTGATCATTCCATAATTACCTATATGCAAAAATATGATGACCACATGGTTTTGGTGATTTAAACAGGTTCAAGTAATTTCTAGATAATTAAAAAGATATAGACAAAAATATACATGAGTATTTATTATAGTCATATTTAGGGTCCAAAGATGTCAGATTCATGATCCTTGCATTTTCCTGATCAAAATGGAGTATTTATTCGTATTTTTCTGACACTCCTACTATTTTTAACGAATTTCCCAAGATTAGGTCATAAACTGAATTTCGAGTTGATAAATGAAAATAGAAAAAGTGTGGACCGTTGGATGTTCAGATCCAACGGTCGAGATCTCGCGTGCATAGAATACAAGGGATTCAAGATAACAGATTGCTTACTGAATGATCTTTGATTCGTCCACTTGGATTCGAGTCAGCCCCACGTGGACTCACACTATTGATCCAACTAAGCTGAGCGGGTCCCTCCTTCTCCTTGCTCAAAGCTTCACAGCAGGTTGGACGATCGATCTTCGGTGAGCTCTTGCCGGAGTCTGGGGCCTCTTCGTGTGTGGTTGGAGGTCGGGCTAGCTTCGTGGGAGCTTCCCGCAGCTGGACGGCCAATCCTCGGGTCGTGGCTCCCTTGGGATCGTCGGGTCGGCTAGAGGACCGGCGAGCTGCACAGCTCATGGAGGAGGAAGGCTAGAGGGGGAGCAACATGTAATGGGGATCGGCCTTGAGGTGTCGTCGAGGTGACTTGAGGTCCCTCGAGGCTCGGCCGATGATTAATTGGTAGCAAGGAGAACAATAGCGGCCAGGTCGTGAGCTTGGTGGTGGCGGACAGAGAGGAGAGGGGCGAGCTCAAGGTCGGAGGCCGCTGAGGTATCCTTGGGAAAATTAGAGGGTGCGGCGAGGCAAAGGGGTGTCAAGGGTGCTGTTGGTGTGCTTAAGTAGGCACGAGATCGAGTGAGGAGTGAATGCCCAGTTGGGCTCAGCGGTGGTTGGAGAAGAGGTCTCACCAGCGAGGTCGTGGAGAGGGGTGTGGTCCTTTCTGGAGGTTGTGCGTGGGGTCGTCGGGTTCATGAAGGTGAGGTGGAGGCGTTGCCTCGATTGGATTGGCGCAAGGTGGCGCGGAGTGGCGGGGAGTGGTTCTCCCTCACGCGAGGGTGGATATAGCCACGTACTCGTGGGTCAAACGGAGGCAGGGGATGATTGGGTGGTCGTCCGATCCGCGCTGGATCCTTGGGCGCACCATCTGACGGTCCAGACTGTCCGCAAGGGAAGGGCCACAAATCGCTGACCTCAGCTCTGTGTGACAAGAGAAAAGAAATGCAACTTAGGCTGATTAATTGATTGCGTGACAAATATTAGGTAAACCTTAGTCAAATCTTGTAAAACTCATAGAGGGAGTTAGGAATGTCCAAATGACATGAAATTTGGACCATAGCTTCACCATAGTATACCCCATATGTTGGTGAAGTTTGAGCTCGATATTCCCATCTTTGAGTGGTCAATTAATCTTAAGTAGAGTTAGGGTTTTGAATTAGATTAAAGTGAATAAATAAAGGTAATAAAGGAAAAAGGAAAACCACTTTATCACATCCTACTAACCTTAAAAGAAATTTTGTCCTCAAAATTAAACTGGATGAAAGAGGTGAGGAAAATGTTGCTCCATATCTGCTCGTAGTTCCCAGGTTGCATCTTCTGCACCATGATGGTTCCACTGCACCTTCACCATTGTGATCTGCTTGTTCCTGAGCTCTTTGACCCTGGAGTTGAGAATTTTTACAAGTTGTTCCGGATAAGAGAGATTCTCTCACAACTCAAGAGGTTCGTGATTCAGCACATGACTATCATCTTTCACATACTGCTTCAAGTTGGATACATGAAAAACAGTGTGCATCATGCTCTACTACGGAGGAAGAGCAAGTCGATAAGCACTTTCACCAATGCACTCCAGAACTTCAAAAGGACCTACATATCTCTGACTAAGTTTCCCTTTGTTCTTTGCTATGGCACGGATGGGTCTAATCTTCAAGAATACATAGTCACCATCATTAAATTGTCTGTCAGACCTGTGTGCATCTGCATATGACTTCTGACGATCCTGGGCCCGTTTCAACCTTTGCTTGATCAAGTACACCTTATCAGCATATAATTGTAACTCCTCGGACTTTAGCATCTTCCTTTCTCTGACTTCATCCCAATGGAGAGGGAATCTACATGGCCTACCATAGAGAGCTTCATAGGGTGGCATATCAATGCTTGATTGATAGCTATTGTTGTAGGCGAACTCTGCTAATGGAAGGTAGTAATCCCAAGATCCTCCCCAATCTAAAACACATGCTCTGAGAAGATCCTCCAAGATTTGGATAGTGCGTTTTGACTGGCCATCAGTTTGGGGATGATAGGTTGTGCTGAAATTCAACTGTGTACCCAGCTCATTCTGCACCTGCTTCCATAAATGTGATGTGAACTTTGGATCCCGATCTGAAACAATAGAAACTGGTACTCCATGCAGCCATACAATCTCCTTTATATACAACTCAGCAAGCTCAGGAACCTTTGTCGTAGTCCACATAGGTAAGAAATGTGCAGACTTGGTCAATCGGTCCACTATGACCCAAACCACATCATAACCTTTCCTGGTCCTGGGTAGTCCCACCAAAAAATCCATGGTGATATTTTTCCATTTCCATTCGGGAATTGGTAAGGGTTGCAATAGACCACCGAGACATTGGTGCTCGGCCTTAATCTACTGGAAAGTGCGACACTTAGAGATAAACTCATCTATATCATTCTTCATACCTCTCCACCAAAAGTGTCTCTACGGGTCCTTATACATCTTAGTAGATCCAGGATGTATGGAATACTTAGACCCATGTGCCTCTTGCAGAATACGCTTCATAATATCTGACTCTTCAGGTACCCACATCCTATGCTTGTACCTTAGTCCACTGTCCATACCAACAGATAGATGTGTCTGGGGCTTAGCCATGAGAGCTGTCATCTCCTCCAAGCTAGGGTTGTTCTTTTGGGACATCAAGAGTTCAGAAAGAAGACTAGGAATAATATTGATATTCGCCAAAATAATAGAGTTAGATTCTGCTTGGGATGACCCAGAAGATGAAGGTTCCAGATGCATTGATGCACAAATCGACTTCTTACGACTAAGAGCATCAGCTACGACATTGGCTTTGCCTGGATGATATGCAATCGTGAAATAATAATCTTTGAGATACTCCAACCATCTCCTTTGTTGAAGATTGAGGTCCTTCTGAGTCAAGAGGTATTTGAGATTTTTTTGGTCCGTGAATATATCAAAAGTAGCACCATATAGATAATGCCTCCAGATTTTGAGAGCATAGACAATGACAGCTAATTCCAAATCGTGAGTTGGATAATTGACCTCATTAGGTTTCAATTGTCTAGAAGCATAGGCAACAACTTTACCATCTTGCATGAGGACACAACCCAGACCCATTTTAGAAGCATCAGAATATATTACAAAGCCATCATTCCCAGAAGGTAGGGTCAAAACAGGAGCAGAAGTCAAGAGAGATTTCAATTCTTGGAAACTAGCCTCAAACTCAGGAGTCCAAATGAATCTGGCATCTTTTCTGGTAAGTTTAGTCATGGGTAGGTCTATTTTACTAAAATTAAGGATGAAACGACGGTAATATCCGGCTAGGCCAAGGAAGCTACGAATTTCAGAAGCATTGGTAGGGGCTTTCCAATCAAGGACAACTAAAACTTTGGCAGGGTCAACAAAAATTTTTCCACCCGAAATGACATGGCCAAGAAACATAACTTGGTCAATCCAAAACTCACATTTAGATAATTTAGCATACAATTTATGGGCTCTCAAAACATCAAGGAATTTCTGGAGATGTTCACAATGTTGATCAATCGAATTTGAATATATAAGAATATCATCAATGAAGACCACAACAAAGCTGTCAAGGAATGGCTGGAAGACAGTATTCATCAGATTCATAAACACTCCAGGAGCATTAGTCAAGCCCAACGACATCACCACGAATTCATAATGTCCATATCTAGTTCTGAAAGCTGTCTTTGGAATATCACAATCTTTTACTCGTCATTGATGATAACCTGATCTAAGGTCAATCTTGGAGAACATAGTGGCAGTACGAAGCTGGTCAAACAAGTCATCGATTCGTGGGAGGGGATATTTATTTTTAATGGTGGCTTGGTTGATCATGCGATAATCAATACACATTCACATTGATCCATCTTTCTTTTGAACAAAAAGGATAGGAGCACCCTAAGGAGAAGTACTAGGATGGATGAAGCCTTTATCAAGAAGTTCCTCTAGTTATTTCTTGAGCTCTGCAAGCTCGGCAGGTGCCATCCTATAAGGTGCCTTAGAGACTGGTGCGGTGCCCGGTGCTAACTCAATTGTGAACTCAATCTCATGATTTGGAGGCAGCCCTGGAAGCTCCTCAGCAAAAACGTCCGGGTAATCTCTCACCACATCCAAGCTCTCTATAGATCTCACCTTAGGATCAGGCACAAATATAACAGCAAGATAGGCTCTACATCCTTTGGCTATCAAAGTTTCGGCTTTAAGAGAAGAAATAATCATATTTCAGTTTCTTTCTTTTCTCCTGGAAATGGTCAAAGGTTTAGAATTGGGTGCATAAAAGACTACTTTCTTGCTTCGGCAATCAAGCATAGCAAAGTTGGAAAAGAGCCAATCCATCCCCAAAATTAAGTCAAAGTCCTCCATATCAAGAAGAATGAAAGCAGCTTGAAATTTACGACCACCAAAAGAAAAAGGCAAGGTTTTGGTTTTCTGAAGAGAAGTATAAATTCTGCCACTGGGAGTCGTCACATCCAAGATATAACCTAGATCATTGATCTCTAACTTGAACATGGAAGCAAGATTTCTAGATATGAAGGTATGTGTTGATCCTGAATCGAATAGGGACACAACAGGGCGATATTGGAGACATATCATACCTACATTATGATTTTACACGAGATCATGGTTTTCAAAGATTCATTATAATAAAGAATTGTTAACATTATTACCTTCAATCAGACGGTTGTCATTGGCCTTAGCTTCCTCTGCATCAATTCCAAAGACTCAGCCCTGACGATGTTCTGGTTGAGCCTGAGCTATAGGGATAGTTGGCTGAGCAGGTGGGGCTCCAGGCTGAGGTAATGGGGCATGACGGTCCTGAGGTGCCCCCTAGACCAGAATTGGGCAATTGAATTTCATGTGCCCCTCCTTACAATAGTAACACACTGGTTTTTTGAACTTGCACTTTCCCTGTGCATACCTCCACAGATCTTGCATCTAAAAATATTAGGTGGTGGGCCTCGGTGTGGCCCACCTCAGCCTTGACCTCCATTGTTTGATCCGCTTCGATATGATTGACCCCTATGGTGATTTCCTCCTCCTCTTCCCATTCCATGGCTGTTAGGCTTCTTCTTATCATTCTCCTTCGCCTTGCCCTTGCTGACGGATGCATTGGTTAGACCTAGGTATCCCAAGCTTGGTGTTTTGCTCTTCCCTAAGGTTCTTTCTTGGGTAAGGGCATTGTTGATGCCAACTTCAAAGGTAGGATGGGTGGAGGTGCAAAGGTGAACTTTGATTTCTTGGTTAAGGCCAGCTATGAAGTGTTCAATCTTTTCCTCTTCGTCAAGGTTGCGAGCATGATGCTCTAGGAGTCTAAAGGCCCTAACATAGTCAGCAACAGATAGGTTTCCTTGGGTCAGGTTATTGAACTGTTTCTTCTTCTCCTTCCTAACAGATATGGGCATGAAACGGTTGGTAAAGATACCCTTAAACTCCTCCCAACCTATGTGGGCATCTGGAAGTGCTCGTGTGTGGTAATAATTTTCCCACCACAACTTTGCGGACCCCCTAAGTTGGTATGTAGCAAAGGTGACTTTATCTTCCTCAGGACACTTAAGGGCTCTAAAGGCATTTTCAACCGATATGATCCATGCATCAACTTTATCTAGGACTTCACCTAAGTCTTCTCCATGAAAGGTTTCAGGTTTAAGCTTAAGGAAGTCGCTAATGGTGGTTTTATGGTTGGTCCTAGAGGATGAGGCACTATTGTTGGTTTCTTTTAGGGCTAGGGCATGCATGCATTCCAACATCACCTTCTTTTGTTCTTCCCAATTGCCTACAACCATGGTCTTACTAGGGCGTGATTGAGACTCATCACCAGATCCATCACTAGATCTTGTTCTCTTGGACCTAGTTTTTGGAGGCATCTGCAAGTTCGTATAAAAGACATTTTAGAGATTTATTTGATATTGATCATAATGCAACCAATAAAGATTTAGCAATCAAGGCATATATATATTTTTTTCAATTTTTCATGTCTTTTAGTTGTTCCCATTTCTCCTAATCTACCCACATAATAGAGAGAGTATATCATTGATCATGGTCATGGGAGAGAAAGTAGATGAGAAACCTAGTGTGTATTATTTACAAAATAGGTTGGTTGGGGGTAATCCTTAATCGAGAAAAGATGAGAGGAAGGATTCTTCTAAGGTAAGGGTGCCCACTTTAACAATAATTGTGTTAGCAGGCAGATAGCTTGCGGCGGGAACCCTCGCACCATGAAAATGGATGGGGAGAGTGATTATGTCATAACCTTCTGCAAGGTACCCTTCTAGACACCTCGACAATTAACTGCTAAATGTGGGTTACCCTAGGTCTAGGTAAGGTTACTAATTATTTGGTACACCTATATTGATTCATGTGTCTGCTCTAATACCATCTGTCATGGGTTAACAACCTAACTCCACTCTACACCTAAGGCGCCAACATAAGGTGTAGAATAGAGTTAAAGTTGCCCATCCCTGAGTGGATCAAACACATGAATATATAAATGCACCTAAAAAAGAGCTTCCATACATAAACCAAATTGTTCATTACATAGGGGCCAGAAGGCATAGGAGTTCTACAGAAGAAAACTTAATACATGAGAAACTAATTACAGAAGAAAGAACATAATCTAAGAGTCCCCTTTTAGCTTTAGCATCCCCATGATAGATCTAATTTTTGTGAGCCAGCATATAGAGTAGTGACATCATCTTCCTTTCATCATGAGCATCATAATCAGAAGGTACCTATAAAACATATGCAATTGGTACGTGTCAGCACAATATATATAAATATATTGTACTGAGTACGCCTCCACGTCATTTTAATTTAACTCTCATCATATCTTGGCAATAACATTAAAAGTAGACTTGGAAGTAATAAGCGATATAACAAAAACATTCTTGAACAAAAGAAAGTGTATGATTAACAGAAGAGAACTCATATCTTTTAAGCATATTTTTCCATTATATCATCCATGCATTTACTACCTCAGAGTTGAATGCATTAATGCCCTTTTTGATCTACTACCAACGAGTTGGATCATTTCAAAACATGATCTACTACCAAAGAGTTGGATCACCAATAAGTACTTTACTACCAAAGAGTTGAAGTACTTTAATTCCCATCACATTACTACCAAAGAGTTGAAGTGCTTTGGATATAATGGACAAGAATATATTATGTTCGGGTTTTGCAAAATATATATAAAGCAAACATAATCAAAGTTGGATACTCATATTGGTCTATTTCAAATAGTACCATATGCCAAGTTCTTACACTATTTTACAACCATACATTATTATAGGCCAAGTGAGATTTAATGGCATACCTTTTACTCAGAAGTGGGGACTCCAGAGATGCTCCTCACTGGTACCTTTGATTTCCTGAAATTATTGGATATTTGGTATTTATTAGATATATTGTTCAAATCACCATTATTATAAAGAGTATATAAAAGGCCCTTTTATAGTTTTGGAGTTATGAGAGTTGAGTACGAGTCTTAGAGTATGGATTTGAGTTCAAGATTAGTAGTGTCACATCAGAGTAGGGTTATAAGGTCAAAATCATGGTCTTTAGATCATGATGGCTAATTATGCAGATATTGATAAGTCAAAATAGGGAAAAGAGTGCTAATTAGGTTTTATTGATGATTGAGTCTCAATAATTGGATTTGATCATTCCATAATTATCTATATGCAAAAAGATGATGACCACATGTTTTTGGTGATTTAAACAGGTTCGAGTAATTTCTACATAATTAAACAAGATATAGACAAAAATAAACATGAGTATTTATTAGAGTTAGATTTAGGGTCCAAAGATGTCATATTCATGATCCTTGCATTTTTATTATGAAAATGGAGTATTTAATCGTATTTTTCTAACACTCCTACTATTTTTAACGAATTTCCCAAGATTAGGTCATAAACTGAATTTCGAGTTGATAAATGAAAATAGAAAAAGCGTGGACCGTTGGATGTTCAGATCCAATGATCTCGCGTGCATAGAATATAAGGGATTCAAGATAACAGATTGCTTACTGGGTGATCTTTGATTTGTCCACTTCGATCCGAGTCAGCCCCACGTGGACTCACACTATTGGCCCAACTAAGCTGAGCGGGTCCCTCCTTCTCCTTGCTCAAAGCTTCACAACAGGTTGGACGATCGATCTCCAGTGAGCTCTTGCCGGAGTCTGGGGCCTCTTCGTGCATGGGTGGAGGTCGGGCTAGCTTTGTGGGAGCTTCCTACAGCTGGACGGCCAATCGTCAGGTCGTGGCTCCCCTGGGATCGTCGGGTCGGCTAGAAGACCGGCGAGCTGCATAGCTCGCGGCAGAGGAACGCTAGAGGGGGAGCAACAGGTGATGGGGCTCGACCTTGAGGTGTCATCCAGGTGACTTGAGGTCCCTCGAGGCTCGACCGAGGATTAATTAGTAGAGAGGAGAACAATAGAGGCCAGGTCGTGAGCTTGGTGGCAGAGGACAGAGAGGAGAGGGGCAAACTCAAGGTCGGAGGCTGATGAGGTATCTTTGGGAAAATTAGAGGGTGCGGCGAGGCAAAGGGGTGTCGAGGGTGTTGTTGGTGTTCTTAAGTAGGCACAAGACTGAGTGAGGAGTGAACGCCCAATTGGGCTCAGCCGTGGTTGGAGAAGAGGTCTCACCAGCGAGGTCGTGAAGAGGGGTGTGGTCCTTTCTGGAGGTCGTACGTGGGGTCATCAGGTTCGGGAAGGTGAGGTGGAGGCGTTGCCTCGATTGGATTGGCGCGAGGTGGCGCGGAGTGGTGGGGAGTGGTAAGCCCTCGCACTAGGTGGTTGTAGCCACGTACTCACGGGTCAAACAGAGGTAGGTGATGATTGGGTGGCCGTCCGATCCACCCTGGATCCTTGGGCGTGCCATCTGACGGTCCAGACTGTCCGCGAGGGAATGGTCGCGGATCGCTGACCTCAGCTCCGTGTGACAAGAGAAAAGAAATGCAACTTAGGCTGATTAATTGATTGCGTGACAAATATTAGGTAATCCTTAGTCAAATCTTGTAAAAATCATAGAGGGAGATAGGAATGTCCAAATGACATGAAATTTGGACCATAGCTTCACCATAGTATACCCCATATGTTGGTAAAGTTTGAGCTCGATATTCCCATCTTTGAGTGGTCAATTAATCTTAAGGAGAGTTAGGGTTTTGAATTAGATTAAAGTGAAGAAATAAAGGTAATAAAGGAAAAAAGAAAACCACTTTATCACAAACCCCCTGGAGAGAAGGTGTTCTAGATGATCCTCCTCCAGAAATGCACATTCTGCAGTCTTCTGACAACAAAATTGTCTGTCAGAGGTGCTCAGATCTCCCGGTTGACGTCCTTCAGCTCTGTGCTCCTCTCTCTCACTCTTCTCTGGTCTTCATGCGGTGCAACGTGATTCCTCATTAGGTCTGGACGTCCTTTTTTAGGTCATAGGCCAACTTATGGTACCACATAACGTGGACCGTCAGATCTGGGAAATCTGATTGGATTTCTGATTTCCGAAGGCGTCGGTGGCATCGACTACTTTGGGTGCGGTCCTTGCCCTACTGATTCGATACCACCAACTCGTGATGGTTGGTAGCATCGAGTTGATGTGTGTAGTTGATCTGTCACTTCGAACCAATCTCGATGGCACCAACCTCAAGTGTCGGTGGCACCGAGTCTTCTTTTCTCTCATTGCCCGACCAATGCTGCTATCTCGGTGGCACCAACTGTAGAGGTTGGTGGCACTGACTTTTCATTGTACATGGAGTACCTAAACAATGCATAAACACATGTATAAGGTCGGGGAATACATAAAATAATGTAAATATGATAAGATAAGAATAGTTTGATGAAAACAAAGTGTACAAGCCAATAATAATGATTTACACAAATGTGATCAATTAATTGACTAATAAATGCACAAAAAAAGTATAAAATAGGCCTATAAAAATGACTCAAAAACCATGCATCAATAGTCAACATTACAAAGAGCCATACAAATAAATAGGAAAAAGGCGCTTGTATCAAAGTCCTTCATCATGACTTTGAGAGTCCAAGAGTGTCATTATTCCAAGGCATAATCATTGTATATATCAAATATGAAAATTTGGTTAATCATGATTGAGGTTTGGTCAAGAATAGGGAAATATGGATTCAATCAAATAGATACATCATAAACTATGAGGTATATTAAACAAATCCTCCTTTTCTCATCTTATATGGATTGTTATCATTTTACTTCAAACATAGAAAGCATGTGGTCTAGATTTGGTAAAGTTGAGTTTATATGATTTTGAGGGGTCATACATTAGTTCCTAGGTACAAGAGTATTTTTTATTAATCATAGCTGAGTTTTAAGTTAAGGTTAGATCATGGCATCATCATCTTTTTACTCAATTTTACCAATTCAACCAAATTTTAGTTTAATCCATATGTAAGCTACCCATAATTAAGAAATAATGTGATCGATAGTCATGAGAGGGATCACATGAGGAGATGAGGAACTAATGGATCATCATTTATGGAATGTATTAGGTAGTCCTAAAAGAAGAGATGAGATGATATAAGACTCTCTAAGTTAGGTGTAATTGGGTAATTAAATATTCATAGATGATATGTGATTTCTCTAACACCATTTGTCATGGAACCATTTATTACACTATGTTTGCATGGCTAGTGCCTACACAACCAAAGGCAAGTGGACCTGGGCATCCATCCCTAGAATGGATCACATGATGTATGCATGGATAAAACCACAGACAAGAACAAGATAAGAGACAACATGGCACAAAAGGAAAACTAAACTAGTACCTGACATAAGATCTTAAGCCCATTTATGAAGCCATGTGAATTCCATCTGCATGACATTAGAGATCAACAGAGTAATAGCATCATATTATCATAATATACCGGAGCATCATATTATACTCCAACAACAATATATGACCACTGACCAACTTCCTCAAAGGAAGGGTTCGTAAGGGTTCTCAAGATTAGCTAACCCTTTTTTATACATGAGGGACCGCATGACATAAGTCAATGTGCTTACCCTATTTCAAGATCCCTTCTTCCCTTACCTTGAGAATTTAGGTAGATGCACATGGTTTGTATAATGGACAAGTTCAATTATGTTCAAGGTTTTGTCAACATATTTCAAAAATACTAATCATAGGGAAAAAGTAACTCAAACATGTATATAAAGGCAAGTTGTTTAAGAATACATAAATACAAGAAAGTTCAATACCACTAGTCTAGCCAATAGGAGGATAAATCATACCATGATTAGAGCACAAGATTAACCATTGATTTAAAAGACCATATATAGCAAGTTTAACTAGTTCTTGGCAAAAGTGTCCACAAACGGATCTTGGGATTACAAGTAGGTGTAAATAAGTTCTTATCAAAAACATTAGTTTCATGATTCATTATCATGGTGGTTATGTGTCATCTAGGTCTAGGTATCATATTATCAACATAAATTTTGATATCTCAACTACGTAATGCATTGGCATTATCAAGCAACATTGTACATCATGGGTTCATTAACACTTAGAGTGACACATCACAACTAGATCAGGGATACATGATTAGAGTTTCATGATCCTAATAGAGAAATCATAATATTTGAGCAATCTTAGTCAACATAAGCATCAGCATTGGCATAACTAGTCATATCAAGTTGTAAAGATGCAAGATTGTCACCATTAGAGTATAGATGGGATCTACTTGAGTTAGGTATCATAAAAATCACCAAGATACTAATTTTGAGATCATTATATAACATGGGTGATTATTGGGGATAGATTTTCATGAGATTATATCTTCAATTATAAACATACATCCTAGATCACATTTCAAGTTAAGATTTAGGCATTTAGTTACATTAAGCCACATGAATTATTCATGAGGAATTCAGGATTATAATGCATGAGAAATAATTGATTTTAGGGCCATATAAACATCATTGAGTAGCTTTGGATCAATAAAAGCATAAATTTTAACATTCATCATATAATTCATATTAAGACACATTAAGTGTCACAATATCATTATTAAGGAGCAAGGAAGATCATGATAGAAAAACACTGCATTTGAGGGTGTAAGTTGCTGATTTAGAGCAGTCATAGGAATTTGTAGCACACTTGGACAAGTTATAATATAAAATAATGAATCTCTTCCACATAGGTCAATACTAAGCTAAATAATCAACATGATATCATTTTGGGATACAAAAGTAGACAAAATTTCCGATCTAGAAGCATAATGATGTTCCAGTGACTTATATTAGTGTAACATCAAGTTTGGGAAATAAAGGATCAATATCGAGCATTAGATGGCATAAAACATGTAGAAAGAGATAAAAAGTCATCATCGTTAGAATAAAAGTGGAATTACAAACTGAATTAGGTCATGACAATAGTTCCATTGCATAGATCTCATTCTCTAGATACAAAATTAATACATTATATGACCATTATGGCCCAACGAATGATGAGATATTATCCTTACAAGTTCTAGCATGAAATTAGAAAAATAAGGAGAAAGGATACCATATGTTGGTGCATCTGGGCCAAACCTGGCTCTTGGATCTACATCGCGCGTCTGGGATACAACCAGGCTTGGCTAGGGAAGGCAATGGGCTTATCACATGTCTCCAAGCCAACGGGCCCACATCATGGTCAACAAGTGAAGGAGGCAAGGGGGGCATGTGGAGAAATGGGTCTTGGCCATCCAGGCAAGAATCCACGACATGGGTCGGGCTCTTGCTAGCCGGCAAGCCAGCTATCACTGCAGCAGGTGCTGGAGCAGATCACACGATAATGAAGCTCGACAGAGATGACATAGGAGGTGGGATGGAGAGCACTACCACTTAAAACCCACCATCCATTCCCGACAAGGTGTCATAGATGTAAAGGCGATAACAAAGGAGCAGTAGGCGCACTATGCAGTGCACGCCCGAAATGGCGGATTGGTGGGGTGCCATGGCTAGCAGAGAATAAAAAGAAGGTGAAGATCAGGATCTAGGGCATGAAAAAGAGGGAAACCAAGGGGGAAATACTGATAATGAGGTATATAAGTGTATTGGAAAGACAATTTTGTTCAAAAGTGTCGAGAAGTGGCCATATTGGTTGCTCATAAAGCTACTACTACAATAATACAAACAAAACTTGAAGATAACCAATAGTCGTCATATTAAGGGAGTAGAATCAACGGGTCATGATCCAAATGTCGAGATATGTAGTAACATTAACAAGGGATGGATCACTCACATGTAAAAGTAAGTTGGGCCATGTGCCCTAATTGGGTCTGGTTAGTGCCAAAAAAAGATAAATAAGGGGTAAAATGAAGATTAAATTCATAAATTTCAAAAGGTCATATCTTGGGTTATGATGGTCTGATTGAAGCAATTTTTGTGTCATTGGAAAGATAAAGAGAATATTTACAACTTGAGATACATTGAAGATTATGTAAGTGACACAAATTTGATTCAAACTAATTTTCAAGGTGATGAATGTTAAGGATTTAAAACTTTGATCTAAAAGTAAATTAAGTTTTACCACAAGATACATGCACAAAAGACACACCAATCGAGCATAATAACATCTTTAATCATAAAATTGAAGGATAGAGTGAGGATTTAGTGCAAGGATTAATTAAGTGCACTCTTCTCACTAACCCACTCATGTCACCAATGTTCTCACCTATCTTTGCATAGAATTTCCTTTAAAAGACCTCAGCCCTCTTCATTATTTTCTTGCGATTGAGGTCACACATACTTTTACTGGTCTCCTTCTCTCCCAGTTTAAGTATATCCATGATGTTCTCAATCAGACACATGCTAAGTGCTAACACCATTACTACCCCTCTATCCTCTATATTTAAACTCCATCGAGAAGATGTACCCATTTCTAACCCACACCTTTCTTGACATGTTGTTGGATCTCTCTAATATCTTAGTCTCACATGTCTTGGTATTTCCTTTTCCCTCAACAAAGTCTATCAATACGTGAGTCACCCAATTGAAGAGCATTGGCAAGTAGTCAAACATATACTAATTTACCTAAAGCACACCATTTCTCTATCCCTTACCATCACCCGTTCTTCATCCATGACTCTTCATTCTTACGTTGATACTGATTGGGCAGGTTGTCCAGACATCATACATATTCTGGAGGCTATCAGATCTACCTCGGATCCAACCTGATATCATGGTCCTTGCGTAAACAACATATTGTATCCTTCTCCTCCATCAAATTTGAATGTAGGGCACTTGCCAATACTACCACTGAAATTATTTGGTTATGGTCTTTTCTCACTGAACTTGGTCATCCTATAATGACCCCTCCCATACTTTGGTGTGATAATATTGGCGCTACCTATTTAACATCCAATACTATATTTCACGCTCAGAATAAACATATAAAAATCGATTTTCACTTGGTTTGAGACTATGTTTCCCAAGGCAATTTGTAGGTATGATATATATCCACCAAGGATCAAGTGGCAGATATAATGACAAAAGCACTCTCAAAATATCATTTCACTGCTACTTGGTCCAAGCTGTGAATAACCCCTACACACTCTCATTCTTGTTGGGGGGGTGTTGCAACTGAAGACCACGTCCAAGCCTACGGTAGAGCCAAACTCCAGTTCCACTCAAACTCCATCATCAATAGAAGTTTTGGAGCATGTTCTGTCATCAATAGAAACCATGAAGCCATCATCACATCTAACGACTAGGGTTATTTGATCTACTCAATATATTCACCTTTACAAGTAGCAGTAAGCATCGGTTACCTTCACGAGCACATGAGTAGGCATCTTGAGCGACAAGATGAGTAGTCGGTGACAATGAGGGAGCTCGACCAAATCCTTGGCAGTGTTATTAGTTATTGATCAAGAGGATAACATCACCTATCGCTCGCCAAAGAGAGATGGAAATAGTGCACATGTTAGAATGAGATAGGGGAGTCGCACAACATGACTCACTGTGAGAACGAGAACACAAGGAAAAAAAGAGGATACAGACCAGGTCCAGGCACATAGACCAGCCTACTCTAGGAAAGAGTAGCACCTCCTTAAAGTCCATGTGATGAGACAAGATTGGCCTACATAGGGAATTACCTAAAAAAAAATAGTTCTTAAATGAATCATAGTAAATAACTCATTTGTCAGAAGAATGTGAACAAAATACTAAAATCCTTAGAAAAATGAGTAGAACTAGATAATATCAACATATCGGATTTCTGATGCACGAAATTTGGTGATATCAGACAATAAGGATAATACTCATTCATGTATAATAAATAACAACCAATGGCCTAAAAATATGGAAACATATCACTAGATCCTATGTCATTATTTGTAATTCATCTAAAGTCAGTGATTATAATGTTGATGCATGAAATCATATGAAATGCTTCATATGGCTTCTTAGGCCTAATAAACCTAACTATAAATGTAGAAAATACATAAGTGGTCAATATATGTTGGTATATTCACTATAATCTCATATGAGTATATGGAACCTCATATCTAATTTTGAGATCATAATTATGCACAAAGATAATGTTACATGTTACATGATCCTTAAATGATAAGAAAACCCTAACATGATTGATACATGTAACCTAGGGTTAATATGTGCATACAATTATATGTACTCAAATAATCAGATTATGTATCTTAATCTAGAATGTAAGACCAATAACATAATACCAAGTGGGAAAGATGAGTAATAATGAGACTAAATAAAAAAACTAAGCTTAACCCTAATGGACATAACTAGGGTTAAGATGATGAGAACCTAATGGTGATATGTGCTCTTGTCTTTATCAGGGTTTGACCGAGGTTGTAGTTGACCCCAAGAATATGATGATTAAAATATATGTGATAACCTGCATTCTTCTCTCATTCAATTTATGTACTTCTTGACCCCTTTGAATGGTTAATGTACTTAATAACCACCATCGCCCATAATGTGATGCCTTTGAGTCACTATATACTCAATTGACAAGTTAGCCTTGATTAAGTGTCACTTAGGATGTGTTTACGACTGTGATTTGAGTTTTGATTCCTATTATATATCATCAATTTCCAATCAAAGTTGAAACACATCAATGAACTTTTCTTTCCTTGAAATTTGTCCCATGTTATAGTGGATTTAATTACAAATCTGAAGGTGCAAAATCACCTCATTTGGACACTCATAGCCCAAGTTATGGGTCTTTCAAGTTACCCTTTTTACTTGATTTCATCTTGATTTATAAATCAAATTTGAATCCTTTAGGCCCAATAAGACCCGCGTAGCCCTTTAAGTGGGCACCCCCTTTTTGCCTAGCCTACTATTTGGGCTTAATGCTATTAGCCAATCATGACTCTCGTAGCCTTGTCTCAGTTGATCACAGCCACTGGATGACCACTCCAAAGATTTTGCCCCTGAATCAATGGCTAGGATTGCGTCCCCTACCTCCATACAACCATCAGTGCAATGGCCTATGACACCTCACCTACACCATCCATGAACCCAGTTTGAGGCCCTTTTCGTGCCTTCCTTTACCCAATAAAACCCCTCATTTTTCCACAGTGCTTAACGAGTATGTTGAATATGTTGTAAAAAATAACAAAATATAATGGTGATGGCATGTTGATATGATCTAGATGTATAAAGTGGGATAACTATAATTAAATCCTTGACAAAGTGTTAAGTAAATATAATAATCTTTATGCTTGGGAAAAATGCATATGAGAATCCTAATGCGAAAGAAAGAACTACATAGCATAAGCTTATAAACCCTTATTTCAACCTTGAATGGACTGGTTGTGCACCCAAGATGCTTGTAAACCTCCTAGGAGTGGTACATATATGTTATAGACATGATGTTTATGGGAATGTTGTGCCTAGAATAGTATCCTAGTTGTGGATGAAGACATTCATAGTTTTTCCTTGGAGTACAAGTATGACTTAATTTTGAGGACAAAATTTCTTTTAATATGTATATGAATGTGATGGACTGGATTTTGTTTTAATTTTGAGGATGAAATTTATTTTAAGTTGTGTAGAATGTGACAGATTGTACTTTTGGAATTATTACATAAGTGAAAATATATATTTGGGTTATTTTTAGAGTTTTGAGTGTTTCGATGAAGTACTAGGGTTAATTGATATTGAAAACAAAATTATGATCCTTAAGTTTATGCCTTTTTGAGGTATTTAATTGATTGATCATGCAGTTTAGTTTTGTCACCAAATTTAGAAAGAATGTATTTAGTTGTGATGAAATTTTGGTTAAAGCTTCATAATGTTTCTAGGTTCCTAGATAGAGATATTGAAGTTTGAAGTTGGTGAATAAATACATGTATTTGTCACTTTAGAGCTATGGCTATTGATAAGTCTAGACTAAGTTGTTGATCAGACAGTGTCACACACCTACAGGGTTCAAAGCTCATAGATTCTCAATGTGGCCCTAGCCTGACAATTAGAGGAGTCAAATCTAATGGCCAGAATCTTGACTTCAAGATCAGTTAGATAGAACATCGTGGGTGACTAGGTTGGAAACATTGATTGAGAATTTTGTGGGTGATCGTGGATCCATAGGGGAGACGAAGTGGGAAGTTGGACGTGACTACTTTGATAACATATATTTGAACCAGACTTTGTGGTTTTTCAATGAAAACATATGGATTTTGAGTTCCCCTTTAGTGTTGTCTCTCCACCACGACTAGCAGGTGGTGACCAGAGCTGGAGAATGGATATAGATTACACTTTGAGGGAACTGAAGTGTGGGAAATGTTAAGGAAATCTCATGGAGAAGTTCGGTGGCATTTCCAATGGCTATCGTGGAGTCTTCCATGACTGATGAGCATCAGATGAACATAATTCAAGACAAAGCTCGCAGATAGGTGCGAAGTGCTTCTCCTCAAGAATGGTGGCTATGGGTGAGTTAATGGAGGCTCACAGGTTGTTTTTGTGTCCTCCATCTTGCACTAGGAAGATCTAGGTTGGTTTACCCCTTTTTTCTCCACCATGGTAGCAGTCAGCGGAGGCTACCTGTGGGAGAACATGAGTAGGCATCTTGCGTGGAAAGATGAGAATTTGACGACACTAAGGGAGCATGGTTGAATCCTTTAAAAGTTCTATCATTTCTCAATGAATGGGAAAACATCGCATGTCGCTCACTGGAGAGAGAGATGGCGACGCGCACGTGTCATAGCAAGATAGGGGCCTTGCACAACATGACTCGCCCTACGAATGAGAATGGGAGGAAAGAAAGAGGATGCAGTCTGGGTCCGGGAACATAAACCAACCAGATCCATGAAAGAGAAGCGCCTCCTTGACGTCCACATGGCAAGACAGAATTGGCCCCACATAGGTAATTACCTAAAAAATGTTTAGTTCTTAGAAAAATCATAGTAAATATCTCGTTTGAAACAAAAATGTAAACAAAGTACCGATATTCTTATAAAGATGAGTTGAACTTGATAGTATCCACATATTAGAGTTTTGATGCACAAAATTTGGTGATGTCACATAATATGGATAATACTCATTTCATGTATAAAAAATAACAACCAATGGCCTAAAAATATGGAAAAATATCACTAGATCCTAAATCATGTGTTTGATCCATATAAAGTTAGTGGTTATAATGTTGATGCATGAAATCATATAAAATGCTTCATATGGTTGCTTAGGCCTAATAAACCTAACTAAAATATAAAAAATACATAAGTGGTCAATAAATGTTGAAAATTTATTATAATATCAATCTGTATATGGAACCTCATATCTAATTTGGATATCATAATTATGCACATAAATATCGTTACATATTAAATGATCCTAAAATGATGAAAAAACCCTAACATGATTAATACATGTAACCTAGAGTTAATATATGCACACAATTATATGTAATTAAATAATTAGATTATGTATCTTAATTTGTAATGTAAGATCAGTAACATAATACCAAGTGGAAATGATGAATAATAATGAGACTAAGTTAATGCACTAATCATAACCCTAATGGACATGACTAGGGTTAAGATTATGAGAACCTGATGGTGACATGTGATCTTGTCTTTATTAGGATTTCACCAAGGTTGTAGTTGACCTCAAGGATATGATGATTAGAATATCTCTTTTCAAGGTATACTTTACCTCTTACTTGGCTTATTATATGGTATGCTTGTATTATTTTTGTAGTAAATTGGCATATGATTTTGGATGAAACATTTGTTCTTGTAAATTATCTTGTTTGATTTTCCATACATATGGTTATAAATAGATGAAACATAATATATGTAATCCATTATATGAAAGCTCTAATTATCTTTGGTAGCATAGAGTTGGAAAGTGATCATTCTCTTTGGTAGCATATCACGTTGTACAATGATCTAACTCTTTGGTATTAGATCGCAAGGCCTTGCATCTCAAACTCTTTGGTAGTTGAGATGATGCATTATTCCCTCAGGTGGCAAATGAATGGATATATAACGGAAAATGTGCTTAAAATATGTGTTAATAAAAATGTTTATTTGAGTATGTCTTTGTTATCTTCTTTTACTGCCAAGTATTGGTTTTATTTTATTGCCAAGTCTTACTAATGAGAGGTATATAAAAAGACATGTAGGTGTATTGTATACAATATTTTAGAATATTGTGTTGACGTGTACCACATGTAATCTTTGTTTTATGTATGTGGACATATGTTCTTGAAGAGATTGATAGTTGAGAGTTGTGTGATGAGCTGATGTACAGGTGGACCTATTTTCTAAAGATCATGTTTTAGATGTAGTATGTGCATATGTAAAGTTTACTGTTCAATATGCAATATCAAATGTTGTAATAATTCATTGTGTAACTATATGTTGAATGGTGAACATGTGTTGTATTGTTTTGTTCTTGTTCATGAGCATGTGATACTATTTCTTCCTTATGACTCCCTTGGTTTTCTTCTTCTTTGCCTAGTGTGTGAGTTTGAATTGGGATGCTCAATGAGGTGAGGTTTCGAATAGGATGTCACACATTAGATTAGGTTTTAGAAAATCCAAGGAGGTCACATCATACTTTTAAACATTAACAAGGGATGGATTGCTAACATGTAAAAGTGAGGGAGTTTCCTCCTAGATGGGCCGCATGCCCTATTTGGTCTGATAAGGGTCAAAGACAATATATATGATGGGTAAAAAGAAGATTAAATTTGTACATTTCAAAAGTTCATATCTTGAGTTATGAAGGTCTGATTCAAGCAATTATTTTGATGTTGGAAAGATAATGAGAAGCTCTATAACTTGAGATACATTACATATTATGTTTATGAAAACTATTATATTCAAACTAATTTTCAAAGTGATGACATGTTAAGGATTTGAAACTTTGGTCTAAAAGCAAATTGAGTGTCACCACAAGATACATGTACATAAGACACACAAATCGAGCATTAAAACACATTTAATCATAAAATTGAGGTCTAGAGTGAGTATTTAGTGAAAGTATGAAGTGAACATCACATATATGAGGAGAGGGAAAAGAACATGTTATCACATCCTCCCCACCTTAAAAGAAAATTTTGTCCCCACAATTAAACCAATCCATAAATCCTGATTTGGGATTTCATATTCAATATTATAATCACTTGGTATTCCCTCAACCTCAAAATTGTTTCATAATTGAGAAATGGAGAATCTAACAAAGAATTTTCACATAGATCATCGAATTAGGAAGATCATCATATGAATCACAAATATGGAGAGATCATCCTACATATCACAAATTTGAAGAGATCAGATTTTTAGGTCAAATGAATAGATCTCTTTGAATCGTAGAGTAAAGAATGACTTTTATTCCCAACATTTAGGGTGTTAGTTTTTGACCTACAGGTTATACATTGTCCATATTTTGATAATGACTTAACCATTCCATTCATATGTATCTAATATGTGTATTCAAGATTGATTTCAGGTGTTAGATACATGAAAAGGATCAAAATTCTCAAGCCCTAATTTGCTCAAGTTCAAGTCAAAAGCTATACAAGTGTACAATTTAGGAAATCCATGTAAATGACCTTAGAATATTGTTGTAATCACTTGTATTGATGTATTGGCTTGTAACTAAGATGAGAAAATTGGCTGGGACACTTAACACCAAGTTTTAATCACTTTTGATGCACTTTAGAAAATTGATCACAGACAGTCAATCGGTTGAGTTCGAATCTCGACTGATCCACTGGATCAATTCTTTGAAGAGTGCATCAATCGAGTTGTGTACTCACAGAACTCGACCAATCGGGTTACTGACCAAATCCAAATTTCATTGGTCGGTCGAGTTTCCCCAGGACAAACCCGGTCGATGATTTGAAATTTCAGTTTGTCTTTTACCCAATCGGTCGAGTTATCTTTATTGAAACTCGACCGATTGCACTATATGGAAATGGAAGAAAAAGCAATTGTGATCGCTGCTGAGTTATTTGGGCAAAAATATATCTGTTTCCTTGGGCAAAAACAGCTATTTTTCGACCCTAAGTGTACCCCAACTCAAAGGGGCACCCTCAGCTACAAATAGGACCACTTGGAGTTCATTCTAAGGTTGCTCATTCACTACGTGCTTGGTCCTAGCTTAGTTGAGAGTGTTCTAATGCTTTGAGCCCCTTTCTCTCTCTACCTTCAAGTCAAATTTGTGACTATGAGTGAGATAGGTTCCCTTGTATGAGAGATACTCCCTGTATTGATGTAAAGCTCTCCACCTCCATCTTCCTACCCCCTTCCTTATTGAAGAAAAGGCTTGAAGATCTTCTCCGAGTGAAGGAGAAGGAGTTTCTATTCTTTAAGGTTGAAGAAATAATGGTGTTCCGGATCTCCGAGTATAGGAGATAGGCAAGGTAGACGCTCAAGAAGGATAGGTAATTCCTTGAAGGCCAAAGGCTTGAAGAAGGAGTGGGTAAGTCCATGTTGATGGCTGAAGACTCCATGGTTCAAGTGGGTAAGCTCCTTCTATAGGTTGAACCTTGCTTGAGATACTAAGCCCTTGGATGAATATGGTTTTGTCATGTAATCTTATGATGGAATATAAGAGTACCAAGATTGCAAAGTCATAGAGCCTAACCACCTCTAGGTAGTGGACTGACTCACTTCAAGTTTGAAGTGTAGAACCACTCTATACCACTTTGTCCAAGTGTATGTTCTTCGTTGTCTCTCACCCTTGCTATGCATGCTAGTTAGGACTTCAAATAGGATGCATGTTTAAGTTTTTACACTTAATATAATTTGGTGGTCTAATTTTTTGTGAGATTTGTGAAGGTCCATTCACCTTCCCCCACTAGAGCCCTTGATCCAACAAGTGGTATCAAAGCAGGTCTTCTCCAAGCTACTTCCACAAGTAAGAGAAGATGGGCAATTTTGCACTTGGATCTCTCAATTTGGAGGGAAACTTCTCCATGCGACCTTTGGTCTTCGACGACACCAACTTCCTCTATTGGAAGAGAAGATTGTAGTTCTACCTTCAAGGAGTAAGCTATGAGATGTAGAAGGTGATGCATCTAAAGTATGAAGATCCAAAGGGGGAAATCTTCACATGGACAGAAGCCCAAATGAAGCAAGCTCAACTCAATGTCAAAGTTGTGAGCATCATCTATGCAACCCTCACTCCATTCGGGTCCAATCGGATCTCCTCTTGGGACACCACACATGAAATTTAGAACAAGATATGTGTCACCTATGAAGGAACGAAGAAAGTGAAGGAAGCCAAGATCTACATGCTTGGTGGTCTACTTGAGAACTTTAAGATGGGTAAGAATGAAAGAGTAGTAGACATGTACACAAGGCTTAATGTGATCATAAATGTATTGGTAGCCCTTGGTAGTGTGATGCACAAAGGAACAATCAACTCCAAGATCTTAAGATCACTTCCAAATATATGGGAGCCCAAGGTGACATCCATTGAAGAAGTGTACAAGCTTAGTGAATTGTCAACCAAAGAGCTGGTTGGCAACCTTAAAGACCATGAACTAAGGCTTGATAAGCAAGAAGAAAAGAGAGAAGAAAAGGAGTCCAAGAAGATCAAAGACACATCCTTCAAAGCTCAAACTGAAGAGATGGTTCGACAGCAACAACTTGCTCTCAAGTCCCCCACTCCTTCCTCAAGTGAAGATGAAGACCCAAATGAACATGAAGCAAACTACTCCAAGGGAAAACACTTCAAGGGGAAGCCTTCTTCATCAACTCCTAGATGCTATGAATGTGGACAAAAAGGCCATTACAAGAGTGACTGCACCAAGGCCAAGAAGATCCATCACAAGAGAAGCCACAAGAAGGACAAGGAGTACAAGAGAGAAGGAAAATACAAGAGAAAGGAGAAGAAAGAAAGAAGAAGCAAAGATGTAGCTCATGCAGCTTGGGGGGAGTCTTCCTCAAGCTCTTTAAGATCTGAAGATGGAGAATGCCACCTTGCTCTCATGGCCTCTACAAGTGAAGATGTAGGCGAGGTAAGTGAGGTAAGTGAGGTAAGTGAAGTCAATTTGCATGACTTGTCCAAGGAAACTCTTATTGATATGCTTAATGCTTTCCGATCATCCTTTACTAAATGCAAATCTAAAAAGAAAAGGTTAGGAAAGATAACCGATGATCTTTATACTGAAATTGAGATTCTTGATCAAAATGAAAAGTTGCACCTTGATAGCATAGATTCCTTGCAAGGGAAATTTCTTGACCTTGAGCTCCAATACAATGGAGTAGAAGTTGAGAATGGTGTCTATCTTAAGACTATTGCAGATCTTAAGGAAGATAACTAAAGATGACAAGATGAGATAGATGTTCTTAAAACTGAAAATGTAGAACTTAATCTCATTGATGAAGCTAGGAAGCAATAAATTCATGCTTATCAAAAGGAAATTCTTTTGCTCAAATCTGAAAATGCTAAGTTGCTTTCTCAAGTTAATGATCTATCATCTAGACCTATTTTGCAAATTAATGAGGTAGCTAGCACTACTTTAGAACGTGATTCTTTTTCATACTAAAGCCCTCTATTTAGAGGATGACCTATTGCATGCCAGAGATGATCTTGCTAGTTTATCTTCTACTGGCATTAACATTAGTGATGATAATGTTGAGTTAAGAGCTTCTTTGCAAAAGTTTCTTACAGGAAAGAAATCCCTTAATGTTGTCCTAGAACACTCTACCAAACAAATTGGTACTAGTGGTTTAGGATATGATGGGGTTGGTCCCAAGGGTAAGAACAAGAACAAGAGTAAGGGTAAGAAGAAGAGTGTGGAACCTCCTATCTTCCATGGAGAGACTTCTGGCTCTAAGAACCCAATGGTATGTGTTCATTGTAAATGTGATGATCATTACTCTACTTATTGTCCTTACAAGCCAAAGGGGATCAACCCAAAGATGAAATGGGTCCCCAAGCTAACCTCGGATCCCAAAGTTTGAGTTGGGTACTGACATCCTTCTTTCATGCAGGTCAAAAGAAGGTGTATTGTTGATAGCGGCTGCTTAAAACATATGACAGATGAAATCAACCATTTCAACAAATTCAGAAAAAGAAAGGAGGATCGGATGACCTTCGGGGACTACAAAAAGGGTAAGGTAATAGGTGAGGGTAATGTAGGCAACGAGCTTAGTATCAAAAATGTTTTACTTGTTGATGGCCTACATCATAATTTGATAAGTGTAAGTTAACTTTGTGATAATGGATATCTTATTCTATTTACTTCTTAGAATGTTTGCTTCTAGATTCCCTCACTTACAATGTCATATATCAGGGAACTAGAAATGGTAATCTTTATGTTATTGTGCTTGATGCTCTAAATCTCGTACTTGATAGGTGCTTGGTTGTGGATAAAAATGGTATTTCTCTTTGGCATCGCCGGTTGGGTCATGTGAATATGCATCAAATGAAGAAATTGAGCAAAAAGGAATTGGTTCGAGGACTTCCCAAATTGGATCTTGAAAAGGATGAGGAATGTCAACCTTGTACACAAGGCAAGCAAACCAAGTTCTCCTTCAAATCCAAAGGAGTCCTTAGTTCCAAAAGAGCTCTTGAGATTCTTCATATTGATCTATTCGGACCTATGAGAACTCAAATGCTTCGTGGTTCCAAGTATTGTCTTGTGATTGTCGATGATTTCTCTCGCTATACTTGGACCTTCTTTCTCATTTCTGAAAGTGATACTCTTGATGTTTTCTCGAGCTTTTGTAAATGAGTTGAAAATGAAGCATCTTGTCAGATTGATTCTATCCACAGTGACCATGGGGGAGAGTTTAAAAATGATCTTTTTAAGCATTTTGGGGAAAAATCTGGATACTCACACAATTTCTCTTCTCCTCGTACACCTCAACAAAATGGGGTAGTAGAGAGAAAGAATAGGTCACTACAGGAGATGGCCATGACCATACTTCTTGAATATGACATTCCTAAGAAGTTTTGGGCCGAAGCCATTAGCACCTCTTGCTTTGTGCGTTTCTGAGTTTTTACGCATCCTTCTTTGAAAAAAAAACCCCTATGAGTTATGGTGTGGTAGAAAGCCATCCATCGACTTCTTTCACCTTTTCGAATGTCCTTGTTTTGTTTTAAACACGAAAGATTCTCTTGACATGTTTAATCTAAAATCATACAAGGATTTCTTTGTAGGCTACATCACAAAAAGTAGGGCTTATAGAGTTTTCAATATTGAACTGTCTAAAATTGAAGAATCTATTAATGTTAAGTTCATTGAAACTAACCCTGTTGTTGGCAAGAATGTTTTTGATAATGATATTGTAGATGACTTAGTTCCTATCTTGAAAGATCTCAACATCGACAACAAAGGTAAGCAGGTGGTTGAAGCAAAAGATGAAGAGAAGAAGGATCCCACTCCTCGCTTTGCAAATAATCACCCCAAAGAGCTAATCATTGGCAACCCATTCGAGAGAGTGAAGATATGATCTGCTTACAATAAAGAACAAGCATACAATGCCTTCATCTCACAGCTGGAGTGAAAGAACATCAAGGAAGCTCTTGGAGATGACGAGTGGATGCTAGCCATGCAGGAGGAACTAGAGCAATTCGAGAAGAATCGTGTGTGGACTCTAGTGCCAAGACCAAGTGACAGAAAAATCATTTGCACCAAGTGGGTCTACCACAACAAGCTTGATGAAAAAGCCAAAGTGGTAAGGAGTAAGGTTAGTGGCACCAGGCTACAATCAACCGGAAGGTATTGATTTTGATGAAACTTATGCTCATGTTGCTAGACTTGAATCTATTATAATGCTACTTGATTTTTCTAGCTATAAAAATTTCTTGCTATATCAAATGAATGTTAAAAGTGCATTTTTAAATGGTACAATCGAGGAGGAAGTATTTGTTGCCCAACCTCTGGGATTTGAAAATGACAAGTTACCTAATCATGTTTACTTGTTACAAAAAGATCTCTATGGACTCAAACAAGCACCTCGAGCTTGGTATGAGAAACTAAAGAACTTTTTGTTAGACAATGGCTATGTCATGGGTAAAGTCAATTCTACTCTATTTCTAAAACACACTTCTAGCAATTTTCTTATCATTCAAATTTATGTTGATGATATCATATTTGGTAGAACTGATTTTGATCTTTGCAAGGAGTTTAGTTCTCTTATGCAAAGTGAGTTTGAGATGAGCATGATGGATGAGTTGACTTTCTTCCTCAGCTTCCAAATCAAGAAAACCAAGGATGGAAACTTCATCAACCAAGGTAAGTACACTAATGAACTACTCAAATACTTAGGAATGGAGAACATGAAGTCGATGGACACACCCATGTCCAATACCGCCAAACTTGATAGAGATGAAGAAGGTGAGAAGGTAGATGAGAAGCTCTATAGAGGAATGATTGGAAGTCTACTTTATTCAACTGCCTCTAGACCTGACATCATGTTTAGTGTTGGCTTGTGTGCTCTCTTTCAATCAAGTCCTAGAAAGTCACATCTTATTACTGTTAAGAGGATTTTGAGGTACTTAGCCAAAACTCAAAATTTTAGTCTATGGTACCCTAAGTCAAGGTACTTTACTCTTGTAGCATATAGTGATGTGGATTATGCGGGTTGTTTGGTTGATAGAAAGTGCACAAGTGGCACTTGCTTCCTTCTAGGACCATTCTTGGTGTCTTGGTTTTCCAAGAAACAGAGCATTGTGGCATTATCAACTACTGAGGCTGAGTATATTGCATTCAGGAGTTGTTGTGCCTAGGTCTGATGGATGAAGCAAATACTCCAAGACTTTAACATACATTTTGATGCTTCTCCTATCTATTGTGATAATACTAGTACAATCAATCTTTCTTATAATCCTATATTTCATAGTAGAGCTAAACATATAGAGGTTCGCCATCATTTTCTTCGTGATCACATTGCCAAAAAGGATATTTATATCACACATGTGGACACAAAAAATCAGTTGGCAGACATTTTCATTAAACCTCTAGCTAGAGAGAAATTTAATTTTATTAGATCAAAACTACTTATAATTGCTTCTGATGATATTGACATGTTATCTAGCTAGTTGCTCTCATCCAATATGTCTTGCTCATGCTTATACCACCTTGCTTGCCTGAAATTGCTAAAATTTTCTTAATTTGTTTATTGACATGCTTAGTTTCACTTGTTTTTGGGCTTTTCTCAAATTTCTTGTTTTTATCGCAAAACAGTGCCCAATAATGAGTGATACGTGCCTAAGTATGTTCAATATATATAATAGACTCGATAAATAAATTTAATTAGCATTCATATGGCTAGAAATTGAGTTTGATAGTTTTAGGTCAGGTTGACCATCGGTCGAGTTTCCCCCAGGAAAAAGTCGACCGATTTGTGGTTGAGAGTTGTTCTAAAATGGACCAATCGGTCGAGTTTCCCACTCTCAGAACTCAACCGATCAGTGGGTTGAAGCCAACTTAAGTTTAGTTCGGTCGACTATTCTCCCTCTCAACTAGAGAATACTCGACTGATTCCTCTTCTTCTAGTCCTAAGCTCTCTACCCTAGCCCTAACCTTACCTATCCTAGCCCTTTCGTGACCTAGATAGGTTGACCTAGACCTCCCCAGTTGCTCCCTATTGGTGTTTGGATGGTTTTTTTAGCTTGCTTGGTGCGTTTGATCCTTTCTCCTCTTCCTTTTCTCCTCTATGGTCCCTCATAGGAGAAAGCAACCCGTACCTAGAAATGCTCCATCCTCTTCTTCATCTAACTACTTGATTCCTTTTGACAACACCTCTTTTATCTTAATAGAGGCTATTAAAAGGTATACGGACCTTCTTTCAAGGAGTTCTTTCCCTTTTCGAGCCTTGTTTGAGCCTAGCCCTAGGCTTCAAGCAGTTATAGACCAAGTAGCTAGGTTGCTAGTCGTTCACCACCTCCTCGCGCTGGCTTTCGAGTGTTACTACTTTTTCAATTCTATGACAAGAAAAAAAGCAGTTCATGAATTCTACACTAATTTGTGTTGGAATTATGACACCCTCAAAGCTCCGCCAAATACTCAAGTAATCCTAACTTCAATGATCATCAGTAAGCATTTTCAAATCTCTGAGGATATTTTAAATGTCTTCTTTTCTAAAGATGATGAAAATGATACCTGGCGTAAGGATTATGTCCAATACTTTGATATTTTGGATCCTGAAGTTTTCTACAAGCAGAATGAACTCACTCTCTGTGATATTCATAGCTACTTAAAGAAACCTAATGTTCCATACAAGAAGAAGAGCACCCTACCCTCGTCCTGCCTCATTCTTCGGAAGTGCATCTTGGCCTTAGTGATCAACTACAACATCCATCCGAAGAAAAACCAAATGGATATTGCAGAGAACACTACAATTATTATGTACTGCATCCTTGAGAACATCAGTGTCAAGTGGTCCAGATACATTCTACACAACATGACTTGCTTTGACACCGGTAAGAGCACCTGAGGCACCCATCCCCTGTATCCAACCCTGATTTGTGGTTTATTTTAGTTTGTTACTGAGAAATCACTCTTTTCTGACTTTCATTACAAGTTAGCCAGGAAGGGTGAATGTATCAGTGAAACCACAATTCAGAAGTCTGTGCCTATTTTTGCCTCTACCACACCTGGTGCTTCACCCTCAGCCTCTTCCTCTACAACCCATGCCTCCTTTGCCTGAGATCCACCTCCTCAGCCTCCTCCTCGACCTAGCCGTGCTTCGTTTCGTGTATCCAATGAAATCCTTAGGGGCTAATGATGTACCAACAAGCATACAATCAACAGGTCCATGTGCACCTGCATGAGGATATATGTTGTATCATGTCTACCATGAACATATCATGTGCACACCCCTACCCCACCTACTATCTTTTCCCAGGTATTGATTATGCTTCATATGCATATAATCATTACTACTCTACCCCCAAGCCTTCCACTACTGCTTCTCTGCCACCCTTTTCTAGCTGGTGGTTCTGCTCCCACCTCTCTGCCATTGCCTACTGGCCCCTTGCTATCCTGCTTGCCAGTCTTGATGGCTCTGCTCCATCCTTACCTCAGGCCAATGAGCTCTATGCTCTTGGTATGACTTGGGATGAGCAGAATGCTCATTGGCCCAGTCGTGGTTTTGGTCATCTTATAGATGAGGAGATGCATGACCAGGCTGATGATGTTGAGGCTGCTGATGACGACGACGACGATGGTGAGGATGCTTCAGATGATAGTGATGATATAGGTGCTTATTCTGGTGATGAAGGCACTATATCTACACCTTCAGATGGAGACGAGGACTATGAACCTGGAACTGATTACGATGATGATGTGGATATAGATAGTTTAGATGTCTAGGTTGTTTCTTAGTTTTTTAGTCTAGTATGTTGATCATATATAGCTTTCTATGATATTTTGTATTAGAAACATCTGGGCACATTATCTGAGATGTACTATTTTTATCTTTAATTTCTCATTGCTTCTTGCTTGTAGTTGTTTTCATGAGGACATGCTTCTGAGTTGTAATATATATGATGTGCACTCTTGGTCTTTGCTCGGGTATATATATTATGATTTGGTGCCTATTTCACCATGTTTTGATTATGACTGAGATTGTATGTTTCCTTCATCTCTGGTTGACATATGATATGAGATTGCATGTCTAATTATCTACTTGATTGTGTTTGGAGAAGACCTGATTATATGCTCTTCTACCCCCTACTTTTTGATAATGTCAAAAGGGGGAGAGAATTTCAATGTCTTGAAACTAAACCATATTGCTATTCTTTTCCATACCGCTATTTATTTCTTATGAGATCCTTTTCTTGTTCATTTAATGTTTTATCGTGTGACTTGCAAAGGACCATATAGTACATGTATGTTATTATTGCTTTGTGTAGATAGACTAACTATGCAGGTTAGAGGAGGCATAGATTGAGGGGGAGCAATTCACATTGTTCACATCTTGAATCCCCCTAATTCACAAGACAAAGGTATATTTTTTATATCCTTTTCAATATGCTTGAGGAATGGTTTGTCATTGTCAAAAAGGGGGAGAATGTTGACCTAGAGGTTATACATTGTCCATATTTTGATAATGACTTAACCATTCCATTCATATTTATCTAATATGGGTATTCAAGATTGATTTCAAGTATTAGGTACATGAAAAGGATCAAAATTCTCAAGCCCTAATTTTCTCAAATTCAAGTAAAAAGCTCTACAAGTGTACAATTTAGGAAATCCATGTAAATGACCTAGAATATTTTTGTAATCACTTGTATTGATGTATTGGCTTGTAACTAAGATGAGAAAATTGGTTGGGACACTTAACACCAATTTTTAATCACTTTTGATGCATTTTAGAAAATTGATCACAGGCAGTCAATCGATCGAGTTCCAATCTCGACCGATCCACTGGATCAATTTTCTGAAGAGTGCATTGTTTAAGTTGTGCACTCACAGAACTCGACCGATCGGGTTACTAACCAAATCCAAATTTCATTGGTGGGTCAAGTTTCCCCAGGACAGACTCGATCGATGGTTTGAAATTTTGGTTTGTCTTTTACCCAATCGGTCGAGTTACCTTTATTGAAACTCGACCGATTGCACTGTACTAAAATTGTAGAAAAAGGGATTGTGACCGTTGGTGAGTTATTTGGGTAAAAATAGATCTCTTGCCTTGGGAAACAAATGGCAATTTTTTGACCCTAAGTGTACCATCAACTCAAAGGGCACCCTCAGCTATAAATAGGACCTCTTGGAGTTCATTCCAAGGTTGCTCATTCACTACATGCTTGGTCCTAGCTTAGTTGAGAGTGTTCCAACCCTTTGAGCTCCTTTCTCTCTCTACCTTTAAGTCAAATTAGTGAGTATGAGTGAGATAGGTTCCCTTGTATGAGAGCTATTCCCTGTATTGATGTAAATTTCTCCACCTCCATCTTCCTACCCCCTTCCTTATTGAAGAAAATGCTTGAAGATCTTCCCTGAGTGAAGGAGAAGGAGTTGCTATTCTTCAAGGTTGAAGAAAGCATGGTGTTCCAGATCTCTGAGTGAAGGAGATAGGCAAGGCGGACTCTCAAGAAGGATAGGTAATTCCTTGAAGTCTAAAGACTTGAAGAAGGAGTGGGTAGGTCCATGTTGATGGCTGAAGACTCCATGGTTCAAGTGGGTAAGATCCTTCTATAGGTTGAAGATCCTTGCTTGAGGTACTAAGCCCTTGTATGAATGTGGTTTTGTCTTGTAATGTTATGATGGAATATAAGAGTACCAAGATTGCAAAGTCCTAGAGCCTAACCACCTCTAGGTAGTGGACTGACTCACTTCAAGTTTGAAGTGTGGAACCACTCTAAACCACTTTGTCCAAGTGTATGTTCTTCCTTGTCTCTCACCCTTGCTATGCATGCTAGTTAGGACTTCAAATTGGATGAATGTTTAAGTTTATGCACTTATTATAATTTGGTGGTCTAATTTGTTTTGTAATATTTGTGAAGCTCTATTCACCCCCACCCCCTCTAGAGCCCTTGATCCAACATTAGCTTCTACATTGGCCTAGGTTGGGTTGTACATCCATTGAGAATTCATATTCAACAATTTGAGACAGACATCATATTTCATGATCATGATTTCATGCTCTAAATCGATGGAAGGGCACACCATACTCCATGTGGAGCTTAACGCTACATCATAAATCGAACAATTTAACATAATTATCATTTTCAAATTTCGATATGTGGTAGCATGGAATTCATTAATCCTGTATCGAGGGTTATCTCAAGATCCAAATAAGGTGACCATAGGAGTCAAATGAATATCGAGAACAATACTCATGAGTCAAGATTTCATACATCAATCTCAAGAGTAAAAGTTTGGACATCAAAGTCATAGGTCCAAACATTTCAAAGCTAGGGTTAGATTCCTACTTAGAGTAAAGGTATGATCATTCTTCCATATACGATAATAAAGAAACATTTGAGCAATATTTGAGCAACATTTTGTGATATCAATCATCTAGTTCATTGTTATGATATTCAAGGTCGATGAAAGATCTTGATGTAGGTCTTTCTAGGACTTGACCACTAACTATGGTCAACATCATCATATTTTAAGTTCATTATCAAATCAAGATTTAAGATCGAGTATCAATATTGTCATATATCTGACCTATAAGGGACATAGGTCAAGAAATCCGAACCGGGTGGAAGGGGTTACCTTTCCCCACTCTAAATAATCAACAAGGTGAAAATTTAGAGGTAGTAATAATAGGGATATGACCTAGATTAGGGGAGTCATAAGTAAACTACCACCCTAATCTTGCACATTATTCTACATTAGTAATGAGCCATGAAGCTTGTCCAAATAAGGAGAGTAAAAATTGTCAAAACATATTTTTGGAATATCATGAGGTCAAAGATCAAGATCATCATAGGACAACAATCTTTCAAAAATTTCCAAGATCAAAGTCATAATCATATTCCATTCCTTTAAACATCAAGGTACGGGTGTATTTTGGTAATCTGTAAGTCAATTTTGGAACTCAAGAGTTTGACCATAATAGTGAAATATTTATATTTGTATCCATCATATCATTCATAGTTGACATTACTAAGAGACGTACAAACTAATAGGAAAAAGGAGTTTGTATCAAAGTCCTTCATCATGATTTTGAGAGTCTGAGAGCATCATCATTCCAAGGCATAATCATTGTATATATCAAATAGGGAAATTTGGTTAATCATGTTTGAGGTTTGGTCAAGAATAGGGCAAAATGCATTCAATCAAATAGGGACCTCATAAACTATGAGGTATATTAAACAAATCCTCATTTTCTCATCTTATCAAGATTGTTATCATTTTACTTCAAACATTGACAACATGTGGTCTAGTTTTGGTAAAGTTGAGTTTATATGATTTTGAGGGGTCATACATTAGTTCTTAGGTACAAGAGTATTTTTCATTAATCATTGTTGAGTTTAAAGTTAAGGTCAGATCATGAAGTCATCATCTTTTTACTCAATTTTACTAATACAACCAAATTTTAGTTAAACCCATATGTAAGCTACCCATAATCGAGAAATGATGTGATCAATAGTCATGAGAGGGATCACATGGGAGATGAGGAACTAATGAATAATCATTTATTAAGTTTCTTAGTGTAGTCCTAAAAGAAGAGATAAGATGCTAGAAGACTCCCTAAGTTAGGTGGGATTGGGTTATTAAATATTCATAGATGATATGTGATTTCTCTGATACCATTTGTCAAGGAACCATTTATTACTCTAAGTCCACACTCCTGATGGTTACCCATCAAAGGAGAGTGGACCTAGGTGTCCACCCCTAGAATAAATCGCATAATGTATGCATGGATAAAACCACAAACAAGAACAAGATAAGGGACAACATGGAAGTGAAGGAAAACTAAACTAGTACCTAACATAAGATCTGAAACCCATTTATCAAGCCATGTGAATTCCATTTGCATGACATTAGCGATCACCAGAGTAAGAGCATCATATTATCACAATATAGCAGAAGAAACAATCATAACATGACAGTCTTAGTGTACAAGTTACCTAAAATAATAAAAGGGGTATACGTCAACACAACTATTCTTAGTACGCCCAAAAAAATAAACTCACAGGTTTAAGAGAATATATATTCTTGGAAAACTTAATTCTATAACAAGAAAGAAAGAAATAACATTGAAGACTTACTTATTAAAATGCAAGCATATTTTAAGTGCATCTTCATTATACTTCAACAACAATATATGACAATTGACCAACTTCTTCAAAGGAAGGGTTCATAAGGGTTCTCAAGATTAGCTAACCCTTTTTTATACATGAGGGACCTCATGACATAAGTCAATGAGCTAACCCTGTTTCAAGATCCCGTCTTCCCTTACCCTGAGAATTTAGGTAGGTGCACAAGGCTTGTATAATGGACAAGTTCAATTATGTTCAAGGTTTACTCAACATATTTTAAGAAAAATAAAGGTACTAATCATAGGGAAAAAGTCACTCAAACAAGTAAATAAAGCCAAATAATTTAAGAATGCATACATACAAGAAAGTCAATACTACTAGTCTAGCCAATAGGAGGATAAAGCGTACCATGATTAGAGCACAAGATTAACCATTGTTTTAAAAGACCATATATAGCAAGTTTAACCAGGTCTTGGAAAAAGTGTCCAAAAACTGATCATGGTATTACAAGTAAGAGTAAATAAGTTATCATCATAAACATTAGGTTCATGATTCATTATCATGGTGGTTATGTGTCACCTAGGTCTAGGTATCATATTATCAACATAGATTTGATATCTCAACTATGTCATGCATTGGCATTATCAAGCAACATAATACATCATTAACACTTAGAGTGACACATTACGATTAGATCAGGGATATATGATTAGAATTTCATGATCCTAAATAGAGAAATCATAAGATTTGAACAAGCTTATTCAACGTAAGCATCAACATTGGCATAACTAGTCATATTGAGTTATAAACATGTAATATTGTCACCATTAGAGTATAGATGGGATCTACTTGAGTTAGGTGTCATAACAATCACCAAGATACTAAGTTTCATATCATTATATAACATGGGTGATCATTAGGAAAAAGCTTTTCATGAGATTAGATCTTCAATTATCAACATACATCCTAGATCACATTTCAAGTAAAGATTTAGGCATTTAGTCACATTAAGATACATGAATGATTCATGAGGAATTCCGCATTATAAGGCATAACAAAATATTGATTTTAGGTCCTTATAAACATCATTGAGTAAATTTGGATCAATAAAAGCATAAAGTTTAACATTCATCATATAATTCCATATTAAGACACATTGAGTGTCACAATATCATTAATAGGGACCAAGGAAGATCATGATAGAAAATGATTGCATTTGAGGGTGGAAGTTGTTGATTTAGAACATTCATGGGAATTTGAAGCACACTTGAACATGTTATAACATAAAAGAATGAATCTCTTCCACATAGATCAGTATTAAGCTAACTAAGCAACATGAGATCATTTTGGGATACTAAAGTAGACAAATTTTCCTATCTAGAAGCATAATGATGTTCAACTGACTTGTATTAGTCCAACATCAAGTTTTGGGAAATAAAAGATCAATCTTGAGAATTAGATGGCATAAAACATGTAGAAAGAGATATAAACTCATCATCTTTAAAATAATAGTGGAATTACAAAAAGAATTAGGTTATGACAATAGTTCCATTGCATATATCTCATTCTCTAGATACAAAATTAATATATTATATGACCAAGATGGCCCAAGGAATGATGATATATTATCCTTGCAAGTTCAAACATGAAATTAGAAAAAGAAGGAGAAAGGATACTTTGATGGCCCTGGTTTTAGGATTTTGATATCCAATATAGTACTTTAAGACAATGGATGTCTGTAGATGGTCAAGTCAAATTGAGGATTTGGTTATTCAATTAAGAATAATTTCACCCAAAAAGTATGATTAGAGATACAATTGATGACGATGACAACTAATTGAGTTCAAATATGATGAATATGTGTGATTAGTTGATTTGGATACTTATGAGGCCAAGGGACCCATTGAATAATGTCAGTGGACTCAGGTTCTATATCAGTGAACTTTAAGGTATGTTAGTATCATAACAAGTGTTTCTGGATTCATAGGATCTAGTTTTTATGATCATTTGAATTATATTCAAGATTTTTTACACGTCATTATGAGGTTTTTGTAAGAATCTAATTAATGATCAGATATTGAAGTTTTAATAATTAGTATAAAGTAGTTTAAATCATGATCTCGTTGTGGTTAAATTTTAAAGGAGAAATGATGCTCCCAAATCAAGTTATTTAGGTTCTAAAATATCAAATTAATGATTGATGTATATATTGAGAACCATTATTGGGTGAATTTATATCTGTGGTTGTGCGATACTGGGATATACTGTAGAAATTAATGAGCAGATGGCATTTTTCTAGACCTGAAGACGGAGTCATCACAAGGAGATGTGATTATTAGTCGGGTCAGTTGATTTCACCACAGTTGTAGGATCTAAATGACCTTCCGATAAGGTGTACTAGTAAATGCACGTTCTACACACGTGGTATATATTTATGCATAGTGATTTACATAAAAGAAAACATAGGTTACATTTAACCAAAACAATTGATATTACAATAATGTGAAAACATATAATAAGACATATAATTATTTCTAAATCTCTTATTTTTTAACTTATTAAAAAAATTCTACGAATATTGTAATATATCATGACTCTCTTTCTTATTATTTTGGACTCTTTGATTAATGTCATGGGTTACATATTCAAAAAGTTTCATAATCATGTTTTTCTTCTATATGTAGTGGATGTCATATTTTATCTTGATCTTTTACATATAACTTACCTTAGGATTTGTCACTTACTATTTTGTAACCACATCTAATTTCATAGTGCATTAAAAGTTTTAACTTATCATTATAAGTGAATTTGTGCACAACAATTTTTTATGAGTGTACTGATGCGTATAACCTCATTTTAGGACCGATATACAAACCTGTGTGAATATATGTATTATTTTCTTTTTATCAGTTGTGTGTGGGCCTAATGCACAACCACACACATACACAATGGGAAAATGTATATCATTTAGTAAGTTATATGTTACCAACCAACCGGTGTTGCGTAACAAATTAGAATTGTGTTCTCACTTGTCTTTTCTAAGGTTCACCAATTATTATATAAATTAAACCAAGGGTGCTTGTATGATGCATTGGAACTCATGTGTCCCTAAAACAATTTCCTTTTGTAAATAAATACTTCAAAAACATGTATATGTGTTATATTGAAGTCATGTCTAGAATGTATCTATTCACTTCAAAAATGATAACCTTTATATTTTATCAAAGGCATGTAAATGATGTATATTTGATTTATCACTGTAGTCTAAATATCATGTTCAAATGGTTTATAAGAAGAGTGGCATAAGAAACATGAGATACAATCTCACATTCAAGAGTACAATGAAAATGCACCTACTTTTACTTATTTATGAAGAATCTGAAATCAAGGTTGGTTGACCGGTCATTATATACTAAATATATTATGTATTCATTTATCTAGATATTTCTACTCTTCATAAATAGTTATTGAATCTTATATTTGTACTTTACAAGTGTTTGTACGTGGTTTTTGGGGTGTGATTTCTTCTCAAGGAGTTTCAGCATATGAGGATACACATGCATCAAGAGTAAAATATATAACTATAGCTGAATCAAAGAATGTATACTCCAATGCATACTCCAATTTCAAATTTATTAGTAAATGAGATACATATATATAATATATCATCTCCATATAATTAAATCAAATTTTAGACATCGAGATAAATCTCAAGTCATCACTATGAATCATTTGATATTCATTTTCCTTATCATGGTAAACTATAATAAATGTAAAATCAAATTAAAATAATAAACAAACTATACACATATAATCTATTCACTAATCATGAATAAATTTCTCCTTTTTTGAAAATCACATAGTATTTGGATATGTAAAATTTCCAATCATCTTACACCTAGATGTTCTGTTCTACTATTCATTATGTTTCATATAACTGGAAAATCATCTTACATCTAGATATTCATTTGTCTAATAGAAGACACCAAGATGGTTAGACACTCAGTTTGTTAGTGAGAGGTCCCAGGATCGAGCCCAGGCCACTGGATGAATAGAATGGCCATTTTTAAAAAAAAATTTATGATTCATATAAATATCCAGTAAAAATGTTCACAATGAGAAATTCATTTTGTGTAATATAGTGTGTGGTTTGTATTCCAATTAGTTTACAGCTCTCGAAACATGTTGTGCTTCAGATAAATCAAATGAGACCTTTAAATACTGATGATAGAGATTTTACATTTGACGTCTCTACTTTTTTATTTTATTTTTTGTTCATTATTTGTAAATGATATTATATCATCTTTGATGTTGATGATGGAGCCAAATATATTGAAATGAGAAGGTTATGAGAGACATGTCAATTCTAGATCGCAAATGCTCATATACAACATACATACTATAGAGACATCTATTGTGTAATATTCCTACAAAATTAAGTATTTTATCATTAGGTTACATGCCATTCTAATCCACCATGCTTATAATTGAACTTCCCTTTTCTAGTGACAAATTATGCCAATTATAAATAGCAATTAAATGGTCCATGTTGTTTTGTCAAATTTAATTAAATAAAATATTTTAATTTCTTGGGTATATTGGTGGTGTACCTTATGCTAACTTTACATATTTTTTCGATATTGACAAGAGAAAGGTAAAAAATGAATTAATATCTTAAATGTTACACTATATGTATATTGTCATAATAATTGCAAACAAAAATATATTGAATTACCTCTAAAAAGTATAAAATTTTTAGGGATTTTATACAAGATTCATTAGGTTTTCATATTGACAAACCAACCATATACATATTTATATCGATAATTACTATAGTAATACTCATTCAGATCCATACATGTTTATATAACATAACTCTTTCAGATAATAAAGTGGGATATGAGGAAATGAAAATTTTACATGACACATTTTATTAACTTAGTTCATTTTGATATTCGGTTCTATTCAATTATTGACACTTTTCGGTAACATCATCTTGATCACAATCTTCTTAATGATCATTCCATGTCTACATGTAATGTGTTATCAAGTAAGAAGTATAATTAGGTTTTTGATGCCAAACATTATATAAGTTATTGGAATTTCAAGCATGTTTATATGTAATGTACTATTTTTATATGGCCAACAACAATAATTCTTGTTTTGTATAATCCAGAGTTATATGATTATCATGAGATTCTTCTATATTATTTTGTGAGGCTTATAAATACACATTACCTAAGAAATTCATTTTCATACAATTTGACTAATACATTTGAGTTGCGCACAACCATAAACCTCCTTCACTTAATAAGAAAAATAATGTTGCTTCTATGACATGAAATTTGAAATATTTGAATATGCTTACTTTATGGAATACAAATAGCATAATATTTTAAGAAGTATGACAACACACATCATTCTTATTAAAATTAATTTTAAAAATAACCAAATATTTATATCAAATAATAATAAAAAAGGGTTGTTCCTACGGTATTAGTATGAAACACGATACCTCAAATAAATACATTAAGAAACCCAAATAACATCACATTAACAACCAGTTCACAATTTATAATGGTCTAGATTTATGTGTACTATTGTATAGTGTCTTGTGTACTCGATGTGTGCATTTTATTTATTGGTCTTTAGGGAAATATGTACCAGAAAGCACGTTCAATTTAATCTGATGACTCATTACAACACAACAAACACCTTGAACAATTCCTATAGTCTAGCATGTTTTGTACACTTTGTGTATTGTCCATATATGATCCATGTATTTTTTATTTGTACTAAAAAAATACAACAACCAACAGTAAAATATTGTCCTTATAATGTTATGCAATAGGTCAATTTTTGATATATAATGTTGTTTCTCACTTTGTCATACACATTATGCTCCATGCTTATACATAATGGATTGGTGTGAAAATAGGGGCACTTTTTATTTATTAGAGTTTTTATTCATCATATATGGATGTCAATTATATTTGGGATATGTACCCTATCTCTGAAAGTTATTAGGGAGGAATGGTTCAAGACCTATACAAATTCATCTTATATGAAATAATTATCTTCTATATAAATTCATAAAGGTATTTAGTTGCTTCTTATTTAAATTTAATTACGTTCTAGTGCTGAAATAAGTATCTACTTCGTCCATGTTAAGATTTTGTTAATTCACTAAGTTGTGTTTCTAATTATTAATAATAATACCCCTAGTGTTTTTAAGCTCAAGTATTTCATGTGATAGTGACATATGATGCAAACGTAGAAATTAGAAATTGTATTCTATTCACTAATCATGAATATATTTCTCCTTTTTTGAAAATCACATAGTATTTGGATATGTATAATTTCCAATCATCTTACATCTAGATGTTCTATTCTACTATTCATTATGTTTCATATAAATATCCTGTAAAAATGTTGACAATGAGAAATTCATTTTGCGTAATATAGTGTGTGGTTTGTATTCCAATTAGTTTATCGCTCTCGAAAGATGTTGTGCTTCGGATAAATCAAATGAGACCTTTAAATATTGATGATCGAGATTTTACATTTGACGTCTCTACTTTTTTATTTTATTTTTTGTTTATTATTTGTAAATGATATTATATCATCTTTGATGTTGATGATGGAGCCAAATATATTGAAATGAGAAGGTTACGAGAGACATGCCAATTCTAGATCACAAATGCTCATATACAACACACATACTCTAGAGACATCTATTGTGTAATATTGCTAAAAAATTAAGTATTTTATCATTAGGTTACATGCCATTCTAATCCACCATGCTTATAATTGAACTTACCTTTTCTAGTGACAAATTATGCCAATTATAAATAGCAATTAAATATTCCATGTTGTTTTGTCAAATTTCAATAAATAAAATATTTTAATTTCTTGGGTATATTGGTGGTGTACCTTATGCTAACTTTACATATTTTTTCAATATTGACAAGAGAGATGTATAAAATGAATTATTATCTTAAATGTTACACTATACGTATATTGTCATAACAATTGCAAACAAAAATATATTGAATTACCTCTAAAAATTAAAAAATTGTTAGGGATTTTATACAAGATCCATTATGTTTTCATATTGACAAACCAACCATATACATATTTATATCGATAATTACTATTGTAATACTCATTCAAATCCATACATGTTCATATATAACATAACTCTTTCAGATAATAAAGTGGGATATGAGGAAATGAAAATTTTACATGACACCTTTTATTAACTTAGTTCATTTTGACATTTGGTTCTATTCAATTATTGACACTTTTCGGTAACATCATCTTGATCACAATCTTCTTAATGATCATTCCATGTTGACATGTAATTAGGGGTGAGTATTCGGTTAATTCGGTCGGTTACGGTTAATTCAGTTCGGTTAAATGGTTAATTTGTGGTTTGAGATTTTAACCATTAACCTAACCAAATTGAGTCAGTTAATTTAGTTATTGTCCAATTGGTTAATGGTTAATTCGGTCGGTTAATTTGGTTAACCAAATAACACTCGTGTAATAATATTATTTGAAATAGTCATAGAATTTGGGACAATATTGTTATATTATAGTAGTATTGTTGTAAATTTTTTTTTGTATGGCTCGTAAAAACTTGATTACTATATATATGGGCAAGTATTTTGAAATAAAAGTACAACTATATGTATATATGCATGTGTGGGATATTATTTATGAAAAAATTATGACTATTATGATAATTCAGTTAACCAAATCAAAAATATCTTTAACTGTCAAATTAACCATTTAACCGGTTAACTAAAATAAATTAACCAAATTGACCCGATAAAATTAACCATTCAGAATTAACCGTTCGGTTAATCGGTTATTAACCAAATTATGCTCACCCCTACATGTAATGTGTTCTCAAGTAAGAAGTATGATTAGGTTTTTGATGCCAAAAATGATATAAGTTATTGGAATTTCAAGCATTTTTGTATGTAATGTACTATTTTTATATGGCCAACAACAATAATTCTTATTTCGTACAATCCAGAGTTATATGATTGTCATGAGATTCTTCTATATTATTTTGTGAGGCTTATAAATACACATTACCTACAAATTCATTTACATAAAATTTGACTAATACATTTAAGTTGTGCACACCCATAAACCTCCTTCACTTAATAATAAAAAGAATGTTGCATCTATGACATGAAATTTGAAATATTTGAATATGCTTACTTTATGGAATACAAATAGCATAATATTTTAAGAAGTATGACAACATGCATCATTCTTAAAATAACCAAATATTTATATCAAATAATAATAAAAAAGGGTTGGTCCTTAGGTATTAGTACGAAACACGATACCTCAAATAAATACATTAGGAAACCCAAATAACATCATATTAACAACCAGTTCATAATTTATAATGGTCTAGATTTATGTGTACTGTTGTATAGTGTCTTGTGTACTCCATGTGTGCATTTTATTTATTGGTCTTTAGGGAAATATGTACCGAAAAGCACATTCAATTTAATCTGATGCCTCATTACAATACAACAAACACCTTGAACAGTTCCTATAGTCTAGCATGTTTTGTACACTTTGTGTATTGTACATATATGATCTATGTATTTTTTTATTTGTACTAAAAAAATACAACAACCAATAGTAAAATATTGTCCTTATAATGTTATGCAATAGGTCAATTTTTGATATATAATGTTGTTTCTCACTTTGTGTTTTATCTACATACACATTATGCTCCATGCTTATACATAATGGATTGATGTGAAAGTTGGGGCACTTTTTATTTATTAGAGTTTTTATTCATCATATATGGATGTCAATTATATTTGGGATATGTACCCTATCTCTGAAAGTTATTAGGGAGGAATGGTTCAAGACCTATATAAATTCATCTTATATGAAATAATTATCTTCTATATAAATTCATAAAGGTATTTAACTGCTTCTTATTTAAATTTAATTACATTCTAGTGTTGAAATCAGTATCTACTTCGTCCATGTTAAGATTTTGTTAATCCACTAAGTTGTGTTTCTAATTATTAATAATAATACCCCTAGTGTTTTTAAGCTCAAGTATTTCATGTGATAGTGACATATGATGCAAACATAGAAATAAGAAATTGTTATACAAAATGACGGGGAAAAAGAATGATTCGACACACAACAATATTACTAAATTGCATATTTGAGTTGGGTAATGTATTCGGCACAACAAAATATGTCTTGTAATCAATCAATAAACTATTTAACATGAACATAGCTCTATAAAAATACTACATCATTAAAAAAGAAATGAACTTGATGATTTGACAAAAGTGCTAAAAGTTGAAATACTAAAAATGAACAAATGCATCATGTGAAATGACAATATAAGCGGTATAAACTTATAGAGAAGAACTACGTTCTAAAGATTTACGTTTGGGACTGAAGTTTCCTTGTGAATTCCTTAGAGAGTGTGAATCTTTAACAAAAATGATGACTTACAAATAACTCCAATGTAGTCTTGAGCAGTTTTGTGGTTGTCCAACATTATTGAATTACTTCTCTTAAGTTGTTGATGAGCATCTACAAACATTGGGAATCTACACCGAGGCAAAGGAGCTTCAGGCTGAACAAACAACGTCTGCGGAAGCTCCACACTCTAGTTGTGCTTCTGACAACCACGTATGTTCTCGGCAACCATCTACAAATCCTGTGCATAACTGGGAATCAATCCACCCTCCAATGTTGGCATGGTGCCACTCCACCTCTCAAATACAACATGTTAATGAACTTTAAATGGGTTATTTATAAATATCAGTCATGTAAGCTTAAGAAAATGAATACATAAAGTCTATTAACCTTGAATATCTATTGCTTTCACCATCACCATTCAGCTCCCTCATATATCATATGACCAGTATATCAGATCAACTGAACAGGAATGTCTGTGAATATTTAGCAAAGCTAAGGATTCAGATCATGTTGTACTCATAGGAAAATGTGAATAGCACAATGTGTGCTTCCTGTACGATAGTAATTGACAGGAGAACTCAAAGGCCAAGAACTATGGAGACTGCAACTATGATCGAGAATTAATGACCCAACACGACCATTCGATTCTTGCACGCACTGATCGACTGTAGGGCCATGAATAAGGCTAGCCAAAACATTATATTGTCACTCGTCATCTGACATCCACAAGGATGGAGATGGACTGCTCTATGATGAGAAATATCCAGATGGATATATCGGCTCCGTATCTGAATGAATGATCCAGATCTTTGCCTGCTTCACAAATATATATATACCTCGGATTGTCGAGCAATCAGGCCAAAAACTCAAATTAATAAACTCCCTGGTGGCCGACACATATATTCATGTCTTGGTCAGTGCCTCGCTGAATCTAGTCTTGCTTCGGATGATGTTATATGCGACGGAAACTTGCTCCTTGAGTGAGTCGAGGAACACCTACAACAGCAGATGCGATCAGCGTACTCGGTACATCCATCTATTGAAACAGAAACTACAGATCGCATTGGTCCTTTTGTAGTAACAAACCCTAATTAAAATACGGATAACAAACACACCTTCTAGGAGTTCAACACGAAATTGGAAATAGAAAAACCTAGATATCTCAGGGGAGTAGAGGCAGTGACTAAAGAGTCCAACGAATTCACGGGACTGGGAGGACGGAAACGAGTATTGGTGTTTAGTATGATAGAATAGTAGATAATAATATGTGGGTAAACTCGAGTCCCCACCTCTTTCAAGCCATCAAAACATTCATTATTCCTTAAACATTCATCCATGATGTTAGGAAACCCTTGTGTGCCTGCAACTGTGATCTTCTTGACCGTCGACATCCTCTGTCACCTATTGAGGAAGAGGTTTGAGGCATTGTTTTTGGACCAGAGGCCGCCAAGGAACTCTAGTGTTGGATCCTCGAGAAACCATCAACATATGGAGACCCTCCTCACTGTTATGCCAAGATGGGAATTCATTTCTCAAAACAGAAGCTTGGATACCGACAACCGGAGTAGACGCTCACGTTGACGCCCAGACCTACACAGTGGTGGTGTCAGGGGGGCAATCAGGGGCTAGTGCCCCCCTCAAATTTTGGATTTATAAAAAATGCATATATATATATATATATATATATATATATTATATACGCAACGTGGTATCATAATGAATAAGTATTTTTAAATATTCTCTAAAAACACTACTACAAAGCTTGCTAAAGCTGAAGGATAAATCCCTGACCAGTACCCCTGAATCCCTGACGGATAGCTGGTGGTCAGGGCTAATCCTTGACCATCGTACCCTCGGAAAAAGCTTGGTGACCAATAAAAATTGGTCAGGACTTATCCCTGACTAATAGATGTGGAAGCCTTGAGCAACCATCAACCTAAAACCAATTTGTATCCCTAGTCAATATCTTGCACCTAAGGCACATCCCTGACCACTTTGAATTATCTCATTACAAATATGTCCATAATTGTATATATATATATATATATATATATATATATATATATATATATATATATATATATATATATATATATATATATATATATATAAAGACAACACATGGGAAATTATTCATCTAACTTTCCAAGACAAGAAAATGAATTTAACACAAAAACATTTCATTCAATTTGAAACTATTTTTTCTACATTCAAAACATATAATTGGAGCATATTTGTCTAGAACAATACATCACTTCTAAAAACAATTTATACAACACATAACTCATCATATTACTTCACAATTGTTTCAAAACAAAACTGAGCTTTTACATCCGAGGCTTATCACTTCAAGCATTATCCTTAACATTTTTCCATTACTCCCATCATGAGGATTTTTTCTAGCATGGGCATCATTCCTTCTACTTTGTGGGGTCATTGTCAACATTCTGTGTTACAAAACAATCTGTATTAGAATTTTTATAAATATACAATCGACAAGTTCATAAAGTGATAATCAACACAATGTGTGAAACAAAAGTACTTTGACATACATACATATTTTATACACATGCACATGAGCACATTTATCACACATATATTAGCCATGTTTGTTACTTAGAATGCCTACAAATACAATGTTCAATTGATGTCTTTATATATATATATATATATTATATATATATATATATATATATATATATATATATATATATAGGGATAGTATTCATTGTCCGCGCGGGTAGTGTAGCAAATGCTACCCGTGGCCAATTAGCGGTGGCACTATCTGTAAATATATCTGATCCTCCGTATTCATTGTATCTAATCACCGCGTTCCGCCTCTTTCTGTCTTCCCCAATCCTCACGCTGCCACCGGCCTGATCTCCATACTAAAGGCGCTTGGGGTATGAGGGGAGAGGATGTCTGAATCTCCGCCGGCTTGATCTCCCCGATGTCTGAATCGTGCTGCGAGTGATCTATTGGGCCTGCTCCTTCTCATATTGTGCAGGAGAATCTGCTAAGAGCGGGGCCATGATGTGGAGAGTCGGCGTGTCTAGGAAGACACTGTAAGGTCGAGGACGTCACTATTGTCATGTTGGATTTCATTTCGAATAGGTCCTACCAGAGGTCGGTGGATAAGTTGCGTCTGAAGCCACCACAACTGTTGCAGATGCTGGTGCAGAGGAGAGGCATGCTACTGCTGAATCGCCCTCATTATTATCATCGGCGGCATAGGTGCTTCAAGGGACAAGGTTATTCGGTGTCTACAACAGGCAGTGCGGATCCCAAAAACAGTTTCGTGCTGCGAGTGATCTGCAATATGTGCTTTTCAGTTGACTGTTGCAGCAATTTGTACATCCAGAGGTGTGATGTATATGGGATCAACATCCGTGAGTAAACAGAATTTTGTGAGGAAGAAACATATGCCTTAGTTTTTCCTGAATCCTAACACCCATCTACAGGAGTGTGCAACGTCAACCGACACCAGAGTCTGGTCTCAACTTAATTTCACATAAGATGACATCGAAGGTTAAGTACTTACTTAAGTACCACCTCCGCAACCCCCTGGCCTTATTGCTAACATGGCGGCACCCACAAATATCCTTCCTCTTGGCCGCAGCTCTAAGCCGCTAGTCAGTACAATTGTCTTCGGTGATGGTTTGCAGATACAAGATTTCATTATGAACTTGCGGATGTAAACAAGGGAGAATGGAGGTTCAGATTTCAATGTCTTCAGAGCCTATTGTCTTATGTCTTGACGGGAGTTTTGTTAGTAATTTTAATGAGCATATTAATTAGCAAACTACATCTATGATATTTCAGCAATTGAGTATAAATATTATACTGAAGCTTAATTGGAGAAGTCTGTGGGCTTGGAGGCTGACGGGAGTGGATGATGTCGGACTTGGAATGCTAGCAGAGGTTGAGGGTCATTGGGGGAGTTGCAGACGGTGTCAGAGTCAATAGTTGTGGTAGATGTGAAGATGGCTGCCAGGTGGGGAAGAATTTCTTTATATGGAAATGATCAAAATCATTTTCCTGTCAAAGTATGTCACATAATTTCTTTAATGACGTCTGAATTGATTCTCTGTTTGTTCAAATTATGTCACAGAAGTACAAAATAGCATCTTATAATAAGCAAGTGGGTGGAAGAAGTTACGGACAGAGAGAAAAATGAAGTCTTTGAACATACAAAAATTACAATATCATAATGCAATAAGAAAGTGTCATCTGTACATTGTAATAGGCAAGAGCCAACCGTAATGTAGGTGACACTTTTGTAATATGGATACTCATATTGTAATAAGCAAGTGTCATCTGTAATATGGACAGTCACATTGTAATAGGTAGGAGTCAACCGTAATGTATGTGATGGTTTTGTAATATAGATACTCATATTGTAATAAGTAAGTGTCATCTGTAATATGGGCAGTCCACATTGTAATAGGCAAGAGCCAACCATAATTTAGGTGACTGTTTCGTAATACGGATACTCATATTGTAATAAGCAAGTGTCATCTGTAATATGGACAATCACATTGTAATAGGCAAGAGCCAACCGTAATGTAGGTGACAGTTTTGTAATATGGATAGTCATATTATAATAAGCAAGTGTCATCTGTAATATGGTCATTCACATTGTAATAGGCAAGAACGAACTGTAATGTAGGTGATAGTTTTATAATATGAATAGTCATATTGTAATAAGCAAGTGTCATATGTCATATAGATAGTCACATTATAATAGGCAAGAGCCAACCATAATGTAGGAGAAATTTTGTTATATGGATAGTCATATTGTAATAAGCAAGTGTCATACGTCATATGGACAGTCACATTGTAATAGGCAAGAGCCAACCACAATCTAGGTGACAATTTTATAATATGGATAGTCGTATTGTAATAAGCAAGTGTCATATGTAATATGGACAGACACATTGTAATAGGAAAGAGCCAACCGTAATGTAGGAGACAGTTTTGCAATATCAATACTCATATTAATATGGACAGTCAAATTGTAATAGACAAGAGTCAACCATAATTTAGGTGACAATTTGTAATATGGATAGTCATATTGTAATAAGCAAGTGTCATCTGTAATATGGAACGTCACATTGTAATAGGCAAGAGATAACCGTAATGTAGGTGACAGTTTTGTAATATGGATAGTCATATTGTATAAGCAAGTATCATCTGTAATTTAAATTGAAAATACAAGTGAGTTTACAAAATTTATGTATGTAGTAACAAAATATAATGTGGTTAGGTATACTATAATATGTAACTCGCATTGACAAATCATATATCCTCTACATGAAAAATATAATTATGTGTTAAATATAATAATGTGCATGGAAAATCCTGACTAAGTCTTACTTAAAATGCAAAACTATTAATTATTAACTTTAGAAAATGAAATCCCAGCCAACACAATTTTCTCCATCCCAACAGTCGACTGTTGTTCTCACAGAATAAGAGGACCACCAACAATGAGAGTTTTCATAAACTAATTCTCAACCACAAGTAACCACTGTAATATTCATGTATCAAACACCAATGTACAAGTACAACATGTTTCGTCCAACTATCACCCACACTATGCACTAATTTATCAGCTTAAAAAATCTTGGGCTCGGCTATACATAAAGATGTAGAAACTTCAAAATTTTGTTTACAGTTTGCATTCATGGATGGCCAAATGACACTAGCATTTCAACAAATAGGACACGACCATCATAACAACGTGATGGAGATCTTTTTCTAGGAGCATCTTAGTGTACAATATTCTGGGAGCGGGAAGGGGGTAGGTGACGGAAGAGCTGACTCAATGAGATCGAGCATCAACTACGGCCATGCTTATAGTCCCAATTACTAACATCACTATCACAGAGCATCCACTTACACAATGTGACCCTGAATCGTATCACAATGTCGAGCTTTTCTCCCCAGGTGACCCACACGTCGCCATCCTTCTTGGTGTTTCCCAGAATAGATGATCGAGAATGTCTGAGGCGGTAGAAAAAAATACACAACTTGAATAAAACCAATTGAATTGGGATTTGGGAAAATTTAATGAGCACAATGATGCCGATCGTAGTATTTGCGGAGATGACATTCTAATACATAGCATCAGAAGATCTACAAACTTAAATAGTAGTAGCCAACGATGGTGACCATGACATGCAATTGAGTCAGCTCTTCCGTCACCTACCCCCTTCCCGGTAGTTGGACACGACTTCTCCTGCTCCTCCTCCGGTACATCAAAACCCCACCGCCGAGCGTCTTCATCGTCGTCGTAGCTGCTCCCGCCACTACAACACTCGTCGAAGCCGTCAAGCATTCCGTCCATATCCATGCCGCCGACAACCAGCAGCCCGTCCTCGTCACCGTGGTCGTCGTCGGGAGCCTCACACCCGCTCACTGCGGGTCCCATCACAGCGTCCTTTGACACAACTGGGAGGAGAAGCTCCTCCTCGACGGAGGACATGGGGTTGTACGAAACTACGGAAGGCTGGCCGTAGAAGCTTGTGGATGGGTTGGAGTAGGCCGCTGCCACCACGTCCAAGACCATCGGAGTCGTCATGACGGTCTTGACGAGACGCTAATCCAAATCAACGAATAAGAGACGGTGGCATGAATCGTAAATAGACTCACTCACCTAATTCCACTTAAAACACGTGACACGGGTAGCAAGATGTAGATACCCGCGCGGGTAGCAAACAAATTCCCATATATATATATATAAATATATATATATATAATATATATATATATATATATATATATATATATATATGTCTTCTTTTCATATCGTTTGGAAAAACCCTAACCAGTAGTCCAATTTACATTCAAAACACACTAAAAGATAATTACTTTTGTCCATAAAAGTAAGTCATATCTAATAAAATCACACGAACATAACATTACTATACATCATATTCCATACAAATTTTAGAAAAATAAATGTTTCAAGAAAATGTAAGCTCAGGTATATTTTAAGCATTTCTTTCATTAACAGTCTTGGATTTTCTCCAATGTTTCCATTGGCGTGGTAAACTATGCTAAAATGAAATTGGTTGTGTATACAACAAGCCTCCGGTTTTGTGGCTTTTGCTCCATTTGTAATGAATTAAGGTGGACGTTATTTGCTTGCAGCCTATTATAAAAGGGGACATATATATATAGAGTTGAATTGAAAAATGACGGGATATGATTCCTATTGAACAAAGCAACAAAACATAATTTATATAGGCTTACCTATTGCCATTAAACTAATATATCCTTTATTGAATTGGACATCTGCGTGTTGTTTTCTGATCATCTCTCCCTAAATGGGCTTTTCTTGTCGTTCAAACCTTCTTACCTGAAAAAATAACGGATATGTGAACACAAGAGTAAAGCAAGGTATGGTGTAAAACCTATTTATGGAAAGATAATGATCATGTAGTAGGAGATAAATGAATATGCTACCCTGGAGTTTTTTTCATTTAAGACAAGAAAACATTACCAAAAGAAAAATCGTAGGTCACCATAATAAGAAAATATACACATCGGTCTCTGCATTTTTACAAACACCCGTCATTCAAGAAAAGTCAAGTAAGGTCTTCCATCTCACAGACAAACATCCTAGTAGAAAAGGCTTTGAAATTTCTCAATCTGAAGCTTGTCACATGCTAGATATGTGCTCCGAGTAACATTGATTCACCGTAGTAGGAATTAAGTAAACAACAAGCACCCATTATTTTACCAAACAAACAATAGATGGGCTACCGTTTTCAATTTGACCAGAGAACAATAGAAAAAGGTGGGAGCTTTTGATGTTGGTACTCTGTATTCTCAAGGAAAGCAATAAAAAGTAAACGTAAGTCATACAGTTGATTAGAAAACTAAAACAAACAATATACATGCTTAGACTAGAGGGGTCGAGTCCAAATATGCATCACCACAAATGATTGGCAGATTTCTCATCATCGTAAAGGATGCTGCCAACATCGGTATATGTACAGTCACGAAGGCATTGTTGTCTCTTCTTCCCTACCAATGAGGAATGGTGAATAGACGCCGATCCATGGCTAGTGAAAGCATTTAGGCAAACAGGAGTGCATGATTGCAATGAGGCACCAATTCGGACCTCTAGTCAAGGATGCGGCCAAAAGGCCCCTTGTGGCAGACCGATGGGAGAAACCACAAGATCTGCTTGTCGGAAGAGAAGAAGAGTTGATTATCATCGACGAGGGGCCCAGACCGGCATACAAGTTGGAGAAGTAGTTGCAGTCATGATGAGAGGTGGAGTACAGCGGCACTGGACTTGAGGAGAAAGGACACTAAAGGCGGAGAGGGGTACACCGAAGAGTATTAGGTAAAAGGGCATATGCGTGGGGAAAAGGAAAATTTAGAGGTGCCCATTTGCATCTATAGGCGGGCTATGTTTGAGTGAATAAATTTGAATTGAATTTACGTCCAGAAAAATGTGGGAGTGAATTCGATCGCTGGTCAGGGACTTACAAGTTATATTTAGGGATAGGGGTGAGCATAATTTGGTTAATAACTGATTAACCGAACGGTTAATTCTGAATGGTTAATTTTATTGGGTCAATTTGGTTAATTTGGTTAATTTGGTTAATTTATTTTAATTAATCAGTTAAATGGTTAATTTGACGGTTTAAGATATTTTTGATTTGATTAACGGAATTAACTGAATAGTCAGAATTTATTCATAAATAATATCCCACACATGTATATATACATATATAGTTGTACTTTTCTTTCAAAATACTTGCCCATATATATAGTAAACAAGTTTTTACGAGCCATACAAAATTAAATTTACAACAATACTACTATAATATAACAATATTATCCCAAATTCTATGACTATTTCAAATAATATTATTACACGAGTGTTATTTGGTTAACCAAATTAACCGATCGAACTAACCATTAACCAATTAGAAAATAACCAAATTAACCGACTCAATTTGGTTAGGTTAATGATTAAAATCTCAAACCACAAATTAACCGTTTAACCGAACTGAATTAACCGTAACCGACCGAATTTACTGAATGCTCACCCCTACTTAGGGGCTATACTTGGGCGCAGTCCTAAATCAGTCAGGGACCATATCCTTTTCCATTCGGCCCTAACTTTTGTCTAGTTTTGCTGTAGTGAAAAGAGGTTGGTACATCGACTTTTATAATTTACATAAATTTTTCAACAAATAATGTCATTGTTTGTGTATTTTAAGCAATAAAATATAATAGAAATCAATAAAAATAACATAAATTTCATATAAAACTGTAATATTTTATTACATTTAGAAACAGATATTGATTTTTGTGAATTTATATTTATTTAAATAAATTGATAATTATATTACAAACACAGACATTAATTTCAACTTACTAATTATTAATATTAACATATATAATGTTGAAACAAATAACTTAAATTAATAGTTAGTTGTATAATTTATTATAATGTTAATTATTTTATATCACCTATATATAATTAAATATATAACAAATATAGTTAGTACTTAGCTATATGTTGTATAATTTGTATGTGTTAATAATATAGGATAATTGTTTATCTAACACAGGTGTATGTAATAATAAAAGAGGTAAAAATTACTGAATATTAATTGTTTCTTTTAGTTTATAGTTTCATAATATATTTGTTAATTAATGATGTTAAAACACATTTTTATTATTTATAAACTTCATATATATATTTGCTAAAATAAGGATGCATCATGTACTAATATAAGATGAACCCTTAAAATAAAATTAATATAAATAATATAAAAAACTTTAGATAATTATTGTATATTACTTTTTATTTATGATATTACTAAAAATGATGTTTTAGATTCTTTCATTATGTTAGATTATCTAGATTACAGAATACATCTTAAATGTTAAATCATTAAAGTCTCATTTATTTAAATATTTTAACTTTTCAAATGGATCAACTATATAGTCATACTTCTATATGTATGTAATCCAAATGTTTTTTCTCAAAATTTTATATATTATTTTTACTATAAAATGTCAAAAATAATGTATTTGGTATTTTCTTTATTTTCAGCATCGAGTAGATATGGGTATATTTGTAATTCAGTAATTAATTAATTACCTTATCATTTTTTTAATATTTAGATAAAATTGGTGATGGATTAATATCATGATGCATGTATTTTTTGACTTAAATTTATTACATTATTTTCTCTCAACTTATATGATATAACTGTTACATGGTATCGAATATACAAACCTACTTATTAAAATCAATGTTACTTTATAATTACTAGAATTTTCAAAATCATCATATAAGAAATTATATGACAATCTTAAAACATAAATAATAATCCATGATGTTGGACATAAAATGCATGTGGTTTTGCCTGAGTGACCTATATTTATGAAGATCTAATTTAAAGTAGTTCATTTCATACAAAAATTATATCTTTTGAATGTTAGCAATTGTGGTTTAGAATGCATTTAATTGTGTGTGGATAGTTATAAGATACATAATTTTATTTAATAATGTCTATAGATAAATGAGTATTTTAAATGTACATGGGTATTAGGCAGTCCACAAAGTGGCGAGCTATGTTGTCAATATTTTTTGTCGCATGGAAGAAAGATTTATGTCTTATTTACACTGATCATATTTTGATTTCTGCGATGAATCAACCAGCAGGTACCCTCCGCGGGGACCACTCATTCACAGGTTCTCTTTAAAATGTTATCCGTCTTATTTTTAGGGAAAATGTCGTGGGCTATATAAAGGCAAGGCAACATCGTTAGGTTTATCAGTGTTGACTTTTGTGTTGCTGCTGGCTGCCATGTCGGAGGATCGCCAGTGGGTGTCAGATGTTACATTGGGTAAGCTAACATCTCATCTGTCTTCCTCTATTTCATACGTGCCTCCAAGCCCGATAGGAAAAGATCACATTTTTATCATATATTTTGGATTGTAGTTCGAGAAGGATGTTTGGTGGTGCCCAACCATGTGGGAAGGAAGCGGAAGAGAGGCCTTTCTTTTAAGTGTGGATTTTCAAAAAATGATTTCTGTCACGACTTTCTCCTGCCCCCTCGCTACTCCGAGCTCGTTAAGGATGTCATAATTAGAAAGCATCGTCTTAAAGTATATTGTGCCAACATCCTCACCATGAATGATGTGAAAGAACAACTGCAACTTCGTGCACTTCGGCCTTTCGAAAACGAAGGAGGCACCTAGTGTAGTGGCGGAGCCAGCCTCCTTATAAAGGGGGCACACATAAAGTAAAATTATAATATCATATGAAATGTATATTTTTTATTTACATAAGAAAAGGTCTTTAACTATTGTCATTAGATAATTAGAGTGACTAGCATGTATTAAAGACATTATTATCATGGTTATTACGATGTGTATAGAAAAATCAATGAATCTTACTGCGACAAAAAATATTGACAACATAGCTCGCCACTTTGTGGACTACTTAATTCCCATGTATGGTTAAAATACTCATTTATCTATAGACATTATTAAATAAAATTATGTATCTTATAACTATCCACACACAATTAAATGCATTCTAAACCACAATTGCTAACATTCAAAAGGTATAATCTTTAAATTAGATCTTCATAAATGTAGGTCACTCAGGCAAAACCACATGCATTTTATGTCCAACATCATGGATTGTTATTTATGTTTTAAGATTGCATATAATTTCTTATATGATGATTTTGAAAATTCTAGTAATTATAAAGTAACATTGATTTTAATAAATAGGTTTGTACATTCGATACCATGTAACAATTATATCGTATAAGTTGAGAGAAAACAATGTAATAAATTTAAGTCAAAAATACATGCATCATGATATTATCCATCACCAATTTTATCTAAATATTAAACAAATTATAAGGTAATTAAATAATTACTGAATTACAAATATACCCATATCTACTCGATGCTAAAAATAAAGAAAATACCAAATACATTATGTTTGACATTATAGTAAAAATAAAATATAAAATTTTCAGGAAAAAAATTTGGATTACATACATATAGAAGTATGACTATATAGTTGATCCATTAAAAAAGTTAAAATATTTAAACAAATGAGACTTTAATGATTTAATATTTAAGATGTGTTCTTTAATCTAGATAACCTAACATAATGAAAGAATCTAAAACATCATTTTTAGTAATATCATAAATAAAAAGTAATATACCATGATTATCTAAACTTTTTTATATTATTTACATTAATGTAATTTTAAGGGTTTATCTTATATTAGTACATGATGCATCCTTATTTTACCAAATATATATATATGAAGATTATAAATAATAAATATGTGTTTTAACATCATTAATTAACAAATATATTATGAAACTATAAACTAAAAGAAACAATTAATATTTAGTACTTTTTACCTCTTTTATCATTATATACACCTACGTTCGATAAACAATTATCCTATATTATTAACACATACAAATTATACAACATATAACTAAGTACTAACTATATTTATTATACATTTAATTATATATAGGTGATATAAAATAATTAACATTATAATAAAGTATACAACTAACTATTAATTTACGTTATTTGTTTCAACATTATATATGTTAATATTAATAATTAGTAAGTTGACATTAATGTTTGTGTTTGTAATATAATTATCAATTTATATAAATAAATACAAATTCACAAAAATCAATATATGTTTCTAAAAGTAATAAAATATTGCAGTTTATATGAAATTTATGTTATTTTTATGTGTTTCTATTGTGTTTTGTTGCTTAAAACACACAAGCAATGACATTATTTGTTGAAATCTTTTTATAAATTATAAAAGTCGATGTGCCAACCTCTTTTGTAGAGAATATTTAAAAATACTTATTCATTATGATATCATGTTGCGTATATAATATATATATATATGTATTTAAAAAAAAATCAAAATTTTAGGGGGGGCACTTGCCCCTGCTTGCCCCCTAGACGCCGCCACTGACCCGGTGGACTCATACGGTGGACGAAATTTTCCGAGAGATTTTCTGGTAACTTTTAAAATGCAGTTTTAGCTTTTGCCTGTTACTTCCTTGTTCCACCATCAGGTAGAAGCACAGATATCAACCATAAAAAACAAGGATCGGAGAAACTTTCATCTCTCCCCTCTCATCTTATAAAAGCCTAGACTTTTCCAAGCCATTTTATTATATATGATCACCGCTGGCTTTGTACCGACGGCTAACTGGTCCGGAAAACACATGAACTTGGAGTTCAATGAGTAGTTTTTCATGATTAGTTTAAAGTAAGTGTTGGAACTTGAGTTCCGTGACTTTCAGGGAGTTATAAACTTACATACAAAATATAGTTCCTGAGTTCCCTCTTAAAATGAGCGAAAAATGAGTTTCGGAACAACTAACAACATTTCTTATACAACTAGTAAACACACACGTGCACATGTATGTGTCTTATTAGAATGTTAAACTTTTTTAGAAAAATCAATATATTGAAAAAATATATATAATTTTTTTTATATATTTGGTAAATATCAAGTGCATTTAAATATGTAATATAGTTGGATACATCCATATTATCATTCTTATAAATATCTAAACTACTATGAATATGTATATAGTTAGATACACCCATAGTATGTATATTATCTCATTATATAAATAGTTCTTTCTATTCGTCATCGATCAAGTATCAAAATGTCTTAGAGAAAATTATTAATATTCTTTAAGAATGTATATGTTACTGTAGTGGAAACTATTAATATTTTTAATATAGTGACTTGTTATCTATAAGTAAATATGTAAGAGAATAAAAATAGAAAACACAATGTAGCCACCATAATATTCAGATATTGTGTATGTATGAACATATCCAAATACACTTGGATACTTAAAGATAGAATAATCTATGTTTATTATTAATTATTCTATTTTGAAAGATTAATGCCTGCATGACAGACTGAGATCTTAGTTTTAGTAAACATCTCATTGGTGATTAAAATCAATTATGTGGATTCAAGAAGAAGGCAAACAAAGGGTAATGGAAGAGATGAGAAAGATAAATAAAAAGGTAAATTAAGATGAAGAATTGGAAAATAATGGATGGAGTCATGCTCTATCTTAGTAATCCCTTAGAGTTTGTTACCTATGTATGAGAGAGACAATCGGGTATTGCAGTAGAAGAGGCAAAAAATTAGAGAGAGCAAAAGTATGAGATAAATTCAAGAAAAGTGTGCTTTATTAAAATATTGATTCTTAATCTTTTTGAATTACATAAACATTTTAAAATCATGATCTTGTGATTAATGGATTCAATCTTTTTACGGTAATGTGGAGTTTAAATTATTTAAGGAATGCATAATCCAATAACATGTTATTAGGCAATCGTTTACTAAGTAAACAAAGGTCTATTTAGTAGGGGATGTTTTCTACTAGATAAGGAGGGATTTAATAGGAGAGAGGAAGTAGATAAGAATAAATAGAGAAAAAAGGAGATTAAAAATATTTTGGGAGACTGCACTTTTTTATCTACTAAAAAATATTATACTTTTACTAAAATGCTTCTCGTAATTTGTTTAAATTATAAAAAATTTTCCAAATGTTTCTCTCTTTCATTGTAGCATGAGGACTAAATCCATGTCACATGCATAATTCAATAAAATTAGTGGTCATGAAATGCAAAACTTTAGTTCACAATTTTTGACTTAGTAAAAGTTTATTTAGCCTCAAACTTTTAAATTAAAAACCATTATGTAATGCAAGAACAAAATTTTCTGATTCAAAATCATATGCATGTACAATAAAATGTATAACATAATCTACATTTTCTACATGTGCATATGTTATGAATTGGAACATTAATTTATGTGGATTGTTTATCTATCAATATAGAGAAAAAATATGTAAAAAAGATCATATAGATCACACACACATGCACATGTCTTATTAGAATGTTAAACCTTTTTAGAAAATTCAATATATTAGAAATATATATATATATATTTAATTTAATATATATTTTTATTTTTTATTTAAATTTACCGATCAGGAATAATAAATATAATAACACTGAATTTAATTTTAATAATATATCTTTAATAATGTCTCTAATAATACCGCTAATTTTAATAATTTTAATCAGGTACATGCAAAAACTTTGATTTGTTTTTTATCCAAATCCAATATATATATATATATATATATATATATATATATATATTTGTATATCTGGTAAATATCAAGTACATTTGAATATGTAATATAGTTGGATACATATAGATATTATCATGCTTATATACATCTAAACTACTATTGGTAAATATAAAGTACCATTTTTTAAGGGAGATTCCAAAGGTTGTTTTTATGAGAAGGGAGAACATTCCAAATTAAAAAGCATGTAATGGAGATTGGAGATAAACAAGGTAACAGCATGTAAGAGTTTTAAAGTTAGATAATCACCGGGTTCAAATCTGCTGTCCCAACGTGTCCCTATTAATCTCAACCTTACACACACCTCATTAATCTTTTTAAGGGTGGGATTTTGAGTAAGTGAATGATAAGGATTTTTTGGGACACAATCGAGACAGCAAGCCCAATATAGTAGATTTGGAGGTGAAAATCAACTGGTTAGAAACTTTTTCAAAGCATAAAAATGACAAATATTTTAATTAACTCATATGTGCAAGTTTTTTTTCTAGTCATATATTTTTTTTGTAAAAAATAGAATATGAATACTTACTTCATGTTTATAAATCATTTTAGTTGGCTAGACTGCTTTTAGTAAGTTTTCATTCTCTATAGAACATCTATAGTAAATGCATACTAATATCATGTACAATAAATAGTCTTAAAATCTGTTTACACCGAAATTGTTGTTCCAGTTGTGTCCTAAAAACATTCACCATACATTTACTCAAAATATCACATATAAAAAAATTTATGAGGTGTGTTTATATAGACACATTGTGACAACAAGTCCATGACAAGAAATTTGAATGCAATAAATGTTGTTACTGTGATTAATATTCTATTTTTCTTTAATCTCTGTCAATTAGATTGTTTTTGAATAACTTTTTCTTTATTAATGTATTACAACAGTAAATGGGAAAGCTGTGATTAAATAAAATGGATTAATAATGAACTAAAGAAAAACTCACCCGATGATCAATTATTTATACTAATCGAGCAATAACAATGCACGATGTTATTTCTGGTTCAGATCTAGGCGTCGACTGTGATGTATCGCTCCTCCCTTCTCCTATTGGTACCATACTCATTGCTATGAACCTTCTAATTGCTCCCTCTAACATTTCCCAAGAACTCAAAGTCCAACTTGTTGTGGGTCTTCTATAACACATTCCTGTCGGATAGCTGCACGATATTCAAGAAATTGGATTAGTTAATATCCGCCAAGTTAGTTCATTTCACACATCAATGAATCAAATAAACCTATCCCCTAACCATGTTATTCTTGATATAAATGTAATTCTAGGTAGGGAGATGAGAATAAGGATTTAGCACTCCAAAACACCATACTATAGTCCAAAGAGTATACGTCAATCAATTAATAAATACAAAAACTTTTGCTTCTCTTAATATGTAGGCATGCTGCAATAAAGAGAGGAGCAGCACTGCAAACCATGGTAACATGAAAAAAAATATTAATTGGGAGAGTAAAATAAGCAAATCTCCTATGAAATGAACAATTACAATACATACAATTATAAAGTAATAAACAAAAGTGTAAACAGAAACCAGCGCAGCCTGCACAAAGTGTTTTAATCTTTTTCTTCTTCAGCGTAACTCTTTGGTCCATTATCTTTGTGTAATTGATATATAGGCAAGAGACAAAATAAAAATGACAAAAAATGTTTAAGATGAGAGAATTGTACAAGTATATAGAACACAAATTTGCACTTGAATAAAAATTGCAAGTGAACTGCTTCAGAATAAGCTTGCGCACCAACGATGGACAGTGACTGGTGGTTTAATTGTACTTGCAAATCTAAAGCATGAACTTAATCGTCAAGGAATTCTGGAATTCTGCTAAGCAAACACGGTACAAATAGAAGAGGGGAAAAATAATCGTGCAGGACACGGCCAACGAATTGATAATGACTCAAGAAGGAAGGAAGAAAGGTATATGTTGTACTGTGTTTGCTTGAGTTGGCAGTTTGATAGATGTGATGAAGGAGACGTAGAGGTAAGGTCCAAAGAGATAAAGTCTGAACCTACGGAGTTGGTGAAAGATGAGAAAACGATAATTAATAATAAGCATGGAAACTGAGAAAACCAGGAAACACAGGGGACTTTTAAGATGAACATATACATATCAAAACCACGCTAACGATCAAAGTGGACGAGGAGCCCAAATCAAAGTTTTTTATTTAACTCGCATGTAGAACTTACTTGATTCAACACCTCGTTGCTCTCGCTATACATGATGATCCACTATATATACGAACAAATAATGAAGGCAGAGCTGGATGGTAAGAGGAACTTTTCACACTTCCACTCCGCTGTTAAGATGCCTCAAATCGTATGAAAATCATGAGGTAAGTGTCATCCAACTACATCAAGATATTAACAAGGAAATGAGTACACATTTATTTCAAAACAAAATATTCAGGAGGAAAATTTTAAATCTGTAAAAACTATAATAGAAAAACGAAGATAAGTATCAACCGTTTGTGCCCATATCATATATCCTTGTTACGGAGGATTAGGAACACAATACACTTCAGTGAACCATTAAATAATTATACCCAACTTTTGGAGGTAGATAAAATCATGAGACAAATGGTAAGTCGGTTTCATACCATTACTTCCAATTAAGGGCACCATAACAACAGGTTACGGATGACCCACCCAACAAGAGTGGACTGCCACATCAATATAAAGCGAGAAGACTGAACAACATGTCAGGAAAAGGATGCTAGTGAAAAAATATGCTAGCAGTTGTAGAAAGAAACAACACTACTGATACAATTCACACACTTCGTCTTGTTGTTGCACGCTGAGCTTTCCGTGGCAGATGAGATATTTTGGTTTCGGGAGAGAACTTCAAATGAAGATACGGTGAGGATGGGAAGATAATTGTGGGTGGTTGGAAATGAGAAAAAAAGAACGTAGATACGATGACGATGAGGAGATTATTGTGAGCAGTCGGAAATGCGAAGATGTTGGGATGCACGTGAGATGTGGAGGACGAGATATTTATGGTTTTTAGTTTTCTTTTCGTTGAGGCGAGATAGAGTGGCAACGACACGGGTTGCTGGGGCTCGTTTTTTTGAAGGTGTAAGAACTTCTATTAGTTGCCTCTCAAATCGGCATCAGCAAGGTTTAAAACATCAGCAGGAAAAAATATCGTATAAAAAACAGCTACTACTAATGGCCGCCGTCCTTGCCTATTACATGAACTAAAACCTATTCTGTTAAAAGACGATATCAAGGCTGCAATATCATGGAGAAAAGTTCCCAGCAGATCCATTCTTTTGGTTTTGTTCCGGATGTGGGGATGACTGTTTCAGAATCAGACTCGACGAGCAGGTTATCCAGCTGTTTTGTCTTGGCTAGTTTGAGGCCTTCTCGGATAGCCCATGCTTCAGCGCAGCTGGCATCCTACAGGGAGGGGTTGCTTCGACCTGCTGCAAGAAGGACAGAACCGTGGCTATCCCTCCACAGTCCACACCAGTCCAGCGCCGTCGGAGCCGTGTACTCCCACCGCAGCGTCACAATTCATCTTGATCTGTGATGGTTCCGGTGGCATCCACCGTACTTGTACTCGAGGTTTCCCCGGCTGGTGGTTGTGACAGTGTATTCTCCGGTGATCTCTGATTTGTTGTAGCAAAGTTTTGTGGCAAAGTTCTGTGGATGATAGTTGGCGGCCGAATCTTATTGCCAAAGACATTGTCATTTCTTCTCGTCCAAATTGACCAGAGCGCAGCAATCATAGCGTCTAGCTTCTTCCTCTTCCGTTCCTGCTGTTGGGTATTTCCTTGCAAGCTTGTCCCACAGTGTAGTTTTCTACTTCATTCACCCTCTGCTGTATCTCCGTTGCACTCTCGCCAGAGTTCCCAGGCTTGGGGGCATTGGAATAACATGTGCGGTATGTCTTCTTTCTCCGTAGTGCAGATACTACACATTCCAGTGGCATGGTAGTGTCTATCAAAAAGGCGGCCAAGGGTTGCCAGCTCTCCCGACACACATCGCCAGAGAAAGTGCGCTGCTTTTGGAAGTAGTCCTCTCTTCCACACTTTCCTCCATAGCTCGGCTTCCCTGGGTTCCTGGTTTGCTTGTGGGTTTGGTAGCTGTGATGCCATCCAGTAGGCTGACCGAACTGTATACTGGCCACTTCTGCTTGGACGCCAGAAAATATTATCCTCTATTCCTGCTTCACTGACCGGTATGGCCAAAACGTTGGCCGCTATCTCAGGAGTGAAAAAGTTACTTATATAGTCTGCATCCCAAACCTTGTTCTCCCTATCTATGAGTTCCGAGACATATTGAGTTGTGTTGCTTGAAACTCCATATTTGTCTTCAATGCTGCCTCCCAATCTTGGAATCCAATTGTCCGTCCAGATCTTAATATTTTCTCCCGTTCCGACCCTCCATTGGATTCCCTCAAGTATAACACTCTTGGAATTCCAAATATTGCGCCATGTGAAACTTGGATTATGGCCTCGACTAGCGTTCAAAACTGTATCCCTAGGGAAATATTTAGCCTTCAATACTCTGTACACCAGTGTATCTTGTCTGTGAAACACTCTCCACACTTGCTTAGCTAAAAGGGCTTGATTGAAGATGTGAATGTTTCTAAACCCCATGCCTCCTTGATTTTTCGGCTTGCATAGTGACTCCCAACTTACCCATGCTATCTTTCGTTCTGCCTCTTTGGCACCCCACCAGAACCGCGCTATGATGTTGTTGATAGAGTCGAGTAGGTATGATGGTAACTGGAATATGCTCATGATGTATGACAGAATGGCTTGTGCAATCGCTTTAATAAGGATCTCCTTTCCTGCTTTGGATATCATTTTCTCCTTCCACCCTTGTAGTTTTCTCCATATGCGCTCCTGGATATAGGCGAAAACCTGCTTCTTGGATCTTCCCACTGGTGTGGGCAGCCCCAAATACTTGCCATGTCTATCCACTTCTTTCACCTGTAGAAGATTTATAATTTCCATCTTCCTGTTGCGGTCGACTCCCTTGCTAAAGGCAACTTCAGTCTTGTGTAAATTAATTTTCTGCCCGGATGCCCGTTAATATTGGCTGATGATGTCAGCTAACTTCAGACATTCTTCTTTGGTTGCCTTAGAAAAGAGTATTAAGTCATCTGCAAAGAATAGGTGAGATATCTGAGGACCATGTCGGCTTGCCCGAATGCCATGCCATGGATCTCTCGTTGTTGTGAGGCAAGAACAAGTGATGTGGAGAAAGCTTCAGCACAAAGGATAAAAAGATAAGGAGATAAAGGGTCACCTTGTCGTAGTCCTCTGGAAGGTAGAGTCTCTCTGGTGCGATTCCCGTTGATAGCAAAGGAATGAGATACAGTTGACATACAGTGCAAAATCTTCTTTCTCCATCTTTCCCCAAATCCCAAATTTCCTTGGATGAAATCTACAAACTTCCACTCCACTCTATCATATGCCTTGGACATATCAAGTTTTAGGGCCAGGTGTCCTCCCTTTCTTCCTTTTCCCCCTTTCATAGTATGAAACAATTCATATGCAATGAGGGCATTGCCAGTGATAAGTCTTCCAGGGATGAAAGCACTTTGATTTTCTGACACAATCTTGTCCATTAGGGGTCGAATTCTATCCGCAATGACTTTTGAGGCTATTTTGTACAAGACATTGCATAGACTAATGGGTCAGAACTCTCTACCTCCATTGGTTTTTGCACCTTTGGTATCATGACTACCAGAGTAGACTTTATACCAATGATGCTTCTTTCAGATTTCCACCAGCCTTTAAGATAATTGGACACATCCTCACCCACTATGTGCCAATATTTTTGAAAGAAAAGGGCTTTCATACCATCAGGTACCAGGGCTATATTCGGGTGCATGCCTTTAATAGCAATCAGGATTTCTTCTATATTGAAGTCTCTCTCTAGGAACTCTATTTCCTCTTCATCAATCCTTTTGGATATTCCCTTGGTCGCCTCCTCCCAGCCCGAAGTATTAGAAGACTAGAACAGATCCTGGAAAAAATCTTTGATGATCTTTTCAATCTCCTCCTCCTCTGTCTTCCATTGCCCCTCAACATTTTTTAGTCCTTCAATTCTATTCTTTTTCCTTCTCTGGGACGCCTTGTGGTGAATGTAGGCAGTGTTTTTGTCTCCCGACCTCATCTCATTAACACGGGCTCTAGCGTGCCAAACGGCCTCATCTCTCCTGTGCCACTCTTGTAACTCGGCTGCAATCTTTGAGCATCTTTCTAGATTGGTATTGTCAGGCGATAGCTGTTGGCATTTCTCCAGTTGACCTTCCAGTTCCTTTATTCTTTTTTTCAAATTCCCAAATTTCTCTGAAGCCCATTTTTTTAACTTGTTGCCACATTCCTTCATTCTGTCTTGTATGCCCCCATGTTGGTATTTTCTCCATGTTGACTGAATGATATACTCGCATCCTTCCTGTTCAACCCACATGGGCTCAAAGTAAAAGAATTGTTTCCTTCTCTTTTTCTTCTTTGTTCTCTGCTCTATGTGGATGATAATAGGCACATGATCTGACTCATACTTGGTGAGGTGAACTACCCTGGCCTGATGAAAAATTGAAGTCCATGTTGGGCATGCAAGAGCTCTAACAAGCCTCTCACGAATAAGAGTTTCCACCGTCTGTCCCCTCTGCCATGTGAAAATATTGTCATTGTACCCCAAGTCGGTGAGATCGCAATCGTCAATAACATCTGTGAAGTCTTGGATATATCTCAGAGGTTTTTGTGGTCCTCCCTGCTTCTCGGACTTCGAGACAATTTTGTTGAAATCTCCAAAGAAAATTGTTGGATAGCTAGATTCTGCCTTTAACTCCCTCATGAGATCCCAAGTCCCGTGTTTTTGCTACTGATCTGCCCAGCCATAAATCCCAATAGCTCTCCATATACTGTTTGTGTTTCCATCCGTAATCTCGCAGTTGCAGTGATGTTGTGAATAAGATGTAACTTTTAGGTCCACGTCCCTCCACCACAGCCCGATACCTCATGCTCTACCGACACTGGAGATGAATATCCCTTGGGTAAACCCGCATTTTCTCTTGACGACTTCCATGTCCGTACTTGCCATCATAGACTCCATCACGAAGACTATGTCTGGGCTTTCCCTCCAGCACCATGACCGAAGGGCATTTACCGTGTCAGAGCGGCCCAAACCCTGACAGTTCCAACTCATTATTTCATTGTTTTTCGCGGGGCTGGCCTGTCCCAGCCTCCACTACTTGGACTGTATCAGTCCCATCCGAAAGATTGTTGGACCCTTCCATCCTTGCTTTTTTTCCTCCATCGTATGTTTGTTCTGTGCCATCTACCTCCATATCGCATTGCTTTGTGCCTCTGCCTCTTTTTCCTGTAACCAAATCCCAAATAACCTCTGTCTCATCAATTCCCAATCTCTGTGCTCTGCTCATTTTGTATACCCACGGGGGAGTCTTCTTCTTCCTTGCATAGTGTTTTCCCTTCTTCAAAGTTTTTTTTTCGTGATCCTTTTCTGTCTGTGCCCTGGTGCGAACAGCCATGCTGATGGGTTCTGTCAACTCATTGACGTTATCTGGCTGCTGATGTTTGTGGCCTACCTTGCCATAGTGTTGTTGTGTTCGGTCGTTCTCTGTACTGTTCACCTGTATAACAGTCATCTCCTCACATGGTCGGTCATTTGTTCTCAAAGCCAATATATCTTCCCTTGAGAGTAGGACCTTCTCCTTCTGTGTCACCTCTTTTTGTTGGCCGCGCTTGTTGCTTTGTCCTTCGGTTTGTTTTCCTCTGCTGCGCCCCACATCTGAGTTGTCAGGTTCCTCTGTTTCCCATGGTTGCTCCGGAATGATCTCCGGGAAGACCTCTGCTAGGTTATAGGTTGACTCCCCTCCCTTCTCTATATTGGAAGAACGATGCAATCTCCCTTCATGGTTTGCTTGATCGTAAGATAGTTTGTCTTTTTCCTTGCCATTGTCAGACTTAGCAGAGGATTCACCCCTTACTCTTACAGATTGAGAGTGATCTTATGGTCGGTCTGTCCCTAGTTTGTTGATAAAAATGATGTTGTTCTTTGTTTTGGTGTTTCCAAAGATCTCTTCTTGCAGTGGAACCTGTGGTTTCCTTGGAGACGCTCTAAGCCAAGCTCCCCATTGGGTCTCTCATCCGTCTTCTTCCTCTTTCTCACTGCAATCTTTCTCGACATGACCTAAACGACCACAGCAGTAGCAAAGATTAGCGAGTCTTTTAGGGCTCGTTGGTTGTGGTAGAAAGAGGGGGAAAAGGTTGTAACGTCATTGGAAAAAGGAGAAAAGAAAAGAGAGAGAGTTAAGGACAATGCAGCATTTCAAAAATGGTGCAATCTGATTGGTTAGTGGTATAGTTGTAATTAGTGAGAAGTATTCACTCTTTTTATAGTAGTATGGATTATATTACTAGAAATATTAATGGTGAGAATATAGTTCGTTGCTAAAACCACAACATAATATGACAAAATATCATACACTATAATAATACTATGTAAAATATTTGATACTATAACTACCATTATCAATACAATCTACAAAATAAAAAATACAAACATCATGAAAAAAATACGACACTATGTGAAAATAATGTGATTTATGTAATATATTTTTATTATTCATGTTTAAATAATATGATGTGAAAAATAATAATTAACTGTAACCATGCATGAATAATATCGTAAAAATTTCCTATACAAATAATGTAAAAATTAATATTCTACATTGCGTTAAACAGTGATGAACCAAATTTTATTTTTACAAGCACATGAAATGCGGATATTATTGCAATACTTTCTATACAGAAAGTGAAATAAAAATATTGTGATGTGATTGTAATCATAATATTTTTATTAAGATTATAATTGTACCATAGAAAAATATTTTTAAAGGAGCAACATATGTACCATAACTACTTGTTATGGTTAATCTGATTTAAGAATATTATGATTTTTTACGGATATGACTCCTTTTTTATGTCTTTGCCATCCTCACTTATTTGTATTACACAACAATAATTAACAATATTTTTAATGATTTTCATATTTACACTTACAACAAACCAATCAAATGGAAGTGAATGAAACTTAAGTTCCAAAAACCGAACTAGAGTTTCCAGAAAATGAGTTCCATAGAACTCGTCACTTACACCAAACCAGTAGGAGCCTTACAATCCTTAGTAAATGAACAGGTGTCTCTTCCTTTCGATAGGTGTGCCATAATTGATAGGTGAAAAGTCTGGTGAAAAGACACACATATACATATATATATATATGTATGTTATATGTTATATAATATATTATCTGGAAACAATGGATGGTATATTAATGGGTGTGTTATCTAGAAACAATGGATGATATATTAACAGTGTTAGATACAAGAGGCACCTTCTCCTATATATAGGAGAGGTGTACAAAAATTTTCCACCGACTCACTTAATGGACCCACATATATAGGCATATGGACACATATTTATATAACATGACTAACTTTTCTTTCTTACTTATAATATTCTCTTGTATGTTGGAGCATAGGAGAATCACATGATTAATTTGAACATAGAAAAAACAAACTTAAACAAAAAATTGACAAAAAATAAAGATAGACTTTGCACAACATGTGCACTCCTAAATCTATTTTCCTTGGACTTTGACATCTTAACTTTCTCGATGTCTTTGGATCAACATGTGAACCAAAGATTGTTGGAGCTTTGGTCATGTTAGAATCTTTGAATAAACATCTTGAACTTCTCGATGCTTCTAACAATCTTGTCCTATGGTCCTCTACCCAAACTGTGAAATGTCCCAAAATGGGTCCAACGCCTACTATATGTTTTTTCTTCTCCTACTAGTTCCTCTGAGGCATCATCTCTTACAGTACGTTCCAATGATGTTGGTTGTGGTAGAAGCCATGGCTATGATAGATGATTTGGTCGTGTTGGATCATCTGGACTTGGTAGTGGCCAACCTCCTCCTAGACCAAGACGTGGTCGACCCACCCCTAGACCTAGCAACAGTCCCCCTCCTGGATTCTGTCATTATAACTTTTGTGGAAAAATAATGACAATGAAGATTGTTGTTGGGTGAAACATGGTTACCCAACACATGGGCTAATAACTATCTACTGACTACATCAAGGAAGAACCAACCGAAAACTCCACTGCTACTGCACATTGTGTCTGAGCCGAATTTGAAAAACTTTTCCAAGACCACCTCTCGGCTTTGAGGGCGGCTCGATGTCAGGATATTGATTATGCTTTTCTAGCATCCCCCACTATCTATGCTAAAAAATGAGTCATTGATTCTGGTGCTTCTATATATATATATATATATATATATATATATATATATATATATATATATATATATATATATATATACATACACATATATATAGAAATTCTAACTTGTTTTATAGTATGACCACTCTTAATATCCCACCTGTGAATGTTGTTGATGGCACTCAAGTCCCAGTTCACGAGGTTGGTAATATTTGATCTATAAACAACTTCTTACTTAGATTTTCATTATGTGTTCCTTACTTTCCTCTGAATCTTTTTTTTGTTACTAAAATGTTCAAACAACTTCAACTTTCTATTACGTTTGGCCCTGATAGATGTGTCTTCTTGAATTTTCATGCATTGATGAAGATTGGTTCAGGCCATGAGGGACCGAACGTCTTATACCATCTTGATTCTCCACAAACTGCTGCACCAATATTTTCAGCTATTTTGGGACTTTAGTGGCACTACATATTGAAACATCCAGTATCATCCAAGATCAAAATTTAATTCCTGATGCATCTAAAATTATGTTTCAATGTGAAGCTGGTCAATTAGGAAAGAAATGTGGATGTGTTTTTCACAAGAAAATGACTATCTTCAAAATCTATTTTTGATATTTTCATGTTGATACGGATCCTGCAAAGTCACAAATATAACTAAATTTTGTTACTTTATGACCTTTATCGATGATTACTCTCATGTTACTTGTTTGTTATTAGTTAAAGACATGGCACGTTCTTGATGTTATTACAACTTTTTTCCACTAAAAGTAAGACTCAATTCTGTAAGTCCATTCATTTTTTCAAACAAACAATGATCTTGAATTATGCAACAGTTTGTTAGTCTTTTTGATAAAAACCTTGGAACCATTCATCAAGCCTCCTATTCTTGCACTCCTCAACAGAATGGTGTTGTCGAGCGTAAGAATTTCCATCTCCTTGAAGTTTCTATAACTCTTATGTTTCACTATCATGTCCTTAAACCAATTTGGGATGTTGATGTCCCCACTATATGTTTGCTGAAAAATGGAATGCTCTTCTGTCTTAGAAGACCAAGTCCCATACAATAACTTGTACTTTGAAGCTCCTCTATTTTCCACGCCACCTATAATTTTTGGTAGTACCAGTTTTGTATGGAATCTTTAGACCAGTTTAACAAAACTTGATCTGAGATCTACCAAGTGTATCTTCTTGGTGTATTGTAGAACTCAAAAGGGTTATAGATTTTATGACTCAAGTACTAAGAAATGGTTTGTTAGTGTGGATGTCATTTTTTTAATATACGTTGTGTTTTTCTACAATTAGTTTGACTCCATCTATGGATCTACTGGTTAAGACCCCTCTCCCTATTCTTGGTAGTCAGACTCTCCAGAATCTTTCATTGTTACTCTTAATGGTCTGCTCAAAGTTTACCATTGACAACACAGGACTACAACTCCTCCTAAGGCCCCTCCCTCCACCATTCCCTCATCTTCACTGGCTGATTATGACACTAATAAGGTATATTGTGACTTGGATACTCCTATTAGCATATTGAATGAGGTGCTCCCTTGTACTTCACATCCTATAAGCAATTTGTGTTCTTATGTTATTCTTGATTCAAGCTCTTCCCAATTTACTGCTGCTCTTTCCACTACTTGTGTTATAAAAATGTGGTTGAAGCCCTAATACATCATGCCTGTCATCATGCCATGGAAGTTGAAATGGAGGCTCTAGAAACAGATCATACATGGGACTTGGTGGATGCACCTGTTCATGTTTCATGTAGGATGTGGTTGGATCTTTACTATGAAATATCCCCTGATGGCACGGTTGGACGCCTGAAGGATCATCTTATTTCTAAGCACTACACGGAGACTTATGGCGTGGAATATTTTGGGACTTTTTCACCTATTTCTCGACTTAACTCTTTTTCACCTTCTTATTTCTTTATTGTTAATAAGAGTTGGCCTCTCTTTCAACTTGACATTAAAAATGCATTCTTGTGTGGTGATCTACATAAGGAAGTGGATATGGAGCAACTTTTGCATATTTTTTGCTTAGGGGGAGTGTTCTAAAGTATGTCATCTTAAGAAATCAATGTATGGACTAAAGCAGAGCCCAAGAGTATGGTTTGATAAATTAAGTCAGATCCTTGTTAAATTTTACTTTAGATGCATACATTTTGATCATTCTATATTTGTAAAGAGGCTACTGTGTGAATTGTCATTTTGATTATGCATGTGGATGACATCATCCTTTGTAGGAGTGACCATCAGGGTATTCCAGATACCAAGGAATACTTAAGAAAACACTTTATTACTAAAAATATAGGGTGTAGAAAAAATAAAATGGGAGGATAAAGAGATATTTTCTTATTGATAAGAGACAAAGTCCTTCATTATATATAGAAAAGGAAGCATGTACAAGGGAAGAAAATTTAATCCTAATGGGCCAAGAGAATTAATCCCATATAACATAACAAACTAAATATCAGTGTTTTAAAAAGCGGCCCAGGCACCTGCTTGAGCGGCCAATAGGTCCAAGCGCATGTTTAATTCCTTGAGCGGCCTCTCAGGAGGCACCCCACTAAGAGACCACATAAGGCTTGCCTAACCCTCCTATGTGCCCACCTGGTCCCCTGATTTGGGCTCTCGCTTTTTGTTGCCTAATTTTTGGGCGTTAGAGTTTTGTACTATTGCTTTCTCTTTTCATTTTTTGTAGTCAAATTTCGTTGCTTCTACTATATGTTGACTTTCTTAGTATCTATATATGTGTACGACTGGTTATATTAGCATGTCATGTAAAGTACACTACTATAAGTCTATAACAGTTTAATACATTGCTTCTTATATACATTTTTTAATATGAAACATTAATGTATAATACATTATATACCATTATATCTAGTTATCTACTGCATTCTGTATTTCTTTACCAATCTACCTTATATAATATAATATATTAATATATTTTATAGTGCAATGTATATTCTATTTTCTGTTGGATATTAATAAATTATATAAAACATTCTATGTATTCTATTGTTTATTGCATAATGTACATTAATACATTATGTATCTTCTACCGTTTACTGCATTTCAGTATATAAAGTTATAAATATGTTTACTATAGTTACCAGTAAACTATATGGGTATTACATTAGTGTCAAAAACTATTTGGGTGCTTGATTTTGTTGTGTAGGGTGTCTAGATTAGAATAAAAGTTCCTCATAATATATTACTTATCTAGAATATGTATATTTTTCTATTAACTTTATATAAGAATTTAGGTACTAGTTTTTCAAAATATGCCCACCTGGCACTTAAGCAACCACAAGGTGTTGTTCGCATGTTTCCTGCTTCTCACTTTCTAAAATATTGCTAAATACCAATAATTATAACATTCTCCCTCAAGCTGGAGTATGGTGAAACATATATTCAACTTGGATTTATAAGACTTAATTATACAGTATAAAATAAAAATAAAAATGTCACTCTCCATACAAGATTTTACACTCCTTAAAGATGACTTTCGAACAAATAAAATATTTAATGATGCCACTTTTGTAGGAATGTCTTGTAGGGTGGAAATACTCAAGCTTTAAAGAGGGTCTTTTGAAGTGCATCTAGAATGAAGAACATCTGATAAATGGAAGCTAAACACTACAACAAAAAACTCACCACCACCAATCTGGAGTAGACAATAGAAAACACCATGACTAGCCATCTTGACGGGAGAGGAATGTGTGAGTGGTATAAGCATATCCAACTCATCCCATGTACATAATGTAGTACGAATGTGGAGACACAATGTCAATGTAGTAGTAGAGGTATATCCAAATCATTTGATAGGTGTAGTCTGACAAAAATTAGCGCAGAAGACCACTGCACATAATGTGGCATGAACATGAATTTGACAAGGTACTAATGATAACAACTGGATCCATCTGGAGCGTGATGGGAATGAAAGACATCATCAAGGAAAACCCAAGTAGATCACTAGAAGAACCATCTTGGTTGATGCAACTTCAAGGTGACATGAATAAAATAGCTCATTAAAATCTAAACAAATCAACAACCTTACAGGTATAGAATTTGCATGCTAGAAAATGACGAGCTTCAGAGAAGTTTGATGTGAAGAAGCAACCATCCATCTCATCAGAATGCAATGGGAATGATCAACTGAAACATCATTAACACTCTAGAGGGAACAAGAGGCTGGAATAAGTGCATGAAACTCTATCCTGACATACATAATGTGGTACGAATGTGAGAAGCTTGATATCAATGTTGCAATTGAGATTCTTCAACGTTGAATGAAGTAGTGCCAAATGGAATAAGCATACATCGGCAACCCACGTGCATATTGTGGCACTAACATGAAGAAAGACAATGTCATTGGGAAAGATACACCAACGATCGATGCACTAGAAACATGAAGAAAATCTCTCCCCTTTATTCTCCCCCTCCCCCCCACACACAAATTCCGAAGTGATTGAGTAGATATTGTGGAAAAGATACAATACCTCCTATACGTGGACAATAATGCACACTAAAGGGGTTGTAGAGGGAATCTTTCAATGGGGAGGAATAATAAAAGCACAATGCCCCTTGTGAAATGTGGTGCCACAATGCAACGTGCAATGCAACGTTACGAGAGGCCATAGACCTTCTCCCTTTTTATTAATAAGAGAAACTAGATAATTTACATAGAGGTCCAGCAAGATATAAAAATTACAAAATAGAATAAATATGAAAGATATTAACACTCTCCCTCAAGATGGAGTGTATACATCGTGTAGACCCATCTTGTTGCAAAAACTCTGGAATGATGTTGGACTCAATGGCTTCATAAGAACATCTGCAAGTTGATCTTCAGACTTGACATGTGGAGTCACAACAGTTCCATTCTTGATCTGGTCTCTGATAAAGTGGCAGTCAACTTCAATGTGCTTAGTACGTTCATGGAATACTGGATTCTTAGCAATGTATATGCCTACTTGATTATTACATCTGAGTTCTATAGGAGATAAAATAGGAATCTTTAATTCAGAAAGTACAGATTCAACCCACTGCAACTCACAACATGCATGTCCCATTACTCTATACTCAGCTTCCATGCTAGATCTTGCCACAACATTTTTCTTTTTGCTTTTCCAGGTAATAAGATGATTCCCCATAAATGTGAAATATCCATACGTAGACCTCCTGTCATTCAGATTATCATCCCAATCTGCATCTGCATAACTAGTAAGAGACAGTGTGGATACAGGAGTCTTTGGCCTATAATAGGTGATTCCCTTACCAGGTGCCCCTTTTAGATATCTCAGAATATGAAAAATAGATGTCCAATGAGACTATTTTGGAGAGCTTATATGTTGACTCACCACTCCTACAACAAAAGAAATGTCAGGACGTGTGACTGTCAAATATATCAATTTTTGTGTAATATCCTGGATCTGGATAATCAATATCATCAGTCATATCCTTCATATGATAGTCCATAGGAGTAGACATAGGCTTGGACTCACTCATACCAGTTTCCTATAGTTAATCCAGCACATATTTTCTTCGACACAAATTGGTACCTGCATGAGATCTAAGTACTTCAATGCCCAGAAAATATCTCAGTTTTCCAAAATCCTTTGTGGGAAAGTCCCCTGCAAGCCCGCTTTCACACAAGATATGCTTATGGAATTAGTACCAGTGATAACAATATCATCAACATACACACCAATAATAATAGAACCACCAGAAGAAGTAGAATAAAATAAAGAGTGATCAATAACAGAATGAGAAAAACCCATCTTTAGCACAACATCACTGAACTTGTCAAACCAAGCTCTAGGAGATTGTTTCAATCCATAGATGGTTTTCTTCAACCTACACACCTTCGGACACTCCCCTTGAGCAACAAAACTAGGTGGTTGCTCCATGTATACCTCCTCTTGTAGATCATCATGAAGGAAGGCATTCTTTACATTGAGCTAAAATAGAGGCCAGTCAAATGTAGTAGCTAGAGATATAAGGATACGCACATAATTCAGACGAGCCACTGGTGAGAAGGTCTCAAAGAAATCAACTCCATATGGCTGAGTGTATCTCTTTGCAACCAATCTAGCTTTCAATCTCTCCACAGAACCATCTGGATTATGTTTTACTGTAAATACCCATCTTCATCCCACAACATTTTTATCTAGAGATAAGTCAACAAGTTCTTCGGTGTTGTTCTGTAACATAGCAGACATATCAACATGCATATCCTATTTCTAGCCAATATCCTTCATAGCATTAAGATGATTTCTTGGAATGACCACAAAATCAATCCCAAGAGCAAAGGAGCGAGTCTGTTGAGATAACTTGGACAAACAACATACATTTGTAATAGGATGTCGAATAGTACAGGAACATGTACCTTTACGAACAATAATGAGAGCATCAAGGTCAGATGGTTCCTCAAGAATCCCTTGAGTAGAGGAAGATGGGTAGGGCTCAGAGACTGGAGTCACTACCTCCTCTGGATCTTGTCTGCCTCGTCTGCTATAAACATGTGAATATTCCTAAATTTGTTGACCATCTACTAGCTTCTCATCCTGAATGATAGTATAGTCAGGAATGATAGGTGGCACTCTCTCACTCTGATGTGGTGGTGGCACTCTCTCACTAGCATCGTATGGGGGCACTCTCTCACATAATTGCTCCCCCTTACTGGGAACACTAGAGAAATAAGGAGTGGATTCATGAAAAGTCACATCTCTAGACACAAACATACGATGAAGACTTGGACAATAACACTTGTACCCTTTTCTAGTGTTGGAATACCCATGAACAAGAGTCCTAATTGACCTAGGAGATAACTTATCAGCCTTAGGATCAAAACTATGGACAAAAGAAGTACAACCAAACACTGTAAGAGGAATAAGAAAGGGTTGACCCTTGGGACGTAAGATAGAGAAAGGAGTACGTCCTTGAAGCATAGAAGAAGGTTGCTTGTTGATAAGAAAACATGTAGTAAGGAGAGCATTAGACCAGAACTGCTTAGGAACATTAGATTGAAACATGATTGTCCTGGTAATATCAAGAAGATGAAGATTTTTCCATTCTGCTGAGGGGTGTGAGGACAGGATGTACGATGTATCATCCCAACAGAACTACAAAAATAAGCCATGGCATTTTGAACATTTTCCAAAGCATTATCAGATTGAAGAACTTTAATATTGAAATGAAATTGAACTATTATTTCTTGATGAAAATGTTTAAAAATAGATAGTACAGACTCTTGAATTTTCAACAAATAAATCCAAGTCATCCACAAAGGAGATAAAATAATGAAAACCATTATAACTATGGTCTTTTACAGGACCCCAAACATCACTATGGACCAACTCAAAAGGACATGACGCTCGTTTATTGACACAACCGGGATAATACATTCTATGATGTTTCCCTAGTTGACATGACTAACATTCTAAAGACGATACTTGAGACAATTCTGGTTCTAACTTTCTCAGGCTCTATAATGAAGGATGTCCATATATGTAGTGCTACAGTAAGGGAGAGCCACTCAGCAAGACAACTGGAGTAGGAGTAGAAACTTGGCGAGGCAAATTGTCACTGTGGAAAAGGTAGAGATCACCTTTCCTAGCCCCCCACCAATCGTCCTCATACTCCAGAGATCTTGTAACATAAAACAAGAAGGACCAAAAGTTACCATACATTTCACAGTATCAATCAACTTAGCAACAGACAGAAGATTAAAAGGAAAAGTAGGCACATAATGTACAGATTTAAGATCAATTCTGGGAGTCAGAGAAATAGATCAACTGGCTAACACTCTCCTCACTGAACCATCTTCTATAGTTACAGATTTGTGAGGGATATGTGAGTCAATGGAGTGAAGAAGTCTCCTCATACCATTCATATGTTGTGACGCTCCAGAGTCAACAACCCATGACGAAGTGGAACCAGAAGCAAATAAAGAGGTAGCCTGATTACTAGTGGTGGATGCCAAGTTGGCTGAAGATGATGATCCCTAGCTCAAATGCTGAGTAGCCAGGATAAATTTATCATATTCCTCCTTGGTGAGTGTGATGCCAGAAGGACCAGAACTCAAAGAAGAATGCTTGGTAGACTCAGTAGTGGTAGCATAGTTTGTTGCTCCCACATATGGTGCAGCAGGTCGACCACGATTCTTCCAACATTTCTCAATTGTGTGTCCAGGTTTGTCACAAAAAGTGCACTTAGGGCAAGTTCCACGTCCTTGGCCCATACATGTCCATCCTCCTCTCACTGCAGTAGCTACAGAAGCATGAGAATATCCCTGAGATGAGACTACAGTAGGATCAACAGGTTCAAAATTTTCCTGTAAAATCCTTGAATAGGCCTCTTCCAAGATGGGAAGTTTATCAGAAGCTAAGATAACACTGTGGGATGAACTGTAGGAAGAACTCAGACCAGACAATAATTTTGTTGTGATCAAGTCATCTTTGTCTTTGACTTGCTCCTTGACAGTTACTGGATGGTAGAAACTCAGCTCTTGTGCAATACCTTGAATCACTCCAAAGTATTCTTCTAAATGTCAGTCTCCATGTCATTCTGCAAACAAGCGATCATATATCATGAATTGAAGAAGTGCATTCTTCTCTTAATAATAATGTTTCATCACTGCATCCTAGATCTGTTTGGTGGTAGTGTAGAACATGAACCTCGAGGCGATCCCAGATTCCATGCTCCCCCACAACTAGGTCTTCACCAGACTGTTATGATGCTTCCATTCAGCATAGCCTTTGTCAGTAAGTGCAAGAGGATCAGAATCAATGTGTCACACCTTGTCGCATGACTCCAATACAATATGGACATCATTCATCCATAAGAGATAATTCTTCCCATTCAGCTTGATGGAGGGGATAGGAGACATTTCACTGTAGATGGTATATGCCATGGTGTCCTCCATGATTTGATGAGAAGAAGAGTGACGGATTGATACACGTCACAAGAAGATATGGGTGAGGGGCAGATACATGTCACGTCACAAGATCAGATGCGTATCTGACACATCAACAACCCCCAATTGAAATTCCCTAATCACACATGGAGGAGATGTGATTAGGAATTTCTTATGTACCGACAGACCCTCTGGTTTGGGATTTAGAAATCCGATGAATCAACTGAAGGACCCGACGATCCAGAGATATAAGAGAAGGGGGACAACGGCTACGGTGCCTGGCTTGAGAGACGTCTTCTCCGCCCGCTTTGGGCCGGCGACGCGGCGGTCGGGGAAGGCTAGCGACGTGCACTATTCACACAGAAATCAATGTTCACTCTGTCATACTGTTCATGTGTAATGGTCACCATAAAAAACACTGTTCACCGCCAGAGTTATTGTTCATGAGGGAGACCTGTGGCGACGTTGGGTTGTGAAAAATGGGTAGGGTTAGGTTAGGAACCTTGATGCCATGTGAAATATGGTGCCGCAATGCAACGTGCAATGCAGTGTTAAGAGAGGCCATAGGCCTTCTCCTTTTTTATTAATAAGAGAAACTAGATAATTTACGTAGAGGTCTAGCAGGATATAAAAATTACAAAATAGAATAAATATGAAAGATATTAACACCCCTTTTTTGGTACTTTATAAACTAGTACAAGGGTCTTTTGCCGTATATATAGTTGATAACACGATTTATTGTTCTATATGACCCGATTAGTCAGATCTGATAGAAAAATATATTGTATGTGTTAGGTCACAAAATAGATGAAAGAAGAAGAGAGGGGACGACTATGAAGGCTGGCATGATGACTGTAGGCAACCAAGCCTAGAAGATATGATGAAGGCAACCCAAAGGCAGAGTCTCTCTCTTACGTTTTCGTAAGTTGATCTCTTTAGGTATACGTGGGAAGTTTTGATATTAGGTATAGGTAACATGAGTTGCACTCATCTTGGTATTAGGTATGGGAAATTTTTATATGTCACGTAAATAATATGAAATACATTACAATTAGGCCACATTCTCAAACAAAATTCATGGTATTTTATAACATTATGAAATTATGTTTTTGAAAATTGAATTACAACTTACGTCATGCATGTTATACTTTCAGTACATATGTGGTTTAAGTTTTATGTGAAATGTATAGATTCTAGTTCTAGGATACTACCTACACTATTCTATGCTACTCTTATCTCATCCTAAAGTCTTGACTTGGACCTAGGTACCTAAATTATAAAATTAATAGGATTAATCCAATTGCATTAGAATTTAAAGCATTTGCATGGACATACTAGAAAGTAAATAAACATTTTATCTTATAGTATTTTTTTAGTAATTTAATCCCACTAGCTGTGTATCGTAAATATCTAATGTACATTCTTGTCTCAGATGGACCACATGTCAAGGAGTAACTCAAATTTAAAGGACATGAGTCTCAAGTACTTGAGAAGTTATCATGCACATTCATCCTACTCTAAGAAAATTATGAAATCAAGAATTCCTGTAATTAATTCATGCAGTTTCATTTTAAAAATCAAGTAGTTCTAGTTCACAAACCAAAAATGTATCTTAACTCACAGAGATTATTATATATGTATATTGGATTTAGAAAGCCCAAGAAAAGATAATACAACCATGAACTCAAGAGGTAATAACCATTAAACTACTATATTATATAGATCAAGCAAGAAAATATGTTTTGACGTGATCCATTTCAAGAAAACCACTATTTATCTCTATAACATGAAGATTGGAGGAGAAAGTACAAAGGAGATGATGCTTCTCCCAAATATAAACCACAAAAAGGAATAAACATGAAGAAAGAATAAACAATGGTTTTCTTGTATCGCGTAAGCAAAAACACATTTTCTTGCTTGATCTATCTAATTTCATGGCTTAATGGTTAATATCTCTTTAACTTGTAGTTATGTTGTCTTATCTTGGGCTTGATAACCCCAAGATCTGTATATAATTATCTCTTAAGTGGCAAATATGGAAATTAGTGTTTGTGAACTAGAAGTAGTTGGTTTGTGGCATGAAACTTCATGGATTAATTAGAGTATATTCCTAATTAAGTAACTTGGTGTAGAGTAGAATAGTTGTTGATGTTAATCAAATTATTCTCTTCCAAATACAATTTCCTAACTTCGAAACACCACGACTAATTTTCTAGAATCTACATTGTAGTACTAGTATAAATTATTGAAATGTTTGGATGATTAGATGTGGAATGTGTTAAAAGGTGATTTCAACTATAAAGAATCCACTTTCTCTTGAATCTCATCAAACTCCATTTCTACTTGGATTTAATCATTGGATTTAATTTTTTATAATTAAATAGAATCAAACTATCAAACCAATCAACAATATTTTGTTCGCAATTGCAAAGTTAACATAGTTAAAATAAATTCCAAAGTCCACTTGATTTCTTATGGATTTTACCTAGCTCTGTACTATTTTTTTATTTATTCTATTATGAGTGACATGCGATGATTGAATTGTTTAACTGATCATACACTTGGTACACATCAATTTTTTGGCAATATTGTTGGGAAATCAATCCCTTTTTAGGGATTCTAGTTCAAATGATGTGTGCAAAATGTATGATTTATAAATTGTACATTTTGATAGATGAAACAATAACCATGTCTTTGAAGGACACGATATAAAGAAATTTTATGTTTATCACTTTCATAGATCTATGGATAAATTGTGGAGAATATGTTTTACGCTCGTGTGAACTATAAAAATAGAATAACTATGAAAAGGAGGAGAGGTATATAAGAAGGGTGAAATTAGAGGGACATTCCACCCCAAATCATCACTCCATGGAGAAAGTCACCCTTCTAACTTGCTTTCTTATTCCTCTTCTAGTTTTAAGGCCTCCTATTCATTCTTCTCCCTTTCCTTCTTAGTCTAGAGGGTGGGAAGATTGCTCTCCAGAGCCCTCAAGTCACCCAATGTGTTTTGGCATGGAATGAGTTGATCCCCTTGTAGTTGCACTCATCTTTGTATTTTTTTCTCAACAAGTGTTCGAACCAACGTGTCTAGCGTTAGAACGATGTGTCATGCATGTCCCAAACATGTATTTCCAAGGAATAACCACCCAACTACAAGTCTCATGCCATGTCTTGGGGAAGACATATCATCTCCTCCTTAGTTGTTGCTACGCAAAATCAATTAGGGAAATCTGATATGTGACACAACATGTCATATTGTGTCATCTAATACAAAGCCTCAAGCTGAGTCTTTGATTTGACATGTAGTGTCCAAGACTTTTTGTACAAATTTTTCTATTTTCTCCTTTTTGTCTCGGTCTTTGTGTGTTCTTGGTCGTTGAAGTATACAAATTCATCTTTATCTCTTCATGAAATAACTATTATTCAATCCCATAAGATATAATCATGAATTAGGAGCTAATACATATATCATTGTGATAAGACAAGATGATACATGCATAAATAATAGTGTGAAAATAGTATAAAATGCACTCATCAGTGCCTCAAGCTAGAAAAACAACAAACTCCATGTAAAGGGGTTCCATAAGATCTGACACACTAAAGGTTCTACAAGGGCTAACACGCTAAATAGAGTTGTGAAAGAATAAGCTTTATATTGAATGCAATGGGATTAGATGAATACAAGACTGGACACCCCCATCCTATATATAGGAGCAAGGGAGAAACCCTGAGACTTGTGTCCTAAGTAATTTAAATGGATCGAGACACTAAAGGTCCATCAACTAATTAACCTATTAACTAAATAGGCTAATATAGACTCTCTAACACTCCCCCTCAAGCTGAGCATGGGTGAAACTTGTGTCCAAAGCTTGGAGGTTACAAGACTCGATAAAACTATAAAAGAAATGATAAATGAAAGGTAAAAGATAAATATCACTCCCCATAAAAAAATTGATACTCCCCCTTAATTAATACCTCCCCTAAACCATGTGGTGACAATGCCTCTCTTCTTTGAAATTGTATTCTATAGGCTGGAGATCCTCGAGATTTGAAGGTCTTTGGATTGCATCTGGAATGAAGAGCATCTAAAATGGAACCTGATACTACAGCAGTGATTCGCCACTTGGAGTAGACGATCTTCAACACCATCACTACATCATTTTCATTGGATTACATACTTTACGCGGCATGAACGCGGATGCCCAATGTAGATGTAATAGTAGCGGAGTCTTTGAATTGTCTAAGAAGATGTGCATAATGTGGTAGGAACATGAATGGACAATATGCTTGTAATGCAATGCAGGTACCATAAAACTCTGACGCATGAGCCTTGGGGGCTTGATAGGAAAGGAGATATCATCCATCAAGGAAAGTCTCAAGTAGATCAGCAACAGGTGATGTCGAAATAGCATATGTGGCTTGGAGAAGATGTGATGAAGCAGCTCGGTGAAGATAAACTGGATGAATCAACCTTGCAGAAGTAGATTGATAGGCTTACTAAGCTTCTAAAAAATTGAAGAAGCACCCTCTATCTCATGTGAATGCAGCTAAAGTATACCATCAACACTTGACGTACATAACATGGTACTAACGTGGATATCTAGGTGTTGATGTTGAATGAAGATCCTTCATTGTTGTCTGGAAGTAGAGAACGAATGTGTTAAATAATGCAAAGCTCCATGAAGATAATTGTAACATCCCTGACCTGGGTTATGCCATAACCTAGAAGTTTTGCCTAAATAAGTTATTCATAAACTTTTTTTAATCTTATGAACAGTAATTAAGACTCTCATTGAGTTTAATTTTCAAGTTTGAGCTTATTTGTAAACTATTTGTGCATTATATGATAGTTCGGGTGTAAACTATAATTTACCCAAAATGAAAGGTTATATTGTAATATGTCACATTTTGAACATTCCCCAAGTGTCTTAGCATCATAAGAGAGATAATGATGCTAATGGGTGGCTTGTGGAGAGCCAAAGCTTCAAGTTAGAGCTTGTTTGAATAATGTTTATGTCTTGTGTACCAATTTTGGTGCAATTTGCAATTTACCCAAAATGTAGGGTTGATATGAAAATTACCACCTCTAGAGTGTCCCTATTCTCTCTTGGCATCATATAGAGGATATATAAAGAAGGAGGCACCATGTTTGAATCATTTTGAGTGGTAGCATTCTTGGTAATGAAAAGACCAAGAAAAGATGTATACTTGAAGCCTTTTTTTTAGTTGTATCGAATTGTAGAGGTTATATGGGGATGCCTATCGGCCAAGGAGCCCTAAAGGAGGTCCCATATCGTTTTGTAAACTCTTTTCCTTTTTCATGATGGATTAAGAACCTCAAGGAGGTGATTGATATCGATTTGCAACTTTCCTTAGAAAAAGTGTATCAATTTGTGAATAAAGTGATGTTGAGTTGAAATAACTATTATCCCTAGATTATCCTCTAGAATTTTTCATGTCAAGATAAATATGCATGCATGGACACGTGTCAACCATGCATGGACATGTGGCACCTAGTAGTATAAAATGATGACACCTCTTATACACTCTCTCTCATGAGCCTCAATTATATATACCACTCCTTTCACCTACTAATGAATCTTTTCGAACCCTATCACTCCATTTCTCTTAGATATCATGCAAGGAAGTAAGGATCAAGTAGGAGCTTGAGCCATTAAGCCTAAGGTGAATCCATGGTCACCTTTAACCTTGGATAAAGCATGATCTCAGGTTGTGATTCTTCCTTTCTTTTCTTCTTCACCAAGTTCTTAATTACGGCGATTCCTTTCATGTAGAAGAGTTGTGAATGAGTCTTGGATTTGTAATAAGCTCATCTTCAACCTTGAGAACGTGAAGCTTAGGAACTTGGATCTTTGAAGTTGTTCTTGAGGTGGGTTATATAACTTGAACCCAATCATGTTATTATTCACCATCAATCTTTCCATATTTGATGATCTACTTTCAATTTCGAATTTTCTTATATAATTGATGAATCCATGAGTTCTATTAGTGACATAGGACTATTGTCCATGAACTAGAACAATAAGGAATGAATCTAGAGCTTGATGATGTTGACATCATCATGGCTCAACCCGATATCAGGTTGAAGCACCTCTTTGCCTGATATGGTGTGAAGCACACACACACCTCTTTGCCCGATATCGTGTGAAGCGTGCACACACCTCTTTGCCCAATATGGTGTGAAACACACACACCTCGTTGCCCGATATGGTGTGAATCACACACACACCTCTTTGCCTGATATGGTGTGGAGCACACATACATCTCTTTGCCCGATATGGTGTGGAGCACACACACACCTCTTTGCCTGATATGGTGTGGAGCACACACACAACTCTTTGTCCGATATGGTGTGGAGCACACAAACACCCCTCTTTGCCTGATATGGTGTGGAGCACACACACACCTCTTTGTCTGATATGGTGTGGAGCACACAGACCTCTTTGCCCGATATGGTGTGGAGCACGCACACACCTCTTTGCCCGATATGGAAGTAAGCACACACCTCTTTGCTCGATATGGTGGAAGCACCTCAATCCAATACTTGATTGAGTAACACATGAAGTGTGTTATGTCAAATTATACATCAAGATGTTTAGTGTTCAATGCATTTTGATAATTATAGGCCAATGTACCTTGAGAGAAGGATTGAGCCAACTTACTAAAGTATGATGTAATCATTATCCTGGTGAGGATGAGAGAGAAACTCATACTTTGTGTGTTAATCATTCAATGAGCATACATTGATACCCCTATATGTGTAGAGATATAATTAGGGTTTTGATTCTTGATAATATGAACTTGAAACTCTAATCCGTTAAAGAGGGAAACCCTAACCGTACTCGGTGAAAAGGGAAACCCTAACCCTAATAGTGGAAAGGTTGTATTTCTCTTATGTTGCATGGTAATAATATGTACTTGATATTGCTTCTACCATGAAATAATAACCATGCAAGTATCATGAGATGGTAAATATAGCCAGGTATGAGCTATGATGTTTCGTATGATACATAGTAAATGGGCCTTGTGAGTCATGTGAAATATTTGTGCAACAAGTATTGTGTATACCTGGGTCTGAGGACCTAGAGGTAATAGTTACCTGATAAGAGGTAACAATGTTTAGTAATGAACTAAGGGTTTGAATACCTAGATCTAGCAATCGTGATGATGATAATGTTAAGGGATGAGAATCCCTAGTAATGTGATAAGGGACTGAGATCCTGAGTGTTATGCATTCAATGTGTTCCAAACATTTATAAAAGTATCTGATAAATGTATTACACTTTTCTTTGTAGAATCTGTTATAATTCTTGTTTGTAACTTGATTGATGCTAAAAGATACTGTAATACACCTAATTAATCAAGTGAAATATTATCATGTAGTGCCCAGGCCATAGATCCATTCATTGTTAGGATTTGTTGAATGGTGAAATGAGTTTAACTCAGAGGGCATATTTTTTAATGTGTGGGTTTGATGGATGAACATATCCTTACGTCCATATGGGGATTGATGTATTATCTCCCCGATGAATTCTAGGGTTTCTGTGTGATTTCCCTCATGAAAATGTACCGAGGATTGATTTGATATCTCCTCGAAGAGAGTGCATGATGTGGCTGTAGCTCTTTAGTGAAGGTGTCGCTATACCCCAACAAGCTAGTTGTAGTTTGACTTGTGGTCACTGCCAGTGGTCTCCTACTGACCGAGAGGGGTGAGGTCATGGTAGATGGCTCTTCCATTGACCTTATCTGGTACCGATGCTTTACGTAGCCATGGTCGGTTGGAGCATGAGTGGTATACCTCATCTCCTCTGGGCATAAGTGTGATTGTGAAGATGTAATCAGCCGTGTAGCATATTTTCTTGAGAATTGAATATGGAAACCTTGGTTGATGCTCCATTACTTTTATACATATTAGATTGGTAGATTGTATACAAATTCTTCACATTCTTTGTAAAGCAAATAGATGATATATAGCTCTGTCATAGATAGTTGAATTGCTTATACAATGCCAGTACTCAGCACTGTAATTAAATAGTGATTAAACATACTTATTTACATAAAAGATCCTCTTCTCAGTTTTATACTATTGGTAGAGAGTTATATCTCTCGCTGGGACAATTGTCTCACCCCGTGGATTCCACAATTTTTAGGTGGATGCGGACAAGGAGGTAAAGATCGTACTACAGAGGAAGGATAACAATATCAGGGACAGCAGTAACAACCCAGATTGACTGTATTGTATGTCGTGTCTTGTAGATAGAAATCTTATATGTCGTCTCTGTACCCTCAGGTCCTTGGGAGTTAGTACATAATGATTTTATGAACGATCTGAGATTTTGGCTTTATTGCCTCGAGGTTTTATGTTGCTTATGTATATGTTTAGGCAAAGCAACTAGTACATGGTATACTCGAGATGAGATGGTACAATGCATGTACAATGTGAACCATGATGTATGTTAAGTTTTGGTTCTTACTTTAAGAGTTTCTTGGCAATGGATCTCTTTGCAAAATGGTTTTAATTTTTAGTGATTTTCATTAATCCGATGCTAATGGTTATTCCACGTAATTAAAATGCATTGTGGCAGCTCAGTTGTTGTCGGGCCGTCACAATAACAACCTGAATACATATATCATATCTTCTCATACTCTCTCTCATACATATTCTCTCACTCTCTCTCTCTCTTCTCATCTCTTCCTCTCCTCTCTATCCCCCCCACACTAAATATGACGAGAGTGCGTGTTTGGTGTGGAGAAATGGACATATGACCCCCCTGCATTGTGGAAAGGGATACATCATATGGGTGGGTGGGAAAGGAATTAGTGGATTTGAGAGAAATTTATGTATATGGAGATATGTAATATGTGGAGACTGAAACGGATAACCGGAGAGAGTATGCTGAATGGGTCAGTGTAAGATTCGGGTAGAAAAATTAAATGGATCTATAGCAAAGATATGACCGATTCAGGATCCAAATAGGCATAATGAATATGGGGGGAATTAATAACTGGGAGTAGATATAGATGGGAGGTGATGGTGGAGTGATGAAAATAGCCACAAAGGTGATGAAGAGTAGAAACTTACGGGATGTAGCAAAAAAAGGCCGGATTATGTCACTCAGTAATGAAGCACTTGGTCGTAACAGAGGAGATGACAAAGGGTCTCCTGCACGGCTCCGGAGATATTGCATGCAAAGAGGATGCATGCAGAGCCAAGGGTGGAGCCTCTCCATGAGAGACAATGAAGGGTGATGTTGAGGACGTCAGGAGATGGCATGTGCAAAACTCAGTACTACTGATTTGATGTCAGTAGTGTTGAGATCTTTCTGGACGGTGGGTAGCAGGTTGGCGGCGACTGAATGCTGCTTGATGGCAATGATGGTTGCTACTTCTGTGGTTGGTGGCGCTTATGATGTTGCTACTAGATGGTGATAGTGGCGTCGGTAGGAGGCGAAGGTGCAGAGATGGATGCTTGGATGTTGGCGGTTATGGTTGTTGGCTGATGGTAGGATTGTTGCTGGACGGATGTCGATCGAAGGCACTGGGAATATAGCGGCACTATTGTTGTTCGTGGAATATGGGCAACAGAGGTGGAAGGTAGTGGGTAATGATGCAATGATGGAAGTAGATATGTGATGGTCGGAAAGATCACCTGTGGTAATGTGTGGATTTGAAAAACATAGATCGCAAGTCGAGAATTAGTGTCGATGTATTGATATATGTGAAAGTGGAAGAAGGAGAGCCATGGAGGCTGGAATTTCCTAGCGGGAAGCCGGCCTAAGCCATGGCAACGGTGACGGCAGCCCACAGGAGGGGGTTCTTCCCCTTAGTTGCTCTCTACAAAATATGAGCGGCGGGAGCTAGGGTTGCGTGCGTGTCAGAAAGGAGAGGGAGGAGGGGCAGTGGCTAGGTTTCCCTCAAGAGCGAACACACTCTATTCACGTAGGAATTACTGTTCACTCTGTCATACTGTTCACGCCGTCGTTACTATTCATGCCACCATTTTTTCTCACTGCTCTGATACCATGTGAAAGAATAAGATTATATGGAATGCAATGGGATTAGATGAATACAAGAGTGGACACCCCTATCCTATATATAGGAGAAAGGGAGAAACCCTGAGACTTGTGTCCTAAGTAATCTAAATGGGATGAGACACTAAAGGCCCACTAACTAATTAACCTATTAACTAAATAGGCTAATATAGACTCTCTAACAAGAATAACTAAAGGAACAAAACTAACCATTAGGAGAAAATCCTCAGGGGCTATCTCACTCTAATGATATCACTTTAGGTTAGCATCAAGCACTCTCATTTTTATTGGATATCATTACTAAACTGAAGGATAACTAGCATCTTTGCTTATTGTTGGATACTTCCTATATCTATTCTGGTATACATCTTCATTTTCCTAACAATGAGTAGCCCATTTCACCATCCCCACTATAGACATCTAGGGAAATGATCTACGATGTTCAAGCATCTATTACAATATAATTCTTTGATTTTGTCACTCTTACTAGTTTCACATCTTATTGAAAGCCTAAAATGATAAATACAATTCACTACGTCATTCTACTGCCTAGGCTTTGTTGTTAAGATTCGTACTTAAACAGATCTCCTACAAAGATATATGTTTGAAAGGAATCCTTGATTAAAAAAATCATATATGATGATCATTTATTTCATTGACATATAATACTAGTTGCCTTAAGTATTTGCATCATAACACATTTAGGGTTTTGTTACATATCACCATCATTCGACGTTTCCCTCAGTTAAGTATAACTTCTAATAAAAACCCTAAAGCATATTAATCATTTTTGGCTAGATAAATTAATAATCACATAAGAAGAATTTCAACACTTACTTTAATATAGCTATACCGTAGTGCAAATATACCCACAAATATACTTTTGTTATTTTTGGAATTTACCAATTAAATTTATAAATGTTCTATTCTGGAAGCATTCACTTCCATTGTTCATTCATCAATTGAGTATTAAATCAAGCATCAAAATCATATTTCCAATTTGTTCAGTAGAAAACAAAAAAATGGGCTTCATCTTGCTGGCATCCAACTATAAGTAGAAGATTAGTGAATTTATTTATGTTGCAATATACTCATATGAAATACCATGTCACCTTTATAACATCTGACTAGAAAATTTAGATTCCATATAAATATAAAGTGATCCACTACTTCAACAAATCCAGTTACGAGAGACTCCAATTTTCTATGAATGAGGAAAAATAGTGAATGAAAGTGAAGAATTCTGTTTCTTGAGCCCTAGCTAAAGAATTTCATTTGAAAGAAGGCTTAAATGAGAAATTTGGTGTAAAATATTGTATTCACCATAAAATTACTTGATTATTACAGGTAACAACACTCTATAGTACATGATTACTAAACTCTAGGGTTGGTTCTCTAAGCCCTACTTTTCCACCTCTTAGGCACTTCTTTGAATTCCATGTAATATATGACACTCTTTAATCTCTAGGGCATGATCTAGGTATATATTTAACTATATGTGATTACTTATGAAATTGCCATTTCTCATTCTTTTAAAAACTACATTGGTCTTGATGAGTTGGTTGTCTTCTTGAATAGCCGCCTAACTAATACAAATCAGATCACATTCAAGACAATCTATTTGACATGACCACATGAACTCTAGAACAAGGCACCAATTAATTGATCTATCTTTTGATAGTCGGTCTGACAATTGGAGTTAAGTTAAACACTGGTCAATCAACTTCTAGTACTCGAACCTATAAATTGGCTTTACTCTATATTAGTCATCTTTGTATTCAAAGTTAGCCTGAATTTATGAAAAAATACAATCATATTTACCTCATTAACATCACAAATTGATTTGATCTTGCTATTCATTGACCATCTTCTCTATCATACATAGGTCATTATACTCCAAATGCATGCAAGTTCATTCGGATCCAGTCTAAGTCAAAACCAAACTACCAAAGTTTTTTATTAGGTGAAAAATTAATTAATATGTCACAAACTCCATTCGATAAATATCATAAGTACATATTCTTGTCCGTTCTCTTGACAAAATAGGGTTTTGTTTCTATGCATTTATAGAAGTAGTGAATTACTTGTATGGTTCTCATATTTTATCATTACACAATCTCAATTATATTTAATTCAAGGTTTAATAATGTTGAACCAACTAAATTAGAGTTTAAACACAAAACCAACCTATCACCGACATAACTAAATAAACATGCATATTGAACTAAATATGCACTATAAACATAATTGATACTACTAGACTGAGTTAGTTCATCTCATGAAAAAGTTTTATCCTCATAACTTCAAAAGTGTAGGAGATGACCGATGATTCTATTTATGTTTTCTCTATTTCATACTGTTAACAAGACAACTAGTATTCTACGTATAATTCTCGCCGATGACTCCCAATTGTCTATTGGAGGAGTTAGCACTCCTCAAGCTTCTTCCACCTCACCTCTTAATTCCTCTCATTTATGCCAACATTTCCACTAAACTTGTTATCTATCAACAAACTTGTTTGTTAAAAATAGTGCTTCTTGATGTTGGTTTCTGGATATTGTTTTTTTGCAAGACCTTCATACGAGGATGATGAGTGGAGTGAAGGTCTTAATGGTCTATACTATCTTGATGTTGTCTTGAAAACTCATGGTGCTTTGACTATTTTGTCCTCTATTTCAACATTACATCGACACTATTAGCTTGGGCTACCATTCTTAGTCAATATGAACATTTTGTTTCCTAATATTTTTTATTCTGAGTTAGAATGTGTGTCTTTCCAGTTTCAAAAGAAAATCATACACAATTTTCTACTTAACCCTAATTATCTAGCACTGCATGTTTTAATATAGTTACTCGATGTATGGGGCCATGTACATCGAGTTACAAATTCCTTCCTTTATTGATGACTTATCTAGTGTGACATGGATTTTTCTTCTAACAAATTGTTGTCAAGTTTTTCCCACTATTCTTTAGTTCTTTGTAGAGATTTGAACACAATTCTCATACCCCTTTAAGATCCTTCACACACACAATGCCCTGGAATATGTTCAAAAGGACCTAACAACCTTATTCCAAGCACACTAGACGATTCATCAACCTTCTCTCCTAAATACTCTATAGTAGAATGGTGTAGTTGAATGGAAGAATTTCCACTTCATAGATGTTTCCTGAACCATCACTCTTGTGCTCATGTTCCTAAGCATTTTTTTTAGAAGTCCTCCTCTTTGCTTTGATTGCTTTCCCATTTTAAGCCCGCTTTTTGCTGCTTTTTGTTGGGTTAGCTTAATTTAGGCCCAAAACCTTTTTTTCTTGTTGTGATGTACAAGTGTATTTATCCAACACCTTTTTTCTTCTTACTACTTATGTATTATATCACAATGTTTATGGATTTCAGCATATTATATACATGTCTTCTACTGTCTAGTTTTAGCACACGTTGTATCAATTATATCTTCTACATTACATACATATATTCTACATTATATGCGATGTTAGCTAATTTGTACTTAGTAAGATAGCAACATACCTGAATATATGATTTTATATGCTTATATCAAACTGAATATGATTGCATTGTTGGTTACAAATTTAATATATTCTCAGATGTTGATTCTATATAGCTAGTTAGATATTTTATAGTAACATTAATGTCAATAATGTGATTTCATACTTATACAAGTATTTACTTATACGCTTATATTAAACGAATATAAAAATATAGTTAGCTAATGATTTAGTATATTCTTAGCGATAGATTTATATCTAGTTAGCTATTTTATACTAACAGTCTGACAATGACCATGTGATTTTCTATAGATGGTTGAATTGATTAACTCTTTATTGTTGTTACTTCGCATTACATTTAAAGGAATACACATATAAACTATGTAAAACATTCACAATTTATATTTTATGCATGTATATCTATATATAAATTTTAAGAAATATTTGAAAAATAAGCATTTTCTTTTTTAAAAAGCATCCTCTTAATCTCCCTGCATGGCGATTAATCAGCTACAAGGTCTTGTCCACTCGCTTCCTACTTCTTGCTTTCTAAAATATTCGGAAAAAGTGATTCGTTAGTGTAGATGTAATCTGCTTTGAGTTCACACCCTACTACTCAGAAAGCGACACTCTTCTCACTATAGATCAATCACTTCTTCACCCTTGGTCTCCTTATTGATATCAGTTGATGAGTCACCAAGTCCTCCATCCAACAAACCACTACATGTCTACCCACGTCGACATTGCCACTCAGATCATGATCATACTCCTACATCTGTCTCACACCAAAGGCCCTTATCCAAAAGAAGCTCCCACTTCTACTCCTACCTTCTATGACTTTGATAAGTCTTTTACGGAGACAAGGGGTAAGAGTGTGTGCACTTAGTATGATATTACCAGATGTTGAACTCTTGGTCACCTTAGTCCTATATTATCCTACTTTACTGTTATTGTATATTATGTTATTGTACCAAAGACAATAGTTGAATCCCTAGCCTCACAAGAGAATCACCCTCCTAAGTGGTATTGGTTAGCTACTAACCCTGTATGGGTTAGTATATAAGGTTAGGCGACCTTAGGTAGGAGCGTTTATCATCTACTAATAAACTAGAAATATTTAGGTCATATGGGATATATATGTCTTAGATTAATGTGGGAATCCCTCTTGGAAGGACCGGTAATGGATCCGCCCCATCATGGTAAATTCTCTAGGCGAGACATGCAAAGGCAGGTCCACACATCACACTTGTCAAGGCGACACAACGTTCCAACTGAACACCTTGTGACTATGTGCGACTAAGTGTCTCGTAGGCAACCTTTAAAAATTAATTTATGTATATGTTTTATGTATATATCCATATTTGTCAAGGTTTTTATGAATATTCCCTACGCATACACATTTTATAGTTATATATCTAGTTATTTACATATTTATAGTTTATCTCCCCATCCATATATTCTATTGTATAACAAAATAACCAATTACATTTTCATATATTACCATTAACAATATTGTCAAGAACCAGAAAAGATTTATTGTCAAGAATGTAAGAGAGTTATCGACAAGTAAATATATATTTATTGTCATACATATCTGCAAGTATGAAGCAATAGATATTGTAGCAACACATCCCACTATCACACTGACAACAAGATGTTACGTGAAAACGTGCGGAAATCACCATAACCACAAATTACCAAAAACACGGGTTAATTGAAACTGATTGCGGAAGGCTAATAAACAGAGAAACTATTACATTTAAGTCCTCATCCTGCAAGGAAATAGGTTATACAAATATTTACAAGCCTTGATGCGTGTCCACAGCTTAGAGGAACAGCTGTCTAATCAGCACATGAGTTCATCACCTATTTATATGTACATAAAGGCCCACATCCGGCCAGCAGTAGGATATACAAAACATCAACAGCTAAACATCATGAAACAACGTCAAAATGCTCCCAAAGACCTGAGAGTACAGGGATGACTCTAGATTCTACTACAAAACAACCCAAACAGCAGCATATCCATCGCTTGCCTTCTACTGCTCGTCTTGCTGCTCGGCCGCAACTCCGCGACTACCACCACGCCTAGCTCGACCACCTAAAAAGGTTATAAACCAGCGGGCTGAGACACACAGTCCCAGCGAGAAACATAACACCCCGCCGAAACTATAAAACCAAAGAAAGATTAAAGCAACAATAGCAGGTAACTGATAAAGGGTATAACAAGAGCAGTTCTAAAGTAAAGTTGTTCCTACTTTCAAGCTTACCAGATGTACGGAAGATGTATACCCAAGTATTTATTTTATGGAACATGATTAACATGATAAGATTTATAAGGTCTTACCACATATCATGTGGAGTATATAAGTAACCACAGGTATAACAAGATTAACTACACAAGCAAGGCCTCAACCAATGTTTCGTGTTTTGCTTTAAGCAGTAAATACTATACGGCTGGATTACGTATTATTATGCCTTGAGGAAGTGAGCCGTACCGCTCAAATCCAACTTCGGTTACGAAACCCAAGTCGGTGACATACAAGGTCAATGGAAAGCCGGACTCCACGACCTCTCTGCCTCGTGGTCAGTGCACGAGTACAACACAAGCAGGACCACAGTCTCTTGCTTAAGTGGCCTCAGCCACAGGGTCAGGCTACCCTCTGCCTAGCCCACCTTGGTACAGGTCTCGGCGCTAGTGAAACTGAGCCACATGCTTGTTCACCATGCTCTGAGCCATGAATGCATTCATGCTCCCATATCACATATCCTGAGCCATGGGCCTGTTCACCATGCTCTTCACGTATTGAGCTACGGGCCTGAATCTGCACTCTGGAGTCTACAACCAAAGTTGCACTCCTACCTCCTCACTTTAGGCTAGGAGAAACCTTGCATTTTCAACAATATGCGCTCCGGGTTAACCCGCAGGAGAACCCGTTACACCATCACCAGCTCCTGACGATGATGGATTTATGGCCAGGGAAAATTACATGATTTGTTCCACTATGATTAGTTAGTATATTTTATGTGGATTGCAAGATTCAACCATGTTATATAACATGCAATCTATAACAAGAATAAACAACATGAAACTCAATATTATGCTTTTATTGTAATCAACATCATCCTGATCCATCACAAGGATCCAACATTACATGTTACCACTTGGCCTCTTGCCAATCATCTAGATCCATCTCAAGGATCATCACATTGCCATGGGATCTCAATCCCTGATCACATAATGCTACTGTATCTCAAGGCATTCTCATCAACTTAGGCACTTTAACCAAACTTAGGTTCTCAGACCAAAACACATCATGTATGTCATCTCATCATCAAGATTAACTATCAAAGTAATGTTACTCATCATATATATACCTCATAGCCCTTACCTAGCTATGCATCACCTGCATGGTTAGTACAATCATCATGGATTAACAGAAATATCCTATTATTGTCATTGGGAAACATTGATGATTATATGCTTTATCATACATTTCTCGACCTGTGATCATAACACCATGCAAGGCATCTTATATACTTATCATTATCTCAGCATTATACATATCATTCCAGATGACCATAATACATGCAAAGTCATGTCAAGTTTACATAGATGAGCTCTACTATAACGATTACCATGAACCATATCAAGGATCACTACCATAAAAAAAATGTAGTTATAGGAACAAGATCCAGCGTATAGAAGGAACATAACCCTCACTAAAAGTACCTACTACCCTCACCAAAGGTTTTTCGGGTAGGGCACCCTCACCAGAAGCGTTCACTTTCCTCACCAAAGGTGGTATCGGGTAGGGTACTCTCCCCTATCGCCCAACACTCAACTCATGATGGCCAAACAGACCAGCATCTATCGTGCAACGCTCCGTCAGCCATCCAAGATCTAATGGCGTTAAGCTACCATCTGAACCAGGTGTGCATCACAGACCAAGTCATGCAACAGTGCATTGTGCATCTCTGTGTCGTGCAACAGGGATGACGGCCATGAAGCCTATCGAGAAACTGAGCCCAAGGGCGTGTCGCTCACCTGGTGTAACGGGCATCTAAGCAACGTACAGCTCAGGCTAAGGGGGTGTATCGTGCAACGCCACCAGACAAGGCATAACGTTCATAGATATAACGCGTGCAGTAGAGAAGACATAATGCCCCATCATAAAGCTAGCCACATCTATCGGTCAACACATAAGGCTAAGGTGTGACGCCCGACACACAAGGGTCAACGTCCAAGAGCCCGATGCCCGACACAACACTACCAACTAGATAACAAGCTCCACACCTCAATGCACAATGACATCAAGCTATGACAAGGATAAGTGTATCGGGCAGGTTACCCATCAAGGTGGGATGCCCGACACACATGAAGCAGGGATCATGGTGACGCCCGACACAACCACAATAGGTGTCATCCAAAGCTCAAGGTCAAGAGGGGTATCAGGCAACTCCTCCCCCTAGATCATAAAGGTCAAGATGCAACTCCACAAGGTCGTCATCAAACTCAAGCACAAGGGCACCAAACCCTAATGGATCAAGAAGATGGCTCACCTCTCAACAACTAAGAGAGAGGGGTCTTACACATCCCTTGTCACCAATCGGGCAACACAAGGAATAACTCTAACAAGGTTCACAACCACCACAAAGCTCACCTTTCAAGTCCATGGTGAGAGGAGGGTGTTGCTCAAGTAACTAGAACACCATCTCACCTCTCAACTTAAACGAGAGAGGGGTATTGCCCATGCTACTAGAACTCAACCTCACTCCTCTAAACCAAGGAGAGAAAGGAGTATTGCTCACCAAAAACCCTAGTACATAGGTTCGGCCAACAAGGTGCAACTAAGCAAGAAACTAAACTAACAACATGTATAGCCGATCATAAGAAACATATAAACAAGAACATAGAAGATGGTAATGTAGTTAGGGTTAGGAGTTATGTAACCCACCTTAAGCAAGCTCCAAGCATCACCAAAAGAAGGAGAGCAAGGCACTCTAGGGTTCGGCCACCACTAGAGGAAGAAGGAGAATCCAAGGAGGATCGACCACCAAGATTGCAAAAGAAGAGAGTGTGTCATGCACCAAGGAGAGGGAGACTAAGGAACGAAAGGGATCCTTAGCTAGGGAAAAAGAAACACATATATAGAAGGGGATGGAGGAGAAACCAAGGTAGAGCAAAGCAAGGTGTCGCCCACCTAGGGACACTTGTCCATGGACAATGCCACCATTCTAACATGCCCTAAACACATGTCCAAGGCCATTTCCACATGCAAGCATCAAGCACCAAGTGTCCACTAGTTGTGACACAAACATGGTCAAAGAAGGTCAAAGGGGTCCATGGGCGACACACCTCCATGCCATGGCCAACACACCCACTCCATGGCTGACACAACCCTGGGCGACACACCACCAGGGCGACACACATTCTGGGTGACACACTTAGGCTGACACATGGCACGCTTGCCCGACACAAGGTCCAAAGAATCAAAGGCAAGGCACCTCAAGGCCCAACAAGCTCAACCAAGCCCAAAGGAACTCAAGCAACGAGCCCAACCCTTCCTCTCAACACTAGAGGAAGCAAGGAGAGGGAGGAACACCTCACAAGGTGACAAACTTGCCCACAAACCCTTAGACTTGGGTTATCTGCAAGTAGCACCTCCGTCTCTCAACAAGGCACCAACAAACCCTAATCACCACTAAAGATGATTAGCAAGCAAAAAAGCACCAAGGTTAAGAAAAGCAAATAGGGTAAACCCTAAATGGAGGTCAGGGTCCTTACAAGCTAACCCCCTACAAAGGGATTTCATCCCCGAAATCCGAAGAGAAAAGCGAGGGATACTTCCTCCTCATCTCTTCCTCCAGCTCCCATGAGGCTTCCTCAATGCCATGATGATGCCAAAGAACCTTCACGAGAACCAGGTCCTTCCTCTTCAGCTTCTTAACTCTCCTGTCAAGGATCATCACATGACCTTCCTCATAGGTCACATCTTCATCAAGCTCAACTTCATCTGGCTGAATCACTATTCCTGAATCTGGATGACTTTTCTTTAGCAGACTGACGTTGAACACTGGATGTAACCTGTGCAACTCTAGCGGTAGTTCTAATTCGTAAGCTACCTTGCCAACACACGTTATGACCCGATATGGCCCCATATACCTGGATGCTAGCTTACCCTTCCAGCCAAACCTCAACACACCTTTCCATGGCGAGACTTTAAGATACACTTTGTCTCCTACCTAGAACTCTAAAGGTCGTCGGCGATTGTCTGCATAAGACTTCTTCCTGTCTTGTGCCACTTTCAACTGTTGCTGTATCACCTTGATCTTTTCTGTCATCTACTGTACTAATTCAGGACCCAAAAGCTAATATTCACCGGACTCATACCAACACAAAGGAGATCTGCACTTCCTGCCATATAAGGCCTCATAAGGAGCCATGTCAATGCTCTGCTGATAACTGTTGTTGTAGGCAAACTCTATCAAACTGAGGTGTACGTCCCAACTACCTAGGAACTGCAAAACACAAGCTCGAAGGAGATCCTCCAGAATCTGAATAGTCCTCTCTGACGGTCCATCTGTCTGTGGGTGGAAGGCGGTACTAAACCTCAACTGTGTTCCCAACGCTTTGTGCAACTGTTCCCAGAAACGACTCATGAACTGAGGACCTCTGTCAGAAACTATCATCGCTGGAACACCGTGTAAACGCCCTATCTCATCCACATAGACTCGAGTGAGCTTCTCAGCTGTATATGTTGTCTTCATCGGTATCAAATGGGCATACTTTGTCAATCTGTCCACTATAACCCAAATGGAATCATGATTCCTAGTTGTCCTGGGTAGACCAACTACGAAATCCATGGTTATATGACCCCATTTCCACTATGGTATTGGCAAGGGTTGCAATGTACCAGTCGGCTTTTGATGCTCAGCCTTGACTTGCTGGCATACCGCACACCTAGCCACGAACTCGGCTACATCTTTCTTCAAACTGGGCCACCAATACAAGTTCTTCAGACTATGATACATCTTGGTGACTCCTGGATGCATATCATACATTGACATGTGTGCTTCCTCGAGCACTAACTTCCTCAGATCATCATCATTGGGGACCACCATCCTATCATGATAGCAAACTAGTCCATCCTCAGACTCATGGAACCCATCACACTTTTCGCTTCCAAACTCTAATTTGATCAAATGTACTGTATCATCTGTCTGGTATACATCTTTGATCTGTTGTCTCAGTGTAGGCTTGACTTGCATCTGTGCTAAAAGTCCAACTAATAAGGAAACTTCCATCTGCACATTCATCTGCCGCAAGGAAACAAGCATATCCCGTCTATGGCATACTAGGGAACTCAACTTTGCCATCTTTGAAGGAAAAGAAAAAGACTTTCGGCTAAGTGCATCAGCTACCACATTCGCCTTGCCAGGGTGATACTCGATGGTGTAGTCGTAATCATTGATTAACTCGATCCATTGATGTTGTCGCATGTTTAACTCGTGTGCGAAAATATTTACTTCAGATTCTTATGATCCGTAAAGATCTGACACACTTCCCCGTAAAGATAGTGTCTCCAAATCTTTTACACTTGAACCACTACTGCTAACTCCAAATCATGAGTCAGATAGTTCTCCTCGTGTTTCTTAAGCTCTCGCGAAGCAAAAGAAACCACATGATCTTCCTGCATCAACACACAACCTAAGCCTTTCTTGGAAGCATCACAGAAGACAACATAACCCTTCCCAGGCTCAGGCAACACTAGTACTGGAGCACTAGTCAGCTTTTCCTTCAAACTTTGGAAAGCTTGCTGGCAACGATCATCCCAGACAAAAGGTACATCATTTCTAGTCAACTTTGTCATCAGCAACACAATCGCACTAAAGTCCTTGATAAACCTCTGGTAGTATCCTGCTAAACCCAGGAAACTACAAACTTCTGTCGGCGTCTTCGACTGTTCCCATTCTGCAACAGACTCCACCTTCTTCGGATCCACTTTGACTCCTTCTACAGATATCACATGACCCAAGAAAGTTACTTCTTCTAACCAGAACTCACACTTACTGAAATTGGCATACAACTGATGTTGGCGAAGAAGAGTCAACGCTCGACAAAGATGTAGCTCATGCTCTTTCCTGTCCCGACTATAGATCAAGATGTCATCTATGAAGACTACACCAAACTGATCTAGGAATGGACGAAACACTTGATTCATCAGATCTATGAAAGTAGCAGGTGCATTGGTTATCCCAAACGGCATAACCACAAACTCAAAGTGACCATACCTCATCCTAAAAGCTGACTTTGGTATGTCATCCACCTTAATCCTCAACTGATGATATCCGATCCGTAGATCGATCTTTGGAAACACGGTAGCACCACGCAACTGATTGAACATATCATCTATCCTCGGAAACGGGTACTTGTTCTTGATCGTAACCTTATTCAACTGTCGGTAATCTATACACAACCGCATCGATCCATCCTTCTTCTTAACAAACAGCACCGGAGCACCCCAAGGCGATGTACTTGGTCGGATGAAACCTTTCTCCAACAACTCTTGCAACTGCTTATTGAGCTCTGCCATCTCTATTGGAGCCATCCTGTACGGTGTATGTGCAACTGGTTGTGTTCCCGGAACCAGATTGATCTCGAAATCAATCTCTCGGGGTGGAGGAACACCATGGAACTCGTCAGGAAACACATCCACAAACTCTCGGACAACTGTCACCTCCTCTAGGCTAGAACCTTTCGCCTTGGTATCCACAACAGTATCCACAATGTGAGCTAAGAACGCCTCACATCCTTGTCGTAGCAACTTATCTGCCACCATGGAGGATACTAGACACGTCGGAAGAATCTTCCTATCTCCTTGGAAATTCCACTTCCTACCACCATCATCAAACACAATTTCTTGGAACCACAGTCCAGAACAACCTTATACTTCTCTATGGTATCCATCCCAAGGATAACATAAAAACCATGCATATCAAGTGGTATAAGATCCACTTGTATGTTGTGTCCTAAAAAAGATAAGACACAAGATGGACACTTTTCTCGAAGCATCGAGGAACCATCAAGAGGGGTTTCTAACAACAAGCTATCTTTCTTACAGCTAACAAGTAAACGACAATTCTCAAGCATATTATAGGCGATAAAAGAGTGTGTAGCACCCGAGTTAACCAGAACAGATATAAAGTAAGAAGAAGACATATCAGAATGAAATAACTCCATCTGACTTGTCACCACTCGTGGGTTGACTATCGCCTCCGGCTGACTCATAGCATAGAATCGAGTCATTGCTTGCTATCCACGTCCTCTACTTCCTTGAGAAGATGATCCTGCTTGCGATGCTTGACCGCATCCTCGCCCTCCTCTACCACTGGGCTAGTGTCTATCTGAGCCTTGATGATTCTGCCTCAGCTGCTGCATCGCTTCAACATCTCTGTTTGGGAAATTGAACCTCCAATGCCCGATCTGTCCACACAGATGGCATGCCCTATCATCAAACCGTGGCCTAGATGGCCCTATCACTGCTACTGAAGCTGTACTATGTGAATTTGATGGCGAAGAAAAATAACCTCTTCCCTTACTCGGAGACCATTGCGACGGTGCACTAGAACCTCTCATCACTAACGGTGTTGCAAACCTTGGCTTCTTGAAGCCACCAAAACTCTGTCCCTGGAACTAAGCAGGCCTCTTCTTAGACATAGATTCTCTTTTCTCCCTTACTGACCGTTCGATCCTTCAGACGGATTCCACAAACGTAGAAAACCGCTCTCCATTCTCCAATGTAGAAACAGGTGTTGTTATCTCAGTGCTCAAACCCTTCTCAAAGCGTCTAATCCGCTCTTCGTCTGTCGCTGCCATGTGAGGACAAAACCTCAACAGATCCATGAACTTGGCTTCGTACTCAGTGATATTCATCGTTCATTGTCACAGGATCTCAAAATGACTGATCTTCTCATCCAGATATGTCTTCGGGAAGTATCTGCTGATGAACTCACGCCAGAAAACCTCCCAACATATCACCTCACCAGGTCGCTTCTCCTCCTCGATGGTCCACCAGTGACCAGCACTACCTTTCAGAAGGTAGACAGCGTGCTTTACTTTGTCTACTTCGGGGATGTCGAGGATCCGGAAAGCCTTCTCAAGGCTTGTCAGCCACAGATCTGCATCCACTGGACCAGCCATCCCAGCATAGTCTGAAGCTCCGACTCAACGAGGCCGCTCAAAGGTCTTCCCAATACCCAATGTTTCACCATGGGGAGCCTTTTCTCTCGGCGGAGGCACTGGCAATCTCTCTACCATGAGATTCATCGTAGCCATTATCTACCCCATAAGTTGTTGATAGGCAGGGTGTTCAAGGATGATTGGGTCAGGTTGGGGGACCTCAGGCACCTGATCTTCATGTGATTGCCTTATAGCTCCATCAACTGATGCAGCATCGCTATGCTCAGCAACATGTTCTTCATGGTTTCCAAACATCTTGGCTTTTCTTCTGCTGAGGGCAGAAGATGATTGTAAGAAAATATGGAAAACTCACAAGAACAGACACAACCTAGTCCTAAATCCCTGTAGACTCAGCAAACCCAAAGCTCTGATACCAAAACTTGTGGAAACACATCCTACTATCACACTGACAGTGAGGTGTTACGCAAAAATGTGCGGAAATCACCATAACCACATATTACCAAAAATACAGGTTAATTGAAACTGATTGTGGAAGGCTGATAAATAGAGAAACTATTACATTTAAGTCCTCGTCCTGCAAGGAAACATGTTATACAAACATTTACAAGCCTTGATGTGTGTCCATAGCTTAGAGGAACAGTTGTCTAATCAGCACATGAGTTCATCACCTATTTATATGTACATAAAGACCCACATCCAACCAGCAGCAGGATATACAAAACATCAATAGCTATACATAGTGAAATAACGTCAAAACGCTCCCAAGGACCTGAGAGTACAGGGATGACTCTAGACTCTACTACAAAACAACCCAAACAGCAGCATATCCATCGTGTGCGAAAATATTTACTTCAGATTCTTATGATCCGTAAAGATCTGACACACTTCCCCGTAAAGATAGTGTCTCCAAATCTTTAACACCTGAACCACTACTGCTAACTCCAAATCATGAGTCAGATAGTTCTCCTCGTGTTTATAAGCTCTCGCGAAGCAAAAGAAACCACATGACCTTCTTGCATCAACACACAACCTAAGACTTTCTTGGAAGCATCACAGAAGATAACATAGCCCTTCCCAGGCTCAGGCAGCACTAGTACTGGAGCACTAGTCAGCTTTTCCTTCAAACATTAGAAAGCTTGTTGGCAACGATCATCCCAGACAAAAGGTACATCCTTTCTAGTCAACTTTGTCATCGACAACGCAATCGCACTGAAGTCCTTGATAAACCTCCTGTAGTATCCTGCTAAACCCAGGAAACTATGAACTTCTGTCGGCGTCTTCGGTTGTTCCCATTCTGCAACGGACTCCACCTTCTTCGGATCCACTTTGACTCCTTCTGCAGATATCACATGACCCAAGAAAGTTACTTCTTCTAACCAGAACTCACACTTACTGAACTTGGCATACAACTGATGTTGGCGAAGAAGAGTCAACGCTCGACGGAGATGTCGCTCATGCTCTTGCCTGTCCCGACTATAGATCAAGATGTCGTCCATGAATACTACAACAAACTGATCTAGGAACGGACGAAACACTCAATTCATCAGATCCATGAAAGCAGTAGGTGCATTGGTTAGCCCAAACGGCATAACCACAAACTCAAAGTGACAATACCTCATCTTAAAAGCTGACTTTGGTATGGCATCTGCCTTAATCCTCAACTGATGATATCCGGACCGTAGATCGATCTTTGAAAACACGGTAGCACCACACAACTGATCGAACAGATCATCTATCCTCAGAAACGGGTACTTGTTCTTGATTGTAACCTTATTCAACTGTCGGTAATCTATACACAACCGCATCGATCTATCCTTCTTCTTGACGAACAACACTGGAGCACCCCAAGGCGATGTACTTGGTCAGATGAAACCTTTCTCCAACAACTCTTGCAACTGCTTCTTAAGGTCTGCCATATCTACTGGAGCCATCCTATACGGTGTCTGTGCAACTGGATGTGTTCCCGGAACCAGATTGATCTCCAAATCAATCTCTCAGGGTGGAGGAACACTAGGGAACTCATCAGGAAACACATCCACAAACTCTCAGACAACCATCACCTCCTCAAGTCTAGGACCTTTCGCCTTGGTATCCACAACGGTATCCACAATGTGAGCTAAGAACGCCTCACATCCTTGTCGTAGCAACTTATCTGCCACCATGGAGGATACTAGACACGTCGGAAGAATCTTCTTATCACCTTGTAAGATCCACTTCCTACTGCCATCATCAAACATAGCTTGCTTGGAACCATAGTCCAGAACAACCTTATACTTCTCTAAGGTATCCATCCCAAGGATAACATCAAAACCATGCATATCAAGTGATATAAGATCCACTTGTATGATTTGTTCTGAAAAAGATAAGACATAAGATGGACACTCTTCTCGAAGCATCGAGGAACCATCAAGAGGGGTTTCTAACAACAAGCTATATTTCTTACAGCTAACAGGTAAACGACAGTTCTCAAGCATACTATAGGTGATAAAAGAGTGTGTAGCACCCGGGTCAACCAGAACAAATATAAAGCAAGAAGAAGACATATAATAATGAAATAACTCCATCTAACCTGTCACCACTCGTGGGTTGACTATCACCTCTAGTTGACTCATAGCATATATTTAAGTCATTGCTTGCTATCCACGTCCTCAGCTTCCTTGAGCAGACGATCCTGCTTGCGACGCTTGACCGCATCCTCGCCCTCTGCTACCACTACGCTGCTGTCTATCTGACCCTTGATGATTCTACCTCGACTGCTGCATCACTTCAACATCTCTGTTTGGGCAATTGAACCTCCAATGCCCGATATGTCCACACATATGGCATGCCCTATCATCAAACCATGGCCTAGATGGCCCTGTCACTGCCAATGAAGTTGTACTATGTGCCTTTGACGGTGAAGAAAAATAACCTCTTCCCTTACTCAGAGACCATTGCGATGGTGTACTGGAACCTCTCATCACTGATGGTGCTGCAAACCTTGGCTTCTTGAAGCCACCAAACCTCTGTCCCTGGAACTGAGCAGGCCTCTTCTTAGACATAGGTTCTCTTTTCTCCCTTACTAACCATTCGATCCTTCGGACGGATTCCACAAATGTAGCAAACCTCCCTCTGTTCTCCAATGCAGAAATAGGTGTTGTCAGCTCAGTGCTCAAACCCTTCTCAAAGCATCTAATCCGCTCTTCGTCTGTCACTGCCATGTGAGGATAAAACCTCAACATATCCATGAACTTGGCTTCGTACTCAGTGATGTTCATCGTTCCTTGTCGTAGGCTCTCAAACTGACTGATCTTCTCATCCAGATACGTCTTCAGGAAATATCTGCTGACGAACTCGCGTCGGAAAACCTCCCAACAGATCACCTCACCAGGTCACTTCTCCTCCTCGATGGTCCACCAGTGACCAGCACTACCTTTCAGAAGGTAGACATCGTGCTTTACTTTGTTTGCTTTGGGGATGTCGAGGATCCGGAAAGCCTTCTCAAGACTTGTCAGCCACAGATCTACATCTGTTGGATCAGTTGTCCCATCATAGTTCGAAGCTCCGACTCAGCGAGGCCGCTCAAAGGTCTTCCCAATACTCGATGCTTCACCATGGGGAGCCTTTGCTCTCGGCGGAGGCACTAGCAATCTCTCTACCATGAGATTCATCATAGCCATTATATGCCCCATAAGCTGTTGATAGGCACGGTGTTCAAGGATGGTTGGGTCAGGTTGGGGGACCTCAAGCACCCGATCTTCATGTGCCTTCCTTATAGCTCCATCAACTGATGCAGCATCGCTGTGCTCAACAACATGTTCTTAATGGTTTGCAGACATCTTGGCTTTGCTTCCGCTGAGGGTAGAAGATGATTGTAAGAAAATTGAGAAAACTCACAAGAACAGACACAGCCTAGTCCTAAATCCTTGTAGACTCAGCGAACCCAAAGCTCTGATATCAAAACTTGTGGCAACACATCCCACTATTACACTGACAGCACCATAACCACATATTATCAAAAACACAGGTTAATTGAAACCGATTGTGGATGGCTGATAAACAGAGAAACTATTGCATTTAAGTCCTCATCATGCAAGGAAACAGGTTATACAAACATTTACAAGCCTTGATGCGTGTCCACAGCTTAGAGGAACAGCTGTCTAATCAGTACATGAGTTCATCACCTATTTATATGTACATAAAGACCCACATCCGTCCAGTAGTAGGATATACAAAACATCAACAACTATACATCGTGAAATAACGTCAAAATGCTCCCAAGGACCTGATAGTACAGGGATGACTCTAGACTCTACTACAAAACAACTTAAACAGTATCATATCCATCCCTTGCCTTCTACTGCTTGTCTTACTGCTTGGCCGCAACTCCGCGACTACCATCACGCCTAGATCGACCACCTAAAAAGATTATAAACCAGCAGGGTGAGACACACAATCCCAGCGAGAAACATAACTCCCCGTCAAAACTATAAAACCAAAGAAAGATTAAAGCAACAATAGCAGGTAACTGATAAAAGGTATAACAAGAGCAGTTATAAAGTAAAGATGTTCATACTTTCAAGCTTACCAGATGTACGGAAGACGTATACCCAAGTATTTCTTTTATGGAACATGATTAACAGGATAAGATTTATAAGGTCTTACCACATATCATGAGGAGCATATAAGTAACCGCAGGTATAACAAGATTAACTACACAAGGAAGGCCTCAACCAATGTTTCGTGTTTTTCTTTAAGCAGTAAATACTATACGGTTGGATTACGTATTATTATGCCCTGAGGAAGTGAGCCGTACTGCTCAAATCCAATCTTCGGTTACGAAACCCAAGTCGGTGCCATACAAGGTCAATGGAAAGCCGAACTCCACGACCTCTCCACCTCATGGTCAGTGCACGAGTACAACACAAGCAGGACCGCAGTCTCTTGCTTAAGTGGCCTCAGCCACAGGGTCAGGCTACCCTCTGCCTAGCCCGCCTTGGTACATGTCTCAACGCTAGTGAAACTGAGCCACAGGCCTGTTCACTGTGCTCTGAGCCATGAACGCATTCATGCTCCCATATCACATATCCTGAGCCATGGTCCTATTCACCATTCTCTTCATGTATTGAGCTACGGGCCTGAATCCACACTCTAGAGTCTACAACCGAAGTTGCACTCTTACCTCCTCACTTTAGGCTAGGAAAAACCTTGCATATTCAACAATATGCGCTCTGGGTTAACTCGCAGGAGAACCCGTTTCACCATCACCAGCTCCTGACGATGATGGATCTATGGCAGGGCAAACTACATGATTTGTTCCACTGTGATTAGTTAGTATATTTTAAGTGGATTGCAAGATTCAACCAAGTTGTATAACATGCAATCTATAACAAGAATAAACAACATGAAACTCAATATATGCTTTTATTGTAATCAACATCATCCTGATCCATCACAAGGATCCAACATTACGTGTTACCACTTGGCCTCTTGCCAATAATCTAGATCCATCTCAAGGATCATCACATTGCCATGGGATCTCAATCCCTGAACATATAATGCTACTGCCTCTCACGGCATTCTCATCAACTCAGGCACTTTAACCAAAATCAGGTCCACAGACCAAAACACATCATGTATGTCATATCACCATCAAGAGTAACTATCAAAGCAATGTTACTCATCATATATATACCTCATAGCCCTTTACCTAGCTATGCATCACCTGCATGGTTAGTACAATCATCATGGATTAACAGAAAGATCCTATTATTCTCATAGGGAAATATTGATGATTATATGCTTTATCATACATTTCTCGACCTGTGATCATAACACCATGCAAGGCATCTTATATACTTATCATTATCTCAGCATTATACATATCATTCTAGATGACCATAATACATGCAAAGTCATGTCAAGTTTACATAGATGAGCTTTACTATAACGATTACCATGAAGCATATCAAGGATCACTACCATAAAAAAATGTAGTTATAGGAACAAGATCCAGCGTATAGAAGGAACATAACCCTCACTAAAAGTACCTACTACCCTCACCAAAGGTGTGTCGGGTAGGGCACCCTCACCAAAAGTGTTCACTTTCCCCACCAAAGGTGGTATCGGGCAGGGTACTCTCCCCTATCACCCAACACTCAACTCATGATGGACAAATAGACCACCATCTATCGTGCAACGCTCCGTCAGCCATCCAAGATCTAATGGTGTCGAGCTACCATATGAACCAGGCGTGCAGCACAGAGCAAGTTGTGTAACGGTGCATTGTGCATCTCTGTGTCATGCAACAGGGACGACGGTCATGAAGCCTATCGAGCAACTCAGCCCAAGGGCGTGTCGCTCACCTGGTGTAACGGGCATCTAAGCAACATGCAACTCAGGCTAAGGGGTGTATCATGCAACGCCACCAGACAAGGCATAATGTTCATAGATATAACGCATGCAGCAGAGAAGACATAATGCCCCATCACAAAGCTAGCCACATCTATCGGCCGACACACAAGGCTAAGGTGTGACACCCGACACATAAAGGTCAACGTCCAGGAGCCTGACGCCCGACACAACACTACCAACTAGATAACAAGCTCCACACCTCAACACACAATGACATCAAGATATGACAAGGCTAAGTGTATCGGGTAGGTTACTCATCAAGGTGGGATGCCCGACACACACGAAGTAGGGATCATGGTGATGCCCGACACAACCACAACAGGTGTCATCCAAAGCTCAAGGTCAAGAGGGGTATCGGGTAACACCTCCCCCTAGATCATAACAGTCAAGATGCAACTCCACAAGGTCGTCATCAAACTCAAGAATAAGGGCACCAAACCCTAATGGATCAAGAAGATGGCTCACCTCTCAACAACTAAGAGAAAGGGGTCTTGCACATCCCTTGTCACCAACCAGGCAACACAAGGAACAACTCTAGCAAGGTTCAAAACCACCACAAAGCTCACCTTTCAAGTCCATTGTGAGAGGAGGGTGTTGCTCAAGCAACTAGAACACAAGCTAACCTCTCAACTTAAACGAGAGAGGGGTATTTCCCATGCTACTAGAACTCAAGCTCACTCCTCTAGACCAAGGAGAGAAAGGAGTATTGCTCACCAAAAACCCTAGAACATAGGTTCGGCCAACAAGGTGCAACTAAGCAAGAAACTAAACGAACAACATGTATAGCCGATCATAAGCAACATATAAACAAGAACATAGAAGATGGTAATGTAGTTAGGGTTAGGAGTTATGTAACCCTCCTTAAGCAAGCTCCAAGCTCCTAGCTCCAAGCTCCAAGCACCACCACAAGAAGGAGAGAAAGGAACTCTAGGGTTTGGCCACCACTAGAAGAAGAAGGAGAATCCAAGGAGGATCGGCCACCAAGCTTGCAAAAGAAGAGAGAGTGTCGTGAACCAAGGAGAGGGAGACTAAGGAACTAAAGGGATCCTTAACAAGGGAAAAAGAAACACATATATAGAAGGGGATGGAGGAGAAACCAAGGTAGAGCAAAGCAAGGTGTTGCCCACCTAGGGACACTTGTCCATGGACAATGCCACCATTCTAACATGCCCTAAACACATGTCCAAGGCCATTGCCACATGCAAGCATCAAGCACCAAGTGTCCACTAGTGGCGACACAAACATGGTCAAAGAAGGTCAAAGGGGTCCATGGGCGACACACCTCCATGCCATGGCCGACACACCCACTCCATGGCCGACACAACCCTGGGCGACACACCACCAGGGTGACACACATTCTGGGTGACACACTTAGGCCGACACATGGCACGCTTGCCCGACACAGGGTCCAAAGAAACAAAGGCAAGGCACCTCAAGGCCCAACAAGCTCAACCAAGCCCAAAGGAACTCAAGCAACGAGCCCAACCCTTCCTCTCAACACTAGAGGAAGCAAGGAGAGGGAGGAACACCTCACAAGGTGACAAACTTGCCCACAAACCCTTAGACTTGGGTTATCTGCAAGTAGCACCTCCGTCTCTCAACAAGGCACCAACAAACCCTAATCACCACTAAAGGTGATTAGCAAGCAACAAAGCACCAAGGTTAAGCAAAGCAAACAGGGTAAACCCTAAACGGAGGTTAGGGTCCTTACAGATACTATCCTTCATAACATAGCTACTGATTACTGAATACAATCTGAATTGAAGGTGCAAAATAGGAAAAATCAAAAGATGTGTATTAAGAGTATTAGATCCAGTTCAAGCGGAAAAAGAGTATTAGATCCAATACAAATGATATTTGATACACAACATAGGCAACAATATTGATTTTGAATATTGGTACAACCACATTAAACATTAAAATACATGAATATACAACTAGACCCACAAAACTAGGTCAATGTGGCATTATAAATAAAGTGGCATCGCCTAAGCGCAGCCCTGGGATGCCTTGCTTCTTAGGCGGCCTCCTAGGCGCGTCTAGGTGAGCGCTTTGACAAGTATGTCACACATGTTGTGCCTAATTAGCATGTTATGCTGATCAGAGGGCCACTTTGACTATTGTTAACATGTATGTATAAATACCTACTTGTATGTGTAAGAAAGTTCAAGATCTTATGTAAAGTTTGTAAATTCCTTTTGTATATAGATATATAAGCACCCAAATCGTGAAACGTGTCAAGGATTTCGACCCTTTGCTCCAACAATGACATGGTTTCAGAGCCTAGGGTCTGAATGCTAACACAGTTTGGGGAATATAAGTCGTCATCTTTGATTTGCCCTCTCTTTGTTCTTGGTTGCTACTACAATACATCACTGTAGCGTGACGAACACCATGGAGGACCTTTCTCCTCCGTTTGTAAGGACACGTTAAAAAAGTCTATTGGGGTGGATCTTCCTTAACTCAAACGGCCACTAGGAAGTGTTTTCCAGCCATTACATCCAGTGACCCTCCTTCATCGCCTATCTTAGTTGTTGTGTATAGAAGCTGCTTCTGCTCCTTTTTGTCGCCAAGAAAAGGAGAAGGAATGGGTAGCTTTTCCCTTCCATAACAATATCTAAGGGGGCACCCTCGACCCTATTGCCTTCCGTTAAAGTCATCAAGGCTATTGAAAGCAATCTTGGTGGTCATAGATATCTTCTTCCTCCAATTGTTCACTGTGGGTTACTGCAGCAGCACCTGTATTTACACACAAAAGGTTATTTCAGTGTAGTTTACATTGTAGCTTTGTCCTGTTGGCATTTTCTATTGTTCAACAGTCTCTAAGGGTTCTCATTCTCATATTTTCTCTCTACACCATTTCTCTAACAGATGATAAGGAGGAGCCAACACCTTGTACATATCATAACCAAGTAATTACTACCCTGGAACATAATGAGAAGAATTACAGTCAGTGGATTCTTACTATTAGGATTTGGTTCAAGGCCATAGATGCATAAAACTTTGGATTTTTGAGCCATCCAAAGATCCCAATGCATTAGAGAAGTGGCAACAATTTGACGCAAATCTACTAAGTATGATGTGGAATAACATTGAGCCACATATAATGGATATGACTAACCACTTTGAGATGTGCAACACTTTCTGGGATCATCGTTAACTTATGCATTAAGGAAATGTCTCTTACATTTATGGTATGACCATAGAGCTATATGAGTTGCAACAAGGCGTAAGTCACTTACATAGTACTTTGGTGAAGATTGATGGTTTGCACAATTTGCTCCCTCTCTCGTAGCATGATCAAATAATGACCAAATTCTTGGCTGGACTTTGTCATGAGTACGAGGGTATACATAGTTAGATTTCTTATGGAGCCAAGCTTCCATCTTTGACTAACACCTTCTCTATGATGTCTTCTGATTTCTTAGAGCAGGATGCAATTGCCTCTGCTTGGTCATAGGGTGACAAGTCAGTCTTTGTCTGGAAAAGACACTAGACCTAGAGGTTGCAATCACGGTAGAGGCATTACTTAAGGAGGAGGATTTGGTACTGGCCATGGAGCATTCCGACAATGTCCAATGTGGCATCAAATGGCATAAAAAGAGACTTGTTATGAACGACACAAGTTTCCCCTAAGTTTGCAAACATGGTGGTCATATGGGGTTCCCAGGAGGAGGAGGAGGTGACATGTCAGATGTTCTTGTCTTAAGAGGAGTACTTTCATTTGATGTTCTTTCATGCTTCTCAATAGGCTACATCCTTAGTTTCTTCTCTTGCACATAGTTCTATTCCTTAAACTTGCATCTCTTAGGCAACCATGGCATCATCGTCCAAGTTAGACTAGGTTCTTGATTCAGGTGCAATAGATCGTATCACAAGAGTACCCGACTTATGCACCACTTATACCCGCAAACCCAATCTACATGGGGTAAATTATACACATAGTTCATATCCCATGTTAAGGGAGCAGGGACAATTTCATCTACTCCGCGTGTCTCTTTTGTCCACTATGTTCATCCCTCATTTTTCTTTTTAAATTTTTTTTTTTGGTCGGTCAAAAAGCATTTTACTATATAATTCCAAAAACTTTGGGTACACATATTGTGCCCCTTTACAACCAGGGATGAAGACATCCGAAATAACAAAGAGGGTTTATAGGACCCCCCCAAAAAAAATCCAAACTAAGAAGGGGCAAAAGAAAAGACAGGCTCCAAACTAACCAGAAGGAGCAAACAGGGGAGGAGAAAGAACAAATAGGACCAATCAAAACACCCACAAAAATGCCTATATGAACTACACCTCGGATGCCAACTCAAAAAGGTTAGACGTCCCCAATCCCATCTCCTAGCCAGTCTTCTTAGATGGATCACAAGAGACTCAAATAAAGGAGACAAGTCTGCCACATCTTGTCTCCCTCCTGAAGAAATGAACCAACTTCACCTGGTCATTACTTCACTGGGTAGAGAACCAAATAAAGCATCTGAAGTAGATTCAAAGCACAACCTCAAACAAACTTCCTTTAGCTGCTATAGCTGAACTTCGACCATCATAGAGCCTCTGACATTCAGCTCGCCTACACAAAGAGGGTACAAATAGCAAAAGACACCTGCAGCAAAACCAGAGAAAGCCTACTATCGATAACACCAATTAACTAGATCATGGCCTCATTTGGATCCAGACAACCAAACACTAGACACAGTCGTGCCCTTGCCCAAAGAGGTAGGATAGCGAACACCTTGAGATGATTATTAAATTGTTATCAATTAGAAAAATAAATAGCTCTCTTCAATCCCTATCACTTTTTTACCAGATAATTGGTGTCCGACCAGACTTGAAGACGATTGGCAAAGGGTTTGAACTGGCTTGACTCTACAACTTATAGAGTTTTCCTAAAATCTGTCTTTACTTCTCCTTTGGTGGTGCATAATAATATCTGTCACGTATCTATATGAAAACTCAAGCTTTTGGTCCCAAGTTTTTCTATCTTGGAGGGTTTTCATTGTGAATCTTGTGAATGTGGGAAACACAGAAGGCATGTCTTGATGTCTAAGGAGTGTCAAAGAAAAAAAATCTATCTTTGAGCTGGTATTGATGTATGGTTTCTTACTCGTGTCACTTCTAAACTTGATTATAGATGTTTTGTTATTTTTTTAGATGATCACTCTCATGCCACATGGCATTACTTGATGAAAGAATTATCTGAGTTCTTATCCATATTGGAAACCTTTTATGCATAACTGGAAACTCATTTTAAAAACCCTTTTGGAATTATTTTTTCCAATAATGCTAGAGAATATTATAGCCATGGTTTTATCAATTTCACATCCACCAATGGCATCATTCACTAGTTCTATTGCCCACATACTCCCCAACAAGATGGAGTGGATGAACAAAAGATTCATCATATTGTTGAGATTGCTCTCACTTAGTGTTTAGAAAATTAGTCTAGTCGGTCGATTAATCATCTGAATAATCGGTTTGGTACACCGCATATAGCTCATTGGACCTACAATCGGTCCAAGACCGATTAATCAGCCAATCAGGCATACAATCGGCTGATTGATTGACACTTTTTGAAATCAAATAGCTGCAGAATTTTTTCTACAATTTTTTAAAACCTATAGTTGGTCATTACATCTACATTCCCTTCACCCTTTTCACATAATTGGTCTTCCCTCCCTATTTCTCGATAAGTACATAGTTTAATGATCATTAGATTGGAAATATCCTTCTCAAATATTATCACTATTTTTTTGTTACTTATTCAATGGAAATGGATGCTCCTTACTGTAATTTCTCTTCCATTCCCCCTTTAAGAAACTGCTAACCTAAGACTGGCCTTGTCTCTTATTCCTGTCCTGTTTTCCTTCCATTCATTTCAAATACTATTGTTACAATTTCATATTAACAATATATTTGTTATTATGTGTTAGAAGTCAGTACTAATAAATCAGTTAATTATCTCTTATATCAACATATATTGTTGTTATTATTTGTTTACCCGGTTATATGAAACAATGTGTTACTATGTGTTCTTTCATACATTAGCATATATTGTTGTAGTGTTCTGGTCTTGTGTGTGTTTGGTTTTATGTGATTTTATACATTATATATGGTCAATATATAACATTATATAAATTAATAATTAATTTATTAAAAATCAAAATTGATTAAAACCGATTATACTCCTGCTTATACGCCCGCTTACCATATATACTCTATTCGGTGCCCTGTTCTCTTTTACACCAATTACTGATTTTTAGAACACTGCTCTCACTCTTCTCCTTTATATGCATGTTCCAAAAGAATTTTGAGGGATGTAGTTCCCATTTCCACCTATCTCATTAACCTCATGCCATCATACATCCTCAGAAACTACATACATGTTCGGATCCTTCATCCTCTAAAGCCATTGTACCATGTCCCACCTAAAATTTTTGGGTTTCAAGGAAGCATGGACACATTTGTAGACACAGATACTAACATGAATACAGACATGAGACACAACAATTATCTAAAATAAAGGACACGCCAACACTGACATGGTGTTGATGATGCCTTTTTGTTCTTCAAATATATACATATAGGAGTGTATAATATATATATGCATAATATATGAATATAAATGCAAATGTGTCTGTCTGTGTGTAGTACGAACAATATGAAGTAGACAAATAAACCTATTGCATTTTTTTAGGTAACTAAATCTGATTTTCAGAGTGAATAATTGAGTTTCCCACAGTGATTTAATTAGTTTATTAGACCAAAATATTTATAATATAAAACTCATCTTGGGTTTTGCATTTGGAGTCTTTTAAGAGCTTTATCTATAATTTAGATTAGATCTTGTTGTACGATATGTTCTCAATTACAAGAACACTTAGAAGTGGTTGTATTTCCTACAATCACACTCTAAAATAGGTTACTACTGGAGCAATTACTGCATTCAGATTAGAGTTGGTTTTATTACCATCACCAGATTAGAGCAAGTTCACTTTTTCAATTAGTACATTCAGATTCTTTGGGGTCCAGGTAGATCTGTATCTAAACATGGATAAAAATAATTAACTTGGTTGATTTGATGGATAGATTCGGATTGTATAATATATTTGAATCATTTTGTTGTCAAGTAAGAAATTAATTTGGTAAACCATCAAAACTCTTCCCATTGGCAAAGATATAGTATTTATCCACTAGTTCACCCACTTGATGTCATCCCATGGCATTATCCATAAATCCTCTTGCACCCACACTCCAAAACAAAATGGGACAACAGAACACAAAAATTGTCACAATATTGAGAGATCTCAAACACTTTTGATTCACATGAATGTTCCTAAGGAGTTCTAGGGAGAAGTTGTGCTTACTTATACCCACCTCATTAACCGCATGCCATCCATCGTCATCCATAACAAGATTCCCTATAATGTCCTTCATTGAGGTCAACTAGTGTTCCATGGGTCCCCTAAGATCTTTGGTTACATATGTTTTGTCCATCTTTTGGGCACGGGTCAAGATAAGCTAAGTTGCAAGGCTGTAAAAAATGTTTTTCTTGGTTCTTCTAGAAATCATAAACGGTAAATCTTACAATTTGGATATGCGTTGGTTCTTTGTTTTATATGAGATGTCCTTCTTTTAGAACATGCCTTTCTTGGTGATTCTCATTCTTTAAGGAGGTAGAAGGAGTTCTTTCTTTAGTCATTGAGTCAATTCGGCCTCCTCCACATGTTCCTAGTCAAGGGAAGCCTAGTTGTACTCACCATCACCCTATTGGTGATGTGTATACATGTTTGAATGATCGGTCTAATGTAGATTAGTCATGCTCAATTCTCAGCTAACAATTTCCACTTTTAATGATCTAGGTGTAACTGATATTAACTTGCCTATTGGTCATAAGAAAGGTAAAAGATCATGCACTACGCATAACATTTCTAATTTTTACAATAATCTTTCTCCTACACACTATGCTTTTATTTCATCTTGATCTGTGGTCTTTGTTCCTAAGAATGTGGATGAAGCACACATAACCCAGTTGGAAGACTGCCATGAAATAAGAGTTGTCAACATTTGTTAATATATCTCTTTATATTCTATTATTTGTAATTTCTATATATTGTTGGACCTCTATGTAATTTTTCTAGTTCTATTAATAAAAGGGTGAGTGGTCTTGAACCCTCACACATGTTGCATTGCAAGCAGCATAAGTTCACATGGTATCATAGCAAGGTTGCTAGAGTTCATCTAGGTAGCTGCCACCTCTCTCTCTGTGTGTGCTCTCCTCCACTCCACGCTGCCAGCTACAAGGCTAGCACTCGGTGCTGCCCCTTCGGAAAGTACTCAATGCCGCTGCCGCCCCTCCTGGGCAACACCTAGTGCCACCGCTAGTTAGGAGCGGCAGCATCATCCGCCGCCCAAGGCTGGGTGTAGTAGTTGTCGGCCTAGGGCAGGTGCACCGGCTGCCCGCAGCCCTCGATTGCTTCCAAAGGCAGCGTCTATGTAAAATAGCTCATTAAAATTTCATACTGGAGTCTCCGTTCGTGCGTAGGAAATTCCTAATCACATCTCCTCCATGTGTGATTAGGAAATTTTCGATTGGGGGTTGTGGATGCATCAGAAACACATCTAATCATTTGAAGTGATGTGTATCTCTTCATCACTCTTTGTTATTATGTGACGTGTATCTCTTTGTCACTTTATCTCTCTATTGAATCATGGAGGACACCAAGGCATCTACTATCTACAATGAGATGTCGTCTATCCCCTCCATCAAGCTTAACGGGAAAAATTATCTCTTGTAGATGAATGTTGTCCATACAGTGTTAGAATCCCAAGATAAAGAAAGGCATGTTGACTTAGATCCTCCCACTTATATTGGCAAAGGCTATGTTGAATGGAAGCGTCATAATAGTCTGGTGAAGACATGGCTATGGGGGAGAATGGACATTTCTATTGCTGCTTGGTTCATGTTCTATATTACTGCCAAAGACATGTAATGTTATGAAGAAGCATTACTCTCAAGAAAAGAATGCTCTTCGTCAGTTTATGATATATGATCACCTCTTCTCTAAACGACGGGGAGACAAGCCTTTATAAGAATATTTTGGAGTGATCCAAGGTATTGCTCAGGAGCTGAGCTTCTATCATCCAGTTATTGTCCAAGAACAAGTTAAAGACAGTGATGACTTGATTACTGTAAAGTTTCTATTAGGTCTGAATTCATCTGACAGTTCAACCCGCAATGTCATCCTCACTTCTAACAAACTCCACAGCCTAGAAGAAGCCTACTCGATAATTCTACAATCAAATTTTGAACAAGTGATTCTACAAACTTCTTGCCTTTTGGAGATTCTCATGCATCTGTAGCCATTGTAGTTTGAGGAGGTCATACAAGTATGGAACGAGGACATGGAACACATACCAAGTGCACCTTCTGTGACAAACATGGACACATTGTTGAGAAATGCTGGAAGAAGCATGTAAGACCTACTGCCCCACCTATGGGGGCATCAAACTATGCAAGTATTGTTGAGTCTTCGGAGCCATTTGCATCAAGTTCTGGTTCTTCTGGCATCACACTCACAAAGGAAGAATATGATAGATTTATTCTAGCTACACATCATATGATTGTGGGATCTTCTTCTGTAGCAAATCTGGCTTCTACCATTGGTAATCATGCTACCTCCCTACTAGATTCTGGTTCAACTTCTTCATGGGTGGTTGATTTTGGAGCATGACAACATATGACCCATATGAGGAGACTACCTCACTCTATTGACTCACATATTTCTCACAAATATGTGACCAGAGAAGATGGTTCATTGAAGAGAGTGTTAGCAAGTGAATCTTCTTCTCTGACTCCTAAAATTAATCTGAAATTTGTTAACTATGTGCCTACATTTCCTTTTAATCTTTTCTCTGTTGCAAAATTAGTTGATACTGTAAACTATACAGTGACGCTTGGGCCTTCTTTCTTTGTATTACATGATCTCAGGAGTATGAGGACGATTGGTGGGGGGCCTAGGAAAGGTGATCTCTACCTCTTCCATGGTGAAAGTCTGCCTCGCCAAGTATTTTCTTCTACTCTGACTATCCCTTTGAGCGATTCTCCCTTACTGTGACACTGTAGATATGGACATCCATCGTTGGAAAGCTTGAGAAAGTTAGAACCTGAGTTATCCCAAGTGTCTTCATTAGAGTGCCACTCCTGTCAATTGGAATAGCATCATAGACTGTCTTATCCCAGTCATGTCAATAAACGGGCATTTTGTCCATTCGAGTTAGTCCACGACGATGTTTGGGGTCCTGTAAAGACGAATAGTTATAATGGTTTCTGCTATTTTATTTCCTTTGTGGATGATTTTTCTCACATGACATGAATTTATTTATTAAAGAGTCGATAGTTTGTTATCTATTATCAAGCATTTTCATCAAGAGATAAAAGTTCAATTTGATTGCAATATTAAAATTCTTCAATCTGATAATGTCTTGGAATATGTTCAAACTGCTATGGCTGATTTTTGTAGCTCTATTGGAATGATTCATCGTACTTCTTGTCCTCACACTAAAAAAATGGAGTAGTTGTGCATGAAAATTGACATTGTTAAAGAGTATAGATTAGCCTATTTAGTTAATAGGTTAATTAGTTAGTGAGGTTTTGTATCTCAGCCTGCTTAGATTACTTGCATCCTAAGTCTTAGGGCGTCTCCCCTCTCCTATATAAAGGAAAGGGTGTCCAGTCTTGTATTGATCTCATTGCGTTCAATACAATATTATTTCACATGGTATCAGAGCATGTTCGTTCCTGAGGGAACCCTAGCTGCCTTCGCTTCCCTCCTCTCCTAGCCGTCGAGCAACTAACATCCCTAGACGTAGCTGTTGAGAGAGAACAACTGGGGGAGAACCTGCTTGCGGGTGGCCACTACCGCCATTGCCATGGCTTAGGCCGGCTACCCCCCGGGCATATCCCAACCTCCATGGCTTCTCCTCCTCCTTATGATCCAATTTTATTCTATACACCGACACTATCCATCACAGATATCTCCAATCTATCTTTCATATCCTGGTGGTATTAGCCACCATCAAGCCACCATCGACAGCAGCAGACAATGTCAGCATCAGTCACGCCTCCGCATCACACTGCCACATCACGCTGACACATCATGTCGCCGCATCCTCCTGCATCCGGTGCAACCGTTGTGGCCAGCAGTAGAGTCGCTAGCTCCCAACAGTAATATTGATGCCGTTGTTGGCCGCAACCATCAACGGAGCTACAACTATCGTCAGCTAGGACGCCATCTGATGTTGCCTACCAATGTTCCACGCATGCCTATCGACCGTACACATGACGTAGTCAGCGCACAGCAGCAACACCATCGCCGCCAATCAATAGCGACAAATGCAGTGTAACGACCCTGACCTGGGTTATGAGGTAACCCTATCTGTTTTGGCTAATTAAGTTTATTATAACTTTAATATAATCCTCTAAGGTGCTTTGTTATCATGTGACACACTCATGTTTCAAGTTTGGTCCCGATTGAATGTTGTTTGAGCAATTTTCCTTTATTTTGGACCAAAGTGCAATTTACCCAAATTGAGGGACTATAATGCAAACTGTCACATATTGAACATGCCTCATGTGTTGTATCACATTATTAAGAGAATGATACAAGTTGGTGGCTTTTGGAAAGCCTAAATTCCAAGTTTGAACTTGTTTGAACAATGCTGGTACCTTGTGCACCAACTTTAGTACAGATTGTAATTTACCCAAAATGTGGGGTTTATATGCAAATTACCACCTCTAGAGTGTTCCTACTTCCTCTATGTATCATTAAGAGGAGATAGAATGAATGAGACACCATGTTTGAATCAATTATGAGTGATGGTACTCTTGGTGATGAAATGACCAAGAAAAGGGTTGAATATGAAAGCTTAACTTGAGTTGTATCAAGTTGAAAAGCTTAGATATGAGTGCCTATCGGCCAAGGAGCCATAGGACAAGCCTCATATCGTTTTTTTAACTCTTGGAAAAGGCCATATCGTTCAAAGCACCTCAAGGAGGTGAGGTGTGATGGCCAACAAGTTTCCTTAGAAAAACTGTATCGGTTTGACATAAAATAGTGTTTAAACCTAGATGACTTATCTAAATGGAAAACCAATGGACGAATTAGCATCTCTATATGATCCTCAACCTTTTTGCAAGACAATATAAATTTTGATGCATGCATGTACACGTGTCACCCATACATGACACGTGGCACCTACTAGCTCAAAATGTTGACACCTCATTTTTGCCTTTCCTCATGAACAACAAGTATATATACCCCTAGTTTCACCCCTTGGTGCAATTTTGTGACCCTTACCACCCTCCTACCCTAAGGTATCGTGCATAGAGCTCCCATATCGTGAATGGATGTTGTGGTATCATGCATGGGCATTGGGGTATCGCCCATGGCAAGACCATATCGCCCAAGTAGGTGATATCAGCCATATAGGGTGATATCGGCCATAGAGTGAAGTGTTTTGACTCCAAGTGAGTGCCATATCATGAAAGTGAGTATCATATCGTGAAATAGGGGTGGAATGTCGTGCAAGATCACAAGGGTATCATTCATAGGCCTTGGGTATCGGCCATAGAAAGTATATCGTCCATACCATGTTGATATTTCCCATAGCAAGTTGATATTGGTCAATTGAAGTGATTTTGGCCACAAGTGAGGGGGTATCGGCCACAAGCAAAGTTGTGTCGGCCAAGAGGAAGTTCATATCACCCAATAGTGGTAGGGTGTCGGCCAAGGAGCTAAGGAACTCAAAACTTAACCCTAAGGTAAGATATAGTTGTCTTCAAGCTTGAATTGAAGCATGGAATTAGGGTTATGATCTACCTTTCTTTTCTTCTTCACCAATTGCTTATCCATGGTGATTCCTTGTATATGAAGGAGTTGTGAATGATCCTTGGACCTTATATAAAGTCATATTCAACCTTAGGAACATGGATCTTTGGACCTTGAAGCTTTGAAGTGGTTCTTAAGGCGGGTTATATAACTTGAACTCAGCTATGTTATTATTCATCACCTAAATTACTGTATTTAATGATCTACTTTTAATTCCAAAATTTCCTAAAATAGTTGATGAAATTATGAGTTCTAGTAGTTTCTTAGACCTGTTGACATTAACTATAATAGTTAGAACAAAGGTCTACAACTTGAAGATGATGATATCACCTTATAAAAGTGATATCGGGTGCAAGCACACAAGTAAGCACCTTTAACCCGATATGATGATGCACCTTCTTCACTTGAATGATATGGATATGAATGAATACATTGTTTCACGATATCAAGGTGTAGTATACACCTCTTGCACGATACGGAGTCAAGTATAGACTCCATGCATGATACAAGGTTAAATGAATACTTGTAAGTTGACATGAAACCCTAACTTGGGTAACCCGATATGAGTAAAGAATAGCAAGTGCTATTGCACAATATGGTAGCCCGATACACAACCCTAGTTGATGTCTAGCCCAACATGGTTAACACATATAAACCCCTCTAGACCGATATGAATGGTGTGTATATACTTCTAGCTGATATGGTGGTGCCTATACACCTATAACTCGATATGGTGAACATATACACACCTTTAACCCGAGACACCTTGTAGAGGTGAGGGCAAGATACTCTTAGGAGTGATGAGTGAATACCCAAGTAATGGTGTGGCTAATACCTTGATAGGTAAAACACCTAGAGTGGTTGATAATGGAGAACCTTATATCAATAATCTCTCAACCTGAGATGAGTCCATATCAATTGATGATGGTTGGACAATTCAAATGTATGAATTATGATCAATACACTACAGAATGAGTGTGATGGACTGGTGCATAAAGTATTAGGATGGGAAATACCCTAATACAAGATAAGTTTATGAACTTAAGTAAGTTAAAAGTGATGAGGGAAGTGATACATCAAGACATGATAGATATCACATCCAGCATTTCATGTTTGATGTACCTTGATGCACCTTAAATCCAATATACTTGGATGAGTAACACATGAAGTGTGTTATGTCAATTGTTACATTGAGATGTAATAAGTTTAATGCACTTTAATAAGTGTGGTCTAACATACTTTGAGAAAGGGTTAAGCCAAGTTAATAAAGTTTGATGTAATCATACCCTGGTAAGGATGAGAGAGGAACTCATACCTTGTGTTGATGATTCATTTAATGATAAATGATGAGAATGAATAAGTGTGATTGAATACTTATGATATCAATGTTTGCTCCTAGATATTTGGAACAATGAATTAGGGTTTGATCATTGATAATATGATCTTGAAAACCTAAATGGTTAATAATGGAAAACCCTAACCCTAATGAAGGGTAATGATATGTAAGAGAAACCGTAATCGATAAGAAAGGGAAAATTGTAACCCTAATGATGGTAAGGTTGTATTTCTCTTATTGCATAAGCCTTATAAGGCATGTTAAATACTTGTATAACAAGTATAATGTGTAATGGCCTTATGAGCCATGTGAATAAGTTGATGCCTAGTGAGAGGTAACAAGATGTTTAATGGCCTTGTGAGCCATATGAATAAGTTGTTGCCTAGTAAGAGGTAATAAGATGTTTAATGGCCTTGTGAGCCATGTGATAATTTGTTTCCTAGTGAGGGGTGACAAGATGTGTGATGGCCTTGTGATCCATGAGAATACTTGTACAACAAGTGAAATGAATACCTTGGTCTGAGGACCTAGAGGTAATGGTTACCTGTTAAAGAGGTAACAATGTTATGTGATGATCTAAGGGCTTGAATACCCAGATCCAGTAATCATGAAAATGATGATAAGGAATGAGAATTCCCAGTAATGTGATAAGGAACTAAGATCCCAAGTTTCATGTGTTTTAAAGAATTGGAAAAGTACGTGATAAATGTATTACACCTTTCTTTATAGCATTTGTTTTGTTTGATAATGATAACTTGTTTGATGCTAAAAGAATGTTGTAATGCACGTAATATATCACTAGAAACTATAAAACATTTCCCTGACCATAGATCCATCAGTGTCAGAACTTGCTGATGGTGAAACGGGTTGCTCCGTGACATAACTCGGAGTGCATACTTTTGAGTATGTGAGGGCGTAAGTACGGATGGCACTATGTGAGCCGATCCCCTTATGATCCCAAAATGAATGGGGATTTGGCTATATGCCCTATCTTGGCTTGAGTGCGACTTCGGTCGTAGACTCTGTGTTGAGCACGGTGAACTGGCCCGTGGCTCAGAGTATGGGGCTTGTATTGCCATGACTCAGACTGGGGACGGTTGTGTGTAGATGTTTCCCCTAAGAGAGTGCAGTTGACGTTGTAGCTCTAAGCGTGGATGCCTACGTACCCTGACACAGCTTGTTAGGAGTGACACGATATGTCCTGCATGTGGTCTCGTACTGACCGAGACAAGGGAGGTCATGGAAACCGGCTCTACCATTGACCTTGTATGGTACCGACTTGTGAGAAGTTTGTGGTCGGTTGGAGATGGCTAGGGTATGCTCCATCTCCTCAGGGCATAAGTGTGATTATAAAATATGTTCAGCTGTGTAGTATATCTGCTTAAGGATCGAATACGAGAAATATTACTTGATGTGCAATACAGTTATACATTCTAGTTGATAGATGATATTTATGTTTCTTTACATTCCTTTCAAAGTAGATAGATGAATTATAATCTACCATGGGTAGATGCAATGTTCTCCTTATGAAAGGAGATTACTTCATTATGTTCATATAGTGAATTATCTTACTTGTTAATATAAAAAGAATGTCTGCTCAGTTTATAAATGCTTCATCTGTGATAATAATATGGTCAGCGGAGAGTTATATCTCTCGTTGGGACAATTACAATTGTCTCACCCCCGTGGGACCCAAATTTTTAGGTGGACGTACACGAGGAGGTGAAGACCTTTCTACAGAGGAAGAACAATAGCTGAGGCAGCAGTGACAGCTCAGGTTGAGTATACTGTCTGTCATGTCTTGTAGATATGAGTCCTATGTGTCGTCTCTGTACTCTTAGGTCCTTGGAGTTGGTTCGTACTGGTTTTATGAATCAATAAGAGATTTTGGCTTATGTGCCTCGAGGTTTTATGTTGCTCATGTATAGTTTGGTAAAGCAACTGTTATATGTTATTCTCGAGATGAGATGTACCAGATATGTACAATGTGAATAATGATGTATATAAGGTTTTGGACCTTTCAGTAAGAGTTTTCTTTGGAATTGATCTCTTTGAAAAATGGTTTTAATTTTTAGTGATTTTCGTTAATCTATTGTTATGTGTAATTCTGCTTAGTTAATGACGATTTGTTTGTCAGTTTGGCGACTGTCGTCACAAAGTTTGGTATCAGAGCTTAAGGTTCGTTGAGTCTACAGAGTCATAGGACTAAGGTGTTGAGTCTGTGTTAGTGTCCTCCAGTATGCCCTATAGTGACTTCTACTTGTGCAGAAGAAAGGGTGAAGTTTAAAAATGACTGGGGAACACGAGGAATACATTGCTAAAAGCAATGTTGTTGCACCAAGAGAGGGTGTAAGGGATCAGGCAAGAGAAGAATGAATGCTTGAGAATTCCCATCATGACCCGATCAGGATAGAGAATCCTATGTTTATGCTCTTATTGGGCAGGTTAGGACAACTGTGATGCATATAGTAGACTGGATACTAGCAATACAACCTAGGTTACCAGTCCTCAATATAGAAACTTTGGGCTTTGAAAAGGTTCCTGAATGACATAGTCATGTTGGAACAGTGGAAAATGTGGGAAGGATTAGCATATGGCAAGAAAATAGACTCTGCCATAAGTATAGACAGATAGTATATCTACGATGGTAATGCCCAAGATGGGGCAATAAGTTGAGAAATAAGGAAAGGTCTCTACAATTCTAGAGACATCTGCCTAGTTGTTCTAAAAAGACAAAGTTTTTGGTGCCACCAGTGCAATAAATGCCTAGTGTACCAGGGTAGTAGCCACTAAGTAAAGGCAAGGGTCCTAACTTTCCACCTGTAAGAACCCATGGCTTAGTCTCTACATCGGTAATAAGACCAATAAGATCATGGTACGAGGACAAGACATGATATAGATGTGTACATGTTGAGCATACTAAACTCTTTTGTTCAAAAAGAAAGGAGGAAATGACTCAACAACCGAGGTAGACTCGGACGGGCTTATGAAAGTTATAGCCCAATAATGTAAAAAGGCAAGAGCAACAACATGAAATAGCTAGACTCTATGTGTTGAGTCAACCTAAAGCGGTAGATGACCGCGATGGATAACAGTTATATAGAGCTTTTCATTTTGATATGCCTTATCTAGATGATTATATGAAAATCATAAAAAGGATTGTTGTTATGGACTTCCCTATTGAATGTCCTATGGGGACATAGGGAAGAAATTATGAGAGCTAGAATTTATATTCTATTTAGTATTCTTTTAAATGCTTTATAATTGTTCTTATCCATGTGAAAGAGGATGAGGTATAGAGGTAATTCCTGGAGAAAATCCAGGGATGCTAAATCCTATGCTTGTGATGATACGAAAAGTAAGGAATATGAAAGTACATAAAGTGCATACTACCTAATCTCAGTACTTGTATACCGTGGCCAGGTATATAATTATTGGAGATAAGGTGAGTATGGAACTCTTAGATTGTTATCTTTCTGATTACTCTGATCAAGTAGTCATTCTGAGACAATCTAGTGAGTATAACTAAACTGGAAATATGGTCTTGACATGTATATCACATCCTAAGTGCAATAAAGTGGAATCTGAGATGATCTCAGATCAATCTGTATGTATGAGGAAATGAAAAATATAATCCTCATGATATGAGAAAATGAGAACATGATTCCTAACAAGGATTAATGTTTGGTTACCTAGAAGGGCCAACTTTGAAATTAGTCTAGTTACATACAGTAGTATGGATACCATTTGTTAGGGGTTTATGCCCTGCATAAACATGACATCAACAAAGATGTATGAGTTGAAGGAACAATAGTAGAATTGTTTTGGAAAAGTTGATCAAGATAAATATAACTTCCTAGAATATCCCTATTCAGATTGTTGAGGCAGTTTATACATAACATCTAGAGATACCTCTAAGATATCTCTTTTTTAATAAGTAGCATCTCCTTATGACAAGAAAATAAACAATTAAAAGGATAATTGATACAAGTCATAAGAAAGTTTAGTGTTGTGTCAACAGATTTGGGTGGCACAACAGATGCATGATAATACTTGTAGTCACAAGTGGATGACATGACATAACTCTGGTCTTTCCTTTAAAAGTGAAATGTAAATAAGGAGTATGGGAGACTCCCCAGAATCAAGAATCTTGTCACATAAAGTTGTAAGTTGAGAAAGGTGACAAATCAGTAAGGTTTGACACCTGAGTTATATAAGGTATGTATGATGTTTCTCTGACTAAGAAAAGTATTACCTGACACAGAGTTGACTCTACAGTCAATAATGAAAAAGATAGTGGAATATGTGCACTGTGTGATAGATTCAATGATAACCCTATGTGAAAGAACTTTGTGTTGATCAAAGTTCTATGTCATCTCCATGACATTAAGATGTTATGTGGAGACTTGATGGTATGATGAATGAATAATATCTGTCTTCCTTTACCTGGGATTTCATGGACAAAATCCTTGTTAGGGGTTTATAACTTGTAACGACCCTGACCTGGGTTATGAGGTAACCCTATCTGTTTTGGCTAATTAAGTTGATTAGAACTTTAATGTAATCCTATAAGGTGCTTTGTTATCATGTGACACACTCATGTTTCAAGTTTGGTCCCGATTGAATGTTGTTTGAGCAATTTTCCTTTGTTTTGGACCCAAGTGCAATTTACCCAAATTGAGGGGCTATACTTGGTGATGAAATGACCAAGAAAAGGGTTGAATATGTAAGCTTAACTTGAGTTGTATCAAGTTGAAAATCTTATATATGAGTGCCTATCGGCCAAGGATCCATAGGACAAGCCTCATATCATTTTGTGAACTCTTGGCAAAGGCAATATCAGTCAAAGAACCTCAAGGAGGTGAGGTGTGACGGCCAACAAGTTTCCTTAGAAAAAGTGTATCGGCTTGACATAAAATAGTGATTAAACCTAGATGACTTGTCCAAATGGAAAAGCAATGGACGAATTTGCATCCCTATATGATCCTCAAACATTTTGCAAGACAAGATCAATGTTGATGCATGCATGTACACGTGTCACCCATGCATGACACGTGGTACCTACTAGCTCAAAATGTTGCACCTCATTTTTGCCTTTCTTCATGAACAAGAAGTATATATACTCCTAGTTTCACCCCTTGGTGCAATTTTGCGACCCTTACCACCCTCCTACCCTAAGGCATCGTGCATATAGCTCCCATATCGTGAAGGGATGTTGTGGTATCGTGCATGGGCCTTGGGGTATCGCCCATGGCAAGACCATATCGCCCAAGTAGGTGATATCAGTAATAGAGTGAAGTGTTTTGACTCCAAGTGAGTGCCATATCGTGCAAGTGAGTATCATATCGTGCAAGAGGGGTGGCATGTCGTGCAGGAGAACAAGGGTATCGTGCATTGGCCTTGGGTATCGGACATAGCAAGTATATCGGCCATACCATGTTGATATTGCCAATAGCAAGTTGATATCGGCCAATTGAAGTGATTTTGGCCACAAGTGAGGGGGTATCAGCCACAAGCAAAGTTGTGTCGGCCAAGAGGAAGTCCATATCGCCCAAGAGTGGTAGGGTGTCGGCCAAGGATCTAAGGAACTCAAAACTTAACCCTAAGGTAAGATATAGTTGTCTTCAAGCTTGAATTGAAGCATGGAATTAGGGTTATGATCTACCTTTCTTTTCTTCTTCACCAATTTCTTATCCATGGTGATTCCGTGTATATGAAGGAGTTGTGAACGAGCCTTGGACCTTTGATAAAGTCATCTTCAACCTTAGGAACATGGAGCTTTGGACCTTGAAGCTTTGAAGTGGTTCTTAAGGCGGGTTATATAACTTGAACTCAGCTATGTTATTATTCATCACCTAAATTGCTGTATTTAATGATCTACTTTTAATTCCAAAATTCCCTAAAATAGTTGATGAAAGTATGAGTTCTAGTAGTTTCTTAGACCTGTTGACATGAACTATAATAGTTAGAACAAAGGTCTACATCTTGAAGATGATGATAACACCTTATAAAAGTAATATCGGGTGCAAGCACACAAGTAAGCACCTTTAACCCGATATGATGATGCAACTTCTTCACTTGAACGATATGGATATGAATGAATACAGTGTTGCATGATATGGAGGTGTAGTATACACCTCTTGCACGATAGGGAGTCAAGTATAAACTCCATTCAAGATACAAGGTTAAATGAATACTTTTAAGTTGACATGAAACCCTAACTTGGGTAACCCGATATGAGTAAAGCATAGCAAGTGCTATTTCACGATATGGTAGCCCGATACACAACCCTAGTTGATGTCTATCCCAACATGGGTAACACATATAAACCCCTCTAGCCTGATATGAATGGTGTGTATATACTTCTAGCTGATATGGTGGTGCCTATACACCTATAACTCGATATGGTGAACATATGCACACCTTTAACCCGAGACACCTTGTAGAGGTGAGGGCAAGATACTCTTAGAAGTGATGAGTGAAGAACCAAGTAATGGTGTGGATAATACCTTGATAGGTAAAACACCTAGAGTGGTTGATAATGGAGAACCTTATATCAATAATGTCTCAACTAGAGATGAGTCCATATCAATTGATGATGGTTGGACAATTCAAATGTATGACTTATGATCAATACACTACAGAATGAATGTGATGGGCTAGTGCATAAAGTATTAGGATGGTAAATACCCTAATACATGATAAGTTAATGAACTTAAGTAAGTTAAAAGTGATGAGGGAAGTGATACATCAATACATGATAGATATCACATCCAACATTTCAAGTTTGATGTACCTTGATGCACCTTAAATCCAATATACTTGGATGAGTAACACATGAAGTGTGTTATGTCTATTGTTACATTGAGATGTAATAAGTTTAATGCACTTTAATAAGTTTGGGCTAACATACTTTGAGAAAGGGTTAAGCCAAGTTAATAAAGTCTGATGTAATCATACCCTGGTAAGGATGAGAGAGGAACTCATACCTTGTGTTGATGATTCATTTAATGATAAATGATGAGAATGAATAAGTATGATTGAATACTTATGATACCAATGTTTGCTCCTAGATGTGTCGAACAATGAATTAGGGTTTGATCATTGATAATATGATCTTGAAAACATAAATGGTTAATAATGGAAAACCCTAACCCTAATGAAGGGTAATGATATGTAAGAGAAACCCTAATCGATAAGAAAGGGAAAATCCTAACCCTAATGATGGGAAGGTTGTATTTCTCTTATTGCATAAGCCTTATAAGGCAGGTTAAATACTTGTATAACAAGTATAATGTGTAATGGCCTTGTGAGCCATGTGAATAAGTTGATGCCTAGTGAGAGGTAACAAGATGTTTAATGGCCTTGTGAGCCATATGAATAAGTTGTTTCCTAGTGAGAGGTAACAAGATGTTTAATGGCCTTGTGAGCCATGTGATAATTTTTTTCCTAGTGAGGGGTGACAAGATGTGTGATGGCCTTGTGATCCATGAGAATACTTGTACAACAAGTGAAATGAATACCTTGGTCTAAGGACCTAGAGGTAATGGTTACCTGTTAAAGAGGTAACAATGTTATGTGATGATCTAAGGGCTTGAATACCCAGATCCAGTAATCATGAAAATGATGATAAGGAATGAGAATTCCCAGTAATGTGATAAGGGACTAATATCCCAAGTTTCATGTGTTTTAAAGAATTGGAAAAGTATGTGATAAATGTATTACACCTTTCTTTGTAGCATTTGTTGTGTTTGATAATGATAACTTTTTTATGCTAAAAGAATGTATTAATGCACGTAATATATCACTAGAAACTATAAAACATTACCCTGACCATAGATCCATCAGTGTCAGAACTTGCTGATGGTGAAACGGGTTGCTCCGCGGCATAACCCACTGTGTGAGTCGATCCCCTTACGATCCTGTAATGAATGGGAATTTGGCTATATGCCCTATCCTGGCTCGAGTGTGACTTCGGTCATAGAGTCTATGTTGAGCACGATGAAATGGCTCGTTGCTCAGAGCTTGGTGCTTGTGTCGCCGTGACTCAGACTGGGGACGGTTGTGTGTAGATGTTTCCCCTAAGAGAGTGCAGTTGACATTGTAGCTCTAAGCGTGGATGCCTACGTGCCCTGGCAAAGCTTGTTAGCAGTGACACGAGATGTCCTGCATGTGGTCTCGTACTGACCGAGACAAGGGAGGTCATGGAAATCGGCTCTACCATTGACCTTGTATGGTACCGACTTGTGAGAAGTTTGTGTCCGGGGTATGCTCCATCTCCTCATGGCGTAAGTGTGATTGTAAAATATGTTCAGCCATGTAGTATATCTACTTAAGGATCGAATACGAGAAATATTGCTTGATGCTCAATATAGTTATACATTCTAGTTGATAGATGATTTTTATGTTTCTTTACATTCCTTACAAAGTAGATAAATGAATTATAATCTACCATGGGTAGATGCAATGTTCTCCTTATGAAAGGAGATTACTTCATTCTGTTCATAGAGTGAATTATCTTGCTTGTTAATATAAAAAGAACATCTGTCAGTTTTAAATGCTTAATCTGTGATAATAATATGGTCGGCGGAGAGTTATATCTCTCGTTGGGACAATTACAATGGTCTCACCCCCGTGGGAGCAAAATTTTTAGGTGGACGTGCACGAGGAGGTGAAGAGCTTTCTGTAGAGGAAGAACAACAGCTGAGGCAGCAGTGACAACTCAGGTTGAGTATACTGTTTATCATGTCTTGTAGATATGAGTCCTATGTGTCGTCTCTGTACTCTCAGGTCCTTGGAGTTGGTTTGTACTGGTTTTATGAATCAATAAGAGATTTTGGCTTACGTGCCTCGAGGTTTTATGTTGCTCATGTATAGTTTGGTAAAGCAAATGTTATATGTTATTCTCGAGATGAGATGTACCGGATATGTACAATGTCAATAATGATGTATATAAGGTCTTGGACCTTTCAGTAAGAGTTTTCTTTGGAATTGATCTCTTTGAAAAATGGTTTTAATTTTTAGTGATTTTCATTAATCTATTGTTTATGTGTAATTCAGCTTAGTTAATGACGATTTGTTTGTCAGTTTAGCGATTGTCGTCACATGCAGCCAGTGAAAGCCGTCCTATTGCTGCCGATCACGAAGCCACCAGCTGTTGCAATCATCACCATCATTGTGTGTATGTTCACTGCAGTGTTGCTGCCTCATTTAGCAGCAGCCGTATCCCCAACCGATGATCACACTCTTCAGTAACTATTGCCATCATCCTGGCCCCCTGGCTTCTACTACTGCTGCTGACCCATTTAGCATATTATCTCCGATTATTTGTTCATTCTCTACATATTACACATCTCCATATCACAAATTCCTCTCAAATCCACCAATTCCTTTCCCACCCACCCATCATGTGTGTATCCCTTTCTATGTGCGGGGGGTCATATATCCATTTCTCCACACCAAACACTCACTCTTGTCGTATTTGGTGTGTAGGGGGGATAGAGTAGAGAGGAAGAAATGAGAAGAGAGAGAGTGAGAGAATATGTATGAGAGAGTGTATGAGAAGAGATGATATATGTATTCAGGCTATATATGTTCCAGGCTATTATCTTCATGGAGCTTCGCATTGTTAAGCACATCCATTCTCTACTTCCAGACAACAATGAAGACCCTTCATTCAGCGTCAACACCGAGCTATCCATGTTCATACCACATTATGTACGTTAGGTGTTGATGGTGTACTTCAGCTACATTCACATGAGACAGATGGGTGCTTCTTCAAATGTTCAGAAGCTCAGCAAGCATGCCAATCTACTTATGCAAGGTTGATTCATCCAACTTATCTTCACTGAGTTGCTTCATCACGTCTTCTCCGAGCCACATTTGCTATTTCAACATCACATGTTACTGATCTACTTGGGACTTTCCTTGATGGATGATCTCCTTTCCCATCAAGCTCCCAAGGTTCATGCGTCAGAGTTATGCTACCTACATCGTATTACCAGCATATCATTTGTGCATGCCATGTTATGCACATCTTATCAGATAATTTGAAGATTCCGCTACTGCTACATTGCCATTGGGCATCCGCGTTCGTGTTGCGTTAAGTACGTAGTCCAATGAAGTTGATGTAGTGATGGTGTTGAGGATCATCTGCTCCAAGTGGCGAATTACTACTGCAGTATTCAGGTCACATTTCTGATGTTCTTCATTCCAAATGCGCTCTATAAGTCCTTCATCAAAGCTCTAGGATCTGCAGTCTGTAGAATACAATTTCAAACAAAAAAAAGAGGCATTGTCACCACATGGTTCAGGGGAGTATTAATTAAGGGGGAGTATCAATTTTTGTATGGGTAGTGATATTTATCTTTTATCATTTCTAACTTTTCTTTTATCAAGTCTTGTAACCTCCAAGCTTTGGACATGTGTTTCACCAATGTTCCATCTTGAGGGGAAGTGTTAAAGAGTATATATTAGCCTATTTAGTTAATAGGTTAATTAGTTAGTGGGATTGTGTATCTTAGTCTGTTTAGACTACTTGCGTCCTAAGTCTTAGGGTGTCTCCCCTCTCCTATATAAAGGAGAGGGTGTCAAGTCTTGTATTCATCCCATTGCATTCAATACAATATGAATTCATAGTCATCTTCTTGATATTACCAGGACTATTATGTTTCAATACAATGTTCCTAATAGGTTGTGGTCTAATGCTTTACTTACTTCCTGTTTCCTGATCAACATGCAACCCTCTTTGATGCTTCAAGGACATACTCCCTTTTCTTTCTTACGTCAAAAAGATCAACCTTACCTCGTAACTCTCAGAGTGTTTGGGTGTACCTCTTCTATCCACAAATTTGATCCTAAGGCTGATAAATTTTCTCCTAGGTCTATTAGGACTCTCTTTCTTGGGTACTCCAACACTAGTAAAGGATATAAGTGTTATTTCCCCTGCCTCTACAGTATCCTTATGTCTCGGATGTAATTTTCCATGAATCCACGCCATATTTCTCGAGTATTCCCAGTAAGGGGGAGAAATTGTATGAAAGTTAGAGAGTGCCACCACCAGACATCGGTGAGAGAGTGCTACATATCATTCCTGACTATATTTCCATTTAGGAAGAGCAGCCAATAGGTGATCCATTAATTCAACAATATCAACAAGTTTATAGCAGACAAGGCAGACACGATCCAGAGGAGGTAGCAACTCTAGTCTCTGAGCCTTCCCCATCTTCCACTACTCAAGAGATCTTTGCAGAATCATTTGACCTTGATGTTCCCATTGCCATTGAAAAAGGTACCCATTCATGTACTATTCGACATCCTACTGCAAATGTGTGTTGTTAGTCAAAATTATCCAAGCAGGACCGATCATTTGCTCTTGGGATTGATTCTATGATCATTCCAAGAACTCATCTTGATGATGTTAAAGATACTGGCTGGAAATAGGTGATGCATATCGAAATGTCTGCTCCTCTACAAAACAACATATGAGATCTTATTGACTTACCTCCAGGGAAAAATGTTGTGTTCTGCAGATGGGTATTCACAATAAAACATAATCCAAATGGTTCAGTTGAGAGGTTGAAGGCTAGATTGGTGACAAAGTGTTATACTCAGACATATGGAGTTGATTTCTTTGAGACCTTTTCACCAGTGGCTCATCTGAATTCAGTACAAATTCTTATCTATCTAGCTACTACCTTTGATTGGCCTCTATTTTAGCTTGATGTCAAGAACGCCTTTCTCCATGGTGATCTATAAGAAGAGATGTACATGGAGCAACCTCCTGGTTTTGTTGCTTAGGGGGAGTGTCAGAAGGTGCGTAGATTGAAGAAAGCCATCTACGGGTTGAAACAATTTCCTAGAGCTTGGTTTGACAAGTTTAGTAATGTTGTACTAAAGATGGGATTCACTCATTCTGTGACTGATCACTCCTTATTTTATTCTAGCTCTTCTATTATATCCATCATTATTGTTGTATATGTTAATGATATATTTATCACAGGTAGCAATTCTTGAAGTATATGATGTGTGAAGGAAGGATTGCAGGGACACTTTCATTCAAATGATCTAGCTAAATTGAGATATTTTTTGGGCATTGAAGTACTTAGATCTTATGAAGGTACTAATTTGTCTCAGAGGAAATATGTGTTGGATTTACTGTAGGAAGCTGGCATGAGTGGATCCAAGTCAGTGTCTATTGTTGTGGACTATCATGTCAAGGAGATGACTGATGATATTGATTATCCAGATCCATGTTACTATAGGAAAATTGTTGGGAAACTGATATACCTGACAGTTACTCAACCTGACATTTCTTTTGTTGTAGGTGTGGTTAGTCAGCATATGAGCTCACCACAACAGTCACACTAGATGGTAGTCTGCTGTATTCTGAGACATCTGAAGGGTTCACCTGTAAGGGGATCACCTACTATAGACCCAAGACTCCTATGTCTACTCTCGTTCTTACAAGTTATGTAGATGCAAACTGGGCCAGTAATTTGAATGACATGAGGTCTACTTCGGGGTATTGCACGTTTCTGGGAAATCACCTGGAAAAGTAAAAAGTAGAATGTTGTGGCTAGATCAAGCACGTAAGTTGAGTCTCGAGCAATGGCTCATGCCTGTTGCGAGTGGCAGTGGGTTCAATCTGTACTTTCTGAGTTAAAGATTTCTGTTTCATTTCCCATAGAGCTCAGATGTGACAATCAGGCTACTATCGACATTGCTAAGAATCAAGTCTTCCATGAGCGCACTAAACATATAGAGGTTGACGACCACTTCATCAGAGATCAGATTAAGAATGGCAAGGTGGTGACTCTGCATGTCAAATCTGAAGATCAACTTGCAGATGTCCTCACAAAGCCATTGTGTCCAACAACATTTCAGAGCTTTTGCAATAAGATGGGCATACACGATGTGTACGCTTGGTGCGATTCCGCTAGTGGTGCTAACATACTACTCGATTGAATAGATGCACCCCACGAGGTCGGAATGCATGGTGGATGGGGGTTTTCTTTCAATATTTATAAAGCTAAACTAGCTACCTACGTCTACTAAAACACTACACCCGCAAGCGCACGGGGTCGTGTTGTAGTATAGGAAGGTGGCAAGTAAAGGGTCAATCCACAGGGAAAAGAGGGGGCGCTAGAGCTAGGTTAGTTTGGCTAGGTTCCTACTGCAGATACTAGGGTTAAGGGTTCGAAGGTTGATTTTGATTGTTAACTAAGGATAAACAAGCAAGCAATTAAAGGCAAGAATGAAATCTACGTTAACCCTAGACTAGATTAAGGCTAAGCAAGCAAGAAAGGATTAAATCTAGGTAGGAAAAGGCAATTTACACTAAGGCAAGCAATTGAGAAGCAAAAGATCAATTAAAGAACTAAACTAGCAGAAACAAGACAAGAGCAAGGCATGAAGCTAACTAATCAAGAAAAGAACTAACTAAGCTAAGCAAGCACAAAACTAGGATTTTAAGCAGTAAAGAGATGTGTGGGCTGTTTAGGGGTATGAACTTATCACTTAAGTTGGGGGGTGATATATGAACATTATGATTCCATTTAGATTATCCAAACCAAACGACAAGTTAGAGTCTAATGAATTAACCTAAGCTACTAACTGGCCATGGATATGCTAGGTTGTGTATAGGGGAACTAGTCCCTAACACCCCCTACTACCCTTACGAGGCTCAATTGGGTTAGGGGTTAGGTTTATTTCAATTAGAGTCTAATCAATTCTATTTTTCTAGATTAGGCATTCCTAGGGCAATTAGGGGCCGAGGGTAGTAATGGGGAGGTGAGATTAGGGTTTTGGACCCCAATTCCCCCACATTCTAGCCTTGAGAAGGCACCATGCTAATTGCACTAGAATTATCTAATCTAGCTACTTAGATCTCTCACTTAGGTTTAGGGAGATTGATTAAGATGTAGGAAGATGGGAGGCAACCTAGGGATCCAAGAATTGGACCTAGGGGCAAATCCCAAAATTCACACATATAAGCAATTTGCCTAAATTCCTAGGTGATTTCACACACAAACCAACAAGTAATCCATGGAGAAAGAGATGCAAATAGAATATAATCATTAACAAATGAAATTACAAAGTTTACATGTCATTTCCCCCCAACATGGTATCAAAGTAACATATTTTCCCCCAAACAGCCCACCCAAGAGGCCTAGCTACTCATAACAAAGCAAAATACAAAAAAAGAGGAGAAAGAGGTAGAAGAAGCCATGGAGCTCAGTGTAGATGAAGAAATCCTACTCTCCAGCAGCTGCAAGGACGTCCTCCTTCTTCTCCTTGGATGAAATGGTGTGGAATGATGGAGGGAAGTGGATGGAAGGCTTAGATATGGGGGGTTATGTGGTGGAAATGGTGAAATGGAGTGGATTTGAGGAGGATATGGAGTGGATGACAATTTGGGGAGCTAGGACGGGGTAGAAGGTAGCCAACCCCGTGCCCCAGCCACCACCTAGGTATATATAGGTGTGAGGAGGAAGCACTAGGTCAAGTAGGGGCAAAATGGGCAAAACAGTGAAAACTAGGTGAGTTTTGTGAGTAGCACGACCGTGGTGGGTCACCACGGTCGTGGTGGGTAGGGTAGGCCACGGCCGTGGTGTATGGGCACGGTCGTGGGAATTAAAATGGCTAAATGTCAGGTTGGTGGTCAAATTTGGGCTGAAAAGGCCACGGCCGTGGTGGTCACCACGGCCGTGGTAGGTTGAGGGTAGCACGGCCGTGGTGGGATCTGGTAGCACGGCCGTGCTGCATGGCACGGCCGTGGTGGGATATGGTAGCACGGCCGTGGTGGGTGATGGTAGCATGGCCGTGCTGCGTGGCACGGCCGTGGTGGGTGGTCGTAGCACGGCCGTGCTGTGTGGCATGACCGTGGTAGAGTATGCTCTACAGCTGCTTCAAAACTGAGATTTTTCATGTGAATTCTTCATTTGCAGCACGACCGTTCTGTGTTACCACGGCCGTGCTGGGGGCTTTTCTTGCACTTTGAGGTTCAACCTTTGTTATACATGGACTTCTTTTCTAAAGCTTGACTCTTAGCCACTAGGGGTAGGTTGGGGGAGCTCTGGGGCCTTCTTTGGTCCCCTCCATCTCTCTCGTCCATCCAAGTGTGGTCCAAGTACCTGAAAAACATGCAAATAATGTCCATAAGTGCATTTTACACAAATATGCATATTAGGGGAAATAACATGTAATCTAATAGGTATAGATGTGATTGAAGAGCAATATAACACAAGATGAAGCCCTAAAATAGGGCTGCATCACCACCCCAAACTTAAAACATACTTGTCCTCAAGTATGCTCCAACTCAATCTCTCTACAAACTTTCACAAAAAGAAATGACAAATGCAATATAAAAGACGATTGTTGCTGAATGGGATCAAAGATGACTAAGTACATGCATTTCACCTCTCTCCTCTCCTTCTTTCACAATCCAATCATGAAAAGAGCACAAAGCATATGAACTTCAAATATAGCGCATAGAATACACAAGTTATCCATATTTCTTCGATAAATTCCGGGTAAACCGTTTCATGGTGGCGTTAATCAAGAATGACTAGGAGTGCTATTTCACATTCATGCATTCAATCTTATATCTCAAATCACACCAAATGACCCACGTGGCTGCGGAAAAGGGTGAAATGAGCTAAGTTTGATGTTTCCTAGCTCAATGGGTATGAAAGTGGAAGAAAGGGTTGCGGTAAGATTTTTGGAGTGTTTTTACACACTCATCTTTTCTTTATTTGAATGCTCTTAAATAGGAGCATCCTTTTATTTTGTTTTTGCTTTTCTTTTTCTCTTCTTTTCTTTCTTACCCTTGGATAGGGCATATGGTGGATAGAGTGAAGCGGGGAGGTAGAGATATGGCCACCCCAAACTTTTGGAGGTGGCCAAGGCTGATTATGTGCACTAGGGCATCTTTTTATGAGGCGGAGGGGTATGAAGACGGTGGAAGAATAGTCGGGTCAAAGTGGGGTCATTGGTATGATTTTCCACATAAGACATCCTGCATGAGAATTAATCCAACACTTCATCTAAGATATCACACCACATGAATGAACAAAATGAAATTGATATATCAAACAAGTAATTCCACAAACACTAAGCGTTCAAAGCTTGCTCAATTTCACAATTCAACCAATTCAATCACAATCCTAAGAGAGGTGATGCACATGTAAAAAGTCAAGAATTGATACCATTTAGCAAAAAACAATGTTAACTCACTTGCATTTGTCAAAGATCATCATTTTTACTCAAAATAGTAGAGATTGGGTCAAAACATACTTTTAGGCAAGAAATCTCAAATTTGGGCAAAATTGGCCAAAATAGTGCCAAGTTGCCTTCAATCACATCTAAACTCTATATTATTGAACTTAAAGCAGTAAACAAGCAAATACTAGCTATAACATGCAAGAATTACTAAAAATCTACATGATATGCAATGCATGGAAAAAAAGAGCAAAAATTTTGAAAATTACGCAAAAAATGACAAGAAAGTAAACGACATGGCATGCAGGTATGCAAAGCAGTAAAGATGACTAAGGTAGATAGAAAAAACAAGAAAACAAAAGTGGATGTGGCAGGTGAAATGCAAAGTGAAACTAGGGAATACCTGCCCTACCACCCCAAACGTTTGAATCGTGCTATCCTCAGCATGATCCTAGAGTTTAGGATGATAGGGTAGACGGTCATGGCTCTCTCAAGGCTCTGGCGGTGTTCCTCCCTGTGGTGGAGGATATGCGTAGTAGCTGCCCCACTAATCTGCCTTGAGTGGCTGAAATTGGTCTGCTGCACGGCCGTGCTGCGTAGCACGGCCGTGGTGGCTTCAGGTTGCACGGCCGTGCTGCCTGGCACGGCCGTGGTGCAGTCCTTTGGCAGCTTTTCTCAATTTTGCTTCTGAATCCAGGGACTTGGTGTGTTTTTCATGCAAATTACCACGGTCGTATTGATGTGCCACGGCCGTGGTGGTCCCTGTAGCTACTACTCTCAAAATGAGGAACATCAAACACTCAAAAACTTGAGTCGAAGTGATTTTTCTTGGAATCCTTCTCTCAATTGTACTCAAATTTCCTTCATTTCACCCTGTTATCACCTGCACATCTTAAAACTAGACAAAAACTATTAAACACAAGTGTGTGTGTGTGTGTTCTTGGAAAGTGTAAAAATAAAGCAATTGTATGAAAAAGTGAAGGTTGGGTCAAAATTTCCCAAACCTATGTGGGTTGCCTCCCACAAGCGCTAAGTTTCATTCCTTCAGCCAGGCTTGTTGTTCTTTCACCATCAACCATGGTCCAAAAACAAAATTTTTGCACCCCCATCACAAGCAATCCTCTCAAATGCTTTCCTTGATTGATCTTCCTCCCAAGGGTCATGCAAGCTTCGCAAGTCCTTTTCAGCAATTCTCTCTCCTTGGGGATCATCATCATAGATCTTAATCAGCCTTAAGACCCTCATAAATATCATGCCATAGGTTTTCTCACACTTGAGGAATGGGTCTTCATAGGCACCAAAGAGAGGGGTCTCAATCATATCCATTTGCTCATGGGAAGTAGGGGGAGCATGTGATCGTTGTGGTGGTGGCATCAGTGTTGATGGTCGTTGGACTTTAGGTGGAGGAGGGCATTGAGGTTGGAAGGTGAACTGGTAGGAGGGTTGTGGCAATGGAGGTGGTGGTAGTGTGTAAGGCTTAGTATAGCCTTAGAGGTAGGGTAGTGGAGGAGGGAATTGAGGTTGGAAAGTGAAGTGGTGGGAAGGTTGTGACAATGGAGGTGGTGGAGGTGTGTAAGGCTTAGGATAGCCTTGGAGGTAGGGTGGTGGAGGAAATGGATGGGTTTGTGCATTTTGGCCTTCCATCTTGTCTTCTCCGAGTGGCTTGTCACATGCACAAGGCACAACCAAACAAAAGAAAGCAAGTTAGCAAACCAATATACACAAAGAAATGCAAAGAAAAATGAATAAAGAATAGCAATGATGAGGGCAGTAGGAAAAGTCAAAGCAAAACTAACTACCTAGGCCGAGCGCTTCTAGTCCCCGGAAACGGCGCCAGAAAGCTTGGTGTGATTCTGCTAGTGGTGCTAACATACTACTCGATTGAATAGATGCGCCCTACGAGGTCGGAATGCACGGTGGATGGGGGTTTGATTTCAATATTTATAAACCTAAACTAGCTACCTACGTCTACTAAAACACTACACCTGCAAGCGCACGGGGTCGTGTCATATTATAGGAAGGTGGCAAGTAAAGGGTCGGTCCATAGGGAAAAGAGGGGGCACTAGAGCTAGGTTAGTTTGGCTAGGTTCCTACTGCGGAGACTAGCGTTAAGGGTTCAAAGGTTGATTTTGATTGTTAACTAAGGATAAACAAGCAAGCAATTAAAGGCAAGAATGAAATCTACGTTAACCCTAGACTAGATTAAGGCTAAGCAAGCAAGAAAGAATTAAATCTAGGTAGGAAAAGGCAATTTATACTAAGGCAAGCAATAGAGAAGCAAAAGATCAATTAAAGAACTAAACTAGCAGAAACAAGGCAAGAGCAAGGCAAGAAGCTAACTAAGCAAGAAAAGAACTAACTAAGCTAAGCAAGCACAAAACTAGGGTTTTAAGCAGTAAAGAGATGTGTGGGCTGTTTAGGGGTATGAACTTATCACTTAAGTTGGGGGGTGACATATGAACATTATGATTCCATTTAGATTATCCAAACCAAACAACAAGTTAGAGTCTAATGAATTAACCTAAGCTACTAACTGGCCATGGATATGCTAGGTTGTGTATAGGGGAACTAGTCCCTAACACCCCCTACTACCCTTACGAGGCTCAATTGGGTTAGGGGTTAGGTTTAATTCAATTAGAGTCTAATCAAGTCTAGGTTTCTAGATTAGGCATTCCTAGGGAAATTAGGGGCCAAGGGTAGTAATGGGGAGGTGAGATTAGGGTTTTGGACCCCAATTCCCCCACATTCTAGCCTTGAGAAGGCACCATGCTAATTGCACTAGAATTATCTAATCTAGCTACTTAGATCTCTCACTTAGGTTTAGGGAGATTGATTAAGATGTAGGAAGATGGGAGGCAACCTAGGGATCCAAGAATTGGACCTAGGGGCAAATCCCAAAATTCACACATATAAGCAATTTGCCTAAATTCCTAGGTGATTTCACACACAAACCAACAAGTAATCCATGGAGAAAGAGATGCAAATAAAATATAATCATTAACAAATGAAATGACAAAGTTTACATGTCATTTCCCCCAACATGGTATCAAAGTAACATATTTTCCCCCAAACAGCCCACCCAAGGGGCCTAGCTACTCATAACAAAGCAAAATACAAAAAAAGAGGAGAAAGAGGTAGAAGAAGCCATGGAGCTCGGTGTAGATGAAGAAATCCTCCTCTACAGCTGCAGGGACGTCCTCCTTCTTCTCCTTGGATGAAATGGTGTGGAATGATGGAGGGAAGTGGATGGAAGGCTTAGATATAGGGGGTTATGTGGTGGAAATGGTGAAATGGAGTGGATTTGAGGTGGATATGGAGTGGATGGTGATTTGGGGAGCTAGGATGGGGTAGAAGGTAGCCAACCCCGTGCCCCAGCCGCCACCTAGGTATATATAGGTGTGAGGAGGAAGCACTAGGTCAAGTAGGGGAAAAATGGGCAAAACAGTGAAAACTAGGTGAGTTTTGTGAGTAGCACGACCGTGGTGGGTCACCACGGTCGTGATGGGTAGGGTAGGCCACGGTCGTGGTGTATGGGAACGGTCGTGGGAATTAAAATGGCTAAATGTCAGGTTGGTGGTCAAATTTGGGCTGAAAAGGCCACGGCCGTGGTGGTCACCACGGCCGTGGTAGGTTGAGGGTAGCACGGTCGTGCTGCGTAGCACGGCCGTGGTGGGATCTGGTAGCACGGCCGTGGTGGGATATGGTAGCACGGCCGTGGTGGGTGATGGTAGCATGGTCGTGCTGCGTGGCAGGGCCGTGGTGGGTGGTCGCAGCATGGCCGTGCTGCGTGGCACAGCCGTGGTAGAGTATGCTCTGCAGCTGCTTCAAAACTGAGATTTTTCATGTGATTTCTTCATTTGCAGCACGACCGTTCTGTGTTACCACGGCCGTGCTGGGGGATTTTCTTGCACTTTGAGCTTCAAACTTTGTTATCCATGGACTTCTTTGCTAAAGCTTGACTCTTGGCCACTAGGGGTAGGTTGGGGGAGCTCTGGGGCCTTCTTTGGGCCCCTCCATCTCTCTTGTCCATCCAAGTGTGGTCCAAGTACCTAAAAAACATGCAAATAATGTCCATAAGTGCATTTTACACAAATATGCATATTAGGGGAAATAACATGTAATCTAATAGGTATAGATGTGATTGAAGAGCAATATAACACAAGATGAAGCCCTAAAATAGGGCTGCATCAACGCTCCAGCTTGAGGGGGAGTGTTAATATATCTCTTTATATTCTATTATTTGTAATTTCTATATATTGTTGGACCTCTATGTAACTTCTCCAATTTTGTTAATAAAAGGGTAAGCGGTCTTGAACCCTCACAAACACTGCATTATAAGCAACATATGCTCACAACATTATTACAAAATCACACTTGGTTACTTGTTCCCTCTTCTATAGGAAAATCTTTGGTTCGTTGTAAATGGGTATTAACCGTCAAAGTGGAACCATATGGTTTCATTGATAGGTTGAAAACATACTTGGTTGCTAAGGGTACACATGTCTATGGTGAAGACTATTTGGAAACGTTCTTGTATGTTGTCAAGATGTCTCCTATGAGGATATTTCTATGTCTTACTGCTAATTTTTCTTGACACTCTATCGGTTAAATATCTAGAATTATTTCTTGAGTGGTAATTTGACTGATGAAATTCCTATAGAGCAACCTTCTATTTTTTCTCATGGTGAGTCTACAAAAGTGTCTACTTAGGTGTACCGTTTGCACAACTCGTTGTATGGTATTAAGCAATCACCTAGAGCCTATTTTGGTAAGTTCAATAGTGCTTTGCTAAACTTTCTCTACACATGTATAGTGTGGATCTTTATTTTCTATCTTATTTATCTAGGTGGGTATCTATGTGTCCTAGGAACTCCACATGTCCCTCAAACCTAAGCATCTAGGGGTCATGGCTAACTTGGTAAAACTAGGTCGGCTAGGCGGTCAAGGCGGAGGTCTAGGCGCTCCTGCAACAAACATGCCAGTTTCAGATCCTTACACTGTTGTTTGCTTAAATTTTTTGTACTTCCTCCTTTGTTTCTTGCATCTTTTCTTTTCTTAGTCTGACAATTTCTATTTTATTTCATGTTCCTACTACTACTATGTTTAATTTTCATTGTTTTCTTTCTATGTCTGCTCCTACTGTTTTGTCCATGTTTCTTATTTTAAAGACTAAAATTCAGACACATCCCAGAAATCTTTCTCACACATCTACTAAAGTACTAGTACTACTTTTTGCATAAATTCTTTTTTCTCTGACTTCTTGCTCCTACATCTACAATAGTTACTACTTTTTGCATGCATTAAATATTGCTTTTTCTTTATGTGTTTTCTTATTCTCTTATATTGTAAGGACCTCTGTAAATTTTTCATTTTTTTATATAAATATAACGGGAGATTACATATTGTGACTCTGACTTCCAATACCAATCTCAACATGGTATCAAAGCATGGAACATAACCCTCTTTCTCTCCTGTTCCCCTTCTCTCTCTCCCTCTTTATTCCTCATCTTCCACGCCACTCATGAGAGCCCACGCACGTCAAACGGAGCCACCGACCTACCTTTGTCACTATCGTACAACAACACCCGCGGGTTGCCACCTCTTCAACTAGTGAGTCATAGCCGTTGGGCTGACTATCGATGGTTGGACGCCAATGCTTGTTGCTGATCTCCCGGCTGACTCCATGTATCGCTGACTACTGATGGTTGATCTCTCTCTGAACCACTAGATTGCTTCCACCTTCCTGGCCACACCGACTACTAGGCTTTCAAGTTTCTTGCTATGCCTGGGTGTAGTTTTCATCACATGTAATAAAAAATCATTTCTATACTATTGTTATTTTTTGGGTCCTTTAATCTTGATCTAGGAAGTTCCTAACTGCTGCTACCTCTATATGCTTCTATTGGATTTAGCTTCTATTACCACATCATGGCCTCGTCACTTGATGATTATCGGTGATACTTGGCAACAAGAACTATCAACTCTGGATGTGATCCATGGAGATTTATGTGAAATCTTGGGGAAAATATTCCCATCTAACTCATTTTGTTCCGCCTACACCTACAGAAACTACTGAGTCCAAGGATGTTAAAGCTTATGATGACTGGGATAAAGGTGACTCTACTATTAAGATATGGATTCCGAACAACAGTGAAACCCACTTTAACACCACTCTCATGTACCTCCAAACTACCAAGGACATGTGGGGCCAGTTGGCATGGATCTACTCTCATAGTCAGAATCCTTATAAAGTTTATGATCTGAATAAACAATTGAATCAGATACAATCTTTTGGAGATGATATTGCTGACTACTTCTCTTCCTTCAAGGGAACTTGGGATGAGTTAGAGAGTTACCATCTGTTATCTACTGACTTGGCTACAATGCAACATAACTCCAGGAGCTACAACTTGTGCAGTTCTTGTGTGCCCATCAAGAGTCATATGATGGTGTTGTTGATCATATTTTGACTTTGCTGGTGGCCTTCCAAGAAATATAGTCATTGCAATCTTGAAGTTCTTTTTGATTCTGACTATGCTCGAAGTAAGGTGGATAGAAAGTCCACCTCTGGATATTTCACCTTTGTTGGAGGTAATCTTATTATCTAGAGAAGCAAAAAAAAATGTTGTAGCTAGGTCTAGTGCTAAAGTTGAATATCGTGTAATGGCACGCACTGCTTGTGAACTACTGTGGATGAAATCTCTTCTTCAAGAACTTGACCCCTATTTTTATGCACAATGATAACAAGGTTTCTATATTTTTTGCCCACAATCATGTTTATCACGAAGGAACCAAGCATATAGAAGTTGACTTCCATTTCATCACAGAAGCTATTCTTAGTGCACGCATCTGAACTCCTTTCACCAGCTCAAAAGATCAAGTTGTTGATATCTTCACTAAGCTTCTTGCAGAGAAATAATTATATGATCTTCATGACAAGATGGGCATGATTGGTAATTATGCTCTAGCTTGAGGGGGAGTGTTGAATGATGCTTTTCTTTATGTCTTTTCTTATTCTCTTATATTGTATGGACGTCTCTGTAAATTGTCTATTTGTCATTTTTATAAATATCAGGGGAGATCACAGATTGTGACTCCATGACTCCTAATATTCATCTGAATATCATGCAAGCATTAAAATTTCTTGATCTTCGACACCTACATAGCCATTTTTAATTTTATTTTTCTACTTCATCCTTCGTTATGTCTCCTCTCATGTCGTCGTGTTTTCTTTTTTAGACTTCTTCTTGCATGTCATTTTCAAATTGTTTTTCATGTATTCTTTCTCATACAATTCATAATTGTCTTCTTCCTACTATTTTTTTCTTCTTTCTCTTAATTTTCCTTTGCTTGATACACCCAATAGTATGCAAATCAGGAATATCACACAATTTAATGGACATATAGTTACAAAATAGCATTTAGTATCATATGTGTAATATATAAATATGTAAATGAAAAAAAAATTAACACTTCCAGAAAATCCTAGTCACCCATTGGGTGGGACCCATTGTAAGATGCCTTGACAAATATGTTCTACATGCATAGTACAATTGGTTGCTTGTTTTTGGTGGTCTTTGTAGATGATATTGTCATCACTGACAACAACAAACATGATATTTCTAAGTTGAAGCATTTTCTGAGTGGTCAGTTCCAAACATCTAGGCAACCTGAAGTATTTCTTGGGCATTGAAGTTTCTAGATCCATAGAGAGTATGTTAATCTCTCAAAGAAAGCATGTCTTGGTTCTTCTTCAAGCAATTGGTATGCTAGGGTCCAAACCTCTTGACGCCTTAATGGATCTTAAAATCCACTTATTTGTTGATCAAGGAAATGTCTGTGAAGACCAATGGAGGTACAATCATCTAGTGGGTAAGCATAATTATCTAACAATAACCATGCCATATATCTCCTTTTCTACTAGTGTGGTGAGCTAGTTTATTAAATAGTTGTGTGCGGGTCATATGAAGATAATTAGTATACTAAGATAGTGAAGAGAACTCTAAGCAAAGTATTCTATATAATAGGAGTGATTACTTGAAGATTCAAACCTATTTAGATGTTGATTAGATAGGTTCTAGTAATGATAGAAGGTCCATCACTGGTTAATTTGTATTTCTTGGTGGTAATGTTGTGTCATGGAGAAGTAAGAAGCAATCAATGGTTTCTAAGGATAAGTGCTAAGTTTGAGTATAGAGCTATGGTGTGAGCTACATGTGAACTCTTGTGGGTTAAGAATTTCCTTGTTGAGATTTTGTTTTCTAGTTAGTATATCAATGGATTTAAGATGCGATTATCAGGATTCAAAGCTATTTTTCATGATAGGACCAATCACATTGAAAATGATTGTCATTTATTAGAAAAAAGGTCCAAGAATGGATGATTCAACTCCTATAAATCAAGTCTGAAGATTAGTAGTTGATTTATTTACCAAGTCATGGAATGGGTGTCAAGTTCAATTTATATGTAACAAGCTTGGTGCCTATACTATATATACACCAACTTTAGGGGGAGTGTAAGAGTTGTAAACACATGTAGTACAAGGTCAAGTCTGAAAATAGTCTGTGAATAATAGAAAATGAATGTCAGATTTGTTATTTTCTTAAAAAACTTTCGATCCCTTAAAGTTAATTCGATGAATCTCTTTCGGGTCATCAATCCTACCAAATTCCATTCCCCGTCGATCGAGTTATTTCATTCCTATATACCTCCTTGTATAATTGGGTATTGGTTGCCACCCAAATTACCTAAAATTAGGCATCTTCTATCATTAGTGAAAGATAAGTTATGAGTCCTATATTTGTGTCTCTCAATAGTTCTGGTAATATATGCACTTCTATTTATATAGTCACAACGACCTATGTACAACCTTTATTTATATATATATACAGACAACCTGAGATACAACTAAGCTAAGGATTTCTCTCAATATGGTGTCTCTAACAAGTTGGGATATTGAATCATCACTTTCCTCATCATTTGAGATCAATATCACTTTTCTAAACTTTGATGCTGGATTTTTCTTCTTACTAGAACTATCTCCGCTATAGTTACTACTTCTTGAAGACTTAAGTGGAGAAGAAAAGTATCCTCGACTAAGTTTGGTTTCTAGACTAAGTATACTGATGGGGTCAAAGTAAATGTTATGAATATTTTTGGATGAAAGGGATCTAGAGGGGGGTGAATAGAGCTAAAACACTCACACCAAATTCGTTAGGCCTTCAAGTTACTTCAACTAACACAATTGCAAAAAGGGAATTTGAATTGCAATGTAAACACACATATCAAGGAAGAAAGAGATTGAAACAAGGACAAGAATAAGCTATGTAGAGTGACTCCAATCCCTAAACTAGGAGAAACTTAGTAAACTACCTAGAGAGGTCAAGCTCTAAGATTTTGCAACCATTACACACTTATATTCCATTATAAGACATACAATTGACATTCCTTTTCTGGCTTAAGGATGCCCAACCTTCCCTTTAAGGTCAAGGGAGCCAATAACCTTACAACAAGGACTTACCTATCCTTGAGCTAGAGTCTTCTATCTCTACAAGGTATACCCACTCTTGCAAGTAGATGGACATCTTCACCAAGGAGATCCCTTTCTTGCACTGAGTCTTTTACCTTAAAGGATTTACCCACTGTACTCTTAGATCTTTATTCTTGACCTTCTCCTTCACCTTAGAGAAGTTTTTTGCACCTTCTTATACACCTTGAAGAAGCTTGCACCTTCTCCTTCACTTGGAGAATCTTTCACAAACAATGCATTTAAAGAAAGGGGTTTAGAAAGGGAAGCTTTGAGATCTTTACAAGACTACAATGGAGTAGCTCTCTCAAAAATGACCTATCTCACTCATATGGACATTTGCCTTTGTAAACAAGAGAGAGAAAGGGGGCTCTAGTGGAATGAATGCACTCAACTATAGCTAGGAGCTTGAATAGCATGAAAGAGCAACCTTGAAATGAATTCCAAGAGGTCCTATTTATAGTTGGGGATGTCCACTAGTGTCTAGAAGAACTTAAGAACGAATTCTAGTCATTTGGGGTGTTGCAGCATATATATTTTTTATGTTTGCAACAATCTAATGGCTAGAATCATTTTTACACATTCTGTACAGTGCTCGATCGAGTTTCATAAAGGTAACTTGATGATTGCACTATGTGACAAAGCAAATTTAAAGCATCAGTTGAGTTAATCCAGGATGAATCTCGGTTGATCGCTTATATCAATTTTGGTCAGTGCAGGGATAGGTCAAGTTCTATGTATAGGAACTCGACCCGATCTGGACATTCTCAAAATGCATCAAGGGTGTTGGTCGAGTTTGTCACAAGAGAAGCTTGACTGAAAAATACTTTGTAATGTATTTTAGAAAATGTCATTAGTGTGATTAATCGTTTGAATTTAGTGCTCCTATTTTTTTCTCATCTTAATTACAAGTCATAACATCAATAAAAATGGATAAAAAAAATCATCCTAAGGGTTTTAGGGTGTTTGTCAAGAAAGTGCATTTGCATTATTTTGACTTGAACTAGATCAAGCTAGGGCTTAATTGAATTAATCCTTTTCATGTACCTAATGCCTGAAATCAATCTCAAGTAGACCTATTAGATACATATGAATGAAATAGTTAAGTCATTATAAAAATATGGACAATGTATAACTCTTAGGTCAATGAATATATCATTTATCTAAAGTTTATTCATAACAACATGAGTTCTCTATATCAAGTGGATTTAGTGAATCGAATTATACTACATCAACATAAAGATTATAGATCTCTACAATTATTCATTCTACTAACTTATTGAGTTGAAAATGATCACACCACTAAATATTAAATATGTCACCTTCTATTTTGTAGGAGTTCCATACTTTTTCCTTAGAGTCTGCCAAAATAGAATCTACCTTCTTGAATCTACTTAAATTTTGAACTAGAAGGTAGATAAATAGAAAGCAAGTTTATCTGACATGTATTCGTATCCCTACAACATTGTCTGTTTGGAAGATCAAACACTTACTATCTATAGAAGACTGATCTGAATTGTATGGGATGATTGAAAAGGTTTAAAGTGCATTCTCTTATATAGGATAAGAGAGGAGATACAAAACAAAGATGAGCAATATGAGACTAAAACACACAAGTAAAAACATAAGTGAGGCACATGCTAGGCACATGACACTTAGTGAAACATAAACATATCTCTATACTCCCCCTCAAGTTGGAGCATAGATGTCAAACATGCCCAGCTTGTCTACTAGAGTCTGTAAATGAGTCTTTGGAAGAATTTTGGTGACATTGTCTCTTATTGCTCAGTGCTGAGATATGGAGTACAAATATGACCAAAAAGAACAGTCTCGCGGATAAAGTGGCAATCGACCTCTATATGTTTTGTCCTTTCATGAAATGTCGGGTTGCTCACAACAAAAGTGGAAGCATTGTTGTCACAAAACATCGGTATAGGACTGGAGTAGGATATGTCAAACTCTTTGAGAAGACTGTGGACCCATACAAGTTCACATGTAGTGTGAGCCATGGCTCGATATTCTACCTCTACACTGGACTTGGATACTACGGTCTTCTTTTTGCTTCACCAAGTAACTAGATAGATACCCACAAATGTGCAATAGCCAAATGTAGATTTATGATCAAATCGACTTCATGCATAGTCAGAATCTAAAAACCTGAGAGGTTATAATGGCCACACTTCTTATATAATAATCCTTTGCCTGGAGAACTTTTGAGATAACACAAAATGTAACAGACAACGTCCCAATCACACTCCTGAGGTTTGTCAAGATATCTTCTTATGAATCTGACAACAACAGTAAGATCAACTCTCATGACAGTGAGATAAATAAGCTTACCGACCAATTGTCTGAATTGGTGGTGATCAACATAAGGTGGAGATTTTTCATCATCCTAGTCAGTATTTGGATCGAGAGGGGTGTTGGCTGGTTTACAACCAAGTATACCAGTTTCCTGCAAAAGATCAAGGACATATTTTCCCTACAACAGGCACAATCCCGTAGATGATCTGGATACCTCAATGCCTAAAAAAATATCTCAGCTTTTCGAGATCCTTGGTGACAAAGTGTTTTTCCAAGTACATTTTAGTAGCCTAAATGCCCAAGGTATCACTGCAAGATAAGATAATATCATCAACATAGACAATAAGAATGACTAGCCCCGTCGTAGTTTTGCGGATAAACACAAAATGATCTCAATGTGAATGACAAAAGCCAAAATCTACTAAGATCCGACTAAACTTGTCAAATCAAGCACGAGGGCTTTGTTTTAGGCCTTAGATGGACTTTCTTAGTTTACAAACTCACGAGGAAGACTCCCCCTGAGCAATGAATCTCGGTGGTTGCTCCATGTAAACTTCTTCCTACAAGTCTCCATACAGAAGCACATTTTTGACGTCTAAATGAAATAGGGGCAATTCGTTGTTGACAACAACAAAAATGAGAATTCTAACAGAATTTAATCTTATTATAAGAGAAATAGTTTCAAAGTAGTCCACACTAAGTTTGTGTATAACCGTTTTCCACAAGACGAGCTTTCAGTCACTCATTTGTACCATCTTGTTGATATGTAATGGTGAAGACCTAGCGACAGCCAACAATACAGCAAGAAGCAGGACGATCCACAAGCTCCCATGTCTTGTGATCAGAGAGTGCTTGCATTTAATTTTCCATAGCATGTTTCCATGTAGGAATGAGATGAGCTCATGCAACAACTTTATGAATATAGACATCATAGATAGTAGTAGTGAAGCACACAAAACTGTCTAACAGATTAGAAGATGAGCAGAAATGACTAAGACGATGTTTCATGTAGGAACAAACACCCTTGCACTGACTAATAGGTAGGTGTAAGTTAGAGGTTACCTCGGTGGTTGTATGATCATCTACAGAAGGAGGAATTGGTTGTGGAAGGGCCATGGAGGGAGTACTTGTCTTGTTTCTTCACTTGTAAACTTGCAGAGGTTGGGCTTCAGATGGAAGCTCAGAAGAGGGCACAATCTCAACAACATCAGGCAACAACATGGGTACCAAATATCACTAGTGAGTGATGCTCCATCATTAGAGCAATATGGCATATGCTCAAAGAATTACTACATTAGGACTTACAAACCATTGCTTCTGAATTGGATCAAAGAAGCGATCATTTTTAGGTTCCAGAATATCCCAAAAAGATACACTTGGTGCAGTGAGGATCAAGTTTTGTTAACCTTGCGCGAAGGTTTTTGACAAAATAGGTACACCCAAAAATGCGGGGAGGGAGAGAAAAAAGTTGGGCATAAGGAAAAAGGATGTTGTAAGGAATTTGATTGTGCAAAATAGAAGATGGCATGCGATTGATAAGATAGCACACCATAGAGACAGCCTCAGGCTAAAAACATTGAGTAACTATATAATTTAGAAGTATAGTGCGAGAAACCTCTAAAAGATGGCGGTTTTTCCCTTCAGCAACTCCATTTTTTGTGGAGTGTAGGGGCAGGTGGTTTGGTGTAGAGTGCCACAGACAGAACAAAAGGATGTCACTGATTTTTGTATAAATTGAAGAGCATTATCGGTGTGGAAAATTTAATGGGTTTTGCTGAATTGTGTTTGTACTTAAGAGAAAAAAGCACTAATATTATAAAAAGCCGTCCTATGATCTTTTAGTAAAAACAACCAAGCAACACGAGAATAATCATCGATGAAGGTCATAAAGTATTTAACTACAGAATGGCTAGGAATAGAACACAGACCCCAATGATCTGCATGAACAATGTTAAAATGCCTTTTCAGCCAATATCTTTCTTAGCAGGAAACATAGTACAAGTTTGTTTACCCAACTGACAAGATTCATAAGAAAATGATTTTTTTCAGATAAAGAAGGAAACAAATGTTTCAGTTTTGCAGCAAAGGGGTGGCCAAGCTGGTAGTGCCACTGGAATCCATCACTGATGTTGATAGAAGAGTAGATGTCACTGGTGGTCTATCCAGATAGTAGAGTCTGTCTGATCCCTCATGGCTTGAACCAATCCTCGTCTTTGTGCAAAGATCCTTTAAAACACAACCAAAAGGATCAAATTTAATGGAGCACTGAAGGTGTTTCACAGTCTTACTGACAGAAAGCAGGTTAACAAGCAATTTTGGGATATGTAATACATATTTCAGATGCAGATTACAAGACAAGGGAACAGTTCCAATGTCATGAACTAAAGTTTTAGAACCATCAACATCAGTAACAGGTGGAATCTGAATGGTTTTAGTAAGACCATAAAATAAGTTGATATCACCGGCCATATGAATCGAGGCACTAGAGTCAATGCACCATTTATTGTTATCGGCAGAAGGAGAGGCTAGCAAAGCAGAAGATCTAGTAGCGGATGTACGTGGAAGTTGAGATAAGCATTCTTAAAAAAAATTCTCGAACTCGGAGTGAAGCCACACAGGCGAGGGTGTAGCAGGTGGCTGCTCAGGTGCAGTAGTATCAATTGAAGTCTCTGTAGATGCTTGGTTTGCACAAGCAGGTTTATTGTGCTTGATCTAGCATCGGTCTTCATTGTGATTGTCTCATCCATAGAAGTTGCAGAAGTAAGGACCAACAGGTTGTCCTTGACCACTAGCAATAGAAGAGGTGCGACCTCCGTTAGTAGTGAGACAAACTCTACGACCACACCCTCAACTGCGTCCATGGTCAGAATCAATGGTGCGAACAGCAAGAGTAGGATGTTAGATTGTAGGGGTGGAGGTCACAGATGTAAGTTTTTGAACAGACCTTAGGACATCTCGAAGAGTGGGCAGTGGGTCACTAGATAAATTTTGGTCAACCAACCTAGAAAAAGAGGATGGAAGTGCGTCCAAAAATTGGACTAGTCGCTACTCATTGTGTTGCTTCTGATCTTCTTTGATGTCAGTGGTCAAAGGATGATAAATCTCATATTCATACCAGAGAGCAGAGTATTGATTATAGAAATCTTCAACAAAAGTGTCAAAGGAGAATTCCTTCTTGGCTAGAGTTTTGAATATCTCGAAGACTCTCTTGGGATTTTACTGATGGGAGTAGATGTGATATAATTGATCCCACATTGCTTTAGCATCATGAAGACAGAATAAGGACTGGCAGATCTATGGCTCGGTGCTATTAAGAATCCACAACATAACACTTGAGTCATCTTTGGACCATTGTGCATATGTTTGCTTGGTTTTCTTATCCGTCGTAGCAGCATGAGCGGCAGGGGGTTCAGTGGTGATATGAGAATGGTGACCTTGTGCTTTGACATATAGGATGAACGATGCTGATTCAAGATGATATTTGGAGACGTCAAGTTTTACGGTGGTAACACACAGGGAACAAGGAGGCTCAATGGAATCCATGGCGAATAGGGCTTGAAGAAGCAGAGAAGATCGTCGGTGCATCAGTAGTAGAATCCACAAATAAGGATTAAACCCGCTATGGGGCAGTAGAGAGCATTTGTAGATCTGATGCATTAGACCAAAATAGACCCACTACGGGAAAACACACTGATAAAGGAACCTTCGCCTTCATGAGGAGAATTAAAATCTCACCATGAGGCGTAGGTAGAAGAAGATGAATATCCTAGAGACTCTCAACTTGCTATGACGATGGCTGTCCAGAGACGTAAAAAGAGTAGAAAAGTAGATCTGGCAAGGAAGGTGGTTAGATGGGAGAGATGGAAAGGGGGTTGGCGGCGGGCGGGCGGGCGGGGGGGAGGCGGCTAGGTCATGAAGGGCAGGGTTAGGGTGGGAATTTGCACGAGAGAGAACCTGCTCTAATACCATACAGAATACTAAACTGAGTTGTATTGGATGGTTGAAAAAGTTTACAATGCATTCTCTTATATAGGATAAGAGAGGAGATACAAAATAGAGATGAGCAATATGGGACTAAACCACACTAGTAAAAAACATAAGTGAGGCACATGCTAGGCACATGACACTTAGTGAAACATAAACATATCTCTATACTATCTCTCCTGTATTATGGTATGATAAGTAAACATGCAATTTTTACTACAATAATTAGGCATAACGAGATAGAGGTTTAACTAGAGGTAATGAAGATATGGAAAGGTGTGCATGTGCTGATATTATATGCAACAACTTCTATTACATATTTATTTGTACTATGGCTTGTGTCATTTGTCTAGGATGATTACAATTGCAAGACAAATGTATATATAGAAAGAACATTCTCATAGATATTTAAGAACTCTAGAATCTGTAGGTATACACAATTTTCAGGGGTCAAGGAATATGTTATTAGGCGTGTTCTCATTGTCTTATGTTTCGATTCATTTTATATTAGTGTGCTACACCACCACCACTACATCTTCATCCATTACTCACCACATATACCACATAATTTAGTTCGTTTCTGTTACTTGTTTGATCATCTCTTCTTCTATGTATTATTTTCATTTCTTTTGGTTTAATCTCCGTCTATCCCATGTATAAATGTCCTTTCCCTAACTATCCTTTTTTCAATTTTAATACCCCTTCTCTTGATTCTATGTATTTTGATCAATGAAAACATATAATAGAAGACGTAAGGGTTGATAATTCTATCGTTCATGGATTTACTTATCACGGTTTCTGTAAGCATAATTGACACCATTTCTGAAATTAGGCTTTTTAATACTTTCTTACATCTTTACAGTCTCCTTGTCATCACATTATATATATTAACCGCATTTGTTATTTTTTCATGTTTTAGATTCCTATTTACTTGCCGTTGTTATTCTAAATGTATGCTGCTCATTCCTTTTGATAATCATTAACTTTCATTTCTCACATATAATTTCTTATGCAGTCCTCATTTAATTCTTACTGTTTTATGTCTGTTCTTAAGTTTTGATTTTGAATAAAAATCCTCCTATGTAGTAACCTATAATTGTATTACATAATATACTTTTTTCAAATCATAATACTTACTTAAGTCTCAAACAGTTGCATTTAGATATTGACTTTTTTTTCGTTGTTCAAGAAATTCATATTCATTGAAATGTGTTTCAAGAACTCAGTGTCTTTACTTTTTCATATCGAAGATCGCGGATATTGCTTTCATCATTTCTCATTTGATGATACTTTCTCTAAAGACGGTACATGGTATATGATCCGACCTTGTCTAAGAAAGCTTCCAACGAAATAAAAGGATAAAACTACTGTAATGGAAGAAAGCTGTCAACACATAGTGAATTGCATTATAGATCTTTTGCAAGTCGTTCCATTTCCAGGTGATGACAAGTTGGTTGACAAAGTCAATTCTGAGAAGAACCCGGCAGGGATTATGCATTTCTTGGACCAACTTGGGAATTATAATAGGTATAGTTCATATATACATTTTTAAAAATTCAAATCTTATCTTTCAATTACAACAGTTCGTATAGTTCATATATTAGGCGTAGCCAAAGCGGAGGCTGCCGGGGCTGAAGCCCCCCTCCAAAAAATATTTTTATTATTACTATGATACCATGTACAGATTTGTATTTTGTTAAAAAAATTATTACGCTGTAAAAAATACAACTTTTAATTTTATAATTTTAGTCAATCCTATCATACTTCTTTGTATGAACTACGTAATGGTTAAACTTAATATATTTGTGGATTGTGTGTCTTATATACTCACAAATTATAAAATTTACCGTCCTAATATGTATGTCATCAATTATGAGTTTAAGAAATCATATATTTAGTTTTTATCCTACTAAAATTTTCTTAATAGTTTCATATTAATTGTGGTAAGACTTACACAAATTGTCTCCACTGCTTGAATGTGAATCTCTATAAGACTAGGGGGTATGTACCCTTAAAATATGAAAGTAGTTATACAAAATAAAGTTTATAAAAATATATCATACATCATGTTGACCTATTAACTAAAATTTGATGTAATATAGTTGACTTATTAATTGACAAATATTATTAGCTATAAATTGAGTAAATTCACTCAATTATAATTATACACCATTGGGAAAAATAATAACCATACATGCACAACTATCACAATCCATTTATATTTTTTTCTTTCAAACTTTTAATAATCAATCGCTCTCAAATTAAGAAAAGATCTATATTACTATATAGAAAAAGATCCAAATAATATTTATTGTTACATTGTATTTCACAAACTTTTTTAGTTACATAAGATTTAGATATTATAAGTTTTAAGACAAATAATAATTATTACAAATTTACAAGAACTTAAGAAGATAATGATAATATTTCTATCTATAAAAAAAAGAAGATGATTGAATTGGCATAAGGTAAAAAAAGAGTAGAGAAAAATATATAAATCGTGGGGTAAGAATGAGAAGAAAATGTGAGAAAATCCATCTAGTAAATATAACTTTAATCAAATGGAGAGAGAAAAATGAGGATGACATGTAGAATGGATGTTAATAAAAATATATAATTTTTTCTTTCATATCTCTCTTCTTCAACTTTTAAATAAAAAATACGCATGGATCTTTCCTCTTCATTCTCTTCACTTTTTATTTCCCAATGTGCTTCTCCATCATATGTTGTTCATACAACCACATTAAATATTTTCCTTCTTCTTTCTTTCTGAAGTTTCCTTCAACTGATCATTGTGTCAAGATCTTATAATATACCAAGTACATTATATTTATATCCTTTATAGTATAAGATTTGACTGCTATGATTTTTTGGGTCTTCCAAATATGACATCATCCACTAAATAATGTCATATTATATTTTAATACTTGTTCTCTACTTAAAAGATGATTTTGTTCCCATTTTTAATATAACTATTATTTTTCTTACGCATTGCCTTGTATGGACATTGCACTACTGATCAAGTGATAATGAATTATGATTATATTGTTGATCATCTAGTTTTTTAATCTAAAAGACATATCAAATAATGTGTTAGTTATGACCTTAGACATTTAAACAAATTCATTATATTGAATAGTGAATTTTATCATTTCATTTATGTTAGATTTTTTTTACAAATAGCTTATTTTATATGTTGGAGACAATGAGACACTTATTAGATGTATTTTTTTTCCTCATCGTCAATACACATAGTAATTTAGACTCTCCTATAGTAGATTTCTGAATCCGCCACCGCATATATACATTTTAAAAAAATTCAAATCTTATCTTTTAATTACAACAGTCGTTTTTCCTATGTTCAGAACCGAGGAATCTCGTCTCATATTGCTAAACCACCCCCTGTTGCTGCCGGATTTGACAAGATTACGTTTTTATCAAATTCTGTTTGACCGGAAAAATATGCTCGAATTTTACATTTGGAAAATGATAGTGGACAAAATGAACCTGCCAGAATGGCGCTTTCTTCCTAGGACTGGAAGCTATCTGAATCAAACCTTGGGAGTACATCGTTACGGACCGGGTAAATCGTCGTTTGAACGATAGAAATAACACGAAGTCAACAGATAGAAACGCTGTCCGAGCTGAGTTTACGCGGGAAGGCAGCAATATTTTAAAGCTGTTGAGGAATGCCGCCACCCATCTTATTGACAACCACCGTGCAGAAGTAAGTTCCTATTTCGCACTAGTTAATTACTATATTTTGACAAATGCTTAGTGGAATTTAACAATGCAGGGCAGTGGCGGCGTAGGAGGGAAGCAGGGGCAATTGTCCCCCTCCAGCCACGAGATAAATCATAATGTTGTGACTAGTCTGTATATATGTATTGACTCTTCCGTGACTAACGCGAGACTTGTTAAAAAAAAAGAGTTGACTGATATGCCGGTTTAAAAGCAGGACAGTTAACTTCCTGTCAATTACGGAATGTGATTAATAGTTTGTTCTGAACGCAATCAACAACAATTTAATCTTTGGGGGTCACCTAATTAGTTAGCACATATATCTTCCCGTAGAAAACTAACTTATGTCTATCACTTTTAATTGTAATACCAGAAAACAAACGAACATATTGTTATGCACAAACGAGTCTTCGGTCTGCAACCAACACTTCTAGTCTTCTAGACGATTATTTGATTACTTTTGTAATTATAAAAGGGCTCCAGCAAAAGGAAGAAATTTTACTAGGAAATCGGAGACATTAATGTACTTTTTGTTGGATCTAAGGATCTAGAGGGGGGTGAGTACAGCTTCAAAATTCTCACAAGATAAGTTATAGACCTTCAAATTATATCAATCAAAACTAATAGCTTAAGAGCAATTTAATGTCCTTACTAAGCAAACATAACACGGATGAGAGAAATTGAAACATGTACTTTGACAAGGTGGTTTAGAGTGGTTTCATTCTCCAAACTAGGAGAGAGTCTGTAACATACTGGAACTTGGACCCTACCTTAGAACTTTGACCTTTTGGGTTTGACCAAACAAGGTTGAGGTTAGGATGATCCTAATAATCAAATGCATGAATAATGTAATCTAATATGTCATATAATTCATTTGATGATAATAAGATGATAAATAACTTAATTGGATGCATAATGATGTTAATGGGCCTCTAATGGGCCAGATGACAAAACCCATGTAAGAAAGCCTCGAATTAAATAATAGACTTCAAATTCGTAATCTACACATCAAAATAAGCTTACATATCAATTTTCATTTAATTTGGACCACCTTGAAATAATATGGTAAGTTAAGAGAGAGAAATTACTTAAAAAGTACAATTAATAGATAAATATAATAAATGACTCTAAAAGAGGAATATAATCTTAGATTCGTGATCTACATAATAAATATAGTCTTTGGGTGAATTTTCATCTAATTTGGAGAAAGTTTGCTTAAAAGGTAAAATCAAGAGAGAGAAAGTATGTAGAACCTTCAAAATACTAAATAAATATTCAAACAACTCCAATATCTAAAATTTATGGCAAATTCATAATCAACACATTAAATATGACTTTTGGGTCAAGTTTTATAATTTTTGGATAATCCATGTGTCATTAATGCATCAGAAAAGAGAAACAAAGAATATGTTAAATAATACATATAAAGTTTCCAAAAGTGAAATCTAATTATAGACTCAGAATCTACATGTTTAATTTAACTTGTGTGTCAAGTTTTGGTATAATTTGGATAAGAATAGTACCCTTAAAAGAGGAAAGAGAAAATATGTACATTAAATTAATCTCACTTTAGTTTTAATCGTATTTGATATGTCACACTTGCTTTCCTGTTTTAGTTTTCTCGGGTTCAATCCCGACCCATGGATTTAGATCCAACGGCAATTGGATTCTCTTCTTCCTTTCCCCTTTCAGTTCTCACACGCAGCGATGGGGGGGCTTCCCTCCTTGGTTTCCTTCTTCGATTCTCCCTCCTTTATCGCGATCTTCTCTCACGATTTCATCTCCTCTGCATTCCTTGCCTTTCCTCACACCTGGTGACCCTATATAAGCAGGGTTTTGGTCGCCCTTTCTCCATCGTTGGGCGCCTCACTACTTCTCTGTTTTGTCCTCCATTCCTCTGTTTTTCTTTCCTTTATCCTCTCCTCGCTCTCTTTTTGTTTTAAACAATTTTTGGATCTTTCCTATTGGTCAATTTTCAAAAATTGATAACTAATTTGTTACTAATCAGAAAAATATAAATAAATACTCTTTGGATTCAGAAAAATAAGTGCTTTCTAATGGTGTTGGTTTTGTAGCCTAAATCTAATGTTAAATAATAGGTAATTTCAATAGATCTAATTAAATAGGAATTAACTTGTATAATTCATAACGAAATATATAAAAGTTAGAAAATATAATAAAATATGTTTTGAACTCAGAAAAATATAATATAAAATATGGCATGGTTTTGGAAACCTAATTCATATATTAATAAAAAGGTGGTTTTTAGGGTTTATGAAATCAATATAAATCTAACCCTAATCCCACATATGTGCTTAATAGGTTCTTTGGAAGTCTAGGCTTGGACCTAGAAGTGGCTTTGGATCATTTGAATCTGATGTTGAGGTACGTTTGCATCCCATATTATTCATGTTGAGCAATTATCCTATTTTATTCTTTCTCTTGGTCCTATGGACAATAGCCTAAACACATTGTTGTTATCTTTTGATATCATGGTTCTTGTGAACTATCTTATTTGTTATTGATCTTATGATCATGGATATTCTCTTGACTCTGTTTCATATGCCATGGTGCATGTTGGACTTTTGATATTATATGCCCACTGTGATGTGGATTTTTACTTGTTGATATGTACCCACTTTGAAGTGGATGTTTATATGTTTGTGTTGTCCATTGTGTGATGGAAAACTTTCTATCATCTTCTGACTAAACTATTTACTTGCCTCTATATTTACATGCAATGTGATTCAGTAGCACTAGAATAGTGTAATTGCATTGTTTTTTGGGTTATGTTCCCTTTATGCTTTTGGGATGGAGGTTATGTGCCCCATACCCAGGTTTCAGCTTTATGGGGGTTGGCCCAATTTCATATATATTGGGAGTTTGGTTATGTGCCATTCTCTATCAGGCTTCAGCTTTATGGGGGTTGGCTGCCATTGTCTTTATATTGTTCTAGTGCTATGCTTATCTCACATGCATGTAGGTTGATGACATTGATGATGGGTAATGTGCCCAAATCGTTGATGGGTTATGTTCCCACAACTTGATATGTGCTTATGTGGCATTACTTTATTGTTTTATGGCAAGTATCCCTTTTGTTATGATTCCTTTCTCTTGATACCCATTTGGGTGGTACTTATCTCTTGCATGGGAAGCCTTTTATTTTGATGTTCCTTATTCTTTATAAAATTGCTCAATTTGCCTTTTAGTATCCACATACCAGCCTTTGCTGATGGTTCCTTTTGTTTCTCTTTTACTGGGGTATGCTTCCAACCCTAGGTGGAAGACTTGGATGCATGGCATGTTGACCGGGACTTAGTTTGTGATGATGAAGGTTGGAGACAATCTTGAGGTGGTTTAAATTTCCTCTACATGGATCCTTATGATGTAAGTTTGTAACCCTTTGTTTTATAATTGAATATAGTCATGTTTTCTTCCGCTGCTATACATTAGTCTTTTGATTACCATTATATAAAGATTTGAAAATATTACACCCACTCCATCATACCTTCTGAGTGTGTTTGGATTGGAGGTTTTATTGTTCAAATTTTTAGTAAGGAGGTGATTTCACTTCTTTACAGCATGGTATCAGAGCCCATGGTAGTCGGAATCGACTATTTCAATTTTGTCTCCCTTTAGAACCCTTGACTTAGTTAGTTACCTTTAAGTGAGATGTTGACCCTAGATTTGATCTATGATGATCTTTTATGCAATAAGGTTTAGTTTGAGGTCAAGATTAGGTTATGAGGAAATATTCTTATGGAAATATTGTGACTTGGTTTCTACAATTGATTTTGGATCCACTTTTTGTTTCATCTCAAAAAGTTTTCATCGCCAAAAATTATTTTCTATATAATACTATATGTACAAAAGAAAATGTTTTCTCTGGATTTTATCAATGTTTTCTCGAACTAAGTCACAATGAAGAGAAACCCTAGAATTAGCTTATTAGAATCTAACCAAAGTTTTGTGACTAGGATGAATATAACGGTGTAGTTGACCTACCCTATGACTTTTGTATGTTCATGTAGGGTGATAGGTTAGAGACACGAGGACCTATAACTCAACCCTAGATGGTGACTATTAGTTGGATACATGAGAAATATTAATCTCCAAAAACTTTCATGACTAAGAGATGTGGGTAGCTCTAAAAAGTTGTTTAGTTTAACTTGTTAGGTTGAACCCTTTAAGGGGTGGAGAGTAGTTAATTGTTGATGTTTGGATCAATAGATTTCGAGGACGAAATCCTTTTAAGGGGTGGAGTGATGTAACATACCAGATCTTGGACCCTACCTTAGAACTTTGACCTTTTGGGTTTGACCAAACAAGGTTGAGGTTAGGATGATCCTAATAATCAAATGCATGAATAATGTAATCTAATATGTCATATAATTCATTTGGTGACAATAAGATGATAAATAACTTAATTGGATGCATAATGATGTTAACGGGCCTCTAATGGGCCAGATGACAAAACCCATGTAAGAAAGCCTCAAATTAGATAATAGACTTCAAATTCATAATCTACACATCAAACTAAGCTTACATATCAATTTTCATTTAATTTGGACAACCTTGAAATAATATGGTAAGTTAAGAGAGAGACATTGCTTAAGAAGTGTAATTAATAAATAAATATAATAAATGACTCCAAAAGAGGAAAATAATCTTAGATTCGTGATCTACATAATAAATATAGCCTTTGGGTGAATTTTCATCCAATTTGGAGAAAGTTTGCTTAAAAGGTGAAATCAGGAGAGAGAAAGTATGTAGAACCTTCAAATATTAAATAAATATTCAAACAACTCCAATATCTAAAATTTATGGCAAATTCGTAATCAAAACATTAAATAGGACTTTTGGGTCAAGTATTATAATTTTTGGATAATCCATGTGTCATTAATGCATCAGGAAAGAGGAACAAAGAATATGTTAAATAATACATATAAAGTTTCCAAAAGTGAAATCTAATTATAAACACAAAATCTACATGTTTAATTTAACTTGTGTGTCAAGTTTGGTATATTTGGATAAGAATAGAACCCTTAAAAGAGGAAAGAGAAAATATGTACATTAAATTAATCTCACTTTAGTTTTAATCGTATTTGATATGTCACGCTTGCTTTCCTGTTTTAGTTTTCTCAGGTTCAATCCTAACCCTTGGATTTAGATCCAGCGGCAACTGGATTCTCTTCTTCCTTTCCCCTTTATGTTTTCATACGCAACGATGGCGGGGCTTCCCTCGTCGGTTTCCTTCTCTGATTCTCCCTCCTTTCTCGCGATCTTCTCTCCCGATTTCATCTCCTCCGCATTCCTTGCCTTTCCTCGCACCTGGTGACCCTATATAAGCAGGCTTTTGGTCACCCTTTCTCCACCATTGGGTGCCTCGTTGCTTCTCTATTTTCTCCTCCATTCCTCTGTTTTTCTTTCCTTTCTCCTCTCCTCGCTCTCTTTCTATTTTAAACGATTTTTGGATTTTTCCTATTGGTCAATTTTCAAAAATTGATAACTAATTTGTTACTAATTAGAAAAATATAAATAAATACTCTTTGGATTCAGAAAAATAAGTTCTTTCTAATGGTGTTGGTTTTGTCGCAAGAATATAATGTTTAATAATAGGTGATTTCAATAGATCTAATTAAATAGGAATTAACTTGTATAATTCATAACTCAATATATAAAAGTTAGAAAAATATAATAAAATATGTTTTGAACTTAGAAAAATATAATATAAAATATGGCATGGTTTTGGAAACCTAATTCATATATTAATAAAAAGGTGGTTTTTAGGGTTTATGAAATCAATATAAATCTAACCCTAATCCTACATATGTGCTTAATAGGTTCTTTGGAAGCCTAGGCTTGGACCTAGAAGTGGCTTTGGATCATTTGAATCTGATGTTGAGGTATGTTTGCATCCCATATTATTCATGTTGAGCAATTATCCTATTTTATTCTTTCTCTTGGTCCTATGGACAATAGCCTATACACATTGCTCTTATCTTTTGATATCATGGTTCTTGTGAACTATCTTATTTGTTATTGATCTTATGATCATGGATATTCTCTTGACTCTATTTCATATGCCTTGGTGCATGTTGGACTTTTGATATTAAATGCCCACTGTGATGTGGTTTTTTACTTGTTGATATGTGCCCACTTTGAAGTGGATGTTTATATGTTTGTGTTGTCCATTGTGTGATGGAAACCTTTCTATCATCTTCTGACAAAACTATTTACTTGCCTCTATATTTACATGCAATGTGATTCAGTAGCACTAGAATAGTGTACTTGGTTTTGGGGTTATGGGCCCCATACCCGGGTTTCAGCTTTATGGGGGTTGGCCAAATTTCATATATATTGGGAGTTTGGTTATGTGCCATTCTCTATCAGGCTTCAGCTTTATGGGGGTTGGCTGCCATTGTCTTTATATTGTTCTAGGGCTATGCTTATCTCACATGCATGCAGGTTGATGACATTGATGATGGGTTATGTGCCCAAATTGTTGATGGGTTATGTTCCCACAACTTGATATGCGCTTATGTGGCATTACTTTATTGTTTTATGGCAAGTATCCCTTTTGTTATGATTCCTTTCTCTTGATACCCAATTGGGTGATACTTATCTCTTGCATGGGAAGCCTTTTATTTTGATGTTCCTTATTCTTTATAAAATTTCTCAATTTGCCTTTTAGTACGCACATACCAGCCTTTGTTGATGGTTCCTTTTGTTTCTCTTTTTCTGGGGTATGCTTCCAACCCTAGGTGGAAGACTTGGATGCATGGCATGTTGACCTGGACTTAGTTTGTGATTATGAAGGTTGGAGACAATCTTGAGGTGGTTTAGATTTCCTCTACATGGATCCTCATGATGTATGTTTGTAACCCTTTGTTTTATAATTGAATATAGTCATGTTTTCTTCTGCTGCTATACATTGGTATTTTGATTACCATTATATAAAGATTTGAAAATTTTACACCCACTCCATCATACCTTCTGAGTGTGTTTGTACAGGAGTTTTTAATGTTCAAATTTTTAGTAAGGAGGTGATTTCACTTCTTTACAGAGTCAATTCATTACCTAGAGAGGTCAACATTTAGGACTTTACAATCCGTGTATACTTATATTCATTCATAAGAGATACGAGGAGACTATCATACATCCAAGGACTTACCTATTCAAGACAAGAGTCTTCCACCTACACAAGGACTTACCCACTTGATCAAGATTTCTTCAGCCTTCAACAAGGACTTACTCACACTTATATCAAGTCTTTGGCCTTGAAGGTATTTTCCCACTCTTCTTGAATCTTGGCCTTGCTCTTTCTCCTTCACCTAGAGAAGATCTTCACCTCTTCTTCAACCTTCAAAAACATCAACAACTTCATCTTCACTCAGAGTAGCTTGCTTCAACCTTTTCTTCTTTGAGAAAGGGGGTAGAGAAGATGGAATGAAAGGACAACTTTACAAGTACATGAAGGTAGCTCTCTTACAACTGGCTTAACTCACTCATAATCACGAAATGCTGTGTAAATGAGAGAGATAAATGGATCAAGGAGTTACAACACACTCAACTATAGCAAAGACTTAGAATAGTATGAATGAGAAAACTTGGAATGAACTCCAAGGGGTCCTATTTATAGTTGGGGGTATTTCCTTGAGTGTGGGATCACTTAAGGGAGAAATATAGTCGTTTTCCAAGTTACAACAGATCTATTCTCACTCAAAACAACTCTCCAATAGTTATAGTCACTTTTTTGACGCTTTTCATACAGTATATTTGGTCGAATTTCAATAAAGATAACTTGACCGATCCACTAAGAGACAAAGACAATTTTCAAACAATCGATCGAGTTTGTTTTGGGAAACTCGACCGATGAGTCAAAATTAGTTTTGCTTAGTTGATCGATCGGTGGACTTTTGTGAGTGTGCAACTCGACTGATTGGTCTCTTCAGAAAATCCATCACTGGATCAGTCAAGTTTCCAACTCAATCGATAAACAACATGTTACAAATCTTTTAAATTGACATTTGAGTGATCAAACTTTGGAATTAAGTGTCCTTGATTTTTTCTCATCTTAGTTACAAGCCATATCATCAATACAAATGATTACAGAAATAACCTAAGGTCATTAGGAGTGATTTCCCAAAATGCGCACTTGCATTGCTTTTGACTTGAACTTGGACAAGCTAGGGTTTGTGTAAATTGATCATTTTCATGTACCTAAAGCCTGAAATCAATCTTGAACAAACATATTAGATAAATAAGAATGGAATGGTTGAGTCATTATCAAAATATGGGCAATGTATAACTCTCAAGTCATTATCATATTATTGCTTGTACAATAAATGTAGTTTGAATGTATTTTATAGATACTCCAATTGATACCAGTGTAGCAACACCACAGTGCATCATAATATATATCCATCGGATTTTAATCTACAATTATTGTGACCCCCTTCATTTGTTTGTTGGTCTGCCATTGATGCAGGGTGATGGCTATTATCCAGAAAAAATTATTCTAACAATAGAGTATCATTTTCCTAAAGTACTTCCCCTTTTGGTTGAGTTGTTGGTGAACTGTGGTGGTCTAACAAAAATATGGTATGAATTTAATTATTGTTCAATAAATATTTTTTACCTGCTACTTGTTTATTTTTATCTGGTTTATCCACATTAATAGAGGGTAGAGTAAAGAAAGAAGTTTTACCTACCAGCTTCACTCATTTACCCATTACTATAAGGTAAATTAATAAGTTTAGATTCTAATACTTATATTCAGATATCTTGTGGATGGACATATAAAAATATATAAGCATGGGTCCCATGTGTGTGTTTCACATGCTCCTCGTGAGAGTCATATTCTAATCAGTAACAAACTTGCCCTGCTGTATCTCATATAGTTAGTCCGGTATCAGGCTTGCCGTGCGATTTCCCTACCATGCTTCATCCTTCCTTTTGCAATACCTTAATAAGTAACTCTTACTTTTTTCATCCCTTGGTGAGTAACCCTCACTTAACATGTGGCATACAACTCATGAAAACATAATTAACTAATGCAGAAGCGTTCACTAAGCAGCGGATTACCAAAAATCACTAAAATTTAAAACCTTTTTATCAAAAGATCAATCAAGTGAAAACTTTCTCACATAGAACAAAAGTAACACATTTACATTCTATTTTTCAAAAGTACATAACTTGTATCATCTCTTTCTGTGAATTACAAGTATCAGCTTCCTTATTAAACTAAACACAGGCAGTATGAAAATCTCGAGGCACTGAACCAAAATCTCAAAAACACTAACTACTACTTCGAGGACCTGAGAGTACAAAGACGACACATAGGACTCTATCTATATCTATATAAGGCATAATAGCCAGTGTCTCCACCTGAGACTTCACTGCTGTCCCTATTGCTACTACTGCTGCCCTTCACCTACTGAAGGATTTCTGCCTCCTCATCCGCATCCACCTAAAAATGTGATTCCCACGGGGGAGAGACAATTGTAAATTGCCCCAGCGAGAGATGTAACTCTCCTCCAAAAACATTATTATTGCAGCTTAAGAAGATAAATATGCACAAAGGAATTATATTAGTTTGGTAGCAGTTAATTCAATGTCTAATATATTAGAACATCATTCTTATCAAAAGCAATACAACTATAATTTGATAGAACAACATGTCACTTATCCTTTAAGGAATATGAAGAACATGTATAACATTTATTCACTATAGAATCATCACCACAACATTAACTCTCTTCAGGCTTAGATCATATATCTAATGCCTGGCATTGTCATTGGGGAGTCATGGCATGTAGCCATACTCTTTTCACAAAGTGTTGGGATCTTAGTCCCTCATCTCATCAAGTACATTTCCACTTCTTAACAAGTTCATTATCATGATTATAGAATCTGGGTATTTAAACCCATAACTCACCATAGAACACTTATTTCCACTATCATGTAACTTCATACCTTCATATCATCTGACCCAGGGACATTATAATTCTTTCTACACAAAGCATTGCACATAGTTCACAAAGCTCATAAATAATCTAAGATAATTAACACATCATGTGACACACATGACTTATTAATTGTAGGTTACCTCTCACTAAGCAACAAAGCATATGAAGGCTTATAAGGCCTATAAAACATTTTCAGTATACAGTACATCATAGCTCATACCTGTCTATGCTCATCATCTCAACATATCTGCATGATTAGTAATCATGATACCATTACATATCAGTACTATGCAACTAAGGGTTATCTTATTACATTCATAACCCATTAGTCTGTAATTGAGCTTCACATAGGATTACTCTATGTTAGAACTTCACATAGCATCACTTTGTACTAGGGTTTCACATAGCATTACCCTGTATTAGGGATTCACATAGCAAGGAATCAATATGAATAACATAAGTATTCAATCATACCTATTTATACTCATCATTCATCATTGAATGTATTATCAACACAAAGTATGAGTTTCTCTCTCATGTTTATCAGAATATGATTACATCATAGTTTATAAGTTTGGATTAACCTTTTTGTAAGGCATGTTAGCCTACATTCACAGAGTGCATTACATCTCAATGTAACCATTGACATGACACATCTCATGTGTCATTCATCCAATTATACTGGACTTATAACACATCAAGGTATACCAGTATTGGGGTGTTGGATGTGATATCTATCATATCTTAATGTATCACTTCCCTCAACACCATTATCTTTCTTGGGTTTATACACTTAGCTTGTATTAGGGTATTCCCCATCCTAATACTTTATGCACCAGTTCATCACATTTATCATGTAAAGTATTGGTCATTAGTCACTCACTTAGGATATGCAACCATTGCCAATGATATAGACTCACCCTTTTAATCAGGGACTATTAGTATAAGGATGCCCATTATCAACCTCTCTATGTGTTACATTTGTCATAACATTAATCACTATTCCACTATTAGGAATAGCATTCTCCATACTTATAGTTTGAGGATTCACATAGCATATTCCATATATTTGTGGATTTCACATAGTATTACTCTTCAATAGAGTTTTATATAATCATCCTTTTATATCAGGGTTTCACCTAGTATTATGTGAAATTAGGATTTCACAACACATCACCCAGTGCTAGGTCTTCACATAGGATTAGTGGCACTACCCTATATTACGGTTTCATATATCTTTATCCCAATTTAGGGATTAGGGTTTACCATTCACATCCAGGTGGGGTTTCTCTTTTCTCATACCCAAATTAGAGTTTCCTTCATTGTTACACTAACTTAGGGTTACATCATCACCCTGGATTTACAAAGACACTCAGTGTTGTCCTAAATTAGGGTTTCACACATAGCTTTACTCTAATTAGGGTTTCACACATAGCATTGCTCTAATTAGGGTTAAGGCTCATTGATTAGGGTTTCATGATCTCATTATTATAGATCAACCCTTATCACATAGTTTACTCATAATGAGAGAATTAGGGCTTAATTATATAAGCATTCATCTCTCTCATTCTATCTCTCATCCTCTTTAGGATGCTAACTAATTCAAGATTAACCTAGGTCAACTCTTCACTTGAGTACACATAGCTAGGGTTAACCTTCACAATCATCATGGGTCTACATCTTTAATAATTACATAGTTGATTGACATTTGATAATATTAGATGTCCAAATGTTCTAATCAATTAAACCATCAATTATATAAAGAATTCAAAAGGATTGACCAATTAAAATTTTCAATCCCACAAAGTGATCAATTAGGTTAACCATTGAAATCTTTAGTTGCATTAAGTATCTAAATAGGTTCACCATATTGGACCTTCAATTACATGAGATATTCAAATGGATTAACCATGTTAATCTTCACAAAGTTAATTACTTAGACCCTCAATGATCTTGGTTCTCATACATCAATTGGTTGAAAACCAATTGAACAAGTTATACTTGAAACCAATTGGACAAAGTAGGTACTGAAACCGTTTGCACTTTGGGTCTCCAAAAGGTTTGAGATCGTTTGGTCCTAAACGGTCTTGAGACCATTTGGTCCCAAACGGTCTTGAGACCGTTTGGTCCAAACCTCCTCAAAACCGCATGGACCAAATAAGCTCTCAACCAATCAAATTAAAATAGGGTTTCCTATGTTGGTTCCTTCAATCATTGAGTTCATGTATCCAATAATCAATTGGACCTATCACCATACTTCAATTGAGTTAAATAGGTCAACCTTTAACTGATTTGACCCTCAATTGACCCTCAATTGATCATCAATTAGGGTTTGAATCAATTTAATTAGGGTTTGGAATCAATGATCGTTCACCATTAACTAATGTGAAACTAGTTAATTTAAAACCATTGGACCATCATCCAAATTGGGCATGACCTGACCCGAAACGGTCTTGAGGTTGTTCGGATGACCTCCAAACGGTCTTGAGACCGTTTGCCCATGTCAACATCAAAATCCAAGTCAATCAATCAAAGTTTGGATCATTAGATTGATCACTTGGTCCCAAATGGTCTTGAGATCGTTTGGATGACCTCCAAACGGTCTTGAGACCATTTGGCCATGTCAACATCAAAATCCAAGTCAATCAATCAAAGTTTGGATCATTAGATTGATCACCAAATCAGCATTTGATTGCACTTCAACTTAGTACCTTTGGATCTTCGATTGCTTAACCATACTCATCCCTAGACCTCCAAACGGTCTTGGGTGACCTCCAAACAGTCTTGAGACCATTTGGATGAGCTCCAAATGGTCTTGAGACCGTTTGGCTCATCCAACCCTTGGATTCTAGTGAAAAATCATTAGGGTTTGAGCTATTGAGTTGATCATCAAATCAACACTTAATTGCAAAGTGATTTGGTACCTTTAGACCTTCAATTGGTCAACCATACTTAACCCTATACCTCCAAACGGTCTTGGATAATCCCCAAACGGTCTTGAGACCGTCTGGGTGATCCCCAGATGGTTTTGAAACCGTTTGGGCCAATCAACCCAAAGTACCAACTCATTCAATTGCAAAATCAGCACTTAGCCGATTAGGGTTTATACCATATGTTTGAATCTTCAAATACTTAACCATACTCAACCCTGGACCTCCAAAAGGTCTTGGTTGACCTCCAAACGGTCTTGAGACCGTTTGGGTGATTACCAAATGGTTTTGAAACCGTTTGGGTCAATTAACCCAAAAAGTCAAATCAATCAAGTTGAAAATCAGCACTTAATCCAATTAGGGTTTGCCTAATTGATTAACCTTAAACACATGATTCCTTTGGAATTAATCCATCAAATTTGGTGGGTTATCAACCAAAATAATTAGGAACAGGATTCTCAAACGGTCAACCCTTGTTCAACTCATTCAAATGGTTTTGAAACCGTTTGCTCTCAAACGGTCTCAAACCGTTTTCTCTCAAACGGTTTGATGAAACCGAATGGGCAAACATGTTGAAACCGTTTGGTCTATATATTTGGGGAGGTCTGTGATTATGATGATGTCATCATCATCAAGCTCCAAAATCACGAAATCTACTGTGATTTCCATGGAAATTGCATCAACCAACCAAACTTAATTTCGGAAATGTAGAAATGATCACCAATTGATAAGGAATTGATTGCAATAATAAAATTAAGGGTTCAAGTTATAAAACCCACCTCCAATTGAGATCTAAAGCTCCAAGCTCACGGAAAAAATGGTGGATGAAGCTCTTGTAACTCCCCCTAGGCTCGTCCTCAAGCTTTTGGTTAAAAAGATTGGCTAGGGTTGAAGAGGAGATCGAAATATGAAGAAATTAATGATTTATTTTCGATTTCCACCATGGAATCAAGGAGAACGAAGGTCAAGGACTTACCAACAGGTTGGGGGGTCGTTCTCCTGGTCCTCCCTAGATCCTTGGTCGTTTTCCAAGCAAGGGGAAAGAAGTGAATCCGAAATTCTCTTTCATTCTATGGATAAATGATCTTATATGTGAATTTTATTTAAAAAATTCAATGAGGAGAGAGAAAGTAGGAATTATCCCCTCAATTCCCTTATCACTTGCCCCCTCTCCTTCCTTAGGGACGAGGCTATCCTCTTGGACTCTTATTCCCTTCAATTATCCATGATTTAAAGAAAAGCAAATTAAGCACCTCAAATCATATTGTATTAATATCCATATGTGAGTGGATATTTCCTTTTCATATAAAATTGTGAGTGCGTTATCCACTCCCTTGGATATGATCGTGCCTTTGCAAGGCTTTAAGCTCATCCACACTCATCTTAATTCAATAATTTTAATTTTGTTTGAAGGCCCTTTAATTAATACATTCATTTTTTCCCTAAATTAAATTAGGGTTTCACTTAGGATTAAATCTTGATTATTTTAATATCAAGATTCTCTCTCCTCCAACTTAATTCAAATGCGACGCCCTTCTCATTTTATTTACTCTATATGATGCCAATAAACATTAGGGACCTTATTGAAGTGGTAATTTGCATATTGAACCCTAGATTTTGGGTAAATTGCACTTTACACCAAAACTAGGTTTTAATGCACAAAGATTGCTTTACAAGCTTAATCTTGGTGCCCAAGCTTGTGAAAACCATACCACTACATAATATTCATTCTTATGATGTCTCAACATCAGAGGAACATATTTTCATGCAACATTTCCAATTTAACCCCTCAACTTGGGTAATTTGCACTTTAGTCCAAAATAAGCAAACATTGCTTCAACATTGTTCAAACATGACCGAAATTGAAACATAAGTTTCTCATGAGTCCTAATTACTTTTTCCAAGATAAGATTAAGCATCTACTCAACCTTATTAGGAAAAACATCTAGGGTTAACACATAACCCAAGTCAGGGATGTAACATAACAATCTCCTGGTTTTAACTTGTTGGCGACCTAACATTTCACAACGTTACAACATATCAACATGTTCGTTACACAGTTAACCAATAGTTCTGTAATTGTTATCCATGAAGCATGTCACACAGTGATATCAAGAAGCCTACTGTGGACAAATCATAAAAGTATGCAACACTACAAACATTATTTACATACTTGGAACAACCTAACCCAACTTAAAAATCATTTTATGTTATTCATACAACTAAACAATATTGTTGGGTATGCATAAACATTACCAAAACTGATCCATCAAGGAAGATATGTCAACAAATAGGAATACATGCCACAGACACACACACCTACTGCATAAGCTATTTTGTAGTTAACTACAAAATTAGGACATTACATGGTCCAGTGCTCCTTACGGGAATAGATTGGGAGGGTTTTTCGGATAAACCATATTAAAGATTTTACATTTCAGATAAGCTACACAAGCGGGATAACGTGCTCGCTACACCTTATAAACCACAAATGTAATAAATGGAGAAGAAATCTTTGAAAGAAGCACTCACCTCCACCCAGTTACGATGCAACCCTAAAAGATGTGGCTCCCTCTAAGAAGTTTGTGGTTGTTGATCAGCCAACACTCCGTTCAGGTTGCGACCCCATTCAGGTTGGGAGCGAACAGGTACCGGCGACACTGACACTCTGGAGAAAATGGAGGAAAGAAGATGAAGAAAGGGGGAGTACAATACATCAGAGTTTGGGGTCGACAAAAGCTAAGCGAGAGTAGAGCAACATTGAAGCAAGAATAATGAAAGGGCGGCATCTAACGGGGAAGGTGGGGCGGAGGTAACAAGGTTTGTGTGCGTATTGGGAAGTGGAAACACATCTCCCATCTATCAGGAGAGTGGTGGGATGTAGTAGGGCATTGTGGAGTGTTGACATGACTTGTTTTTTTAATAGTTGGTCGTCCAGTTTAGGGTCCAACGATGACTCTATATAGCAAGTCTCTAAAACTTTTTATTGAAATGAGTAAACATAGTCACCCCAAAGGACTATAGTATGTGGGGTCTATATCGAAAGTACAACTCTGTTGCTTGGAGAACACTCTACCCGCATTAGCAATTCATGCCCCTGTCACACCCGATGACAGAAACAAACATTTTTAGACATTTAAAAAAAATCTGCACATCACCAATCACTCACTTGCCTGTCCACCCTGTTGGATGGGTTACAAAATCCAAAGTGGGGACATAATATTCTTTTTGTTTTAAATGGGAGGAAAGTAGGAAACTCCTACTTTCCTAAATTTTTTTGATGAAATAAAAAAATTACATTCTTTAAAAAAAATAGTTTCCAGTAAGATTAATGTCGATATATTTTAGATAAAAATAATGTTAGATAAATATAGTGCTTGCGTCCTGGGGTACAATATGACGTATTTTGAGATACATTACATGTGTTTTTGATACAATATCCCTTATAACATTCAATCCATAAAGAATTTTTTGTTGAAACACAAAGCGTAAGATTTCTTATAAAAAAATACCTTCCAACAAGACTAATGTTGACATATTTTAGAAAAAGAATAATATAAGAGAAATTTATTACATGTATTTTGTGGTAAAATACTTGTATTTTGGGTGAATTACCATATATTGGAGGTACATACCTTTGGTACATTACATCCATATAATACCTTCAAGATGGGAGTAATTTGGTCTAAAATACAAATATCATATTCCAAATAATGAGTATTGTACCTTCAGAATACGAGTATTGTAACCTATGAGAGTGATCTACTCAAAGTGGGAACAATGAGAGTAATGTACACCAAATGCGGGATTGTACCTTAAAATAGTAGTAATATATTTGTGTGTACAATACTCATGTTTTTTAGTACACTACTCCCGTTTTTGGGGTATAGTATAAATGTTTATGTGTTAATATATTATACCGAAAACACTTGTATTGTATCCAAAAACATGTATAGTGTACCTTAAAACACATATGTTTTACTTCTTGGACATCATTATTTTTTAAAGCATGCCATTTTTTTATCAGCAAGTGTGTGTCTTATTCCATTCCAAAACGAATTTACATAGTGTTGAGGATTTTACCCCTTACATGAAGAATGAAAACTATCTATGCATCAATGCTATAAAATATGAAAGTATCTTTTTCCATACTACCCTCGTAGATGGTTTTATGCTTTCAAAGATGGTTTGGTTCCTCACATTCCAGATGTGATAGAATCTTTTCTGGAAAACTTCAGTGAGTCAGTGATGTTCGCTGGGATAAAAGGAAGGAAGCCTTGGGCTTTAGTCCAAATTTATTTTGCAAATAAACACTCCCACATGAGGTGGTGACAATCTTCTTCTTGTCAACCACACTGAGCATCTAGATGAGAGCTGAAATCCACGCTCTTGCAGAATGTTACCATTTTTCCATGGAATAATTTCCAGCCATTAAGCATTTATCTTTTGTCTGAATTTTAACCTGTGGGCAGATTTCGGCTAGGGACTCAGTCCCTCTCACATTTGGGATGGTCCATCTATCATTGCGATGAGTACGTTTAGCTTCTCCTTGTCAATGAAACCAGATCTGAGCTTCAGTTGGGTCCCAATAATTACATGAAGAAATTTGCCACTGATCCAAGGGTCATTCCACAGAGAAATGGAGTCTCCAGTGCCTACTTAAAACTGTACCAGATGCGCCACAACGTCCTCGGTCTTAATGATTGCCTTCCACATCCAGCTGTGGGATTGTTTATTGAGGAAGGACCACATAGTGTTGGATTGTAAATAATTGTTTTGGATCCATCTAATCAATAGACTCTTCTTGCCATTTGCAATGTCCCAAATGTGACCGATCATTCCCGCAAGGTTCCAATCCTCGACCCTTCAAATGCCAAGTCCACCCTCAGGTTTGGGACGACATATTGTTTCCCAAGAGACTGAGTGAATGTGTTTGTCCCCATTGTTCTCTTCCCAAAGGAAAGTTCTACAAAGTCTCTCAATCTCCTGAATAACGACTTTGGGTAGTGGAAAGACGCCTGTTCAAAACATATGATAGGATGAGAGCATAGAGATTGCTAGCTCAAGCCTACCTTCCATGGAGAGAAGCTTAGTTTTCCAGGCTTTGAGATTTGTTTTAATTTTATCGATTAGAGGTGCACGTAGACTCTTTGTGAGTCTGCCAGTAAATAGAGGGAGCCCTAAATATCTCACTGGGAAATCCATTTCTTCAATACCAAGAGATTCAGTTGTGTTTTCAGGAGCTTTGCAGCTAAGGAAAAGTTGGCTCTTTGTTGGGTTAAGCTGTAGACCGGACCTAGCGTTGAACTGTTGTAGGAACTTTTTGATACTTTTTATGTCTTCCTCTAACACTCTAGAGAAAATTAGAAGGTCATCTACAAAGATAATGTGTGAGATCTCAGTCTCTCCCGCTCTCACTGGCTCTAGCTCCCCATCAGAAACTGCATTATTTAGAATAGAAGTGAAGCCTTGCATGCCTGTGATGAAGAGGTAAGGGGCAAGGGGATCCCCTTGTCTGATCCCTCTAGAGGCTTGAACAAGTTGTGAAGATGTGACATTTATCAGAATTTGAAAAGAAGCAAAGTCCATGCATTCATGAATCCACTACAACTAGCATTCTGGAAATTTCATTTCTCTCATCACTTCAAGGATATAACTCCTGTCAATTGTATGGTAAGCCTTACTCAGATCATCCTTTAGGCAGAGTTTACTACTGGTCACTTGGCTTTTGAAATCATGTATAAGTTCATTTGCAAGAAAAATGGCATCATATATGTGCCTACCCTTAATAAAGGCACATTGGTTCTGACTTATGATGGATGGCATCACATCCTTCAGACAGTTTGCAAGGATTTTGGAGATAATTTTGTAGACATAGTTGCAGAGGGAGATAGGCCTCCAATCATTTGCCTGATTTGGTTGTTTCACCTTTGGGATTAGATATATGTAAGTCTTATTGGCTTATTTCAGTAACCTTCCTTTGAGAAAAAAAATCTTTTACCGCTGAGCAGACATCTTTGCCAACAATATCCCAAGTCGATTTGAAGAAGTGGGCATTGAAGCCATCAAGACTGTGTGCTTTTCCATCATTAGAATTCCTCACAATGTCATAAATCTCTTCATCTATGACATATATGAACATTTGATTAATTTTCTGTGTTGTGAGTTTTGGTATGTCGAACCAAGAATGATTACCTTGAGAACATCTTTTGCCATTAAAGAGCTTGTTCTAATGCATGGCAAAGTAGTGTTTGATGTTTTCTTCCCCTTTGATGAGCTAGCCATCGTGCAACAAAGTTTTAATCTGGTTTTTGCTTCTCCTTGTTTTCATGGATGCATAAAAGAATTTAGAGTTGCAATCTCCTAGTTGGAGCCATTGCACTTTTGATTTCTGGCACAAGATTGATTCCTCCGCAACTCTATCTTGGAGTGCCTCATCCTTTTTATTTTTTGCTATTTCCCACAGTAGACCATCAATAGAGTTCAGGTCAGATTGTGACTACACTGTTAGATCTTCCTTTTCCTTATTTATGGCAGAGTCAGTAAGGTCACCAAATTGTTCCCAGTTCCAGGTCTATAGGGATTGTTTGGTGCCTTTGAGATTCTGGAATAATATGTACATAGGGTTCCCCACAGTATCATTTTTCCACACCTTTATGATAGTGTTTTGAAGCCGTCCAATCCTGCCCATGCATTGAAGTACCTGGTAGGATATTTCTACTTTGGATTAGCGTCATTAAGGTGGAGAACTTGTGCATGGTGATCACTATAAATAGTGGGCATAATCTCTAGCTAGAGGTTAGGGAATTTATTTAGGAGTTGTAGTTGGCAGAAGGTTCTATCAATCTTTCTTCTAGTATTGTTGAGCCCAATTTGTTGATTGTTTCATGGGAAGAACGGTCCTTTGGCATGAATTACCGCAAGGCCTAAGTCATTGATCACATTGTTGAATTCCTCCATTGATCTGGAAGAGGGGGCATATCATCCCATTCTTTCAGTGGAGACTCTGACTGCATTGAAGTCCCCAAGGATGAGGCACGGAGCTTGAGGTTGGATACTTCTTAAGTCATTCCACATAGACTGTGACAACACATCCCACTATCACACAGACAGCGAGGTGTTATGCGAAAATGTGCGGAAATCACCATAACCAAAGATTACCAAAAACACGGGTTAATTAAAGCCGATTGTGGAAAGCGGATAAACTGAGAAAACTATTACATTTAAGTCCTCATCTTGCAAGGAAACAAGTTATACAAACATTTACAAGATCTTGACATGTATCCACAGCTTAGAGGAACAGTTGTCTAGCCATCACATGAGTTCATCACCTGTTAATATGTACATAACGGCCCACATCCGGCCAGCAACAGGATATACAAAGGATCAACAGCTATACATCGTGAAACAACGTCAAAACGCTCTAAGGACCCGCTAGAGTTTAAGCTCACTTCTCAAGACCAAAGGAGGTAGAGGGGTGTTGCTCAACGTGAAACCCTAGAACAAGGTTCGTCCAACATGAAGAAACTAAGAAGAAACCAAACTAGCAACACACATAGTTGAAAGATCATAAGAAACATTCAAGAAGATAAAAGAAGGTAGTGTAGTTAGGGTTAGGAGTTATGTAACCCGCCTTAAGCAAGATCCAGGCTCCTAGCTCCAAGCTCCAAGCACCACCACAAGAAGGAGAGCAAGGCACTCTAGGGTTCGGCCACCACTAGGGGAAGAAGGAGACTCCAAGAAGGATCGGCCACCAAGCTTGGAAAAGAAGAGGGTGTCGTGCACCAAGGAGAGGGAGACTAAGGAACTAAAGGGATCCTTAGCATGGGAAAGGAAATGCATATATAGAAGGGGATGGAGGAGAAACCAAGGAAAGATAAGGCAAGGTGTCGCCCACCTAGGGACACTTGTCCATGAGCAATGCCACCACTCTAACATGCCCTAAACACATGTCCAAGGCCATTGCCACATGCAAGCATCAAGCACCAAGTGTCCACTAGTGGTGACACAAATGAGGTCAAAGGGTCCATGGGCGACACACCTCCACACCACCATGGCCGACACACCCTCACCATGGCCGACACACACCCTGGGCGACATACCACAGGCAGACACAAGCTCAGGTCGACACACCTAGGCCAACAGAGGGCATTTTTGCCTGACACAAGGTCCAAAGAAGCAAAGGCAAGGCACCACAAAGCCCAACAAGCTCAGCCAAGCCCAAACGGACTCAAGCAACGACCCCAAACCTTCCTCTCACACTAGAGAAAGCAAAGAGAGGGAGGAACACCTCACAAGGTGACAAACTTGTCCACAAACCCTAGACTTGGGTTATTTGCAAGTAGCACCTCCAACCCTCAACAAAGCACCAAAAAACCCTAATCACCACTAAAGGTGATTAGCAAGCAACAAAGCACCAGGGTTATGAAAAGAAAATAGGATAAGCCCTAAACAGAGGTCAGGGTCCTTACAAGCTAACCCCCTACAAAGGGATTTCATCCTCGAAATCCGAAGAGAAAAGTGAGGGATACTTCCTCCTCATCTCTTCCTCAAGCTCTCATGTGGCTTCCTCAATGCCATGATGATGCCAAAGAACCTTCACAAGAACCAGGTCCTTCTTCTTCAACTTCTTAACTCTCCTCTCAAGGATCATCACAGGACCTTCCTCATAGGTCACATCTTCATCAAGCTCAACTTCATCTGGCTGTATCAGTATCCATGTATCTGGATGACTTTTCTTCTGCATACTGACATGGAATACTGGATGAACCTATGCAACTCTAGTGGCAGCTCTAACTCGTAAGCTACCTTGCCAACACGTGCTATGACCGGGTATGGCCCCATATACCTGGGTGCTAGCTTACCCTTCCGACCAAACCTTAGCACACCTTTCCACGGCGAGACTTTAAGATACACTTTGTCTCCTACCTGGAACTCCAAAGGTCGTCGGCGATTATCTGCATAAGACTTCTGCCTGTCCTGTGCCGCTTTCAACTGTTGTTGTATCACCTTGATCTTTTCTGTCATTTGCTATACTAACTCAGGACCCAAAAGTTGATATTCACTAGACTCATACCAACACAAGGGAGATCTACACTTCCTTCCATATAAGGCCTCATAAGGAGCCATGTCAATGCTCCTTTGATAACTTTTGTTATAAGCAAACTCTATCAAACTGAGGTGTACGTCCCAACTGCCTAGGAACTACAAAACACAAGCTCGAAGGAGATCTTCCAGAATCTAAATAGTCCTCTCAGACTGTCCATCTGTCTGTGGGTGAAAGGCGGTGCTGAACCTCAACTGTGTTCCCAACGCTTTGTGCAACTGTTCCCAGAAACGACTCGTAAACTGAGGTCCTCTATCTTAAACTATCGTCGTTGGCATACCGTGCAAACATACTATCTCATCCACATATACTCAAGCGAGCTTCTCGGCTGTATACATTGTCTTTACCGGTATGAAATGGGCAGACTTCGTCAATCTGTCCACTATAACCCAAATGGAATCATGATTTCTAGTTGTCCTGGGTAGACCAACTATGAAATCCATGGTTATATGATCCCATTTCCACTATGGTATCGGTAAGGGTTGCAACGTACCTACCGGATTTTGATGTTCAGCCTTGACTTTTTGACAAACCGCACACCTAGCCACGAACTCAGCTACATCTTTCTTCAAATCGGGCCACCAATACAAGTCCTTCAGACTATGATACATCTTGGTGACTCCTGGATGCATAGCATACATCGAAGTGTGTGCTTCCTCGAGCACTAACTTCCTCAGATCATCAGCATCGGGGACCACCATTCTATCACGATAGCAAACTAGTCGATCCTTAGACTCATGGAACCCATCACGCCTTTCACTGCCGAACTCTGATCTGATCAACTGTACTGTATCATATGCTTGCTGTGCATCTTTGATCTGTTGTCTCAGTGTAGGTTTGACTTGCATCTATGCTAAAAGTCCAGCTAACAAGGAAACTTCCATCTGCACTTTCATTTTCCGCAAGGAAACAAGCATATCCCGTCTATGGCATACTAGGGAACTCAACTGTGCCTTCCTGGAAGAAAAAGAAGAAGAAGACTTTCAGCTAAGTGCATCAGCTACCACATTCGCCTTACCAGGATGATACTCGATGGTGGAATCATAATCATTGATTAACTCCATCCATCGACGTTGTCGCATGTTTAACTCATGCTACGAAAAGATGTACTTCAGGTTCTTATGATCCTTAAAGATGTGACACACTTCCCCGTAAAGATAGTGTATCCAAATCTTCAACGCATGAACCACTGCTGCCAACTCCAAATCATGAGTCGGATAGTTCTCCTCGTTTTTCTTAAGCTATCGTGAAGCAAAAGAAACCACATGATCTTCATGCATCAGCACACAACCTAAACCTTTCTTGGAAGCATCACAGAAGACAACATAGCCCTTCCCAGGCTCTGGAAGCACTAGTATTGGAGCACTAGTCAGCTTTTCCTTCAAACTTTGGAAAGCTTGCTGAAAACGATCATCCCAGACAAAAGGTACATCCTTTCTAGTCAACTTCATCATCGGCAACGCAATTTTACCCTCCTGTAGTATCCTGCCAAACCCAGAAAACTATGAAATTATGTCGGCGTCTTCGGCTGTTCCCATTCTACAATCGACTCCACCTTCTTCGGATCCACTTTTACTCCTTCCGCAGATATCACATGACCCAAGAAAGTTACTTCTTCTAACCAGAACTCACACTTACTGAACTTGGCATACAACTGGTGTTGGCGAAGAAGAGTCAACGCTAGTCGAAGATGTTGCTCATGCTCTTGCCTGTCCTGACTGTAGATCAAGGTATCATCTATAAAAACACAACAAACTGATCAAGGAACGGAGGGAACACTCTGTTCATCAAGTCCATGAAAGCAGTAGGTGCATTGGTTAGCCCAAACAACATACCCACAAACTCGAAGTGACCATACCTCGTCCTAAAAGCTAACTTTGGTATGTCATCTGCCTTAATCCTCAACTGATGATATACGGACTGCAGATCGATCTTTGAAAACATGGTAGCACCACACAACTATCGAACATATCATCTATCCTCGGCAACGGGTACTTGTTCTTGATCGTAACCTTGTTCAACTATTGGTAATCTATACATAGCCGCATCGAACCGTCCTTCTTCTTAACGAACAACACCGGATCACCCCAAGGTGACGTACTTGGTCGGATGAAACCTTTCTCCAACAACTCTTGTAACTGTTTCTTAAGCTCTGCCATCTCTACTGGAGCCATCCTATACGGTGTCTGTGCAACTGGATGTGTTCCTGGAACCATATTGATCTCAAAATTAATCTCTCGAGGTGGAGGAACACTAGGGAACTCTTAGGGAAACACATCCACAAACTCTCGGAAAACCGACACCTCCTTAAGCCTAGGACCTTTCTCCTTGGTACCTACGACGGTATCCACAACGTGAGCTAAGAACGCCTCACATCCTTGTCATAACAACTTCTCTGCCACCATAGCGGATACTATACACGTCGGAAGAATCTTCCTATCTCCTTGGAAGATCCACTTCTCTCCACCATCATCAAACACTGCCTGCTTAGAATCATAGTCCAAAACAACCTTATACTTCTCTAACGTATCCATCCCAAGGATCACTTCAAAACCATACATATCAAGTGGTATAAGATCCACTTGTATATTGTGTCCCGAAAAAGATAAGACACAAGATGGACACTCTTCTCGAAGCATCGAGGAACCATCAAGAGGGGTTTCTAACAACAAGCTATCCTTCTTACAACTAACATGTAAACGACAGTTCTCAAGCATACTATAGGCGATAAAAGAGTGTGTAGCACCCGGATCAACCAGAACAGATATAAAGGAAGAAGAAGACATATTAGAATGAAATAACTCCATCTGACATGTCACCACTCGTAGGTTGACTATCGCCTCTGGCTGACTCATAGCATAGAATCGAGCCGTTGCTTGTTATCCACGTCCTCTGCTTCCTTGAGCAGATAATCCCGCTTGCGACGCTGGACCGCGTCCTCGCCCTCTGCTACTACTGGGTTGCTGTCTATCTGTCCCTTGTTGATTCCGCCTCGATTGCTGCATTACTTCAACATCTCTACTTGGGCAGTTTGAGTTGAAATGCCCTGTTTGACCGCAGATATAGCATGTTTTAACTTCAAACCGTGGCCTAGATGGCCCTGTCACTGCCACAGAAGTTGTACTATGTGCCCTTGACGGTGAAGAAACATATCCTCTTCCCTTACTCGGGGACCACTGAGACGGTATACTGGAAACTCTCATCACTGAAGGTGCTGAAAACCTTGGCTTCTTGAAGCCACCAAACCTCTATCCCTGGAACTGAGCAGGTCTCTTCTTAGACATGGATTCTCTATTATCCCTAACTGACCGTTCGATCCTCCAGATAGATTCCACAAACGTAGAAAACCGCTCTCGGTTCTCCAACGTAGAAATAGGTTTTGTCAACTCAGCACTCAGACCTTTCTCAAAACATCTGATCCGCTCCTCATCTTTCACCGCCATGTGAGGACAAAACCTCAACAGATCCATGAAATTGGCTTCATACTCGGTGATGTTCATCGTTCCTTGTCACAGGCTCTCAAACTGGATGATCTTCTCATCCAGATACGTCTTCAGAAAGTATCTGCTGACGAACTCACGCCAGAAAACCTCCCAACCGATCACCTCACCAGGTCGGTTCTCCTCCTCGATGGTCCACCAGTGACCAGCACTACCCTTCAGAAGGTAGACAACATTCTTTACTTTGTCTGCTTTGGGGATGTCGAGGATCCGGAAAGCCTTCTCAAGACTTGTCAGCCACAGATCTGCATCTACTAGATCATTCATTTCTGCATAATCTGAAGCTCTGACTCGGTGAAGCCGCTCAAAGGTCTTCCCAATAGCCGATGTTTCACCATGGGGAGCCTGTGCTCTTGGTAGAGGCACTGACAATCTCTCTACCATGAGATTGATCATAGCCATTATCTGCCCCATAAGTTTTTGATAGGCATGGTGTTCAAGATTGGCTGGGTCAGGTTGGGGAACCTCAGGCACCCGATCTTCATGTGCTTGCCCTATAGCTCCATCGACTGATGCAGCATCATTGTTCTCAGCAGTATGTTCTTCATGGTTTCCAGACATCTTGGCTTTTCTTCTGCTGAGGGCAGAAGATAATTGTAAGAAAATCTAGAAAACTCACAAGAATAGACACAACCTAGTCCTAAATCCCTATAGACTCAACGAACCTAAAGCTCTGATACCAAAACTTGTGGCAACACATCCCACTATCACACAGACAGCGAGGTGTTACGTGAAAATGTGTGGAAATCACCATAACCACAGATTACCAAAAACACGGGTTAATTAAAGCCGATTTTGGAAAGCGGATAAACTGAGAAAACTATTACATTTAAGTCCTCATCCTACAAGGAAACAGGTTATACAAACATTTACAAGATCTTGACATGTATCCACAGCTTAGAGGAACAAATGTCTAGCCATCACATGAGCTCATCACCTGTTAATATTTACATAACGGCCCACATCCGGCCAGCAGCAGGATATACAAAGGATCAACAGCTATACATCGTGAAACAATGTCAAAACGCTCCAAGGACCTAAGAGTATAGGGATGACTCTAGACTCTACTACAAAACAACCAAAATAGCAGCATATCCATCGCTTGCCTTCCACTACTCGTCTTGCTGCTCGGCCGCAACTCCGCGACCACCACCACGTCTAGCTCAAACACCTAAAAAGGTTATAAACCAGTGGGGTGAGACACACAGTCCCAGCTAGAAACATAACTCCCTGCCGAAACTACAAAACCTTAGAAACATAAAGCAACAACAACAGATAACTGATAAGAGGTATAACAAGAGAAGTTATAAAGTAATTTTGTTCATACTATCAAGCTTACTAGATGTACGGAAGACATATACCCAAGTATTTCTTTTATGGAACATGATTGACATGATAAGATTTATAAGATCTTACCACATATCATGAGGAACGTATAAGTAACTACAAGGTATAACAAGATTAACTACACCAACAAGGCCTCAACCAATGTTTCGTGTTTTGCCTTAAGCGATAAATACTATTCGGCTGGATTACGTATTATTATGCCCTGAGGAAGTGAGATGTACCGCTCCAATCCAACTGACGGCTGCAAAACCCGGAGTCGGTGCCATACAAGGTCAATGGAAGAGCTGGACTCCATGACCTCTCCGCCTCATGGTAAGTGCACGAGCACAACACAAGCAGGACCTCAGTCTCATGCTTAAGTGGCCTCAGCCACAGGGTCAGCTCCATAGGCTACCCTTCCTCTAGCCCGCCATGGTACAGGTCATGGCGCTAGTATATCTGAGCCACGGGCCTGTTCACCATGCTCTGAGCCATGAACGCATTCATGCTCTATCACTTTGAGCCATGGGCCTGTTCACCATGCTCTCTATATATATCCGAGTCTACAACCGCAGCTTCACTCGATTCCCTCTCTATTTTAGGCTAGGAGAAACCTCACATATTCAACAATATGCGCTCCGGGTTAACCCGCAGGAGAACCCATTTCACCATCACCAACTCCTGATGATGATGGATCTATGGCCAGGGCAAACTACATGATTTGTTCCACTGTGATTAATTAGTATATTTTAAGTGGATTGCAAGATTCAACCAAGTTATATAACATGAAAACTATAACAAGAATAAACAACATGAAACTCAATATCATGATTTTACTGAAATCAACGTCATCCAGATCCATCACAAGGATCCAACCTTACATGTTACCACTTGGCCTCTTGCCAATCATCTAGATCCATCTCAAGGATCATCACATTGCCATGGGATCTCAATCCCTTATCACACAATGCCACTACCTCTCAAGGGATTCTCATCAACGTAGGTACTTTAACCAAACTCAGGTCCTCATACCAAAACACATCATGTATGTCATCTCATCATCAAGAGTAACTATCAAAGCAATGTTACTCATCATATATACCTCATAGACCTTTACTTGGCTATGCATCACTTGCATGGTTAGTACAATCATCATGGATTAACAGAAATATCATATTATTGATATAGGGCAACATTGTGGGTGCTTTAACATTCATGCCTCAACATGTGACCATAGATACAGTTCATGCAAAGCATTTTATATGCTTACCATTATCTCAGAATTATTCATATCATTAAGATGATTACACACACACAGGTAATATCATGGTAAGATACATAGGTGTAACCTACTATCACAATTACCATCATGCATGTCAAGGTTTACTATCAAAAACCAATGTGATTCATGAACAAGAGCTAGTGTATAGATTTCCATAAGAGACAAGACCCTCACTAGAAGTTCCCACTACCCTCACAAGAAGTGTGATGGGTAGGGCACCCTCACTACAGGTGGTATCGGGCAGGGCACTCTCCCCTATCGCCCAACCCTCAACTCATACCGGTTAGGCAGACCAACACATATCAGCCAAGCACTAGGGTGTCGGGCATCCAAGGCATAACGGGAAACATCATATCGTGCATATAGGCTCAAGGGCATGTCGGGCAATGCAGCATCGTGCAACACAGGGTATCAGGTGCAACACGGTGTCGTGCACTGATGGTAACGGGCAACCGGGCACACATCTCAACCAAAGGAGCATGTCTGGAAACGGCGTGTTGTGCAACGGTGCGTCATGTATCGTGCGCCCATGCATATCAGGCATCCACATGTATCGGGCACTATGGTGTCGTGCAATGCCCATAAAGTGTTGTGCTGTCGGCCGACACACATAGAGCTAAGGCCAAAGGATGACGCCCACCACAGACTAGCTAGCAACGTTTCCACCACAACAAGGCATAACGATACTAACCCACCTTCTAGGTTATATGTGTCGGGCAGGGTACTCAGCTAAGTGTGACGCTCAACACAACAAGGCAAGGACCAGGGAGCATCGCCTGACACAACCACAACATGTGTCGTCCAAGGCTCAAGATCAAGAGGGATATCGGGCAGCACCTCCCCTTAATATCATAACAATTAAGATGCAACTCCACAAGGTCATCATCAACCTCAAGCACAAGGGCACCAAACCCTAAAGGATCAAGAAGATGGCTCACGTCTCAACTTGAACGAGAGAGGGGTCTTGCACACTTCATATCACCAATCGGGCAACACAAGAACAACCACACCCAAGGTCAACGACTACTACAAAGCTCACTTCTAGAATCCATGGTGAGAGAAGGGTGTTGCTCAAGCAACTAGAATACAAGCTCACCTCTCAACTTAAACAAGAGAGGAGTATTTCTCATATTACTAGAGTTTAAGCTCATTTCTCAAGACCAAAGGAGGGAGAGGGGTGTTGCTCAATGAGAAACCCTAGAACAAGGTTCGCCAACATGAAGAAACTAAGAAGAAACCAAACTAGCAACACACATAGTTGAAAGATCATAAGCAACATTCAAGAAGATAAAAGAAGGTAGTGTAGTTAGGGTTAGGAGTTATGTAAGCCGCCTTAAGCAAGCTCCAGGCTCCTAGCTCTAAGCTCCAAGCACCACCACAAGAAGGAGAGCAAGGCACTCTAGGGTTTGACCACCACTAGAGGAAGAAGGAGACTCCAAGAAGGATCGGCCACCAAGCATGAAAAAGAAGAGGGTGTCGTGCACCAAGGAGAGGGAGACTAAGGAACTAAAGGGATCCTTAGCAAGGGAAAGGAAACACATATATAGAAGGGGATGGAGGAGAAACCAAGGAAAGATAAGGCAAGGTGTCGCCCACCTAGGGACACTTGTCCATGAGCAATGCCACCACTCTAACATGCCCTAAACACATGTCCAAGGCCATTGCCACATGCAAGAAGCAAGCACCAAGTGTCCACTAGTGGTGACACAAACGAGGTCAAAGAGAGGTCAAAGGGTCCAAGGCGACACACCTCCACACCACCATGGCCGACACACCCTCACCATGGCTGACACACACCCTGGGCGACACACCACAGGACGACACAAGCTCAGGTCGACACACCTAGGTGGACACAGGGCATTTTTGCCCGACACAAGGTCCAAAGAAGCAAAGGCAAGGCACCACAAAGCCCAACAAGCTCAGCCAAGCCCAAAGAGACTCAAGCAATGAGACCAAACCTTCCTCTCAACACTAGAGGAAGCAAAGAGAGGGAGGAACACCTCACAAGGTGACAAACTTGTCCACAAACCCTAGACTTGGGTTATTTGCAAGTAGCATCTCCAACCCTCAACAAAGCACCAACAAACCCTAATCACCACTAAAGGTGATTAGCAAGCAACAATGCACTAGGGTTAAGCAAAGCAAACATGATAAGCCCTAAATGAAGGTCAGGGTCCTTACAAAGACATTCTTTTTTTGTCTTCATTGTCACCATAGATAATTGTAATTTCGAGTTCCTTGTCACCCACTTCAAGTTTGAAGTGAATGAACTATCTAGACTGAGCGATATGTGTAATTTTGTAGTTGGGGTTCTCCTAATGATGATCGTATTCTTATTACAATTGGATGAATTGTCAATCCACCTATAGGAAGGCCAGTTTCATTTCATCATCTTCCTTAATTTGCTTCGCTTCACTTTAATTTCAACTAAGAGAGCTAAGTCTTCTTCAACCCTCCTTAGTTCGGCCCGGACCATGTCCTGCTTGTCCATCTGGGACAGGCCTCTGACATTCCATAAAGATTTTTCTTGTTATAAAATATTTTTCATAAAGATTCTAATGTTTTTTATTTGGGTATCTTGTTTCAAATTAAAAGTCATAATTAAAACAATTGTCTCTCTCTTCTTTTTTCTCTTTCTTTGTGTCTTTTATTATCTCAGTGAGTTTTTTCTACCACATCAACAATGCCTCCCCTCCTAACGATCAGATAGAGAAGTGGCATGCAACCTTACTCTAAAACGGAGATGAAGATGAGGAATCAATTGCATAGGTAAAGAAAGAAGGTTAGTGGATGGTACTTATCCATGTTGATTGCACTGCACTGCCCATGGTGCTGGTATGAACTTTTGATGGTCAGCGATAAGAGAAGGAATGGCAGCAACAATGTATGAAGGTTGACAAGAAATTGGTGGCATGGAATGAATTTAAAGGATTTTAGAAAGCTATAGGAAGGGTTATTGATAGGTTCTAATTAGGATAGAGAGATAGTCAAAGAGAACATCATTTCTCACCAAAGGAGAAAGCTTCACACAAATTAGGGCTTTCTCCAACTGAGCATGAAAACACTGAAGTCAATGATCAATCCACTCAAGAAATTAGTGACCACAAAATCTTAGGATGAGATTGAGTATAAGAGAGAAAGAGATAGAGAATATTGATGTTACTACACACACATGGAACACGATATGAGGGAGGGAAAATGTTAACCATCACCCCACTTGAACATGTACTCTATTCTTAATCCCGAATAGTTGGAGTCAATGAATATGCACTGTTTTTAGTAGACTGCAGTAAGCAATAAAGAGAGAGAGAGAGAGACAAAAGTACAGAAAATAGAAAAAAAAGATATAAAATTGTTTCACCTGTAACTTTCAAACCATAATAATTTTTTTTAACAAAATAACCATTGAATTTCTTACAAAAATTACATTCAAACAAGAATAATATTGACATATATTTTAAAAAGTTGAATAGAAAAAAATACAAAAATGAGTATTGTCATATATATATATACATATATCTATATCTATATATATATATATATATATATATATGTCAGAAATAGTATTATCTACAATATATATATATATATATGATACTGATTTTTTTAATAAACAATACTAACAAATATGTACGATCTCAGTAAAAATTTTATTATTTTAAAAATCAACACTGCATTTTTTGATACTACTCATCTTAGAGTAGCACAATAACTCAAAAATGAGTACAGTGTCGTGGTATAATACTAACTTTTGTGTCATTATTTTTTAAAGTACGTATTCAATTTTATTTAATGGGGACAACACTTAACTAAAATATAATGACATTAAAATTAAGTACTATCTATAATAAAATAATATAGTACTCATTCTAATACTTATTTTAAAATATGATGCTATCAGAAAGGATGACTATACCAAAAGATCGACATGCAATACTCATTTTTGAGTTAGTGTAATATTTAGAAAATGAGTATTATCAAAATTTATAATCCGCATTTTTATGCTCATTATTTTTTCAAAAATATGTCGACGTTGGTGTTGTTGAATTGTATTTTCTATAAGGATTCTAATGATTTTTATTTTGTCAAAAAAATTATTACAGATATAAAGTTATAAACAAACAAGGTCCTCTCTCCTATTTTCTCTTTTTTTTTGTCTCTTTTCTCCCTCTTGTTTTTCTTTCTCTATCCTCAACATGACACTTTATCTCCATTTGTTAGAGATGGTAGACTACAGGAACAAACAAAGAGTGTTAAAATAGATTAATGTATCATCACTCTAAGGAGAGGAAGATGAAGACACGTGAGTGGTCTTCTTTACGGTCATCAAAAGTTTCCACATGAGTCCATGACAAAGACCTAAAAAATGAGTGCGACGAGTACCACATTAATCCTCTCCTACCAAAATCTATTTTAACGTAGTTGATTTTGTACCCAACTAAGGCACAATGAATTCAAATATTTTATTATTTTTTACTTTTATAGATTCTTATTGGTTTATTTAAGAGCTTGAAGTTTTAGTCTTATATGTTTATTATATATATCTAGTTAAGCATTATTAATGTTCATTTCATATTTGACTTAACTCGATATCGTTGCCCAGAAAAAGTCTTAGTTATTCATTGAAAACAAAACTCATCCAATAAAAAAAATCCACACTAATCCACCACTAAATCACCAACTCAAATAATAAAGGCTAAAACCTTCTTAATATGAGAATTTTACCTAACCGCCATCCATAAAAGGCTCTTACTTCACTTATTTTTTTGGGATCACTTATTACTATTTAAATTTCATGGAAATGAGGATAATATTTAACTCTAATATCAATGGACGTCGTGAATGAAATGTTAACAATTATTCTTAATCTGAGTATGTTACATCACTCTAACAAGAAAAAATGACTTTGTTCCCAAACTCTTAAGTAAAAAGGAGGGGAGATCCAAAAACATATTCTCTATGAGCTCTCAGGTTGTCTTTTCTAGTCTATGATATTGAAAAGACTCTAGAGGGGGGTGAATAGAGTCAAAGAGACTTTTTCTTATAATTTAAAACACAAACATAGTTAATTGTAACTTGCTTAAAGAATTTGTGGAAGTAAAAAGCAAGTTACTGGAAAAGAGACGCAAACCACAAGAACACAAGATTTAGAATGGTTCTGTCAAATGACGTCAGTCCACTACGTAGTTGTTTTTAACTAGGATTTTCAAACCATGTCTTTTATTCCTTTTATATATCGATACACAATACATAAAATTTACTGGTGTCATTTGTGGGTCAAGATAAATCCTCACTTTAAAATCAAGGAGAACTACCATCTTCTTTGACGGGCCATTGGAAGGCCACCCTTTATACCTCTTCTTTGACGGACTTGAAAAAGCACCAATCCACCTCTTCTTTGATGGAGTTGGAACAACATCGTTCTTTACCTCTTTTTTAAATGTCCAGTAGAAGAGCACCAAATTGAGATGACTCCTTTTCCTTGCAGGTTCCCAGACAAACTTCACTCCAAGAAGTAGTCCAAGACTAATACAACAATGAAGAAACAAAATGACCTCATAAGATATAAATAGACAAGTGATGATGATCCACTCCACAAGATTTAGACAAAGTTGTAATTGGTGGAGAAGGATTCTAATATTGAGCTAAGGCTTAGGGTAGATTGATGGAAATTTGAAGTATAGACCTAAGCTCTTTTTGAAAGATGGCAAGTAGTAGTATGCTAAAGTATGTGTATATGATCTCAATTGTTGTTCCATTATTGGTTGGAAGTGTCTTAAAATCACTCCTATTTATAGGAAATGTTTACAAGTGGTTAGGGCAACTGTGGGGAGTGTCCAAAGTTTTCTATGTCGAGAAATAGCCATTAGGATTAAGTTAATTAAGTTAGAATAGTGAATTTGATTGTTAATAAACAAATATCCCATAACCATTCTCAGTCGACAAATAGTTTGAACAGAACTATCTCTGTCGAAAAGTTTTTTTGACCAAGATTGACCTAACTGTGCAAATGCTTCGAACAACTATTTTTCGATCTACTTCTTGGTCCAACATAGCACAACAACTCTTTGTTTGAACTTTTCTTCAACTGACATTCTTGGTCGAGAATTTCTTTGATCGAGAATGACCCAGGGCTCAATGTAGGTAACGGCTAATTTTTGGTCCACATGGTCTTCAACCAATTGGATTTCAGTAGAAAAAAACTTTGATCAAGCGTGTCTCGGTTGACAAGGTTCTTCTCCTGAGAAAAATCCCTATAAAGAGTTATTTAAATTTTGCAAAGTCTTATCTAATGATTTTTCTAATGAAACCAAACAATTCTAAAGACTTCATATGTGTGGATAGGGTTTTAGATAGGTTTTGGAAACTCGTCATGTGATGAAATGAATTTTTGGAATCTTTAGATTCCTAATGATGACACTAAGGTATGGTTATTTTTTAAACAAGATTGGAAATTATCAATGTTGATATTGGGTTTAATATCCTAGACTGTATGCCACTTTGGAGAAATGAACCAACTAATTGAACATTGGAGTTTGACATCAATGTTGGCAAGAAGGTAGCCTAGGATGTTATGGGCCTAAATCTGAAGTTTCATGTTCAAATGAGGTTCCTATTAAAATATATATATGTTTGAATATTGATGAATTAATGATTAGATTAACGATTTATGAATATAGTTCTCAATTAATTAAACTAGGCTATGATATTAGTAAGTCTATGGTTGACTCAACCGCTCAGCACTAGTACAGAAATAGTCTGTAGCGTCGGTTTTTTTAAGCCTGTAGCGTCACTTTTTAACTGACTCCTAAGTGGGCGTCGCTATAAAATTTTACCTATAGGGTCGGTTTTTTTAACCAAAGAAAACTGACCCAATAGGCTGTAAAAAATGAGGAAGAAACTGTGGCCAAGGTTGTAAGGTCAGTTATCAAGATCAATCTGTAGACCTGTAGCATCTGTTTTCTTAAAAAACTGACCTTAGAGGATCACTCTAAGGTCGGTTTTTTAAGAAAACTCATGCTACAGGTCTACAGATGAGCTTTACAATCCTTAGACCTGTAGCATTGATTTTCTTAAAAAACCGACCTTAGAGTGAACCTCTAAGGTCAGTTTTTTAAGAAAACTGATGCTACAGGTCTACAGATTGTAACCACACACGGCCGTGCTACCATATCCCAACATGGTCGTGCTACACAGCATGACCGTGCTACAAGAAGCAACATGGCCGTGCTACATAACACGACCGTGCTACCAGAAGCCAACACGACCGTTCTACGTGGCACGACCGTGCTACATGGCAGAAATAGAAACATAACAGAAGAACAAGAAGAACCAGGATATGGGAGAGGGGAGAATTGATGTTCAACCGTCACCATTCCAAACCACACATTAATAACAAAAATGATTCATATATTCAGTTGAGTTACACATATTCACATCATAATCTACAAAATGATAGAGTGCAAGTCTGAGATGAATGGAGTACTAAAATCACATACATAAATGGAGCTGACATATTTAATCCAATGCTATATTGACTTCATTTAGAAAAACATCTGACCACTATTTTCAAAATTCATTTAAGTCCTCAAGTGTGTAAGGTTGAGTTGTAAAGATCTGTAATAGAAAATGCACATGCTAATATTTTATAAAATGACTAAAATCACTTGAAAATTTATGATGTTATTCTTTATTACCTGATCTATAGTCTGAATGTCATATGATACTTTGTTTGACAATAGCTTGCATATATTTCATTAGCCATAAGCCCAGTCATTATTTTGTATAGGACACTACAAATAACGAATTATACTTAATGTTAGTAAACTACTATAAACAGGAGTTGAGATAAAAATATAACAGTTGACATATAAGAGTTGAAAATTAATACATATAAGACTAAGCAGTTGTCAAAGTAGTTACCTTGGCATTGGTCACATGCCATTTTAGAACCTACAAGTATACATATATTAAGTTAAACATCATGCATTGATGATCTCATCTATAAACCCTAAAGTGTCAATCTGAGACTACACAATGTCTACCCTCATATTTCTGGAATGTATATAATGATTACATATGTGATTGATAAAAAAATATAGATATGAAAGAATACATATTTTTATTATTGGTTGATTTACTAGTAAAGAAATGTCACATTGGGAGAGTGAGAATATTATACCTCACTTGTAGTCTGAAGAAGAAATATATGCAAGTCAACAACAAGTCAATATCACCTGCAAAAACACAAATGCAAAATTTACAAATTTTGAAGTTTCTACAACTCAGCCAGCACGGCCGTGATACCTGGTCAGTTGCATGACAGTAAAAAGAAAATGGAGTGAGGCAGAAGAGACAACCGTGCTACCTTGAGAAGAATCAGACGGTGGGGGAGCTTGTGCGGGAGAATAACTAGAGAAAGAAGATGCGTGGCCCTTGCAACGTCGTAGGCATTGTCCGTGCTACCTGGTCAGTTGCATGACAGTAAACATAAAATGGAGGAGTGAGGCAGAAGAGACAAACATGCTACCTTGAGAAGAACTAGACGGTGGTGGAGCTTGTGCGGGAGAAGAACTGGAGAAAGAAGGTGTGCAACCCTTGCAACGCCATAGACGTCATCACCATTCAAGGAAGAAAGCGGATGAGCGCTGTCTCCAAAGTGCATGGCGTCAGAGATGGTGGTCGATCTGGAGGCGTCGACACCGTCCAAAGAAGAAAATGGCGGCAGGGCATCGTTGTCCAAGAAGGGGTGCCGATTTGCTTCTCTTAGGGTGTGGTGGTGGTTGGGAAGGTGACCTTGGAAGCGACAGCGATTTGCTTCTCTTCGGGAGCGGGAGCAGGAATGGGGAGACGAACAAAATGAAATGAAATACAATGAAACATGGCTCACCTTTGGTCTAATATCAGCCCGACCTCTAGGGTCGGTTATCTCAAAAAACGACGCTATAGAGACTAAGTGGTGCCTTAATTTTTTGAGAGCATCTTTAACGTCGGTTATTTGAAAAAACTGACCCTAGAGGTCAGGGTCTATAGAGTCGGTTATTTGAAAAAACCGACCCTACAGACTAAGTGGTGCCCGAAATTTTTGAGACCATCTCTAAGGTCGGTTATTTGAAAAAACCGACCCTAGAGGTCAGGGTCTATAGGGTCAGTTATTTGAAAAAACTAACGCTAGAGTTCCAAAGCGGTGCCCGCATTTTTTTTGACCCTATAGCATCGGTTATTTGGAAAAACCGTCACTATAGATCGAGGCGTGAAGTCAAATTCGCACGAATTTTTGCCGCGGAAAACTTGTAAGGTCGGTGTTTTTGATAAAGCTGATGCAATAGTCTATTAGGTCGGTTATTTTAGTAAAAACGACGCTATGGGCAGCGATGTTACAGGCCAAAAATGTAGTAGTACAGGTGCATGCGCAGTGAGGCCTTGTTGAAGTGGCCACAGATCAGGTTTTGTTGAGCACTTATCAGGACCCTTATATATTATCGGATGGCTGAGGAGGAAATTTATTCATAGCAGTTAAGGTGTACGAGACACCATGTTCCACTTATTACCACGTCGTGTTCGTGGTTTGGGTAAACGAACGAAGTAGTTGGATGCGAGAGATAAACAGTCTTAGCCTCTAGCTTCTCCACCGTCTTCTACAGGTGAGAGTTCTCTCATATCTCTAGGAAGCTATAGTCATGGCCAGAGATGAGTGAAGGCATCTCCCTCATTACCCACTACCACAACGGTGGCTATTGAAGACGAGATCTAGAGGTCAACCTAAAGCTAGACCAGATGAGAAGTGCTCCTGGCCTTGGCACTATCTTCGGGGGCATTACAGGATGGCGACGAGGAGAGATAGGAGGAGGTAGGGTTGGATCCATGTGGCAGCTCCCAGAGCAAACCACAGTGGCAGCCGCTGTTCCACCAGACGATGCACAGAAGTGTCATGAGATGGAGAAAGAACAGAGGAGAGGTGTGTTAGACTCTGAGGTGACGAGGAAGTTTTGGTGTCTGACCGCATGCCGTGGAGAAGACCAACATCGGCGTTCATGCTGGGGTGAAGAGCAACAATGGCGTTCATGCGGGGGGAGCCTAGGGCGGCCAGCCTAGCCGGACTCTCAAGCAGTAGGAGGAGGTGATCGGGAGGTTTTGATCTCCCTTGCGAAGGTAAATACGACAAGGAGGAGGCCGCGTTTCCTGCTTGGTCACCATCAGGTTCAAGCACCGGAAATGCTTGCATAGATGGTCACGCAGTGGGCCAGTGCTAACAGAAGAACGAACGCAAAGATCGCGTTGAACGCAACACGCGTCAGAAGAAAAGATGTGGTTGGTTCGGTTCAGTCAGACTAACCACATAACCAGTTGGGCCAGGAAAACTAATGATGAACCTGTGAATCAAAAGTGAACCACTGGGCCATAAAGGTCAGAGATATAGCCTCACTCCCTGAGTCACCATGCGGTGGTTGGCGATTGGCCAAAAAAGGTAAATCATCTAGAAAATCTCAGGAAATCTACAAATCTTGTATAAATCATAGAAAATAGCTTGTTTATCAGAAAAATACATATAATATACCAAATTGTTTAGAAAAATGCATAGAACAATATGAAAGCATAATATCGGGTTTTTGATGCACTAATGTTAGTGATATTATGTTAGTTGTAAAATGCTTGTTTCATGAGTAATAAATACCAAATAATGGCCTAAAATTATGAGAATGCATCAGTAACTCATAAATGTGTTTTAGAGTTCATGTGACATTAGATATGATCATGTTATGATGGAAATTCATGTAATTTTCTTAGAATGGCTAATTAGGGCTAATAACCCTAAATAAAATGTAATAAATTCATTCATGCTCAATAATTGATGAAATTTATGGAACATCCTCATGTCTGTAACTAGAATATAATATGAAAATCTGAGATTAGTTTTATACATGAAATCCATGTTATATGAAGATGACCCTTAATGCATGGATTGTAACCCTAATTTGAATAATGTATATAAACTAGGGTTAATATGTGTACAAAAAGGATTTGGAACCTAATATTCAGATAATGAGCCATAATCTAGAAAATGACATCAGTAAGATAAATCTAAGATAAGAATGCTAGTAATGATGCACATATCCTAATGAACTAAGCTAAACCCTAATGAATACGACTAGGGTTAAGATGAGATGTAAGATGATGAGAACATGATCGTGATATGTGGTCTTGTCTTGATCAGGTTTAATAAAGATATAGATGACATGAGACATATGTGATTAGTATGATCTATCTCTTTGGAAGGTATGCCATTACCTCTTACTTGGCTTATTATACATTATGCTTGTGTTATATGTAGTAAAATACTTGGCCTATGGTATTGGATGAAATGATTGTTCTTGTATGATATCTTGCTTGATTTTCCATACTTATGGCTATGAACACATGAAACATAAGATATACGATCCATCATATGATAGCACTAAACTCTTTGGTAGTACAGTGCATTGAAGTGATCTCAAACTCTTTAGTTGTAGATCACATGTGTTAGATCTCAAAATCTTTGGTAGTAGATCACACGTAAAATGATCTCAAACTCTTTGGTAGTAGATCATAAGGCCTAAAAACATCAAAGCCCTTGGGGGCAGATGTACGAGATATATGATGGAAAAGTGATTAAAAATATGTGTTCTCTTTTGCTAATGAATATCTTTGTGCAAGTATACGCTTTTCTTATATTCTTCTATTACTGCCAAGTATATTAGTTTTTTCTTATTGCCAACATATGACGAGAGGTATATAAAAGACACATAGGCATACTCAGTACAATATTCTTGAATATTGTACTGACGTGTACCACATTTATCTTTTGTTTAGGTTGTGGACATATGCTCTTGAAGAAACAAGATAGTGTGAGTTGCATAGAGAGCTGATGTACAGGTGGACCTGTTGTCTTAAGATCTTATAGTTTAGTGGTAGTGCATATATATGTATAAGTTTGTTGTTCAATATGTAATATTAAATGTTGTAACAATTCATGTTGTAACTATATGTTGAATGGTGAACATGTGTGTATGGTTTTATTATTATTCATGTTCATGTGCTACTGATTGTTTCCTTCTGACTCCCTTGATTTTCTTAGCCTAGTGTGGGGTGTTTAAATTGGAATTCTCACTGAGGTGAGGGCTTCAATTTGGACGTCACACATCAGATTAAGTTTTAGAAAATCCGGGGACGTCACACATCACTTTTCCTTACATCATATCTATCAAGTTGTGAAAAAACACATTTGTACAATAAATTATTCATGGTACATTTATTCCTATAAGCATCCAAACATATATAAAATTGCACAGTCTTTGTAATTAGATCTTGTATTAGTTCTTTGATCAACTAAAACACTTAATACGCATGTTAGTGATACAATTTGGGAAAATTTGCATCATCGAATATGAGTGTGGTTTATCCAAAAGTCAAATATCTCCCCTTTTTATGATGACAAATATTTCCATAAGATAAATTGAAAGTAGCCAATTTAGTTTTAAACTTATCTCATGAATTTTCTCCCCATTTAAATTGTTTTGACGATAGCCAATTTATGTCATGGATTTTTCTCCCCTTTTTCATCTCAAAAAGATAGAAAGTTATGAAAATGAATCCCCCTTAGTGAGATACTCCCCACTAAATATGATGCTCAATTTGGAGATGGAAAAATGCATACCTAAAGACAATTGAAAAAGAATACCAATCGATGGAAAGAGATGGAAGAAAAGATAGACATTAATCACATTAAGACAGTCAAAAAGACATATATGATCAAGAAACGACATTGAAATATTGTCTAATTACCAATGAGAAGAATGTTAAGTGCTTCATGATAAGAAGACCCAATTTGTACAAATTATTAAAAGGATACTATAAACCAATAGTAAGAAATGTTACCTCTGCCATGATATAGAAATGCCATCAAAACCACTATTTTCCAAAGTATATCTCAATGTCAATGAAAGAAATGTTAAGTCCTTTGTGATATAGAGATTTACCATAAAAATCAAAAGATAAAGATAAAACTGATTTCTCAATCACTTTTAGAGGTTGTTAAGCCTAGAAATGATTAGAGAATCCTTGAAGTACAAAAAGAGAACCACAAATGAATCTATAGACCAAATATGAGGGAAGTTAAGCCTGTATTGGTTTAGAGAATCCATTAAACATCATAATAACAGCTCTAAAAGAATCTCTAATCCAAATTTCAAAGGATGTTAAGCCTTTATTGATATAGAGAATCAATTAAGAGTAGAAAAGACATGCAAGTTATATTTAAAAGATTTTGAACTCCACGTTAACATCATACCGAGTGAATTGACTCAAAAATAAAAAATTTCATTTAAAAACCCAAATTCCATAATAAAGCATTCATATCAGATTCAGAAACTAAGGAATTTAGTAAAAGTTTGAATCTAAAAATCAAGTTTAAGGAGATTCAAATGAATTCTATCACTGATAAGATCTTGATCGAGAATGTTGTTGACCGAGTTGATGCTCGGTCCAAGTGTTTTGTCGACCGAGATGCTCACATATTACATTCAAAGTATTAATTCAAGTACAATAAGCATGAATTTTGATAGAAGATATAATATATCTTCTTATTAAGATCAAAAGTATTTTGCAAATAAGCTCATGATATTTTTACTTCTTATCTAGAGAGAATTTTTGAGCATCCAAGACATAAGAATGCATAATGTTTGAATTTTCTATAAGCAAGTCATGTTTCATCTTCTAAGAAATTGCATTTAACTTAAAAATAGGATCTTTCTTTTTCTTTCTCTTCTCATGTTTAGGAAAAGTCTGTGAGTGTCATCATGATTTGAGAATGTAACATATTTCTACTATTTGCAAATTCATCCAAAGATAAGTTCAATTTTTCACTTTCTTTAGCAAGAGAATTGTTAGTAGTAAAAATCAAGCATTGTCTAGCAAGATCTTCTTCACCACTACTATAGTAAAGTGATATAGCGTCGATTATATTTGGAATTCTTCATTAGTTACAAACAGACGACCAAGTAGGTGACGGTGAAATTGAAACATTTTTTTTCGATTAGATTGATTGATGAAATAAGTTTATGTGGGTGGTTCTTTGTTAGAGAACAATTGATGACGTAACTTGCAATGGGCGAAAATATTGTTGTTTGCTCTAACCTTTCTCATCAGTTACTAGGGAAACAACCGATGTCGATAAGATTTCCTCGTCGCTAGTATGATGTCAAATAACCGACGCCAAATTACCTAATGTCAGTTTTATCAGTGAGGAAACAATGTAATTTTGGGTGTATACCATCGGTTGTTTGTGAATATATATATATATATATATAGAGAGAGAGAGAGAGAGAGAGATTCAAGATAGAATACACTCGAGTGTACAGTTCACACAAATACAATCAAGTGTGTTTGCATATCATAACTATTTTTTGCAAAATATAAACTATTGATCTTCACCGTCATACTATAACTAGGATACATACAAATTTTGAGCCTATTTGGATGAGTGTAAGCCACTCATCCAAGGGAAACAAAATCGACGCGCGAAACTAATTTGAAATACATAATTTTGCGGTCTTTATAACATGACTTGTAAACGTCTAATGTGCTCAAATTTTGCGTATGAGCTATTCACAAGATGTTTAAGAAGATCAATGGATTAGATTTTTGAAAAAAAACATTGCATCATGAAAAACTACTTGAGTGTATTCTTCCCCGAATACAGTAGAGTGTATTCTTTTTTTTTAGTCGACAAAAAACTCGTGTTACTATAATGAGATACCAAAACTTTAGGTACAACCAAACGCACCCCCTAATCCTACATAGGATTACCAAAACACCAAAAAGATTACAAAACAGTCTTACAAAGAAGACCCAACAAAAAATGAAAAGGACTCTGACCTAGATCTACACACCAAAAGCAAACATACAAGCCACCGCCGAAAGCCTCATCCCCAACTCTGATGAAGAGCTACTCATACAATAATGTACACCCACAAAGAGAGCAGATACATCAGCGTAGGGAGAAGAAAAACTACCATGCCCAGTACTCCTACTTGTTGAAGTGGTACTAAGAGGGAATTGTCTATCTTCATCCGCATACACAGCATAAAGCTGGCAGCAGCATCCTGTACTCCTGTCGGACGCACGAAAAGACTAGAAGCGCTATATCAACTACTTCGATCACCAGGTTGCAACCAGCCTGAAACATCCTTCACACAACAATATCCACACCCACAAAAATAGTGGAAAGAATGAAACAAGAAGCAGCTCCCAGCCCTCGGACAGTAGACACAGACCTCAGCATCACCTGCATCTCAGACTGGAAACAGGAGAAGGAATGATATGGCGTCAGCCATTCTTCCTCTTCTTAGGGGATTTTTCACCCTACTAGGCATGTAATTACTGAACTCCAGTGATTCAGCCTCCCAAGGATCTAGCTCCAGTTTCGAATTTGAATCCATTTTGGATTCATCCTCATCAAATAGCTGCTCCTTCCCCAATGGAAAATCCACAGAAAAACCACTGTTGTTCCAAACTTTGTTAATCTTCCATGAGGACGAGCTCGACTCCCCTCTACTCCTCTTACTCATTTCTAGTTCCCAATCAAGATTAAGACTCCCGACGTTGACCATCGGGGAAGTCCCAATCATCTCAGGCTCTGGGAAAGAAGAAGGGGATTGAGGTTTTTGCTTAATCGCTTCAGAGATGATGACAACTCTAACCTGTTGAGCTAATACATCAAGCAGGTCTTCATCCGCTGCCTCTGAACAGGCATTGCCCTCTTTCTGAATAGTAGCAACTGGACCATCCTTGGAAGCTTCCTTGGAAATCACCTTGGCGTTACGTCGAACACCTGAGGTCTTCCCCAACCAAATCTACAAGTCCTTCTCTGACGGGGGCTTGCGCACCCTCGAAGGATATGAAGAGGCAGTATGTCCGAATCTCTTGCAACTGGGGTAGGTCACTCGTTTAGATACCACCTCAATCTTTAGAGATTTGGGCTTCAAGTCCACTTCGATCACAATCTCGTTTGGGAACTTTTCCTCACAGTCCATCTGTATACATACTCGGGCGGCGTCGAGGCAACGAATAGCAACTGAGCGGTCATCCAAATCTAGAGGTCTGCCGATTGTGCTTGCAACGCTGGCTATGTGTCTGCGCATCCAAGGAATTCTGGGGTTTTCAATCCTAAACCACATCAGGACCTGGGAGAAAGAGAGAGGTTGGAGCAGAGCACCTGGCTTCCACGCATGGGCCACAATCAAAGACCCATGCATGAACCACGGTGCTTCATCAAGCAACCTATCTCTTTCATTGCTGGACGGCATCCAGACGATGTAGGCCTCCCTTTCATCGGACACGATCTCAATGGAACCGCTTGGTCTCCATAGCCGACGAATCCATCCCGTGAGCTGTCCGCCATACGGCTTCCTTCCAACGAAAAGGATCGAGACATACTTGCTCCAGTCATGGTTCAAGCAGTCCTGGCTTGAAATGGAGGCACATCGACGACCATCTTTGACAATGGGTTCGATAAACTCCATCAAGACGCCGTCGATCTCACCTCACCCCTGCCTACTGGACGCCAACCAGTCAGTGACTCTTGAGGAAGACAACGACGCACCAGATCCACTAGATGGGGGTTTTGAGGGGATGGTGGCGGACTCGTTGGACGTTGCCTCCTTCGGCATAACCTCAACGGATGGTGTGCCTGCCTCTCCATTTGCCCACGATTGGCAGAATGAAGGAGTCTGGGACTCGACGGGGCACCCTCTTCCCCCTCGGCCACTCGACAATCGCCCTCACCCTCTTCTGCCCCGTCCGCAACCCATCTCAAGTGTATTCTAGACTGACTATATATATAGTCATTTATTCCCAAATAAATGATCATAAATGTGTATTTTTTTAAATAAAATGCATCCAGACCCATTATCCAACTTGCTAGCCTGTAAGGAGCCTTGTTCTTCTGAACTAAAAGTTCTAAAGAATAGTAGGCTTTCTGCAAACATCACAATTTAACAATAGTCCGACACACCTGCAAGAAGGATAAAATTATACAAGCCACATTGTATCTTTTTCTCAATTCAAATTGCACACAAATCCATGAACTCACAGCTCAGTTGTTTCCATCTCAACCATACTTCAAATTCATACATATATGCATGAACAAACATCATTCTTTTCCACATATATCACAATCAAATTACTTCATTGACATATGAACTTAACATTCAATTCACACTCATGATACATATCAACATCATGCCATCTCAGATTTTAAGCCACAATGTTACATATCAACATTCAATTCACACTCATAACATACATATAAAAAAACTGACATCGAAGTTTGAACTACCAAAAAATTTCAAGCAAACCTCATTTTTTTGTTCAAATCCACATTTTTGATGAAGCAGGGTACCTATTGTTCATGTAGGTCATTCGGCTGCTCCAATATATGGAGTTAGCCTTCTCCAAAAACTACAAAGACAATGAGACTTGTAATAAAATTTGATTGTTTGTAATGAGACTACATTAAAGTATGATCCAAGACTACTAACTTACATTCTCTATGTATTTGATTCATTCAGTGTGATTGACAATCACCTATAGATACAACATCACATAATATGCACATGCCCAACCATTATCTTGTATAGGGGCATGTAGATTTAAAATTACATTAATAAATGTAATCAAGTAGAGTTGGTCATATATTAGCATTTGGAATGAGAAGACTATACATCATCACTCATCCAAGTTACCGGTTTTTTTTTCTTATCTACCTTCCCTCCACCATCAAAAAATTCTTTCACACCCCTATATGTTAAATTAACATATATATTGCATTATTAAACTGTCATCAGTAATACAAACATTAACAAAGAGAATGGGCACTGAGAAATTATACTTACGCATGAATTGCCAATTTTATTGGATGTCCTGCATTTTAGTGATAGTTTTTCACCTCAAGGACCAAAGACATACACCCTCCAAGTCTCAGGAACAATCAATAATAATTTCCAATGCATACCTCTGAGTGAATTGAAGGCAAATAAATAAAAAATTAAATCTCACAGCAAAATTGTATTCATAGGTTAGACATATAAATAACAAAGTCAAAAACTTACTTAACGTTGAAGGGAGCAAAGATCATGTTCTTGGAAGCATAAAATATTGCATCACAGTTGTCACATATTCTTGGATGCCACTCAGATCTCTAAATATATCACTAATAAATGTTGGCATTAGAAATCCCACATTTTCTTTTATGAAGTCATGAGCGACATAATACAAATGACTGATATATAACCAATACTCAGTTCATATGTAGGAAACAATTAAAAAAATTTCACATATGATACAATATTATCACCATATCCAAAATTCTATTACTGTTGTGTTTAGCCAATCATACTTAAATACCTCATAAACATCTGTCAACACTATAGTGGTATCCCATTGTACACTTATCATATCCTCTTCAAGGTTGATCACAATGGTATTTGTCTGGTCTATAGTGCCGAACCATTGTGTCAACGTCTAACAATGAGAGCCTAAGGAGTCAAACAACTTCTATGGAATAACATGAGGGGGAAGAGGCTTCTAAACATGAGGGGCTTCTTAGTTATTGTAGGTTGCATGCATGTATTATAATATTAGCTACCAATTATTTTATATAATTTTCAATATACATATGTCATACCTGAAGAAATATAATGAGTCATTTGGGCCGCCCAGTAAAGCCTCCTTCTACTTCTTTAATTGTGGTGGCATCTAGATGCTCGTATGAGAGAGGAATCTTGCTCATTCCTGGAATGACATGTATGACTCTCACACGATAGTGATCAGCGAAAAGAGGAATACCATGAATCACTTTGGCATTATCAGCCTCAGCATCTTCCACGGTGTTTCCTATAGGAACATCGACGGAAAGATGACATCTTCTGGCCTTCTACAATTTTATGAAACATAAAATTTAATTGGATAAACATAAATATTGACTTGAAGGATTATTTTATCACAAGGTAATATAAATGGACTTGAATTGAATCGCACCCTGGTTGTGCTCTACAGATCTGAAGGACTACTCCCAATACACTCTTTGGTTGAGTGTTGAACCAGTTTTGTGACTACTGGAGAAGATGATTTCTACATCACTTGAGAGGCTATATTTTTCTCCAAGGCTGCATCTACAATTCTCTTCATGTACTCCGCATCCACTTCCCATTTCTTGGGTTCTTTGTGCTTTTGCTAAGATTCGCCAAAAAAAGATTTTATCCCATACCCAGTTCGAATGCCCCTAACACGTTCAGGATGATCTTTTGTCCCTAGAGAAACTATTGGTTCATTGTGTGTACCCTCAGGGGTTTACTAATTATCATAAAAAATGGACTAATCATTAAATAATACGGTGAAAAGGAACATGGTCAACTATTTTGAAACCAATAAATTTACCATTTTATTTCACACCTCTTGTGTTGCTTGGACGGGTATTTCTTCGGCTTTATTTCTCCCTGCTTCTATCCACTCAACAAAGTGAGACACCTATCCAGAAGCACTAGAAGACTTAGTAGTAGAAGGAGTAGAAGTAGAAGGCCCTTATTGTTGCCCTTGCTCTTGTCCTTGCTCTCTATCTTCCCCTTTCTTTTGTTGTCATTGTAGCTCTTACTCTTGTTGTGGTATCTCTCTCATCTAGCCTAAATTTCAATAACCACCTGAACCCAATCAGTGGTTGTGCACATTCTTGTAACGCCTCTCTTATTTAGCACCGTGAAGGGCTTGATCAATTTATACAAGTAATATTGTTAACTAACCATAAAATATCATAAAAATATAGTTGATTTCATACTTGGAATGCATCTGATTCTCTCTGTCAAACAAACTCCTTCCAATATTCTTGATTAATATAGTTATATTTAAGACATGGTTCCTTTTTGTCTCCAAAAACATAGTCTCATGTGAGGACTGTCTGCCAATCTCTATGTCTTCTCTCAACGAACTGCATAACAGACTTGCAATGTAGCTTTTCATCAAGTTTATACCGGTCCTAAAAAGGTTCAACATTCAATACATTTAGAAATGTTAAAAGAAAGAATAGAAAAAAGACTATAAGAACCTAACTTTATTTATCTCACCTCTAACTCCCTCCACATGAGGTCTTTGTGGACAGTACACGATTGTCTCCAATCGTCAACAAGGAGATACACATTGCTTCGAGCAAGGACCCCACAATAGTTGACAAACTCTTTAGTAAAATGTGTGCTTGCTTCATTAAATCCAACAATGCCCTTCGACCCTTGCCTATTTACGGCATCTTTCATCACAGTTATCCCTCTAACCCCTTATGTTTTAGAGGCAGAGCACCATCAGAACCCTGATCAAGATGCTCAGCATCCTTACGCTCATGATCATTGTGCTCTTGGTCAGATGCCATCTATAAAATAAAAAATTAAAAAAATGAACAAAGTCAGATCACATAAAAAAGTCATATCGCATATAAAAAGTCAACACTAAAAAATGTAAGATCACATATGAACAAATATACATGTTACATAATGCAAAAAAAAGTCAGTTCACATATGAGCAGTATGTATTAAACTAATTTCCATTTTGTGTGAACTTCCCGTGTATAATCATTAGTATTAGATTCAACATTAACACTTGGTAAGCCAACACAAAAATGGACTAGAGTCAGCATACTTGTCATAGTACTCTTATTCATCAAGAGGATCTGAAATGAACTATCTTTTCCCATGAAGAATGACAAACCAAATTTCTTTTGTAGGATCATTGATATACAATACTTGTTTTCTCTGTGATGCCATGATTAGGGGTTCATATTTCTCCCGCGTCCACTCAAAATTCACTATTATGAAACTGAGTTCGTCAACTACAACTCCTTTATTGTTATCAACCCATTTACACCTAAATAGTGGAACTCTAAACTCTATGTAATCAATTTCTCATATGTCTTCAATGATACCGTAATAAGACATCTTTCCTTTATGTGGACTCTTATCCTTGACACTAAAAAATACAATGAAGATGCCTAAAGGGTGACCCTACTATTTTGGATGACACTTTTATCATCTTGACATTTTTTGTAGTATGAAAATCCATTTATGTCAAATCCTTTGTAAGATGTAACGTGGATCTTTGGCTTATACGTGAGCCATTTGAAATTTTCTATAACATTATTTGGTGTTTGAGATAGTTGATTGAATACTTCCTTTTCAAACCACCTCATAATGTCTGATTATACTCTCTAGCAATCCACATTAAACTGGCTCAGGGATAACTTTTCTTGAGCTCATTGGTGTGTTTGGTGATATAAATACCCACATCATCAATGTTGTGTAAAATATACAAGTGTCCTTGTTCCCACTTCACATGACTGATATTTATTTGTCGTTCTCCCAAAATACCTTTTCTAGAAAAAACATCAAGGTTCACAACATTAGCAGTAGTTTTGTTGCAACTCAAGAAGTCATTGCAAAAGTCCATAACCTCCCTAGCAATATAGCCCTCAATGATACTCCCTTCGGAGTAACAACGGTTCCGAACACCACCTTTAAAAACACTCATGTACCGCTCAAAAGGATACATCCAATGCAAAAAAACTGGACCCAACATTTTCACTTCCCAGGTCAAATGGACAACTAGATGTACGATGATATCAAAGAATGAAGGGGGGAAATATTGCTCAAGTTGACACAGGGTAACGACTACTTCTCTTTACAACTTATCTAAAATCTCAGAATCAATTACTTTTCTACATAGAGTGTTAACGAAGAGCAAATCCTAGTGATTGCAAACCTTACACGCTTAGGAAGGATGGATTGAACAACCACATGCAATATATATTGCATTAGAGTGTAAGCATTATGATATTTGAGACATATCAGCTTCATATCCTTCATTTATACCAATCAACAGATATTGGCTGAGTAACCTTTTGGTACCTTAACATTATGCAAGAACTCGCAAAAAGTTCTCTTCTCCTTTGTAGAAAAGGTGTAACAAGCAGGAGGTAGTTATGTGTGGTGACCTTTGGTAACTTCTTTTGTTGATTCTTTCCTTATACCCATTTCATGTAGGTCCATTCTAGATTTGATACCATCTTTAGTCTTTGTCGGTATATTCAACAGAGTGCCAATAATGCTATCACAAACATTTTTCTCGACATGAATGACATCGATACAATGTCAAATTGTCAAAGAAATCCAATAAGGAAGATACCAAAATGTTGACCTCTTTTTTAATAAAGACTTTTCACCTGTGGGGATAGTACACGGTCTCTTACCAAAATGTTTTAAAATGTTGTTTACTCTTGCATAAACATCCTCTCCTAAGATAGGGTTAGGGGCACTTAATTCCTTAGTTAGCCATTGAATGTTTTGTGCAACTTTTGATAAGGATGCACCTTTGGCAGAAACCTTCGATGACCAAGATATAAAGTCTTACCACCATGTGTCATCCTGATAGAATCTATATTTTCCTCACATATTGGACATGCCTTGGATCCTTTGACGTGGTAGCCAGACAAGTTCCCATAAGCAGGAAAATCATTAATAGTGCAAAATAGCATACCACATAAATTAAACATCTCTCTATGCAAATCATCATAAGTCATCACACCTTCTCCCCATAGTTTCTTTAGGTCATCAATCAGAGGTTCTAGGTAAACATCAATATCATTGCCAGGTTGTTTGGGGTCTGATATCAGCAACGACAACATGACATACTTATTGTTCATACACAACCATTGGGGAAGAGTGTATACAACAAGCATAACATGCCAAGTACTATGTTGGCGACTTAATGTTCCGTATGGATTCATCCCGTCAGTACAAAGTCCAAGTTTTAAATTCTTGTCTTCTTCGCCAAATTTCAGATACAATAAATCAATCTTCTTCCATTGTGGAGAATCAGACGCATGTTGTAGCATACCATCATTATTTTTCTTTACATCTACATGCCAAAATAAATTTTGTGCATCTATGTCATTAGCAAACAAGTGTTGAAACTAGAGTATTCTAGGTAGATACCACATCACCTTGGCAGGAGACTCTATTTTGGTATCAACCGATGTCATCCTTTTGTACTTAGACGTCCCACATTTTGGGCATTCTTTCATATCAATATAGATCCTTTAGAAGCAACACACAGTAATTCGGGCATGCATTCATCTTCTTAGCCTCCATTCCCATTGGGCACAACATCTTTTTCATTACGTATGTTGATATTGGAAGCTTGTTTCCTTCATGGGGAATATCTTTCAACAAAGACAATAGAGAAGTGAAGATTTTGTCATTCCATCTATTGTTATCCTTCAGAGTATACATTCTCAACACAACTCTCAACTTGGTAAACTTAGTAGACCCTAAGTATAACGGTTTCTCGGCATCATGCACAACGTTTCTAAATAACGGAGGTGGGTTTGTAACATTTATCCCGCAAGTGTTAGCATCGCATCAACCATGTCTACCGGAATTGGTTCATTCTCATGAACATCATCATCCATTTCTTGTTGGACACAACTAGCACTACCCACATCTTCTGATCTCATACTAGGAATTTCTCCATGTCAGTACCATTCTGTATAGCCATGTACAACCCATTACACATGATATGATCTTTGATCGTATCAACAGTGTCAACTTTCAGGTTTTTGCGACAACTCCTACACAGGAAATAGAACCTATCTCTAGGTTGTTTTCAATGTTCCTCTACAAATCTTACAAACTCATTGAGACCATTAATAAACTCCAGAGTGTAGGGATTTGTTATTGACATCCATGATCGATCCATTTCTATATGATAAGATGGGATACAAGTAGCTCATCTAGTTCTAGTTAGTAAGTTAATTTTAGGAAAAAATATGTTTGAATAATTGAGCCCTAATAATCTAGTAGAATTCAGATTCATGAATGTGTACCACCTATCCCATTCTTGAGCACTTTATCTTACTAGTAAGTGTATAATGTGTGTTTGATTTCAATAAATTTAGGCAGCATTTCCCCACAGTTCTCCAAGTACACCGATGTAGATGCGCAAATACCCACCTACATATGTATCCAGAGAACAAAGGGGAAATACTATCAAATTTATTGAAAGCAAACACAAAGAATATACTTACATCCTAAGTGAGATGAAGTGCTCAAGAATAATCCCAAATTGGGGACTATCCAAGCTTTACTCCTAATGAGTAAATCTCGAATGGGTTTCGAGGCCAATGACATAGTTTTGAAATATTAGGGTTCATTCACAAATTAGGGTTTATTCAATCTCTGAAACTAGGTCATGCATGTTCAAGCAAGATAGAAAATTATTCGAGCAAGATGGTCAACATAAACATTGACATTGTCAATTAAAGTTAATTTATAGAAATTCATATCCAATTTTAGTGTATCAATTCCTAGGTGCCAACATTTTGTCCATACTAACATTTAATTCCTAACATGGAACAATGCACTTAAAACATACATAAAATTAGGGTTATAGTTTCAAATAAGCAAGGCAATTATCAAAAAAATTTAATGAGCCCTAGAATTTGATTCTCTCATCATATAAGTTATAGTTTGATTATGAGCGTGCAATAATCCTAACAAAACTAAATAATCAATAATGAGCATGTAATAATTCATCACAATCACCATTAATTCATCACAATTTTGACAAAATTTATACGATCTATACTCAATTTCATCACAATTCACTACAAATTAAAATCATAAAAATATTTCTCCTCATTCACTTATCTCCATTTCCTTCCCTCTTTCCTCCTTCCTCTTCTCTCCTCCTTCCCCTTCCCTACACAATTTATTCACAATATTGAGAAGAAATCATAGGGCAGGGAAAGGAGGAGAGAGAATCAGGGAGGAGAGGGGAAAGGGAGATGAGTAGGGTAGGGAAAGGAAGAGAAGAAGAAGGACGAGAGGGAACTTGTGGCTGTGGTTGGTGGTGACAAACGTAAGAAATGTCAGAGGAGAGTAGTACAGCAGCATCAGTGAGCTTTGGTTGATCAATGGTGAGCAGCAGCGGCGGCGGCAAGCAGCAATAGAAGCAGCAGTAGTGGCGAGCAGTAGCAGTAGCAGTGGCGAGCAGCAGTAATGGCAGTGGAGAGGAGAAATCACAACCAGAATTGTCAAAGAAGCAATAACATAGGAAATGATGGTAGGAAAGAGGGGAGAAAGGGTTTTTCTGGGGGGTTAAGTAAGACATATACTGTCGGTTATATGTGGAACCGACGATGCGGGATATTTCTTGATGGTTAGTAACTAAAAGCTGTCGACAAATAAAGTACATTCATCATCAGTTGTTAGTAAAAGATCCCCTATAAATCTCGCAACCCAGTGATTCTTTACACAACCTTTTTTGGTGGTTATGGTTAGAGTATCCAATGATAAAGGTCAATTAGGGGTGGGGAAAAATTTGTGGGATACATGGCGTGAATATCTTTGTCGTCGGTCTCTTAGGAATGAACTGACAATAAAGGTCAATTCATTCCCATGGGCCAAATGGCGCATGCACATCTTTATCCCATTGATTTTTAAGAAAAGAACTGACGATATAGGTTTTTTGGAGGCAAATGAAATGATCCCAAAAATTTTACATGAAATTCCATTTTTGCGGGTGATATGTAGCGTTAGTTTCTTTAGGAAGTGACCGACGATAAAAAGAATGCATAATCCACTTTTTCTCAGGTGAGCTAACTGTGACGGTTGCTAACCTTGAACCGACGGGAAAGTAGCATAGTCAGTTTCTCTTACAAATATAACCGATGATGTATCCCCATTCTATAGTAGTGAGCATAGAAATTTGATCATTTAAATCATAAAATTTCTTGAAGACTAATGTTATGATTGACATGATCACAATAAGATGTATATTAATATAAGGCATATTTTCTTTGAATGCAAAGACTTAATTTTAAAAAGAAGGATTTTGTTCTTTAAGCTTAATTAGTTCTAAACTTAAGGAATCAAGCATACTAGAAAATTTTTCCTCTTTCTTCTTAAATTTCAACAGGTTTTGTAAGATAAAAGTAGAAGAAATAGGTGAATATGAAACTTATATTATCCAAATCAAAAGGATGAAAGTAAGACATCGAGCAATGATTTGAATAAGTTTCTGACAATCTGTCGATCAAACTATTTTTTCGACTGAGGGACATCTCGGTCAAAGTTTCGTCGACCGAGAATAAGTTCTAGAGGAATCATAATTTATTCTTAATAAGATACATAAATGAATTTTTATTTAAATAAATAAAGTTATGAAAATGAGTTTTACAAGAAAAGAGATATGCAAATTAATCTTAAATTAAGTTGAATAAAATATAAATATATTAATCAAACTAAGATTAGGTCAAATCTGAACATGCTCCCCTTTTTATTCTAAGTTGGGAATTTTGGAACCCAAACCATATCAAGGGCTCCTTTCTTCTGATAGTCACATGAGAATGAATAATGTCCAAGATGTTGACAGTAGTGACATGAGATAAAGGATATTTGATTTCTCTTTTCAAAAATTTGGAATTCTATAACTTTATTTTTAGGCACACATATAGTTCTAGTCTTGGAAAGCATATGTCCTTTTGTTTTAGGCATATGTGAAGATTTTTTGTTTGAAACATATCCTAAACCTCTCCTTCCTACTTGTTTAGAAGAATTGTCTAAGATATTATCAAGACTTTTGTTTCCTTGCATTTATCTAGAAACTTGTTTTTGTAAATCAACATTTTAGTAAGCTTTTTAGTTATATTGAAATTTATTTGAGCAAGATTCAAAAGTAAAGTGTCTCATTCTTCTATCAAAATATCATAATCTGAGTATGTGCATAAAATAGGTGGGTTTGATAATCATTTAGTTTAGCAAGCATATAAACATTTTCTTAAGAGAGAAGATTATTGTTATTTTCAATAACAGGTAATTTTTCCTTATAACTCTCAATAGATTCTTTTAATGCATTATTTGAAAATTTTAAAGCATCATTTTCAGAACTAAGATTACTTAGATTAACATTAAATTCATTGATAGTTTTGGCAAGTTTCTTCTTTTGTTTCTTGCAAGCAATATAGTTGTCACGAAATTATTCAAGACTGCTAACTAATTCTTCTGTAGATAAAAAAAATATTAACCTCATTAGTTTCCTTTTTTCATCCACTATTTCCATGAGACACTCTAACCCCTCCTCTTTGTTTCTGTCATTATCATCACTTTATTGATCCCATACAACTATGTAGGCGTAGTCTTTCTTCTTGAATGAGGACTTCTTGCCTTTCTTAAGTTTTGGGCATTCAAAAATTAACTGGACGTTCTTTTCATATTCAAAGCACCTAGAAGAAGAGGAAGGAGCATTGTGAGTTTGTACGAGAAAAATGTCTTATATTTCTTACCATCTAAAATCATTATGCTTTCATCATCTTCATCACTTGTGTCACTTCTTTTTTGAACGATGTTCCTTGATGACGCTCTAGTGGAAGCTTTGGGAGCAAAATTCTTCCTTCTCTCCTTTTGTTACTTGGCATCCACTTTTTTTTATTCCTCAAGGGTGACTTCATGCGTCTCCAGGTTCCTGATGAGGAGCTCCATGTTTAGTGTTGTAAGATCATCAACTTCCTCGATGATAGTAACCTTTGACTTGTATCTGGGAGGCAATGATCTAAGTATCTTCGATACTTGATCTTCCTCTCTTATGTTCTTCCCCAACACACTTATGTTGTTTATAATGTTAGAAAATCTAGCGTACATTTCTACAGTGCTTTTGTTAGGTTGCATACGAAATGATTTGAGTTTGTATTTTAACATGCCAATTTTTGTGTTATTTACTTGTGTAGTACCTCATGGGTTACTTTGAGATCATTCCATATTTCATAAGTTGTTACACAATTAGATATATGATTAAATTCACTATAAGATAAAGAAAAATAAATAATACTTACAACCTTTGCATTAAGTGTGGCTTTATTTACCGTTTTGGAATCCCATTGCTCTATCTCTGTGGTTGGTAGTGTGTAGGATCTAGCGATCATCTTTCATAACCCAAAGCTTATTCCTTGGAATTAGAACTGCATTCTCCTTTTCCAATATGTATAGTTTGATCCATTGAACACTAGTGGCCAACTCACATGTGTTCCTTCCAAGTTGAGATTGTAAGCATGTCGGCCCTCATCCTTCAAGACCTATAAAGGCTCCTTGAAGACCTAACCTAATACCAAATGAAATACTCTCGAGGGGGGTTACATAGAGTCGAAGTGACTTTTTATTGCAATTTAAAAAACAAACACAGTTAATTGCAACTTGCTTAGAGAATTTGTGGAACTAAAAAACTAGTTAGTGGACAAGAATGCAAACTACTAGAACACACGATTTAGAGTGGTTTGTCAAATGATGTCAGTCTACTACCTAGTTGTTTCCAACCAGGATTTCAAACCATGTGTTTTACTCCTTTTATATACCAATACAAAATACACAAAATGTATTAGTGCTTTTGTGGGTCAAGAGAAATCCTCCTTTTCAGCTCAAGGAGAACTCCCACCTTCTTTGGCGGGACTCTAGTAGCTCATCCTATGCACTTCTTCTTTGATGGACTTGGAAGAGCACCGAGCCATCTCTTCTTTGATGGACTTGGAACAACACCATTCTTCACCTCTTCTTTTACGGACTTGGAACACCACCATTCTTCACCTATTCTTTAACAACCAGTAGAAGAGAACAAGTTGAGAAGACTCCTTCTCATAGGTTCTTGGACAAACTTCACTCCAAGAAGTACTCTAAGAGTAATACAACAATGAAGAAATAGATTTCCGAAAGAAAGAAACAAAATAACCTCACAAGATATACAATCAAGCTCTAATGGACAAGTGATGATGATCCACTCCATAAGATTTAGGCAAAGTTATAATTGGTGGAGAAGGATTCTAATATTGAGATGAGGCTTGGGCTAGACTGATGGCAACTTGAAGTATAGACCTAAGATCTTTGTAAATGATGACAAATAGTAGTATGCTCAATTGTGTGTATATGATCTAAAATTGTTGTTCAGTTGTTGGTTCTAAGTCTCCTTAGATCACTCCCATTTATAGGAATTGTATACAAGTGGTTAGGCCAACTATGGGGAGTGTCTAGAGTGTTCTAGGTTGAGAACTAGCCACGAGTATTAAGTTTATTAAGTTACAATGGCTAATTTGATTGTTAATAAATTAACATTCTAGAACCATTGTTGATTGATAAATAGTTCAACCAGAACTGTCTCGGTCGAGAAGTGTTTTTTCCAGTGATTGACTTCAATGCACAAATTCTTCTAATCACTATATGTATGCCTATATTCTTGGTCCAAATAGAACAACAAAAATTTTTCAGTCAAATTTTTATTCGACCTGGCATTATCAATCGAGTATTTCTTTAATTGAGAATTACCTAGGGCTCAATGTATGTAACGGCTAATTCTTGATCCACAGGGTCTATGACTAGTTGGATTTCAATTGACAAAAACTTTGACCAAGTGTGTCTTGGTTGACAAGGTTCTTCAAGTGAGAAAAATTCCTATAAAAAGTTATATAAATTTTGGAAAATCCTATCTAATGATTAAAAACCCTAAAGACTTCATATGAATGTCGGATAAGGTTTTGGATAGTTTTTGGAAAATCGTCACATGTTCTTACATCATATCTATCAAGTTGTACATAAACTCACTTATACTATAATATTCATTTTAACACCCCATCCACAACAAAACACGATTACACGCTAACCAGCAGATTACCGAAAATCACGGGAAATTAAAACCGATTTACAACAAGCACCACAAGATGAAGCATATTACATCTGAGCCAACAGTTTTTATTTCATAACATCTTTTCAGGGTGCTACAACATAATTTCCCATCATCTCTTTACATGAAATAATTGTTTGTCATGCTTCTTTACATCATACATATCGGAAATCGTACATCGATCATTATACAAGAAATATCGAAAAGCTCTCCCGAAGACCTGAGTGTACATGGACGACACATAGGACTCTACTGCTAGACACTATATATCCCACTGGGTATGATACCTCTGCATATCATCCGTAGCCACATGATCTTCATCTCTCCTGGCACGTCCACCTAAAGGGGTTATTAACTAGTGGGGTGAGACACACAGTCCCAACAAGAAACATAACCCTCTACCAACTTTATAATGATCACAGATAGCTGGTATAAGAAGATTATAGGAGCAACATTTTGAGCAAAGCTAATTTTATTAACATTTTTACCAAACTATCAGGAGGCATATAACCAGGCATTCTGTATTGAACTTGATTGACAAGATAAGCTTTATAAGATCTTATCACAAGATATAAAGAACGTACTTATAACTGCAAGATATAACTGGATCATCTACACAAGCAAGGCCTCAATCAATGTTCCGTGTTTTGCCTTAAGCAATATATTCTATACGATTGGATTATGATTTATTATGCCCCGAGGAAGTGAGTCGTCCCTATCAAATCCAACCTTCGATTGCGAAGCCCAAAACCGGTGCCATACAAGGTCATTGGGAGAGTCGGACTCCATGTCCTCACCTCTTTGTGGTCAGTGTACAACAATCAACAAGCAGGACCACAGTCTCTTGCTTAAGTGGCCTTAGCCACAGGGTCAGTCCCACAAGCTGCCCTTTTCATCATGAGCCATGAGCCTATTCACCATGCTCCTGAGCCATGAACGCATTCATGCTCCTTCACACTGAGCCATGGGCCTGATCACCATGCTCTTATACACATCTTGAGTCTACAATCGCAGTTGCACTCTGATCCTCCTATTTTCGTCTAGGAGAAACCTCACAAATTCAACAATATGTGCTCCGGGTTAACCCACAGGAGAACCCATTTTACCATCACCTAATTACTGACGATGATGGATCTATGGCTAGGGCAAACTACATGAAAGGTTCCACTTGCCATTAATGAATACATTTTAAGCAGATTGCAAGATTCAACCAAGTTATGTAACATGTAAACTAAAACACAAGTAAACAACATATATCTCATTGTCGGGTGTTACATTGTCACTCTTATTTTTCAAAGCCAACATTACATGTTACCACTTGGCCTCTTGCCAATCATCAAGATCCATCTCAAGGATCAACATCACTGGGACTCAATCCCATCATCACATAATGTCACTGCCTCTCAAGGCTTACATCATCACCATGGGATAGCAATCCCTTCTCTCAACATCGGAGGATAACACATCAACTTAGCACTCAGCCTTTATCAGGTCCACAGACCTTCCACATCATACTGGTGATACATGTTATCTCATCAACAAGGATTATTATCCGAAGGACAAATCCTTGACCAATACTTGTGAATTCTTGACTGAAAGTTAGTGGTCAGGGTCAATCCCTAACCATTTTACCCTCGGCAAAAGCTTGGTGACTAATGGTGGTTGGTCAGGTCCTATCCCTGGCTAATAGAGGTTGCAGCCTAGAGCATCAATAAAAGAAAAAAAGAACTTGTAGCCCGGACCAACACCTTTTATCAAGGCACACCCCTGACCAATAAGAATAAATATCAATTATATATATACATATATAAATTTAGCAACACTCACACGACAACAATTTGTGTACAAAATTTGAGAGCATTTCATTCATTCTAAATTATATTGTCAACATTCTAACACATGATTGGAGCAACATGTCTCCCATAAAAAGATATTACAAAATCTATAAATCATCTAAAGATATGGTTCATACACATCATGTGACAAATCACAATGTTCCAAGATTGTTTTGTTCAAAAAATGATTTTACATATGGCCACCCGAACTACTTTACTTCATGTATTTTCTTGAACATTGCTTCCACGACTTCCATTATGAAGTCTTTTTCTAACATTTGTATCAATCCGCCTTGTGCTTCTTCCACTGTGAGGCCTTCTTCTAACATTTGTATCAATCCTTTTATTTTGTTGAGTGCTTTCAACTTCTTGTATGGAGTATTTTCAACATCCTGTATCAAAAGGACATTGTTAAATTCTATAACTTATATTGTATATGTTCATAAAGTGAAAACCAACACCATCTCGAAAACAGAATACAATAGAAAATATATAATTTTATTCATATACAAATGATGTACATTTTATTATGTAAATTCTAGTAATATATTTTAGTCGAAACACTTGCACATACATATTTCAGTAAAGATTTTATTAATTGGAGTTATTATTTTCCACAAGTGCGGGTACTTACCTGCTACATCCTAGCCTGAAATCTCCAGAAAAAATTATTTGTGATGCCATGTATAATTATGATTATAATTTTATAAGCATATTTTATTATACTAAACAGTATGCAACCATCTATATGCGACAGCTATTATAATTTTCAAAACCAGCTAGGATTACGGAAGTATATTAGCTTTTTGTAACTTAAAGAGTAAATACAGAAAAAAAGTATAAAGCAAGTATTAGATATATTTCTTATATATGTAGAAACGATACTCATTTTTATTATATAAATGCTAGTCATGTACTTTACCTTATAACATTTAGAGACATATACTGCAGCAAACATTTCTATCTACCGAAAAAATATTTTCTTATGTTGTTAGGGGAAAATCTATTAGGATATTTGGCTGGTCTGTATCCCCTCACAAGATATAATATCAGTATGATAGCATGTACATATTATATTTTTTAGACATGTTTTATGAAAATATATAGTTTCTATCTGTACGTGGTAGATACATATGTGAGAATGTATGAAAAACAGCAGAAAACAGTGACATGTAGCAAGAATAGAGTTTTGTAATCACAATTATGTGATATGATGTTCTAATACCTGATTTATAGAAGACTTATATCCCACATGAGAGACTGGGTAGCCATTGTATGGATATCAAAACTTATGAACTTTGTATATTATTTTCATGCTAGAAAAAGAAAAAATAAGTTGTTAGCTTAGTATATAAAGAAATGCATTAAAAAAGAGAATTGTCGCTGTATGCATCACCGGTTGATGTGTTGATGTTGACCATGATCTTGGAAATTGAAACCGACCAAAAGAAATACCACATAGATTTTGTTGACTCTGCATAAATATACAACTACGTTATAAGAATTATTTATTCTATAGTATTCTAGTACAACTATTGTCATAGTGAAAGTATAACATCTAATATAAACACCTTTACTAGAGACAGTAAGGGAGCCAATGCTTTCAATGTCTCCTTCATTTCACTCATCGTCTTGTTTTTTTCATCCATTCTTTTATTTTATTCATCCATCTAACTTTGCAGCACTAAAACAACTTCCTGAAATTGTATGAAATGAAAGATTAATAAGTTTTCAATATTCATTGAATGATACACTAAACTAAATCAGCATAAATTAATTACCTTCTGATTCTTATTTTCATTCAATAGAATCTAATCGGCTACCTGCAAGGACCATCAACGTGCTCCCGCTTTGCGTAACCGCTTCCATTTAATCGTGTGGGGCTAGATTATACAAGCTTAACGATTTAATAGGTAGCTTCATCTTCTTGAACTTCAATGCTTTGACCAGCTTCATCATTTGACAAAAAGTTTCACTGGGATTTATTATGTTCCATGAATTTTCCTAATAAGAAGTAAAGTATGCATCCCTTATTAAAAAATTCAATGAGGAAACAAACACATGATGTTTAATGCTCATCACATTATATGTGTCTTTTGTATCAGCAACTTTCCATAAGTCCATATTACTTGGAGCATACCCAAGTTCCTTTTCCTATGTATGGAAATAAAATCAGAACCTACGACTCATGCACTTCAACTTATAGTTATAACACATACATAATCATATCTTCCCAACACTCAAAATATATTGATATGATAATCACACTAGTTCATGACGCTTCCTTACAAATATTTTATCCCTAGTAAAATGATTTATTTGTTTCTTTGCTCTATTGAATTTGTTCCTTTCAGTCGTATCCTAAATTATTATAAACCGATAGTCAAATACAAATCTGAACTACAAAATACAAATGTGTGCTAATATTTCGCTTACATGCGTCTTGTAGGAAACTAAACCGTAATAGCTAATTAAACAAATAAAACCAAACCATTCATTTAGTTTTAGTAAGGTGAATTGTTGGTTCAGTCAAGAAATTTGCACTATTTTTTAATGTAGTATGTAGAAGGATGACTTTATATGAATGTTCATAAACTTTATGCATGAGAAGTTGGTAAAAAAAGAATACAAATGAATCATATGGACATCATGCTCATTGCCATACCAAAGTATCGCAAGTGTGAATGATATGGATATTGTCCTTCTGTCTGTTGTGCGGTGTCACACAAGTTTATAGTTTAAACTGTGTGTAAACTTAATTATTAGCATACTTACATTTATACTAACCTAATTACTCCTAACTCCTATTGTTCTTGTCTCTTCCATCCTTGAGCTACTTCTCCTTGTAATTAATCATGAACGAAATAAGAATCTGTTCATACCATCAGATCTAAAAATAAACAAAGAAATTCCTGATGAACTTTCCTAGTTATACGTGAAGGTCACTATCAAATGAAGAAGAGAGCTCCTCCCAGAAAAAGAACAGGATGATCCATGCAAGGAAGCCGCAACACAACACAAGAAAAAATATATTTTTAATGGGATTTGTGCCCTCGCAGCGACAACCATATTTGTCCCATCTAGTTGACAACAAGGCATAGGGGTGTAGGAGCCGACAAAAAGCAAGAACGAAGGGGGAAGAAGAGAGATCATAACAATATTATTTATCTTGACAGAGAGCAACACAATAAACATGGAAAGACGATCACTTGCCTTGTTTGGTGCCACAGTCCCAGAAGGATGAAGATGACCACCGTTCCAGAAGTGACGAAGTGAGTATCGCAAGCACGAGTACGCGAGAGTAGTACAGCCACTAAGTGTAACAGTGCAACTACTGAAAGAAGTAGTGTGAGGAGGATCTGTAGTAGCCATGGCAAGATTCGTAGCCGTCGGGCAATGTAGTAGGGCCGCCGGGAGAAGAAAGGGCTGGGAAGAGTGCAACGAACACCATGGTCTGTGTCGTAGCCGGAAATAGTTCTGTCACGCGCGGGCGGGTGGTTTCTTGGGAGGGGGGGGCTGATTGGGGGTGCTGACGTGGCGAATTCTAATTGGATAAGTTGGTAGAGGTTGTCCAATATGCAAATAAATTTGTTTTGCTTATAACTATTGAACCGTGATGAATTTTTTAACGAAACAAAAACCATTGGATTCGTTATGAAAAATGCATTCCAACAAAACTAATATTGATACATTTTTAACAAAAAAATATCAAAATTATATTAAATAGATTACTTAGGATGTCAATTAACTACTTTTGGGCGTCAATTAACCGTCTTTGGGTGTCAATAGCAATTTATAGGTGTCATTAGCCATTTGTTGACGTCGTTATAATTCTAGGTGTCAATTGACCATTTTAGGTGTCATTAAGTGGTCTTAGGTGTCAAACAGACTGTTTGGGTGTTGTTATGTTGTTTTGAGTGTCAATACCTTATTTGGGTGTCATTTTAAACTTTTGGGTGTCAATGAGCCATTTTGGACGTCAATTATCTTATTTGGGCGTCATATTTACATTGTTGGGTGTCAATGAACCATTTTAGGTGTCATTAAGTGGTCTTAGGTGTCAAACAGATTATTTGGGTGTCGTTATGTTGTTTTGGCTGTCAATACCTTATTTGGGTGTCATTTTAAACTTCTGAGTATCAATGAACCATTTTGGGTGTCATTAGACATTTATGGGTGTCATTAGCCATTTATGGGTGTCGTTAAATTTTATGTGTCAGTGAACTATTTTAGGCGTGGTGTCATTAGCCATTTATGGGTGTCATTAGCTATTTGTGGGTGTCGTTATAATTTTAGGTGTAAAATAACTATTTTAGGCGTCAAATAACCATATTTGGGTGTCATTAGCCATTTATAGGTGTCATTAGCCATTTGTTGCTGTCATTATTATTTTAGGTGTTAGTGAACCATTTTAGACGTCAAATAACTATATTTTGGTGTCATTGGCCATTTATGGGTGTCATTAGCCATTTATGGACATGTTGGGCGTCAATTACCTTATTTAGGCATCATTTTTAACTTTTGGGTGTCAATGAACTATTTTGGGCATCAATTACCTTATTTGGGTGTCATCTTTATACTTCTGGGTGTCAACGAACTATTTTGTGCATTGACTAATCATTTTTGGGTGTCAATAACTATTTATGGGCACCATAATTGGTTGTCAATTAACATATATTTATTATTTTTATATATTTTTTCTCAAAAATTTTTCAATATTGGGCTTTTTAGATGTAGTCATTTAGACGCCAATTTACCATTTTTGGGTGTTAATAACCATTTATGGTTATGAGCACCGTAGTTGGTTGTCAATTACCTACATATATATCTTTTTTTATTTTTTTATCTAAAAAATATGTCAATATTAGGTTTGTTAGATTGCATTTTTCGTAGCGAAACCAACGGTTTTTGTTTTGTTAAAAAATTCATTACAGTTCAAAAGTTATAAGCGAAACAAATTTATTGGCATTATGTACAATTGCAAAAAATCGACCCAATGATAGTCCGCCACATGGTGGCTGTTTCCTGCTGGTTGTGGCTGGTTTCCCAGTGCGTGAAACCGCTCACGCGTGGGTGTGAGCGTCCCGTAAGTTTAGTCCTGAACACTACATGCAGTTGCCAGAGTGTACCCTCTAGATGGACTGGAGTCGTTGCGACATCTCCACAGAGGCGGTGATTGGGGATAAGGGATACGAAAGGACGTGGTGTCGAGAAAGGAGGGAGCGGTTGTTTTTTAGTCGATTAAGGGAAAAAAACTGACTAGGGTGTGGGGGTATGGGGGGAAATACTGAGAGCAAAAATTTATTTTGGTCAGGGATTAATGTTATATCAGTCAGGCATTATCCTTCGGGATTAAATTAATTTAGTCAAGGCCTGTATCCCTGACTAATTAGCCCTAGCTTATATCGCATTTTGTTATAGTGTATTCCTCATATCTCTTACCTGGCTATGAATTCATTGGATACAGTTGCATGGTTAGTATACTTATTGAGAGAGATAACTGAATCACCAGACATAGATCCTTATGATTATCATGCTATTAGGACTGAAGGTACATGATTGGATCAACATCCATGATTATAACTACATGAAGCACAAAGATGTGTCTTGTAACAAATTACATTATTGTAATCAAACCACGATCATTCACTATTCCCTATAGCTCATGAACACATATTTGATTATCATGTCATCAAGATTAAGGTTTATAGCATTGGAATATTCTTCCATCATTATGAACATATGTAGCTTAATGTCATAACTGGTGTATTAATCAATACACACCACTATTATCATGTCAGAAGCATCACACCATACCCTGCATCTAAAGTTATTAAGCACATCATCCCTAAGGATTTATCATTAAGTATCATACACCATGATCCACCATCCAACTTTATCAGAGGTTCATCTATCATTAACCATAGGTAACCACTATACAAGGTTCACAACTTATCTCGTCATAGCTCATCATAATCAAAGGTGTGAGCTCAAGATAACATACATAGGGTTATCGGGTTAGGGCACAACCCTCACTAAAGAATTGCATACCCTCACCAAAAGGGGTATCAGGTAGGGTACCAACCCTCACCCAAGGTTGTCGGCTACAAGCAGGACCTGTATCCATGCACAAAGGGAGGGTATCATGAAACTAGAGCTATGAGTTGTATTGTGCATCCATGTGCAAGGTGTATTGGGTAACCAAGTACCAGGGTGCGTGTCAATGAGCTCATGGGCGTCACATATTGCCCAAAACCCAATCGCCCATTAGGGATAGGGACCCTATAACGGTCAAGGTATCGTGTCGTCTAAGGCTCAACTCATATCGTCCAAGATTCTATACTGCCCAAGTTCAGCACATGTATTGGTCAAACATTCAACCCTAGAACCATCTAAGCAATCAACCTCTTGCCCATTCTGGTTAACCAACCAAAAGGGTGGAATGTGTTGGGAAAATCATATCGGCCAAGACATCACATCCCTAAATAGGGTATCGGCCAAGAACTTGATCCATTATGTCGCCCAACTAGCACATACACTACATGCTTATCTCGGGTTAGGGTTTGTGATATCGGCCAAGATCTCTATGGGTGTGTGTCGGGCAAGCTAAGGTGTCAGGTTATGATCTTCATCAAGGAATATCGGGAAGGGATGCTATCATCACTCAAAATCTCAAACAAGAATAGGTTTCTCACCCAAAGTATCGTGTAAAGCCAACAAGGCCATATTGCCCAACACATCATAAAGACCAACTCATCATGTCGTGCAACACTTAACTAACTCATCTACCAAACACCTTATTGGGCGAGGGGTCTACAAGGTGCCATCCACCCATAATGCCCAAGAACACCACCTATAGGTCACCTAGGGTTAGAGCAACCTTATCATCCAGGGCTCCATATCGAGCAACTAGAGTTAGGATCATCCTATCGGCCTAGTAAGCTTATCACCCCAAACTAGGGTTAGGGCACCCATATCTTCCAAGGAACTACTTCTAGGGCTATCGCCCACCCAAAAATTAGCTTATCGATTTCCTAAAACATCAAAGGGATCACTGCCATAAAGCCCAAGATATCATCCAAGGGTTCAACCCCAAGAGCATGTCGTGCAACAAAGGTAGACCATCAACTCACCACTAAAGATCAACACTTCATATCCGTCAAAGGTCCAACTAGGTATCAACCACCCATATCGTCCAAACCCTAAACCCTAGGGTAGGAAAAGGATATCGGTCACCACACCATATCATCCAACAATACCAAAAGTTGGCTCACCTCTCAACAACCAAGTGAGAGGGGTCTTGCACAACCTTTAGCATAATGAGCAACATGGGTAGAGAAACTCCCTATCAGCCAACCAACTCAACCTAATGTCCAAACACATAGACCATAGGTTCACCCTTCATCAAACAAGGAGAGAGAGGGGTTTTGCCTAAGCTACTAGAGCATGTATCACCTCTCAAGTCCAAGGGATATCGTTCATGTGCCAACAACCAAAACAAGACCTAACGGGCAAGGAACTATACAGTGCAACCATTGTATCGTGCAGGCACCCTATCAGGTGGTTCATCTTCAACCTCAAGTCACCCAAAATTGTTATGCACAAGATAAACAAGAATAAGGAAGTAGTAAAACGTGACCATTTCCATTAGATCAGATCCCAAATTCCATATATATAACTATCATGAAGAAAGGTACCAAATTAATTACAAGAACCAATATGTGCACATAAGAAGGGTGAACATAATAGAGATGATTAAGAGTTATGTAACCCGCCTTAAGAGGATCTTCATGAAAGGCATCAAGCTTCTTGGTCCAAGAAGAAAACCCACGTTCCTCTCCAAGAACATCACCCATCCAAAGATCCAAACATGCCTTCGGCACCATCATCATCACCTCAAGAAACAATGGAAGAAGAAGAAGAAGATACCATGGTTATGTATAGCTAAAGAAGAAGAAAAGAGGGGAGATAATCATGGCCTTGCCTTCTCACATAAAGGGAATATCCATGGCCAAGAGGGGAAGAGGAAGGAGAAACAGAAAGTACAAGGAAAAGCTAGCAAAGAGGCATGACTCACGAAGGTCGGATCTTGAGCAAGGAGTTTCCATGGCCAAGGAGCTCGCCCCTCCAAGATCCATGGGAGTCTTCCTTAGCTCCCAAAGCTCCCATGCTCGTCCCAACAGGAAGAGGGAGGAAGGTGGATGAAAAGGATCACTTGGTCAAGGAGGAAGGGAGTTATATACACCAAGGAAGAGAGAGGTAGCAAGGGAGAGGTGTCATAACCGCATAAACCAAGGTGCCACTTGCTCTTGCACTTAATGCCACTTGTTGTCACCCTAGAAGCTCATGCACGGCCTGTGATACACTCTAGAATGTGTATCGTGCATCTGGGCAACTGCCATGTCCAATACACCCCTCTACGACGACATACCTCCAAGCCCTAGATGATATCCTATAGGACAAGGTGGCATATGCGACACATTTATAAAGATCCTACAAAGATGTTACTCCTTATCAAACATACAAACCAGGTGCCCCAACCTCCATACTCATCCTAGGTGATTCCAAACAGAATCAAGAAGACTCTATAGCTGATAAATTGCATATTGACCCTCCACTTTGGGTAATATGCAATTTACACCAAAACTATCACATAAAGCACAAGCATCAACCAACCAAGCTCAAACATGGAACATAGGTCCTCCACAAGGTGCCCCATAGAATCATTCTCTTTATAATGATGCTAGAGAACTAAATGAATGATCTACATGTGACATATTGCAATATAACCCCTTACTTTGGGTAAATTGAACTTTGGTCCAAAACAAGCAAACATTGCTCAAACAACATCCAAACGGGACCAAACTGGAAACATGAGCTTGTCACATTATATAAAAACATATTAAGAGATTAGATTAAGGTTCTAAGAACCTTTCATAAGAAAAGCAAAGAAGGTTAGCCCAAAATGTGGGTCAGGGTCCTTACAAGACATAAACCACTAACAAGGATTTTGTCCTCGAAATCCCGAGCGGAAAGAAGACAGGTGTTACTCGCATATCGCATCATACAACTCCACAAAGCTCCTAGGTGTCACAGATCTGTGTCCAACATACTTTCTCTTCTCCCAGAGCCACTCAGGGTTTCCTTGTACTGGTCATAGACTCAACCCTCGGTATCATCATCCTTTGTCTAGTAACATTCTTAGATACTGAACATCACATGCAACTTGTATTATTCAATTATCATTTCCTTTTGCTGATATCTCACCTTCCTTGTTACATTTCTTCTGAGATACTCTGATCTCACATGCTCGACACTTGATCTTCGCATAACTTATATCACTATCCTTCTGCCATACATGCTCCAACTGTTCCTTCTTCTTTCATAAGGGATGTCTCTAATCCAAGGGAGATCTATCACAGAAGAGGTTATCACAAGATACATACTCTACAAAACACATGCATGCATAAGATAGGGCTCATAAGGAACTTCACTATGTATCGCTTGAGGCTCAACACAAAAGGAGTTAAACTTTTTGGGTTAACAACAACCACATCATCTCAGTTTCAAGCCTATCATGTGTTCGGACAAGAGCACAACGATTACCAACTTAGATGGTAACATATATGCACTATCTCAATTGATCAGGATAGGATTCTCAACCCTTGTTCATCCATCTCTAACCGCTGCACATCCCACCTGGATCTTTCATTACTCAAAACTTAGCTAGGAGTTGTCAAGGAATCAGGCTCAACATGATAAACATTCCCAAGATGACCGCACTGCACTTCCTTTTTCTTGGGTGCATACCTTCCGATGTCATGTTTATGCAGAGCATAAACCCCTAACAGGTGATAGCCATACTATAGGCACTTAGCCAGGTCGAATCCAAAGCCAACTTCTCCATCTGAGACCACTTCACACCTTTCCAAGGATATCCATTTCTGGGATTATCTCGATCCTTGATACATCAAGTGGAAAGAGATTCGCTTGAATATTAAGTCCAGGAAAAGTAGGGATACGACAAGGATATACCTCATTCTACACAACCAGGTCATCAACAAGGTGCTCAACAATAGGCTATCTCTCTCCTGACTAACAGGAAGGAAACATCTGCCAAACGTACTACAAGCGCTCAAAGGAGGGTACATCCTGAACTGGATCAACAAGAGCAGATAAGAGGCAAGAAGAAGACAAAGTAGAATGGAGTGACTCCATTCAACCTGCCAGTACACCCTGGTCGTCTCATAATTTCTGGTCAGCTCATGCCTCAAGATCTAACTATTGCATGTTTCCATCTGCTGCCTGGTCAAACCATCTGGTACTCACTTGCTTACCCTTATCAATGTTCCTTCTTGATATTGATTTGTTGCCTCAAGGGTCACCACATAGATCCAAACTCCAAAACAAGCTTCCAGCTTGTGGGTTCAAGGTCAAGGATGATATATCTAGACGGTTCACCATCTTACTTCTACGATCTAGGCATCTTGATTCTCAACCCCTTCTCAGAAGGCATGCCAAGAGGATCCTACCATCATCATCTATCACAAACATCTCCATCTTGGAAACCAAAATCCAAGATCAGCAAATACTTTTTGAAGTATCTAAACAGTGATCACTTCAAAAGCATACATATCAAGTAACACAAGGTCCACTTGACTGCCAATCTCTCGAAAGGAAGGGACGCAAAGGAACAAACTCCTCCCATCAACCCATCAACATCTATAGTTTCATATCAAAGGGGAGGATATTATCACTTTCTTTGATCCTTTCATGAGTTTTCAACCGTTTATGCATCGTTAAACCTTGTTCCATCCGACTTCATCATGTTGCTTCTTGGTTTCCTTGCACTCACCATAGGAAACATCAAGACCATTATGTGTTATTATTCTTGTTATCTTGTTACTGTTTCATCATAATCATGATTATTTCCTGATTATATCATATTTTTGTTTTTCCCTTTGTAAATATATCGTTATTATTCACATGTTCTTTATTAAAAAGGGATCATCTCCCTTGTTCTCTTTTTCTTATACCAAATTTGCACTTTATACTTTCACATTTTTTCTTACATTCATTGGTTGGTCTGAGATTATCTCAGGTTCCATCTTGTTTACTCATCACTAGTTCTTTTCTTTCCTCCAACTTTATCTTTACTTTCAAGCATTTCCTTCATCTTGTATAAGTTTTATGTTTTAACTTACCTTGTTATCACAGGTTAGTCTATCTTTTGTCATGGATATCTCTCGAGATTACAGGTTCAAGAACTTATCTCATCATTTTCTTATACAGATTTAGGTTTTATAGAACCATTACTTCCTCTTTTGATTATCAAGCATCCATGTATTAAGGAGTTATAGTGCATTCATTTACCTATTTTATACCATGATGAAGGTATTAACATCATACCTCCTGACTTGTTATGCTCTTTAGATTGCTCCATAATGACTACTTGATCGGATTAATCAAGGAGGAAGAAATCTAAGGCTTTACACTTACCTATGTCTTCAATATTTGAATAACTGGCCAGGGCATCCAATTATTGAGATTAGGTAGTATGCACCAGATTTTATGTCACGGTCCAACCTACCATCCTAATCCTAATCCTAGTGTCCATGTAGACTCAGCGAACTTAGAGCTCTGATACCAAACACTATAACACCCCATCCACAACAAAACATGATTACATGCTAACCAGCGGATTACTAAAAATCATGGGAAATTAAAACTGATTTACAATAAGCACCACAAGATGAAGCATATTACATCTGAGCCAACAATTTTCATTTCATAACATCTTTTCAGGGTGCTACAACATAATTTCCCATTATCTCTTTACATAAAATAATTGTTTGTCATGCTACTTTACATCTAGATACATACCGAAAATCGTACATTGATCATTATACAAGAAACAATAAAAAGCTCTCCTGAAGACCTGAGTGTACAGGGACGAAACATAGGACTCTATTGCTAGACACTATCTATCCCATTGGGTATGATACCTCTGCATATCATCTGTAGCCACATGATCTTCATCTCACCAGGCACATCCACCTAAAAGGGGTTATTAACCAACGGGGTGAGACACACAGTCCCAGCGAGAAACATAACCCTCTACCAACTTTATAATGATCACAGATAGCCGGTATAAGCAGATTATAGGAGCAACATACTGAGCAAAGCTAACTTTATTAACATTTTTACCAAACTATCAGGAGGCATATAACCAGGCATTCTGTATGGAACATGATTGACAAGATAAGCTTTATAAGATCTTATCACAAGATATAAAGAACGTACATATAACTAAAAGATATAACTGGATCATCTACATAAGCAAGGCGTCAATCAATGTTTCATGTTTTGCCTTAAGAAATATATTCTATACGGCTGGATTACAATTTATTATGCCCTGAGGAAGTGAGCCATCACACTCAAATCCAACCTTCGGCTGTGAAGCCCAAAACCAGTAACATACAAGTTCATTGGGAGAGCCAGACTCCATGACCTCACCTCTTTGTGGTCAGTGCACACCAATCAATAAGTAGGACCACAGTCTCTTGATTGAGTGGCCTCAGCCACAGGGTCAGTCCTGCAGGATGCCCTTTTCATCATGAGCCACGGGCCTATTCACCGTGCTCCTAAGCCATGAACGCATTCATGCTCCTTCACACTGATCCATGGGCATGATCACCATGATCTTATACACATCTTGAGTCCACAACCGCAGTTGCACTCTGATCCTCCTATTTTCGGCTAGGAGAAACCTCGCATATTCAACAATATGCGCTCCGGGTTAACCCGCAAGAGAACCCATTTCACCATCACCTAATTACTGACGATGATGGATCTATGGCCAGGGCAAACTACATGAAAGGTTCCACTTGCCATTAATTAATACATTTTAAGTGGATTGCAAGATTCAACCAAGTTATTTAACATTTAAACTAAAACACAAGTAAACAACATATATCTCATTGTCGGGTGTTACATTGTCACTCTTATTTTTCAAAGCCAGCATTACATGTTACCACTTGGCCTCTTGCCAATCATCAAGATCCATCTCAAGGATCAACATCATTGGGACTCAATCCCATCATCACAGAATGTCACTGCCTCTCAAGGCTTACATCATCACCATGGGATAGCAATCCCTTCTCTCAACATCGGAGGATAACACATCAACTTGGCACTCAGCCTTTATTAGGTCCACAGACCTTCCACATCATACTGGTGATACATGTTATCTCATCAACAAGGATTATCATCATTGAGTGTTATACAGAACACATATTCCTCATAGCTCTTACCTGGGTTTGAATTCATTGGATACACCTGCATGGTTAGTATACATATTGAGAGAGATAACTGAATCACCAGACATAGATCCTTATGATTATCATGCTATTAGGACTGAAGGTGCATGATTGGATCAACATCCATGATTATAACTACATGAAGCACAAAGTTGTGTCTTGTAACAAATTACATTATTGTAATCAAACCACGAGCATTCACTATTCCCTATATCTCATGAACACATCTTTGATTATCATGTCATCAAGATTAATGTTTATAGAATTGGAATATTCTTCCATCATTATGAACATATGCAGCTTAATGTCATAACTGGTGTATTAATCAATACACACCACTGATATCATGTCAGGGGTATCCCACCATACTATGCATCTCAAGTTATTAAGCACATCATCCCTAATGATTTATCATTAAGGATTATACACCATGATCCACCATCCAACTTTATCAGAGGTTCATCTACCATTAACCATAGGTAACCACTATACAAGGTTCATAACTTATCTCGTCATAGCTCATCATAATCAAAGGTGTGAGCTCAAGATAAAATACATAGGGTTATCAGGTTAGGGCACAACCCTCACTAAAGCATTGCATACCCTCACCAAAAGGGGTATCGAGTAGGGTACCAACCCTCACCCAAGGTTGTCGGATACAAGCAGGACCTATATCCATGCACAAAGGGAGGGTATCATGCAACTAGAGCTATGAGTTGTATCGTGCATCCATGTGCAAGGTGTATTGGGTAACCAAGTACCATGGTGTGTGTCATGCAGCTCATGGTCGTTACATATTGCCCAAAACCATATCACCCATTAGGGTTAGGGACCCTATAACAGTCAAGGTATCGTGTCGTCTAAGGCTCAACTCATATCATCCAAGATTCTATACTTCCCAAGTTCAACACATGTATCGGCCAAACCTTCAACCCTATAACAATCTAAGCAATCAAACTCTTGCTCATGCCAGTTAACCAACCAAAAGGGGAGCATGTGTTGGGCAAAGCATACCAGCCAATAAATCACATCCCTAAATAGGGTATCGGCCAAGAACTTGATCCATTGTGTCGCCCAACTAGCACATACACTACATGCTTATCTCAGGTTAGGGTTTGTTATATCAGCCAAGACCTCTATGGGTGTGTGTTGGGCAAGCTAGGGTGTCAGGTTATGATCTTCACCAAGGCATATCGGGAAGGGATGCTAGCATCACTCAAAAGCTCAAACAAGAATAGGGTTCTCACCCAAAGTATCGTGCAAAGCCAACAAGGCCATATTGCCCAACACATCATAACGACCAACTCATCATGTCGTGCAACACTCACCATATCGGGTGAGGGGTCTACAGGGTGCCATCCACCCATAACTCCCAAGAACACCATCTATCGGTCACCTAGGGTTAGAGCAACCTTATCATCCAAGGCTCCATATCGAGCAACTAGAGTTAGGATCATCCTATCGGCCTAGTAAGCTTATCACCCCAAACTAGGGTTAGGGTACCTATATCGTCCAAGGCACTACTTCTAGGGCTATCGCCCACCCAAAGGATTAGCTTATCAGTTTCATAAACCATCAAAGTGATCTCCTCCATAACGCCCAAGATATCATCCAAGGGTTCAATCCCAAGAGCATGTCGTGCAACAAAGGTAGACCATCAACTCACCACTAAAGATCAGCACTTCATATCGGGCAAATGTCCAACTAGGTATCAACTACTCATATCGTCCAAACCCTAAACCCTAGGGTAGGAAAAGGATATCAGTCACCACACCATATCGTCAAACAATACCAAAATTTGGCTCACCTCTCAACAACCAAGTGAGAGGGGTCTTGCACAACCATTTGCATAATGAGCAACAAGGGTAGAGCAACTCCCTATCGGCCAACCAACTCAACCTAACGTCCAAACACCAAGACCATAGGTTCACCCTTCATAAATGAAGGAGAGAGAGGGGTTTTTCCCAAGCTACTAGAGCATGGCTTACCTCTCAAGTCCAAGGGATATTGTTGATGTGCCAACAACCAAAACAAGACCTAACGGGAAAGGCACTATATCGTGCAACCATTGTATCGTGCAGGCACCCTATCGGGTGGTTCATCTTCAACCTCAAGTCACCCAAAGCCATTATGCACAAGATAAAAAAGAATAAGGCAGTAGTAAAACGTGACCATTTCCATTAGATAAGATCCCAAATTCCATATATATAACTATCATCGAGAAAGGTACCAAATTAATTACAAGAACCAATATGTGCACATAAGAAGGGTGAACATAATAGAGATGATTAAGAGTTATGTAACCCACCCTAAGAGGATCTCCGTGAAAGGCATCAAGATTTTTGGTCCAAGCAACAAACTCACGTTCCTCTCCAAGAACATCACCCATCCAAAGCTCCAAACATGCCTTCGACACCATCATCATCACCTCAAGAAACAAAGGAAGAAGAAGAAGAAGATACCATGGTTATGTATAGCTCAAGAAGAAGAAAAGAGGGGAGATTATCATGGCCTTTCCTTCTCACATCAAGGGAATATCCATGGCCAAGAGGGTAAGAGGAAGGTGAAGAAGAAAGCACAAGGAAAAGTTAGCAAAGAAGCATGACTCACCAAGGTCGGATCTTGAGCAAGGAGTTTCCATGGCCAAGGAGCTCGCCCCTCCAAGCTCCATGGGAGTTTTCCTTAGCTCCCAAAGCTCCCATTCTCATCCCAATAGGAAGGGGGAGGAAGGTGGATGAAAAGGATCACTTTGTCAAGGAGGAAGGGAGTTATATACACCAAGGAAGAGAGAGGTAGCAAGGGAGAGGTGTCATAACCACATAAACCAAGGTGCCACTTGCTCTTGCACTTAACGCCACTTGTTGTCACCCTAGCAGCTCATGCACAGCCTGGTGATACACTCTAGAATGTGTATCGTGCATCTGGGAAACTGCCATGGCCGATACACCCCTCTTGGGTGACATACCTCCAAGCCCTAGCCGATATACTAAAGGACAAGGTGGCATATGTGACACATTTATAAAGATCGTATAAAGATGTCACTCCTTATCAAACATCCAAACAAGGTGCCTCAACCTCCATCCTCATCCTAGGTGATTAAAAACAGAAGAAAGAAGACTCTAGAGCTGATAAATTGCATATTGACCCTCCACTTTGGGTAATTTGCAATTTACACCAAAACTAGCACATAAAGCACAAGCATCAACCAACCCAGCTCAAACATGGAACATAGGTCCTCCACAAGGCACCCCACATCATCATTATATTTCTAATTATGATAGAGAGCTAAAGGCATGCTCTATATGTGACATATTGCAATATAACACCTTACTTTGGGTAAATTGCACTTTGGTCCAAAACAAGCAAACATTGCTCAAACAACATCCAAACAGGACCAAAATGGAAACATGAGCTTGTCACATGATATCAAAACATATTAAGAGATTAGATTAAGGTTATAAACACCTTTCATAAGCTAAGCAAAGAGGGTTAGCCCAAAACGTGGTTCAGGGTCCTTACATTCATGGTACAACTATTCCTGCAAGCATCCAAGCATATATAAAATTGCATCCTATTTGTAATTGGATCTTGACTTATTTTCTTGATCACCTAGAAACTTAATACACATGTCAGTGACAAAATTTGGGAAATATTTGCATTATCAAAATGTGGCATGTCCAAAAAAGCCAGTAGATACTTCTAGAGAAATCTCACCAAAACAATTTCCTTATTCTTTAGATGCTTCACTCAGGAATCTAAAATCATCATCGTGACCTCCTCATTGGTCAGATCACATGAATGCCTAGTGGCTTGACAATTATCACATGGGAGGGGTCCTTTGCATGTTTTCTACGTACATATATATGGAACACATTATGGATATTATCATGGTAGGAGGAAACAACTAAGCAGTATGTACACTCCCCAACCTTATCGAAGATTTTCAAATGGTCCCATATACCTTAGGTTAAGCTTCCATACAACCGATTGGTGTGATAATTAGTAATTACATAATCCCCAAATAGGAAATTAATGCCTGATATGTTTGTTTTAGCATACATCTTCTATCAACCTTGGACAACCTTCATCATTCTCTTCATCAATTGAATCTTGTCTATAATCATCTCTATATTATCTCTTTTCACTAACACACACTCCCCAACATCATTTCAATGTAAGCAAAAATATGACCAAAGGAAGGTACTTATCCCAAGAAACTACCCAACCCATCAGACATACTTTCAATAGGAACTCTAAAATCTACAATGTACATTCTAAGCGAACATCTATGTGTGAGTGGTATGATACACAAGAACACATGTCAGAACCCATATCATCTAGTATCACCTTTCACAGTCATTAAGAGAAGTTTGGGTCACAATAAAAAATGACCACTTCTGAAAGTCCATGGAAGAATACTATCCAATCCACATGATATGTGGCATGTAAATAGCCGTATAGATGGATTTGAAAGGCAAAAAGTGAGGTGACCTGGTTGAATGACCAATAACTACCCAAACCACATCATAATTACATTTTGACCTAGGAAACCCAAACGCAAAATCCATCTTGATCTTCTACTATGTTCAATCTAGAGTCTTAAATAGATAGAGAAGACCACCAGGTTGTTGTGGTTAATCTTGATATGTCGATCAAACACTTTACAAAGAAGGTATCTACGTCCTTCATATTCTTCCACTAGTAGCCCCATTGTGGGTGGAGGTACATCTTTATCATGATTGGATGAATCATTTACTGTGACAACTTGGTTTTCTCTATCATATATTATGTTCTCTCTCTTCAAGAGACCCATATCACTCAATTTAATTCAATCGTAGTACTTGACTATGTTAGTGACCCAATTTGATCACCTCAATGACTAATTTCATATTATTTAGCTCTAATTTGAGAATTTGAACTAAGTATCATGATAGATCATAACACCAACTTTCAAAATAAATTTAAACTAAGAAATGTGATCACCTTTCTTCCTAATTTATATAACATGGTAGGGCTTTCAATATTGAGTCTAACAATGCAAAAATCACCTCAATCAAACCTTCATACCCTAAGTTCTGACCCTTCAAATTTTGATCCAATTTTCACTTGTTTCAATCGATTTAATGTGATTTTGACCCTAAATGGGCCTAAAAATGGGAGCACGGCCCAATATGGGTAGGCGTCTCCATTGATAACTTAGTGATCCATTGATTTGTTTTTGGCCAATTTTAGCCCACAGATCCTCACACATGGATTCTACCCTTGATCTAACGGCTCCAAGGTCATCGCCTTCTTTGGTCGGTACACTATAACATAGATGCTTTTGAGCAACCAATCTACTACATCTTAGCCCCATTTTGAGCAATTGATCCTAACGATCTTTTTCTCCTTCCCATTCACTTCCCCCATTTTTTCTTCATTTTCTCTCACCATAGCTCACCCCCTTGCATCTTTTTGACCTACTTCTTTCATAGCAGCTACCACGGCCAGCCGTTGGGTTTTTCTCCCATGTACCCCCTCTCCACTCGACAACATCACCCTTGTCATCAAAACTCAATGCATGGAATGGATGGCCCCTTCTCTAGCCCTAGGGTGTGATCTTGCCCATTGTTTGTGGGAAACCTGATGAGCTCTGGAAGTGCTTGCAAGGACCCTGTGCAAGGAGGGCGAAGGAGCAGCTATCGTACCATGTTGTTGGATCGATGGGCAAGCAGCTAGGATTACTTGACTCCTCACTACAACCCCAACTAGTACAGGAAGTGGATCAAGTCATCTATGGGGGAGTGTGGTGGTAAAACACACACAGACACGGTACATAGAGGTGAAGAGTTGGAGAGTGAAAGGGAGAGAGGCCCCTGAACGTCCGCGTGGGTCCTTTGGCACCACGTGGCAGTGGGTGATTGGCTAGAAAGATAAAAACCTATATTTTTAGTTAAAACTGGTAATAATGATATCTCATACATCCTGTAGCCAAAATAGTATGTAATATATGATTTTTATCATAAAAACATGACATATCCACTTAAAATACTTGCAGGCCCTAAATTTGTTTCTAGTTCTCGTGTTACGATAACAATGTGATCTTTGACTATGTTTATTGAATGATTATGATTAAATCTTGAAACTTTGATGCCTTCTACCTTACTAAGCATCAAATCAGTAACTCTAATGCTCTTTTGACCATAATAAAGGTCCTAATCATCCCATTTCTCATGTATGATCCTAATGCACACTAATGACATGTTATGGGACTTGGATGATGTACTTTGCCCTAATTTCTATCTTTTTCCTAGATATGTAGTCTCACCCTAATTTGGAAATCAGTAGATTTATGCTACCATATGGTACACATACCCACCATTATACTCCTTTTACTATGTTTGACTCATATTGCCCTAAATGCACATATGTACCCCTTATATGTGAATGTTTGATTATACATTGAAGCTAGGGATGTGTTTGACCTAATTTGTGCAACAAACAACCTTTCATCTCTAAAATAAGTAGTCCAATTATGTGATATGAACTAAATGCCCAAGGTCAGCCCCTCTTGTTCTATTCATGATATATATGGTCTTTATGCACCCATGTTGACCTCCTATGTGACCTACATGGCATGTTTGTCTATCTTGTTCCCTAATAGTTACATGGATCTTTATATTGTCCTTAACTTGATGATCTAAACCATATTTAATGCGTGTTTATCATCTTTTAGTGACCCTTGACCTTGGGTGCTCTATTGTGAGTCCTTTTTGACCTGGATTGTACATAAGTAACATGAAACTTGTAATATTCACATAAAATAGATGGAACCTCGGAATGACATGAAACTTGAACCACGCCTTTATGATGGATTTTAAATCAACATAAGATCATCAAACATGTATTCAATCTACCTCAAACCTAACTTAGCAAAAATTTCTCAAAATGGAATTAGTAGGGTAAATGATGAGAATCTAATGCATGTATGTAATCTTGTACTTAATTAGGTGTTGCTTGTGGCTAGATGGTTAAGTTTAAGTTAAGTTTTGAAATCTCTAAAATCAAGTATGGGCTTTCATGCTTGAAATGTGATACATATGTATGCTTATCTACTTACTCAAATAGTGCCATGTAGTACTATAGTATCATACTCGATTGTTTGTCTCGTTCTTTTGTTTATATTTTGCAAACATAATATAGAAATTCCATTATACAAAACTTGTGCACCTGTTTGTATTCTTGGGGGTAAGGACACGAGGCTGGACATCCTACTTGAGTTGTCAAGATAGGGTGGACCATGTCAATAAAAGTGTTAGCTAATCTTGAGCATCCTCACAGACCCTTCCGATGGGATGTTGGTCAAAGGCCCTATGATATATGACTTTGTTGGTGTAATTGGAGAAAAATGATATAAAACATGGGATCTCGCTTTGCTAAATACTTAAATTGTTTATTCTTATTTGTTACTTCTACAAATCTTTTCAAATTTTGTAAAGCTTATGTATATGTATCTTTTAGCCATGTACTTAGCACCTCGTGTGTTGACCCCACATTGTTTCACACATTTTATAGGTTCAGAGAAGGCTAGAAACGGATGGGCTTGGTGAGGTATATCATGTACTTGTTGTAAGTTCCCTGGTACACATGAGTATACTTGTAAAATTATACTCTTGAATATATAATTGAAAGATTGTAAACAATATTGTTTAATATATCTTATTTAATGTTGAGTTCATGATTGGTGATTTCATCATGTTATCTATTTACGTATGCTAAGCTTCACCCTTTATTAGTACCATGCTAGGGACATACACCTAAGTCCTATCTCCATTGACTTTGTAGTCATTTGAAGTTAGGATTTGGGTAATAAATGATTCTGTTACATGTACTTACTCAAAATACTCTATCTTAGATCAATAACATCAAGTGTACATAACTTGTGATTGAACACTACTACAGAACCTACCTTTAGTGTCGGTTATTTAAGGCCTTTAGTGTCGGTTTCTAAGCGACACCTATGTGGGCGACACTAAAAGCTCACCCATTACGCGTCGGTTCCAAAACCGATGCCCAAACTCTTCCCGCGCCACTGAAATCACACCTATTTGCTGTGGCACGAAGGTATAGGCGTCGGTTATTAGATAAGAAACCGACACCATATACCTTCGCGCCACAGAAAGGGCGCCATCTTGGCCACTATCAGCGTCAGTTATTAGATAATAAACCAACGACATATACCTTCGCGCCACAGGGAACAGGCGTCGGTTATTTATATAAAACTAACACTATAACTTTGTGTGTCGGTGTTATACAAATAACCGACGCCTATTATTTTTTTTTTCTGTCAGTCTGCAGACCTGCTATGGCTGGTCGCAGGATGAGAAACCTGCAGTTAACTGCAGGTTTTACGACATCCATTGATATCAGCCAACAACAAGCCACAAACCTGCAAATTTAACAACAAAAATATTCACACATGCATTTAGCAATACAACCTGTAGTTCCATTTTATTTTCACACATTTAGAAACATTCATGTAGCTAGCAATTTGTAGTTCCATTCATTCACATTCACACATGTAGAAACATTCATATAGCAACCAACACTTTCATTCATTTTCACTCAGACACATGTAGAAACATCTAGACATGTAGAAACATTCACACATATATTATAATTCAGAAATTCATTTACAAAATATCATTCTTTAGTCATTATTCGCTATCAACATCCCAATTATATTTTAAAACCCCCACTATTTGTATGGTTGTTGCCCATTCTTCTCTTACTTCATTTAATTCTCCCATCGTATAGGGAGCATGTACATCTGGTAAGTCCGTTCCTGTAGTGGGGTCAGCTTTAAACACCTATAAAGAGAATGATGTATATATATAATTAATGAGCTATAAATAAGATTGATATATTTCATATTATCTAATGAGACTATATAATACCTAAGCAATACAATCGATGTCCATACAACATGAAAGACTAACACATATATAGTACATAACAACAGCAACGTCGAATTTACATACAACACTAGCTTAGTACATATATAGTGGGACTAAGGTGACGATCCCACCTGCTAAAACAGGTTACCGACAACTACATGTTACGACTGGGAGGTCGTGATTCAACAACTGTATTCATTAGCAGGAGGACAAACAGATCCACCTGCTAATGCATACGGTTGCTGAATCACGACCTCCCAGTCGTAACATGTAGTTGTCGGTAACCTATTTTAGCAGGTGGGATCGTCACCTTAGTCCCACTATATATGTATTAAGCTAGTGTTGTATGTAAATTCCGAGCTGCTGTTGTTATGCACTATATATGTGTTAGTCTGTCATGTTGTTATATGAATCTGAAGCACTTGTGTGTGCTGCACTTTATGTATTGTATCTATATCCTGCTTCTCTTCATTGGGGCTTCTTTTGCTGTTTCATGGCTTGCTGCCTATATATCTATATAACCTTTAGCGAACACCTGCATATCCTCTTGGACCCATTGTGTGGTCGTAACATGTAGTTGTCATTGAGCATCACTGATAGCCTAGTTAGTTAGCACATTGATTTAGTTAGTAACAATAAAGGTTAATCATGAATAGGTGAATACATAAAAACGTATATTAATTAAATTGGGAGTGGCGCTTAATACCTTGAATTAATCTGTTTTTCTTTGGGTAACAAACTCCTCCCAGTCTTTGGGGTCCAAAGAGTTCCATTGCTGTGTGGCTTCCTTCTTCCTATATTTATTTTTCAAAGAAAATACAAACAAAAATTATTAGTGTAGAGTTAGTGAAATACTGATCAATGTCTAGAATTGGAATCAATCAAGAACCTATTCTCAGCATCGCGTATGTAATCTCGGGTGAGATTGGTCCTATAGTTCTTTAGCACCCTCCCATAATGTTTAGTATTTGTATTAACTAGAAGATAATGAAACATCAAATTAGAAAATGATATTGATATTAACAAAGTAAACATTTAGCTTCAATAAAAAAATATAAACATGCATGCCTCTAAAATTGTGATCTTTTATCAATTAACAATCCTTCATTGTGATCTCCGCGCACATATAAGTCATCATTAGCTTCAATATTTTGTGGAGTTGGCAACCCAACTGAGAATGGACTGGAGTCATCATATTTATCATAGTACTCTTCTTCATCTATAGGATCTTCAATGAACTGTCTTTTACCATGAAGAACAACCGACCATTTATCATTTGCAGGATCATTGATATAAAATACTTGTTTCGCCTGTGATGCCAATATGAATGGTTCAGCCTTCTCGCCAATCTTTTCAAAGTTCACTAAAGTGAAACCCAATTCATCCACTATAACTCCTTTGGTGTTATCAACCCAATTACATTTGAAGAGCGGAATTTTGAAATCTATGTAGTCAAATTCCCATATATCTTCAATGACACCGTAATATGACATTTTAGCTTCACGTGGACTCTTATCCTTTGCACTTGCAAAAAACATAGTTGATGCTTGAAGGGTGACCCCACTATTTTGGACGACACTCTTATCATCTTGGCGCTTTGTGTAATATGTGAATCCATTAATGTCATACCCTTCATAAGACATAACAGTCAACTTTGGTTTAAAGGCGAGGCATTTGATAGTTTCAGTAATATCATCTGGTGTTTGAGATAGTTGATGTAAGACTTTATCTTCAAACCACTTAATAAAAGTCTTGTTATGCTCTCTAGCAAGCCACATTGTATTGGCTCGAGGATATTGTCTTTTGATGAAATTGGTATGTTCCTAGATATAAACGTTCACTTCGTCCATGTTGTGTAAAATATACAAATGACCTTGTTCCAACTACTCACGGCTGATTACTTTCACACGTGATCCCAAAATTCCTTTGCCAAATAGCTCGCAATATTCTTGCATTATCAGGAGTGTCATTACCACTGAGAAAGTCATTGCAGAAATCCATAACCTCTCTCTCCACATAACCTTCAATAATACTCCCTTCAGGCCGATAACGGTTTCGAACATCACCTTTAAAAATGCTCATGTATCGTTCAAAGGGATACATCCAATGCAAGAAAACCGGTCCCAAGATTTTCACTTCCCTAGTCAAGTGGACAACAAGATGTACCATGATATCAAAGAACAAAGGAGAGAAATACATCTCAAGATGACATAGGGTAACAACCACTTCTCGTTGCAAATTATCGAGAGCTCAGGGTCAATAACTTTGCTGCAGAGACTGTTGAAAAAGAAACAAAGTCTGGTGATTGCAAACCTTACATGCTTCGGCAATATAGATCGAATTGCCACGGGCATTATTTGTTGCATTAGAGTGTGACAATCATGAGATTTAAGACCTATCAACTTCAGATCTTTCATTGATACCAATCTACGGATGTTGGATGAGTAACCATGTGGCACCTTAACATTTACCAAGCATTCACAAAAAGCTTTCTTCTCCTTTCTAGACAACGTGTAACAAGCGGGAGGTAAGTACGTTCTTTTATTACCCATTTCACGTAATTCTGTTAATTATGACCTTATTCCCATTTCACGTAGGTCCAGTCTGGATTTTATCCCATCTTTAGTCTTACCTGGTATATTTAACAGAGTACCAAAGATGCTATCACAGACATTTTTATCAACGTGCATTACATCGATACAATGTCTGACTGTCAAAGAACTCCAATAAGGAAGATCCCAAAATATTGACTTCTTCTTGAATGAAGAATTATCACTCTGTGTAGTACATTGTGATCTCTTACCAAATTCATTGACAAAGTCTTTTACTCTTTCATAAACAACCTCCCCTGGTATAGGTTTAGGTGCACTGCGTTCCTCATTCAATCCATTGAATGCTTTGCGCTTCCTACAATACGGATGGAATTTTAGAAGAAACCTTCGATGACCGAGAAATACATTCTTACCGCCATGTTTTAGTCTTGTTGAATCAGTGTTCTCTTCACATATAGGACACGCTTTAGCTCCTTTGACACTATATCCAGACAAATTCCCATATGTTGGGAAGTCATTAATAGTGCAAAACAACATAGCATGCAAACGAAATGTCTCTCTTCGTGAAGCATCATAGGTCATCACACCTTCACCCCAGAGTTTCTTTAAGTCATCAATCAGAGGTTCAAGATAAACATTGATGTCATTTCCAGGTTGTTTAGGGCCCGATATCAACAACGACAACATTACATACTTATTTTTCATACACAGCCAGGGAGGAAGATTGTATATAACAAGCATGACTGGCCAAGTGCTATGTTGGTTGCTCAATGTCCCGTACAGATTCATCCCGTCTGTACAAAGCCCAAGTCTTAGATTCCTGACTTCTTCACCAAATTCAGGGTACAATACATCAATCTTCTTCTACTGTGGGGAATCAGACGCATGTCGTAGGATCCCATCATTATTTTTCTTAACATCTGCATGCCACCTCAAATTCTTCGCATCTATCGGATTGGCAAATAAGCGTTGAAACCATGATATTATAGGTAGATACCACATCACCTTGGCAGGAGAACCAATTTTTGACTCCCCCGAAGTCGTCAATTTATACCGTGACGCACCACATTTTGGACAATCTTTCAAATACTCATAGTCCTTTTGAAATAATACACAATCATTAGGGCATGCGTGTATCTTCTTGGCATCCATTCCCATCGGGCACAACAATTACTTTACATGGTATGTTGAGATTGGCAGCTCGTTTCCTTCAGGAAGCATTTCTTTCAACAAAGACAACAATGACGTGAAGCTTTTGTCGCTCCATCTATTGTTAGCTTTCAACTTATACAAGCTCAACATAGCGTTAAGCTTCGTAAACTTAGTACAACCTGTGTATAACGGCATCTCAGCATCATGCACAATGTTTCTAAAAATGGGAGGTGGATCGGTGTGCTCTACCCCACAACTATCCAGCATCGCATCAACGATGTCTACTGGAACTGGTTCATTCACATCTACGTCATCGTAGGCAATTTCTTCTTCCACACAAGCACTGCTATCGACATCCACTGGTTTCGGGTTTGAAATCTCTCCATGCCAGTGCCATTATGTATAGCCTTGTATAATCCTGTTGCACATGACATGAGTTTTAATTTCGTCACCAGTGTTGACTTTCAAGTTGTTACCACAATGCCTACATGGACAGTAGAACCTATCTCCAGGTTGTTTCCTATGTTCCTCGGAAAATCTAATGAACTGGTCAAGACCAGAAATAAACTCTGGGGTGCAGCGATTGCGAATGGACATCCATGATCTATCCATTCTATGATCAAAGATAAAACAAGTATATATTAGGACAAGATTAGGGTCTAGGGTTAACAAATACATGTGATGTCATTATTATATATAATAAATGTGTACCACCTATCCATTCTTGAACACCTAATCTCACTAGTAAGTGTATAATGTGTATTGGGTTTTCAAGAAAATTTCGGCAGCATTTCCCCGCTGTTCTCCAAGTACATATGTACTTAGAGAACAAACGGGGAAATGCTGCCGAAATTTTCTTGCAAACCCAATAAACATTATACACTAACATCCTAAGCGAGATTAGGTGTTCAAAAACAGTCCCAAACTGGGGACTATCCAAGATTTACTCCTAATGAGTAAATCTTGGACGGGTTTCTAGGCCAACAAATAATGTGTTGGACGGGTTTCATGTAGCAACTTTCAGTTCCATTCATTAATCTCTTTTTACATCCACACACAGGGGTGTACCCCTAAACAGTAACTAAACAAAGGGGTTGGTGTACCCCTAAACATGCGCATAATTAAATAAACTATTAATACAGACAAGTCTAGATAGATAGACAACTAAATACTACACCAACATGGTCCCGCATCAGTAACTTTGAGGACTTATCATTGTGGTGATCTTCTCCTGAAGTTCAGAATAGAAAGCAGCTATGAGTATTGATTGCTTGACAAATATATTTGTTAATTGGACTTACCGTGGTCTTTTTGATGATGAAGCTGTGTCACGAAGCTCCTCACTGTATTTAGACAAATCTGAACTGACAGGGGCCTCAGATTCAGATTCGTCCGAGCTGATATGCGACGACGTGCGCTCATACCGCAGTAGATGATCGGGGGTCTCGCAGTTGCTGTTGGTTATCCAAACTTTGATGGAATTATGGCCAACTGGACGGAGAAAAAGCCTATTGCAACGGACCACATGCATCTCTCCAATCCAATCACGCCAACCGGATTTTGATACAAGATTTCCCTCCAAATCATACTCAACCTCGATAACATGTGAATAATTGCCAAAAGTTAGGGTCACTTTACCAGGCATGTAGTGTCTTCCTTTTAGAAAATGCCAATGTTTGGGTATGACCAATTGGTTTAAGGAACGATCATCTAGGATGATGTCCAAATTTTCTTCAATAGGGAACGTTAACATTGACATAGAGGCCCAGTTCATAGTGACTGTTATGGGTAGACAGAGACTTCATAATATTAGTATTAACAAAGTGTAAGTACATATAACGATGTTATATATTTTCAGAAAAAGTTGTTTAACATCAGTTAACCTTTTATTGCTTGTCATAACCAACTTTATTGTGGTAGACATGATAGATTGAAAAGAAGTCTACATATGTACTTAGAGAACAAACGAGGAAATACTACCGAAATTTTCTCGAAAACCCAATATACATTATACACTTACATCCTAAGTGAGATTAGGTGTTCAAGAACAGTCCCAAACAGGGGACTATCTAAGATTTACTCCTAATGAGTAAATCTTGGATGGGTTTCTAGGTTCTTATTAAAATAGAACCATTATATGGAACTAATCCTACATTATACACATACTTTTCCTGAGTAAGATAATGTGCACTTCATGGAATTATTAAGATCTGAATATATATAAGTTGTTTCTACCTACTTTGATGGGATTTTATAACATTCGAGTCTTCCATTTAAGGCATTAGATGCATATATTGTAGTCCATTGTGTTGAGATAAGAATCCCATGTGATACACACGATTGAGAATCTTTCACGATACTAGGAAAATTACATATATTATATAGACAATAGAGGATTCAACTTAGTAGAAGCACAAAATCAGTACCTAAACCCTAAACACAAATAAGTAAATAACTTTAAAAAAAAACGCCCAGTAGCTGCTTGGGCGTGCCTTGGCACCGCCCAAGCAGCCGCCGGAGCAGAGGAAGAAGGAAGATGGCAGGGCAGGCAGGCATACCTTGAGGGCAGAGGAGAGCAGCGGCCGGAGCACAGCAGCCACCGGCGGAGGCGGCGGCAAAGAGAGGAGAAGCGCCGGCGAGGACACGGAGCAGCGGCGGCGAGGGCACGGAGCAGCGGCGAGGGCACGGAGCAGGAGCACGGACGGCCGCCGTTGAGCACAGACGGCAGGAGCAGGAGCAGGAGCACGACCGTTGGTGACCACGGAGCAGCGGCGAGGGCAGGAGAAGGAGCACGGCAGCGGCGGCGGAGGAGCAACGACCGGCGGGGGCGAGCAAGAAATCGCCGGACCTAACTGAAATCGAGAATGAAAAAGGGAAAAGGGAAGAGAAGCTCACGCTGGTGAGCTATTAAGTTGACAATAAGCGTCGGTTATTCTAAAAAACCGACAAATAAACCAACTGTGTCGGTTCTATATCAAAAACCGGCACCTATACTAGATTATAGTCGTCGGTTTTTAACTAAAGGACAACCGACAACTATTCCTGTCTCGTGAATACCCTTTAGTCGTCGGTTATTTATTTATGAACCGACGACATATGTCAAATTTTGGAGGTAATTTTTTTACTGAAATTTTGATTTTGGCGGTTGATTTTAGGTGTCGGTTTTTTATTAATTAACCGATACTTAATAAAAGCGGTACCCGTGTCTGGTCGACCTTCACAGATTGTATGTCAGTTTATGTTATAAACCGACACTGTAGAGTTTAGGTGTCTGTTTATGTATACAACCGACACCTTGAAAAGTGACTTTATAAGCCATTTCTGTAGTAGTGGAATTAGAAAGATCCATCCACTCCGAATGAGAACTCAGACTAAAAACCCTCGATTAAAAACATCTTCTCCTTAAGGTTAGCCTTGGGAAAGTGCATAACAACTACTTCGAAAATCCATGAGGTGGAAACAATAAAACTAGACATATGCACCCTAAGCTTCTCCATGGCAACCTCATTAATAACATCAAAAGTTGTGATCTTAATGTAGAGATATGCTTTAGTATTTTCACATGAAGCATTGTTGGTAGAACAGGCAAGATGACCTTTATTTTGTCTTAGGGTCTCAACAACTACATTCACTTTACTAGGATGACACATGACGGTAAATTCATACTCCTTCAACTGCCTAGTGCACCATTTATGATGTAGGTTCATACCATGTAGGTGACATGTAAAATAGACTCATGTTGTCTAAAAACACTTTGGACTAAATGACATACAAATAATGTCACTGGATCTTTACAACGTAGACTATGAAAGCTAGATCTAAGTTTCTTATATTGTAGCCCTCCTTATTCAACTTCAACTGGCATGAGGCATTATGTGATCACCAAACCTTACATTAGGACACAACCCAGCCCTTTCTTGAAAGCATTAGAGACTAACTGGGGTTTGTCCTCAATTGGAAGGGTAAATCCTACATATAATCGCTAAATCTCGATAAATCCGTGTTATATGAATTAGAGATGGGATTTTTATGATAGTTTTCGCTCGAATTGTGAGAAATTTGGGATTTTTAGAATTTTTATTGTTACTTTCAATTTTAAAAAAGAAAAAGGGTGAATTTTTACTGCCATGTTGCAGAAAGATATCGCCTTTACATGCAAATTGCCTTCAAAATTCATTTTGGGTTACTTTTACTCAGGGGCGGAGTTAGGGGGAAAGCATTGTCCATGGCCCATCAAAAAAATGTAAAACTTTGAGTTATATATATTTGTCTATAAATAAGCATATAATAAATAAATGTACAACATACGATGGACATCAAATCAGCCTTGGTTCAGCAGTTATCTGTTTCTTTGAAAACACTCGAAAGTAGATTTGACTCCTCGTGTCTCTGATTTTGTTGTTTTTCTGCAATATATCTATAACTTAGTATGGTTATAGACTATATATTTAAGTATAACATAACGTAGACATCAATCCAATCCCGATTTCAGTGGCTACCAACTTCATAATTTAACTAACACGCGGGTTCCATTATGTGCGTCCCCTATTATTTTGTTTTGTTTTGTTTTGCAATGCATATCTAATATAGTGCGTATATAGTCCATGTACATTATGTTGTATTCAAAATATTATAATAGTGTAGTAGTTTGTACTAATATTGCCTCTAATCTGGTCTTGAGTTCCAATCACATGTTCATATAATGTTAATTTTTCTATAGAACTTTACAGACCGTAATTTTATTTCTATGTTGGCCCCCCTTCTAGCAAATCCTGGCTCCACCCCTGCTTTTACTAACATATTGGCATGATGGAATTGATTAATAGAAACTTTCTATGATGATTACTTTTTGTTACAGTGTAGTTTTCCCTCCTTTTATGACGACAACCTTTCCAAAAAAGATATTATATATTAAACAAAACATCATTGTCCATTGAGTGGGCCATGCAGTGAGGATATGGCGTCATTGAGGAATGAACATCATAATCGGTCTAGTAGTAAGAGGTGACGGGTATCTGAATTTTGGAAGTAGTAAGAGGTGACGGGTATCTGAATTTTGGATGCCGAGTTGATGGTACAATGAACTCTTTAGCTACTGTTGACCTCCATGTTAATAATATTAGCAACCTGGCTTGTGTATTGTAGGAAAATATTGATAGCTCCCTTTTTCTTACTTTTATTTGCTTCCAGTTTCATCAACATGATATTTCTCATATCAAGTATGACGTATTTTTTTGGCAAAGACTGGTCAACTCGGGAAATACACAGATGTCGACCGTATGAAATTTGTTGTCTGTGTAGTCAATTGGCATCACTTTCATTAATTTTTTCCGTACTATGAAGACGTGTTGAACAACCGGTAAGAAGCCGTGATCCAATGTTTCTTTTTCCACACGTGTTCATGTGATATCTTTTGTAGAGCACATCACTTCTATTAATATTTATAGACTCCGACTTTGAGAAGCCGCTCACATCCATTATTAATACAAAGTGACACAATACTTTAGACGATAAATTGGCTAGTACATCTGCTACATGTATATAGTGCTACAACAAAATTAATTATGACACTCAACAACCCACTGTTCAACTAATTATATTTATTATCTCTCCCATAAACAAACAACTTGTTTAAAATTTAAAACATTTTTGCCCTCATTTTCTCTCTACTTCTCAACTGCATACAGTACTTCACCCAACCATAAATATTTTTTGTATATTTTGTTGCTAGTCTAAAAAGGTACTCAATTGTGTTTAAGGTCGTACAAAATTCATCAATAAATTGACCGAGAATAAACTTGCATAGTACGTCTCATTAAAAAAATAATATAAATAAGTTTTCCTTCCGTTTCGAAACTGCATATCAAGTCAGACTTGACAAAAATCACGTTTCTATATAATTTTCTGCTAAGTTAAAAATTAGTATTTAAATATATCCAGTACAGTACTAAGTATATAATAACAATATACTAAAAATCGTGACAAAAAAAAACAATGTACTAAAAATTATATAACACAATGCAGCACAATTTTAAGGATGACAAATCTACTAATGTGGTTGCGTGGTTGCATGCATGCAGCTCATACAACACAGACAATAATGTCACGTAATCACCCACTACTTAATAGGGGCTAGGAGGGGCCATGCCCCCCCCCCAAGATTTTAAAAAAATATTTCATATTAGGTTACCATGTTATATATTTTTAAAATATAATATCATACTATGTTACGGCCCTGTAAAATTACATAAAAATTATTACTCAAAAGTTATTTAAGTTGGAATCAGATGCTATGATAAAACTGCATTCCATTTAAAGCAATCCAGATATAAGAAATAATTTAATGGATATAGAAAAATAACTATTTATCATTTTGGAAAATATTACATTTGAATACAAGTTGCATATATGTCAGTCCATTAACACAAAAGAACTATGCACAATTATATCAAAATTTAATAAAGATACATAGACTGATAGAATGCATTGAATAAATTACAATTGACTAATTAAAACTTTATAGAGTTGGTCAAAAAATTATATAATGTAAACTACGGAATTAATAAATATAGATCAATACCAAACTTACATTTAATAAATGACTATGTTACTCAAAGTGAAATTGTCTTGTTAGTTTATTATTTTTCTAGATCTGATGAAGGGACATGGATAAGAAGAGAGAGAATGAGAGACAACAGATACCAATTTTAAAACATTTGATTTTTATATAAGATGTAAATAAAATATAAGGAAATAAAATGATACCATGTAAATCAATTATATATTCTCTGTAAGATGTAAACTGCGTATATGTTTATATGTTAACTTTTTTGATACAAAAGTAACTCTCTCTCTATCTCCACATGTTTCTCAGAAATATTCTATCCAATTATATATGCTTTCCTGTATATTTCATTTCTTCTTCTAAATAATTGTTTTTGCCAATTTTTTATATTTCAGGTGAAATTTGTCTCCAATTTTTACACGATATTTCATTATAGATTTTAAGGTTTAATAAATTTAAAATATATTTATTCAAAATCTGTGTGCGTCAAATTTTTTTCATTTCCTATTTTCAATAGTGTTTTCTCTTAAATTATGATATGTCTCTTGTAGAACCCTTCTTTTATGTGTATTCACTCAACTTTTAGTGGGGAAAGATGTGGTATTAAAAACATAATATTATAACTATTTTTTACATACATACCTTCTCTTTTCTATCACTTTGTCTAATTAAAAAGGAAAAGTATATGTTTTTCTCCCCTTTCCATCTTTTAACATGTTTTCTCCTACGATATTGATTTCTAATTTTTAGACAAGTGTATCTATCCACAAGGCTGATTGGTTGGACCATTTTATTAACATAGTTTGATTTTGTGACAATAGTCAATGTATTTTTCCTAAAAACTCCAAAAAACTACTAAATACATAGTAGTTAGTTTTCTCATGTCATATTTTAGGATTATGAGTTTAAGAGCCAGATCTTTAAGAGAGGTATGTTTTTCAACTTTCATGTATGTTATAGTGTATCTTGTTTCAAACTTACAATCTTATATTTATTTATAATATAGACTTAGTCATCTAGCTTTGGTCCCTTTTAGTTTGTGCCACCACTCTTATTTGTTGTGTCAACAAAATCATAATTTCTCAAATACATTAAATGATGAGCTTCTTATAGTTAGGTTTATTTGGAAAAAGATATTTTCTAACTATTTAGATTTGTACTATATGTTTAAGATCTAAAAAAATAATATTTTGAAGTAGAAAATTTTAAGTAAATTTTTACCTCTTTGTTGGTTTTAAAGTTATATATTTATTTTATGCTATAATTTTGCTATATGTAGATAATTTTATTTATAGATGTATAAAGTAATGGTCATTAAAGAATGATTACATTGAGATGAAATCAGATGGACCAACAAGTTGTGTTGTTGGTCCTTTATAAATGAAAAAACGAAAAATTACAAAAACTCTAAGGTTAGTTAGATGTTTGTCATGGCTTACTTTTCCTCTGTGGGGAAAATGGCTTTGCTAGGGTTCGGAAGGGGCTCCGACAGCGCTGGTGGCGGCTGGGGTAGAGGCCTTGGCTGTAGAGGTTTCTCCCATCAGAATCAACCACCGGAGACAGCCCCACACCTAGAAGTCAATGAGGAGAACAGAAAAGCAACAGATGCATCGTCTCAACCGTCGGAGGATGTGGATATGGGCATGGCTCAAGATCACTCAAAGCTATCATATAAAGAAGCCATGAACGAAAGGTCAGGAGGATCACTCACATACCTAAACCCCACATCCCCAGATCTTATCAAGGAAAGTGACATCTCTGTAGATGTTACTGGCGTTTTCCCAGCGATCATGGTCAGAAGCGAAGTCATGAAACCGTTAATCAAACCTTGGCAGCACGCAGTCATCGTCAAAGCCATAGGCATTAATCTCGGCTTCCAGACTCTCGTTAACAAGATCCACAGCCTGGGGCATCCATCGAAATCCTTCAGGGTAATCGATCTCGACCAGGGATACTTCATAGTTCAGTTCACAAACAAGGCAGACTACAATGACGCCATGACAGGCAGTCCTTGGATTGTCTTTGAGAACTACTTATCAGTACAATCTTGGACCCCTTCATTCCACCCTTCTGACCCTATTCCCAGGAAACTGGTTGTCTGGGCCAGAATTCCAGATCTCCCCATATTCTTATACTAGAACCAACTTCTTCAAAGCATTGGAAATCTTGTGGGAAAGACAATAAAAATTGATACGAACACTTCTCAAGGTAACCGAGGGAAGTTTGCAAGGATCGCTATGGAAGTTGGGACTTCTAAGCCTCTACTACCTGCGGTCTTCATCAACAATGAGCATTTATGTTTGCAGTATGAAAATCTACCCTCTGTATGCATGAAATGCGGAAGGATGGGCCACTCTGACATTGAATGAAAGTTTGTTAATCAGCAATCTAATGAGGCTTCATCCTCTACAACTGTTTCATTACCAGTTGTGCCCTATACCATGGCTATCCATGCACAAAAGTCAGTGAGGTGTAAACCCCAATAGTAGAACAAAGGATCCACGAAAACTTCCACGAAGGAAGCCAACACTAGTCAGGAAGGGAAAGGGGAAATACCCATCTCAAATAGTGAAGCTTCCAGTGACGAGGGTGAATGGCAAACAGCCATGAGTAGGAAAAAGAAGATGGTGGCAAGAAAGTAGAACATTGCCTCACAAAACGAGAAGACCAAAGAAAAGGATGAAGCCATGTCCAAGACAGTGGCTTCCCAGACAAACACAGCTGTAATTCTCCGTGAGGATGAAACCTGTGCCGATAGAAAAGGACCTAGTAGATCTCTAGATACCCCAGTTTTTAACATTGTTGCTAGTGGTGAACACTCAAAGCAGTGTGCAACCTTCCTTCGACAAGGTCAAGGAGGTAACGGCTTTGTCATGCTACGAAATAGAAAGATTGTATACCAATCTGTTCAGATCCCTGACAGAGTGAGGAAGAAGGGTCGCCTCTTTGAGAAACCCCCTCAATCTGACATTCCAAATAATGGAGAAGAAGAACCTCACATTACTGCTTGATCCATAGAGCTTCCTGCGTACGAGGGAATCGATCAGGGAGACACTTCTATGAATACTGGAGATGAAGAGGACGCACAAGCGGTGGGTCTGTGCACCGCAATTACCTAATTACCCACGCCCTTCTTTACCCAATCGTTGTTTAATGAAGCTTTGTTGTTAGAATATTCAAGGAGCATGTTCTGATAATAATCTCAGACTTATGAAGGAATTGAAGCTTGTCTACAATTTGCATCTCTTCTCTATCATTGAACCAAGATGTAGTGATAAATTAGCTGACAGAATCATTAGTAAAGTTGGCGTTCCTTCCTCCCATAGAGTGGATGCTATAATTTTTTCTGGGGGTATCTGGTTGCTATGGGACAATCGTCATTGTAGCATTGATATCATATCCAACCATCTCCAATACATTCACTACCTCGTAGATAATGCGTGGTTTCTTACCATCGTGTATGCAAGCCCGAACCCTACAAAAAGGAAATTTCTTTGGAAAAGATTGGAAGAAATGTCCACCCACATCTCCAAAGCATGGATCATTATGGGAGACTTCAATACCCTCCATGACCCCTATGAGAAGATGGGTAGCAACTACTTTGACAAGCATGCTTCTAATCTCTTCCATGAGTGACTATTGAACTCAGGGTTGTTCGAAGCCTGAAGTCATGGACAATTCTTCACCTTCTGACATGGCCACCTACATGAATGCCTGGAAAGGGCACTCATCAATGGTGAATGGCTCAATCTTCATCCCAATGCTACAATAAATGTCCTATCATGAGTCGATTCCAACCACAACCCTCTCCTCATGACCGACTAGAGCAGAAGAGCAAAGAGTAAGCATGTCTTCCGTACCCTTCAGGCACAATACAACAAGCTCCTCCTTAGAGAGGAGGCTGACTGGAAGCAAAAAGCACACATCGACTGGCTAAACCTAGGTGACGAAAATACAAAATTCTTTGATTTGTATGTAAACGCCCGTCGTCATCATAATAAGATCACTCATTTGAAGGACAACAGTAGCAACTGGGTTTCCTCTCGCAATGAAATTCAAAGCCTTGTCCTCAACTATTTCTCGAGCCTGCTCACATCTACTGCCTCTCCCGACCCCATTGCACTTGTCGACTACCCGGGTGTCATCCCTCCCCTACCTGTAGATGTTTTTAGTTCAATTCAGTCTACTCCATCTACTGAAGAGATAAAAAAGACTCTTTTCCTCATGTCGTCGACAAAGGCACTGGGACCTGATGGTGTCTATAATGATTTCCTACAGAGCAATTGGGATCATATTGGTGGATCAATTGTTCACACCTTCAACAATACCTTCTCGTTTGGTAGAATTGAAGACTCAATGGCTGACTCTCTTATGGTTCTAATTCCAAAAACAAAATCTCTAGAAAGTTGTAATGAGCTTAGGCCTATATCCCTTAACATGGTTGCTTCAAGCTAATCTCAAAAGTCATAGTAGAACGCATCAAGCCCTTTCTAGATAATTGGATTTCTCTTTCTCAATCAGCCTTCATTCCTGGAAGGCTTATTAGTGACAACATCCTCTTAGTGCAAGAGGTCATCCATTCAATGAAGTCTAAAAACACAAAAAAGTACAAAATGTGTATCAAACTAGACCTCTCCAAAGCGTTTGATCGCATGTCTTGGGATTTTATCAATGATACTCTAACCAGAACTGGGCTCCCTAGTAAAGTATGTCAGTTGATCATGCAAATCATCACCATAGGCACCACATCTATTCTCTGGGAAGGTACACCCCTTATAGCTTTCAAAGCCTCGAGAGGCGTTAGACAAGGTGATCCGATCAGCCCTCACGTCTTCGTCCTTTGCATGGAACGGCTTAGTCAGGCTATCTCCCTTACTGTGACCGATGGTAGTTGGAAACCCATGATCTTATCAAGAGGAGGCACTAAGCTTTCCCATGTGCTTTTCACTGATGACATTCTTCTCATGGGAGAAGCCTCAATCCACCAGGCCAAGACCATCCTAAATGTTCTGGATAAATTCACCAATGTATCTGGCCAGGTGATCTCTGTTGACAAATCTAACTGTTTCTTCAGCTCGAACACTCCTAGGCCCCTGATCCACACTATCAATAGGAAACTTGGGATCCCCTGGACGTTGGACCTTGGAAAATACTTGGGAGTGCCTATATTGCACCAGCGGGTTAACAATAATACCAACACATATATCATCTCCAACATTCAGTCCTGTATGGATAGTTGGACCATGTGCCATCTCTCCCTTTCCAGACGAATCACTCTTGCTAAATCGATGCTCCAAGCTATCCCTTTCTATACTATGCAATCCCTCTATCTCTCCCCAACTCTATGTGATGATATAACCAAGCATGTCCGCCGCTTTCTATGGATAGGCAACTGAGAGAAACGGAAAATATATCTGGTACCCTGGAAAAGGTCACAAGTAACAAAGATATTGGGGGCCTAGGAATTAAAGATGCTAGGGACCAAAATCAAGCTCTTCTTCTAAAAAATGCGTGGTCATCTCTGAATCAACCAGACAGAACATGGGTTCAGATAATGAAAGGAAAATATGTTCAAAATGGTGTCATCGTGAAACATCATGGATCTCCTACATGGAAGTTCATCAAAAAGCATCTCCCAGTTATCCAAAACCTCTGTTATAAGGTGGTGAACGATGGTAAATCTACAAATGTCTGGACTGACAGGTGTCTTCATGGCAGCTCAATTCTCGACTTACAACCCAGCTTTACCGTCCCTCCTGATCTAAGCTCTCTTTAGGTCATCTCTATGAGTCTAGGCCAAGGAAGGTGGGACTGGGGCTTCATCTACCAGTTCCTCCCTACTATCACCTCGGATAAGATATGCTCCCTATCTCCTCCTGAAGACTCCAATGGAGTAGACTTATGGGCTAGGCCTAAGGAATAAAATGGAAGGATATTGTCTAGATCAGCCTATCGCTGGATCCGTGAACACAAGGAAATACAGTCACCTGGTCTGTGGAAAGATATCTAGAGATGGAAACTTCTCATGAGAATAAAGGTTTTTCTTTGTCTCTTATAACATAAAACTCTTCTTACTAACATGGAAAAGCGTTGTTGCCATTTCGATGTCAACGGCCAATAGTCAGCTTTGCAACAATGATGAAGACAGTATTCTGCATGCTTTGTGTGACTGTCCTTTCTCTAAACCTGTCTGGCTCGAGCTTGGTTCGAGTACTGAATTCTTCAATATGGACGAAGACTCCTAGATTATGTCCATCATTAAACATACTACTATATCCATGGCACATCCTCCTGTTCCCCAAGTTTCCTACTGGCATATCTGGCAAAGCCATAATGGGAAAATCCATACAAGAGTTCTGAAACCTACGTCTGTCATGGCCAAATTCATTCGTACAAGAGACACTACCATCAGTGAAGTGCAAAGTACCTTCAGCAAAATAACAAGGACTCCTTGTGCAACTTTCACTACTTCTATTAACATTTCCAACTTCGACTACTTCATCCTGGTCGATGCTTCTTTCAAATCTCAGACCCAGCCTTCAGGTCTAGGCTTTCATATTTTGGATAAGGTGGGTGTTTGCCTCATTGGAGGTGGTAAACAAAGTATTAGTACTGATGCTCTTGAAGTTGAATGTCAATCCATTATTTATGGGCTGGAGTCCATGGAAATCTGTGGTAGGGGACGCACTGCTCTATGCACAGACTCAGCACAAGCAGTCTCTCTAATCAAACCAGAGTATACAACAATCAACAAATATAAACCTTATGTGAGCAGGGACAAAGCCATGATGAAGGAACATATAGACATGGAGATATACCATATCAATAGGGAGAAAAACTAAATTGTTGACTCACTTACAAAGCATGCACAAGCAAGTAGTAGTTGTTCTTTTGCTTTTACTTCTACTTATCCTGCTTGGCTCAATATGAGCATTGTTTTAATTCTGCAAGAACTGCTTACCTGCACTAGAGAGCGGGAGGAATAAAATTAATCTCTAGAGTCACAAAAAAAATTAGATGATTGACATATAGGGGGCCCTTGTTAAGATCCGCAATTGCACAACAACTTACATTTATCCTCTTCCCATGTACAAAACATCTCACTTTAAATTCAATTTTTTATTATTTTCCCTCCACTTTTAGGGGACATAGCCACATTTTTCTGGTAACTAAAAAATTAATACTTAAATGTATTCAGCACAATGCCAAGTATATAATGACAAATACTAAAAAATGTGTAGCACGATGTGACGTAGCCTTTAAGGGAGAAATCTACTAGTGCGTCTATGTGGTTGTATGCATGCAAGTACTGCAACAAAGACAATAATATCATTCAATCACCAACCACTTGCATTTACCTCATTCCCACATACAAAACAACTCATTTTTAATTTAAATATTTTTTTTTTCATTTTCCCTCTACTTCTAGGCGACATAGTCACATTTTACTACAAATATAAATATAATACTGATTGATCATCATTGTACTACTAAAAAATCATAAATAAGACTAAATATAATTTGAAACAATACTTACAATTGGGAGAATTTTTTTATCAGAGTAATATAAAAAAAGGTACAATAGTCATTTATTATTTTTTCAAATTTTTGACATTGTATATGTGTAAGCATATGATGCATAAATAATAAAATGTTCTATTTGGAACAAAATTAAAACTTATTTACAAATGTTATGGTACCAAAATTCCTTCAACAAAGGTCTAATTTTTACACATTACAATATCAAAGTTAGCTAGTTGACCAACAACTGAAAATAAATAAATAAGACAACACTGATGAATGATCCAGATGACTATAATCATCGGTATGATGACGATAGTAGGGATATGAAAATGTAGGTGGTGGCATGGTGCGACAACCTCATGGGTCACATCGATGAAGTGTTGTTCCTACGTTGATGTTTGATGGTTGCATGAGTATGCCAGCGGTGAGATGTTGTTGTTGAGTTGAAGGTTGTCGAAGGAGGAGGCAGCAATGGCAGAGCCACTCTTAGACCCAGGTGGACACGTGCCTTACATGGGGCTTCACAACATATATATATATATATATATATATATATATATATATATATATATATATATAGAGAGAGAGAGAGAGAGGTGATCTTTTTTGCCCGCGTGGGTAACCAAAAGAAGCTACATGTCACAGTGATGCGGTGGAAGAATGGTAAATACTTCAAAATGAAAAAAGGACGGAAGTTGGTGAGAAAAGAAGTGGAAAGACAGAAGGTGAAAAAAAACCCTCAAATCAACTATTCAGTTCCTCGTTGCTCTGTGTGATTACTCAATTTTGTTGCCTCTCAATTTTGGTCCGCTAAAACCACCGTCATCCGACCAACCCCCACCCCTCCAACCCCCTAGTCTCTAGTTACTTTGTCGTCGATGGAATATCGGTCTCCGTCCGCTTCACTTCTCCATCTCTGTTCTCTTCTCTTTCGTTGCCTCTCAATTTTGATCGAGCGCAACTGCTCCATTGTTAAAACATGGTGAGGATGAAGAATTCATTGCGGAAGAGCACAACAATGCCACCATGGAGAAAGAATCTAAAGCATGTAACTGTAACTGAAGATGAAGATGACTTCATAATGAAGTACTACGAAGTCAACAAGCCGATGGAAAAAGAACCGTATGATGCGGCAAAAGCACAGGTTGTGGAAGGGGCTATAACTCCTGCGATGGGAAAAAAAGAAAGGAAATGAAAGTACTGGGACTGAATAACCTCCGCGTGATGAACCATATGAAGCGACAAAAGCACCAGCTGCAGAAGGGGAGAAAGAAGGGGTTACAACTCCTCCGAAGACTCTGAGAGGGAAGAAAGAATGGGATGCAACTCCTCTGAAGAGACCATCTTTAGAAAAGAAAGGGAATGTCAGTAAAGAAGGTACGGGGACTAAAGAACCTATGTGTGATGAAGCGGAGAATGAAGGACGACGAGGTAATTTATGTTTGCATGTACATTACAACAAAACTTAAATGAAGGATTTCAACTACAAAGTAACAATGTATGATAAAGGAGCAACTGGTATGACAAGTAGAGTAACTCTACAATGCCTAAAGTAACTATAGGAACATTGGAGTAACTATACGATAGGTTAGAGTAATTGTCTTAAAGTGGGAGTAACTATTTCATAAGAAAAAGTAACTCGTACAGTAGATATAGCAGTTAAACTAGAATGTATATTTTGTTAAACTAAAGAGTACAATTTTTGATGAAGAAAATGCTACTGCTGATGAAGAAGAATTGCAAAGAAGTAAAAGGAAACAAAAGGGGAAAGAAAAGGCTGAAGCAAGCAAGGAGAAAGAAAAAGCTACTGCTGATGAAGGAGAAGTGCAAAAAGGTAAGAGGAAACAGAAGGGGAAAGGAAAGGTTACTGATGAGGAAGGAGAAGAGGAAAGAAGGAAGAGGAAAGAGAAGGGGAAAGGAAAGGCTGATATAAGTAAGGATAAAGAAAAATATACTAATTAGGAAGGAGAAGAGGAAAGAAGGAAGAGGAAGGAGAAGGGAAAAGCAAAGGCTGATGAAGGTAAGCTTGTATGAATTTATAATTGTGTTAATTTATTGTTACTTTCAGAGGACACTTAATAACACTTACAGTTTAAAAAGTTGCTATTACAATAATAGTTAGCTTTAAAATGTGATCAACCTACCATGTATAGAAAATTGTGAAAAATATAAGAGTAACTAGACTGACTAAAAAGTAATAAGCAACAAAAAACCTAAGAGTACTTTCTTATATGTTTGCAGTTGGTATTAAAAGGATATACCACAGATGCTACATCAAGAGCTACATCACCATCAACAATAGCATGGTGTTTACAAAGAATCAGATTAGAATGCTGAGGTCAACGGCCTTTGCAAACATGATAAAGATGCCAAATATTTCAGTAGACATAGTAATTTTGGAGGATTTAACATCAATATATGTGGAGGATGACATATTCTTGTTGGCAAAGAGGGTGGAAAGAAGAATGACAATTGAGGATGTGGGGGTAATCCTAGGTATCCCTAGCAAAGGTATGGATATCATACCTAGGAAAAACTCTGACATAGTGAGCTCAATTTATCAAGAATTCACTAGGGCAACAAGTACACATGGCAATGAAGGTGAGAGCTCGAAAAGGTTGAATGAGAAGGATGTCCTACACAAGGAAAACTTGGCAAATCTTTGGCAACAATATGCCAAGACAGACGACCCTGTCGACAATCAAAACATGTGCCGAGTGTGGATGTTGCACTTGCTTGCAACATTCCTACTCCTAGATACCAGCTATTGCACCCCAATTTACATCATGCACTACTTAGATGATGTAACTTCCACGAGGCAAATGAATTGGGCAAAGCTAGTTCATGGGAGTATCTTCAAGAATATGAAGATGTTGAAGGAGAATATTGACCTGAGGAGGAGAGGGGAGAAGGGAATGACCACACTCTATACGACAGGGTGTGTCATGTGCCTATGCGTAAGTGAACAAATTTATTTTTGTCTAGATTATTACATTGATGCCTAGGGAGCATTTACTTATGCATTATATTTTTCTATGTTACATGCAGGTTTGGGCATATGAGATGATGAAAATGACAAAGACAACCTTCCTTGACACCAAGCCAAGGATAAAAAGTGGGCTGTGCCGGTCGAGAAAGTGATGGAAATAGGGACTGTAAACCCTAGAAATGTAAGGATATTTCTTCTTTGTTACAAAGCTAATATACAACACAATCCTATATGTTTGAATTATGACACATTGTTTGATTTATTTGGACAGGTTTGTTAAAGGATGAAGCATGATCAGGGAGATGATTGGCGAGCTACAAGAAGAGTTGATGACTTGCCCTATTACCTAGCAGAAAAAAGGGAAAAAAGTAAGGCAACGACTGATAAGGCGCCAACAAAGCTTGTAGGCTCTGATCTCCAAACCATGACATAAACACGATTAAAACTTAGCGGAAGCAAATCGGTAATCAGCGGAAGACAAAAATCACGGGAAATTAAAACTTTTCGAGATAAGAACTTGTATCCATAAAAACTCCTTTCATAAAGAGAGGTAACTGTTTACATCTCAGGATAATTACTTCTTGAGTAATTATATACATCAAGATACAAAATCTCAAGATCACATAACACAAGACTCCAAGACCTGAGAGTACAGAGGACACATAGGACTGACTCTAACTACACCACATGGCAGGATAAATCTCCACCTGAGATTACTGCTGCCCCTGGTGCTGCTGCTGCTGAGACTGGTCACCTGTAGGCTGGTTCCTTCGTCTCCGACGTCCACCTAAAAAGTTGAAGCCTACGGGGTGAGACAATTATACATAATTGTCCCAGCGAGAGTTATAACTCTTCGCCAGAAGCTTTATTATAACATCAAAGAATATCTTAAACAGTAAAGCCTTCAAAGCATTCTATAACAGTTGCAGGAATAACAAGATCTCTACAATTTAGGAGATATGGAGAATATCAACATTATTGCAATGTAACATCAATCAACTAACTTGGAGTCATCTCTAACAAGTTATACTACATGGTTGATTATGTTTTACAAACAACATTATGCCCTGTGGAGATGAGGCTTACCACTCATACCCCAACTGATCGCTGAGAAGCCGCATCAGTATCATACATAGGTCATTAAGAGAGCCGGATTCTCATGACCTTCACCTTCCTCAGTCAGTAAGAGGATTACTTGTAGGACATTTCATGTCTCTACTACTATAGCTCACCAGGGTAAACTGGTCCTTCGCTATTCTAGAGTCACAGTGGCGTTCTGTACTCTCTTCGTCATCAGGAGGTTTCATATTTACCTACCACTGATACGGATATCTGTACTTTCTTCTTCATCAGGAGGTTTCATGTTTACCTACCACTGATACGGTATGGAACTATAGTGAAGGATGGATGGATTCCACATATACATCACTTTCCTACACCAGGATGTAAGGTTCTACACATCCATGTACCCCACATACTCAAAAGTATGTGCTCCAGGAGTTCCCTGAGGAAAACCTGTTTCACCATCACTTAATTTCTGAAAATGATGGATCTATGATCAGGGCTCTACATTATACTTGATTAGTTAGGTACATTCAGTATTCTTTGACATCATACATTGTTCTGCAAACAATAACAATAGCATAACAGCTATTAAAGAAGAATACTAAATGTAACAGGCCTAACTCATATCAATCATCATTTCTCATTATCCTCATCACAAGTCATCTCTAAGGCATGACTTTGATGGTATTCATGGCTCTCATAGCCCATTATCAGCATAGGATGCCACTGGCAAGGCATCAAATTACTTTACTCATTCATAAGGCTAACAACATGCCCTTAATGAATATAACATCAACATCCATACCTGGATATGATTACCTTCATATCAGAACCTGCATGGTTAATACAACAATAAAGAATGTACTTCCTACTCTTGTCATAAGAGTTAAATCTCTAATTCATATCAAATGGAGTTTAATACTCAAAAGCATGCCATTACCCTTGAATTAGGGTTTACTATTCACATTAAGGTGAATTAAACTCATAACATCATCATGTATGAGTAACATCTTCATTGATACTCTTAGATTGGTTAAAGGTTCATCATTTATCATAATTAGGGTTTCTATGACCTCACACAGGTGGATCATACCCTAATTATACTCACTCATGTGCATTGGAGGTGCTTTAGTTGAGTTTCTACTTAAAAAGGGTACTTTCTCTTTCTAGAAGTACTTTCTCTCTCTAGAAGTACTTTCTCTCTCATCATAAGGGTAGGTGATGTCAACATCACTCTAAAACATGTTGGGTTGAGTCATCATAGGCTAACATAGCCAAAAACATCATCATTATGTGATTAGAGTTACTTTCTCTCTCTAGGTTACTTTCTCTCTCTAGAGTACTCTCTCTTTCATCATACTAATGGTTGATGGTAACATTACACTAGATCAAGTTGGATAGAGTCATGATGACTAACAACATCATTGTCATGTAATTAGGGTTTGAATTGAGCAAGGTATAACTTAATTGACCCTTCAGGGGTATTTTGGTAATTCACCCCATTGATCATCATCATGGTCAAAAACCTTAGTCAAATAACCCCTTACTATCCTAGATTATCATTAGTGTTTGATTTGGGCAACATTGAACCATTCACATCATCAAGTGATTGAATGAGGTCAACCTTGAATCACATTGATTGATTTCAATCATTAATCATCAATTGGGTTGAAATTGGTTGAAAGTGTTGACCGTTTGCCCACTTTGACCCTCCAAGACCGCGAGCCTCTTTCTAACCCCAAGACCGCGATCCATGATGCATTCAAGACCGTGAGCCTCTTCAAGGGTTCAAGACCGCGAAGACTAATTTGAGTTGAGACCGCGAGGGTCATGAAGACCGTTTGCCCTTCTTTGACCTCAGGACCGCGAGGCCCTTCGCGGTCTTGAGACCGTGAGCCTCCTCTCGGTCTTGAGACCATGAGCCCCCTCACGGTCTTGAGACCGCGAGCCCTCTCACGGTCTTGAGACCGCGAGGCTCTCATGGTCTCAGCCGCTTGGTCCTTCAACAAGGCTCAAAGGTGCAACCGATAATGTCAACCCATGTTGAAGCCCTCAAATGGTCAAATCTATGTTGACCACTCATGGATTTTAGTCAATTAAGGTTATGCTTGATCACTTGGTCATTCAATTGACCCATAATAGTTAACCAATTATGGTTGAAATCGATTCAATTAGGGTCTATCAATGTTCACCCATCAACACTCAACAATGTGCATCAACACAAGGTTGAACACTTCAATTGAGCTCCAATTGGGCCCAAACTTAGCCCAAATGGTCTTGAGGTCATGTGGGTGGACCCCACATGGTCTTAAGACCGTTTGCCCAAGATTTTATCAAAGTCTAAGGTGATTTGATAGGGGTTGAACCATAATTGAACCACAAAACAGAATTTTGATTAAATTACTAACTTATTTGCAATTGGGTGCTCAATTGGTCAAATTACTCAACCCTAGACCTTCAAACGGTCTTGGTTGATTGCCCTCACGGTCTTGAGACTGTTTGGATGAGTTCCAAACGGTCTTGAGACCGTTTGCCCATCCAAATTTTGGATTCTAATGCAGATTCATCAAGGTCTGACCCATTGAGTTGATGATCATGTCAATATTTAATTGCAATGTAATTTGGTGTAATTGTACCTTTAATTGGTCAACTATCCTTGACCCCAGACCTCCAAACGGTCTTGGTTGATTGCCCTCACGGTCTTGAGACCGTTTAGGTCAATCAACCCTAAAAACCCTAGTTAGGTCACCATAATTTCAGTACTGATTTCACCTAGGGTTAGCCCTAGTATTCACCCTTCAACTCTTAGCCCGTTTGGAATTAGACCATCAAACTTGGTGAGTTGTTAATTAACATAATTTTGAACAGTAATCTCATACGGTCAACGCTTATTCAACGACCTTACACGGTCTTGAGACCGTTTGCCCAAAAAGGCAATTTCAGACCGTTTGAAAATCAGCAATAAATTCATTTAAAGTTGTGACTTAAAAAGGTCATATCTCCCGATTCCTTTGGAGTTAGTCTCCCAAATTTTGAGGGTAATTAACCTATATAATTGGGAACAGATTTCTTATACGGTCCACGCTCGGTCAATGGGTCCAAACGGTCTTGAGACCGTTTGCCCTGTCGCGGTCTCGAGACCGTTTGCTCACCTCGCGGTCTTGAGTCCGTGAGAGCAAACTGTTAGGACCGTTTAAGGAAAAGAAAAGCGGTGGGTTTTCCTTGGAAATCACGCCTTCATCTTCTAGCTCAAGAACAGTACAGGTATCCCACGGGTTTGCTTGCAAAATAGCAGGGAAAAGTAGGGAAATACTAAGAACTCTCATTAAAACGCATACAAAGATGCACATAGTAAAGCATGGGTTTAGAGTTATAAAACCCGCCTAAAGCTTTCTTCTTGAGCTACAAGCTTTCAAGCTCCAAGCTATAATGGCGTCCTTGAGTTCCCACAGGTTGGCCAAGGTGAAAACTCCAAGGAAGGATGAAAAGAGACGGCTAGAAAGATAGGGTTTCGAGAATTAGCCATGAAGCTGACCTTGAATTCGAATTCTAACCATGGAATTAGGCAAGAAGAGGGGTTTAAACCTACCTTGCACCCCTTGTTCGTCCTCCTTAGCTCCAAGGCAGTCCTTGGTCGTCTTTGGTGAAATGAAACAGTAAGGGAACGAAGGGTAAGTTCCCTTGCAACTAAGGGAAGTAGAGCTTATATACATGGGATAGGATTTTCAACATTAGTTCATAAGTTTCCCTTATTTCCAACTAAGTCCATCCTTTATCACTTGCTCGTCCCTTCCTCTTTATTATAAGGACAAACCTTAACTTAAGTTATAGAAAAGAAGGCAAGGAAGAACAATCTAATAATAAAGTTCATACTTAAAGGGATATTGCACATATACCCTGATTATTCAATCACAAAGCCTATTTCTTAACTTGATAACTCAATTGAGGTGAATTCCTCATCATTTATTCTCTAAATGATGGCAAAAGTCTAAAAAGATACATTAGATGACATTCTTTACAATTGCATCCCATCATTTGGGTAAATTGCATTTTACCCCAAATTAGGGTTTCAAGCCCTGGGATTGCTTCCACAGCTGCACCTTGGTGCTCTAGCTTGGGAAATCCCTCAAACTTTGCCAAAGAGATTCTCATGATGTCTCAACATCAGAGGAACATCTCATCATGTGCAAATTCCAAGCTAACCCTTTCAACTGGGTAAATTGCACATAGGTCCCTGTATATCAAAACAATGCTACAACTTTAAATAAAAAGGGGCAAATACTGAAATATACGTTTCTGAGAAGCTTAATTACATGCTCAGAGTTAATCACAAGGATTTAATTACATACTTAGGCAAAACACCTAGGGTTGACTCATAACCCAGGTCAGGGATGTTACAAATTATCCACCCCTTACAAGGATTTCGTCCCCGAAATCGATAAAACATACTAAGAGAAAAGGGCAGGATACTTCCTTCTCATCTCATCCTCTAACTCCCAAGTGGCTTCTTCAATACCACGATGGTTCCAGAGGACTTTCACAAGACTTATATCTTTCTTCTTTAGCTTTTTAATTCGTTTATCAAGGATTGACACTGGTCCCTCCTCATAGGATATGTCATCATTCAATTCTACCTCCATAGGTTGTAGAACTGACTCGGTGTCTGGGTGACATTTCTTCAACATAGAAATGTGAAACACAGGATGTAACCTCTGTAATTCTGGGGGAAGCTCTAGTTTATATGCTACCTTTCCAATCCGTTCAATGATTGGATAAGGCCCCATATATCTAGGAGCTAACTTCCCCTTCCTTCCAAAACGAAGGACCCCTTTCCAAGGTGAGACCTTAAGATACACTCTGTCTCCAACCTGGAACTCTAAGGGTCTACGACGTTTGTCAGCATAAGATTTCTGCCTATCCTGAGCAGTCTTAATCTTATGTTGTATAACTTTAATCTTTTCTGTGGTTTGCTGCACCAGGTCAGGACCTAACAACTGGTGCTCACCAGTCTCAAACCAACACAAGGGTGATCTACAACGTCTACCATATAAGGCTTCATAAGGTGCCATATCAATACTATGCTGGTAGCTATTGTTATAGGCAAACTCTATCAGGCTTAAGTGTAGATCCCAACTTCCGGTGAACTGGAGAACACATGCTCACAACAGGTCTTCTAAGGTTTGTATGGTTCTTTCCGACTGTCCATCAGTCTGTGGATGAAAGGCCGTACTAAACCTCAGCTTAGTGCCTAAGGCTCTGTGCAACTGTTCCCAAAAACGACTGGTAAACTGAGGACCTCTGTCAGAAACTATTGTGACAGGAACTCCGTGCAAACGCACTATCTCTTGAACATATAACTCTGATAACTTTTCAGCAGAATAGGTTGTTTTGACAGGTAAGAAATGTGTTGTCTTAGTCAACCTATCAACAATTACCCAAATGGAATCATGCCCTTTGCTTGTCCTGGGTAGGCCAACAACAAAGTCCATGGTCACATGGTCCCATTTCCACTGTGATATGGGTAAAGGTTGCATTATTCCTGCAGGCTTCTGGTGTTCAGCTTTAACTTGCTGACACACAGGACACCTCAGAACAAATTCTGCAACGTCCTTCTTCATCCCAGGCCACCAATACAGATCCTTCAAATTCCGATACATCTTGGTGCTCCCTGGATGCATAGCATACATGGAAGAATGGGCTTCTTCCAGGACTAACTTCCTTAAGTTGTCCACATCCGGCACTATCATTCTTCCATTATAACAAGCTACTTGATCTTTTGAGTCATGAAACCCATCTTGCTTCTCATTCCCATACTCAGATCTTATATGTTGAACTGCAGCATCACCTAGCTGTGCTTCTTTAATTTGCTCTCTTAGGGTAGGTTTAATATGCATCTCAGCTAACAAACCGGCTAGCAATGACACCTTCAACTGTACATTGTCTTGCCTTAAAGAGATAAGCATATCTCTTCTAGAGCATACTAAAGAGTTTAGTTGTGCTCTATTCATGGTTGATGTTGCTGATTTCCTACTCAAGGCATCTGCAACAACATTGGCCTTACCTGGATGGTAATCAATTGTACAGTCGTAGTCCTTGATTAACTCCATCCAGCGACGTTGCCTCATGTTGAGCTCATGCTGAGAGAAGATATATTTAAGGTTTTTGTGGTCTGTGAAAATCTGGAATGTCTCTCCGTAGAGATAATGCCTCCAGATTTTCAAGGCATGAACCACAGTAGCTAACTCTAGATCGTGTGTCGGATAATTCTCCTCGTGTTTCTTAAGTTGTCGGGAAGCAAAAGAAATCACTTGTTTATCCTGCATCAACACACATCCAAGCCCATTCTTGGAAGCATCACAGAAAACTACATATCCTTTTCCTTGTTCAGGTAGCACTAACACAGGTGCACTTGTCAACTTCTCCTTCAACAACTGGAAAGATTGTTGACACTTATCACTCCAAGAAAAAGGAACATCTTTCCGGGTTAACTTGGTCAAAGGTAAAGCTATAGAACTAAAGTTCTTAATGAACCTTCGATAATAGCCAGCTAACCCCAAGAAACTTCGAATTTCCGTCGGTGTCTTTGGTTGTTCCCATTGTAGAACAGATTCTACCTTTGTAGGGTCAACACGAATTCCCGAGGCGGATATTACATGTCCAAGAAAAGATACCTCCGGCAGCCAGAACTCACACTTGCTAAACTTAGCGTACAGCTTATGTTCTCTTAGCAAGGTCAAAGCTTGGCGAAGATGCTGCTCATGCTGCTGAGCATCCTTACTATAGATCAGAATGTCATCTATGAAGACGACAACACACTGATCAAGGAAAGGTCGAAAAACTCTATTCATGAGTTCCATAAATGCAGCTGGTGCATTGGTTAGTCCAAACGACATAACTGTGAACTCATAGTGACCATATCTTGTCCTAAAGGCAGACTTGGATATGTCACTATCCTTAATGCGGAGTTGGTGATATCCAGACCTCAAGTCTATCTTTAAAAAGACTGTTGCACCACGCAACTGGTCAAAGAGATCATCAATCCTCGGCAGAGGATACTTATTCTTTATTGTCACTTTATTGAGTTGTCTATAGTCGATGCACAACCGCATTGACCCATCTTTCTTTTTAACAAACAAGACCGGAGCACCCCAAGGTGAAGTACTCGGTCGGATAAAACCTCTCTCAAGTAACTCTTGAAGTTGTTTCTTGAGTTCTGCCATCTCGGCAGGAGCCATTCTATACGGAGTTTGAGCTATGGGTTTCGTATCTGGAATCAGATTAATTTCAAAATCAATCTCCCGAGGTGGTGGTATACCAGGAAGTTCTTCAGGAAACACATCTTCGAATTCCCTGACTATGGGAACTTCGGCAGGATTGGAACTTTCCTTGGTAACATATACCACATGGGCTAAGAATGCATAACATCCTTGCCTCAACAGCTTATCAGCAACCATAGCTGACACAAGACAGGTGGGCAGAATCTTTCTTTCACCTTGAAAGATCCATGTGTTGCTTTCATCAGCAAACACAGCCAACTTGGACTCACAATCCAAGACAACTCTATACCTTTCTAAGGTATCCATCCCGAGGATTATATCAAATCCCTGCATATCAAGTGGTATAAGATCCACTTGAATGCGATGGTCAGAAAAGAAAAGGATGCAGGGAGAACATACCTCCTGCAAAACGGCAGACCCACTCAACGGAGTTTCTAACAACAAACTATCTGCTCTATGGCTAACAGTCACATTGCAGTTACGAATCACTTCACGAGTGATGAAAGAGTGCGTAGCACCTGGATCAATCAGAACAGATACATCACAAGATATAGACATATCAGAATATAAAAGTTTCATCTGACCTGCCACTACCCGTGGATTGACCACTGCCTCAGGTGGGTTCATAGCATAGAACCTCGCAGTCGCCTGGTGTTGAGGTGGTGCTGATGATCCAGCTTGAGATGCTTGTCCACGTCCTCGAGCTGCTCCTTGATGTTGTCTATTCTGAGATCCCTGTTGATTCTGTCTCGGGGTTTGTTGTGTCACACCGACAACCCTAGAACGGCAATCCTTCATCAAGTGTCCCATCTTACCACAGTTGTAGCAACTCTTCTCCTGTTGTTGTGGTCTGGGTGGTCCAGTAACTGATCCTGATGCAGAACTGTGCGTCCCTTGAAGCGGTTGACTCCGCCCTCTACCTCTGCTTGGTGTCCATTGAGTTTGAAAACTCGATCTGGGTGGTGGAGGGTTAGGTGCAGAGAATCTAGGTCTCTTGGGATCCCTAGATGAAGAACCCTGGAACTGTGGATATCTTTTATGGGTTTGTCTTTTCTCAACTACAGATCTCTCTATCCTTCGGACTGACTCAACGAAGGTAGAGAATCTCTCTCTGTTTTCTAAGGCAGACACAGGGGTTGACATATCAGAATTCAAACCCTTCTCGAATCTTCTGATTCTTTCCTCATCCGTAGAAGCCATGTGCGGACAGAACCGCAACAACTCCATAAACTTAGCTTCATACTCACTAATGTTCATCATACCCTGCCTTAGTTTCTCAAACTGAGAGATCTTCTCATCTAGGAAGGTCTTTGGAAAATATCTATTGATAAATTCCCGACGAAACTCTTCCCATGAGAACTCTACTCCAGGTCTCTTCTGCTCTTCCATGTTCCACCAGTGACCAGCACTGCCTTTGAGAAGATAGACAGCATGTCTAACCTTCTCAGCTTCCGGAATCATAAGAATCCTGAAAGCCTTCTCCAACTCTGTCAACCATAAGTCAGCATCTGCAGGGTCGGCAGTTCCGAAGTACTCGGTAGCTCCGACACGACGAAGTCATTCGAATGTCTTACCGATACCTTGTGCTTCAGGCTGGACAGGTGCCCTAGGTGCAGGAATGGGCATCCTATCGGTTATATGTGTCATGGCAGTCATGAACTGCCCGAACATCGTCTGTACAGCTGGATCACTCATGTCAGCTGGGTCGAACTGGGGTGGCTCTCTTGGCGACTCAGGTGCAGGTTGTTCTATTCTCGGAACTCTTGCACCGCCTCGAGGTGCACTAGCACTACTCTCTGCCACGTGCTCATCACGATGTTCCGACATTCTTATGTATCTTCTTCTCCTGAGGAGCAGAAGATTCTATTAGATAAGGAAGGAGTACTAAAGGTAGACTCGACATCCTAAGTCCTATGCCTCTGTAGACTCAACTGAACCTGGAGCTCTGATACCACTAATTGTGGGCTCTGATCTCCAAACCATGACATAAACACGATTAAAACTTAGCGGAAGCAAATCGGTAATCAGCGGAAGACAAAAATCACGGGAAATTAAAACTTTTCGAGATAAGAACTTGTATCCATAAAAACTCCTTTCATAAAGAGAGGTAACTGTTTACATCTCAGGATAATTACTTCTTGAGTAATTATATACATCAAGATACAAAATCTCAAGATCACATAACACAAGACTCCAAGACCTGAGAGTACAGAGGACACATAGGACTGACTCTAACTACACCACATGGCAGGATAAATCTCCACCTGAGATTACTGCTGCCCCTGGTGCTGCTGCTGCTGAGACTGGTCACCTGTAGGCTGGTTCCTTCGTCTCCGACGTCCACCTAAAAAGTTGAAGCCTACGGGGTGAGACAATTATACATAATTGTCCCAGCGAGAGTTATAACTCTTCGCCAGAAGCTTTATTATAACATCAAAGAATATCTTAAACAATAAAGCCTTCAAAGCATTCTATAACAGTTGCAGGTATAACAAGATCTCTACAATTTAGGAGATATGGAGAATATCAACATTATTGCAATGTAACATCAATCAACTAACTTGGAGTCATCTCTAACAAGTTATACTACATGGTTGATTATGTTTTACAAACAACATTATGCCCTGTGGAGATGAGGCTTACCACTCATACCCCAACTGATCGCTGAGAAGCCGCATCAGTATCATACATAGGTCATTAAGAGAGCCGGATTCTCATGACCTTCACCTTCCTCAGTCAGTAAGAGGATTACTTGTAGGACATTTCATGTCTCTACTACTATAGCTCACCAGGGTAAACTGGTCCTTCGCTATTCTAGAGTCACAGTGGCGTTCTGTACTCTCTTCGTCATCAGGAGGTTTCATATTTACCTACCACTGATACGGATATCTGTACTTTCTTCGTCATCAGGAGGTTTCATGTTTACCTACCACTGATACGGTATGGAACTATAGTGAAGGATGGATGGATTCCACATCTACATCACTTTCCTACACCAGGATGTAAGGTTCTACACATCCATGTACCCCACATACTCAAAAGTATGTGCTCCGGGAGTTCCCTGAGGAAAACCTGTTTCACCATCACTTAATTTCTGAAAATGATGGATCTATGATCAGGGCTCTACATTATACTTGATTAGTTAGGTACATTCAGTATTCTTTAACAGCATACATTGTTCTGCAAACAATAACAATAGCATAACAACTATAAAAGAAGAATACTAAATGTAACAGGCCTAACTCATATCAATCATCATTTCTCATTATCCTCATCACAAGTCATCTCTAAGGCATGACTTTGATGGTATTCATGGCTCTCATAGCCCATTATCAGCATAGGATGCCACTGGCAAGGCATCAAATTACTTTACTCATTCATAAGGCTAACAACATGCCCTTAATGAATATAACATCAACATCCATACCTGGATATGATTACCTTCATATCAGAACCTTCATGGTTAATACAACAATAAAGAATGTACTTCCTACTCTTGTCATAAGAGTTAAATCTCTAATTCATATCAAATGGAGTTTAATACTCAAAAGCATGCCATTACCCTTGAATTAGGGTTTACTATTCACATTAAGGTGAATTAAACTCATAACATCATCATGTATGAGTAACATCTTCATTGATACTCTTAGATTGGTTAAAGGTTCATCATTTATCATAATTAGGGTTTCTATGACCTCACACAGGTGGATCATACCCTAATTATACTCACTCATGTGCATTGGAGGTGCTTTAGTTGAGTTTCTACTTAAAAAGGGTACTTTCTCTTTCTAGAAGTACTTTCTCTCTCTAGAAGTACTTTCTCTCTCATCATAAGGGTAGGTGATGTCAACATCACTCTAAAACATGTTGGGTTGAGTCATCATAGGCTAACATAGCCAAAAACATCATCATTATGTGATTAGAGTTACTTTCTCTCTCTAGGTTACTTTCTCTCTCTAGAGTACTCTCTCTTTCATCATACTAATGGTTGATGGTAACATTACACTAGATCAAGTTGGATAGAGTCATGATGACTAACAACATCATTGTCATGTAATTAGGGTTTGAATTGAGCAAGGTATAACTTAATTGACCCTTCAGGGGTATTTTGGTAATTCACCCCATTGATCATCATCATGGTCAAAAACCTTAGTCAAATAACCCCTTACTATCCTAGATTATCATTAGTGTTTGATTTGGGCAACATTGAACCATTCACATCATCAAGTGATTGAATGAGGTCAACCTTGAATCACATTGATTGATTTCAATCATTAATCATCAATTGGGTTGAAATTGGTTGAAAGTGTTGACCGTTTGCCCACTTTGACCCTCCAAGACCGCGAGCCTCTTTCTAACCCCAAGACCGCGAGCCATGATGCATTCAAGACCGTGAGCCTCTTCAAGGGTTCAAGACCGCGAAGACTAATTTGAGTTGAGACCGCGAGGGTTATGAAGACCGTTTGCCCTTCTTTGACCTCAGGACCGCGAGGCCCTTTGCGGTCTTGAGACCGTGAGCCTCCTCTCGGTCTTGAGACCGTGAGCCCCCTCACGGTCTTGAGACCGCAAGCCCTCTCACGGTCTTGAGACCGCGAGGCTCTCATGGTCTCAGCCGCTTGGTCCTTCAACAAGGCTCAAAGGTGCAACCGATAATGTCAACCCATGTTGAAGCCCTCAAATGGTCAAATCTATGTTGACCACTCATGGATTTTAGTCAATTAAGGTTATGCTTGATCACTTGGTCATTCAATTGACCCATAATAGTTAACCAATTATGGTTGAAATCGATTCAATTAGGGTCTATCAATGTTCACCCATCAACACTCAACAATGTGCATCAACACAAGGTTGAACACTTCAATTGAGCTCCAATTGGGCCCAAACTTAGCCCAAATGGTCTTGAGGTCATGTGGGTGGACCCCACATGGTCTTAAGACCGTTTGCCCAAGATTTTATCAAAGTCTAAGGTGATTTGATAGGGGTTGAACCATAATTGAACCACAAAATAGAATTTTGATTAAATTACTAACTTATTTGCAATTGGGTGCTCAATTGGTCAAATTACTCAACCCTAGACCTTCAAACGGTCTTGGTTGATTGCCCTCACGGTCTTGAGACCGTTTGGATGAGTTCCAAACAGTCTTGAGACCGTTTGCCCATCCAAATTTTGGATTCTAATGCAGATTCATCAAGGTCTGACCCATTGAGTTGATGATCATGTCAATATTTAATTGCAATGTAATTTGGTGTAATTGTACCTTTAATTGGTCAACTATCCTTGACCCCAGACCTCCAAACGGTCTTGGTTGATTGCCCTCACGGTCTTGAGACCGTTTGGTGACCCCCAAACGGTCTTGAGACCGTTTAGGTCAATCAACCCTAAAAACCCTAGTTAGGTCACCATAATTTCAGTACTGATTTCACCTAGGGTTAGCCCTAGTATTCACCCTTCAACTCTTAGCCCGTTTGGAATTAGACCATCAAACTTGGTGAGTTGTTAATTAACATAATTTTGAACAGTAATCTCATACGGTCAATGCTTAGTCAACGACCTTACACGGTCTTGAGACCGTTTTCCCAAAAAGGCAATTTCAGACCGTTTGAAAATCAGCAATAAATTCATTTAAAGTTGTGACTTAAAAAGGTCATATCTCCCGATTCCTTTGGAGTTAGTCTCCCAAATTTTGAGGGTAATTAACCTATATAATTGGGAACATATTTCTTATACGGTCCACGCTCGGTCAACGGGTCCAAACGGTCTTGAGACCGTTTGCCCTGTCGCGGTCTCGAGACCGTTTGCTCACCTCGCGGTCTTGAGTCCGTGAGAGCAAACTGTTAGGACCGTTTAAGGAAAAGAAAAGCGGTGGGTTTTCCTTGGAAATCACGCCTTCATCTTCTAGCTCAAGAACAGTACAGGTATCCCACGGGTTTGCTTGCAAAATAGCAGGGAAAAGTAGGGAAATACTAAGAACTCTCATTAAAACGCATACAAAGATGCACATAGTAAAGCATGGGTTTAGAGTTATAAAACCCGCCTAAAGCTTTCTTCTTGAGCTCCAAGCTTTCAAGCTCCAAGCTCTAATGGCGTCCTTGAGTTCCCACAGGTTGGCCAAGGTGAAAACTCCAAGGAAGGATGAAAAGAGACGGCTAGAAAGATAGGGTTTCGAGAATTAGCCATGAAGCTGACCTTGAATTCGAATTCTAACCATGGAATTAGGCAAGAAGAGGGGTTTAAACCTACCTTGCACCCCTTGTTCGTCCTCCTTAGATCCAAGGCAGTCCTTGGTCGTCTTTGGTGAAATGAAACAGTAAGGGAACGAAGGGTAAGTTCCCTTGCAACTAAGGGAAGGAGAGCTTATATACATGGGATATGATTTTCAACATTAGTTCATAAGTTTCCCTTATTTCCAACTAAGTCCTTCCTTTATCACTTGCTCGTCCCTTCCTCTTTATTCTAAGGACAAACCTTAACTTAAGTTATAGAAAAGAAGGCAAGGAAGAACAATCTAATAATAAAGTTCATACTTAAAGGGATATTGCACATATACCCTGATTATTCAATCACAAAGCCTATTTCTTAACTTGATAACTCAATTGAGGTGAATTCCTCATCATTTATTCTCTAAATGATGGCAAAAGTCTAAAAAGATACATTAGATGACATTCTTTACAATTGCATCCCATCATTTGGGTAAATTGCATTTTACCCCAAATTAGGGTTTCAAGCCCTGGGATTGCTTCCACAGCTGCACCTTGGTGCTCTAGCTTGGGAAATCCCTCAAACTTTGCCAAAGAGATTCTCATGATGTCTCAACATCAGAGGAACATCTCATCATGTGCAAATTGCAAGCTAACCCTTTCAACTGGGTAAATTGCACATAGGTCCCTGTATATCAAAACAATGCTACAACTTTAAATAAAAAGGGGCAAATACTGAAATATACATTTCTGAGAAGCTTAATTACATGCTCAGAGTTAATCACAAGGATTTAATTACATACTTAGGCAAAACACCTAGGGTTGACTCATAACCCAGGTCAGGGATGTTACAAAGCTAATCATCGACAAAGGAGTAACTGTTGAGAACTCCACCCTAGAAGGAAGAATCCACTGACTGGAGAAGGGCTAAAGATGTAGAAGGAGATTTGCACAAAGATAGTTGTCAAAGCATTTAGTGACCTGAAGAAGGAGAATAAGAGGCTAGAAAAATGAATAGACAAACTAGAGGAAGAAAATAGAGTTCTGAAGAGCAAGGTGGGAGATGAAAGTGACAAAGCACGGTCACCTGTGAGTGGGTTCGAACAATTTGCTGAGGGGTTTGCCTCAGTAAATGTTGATGAACCCAAAGACAGGTCTGAGGTGCTTCGAAAGAAGGACATAGACATGTCAGACAAACAAGAGAAAGAAGGTGTGAAGAAGGGATACACACTGAGAAAACAAAGCAATATGAGGCTGAAAAGAAAGTATGTGGAATAGAAAGGATTCGAAGAAGAGAGTGCTGATGAACAAACTAGTGCTGCAAAGAAAATGCACAAAGAAAAAACTATTGATGGCTCTACCCAAGCAAGATGTGCACGAGATGCAGAAGAAAAAGGTGAAGAAAAAAGGGAACATGCAAAGAAATCAAGAGAAGAAGAAGAAGGAGAGCAGGAAGAGCCCAGAATAAAGTTGACAAAGAGAAATAAGATGACAAAACCTATGATAGGGAGCATAGAGAAGAACATCAAAAAAAGGAGGGAGGAAAAGGTAAGGTTGGATTTAGTTTTAAGTATATCAGTACTTGAGTATCTGTATGAACATAAAGAATAACTATTTAAATTAGTAGAGTAACTATGTGACATAGTAGAGTAACTGTAGGAATATAAAGAGTAATTATATGATTGATCGAGTAACTATGCAACATAAAAAGTAACTATATGATTGATAGAGTAACTATATGATTGATAGATTGACTATAGGAATGAAGATGGATTCTAACATTGAATGCACTTTGTTGTTGACAGCACAAGCTGACAAATTTCATAGGTTTTGAGCATTTGAAAACAAAGGAAACCAAAGAAATTGTCCATCACTTCCTGTACAATATCGAAGAAATGTAAGATTTGGTTATTTTGTCAAGTGTATAAAATAAAACATTACTTTTTCAATATCTAACTCATATGTATCACATCTATGAATGATTGGCATGTCAAAATGAGAGTGGAAATTTAGCGATAATGTTTAGTGCATGGGGAAGGACCTCGCTGGCCTATTATACAAAGATCAAATGATGCAATCACCTGTAAGAACCAAAATGTAGTGTAACTATTTGAAACAATAATTTGGATTGCTAAAGAAAAAAGCTTGTGGTTTTTTTTTCAGGTTCCAGACTGCTTTGTGTAGATGCTCAAGGCAAGCACAAGCAAGCAGAGGAAGAAGGGTTTGACGTGGCACTGCATGAGCACTTATGCTCCGGTAAGACAAGCAAAATTGGTATACAAAATTACATCAAATTACAAAATAGAAACACAAACCTGGAACTTATAGATGTGCATTTTTAAATTCTACATTTGTCACAAAAACTGGCATTTGATGTTGAGAACATCACCCTGGAGCAGATTGACATGCTATCTCCACTCTTCAACGTTCCGTTGAAAGATTAGGACACAATGGACTTGGTGTTCACCATACTAAACAACGACAACCACTAGCACTTGTATGAAGCAAGCTTCAGGGATGGAGAGCACCAGTCTTATAACTCAATGAGTGGACATAGCAAGTCAAAAAAGGAATTCATTAGATGGGTAAGCAATGAAAAAGGTAACTCTATTAGTAATGGGTTGAAAGGATTAATGTTTTTTTATTAATAATTAATAAAAGTTGTGTTTTTTTTCCTATAGGTGGGTATTGTGCATGAATTCTTCAGGGGGGGCACTAGAAAAAGGAAGCCAACTGTCACAGTGGGAGCGGGAGTACCCACTATGCCCATAGTAGCAAGAAAACTCACTTGACTGTGGGGTCTTTGTGATGAAGTACCTTGAATGCCTGGTCAATGCAAAGCATATGGACTTCACTTATAAAGACATGCCAGCAATAAGGGCTGACATTTTTCAAAGAATGATGGCAAGGGGGCAGCTGCAGCCAGTACAAGAAGATGAAAAGAATGCAAGTGATGCCACCAAAGAAGGTCCAGCTGAACAACACAAGGGAGAAGCAGGAGATGCAGATGTGCAGGAAGAAAAAGGCACGGAGGAAGAAGCTATTTCAAGCCTCGACAGATGGCTGAATTTGAGTTGAATACTGATTTATTAAGTGAAATGTTAAATTTGAACAATTTGGTTCTGGAGTTATGATATGTAACTGCTATGAGATACATTTACTTATGTGTTGTAAGCCTGTAAATACATTTACTCTAAATCATATTACAAATAGGATTATTTCTGGGTTTAATAGATAACATTCTATGCTTTGTCTGTGGTATTCTTGCATGAATAGTTGTTGTGGTTTTGTATGAAGCTATATACTTTCAGTTAGCCTGTCAAAATAAACTAACTAAAGAGGAAGAGTGATGATCTCGTAACCCATAAAGTAATTATAATATCACTAAGGGTAACTGTAAGAACACTAAGAGTAACTATAAGTACACTAAGAGTAACTTTTAGAACACTAAGAATAACTGTGATAGTAGAGAAAAGTAATCATGTGATTCAAAAAAGTAACTCTTATACTTTGTAAGAGTAACTCTAACAGAGGAAGGTAAAACACATATCTCAAAAACAATGTGTATGGAACACAAAGTAATAGGAACATCTTGTAAGTAATAGTACAAACACGAAAGCAAGTATTCTATTCCAAAAAAAAGTATCTATATCCGAACTCACTGACAAATAAGAGAGATGAACTCGTCATCGATAAAGAAATTATAAGAACACCTAGAGTAACTGTAAGAGTGCTATGAGTAACTGTGACAACATAAAAGTAACTCTATGTATTCAAAAAGTAACTGTTATACTTTGTAAAGTAACTCTTGTGGAGGAAGGTAAGTCAAATAGACGAAACCAGTGTGTGTGAATCACATAGTAACAAACTGACATTTTGAAAGTAACTGTACAAATATGAAAGAAATTGTTCTAATCCAAAAATGTAAGTATTTTAGAATAAAGAGTATTCATTGGACACAAAGAGATACAAATATTCTTCAAAGAGTAACATCTGATTAGAAAAGATTCTTTGTAACATAATCAATGTATACATACAATTTCTGGAGCTCAAGGTAACACAACAATAGATTCCAAACATAACTCAAAATACAGGAAGGATTACAAATAAATTTCAAATTACTACACAAGAACAACCCATTATAGATTTGAAAATGCCTCACTCACGCACTAATCAACTACAACTACACTAAAAAACAGCCATCCATCAAGACCAGTAGCAACAGCAGTAGCTCCCATCACATGATATCAGAAAAAAGAGCAGCACACTTAGCAGCACCAGGATGCTCTGAATCAACAAAAGCAGTAGAAACAAAGGGTTAGCAGCACCAGCAGCTCGAAGAATAGAAATAGCAGCAACAAAATAAGATAATGAATATATATGTCCAACATCAACTAAACATACGAGTAGCACCAGAGATAATCGTTGAGCATAAAACAGGAACAAAACAAAGTCCAGAAAGAGTATCTATGAAGAATGAACTACTTCTTCATAGGGCAATTTCTGCTATCATGATTGACTCCAAACTCTAAGCAATTCTCGCACTGCCTCTCTCTTTTAAACTGAACAATTTCAACTCCAGATTTAAACCTCACATCAGTCGATTTGGGTCTTCCTTTAGTTTTGGAAATACTAGGGATATGGACCTTGATAGCAGAAGAAGAAGTTGTGTTAGAAGCAGTAACACCAACACCAACACCAGTATCAGCAAGATCCAAATCTAAGAGTTCCTTTCACAAAGCTAACAGTTTTTCATGGCAAAGATCTATAGTGTTGTTCCTACATGCTATGTTGACAATGGAATTGCAGGCAGAACAAGCTAAAGTGTCTTCCCAGTGGATGGATGCTTAACCGATGCTTTGCCAAAAATCAAAGGGTGTTCTCTATATCCTTTAGTCCACCTCTTTAGTATGTATGGCTCGAGAAGAGTGCAAAAGTCATGACTCTTCAAATAAGACAGAATGTGCCTGCACAGAATACCTTTGAATTCCAACATGAAGCAATTGTAAGACACCATGTCACTTGATGAGTCTTTCTTCAAGGTATGAGGATATCCAAAACCACTGACACGATACACCTCAAAGATACCTTCTTCTGATGTTTCCTTTACATTGTATACCATGCTTTGATGAACCTCAGACTGAAAGATCTTAAAGATGGACTTAGTGTATATACCTCTCATTTGCTCCTCGAGAGGCCACAATGATGACAAAGGAAGATTATTGTACTCGTCATCAAAATCTTTGAAATTTTCAATCTCCCGCACATGAGAGTAAGCAGTCTATAAGGAACACACAAGTTCAAAAACAGTCTTCCTACTATTTACATTCTAATGAATGCATTCATGCTCTTGCTTCTTTGAGTTGTCCTCATTCTAGCAAAGAAAGAAGACTGTATATAACATAGAACCCAATCCCAATGCATCACATACATATTAGAAAGCCAAGTAATGGAAGACAGATCATTCTCTTGAACTACAGAATCCCACCTCTCTTCAAAAATTTCGACATTATCCACATTCCACACACAATCATTTAGAAAGCTTATGATATGATCCTTGTTAGGAAGACCACCAAGCTTAGAGGGAAGCTTCTATAGGATGTGCCAGCTACAGAAGCGATGCTTGCAATTTGGAAAAATAGTAATGATCGCAGCATTCATAGTAGGCTCTTGATCGTTTATGATGGAAATTGGCTCTTTGCCAAAACAAAGTAAGTACTACTTGAAAACCCAGACAAAGGAGTCATACTTCTCATCCACCAACAGAGCTGAGGCAAACAAGACTTCCTTGCGATGGTGATCACCAAACATTCTAAAAACCATAGAATATTTGTTGGTACGGTAAGTGGTGTCGAACACAATCGCATCGCCAAACAACTCGCAATCTTCGACAGAGACATGATCATCCCAAAACAAATGTGTCAAGCAACAATAAGGATCATTTTGGTAAGTACAAAAGAATTTTGAATCCAAAACATTCAACCTAGCAAAACAATCCAACACCATGTCAACGTCATATTTAGCCAACTCTTTCCTCTTGCTACTGAGGTGTCCTTGAGCTTGTCTCCTGGTAAATGTCAAATTTTCATAACCGCCAGACTCAGATGTTATCAATGCAATTTTCTTCGATACAGGAATGTTTTCTTTACTCATGGTAGAAAGCATCTCTCTTTGAGTTTCATCAAGAGATGAGTTACACTTCAAGTAACGGAGATGAGCTTCATAAACAAGATCGTGGTTGTGTTCATCAACAAAGGCAGTCACAACCCACATGGATGAGGACTTATCTAGTGTAAACCGGATCATGGCTCCACAACCACACCTCTTCATAGAAAGCTTATACTTCTTGGATAGATTATCCTCCAAGTTACCCACTTCATCACAATCGGGGCTCAAAAGCCCTCTAGACCTCTTAGAACGACTGATTTTACCCTGCTTGTCACAAACAAGATCTTTAGCTACCAGATTCTTAGTTCCTCGTTCATACCTGTTGTCATCTTTCCTGATATTAAAACCAATCTTGCTAGCATAACTAGAATAAAAGGAGATACCTTCATCTAAACTTCCAAACTGGAGACCAATTCTAGGGACTTGTGTTGGGGATACAGTGCAAGCAACAATAGAAGGAGAAGAAGGAGGATTACCATTATCACATTCGACATTGACATTAGCAGCATTTGTGTTAAGACTGGGATCCATGACAGTTGTGTGAGAGTAACTCTGTAGACAGAAGAGTAACCCTGAAAACACAAAAGAGTAACTCAGTGAGTCATAAGAGTAACCACGTATCACAAAAGAGTAACTACATGAAACATAAAAACCATGCATGACAGTTACTACTTAAAAAAGAAAATCAAGATGCAAATTGGGTTTCCCACACCAAAGGCAAAGATGAATACAAAATGATGCGAAGAGAAAATATCAAGTAGAAGTGATTGAAGTGACGAAGAGTATACAAAATTACCTGGTTGTAGCTTGGACAACTACTGCTCATGAAATGCAGTAAGATAAAGAACTTCTCCTCCCCTTACAATGTCAGTTCCAGTAGCAGATCTGGAGCACAGATGTGACCTGGTGAAGATCAATATATTCTACTAATACTCAGATGATATTAAAGGAGATTCAGATCTATGCCATTAACCTTCATCCTCCTCTACACAACTGGGACAAGAAAGCATGTTCTAGCTATTCGGATCTGTAACTGCAGATCGAGAATTGAGATGCTAGAATGGAAATGCAGCATCAAAGGTCGACGTGAAGAAGGAATAGACAGAGTTCATTGAAGGCATCTAGGCATCCAGCAGCGGATAAACAGACAGGAAAAATTGAGCAGTTCAGTGGCAGAAGATGTTGTGTGAAGATGGCGGCAGAAGAACATGCGTGAAGGAGATAGAATATGTTTGTTTAATTTTTCGCCTTAATTATAGGTTATGCCACTGCTGGTTATTCCATCCGCTGGTTATGCCACCACTGTGATTAAGTTGCAGATATTTACAACTAAATGCCACCGTGCTACTTGGGCCGGGTAGCGAGAAGATTGTACCCGCGCGGGCAACGAACATATAGCCATATATATATATATGTGTGTGTGTGTGTGTGTCTATATATATATATATATATATATGTATATATATATATGTATATATATTTGTATATATATACATATATATATATATATATCCTTTGTGTTAAATTGAGGGTATGCCCTACCATTCTGGCATAATGTTTCATACATTCACATCATTACTCTTTTAAGTACCAAGTACATGTGGATCATATAGTTTATCTAAGTCACAACTTCTATTTTATTTGTTGCGTTGTGAAAAAAATAGAGGACTGTTGGGCCCATGTGACTTACTGATTTTGTTTGAAAAAGTAATATTAATGTTTTTCCAACTAAGCCTTGACGTAAACCTATCAACAAAAATGATCCGGTCACGCGTGGAAACCGGTCACGTGTGGGTTAAGCGTAGGAGAACGAAGCTTTTTAGAAAGTTGAGAAGTTTTGACTTTTTGGATCGGTGGTTTCTGAGAGTTGAGAATTTTTGCCTATTTTGAATGGTCGTATTCACATGTTGACAGACAATGAAGTGTGAGTGGTATTGTAGGGTAATTTTGGGATGACATCAAGGGACATTTATTGGTGAAAGTGAAACTTACTTTGCATATAACTTTTAATTTGTGACGAATTTTTCAACAAAATAAAAACACTTGGACTCCTTGCAATGAATACTTCTAATAAGACCAATTTTGATACACTTTTGAGAAAAAAAGATAAATATACAAAAATAAGTATGATTAGGTGGTAGGTGGGTATGATGTGATGAGAGAGAAATTTGTTTTTTTATAACTTTTATTATGTGCTGAATTTTTTGACAAAATAAAAATTGTTAGATTCTTTACAAAAACTACATTTCAACAAAACTAATATTGATATACTTTTGAGAAAAATTATCCAAAATATAAATATGAGTATTGTATATTTTGGATTTAATGGTTAATTTCTAACTAACACACTAACTCAAAGATAAATGTATAAAAGGAAAGAGATGAGGGAAGTAAAAAAAAGAGGAGGTTTGGGCACACTTACCCATTCAATGAGATCCATTTCATGTGTTACTGGGTTTAAATTATTTTTGGAGTGTCAGATACTTATGTTTAGGTGTCAATTATCCATTTTAATTTGGACGCACTTGCCCATTTACTTGGTGTCATTTTATATGCTACTAGGCACCGATTAAGTTCATTAAGTTTCGAGCACAGGTAACTTGTTTCTGGGATGTCAATTACTCATGTTTGGGTATCAATTGTCCATTTCTAGATGGACCTACCCATTCACTTGGTGTCATTTTATGTGCTACTAGGCATTGATTAAGTTCATTAAGTTTTGGGCACCGATAACTTATTTTTGGGTGTCAATTACTCATATTTGGGTGTCAATTGTCTATTTTTGGGCACACTTACCCATTCACTTGGTGTCATTTCATGTGTTAGGCATCGATTAAGTTCATTAAGTTGTGGGCGTAATAACTTGTTTTTGGGTCTAACTACCCATGTTTTGGTGTCAAATGTCCATTTTTGGCACAATTATCAATTCACTTGGTGTCATTTCATGAGCTGATGGGCATTGATTAAGTTTGTTAAGTTTAGGGCATCGTCAACTTGTTTGTGGGTGACAATTACCCATATTTGGGTCTCAATTTTCTATTTTTGGGTGCACTTACCCATTCATTTGGTGTCATTTCATGTTCTACTGAGTGTTGATCACGTTCAATAAGTTTTGGGTGCCATTCACTTATTTTTTGGTGTCCATTACCCATATCTAGGTCTAACTTATCTAATTTTTGGCGCATTTATCCATTACTTAGTGTCATTTCATGTGCTACTTGGCGCTGATTAAGTTCATTAAGTTTTAGGCATCGTAACTTATTTTTGGGTGTCAATTACCCATGTTTGGGTATCAATCGTCAATTTTTGGATGCACTTACCCATTCACTTGGTGTTATTTCATGTGTTATTGGGTGTTTATTAAGTTTATTAAATTTAGGGTATCATTAACATATTTTTGGGTGTCAATTACCCATGGTGGGGTGTCAATTATCCATTTTTGGGTGCACACCCACTCATTGGGTGTCATTTCATGTGCTACTCAGCATTGATTAAGTTCACTAAGTTTTGGGTGCCATTAACTTATTTTTTGGGTGTCAATTACTCATGTTTGGATGTTAATTGTCCATATTTTGACGAACTTGCCATATATTGGGTGTCATTTCATGTATTATTGGTTAAGTTACCCACTTTTGGGCCCACTTACCTATCACTGGGCATCACTTCAAGTGCCACTGGCCATTGATTAAGTTCATGAAATTTTGGGTGCCATAAATTTTTTTAGGTGTCATTTACTCATTTTGGGTGCACTTACTCATTCATTGGCGTTATTTATGTGTTAATCAACAAATTGGAATTTCTCTCTCACCCCAAAATGTGTAATTGACACATGGAGTTACTTAATGGCGTCTATAAATCAACAAGACTAATGTTATTTTATGTGTTATCGACATTGATTAGTTCTGATGTTTTGAGGCGCCATTAAGTTATTTTGGGTGTCAACTACCATTTTTTGGCGCCAATTATCAATTTTAGGCGCCATTAAGTAACTTGAGGCATCAATTGTCTATTTTACTTTTGGGAGTCGTTAAGTGTTTTTGGGTGTCAATAACGTATTTTTAGATGCACTTACGTATTCATTGGGCATCAAATTGATAAAAGTGTCCAGAAAACAGCTTAAAGCACCTAAAAATATTAAATATGCACCCAGAAACTGATTAAATATGATATTGATTACTCCCTTCGTATCTCCTCATATTTCTCTCCTCTTTTCACATAATTTTATTTTTTCCTCATACTTCCCTCCTCAAATGGGTAAGAGCGCCCAAACATGGGTAGTTGACACATTAAAAATAAGTTAATGGTGCCTTTACGCCCATTGTTGGTCTTTTGGCGCCTATTTTTGTTCTCGTGACACCCGCTTTTACCATTTTGGTATGCAATCTTAGTTCCCTCATCTCTCTCCTCACTTCCCCCTCTTTTCTTTTCTCTCTCTAAAAAAATTAAAAAAATATTACAAGAGGGAAGGTGGCGGGACAAGTAGGGTAGGTGTGAGCATAATGACAGAGATGGCAGAGGAGGACTGGTGGTAGGGATGGCAGGTGAGCATAGATGGTTTGGCTGGGTGATTTTGGATGTGTTTAATGCGCATGAAGGACCGTGAGCTTGTCAAAATTTTAACCCACCTATAAATGTTGTCATCGCTTGTTGCCTTTCCAACACATTTTTGCATGAAACTTTATTCAGAATGACTCGCGTTTCTGTAGGATTCGTTTTCAAATTTTACTTGGATAATCCTTTACCAAGTGGCAAGGTGACTACTACAAAATGCTTCACGGAAAATAAATGAAGACAGAGTGCTTTCTTTGCAAAAGTCTTTTAGAAGAGCATTTTGTGTTGCTCCATCAGATATCAATCCTTCTGTGAGAAGAACAAAGGTTTTTGACATGCGATCTAGATTCACTTGGATTGCAACAATACAAGTGAGTTTTTGAAGTTGTATTATAAGGCAGTGTGCACACATGGCAACATTTGTCATAATTCTTTGTTATTGTGACCTGGTAGTTCTCTTTTTCCACTACTACAGAATATGCCTTTGGCGTCGGTTGTTTAACCCCCTTTGGCGACGGTTTTAAAGCGACGCCTATGTGGGCGCCGCTAAAGGTCGAACTCTTCGGCGTCGGTTTTCTAACCGACACATATATGATCTATAGGCGTCGGTTATATATAGTTGGCCGACGTCTATAGGGTTCGCGCCACAAAAGAGGGCACCACCTAGGACACTTTCTGCGTCGGTTAACAACTGAACAACCGACGCCATACTCCCAGACGACACGGCTGTGCTTCGCTGCATGGCCGTGTTTAGTACTATATGCGTCGGTTTTATACGAATAAGCGACGCCTTTTCCACCACGGCCGTGCTCTCCTGCACGGTCTGGTTGTTTGTCATATTAGGCGTCAGTTTTTATCTAATAATCGAAGTTGTAGGCCTTTGATGATGGTGTTTTATAAATAACCGACGCCTATACTTTAATTTTTTTCTTATCAGTTTGCAGGCCTGCTGTGGCTGGTCAGTAGGATGAGAACCTACAGTTCAGTTTTCTGAACTGCAAGTTTAAGACATCCATTGATATCAACCTACAAACAGGCCACAAACCTACAAAATCAACAAATATTTTTTCACACAAGTAGATACATTCAGACATCAATTCAATTCTCACATTCACATATGTAGAAATATTCAAATACACGTAGAAACATTCAGACATGTATAAACATTCAGAAATATTCATTTACAAAATATAATTCAGCATCGCTATCAGCATCCCAATTATATCTTACAATCGCCACTGCTTGTATGGCTTTTGCCCATTCTTCTCTTATTTCATTTAATGCTTCCATCGTATATGGAGCATGTACATTTTTTAAGCGTTTACCTATAGTGTGGTCAGTTTTAAACACCTACAAAGAGAATGATGTATATATATAAGTAATAATATAAAAATAAGATTGATATATTTCATACTAACTAATGAGACTATATATAATACCTCATGTATGGTATTAATTTCCAATGCGGCATGTCGGATAATCATCTGCATAAATCGCATCACATAGTATGCGCATGCCCAGCCGTTGTCTTGTGTAGCGCACTATAAATTGAAACATACAAAATATTAAAAAATACAACTAAGCACAGTTCACATAAATAATATATACATTGGAGTCGGGAACTTACTTTTACATTCTCCCAAATTATTGGCTGGTTCTTTCTCCTTGGGACATTTCCTCCAACATTTTTCAATGCATCTAAACCCCTACATGTTAATGTAACACAGTAAATTGCATAATTAAATAGTAATGTAATAACAGATGTTAACGGATATAAAAATGAAATATTTCTCACTAGAATAATGGCATTCTCAATATGTGTCCAATTTTAGTGTTTAATGTACTTCCCGCAGGATCTAGATAATAAATAGTGAACGTCCCGGGGACAATAACTAGTAACTCCCAATATCTACCGCTAGAGGTAAAAAAGTTAAAAATTAATAACTCAAAATGCATAATAAAAATGGAATTTTCTTAAGTCCAAATTATAAATAAAGTAAACTTACTTGACATTGAATGGAGCTATTATTATCGTCTTCTTTTGCTGACCGAAAATTCTAAAAGCATCTATACAGTATTGTTGAACACTATCAGAGTCTTTAGCTACCATACTAATCAATGATGGAATAAAAAAACCCACATGATCAAATGCAAATTATTTGCATTGATCTTCGACTAAGTAGCTGCTAAACATGTACTACGTATGCATTAATATATAAGAAACCAGATCACCAGATCTTACATAAGGTATATGGATGTATAAACAAGATCTCACCTTATCCATGTCTCTATCATTGATGTATTCAGCCAATCATACATAAACAACTTAATAATATCTTGTATAAATAAAGAGTTATCGTATGATTGACCTGCATAATCTGCTTCTAAAGAAACATTTATAGGGCAATGTATATTATGTGCTCGTAACCAACATGCCATTCCCCTACAAGCAGGACCTAACATGTATTTTAAGTCAGTTGGAACCCAACTTGGTAATGTAGGAAGTGGAGGTGGAGGCCTAGGTGCTCCGGGTGTCTTCTTTTTAACATGTATATATAATTTCAGATCAGTTGACCTCATATATACACATTAACAATCTAAAGTAATGTAAATTTGTCTTACAATTTCAGTAGTGTAGACGACATCTGCTTTGGGCCACAATATCACCCCGCCTTCTGCCTCAGTAAGTGTATCAATATCTGGGTGGGGATATGGCAATGTAGCTTCCCTCCAATTGGGTAACACACGTATCGGGCTCACACGAACGTAGCCCTGTGGCATTGGAGTCCCGTGAAACATTGCCCCAGGAAGGGACGGGTAAGCCTGCGCCTCTGCAATAACATAGTCTTGCATTCTTAAGCGGCATGGCTTCAATGCCTACAAATTTACATAAAGAATATTATACATATATACATATCATCTTGGAAAGACTAGCTACAATGTCATAAACAATACTTACAGCAGACGTGTTAGGTGATGGGTCTCCAGGATTACTCACAGTCTTTGCATCAGGAGAAGAGTGGGTCGCCATAGGCTGATTGGAAGCCTGAGATGCCTGCCACCACACTATTTCTTCCTTGACCTTCTCAGCAACTATATCATTGACCTTCTTGGCAACTATATCCTCAACTCTCTTATTCTCCTATACATGGATAAAAGAAACATTATCTTCTTATTATTGAATTCCCTTTTGCAGTAACATTCTAAAAAAAGAATAGGTTACCTCTTCTTGTGAAAGTCCCGCTCTGGGTTTGCACTGAGATGGCCCAAAGAATGCTTTGATGCCCACACCAGTGCATGCACCCCTAACACGTCCAGGATGCTCTGGGTTACCCAGAGCAGCTGTCAATTCATCCCTTGTGCCCTGAGGGATGAACGTGCTTTGTTTCCTCTGCTCGTGCAGCTCCCGCTAATCACCATCAACAGAAATTGGTAAGTTAACACCACAAATAATCAATATTCAAATGATTGATCTAAGAGTTGTATTTTACCATTTTCGTAGTCACCTCAGCAGTTACGGACTTCTTTATTTCACCCTTCTTGTTTTGCCTCCCAGCTATCCAGATATCATGGCGAGGAATGGGTGTGGCAGACTCTTGAGTAGGAGTAGACTCCTGAGTAGCCGCAGACTCCGCCTGTAGTCTTTGGTGAACGCTTGGATAGCCCTTTGGATCCATAGTGTGGTCATGCACATTCAGTACACGCCTTGCTTTTTGCGCGTCACTGAGGGCCTAGTTAGTATGCACATTAATGATTAGGTTAGTAGCACTAAATGTTAATCTTGAATAGGTGAATACAACGTATATTAATTAAATTGGGAGTGACGCCTAATACCTTGAATTCTTCAGATTTTCTTGAAGCAACAAAATTGTCCCAATCTTCTTTGTCCAAGAAGTTCAACTGTTCAAGGGATAACTTCTTCTTCTTATCACCATCTTTTATGTATTCTCTGTTGAGATTTGTCCTATAGTTCCTAAGTATCTTTCCAGCGTGTTGCATCACGCTTTTATGATGCAGCTTCTCATCCAATGCAAACAGATTCTGTAAAATAGAATTCTTATTAACTAGTATCCAAAAATAGAATTTCATATAATATAATTTTTAATCACAAAATAGAATTGCAAATAATAATAACTCACGCATAAATCCTTCCATATCAAGTCTATCTTCCCCTGAGGAACTTTATGCCAATTATCATACTTAATACCACAATGGCTTTGAGTGACACACCCAAGATAGTTTACAAAATTATTGCGGTTCACTCCAATTGCATTTCCTCCATTATCAAACTCCACAACCAATTTGGATCCACTACCACTTAGTGCTATTAACTTCTTCAACAGAGTGATGCCCTTTTTCTTGTTAAGTATTTGGTGATGCACATCAAGTTGCTCCAGTGCTTCAGTGGGTACATGTGCATCATCAACCTAAAATTTGACAAAAATAAACACACTGAATTAGCGCAATATAGAAATATGGGATATATGACATAACTAGAAGATAATGAATTTTATAGAAATATAGGATATGTTCTTAGAACTTACATTGGTATCCTCACCATGCTCGTCATGGACAACATGCTCATCATGGACTTCATGCTCATCATGGTCAGCCATCTGAAAATGTCATTAAAAAGGCAAACATTTAGCATTTGTTTTAACTAGAAAAAGGCAAACATTTAGCATTTGTATTAACTAGAAGATAATGAAAAATCAAATCTGAAAATGATATTGATATTAAAAAAGCAAACATTTAGCTTCAATAAAAAAATATAAACATACATGCCTCTAAAATTGTGATCTTTTATCAATTAACAATCCTTCATTGTGATCTTCGCGCACATATAAGTCATCATTAGCTTCAATATTTTGTGGAGTTGGAAACCCAACAGAGAATGGACTGGAGTCATCATACTTATCATAGTACTCTTCTTCATCTATAGGATCTTCAATGAACTGTCTTTTACCATGAAGAACAACCGACCATTTATCATTTGCAGGGTCATCGATATAGAATATTTGTTTTGCCTGTGATGCCAATATGAATGGTTCACCCTTCTCGCCAATCTTTTCAAAGTTCACCAAAGTGAAACCCAATTCATCCACTATAACTCCTTTGGTGTTATCAACCCTATTACATTTAAAGAGCAGAATTCTGAAATCTATGTAGTCAAACTCCCATATGTCTTCAATGACACCGTAATATGACATTTTAGCTTCACGTGGACTCTTATCCTTTGCACTTGCAAAATACATAGTCGACGCTTGAAGAGTGACCCCACTGTTTTGGACGACACTCTTATCATCTTGACGCTTTGTGTAATATGTGAACCCATTAATGTCAAACCCTTCATAAGACATAACATTCGGTTTTGGTTTAAAGGTGAGGCATTTGATAGTTTCTGTAATATCATTTGGTGTTTGAGATAGTTGATGTAAGACTTTATCTTCAAACCACTTAGTAAAAGTCTTATTATGCTCTCTAGCAAGCCACATTGAACTTGCTTGAGGATGTTGTCTCTTGATGAAATTGGTATGTTCCTCGATATAAACACTCACTTCGTCCATGTTGTGTAAAATATACAAGTGAGCTTGTTCCAACTGCTCACGGCTGATTACTTTCACCCGTGATCCCAAAATTCCTTTGCCCTCCTCAATATTCTTGTCATTAACAGGAGTGTTATTACTACTCAGAAAGTCATTGCAAAAATCCATAACCTCTCTCGCCACATAACCTTCAATAATACTCCCTTCAGGCCGATAACGGTTTCGAACATCACCTTTAAAAACGCTCATGTATCGTTCAAAGGGATACAACCAATGCAAGAAAATTGGTCCCAAGATTTTCACTTCCCTAGTCAAGTGGACAACAAGATGTACCATGATATCAAAGAATAAAGGAGGGAAATACATCTCAAGCTGACATAGGGTAACAACCACTTCTCTTTGCAAATTATCGAGAGTATCAGGGTCAATAACTTTGTTGCATAGACTATTGAAAAAGAAACAAAGTCTGGTGATTGCAAACCTTACATGCTTCGGCAATATAGATTGAATTGCCATGGGCAATATTTGTTGCATTAGAGTGTGACAATCATGAGATTTAAGACCTATCAACTTCAGGTCTTTCATTGATACCAATCTACGGATGTTGGATGAGTAACCATGTAGCACCTTAACATTTACCAAGCATTCACAAAAAGCTTTCTTCTCCTTTCTAGACAACGTGTAACAAGCGGGAGGTAAGTATGTTCTTTTATTACCCATTTCACGTAATTCTGTTAATTCTGACCTTATTCCCATTTCACGTAGGTCCAGTCTGGATTTTATCCCATCTTTAGTCTTACCTGGTATATTTAACAGAGTACCAATGATGCTATCACAGACATTTTTCTCAACGTGCATTACATCGATACAATGCCTGATTGTCAAAGAACTCCAATAAGGAAGATCCCAAAATAGTGACTTCTTCTTGAATGAAGAATTGTCACTCCGTGTGGCCATTCTACATTGTGATTTCTTACCAAATTCATTGACAATGTCTTTTACTCTTTCATAAACAAAATCCCCTGGTATAGGTTTAGGTGCACTCCGTTCATCATTCCATCCATTGAATGCTTTGTGCTTCCTACGATGCGGATGGAATTTTGAAAGAAACCTTCGATGACCAAGATATACAGTCTTGCTGCCATGTTTTAGTCTTATTGAACCAGTGTTTTCTTCACATATAGGACATGCTTTAGCTCCTTTGACACTATATCCAGACAAATTCCCATATGCTGGAAAGCCATTAATAGTGCAAAACAACATAGCATGCAAATGAAATGTCTCTCTTCCTGAAGCATCATAGGTCATCACACCTTCAGCCCAAAGTTTCTTTAAGTCATCAATCAGAGGTTCAAGATAAACATCGATATCATTTCCGGGTTGTTAAGGGCCCGATATCAACAACGACAGCATAACGTACATATTTTTCATACACATCCAGGGAGGAAGATTGTATATAACAAGCATGACTGGCCAAGTGCTATGTTGGCTGCTCAATGTCCCGTACAGATTCATCCCATATGTACAAAGCCCAAGTCTTAGATTCCTATCTTCTTCACAAAATTTGGGGTATAATAGATCAATCTTCTTCCACTGTGGGGAATCAGACGCATGTCGTAGGATCCCATCATTATTTTTCTTAACATCTGCATGCCACCTCAAATTCTTCGCATCTTTCGGATTTGCAAACAAGCATTGAAACTGTGATATTATAGGTAGATACCACAACACCTTGGCAGGAGAACCAGTTTTGGACTCCCCTGAAGTCGTCAATTTATAATGTGACACACCACATTTTGGACAATCTTTCAAATCTACATAGTCCTTTTGAAATAATACGCAATCATTCGGGCATGCGTGTATCTTCTTGGCCTCCATTCCCATTGGGCACAACATTTTCTTTACCCGATATGTTGAGATTGGCAGCTCGTTTCCTTCAGGAAGCATTTCTTTCAACAAAGTCAACAATTCAGTGAAGCTTTTGTCGCTCCATCTATTGTTAGCTTTCAACTTATACAATATCAACACAGTGCTAAGCTTCGTAAAATTAGCACATCCTGTGTATAACTGTATCTCAGAATCATGCACAATGTTTCTAAAGATAGGAGGTGGATCGGTGTGCTCTACCCTATAACTATCCAGCATCGCATCAACGATGTCTACTGGAACTGGTTTGTTCACATCTACGTCATCGGAGGCAATTTCTTCTTCCACCCAAGCACTGCTATCGACATCTATTGGTTTCGAGTTTGAAATCTCTCCATGCCAGTGCCATTCTGTATAGCCTTGTACAATCCCGTTGCACATGACATGACTTTTGATTTCCTCACCAGTGTTGACTTTCAAATTGTTACTGCAATGCCTACATGGACAGTAGAACCTATCTGTAGGTTTTTTCCTATGTTCCTCGGAAAAACAAACTGATCAAGACCAGATATAAACTCTGGGGTGCAGCGATTGCGAATGGACATCCATGATCTATCCATTCAATGATCAAAGAGAAAACAAGTATATATTAGGACAAGATTAGGGTATACACTTACATACTATCCAAGATTTACTCCTATTACAGTCCCAAACTGGGGACTATCCAAGATTTACTCCTAATGAGTAAATCTTGGACGGGTTTCTAGGCCAACAAACACATGTGATGTCATTCTTATATATAATTAATGTGTACCACCTATCCCATCCTTGAACACCTAATCTAACTAGTAAGTGTATAATGTGTATTGGGTTTTTAAGAAAATTTCGGCAGCATTTCCCCGCTGTTCTCTAAGTACATATGTAGTTAGAGAACAAATGGGGAAATGCTGCTGAAATTTTCTCAAAAACCCAATACACATTCTACACTTACATCCTAAGTGAGATTAGGTGTTCAAGAACAGTCCCAAACCGGGGACTATCCAAGATTTACTCCTAATGAGTAAATCTTGGACGGGTTTCTAGGACAACAAACACAATAATAGATATCTACAATGAAGCCGGACTCCATACAAACAGTATATAATTTAGTGATTGTTCATTCTAATTTATACCAATGTACAAGTAATATAAAGAACAATGATTGTTCACTTTCTAGGCCAACAAATACATGTGATTTCATTCTTATATATAATAAATGTGTACCACCTATCCCATCCTTGAACACCTAATCTCACTAGTAAGTGTATAATGTGTATTGGGTTTTCAAGAAAATTTCGGCAGCATTTCCCCGCTGTTCTCTAAGTACATATGTACTTAGAGAACAAACGAGGAAATGCTACCGAAATTTTCTTGAAAACCCAATACACATTATACACTTACATCCTAAGTGAGATTAGGTGTTCAAGAATAGTCCCAAATTGGGGACTATCCAAGATTTACTCCTAATGAGTAAATCTTGGACGGGTTTCTAGGCCAACAAACACAATAATAGATATGTACATGTTAGGGTTTCATCACAATTGATGTTAGGGTTTCATCAATGTTAGGGTTTAATCAAATCAAATTAGGATGCTAGAATGGACAAGTTTAAATCTTATTTCAACATCCATCAAAATTTACTGAATTAGGTCAAGCATTAGGATTAGAAGCACAAATATATACAAGAAAAAGATTTGTTCGTATCCTAGAATTTACATAAAGCATTACATATAGATTTGTTCATATCCTTACCAACAGCAAACACGACTGTGCTGCCCAACACGGCCGTGGTAGGCCAACATAGACACGGCAGTGTTTGCTGCAAGTAGGTAAAAAGCTAGGGAGAAAGGCTACGGCTAATACCTGGAGAGCAGACTGAAGCTAGGCGGCGCGGCGGGCGTGAGCAGGGAGGAAGGAGCGGGCGGCGTCGGCGACGCAGGACGAAGCTAGGGCGGAGGCGACACAGGACGAAGCTAGGGCGGCTACGGCGACGAGGACGAAGCTAGGTGGCGGGCGGCGGCGGCGACGCAGAGCAGCAGCACGGTCGGCGGCGACGGCGAGGCGAGGCCTGGAAGCATAGGCAGAATCGGCGACGGCAAGAACCAACAGGCAGCTAGCGGGCGATCGAGCAGCAGCTAGCGGGCGATGAAGACAATGAAACAGGTACCGGTGTGATTGATCGTGGGTCTATTAAGTTCGTAAAGGCGTCGGTTATCAAATACAAACGACACCTAAAGTCTTCGGTGTCGGTTGATAGTAAAACACCGACGCCCAACTAGACAACCTTTACCCTAAATTTTTTGGCGGGAACCATTATCAGTGTCGATTATCGAAGGATAACTGACACTGAAAGTGGGACTTTTCGCACAAATTTTCATTTTAAATAGGCGTCGGTGAATTGTTAAAAAACCGACGCTGTAGGTGACCTAAAATGTTTTCACAAGAAAATTGGATTTTGCGGGCGATTTTAGGCGTCGGTCTGTTATAACCAGCTGACGCCGAATATAAAGCGGTACTCGTGTCTGGCTGGTCTTCGAATATAGACGTCGGTTTGCATAAATAATCGACGTCTAATATTATAGGTGTCGGTTTTCCTAAATAACCGACGCCCAGAAAAGCAACACTGAACGCTGTTTCTGTAGTAGTGAATTCCTCTAGGTGTGATACATTGGAACATACGAACTATTGAAATGTATACATTTATAAGCAAAATTCATGAAAATCTATAGGTAAGTACTTATTCTATGTTCATTATTTTGTCACTTTTAATGTTTTATAGTCATCGATGAAAATTTTTACCTAAATGAAATGATGAAAACTTCTATATGTACTTGGTATGGGCACTTGGTACAAAATGTACTGTGCACAACATGCTAGGGTTTAAAGTCTTTAACCTGCAACACGATTTTTTATTTAAGAGAAGCATTTGAACATGCACATATAGGTATTTGTTACTTAAATTTAGGTAATTTATTGTGATAACTAATTGTCCAAGATGTTTCATTTTAACGTAACTCATATTCCAACATTTAGTACAATACATATGTAATGTCAATATTATCTCATTAATTTGGTTCAATGATAATGGCATGAAATTTTCAACATTTTAGACATATTCACTACGTTTATGAAAAAAGTACATTCTCTCTATTGACATGAATAGCATGCTAACTAGATGTTTTGTAAGATCATATAAAACTAGACATTTGCTTCTAGCATCTATATCATGAATGTTTTATTTTTAGTCTATTTTACTATTTGCTACCTCTAGAATAAAATTTCTGGCCTCGTCATTAATCACAACCACTTGACATAGTAAGACTCATATATCATATGATTTTTACTTGACATGGTAAGTACTATGTTGTGTGGTGTCCCCCTGAAGTAATTTTTCTGTGAGAGGCGGCTACTCAACAAAGTAGTGTTGTTATCATGACTAAGGTGATCAGAGATGGAGGTATGATGGGGATCTCCTTCAACCTATGCATAATGGCATCACGGTTATGGCGGTGGGCTGGGCGGACGATGGCAGATTGGACGTGGCGGCAAACTAGATGTCACATTGATTTGGTTAGGATGGCGGGCTGGATGCAATGGTGACGAGTTGGGTGGGACGACAGCTAGAGGGGGAGAGAGCCACGTCAAATAGCCTATGTTTGGTTCAGGCGTGGACCGGGTTTAGGCCTTGTCGCGTAGCGACACGTAGGACCAAACCAGTCCGGCTCGGGCTGGGTTTCCGTTTGGCAAGGAGACTGGTTCGAGACCCCGTTTTGCATTTAGTAAGTCTCGTTTTGAGCTTGACCCAGTACAGGTAGAGGCAGGTTTGGAATCTCAAACTCAGTTTACTCCCTCGCGTCCCTCGTCCCTCGCGTCGCGTCTTTCTCCCTCTCTCCCTGGCGAAGCAGCTTTCCCCCCTTGTCTGCTCCCGATGCAGCTAGCTTCAGTGCTGCTGGTACCTCACCCATGAAGTAAATGCGAGTAGGCTACCTCGATCTGCAATGGTTGGCCCGGTCAAGCAGCCGCTAGGCTTCCTGCCTCCTGCCACCGCCGAGCTAGGTCGGTCAGAAGCAAGGTTCCGATGCTTGGAAGAAGGCGAGCTAGGTCGGTCAAAAGCAAGGTTCGCCACGTCTGCCATGAATGGTCATGTCGTCCACAGAAGAAGGCGTAGGCGGCACAGAGGAATCTGAAACCCTAGTCAGTGTTGTGCCTTTAAATTGGGGGTGTGGTGCTGTGAGGTGCTGGACTTCTACACAAGCTTCTTCGCCGAAGTGTTGCGAGGTGTTCCGCAGAAGATCGTTGCCACTCGCTCGTGGTCTGTCGGCGCTGCCCAGGTCGACGTTTGTGCCCAGGTTCCGCCGCTTCCGTCGTCACTCCAAGGAGAGATTTTTCTCAGGTTGGTCTCTGGGTAGGGTAGAGGGTTATTTCAGTTTTAGGGCACAATGTCGAATAGGGAACAATGTCGAATAAGTACCAAAACATTTGTGAAATGGTGTTCTTTATCGAAACATGTACGGTTGAATCTGATGTTATCGTCATTTCAGTTGAGTTTCAGTTGTTAGATTTTGATTTTGATTTTGAATAGGGCACAATGTTGTTGATTTTGATGCTTTTCCTGTTGTTTACTCTGCACAGAACATACTTGTTATTATTTTGATGCTCTAGACGAGCATGGTCTCTGAACTGATGTGGTCTGTAGTATGTGTTGGTCTAAGAAGCACGATTTCAATAGGAAAAAAATTGATTCCTATAGACTATTGATAACATTATGAAGAATGTGACTCTCTTACTTTATAGTGATGATTATTTAATGAGTCTAACATTTTCAACATTCAATTTAATAGAAAATTGAACTAGCAGAGATACATGACACTCACATTCAATTTATCAACTACATTTTAAGAAAATAATATGTTTCCATCGTCCTGTTTATATATAAATAAGTAAACAATAATAAAAAATGGAGAGTCTCTTATACAGAAAGATGTGTAATTACTATATAACAACCCTTATTGAACCTATAACAACTTGCTTCTCATTATGTAGCCATTTTTCTCATTAGATCCTTGAACCCAACCCCTTTTGATCCTGTGATGTTAGTCACGTCATTGTTCTCCCTCTCTGTCACTGCTATTGGTACTGTTGTTTTCATGGTGTTGTATTTGATAAATAGTGGCGCCACCACTTATCATATGCTCCAATACCACCTTCAGTATTTATTTTGATTTTTTCTCACCTCCAATAAATATTTTTGATGCTCACATCACAGATGCCTCCCATCACTACCACCTCCTTAATTTTCTTCTGTCACATGTCTTGATACTTTTCTTCTTCAATCACTCTCTATTTTGTTTTTGTTGCTTGTGCCACATCTATTGTTGTTTCTTCTCCACACATAGGATTCCATTAACCATTTTCGTACCTTGATATTTAGTATGAAACAAGCCATAGAACTTTAATTGTGATTGCATGCATACTATATGCTACAAAAAATGATTGAGAAGGTGATGGGTTTTCATTTAGTTTGAGGGTGCATCATTATGTATGCTTTTTTATCATGCTTCAGTTACCAAATATAAAAGTCAACACAGTATGGCTATCACATGTGAAATCCATAAAAAGTTGGTGATTTTTACCATATTTCCTACATCCATTACATTATGTATGCACACTCCTATAGACTTTATTTTATGAAAAATATTTGCATAACCATGTGGGTGATATTCTATTTTTTAATCACCTCACTTAGGTACCAAATATGTGTAATACATCACCTTATAAATAAAGGTGATATCTTGGTATGCTTACAATTTATATAACAATGAAGTTGTATACCCATTGCACTCTGTAGCCTCATCATGGGAAATTCCAGTGGCATCAACACGATAGTCCTCTTGCAATCTTGGTTGTGTAAAAAGCACAACTCTGTTAGACTTGCTAATGGAGCCTAGAAAGTGTGTTTCTATATTGGAACACGCTAAAACAATTGTAGTTATCTAGACACACACCTTGTTACTCACTTTTATATGCTACTTTTGAACCATGTCATTATACCTTTATTTCTGATGCTCTATTACTAACATTTAGATGACTAAAAACTAGATATCAGTTGAAGATTTGTCAAAAAATATTATTTGTATATGTAATGAAGGTCTTTGCAGTTACCTTATCATATGTACAAATAGTTGATTTAATGTATGCCATACGATCTACCTATATGAAGATGTGATAAAATTTAAAATGTTATATATGTGACAGTGATCTAGGATTATAACTTCATATATCCGTGTCTTCTTATTAGACATTAAATGTTTGAATTGATCATCATGCCTTGGGGTAAATGTATGAATTGATCAAATTACATGTCTACAAATTCAATGATCAGTAGTCCTTGTAACTTATGTCATTCAGATAATTTCTGATTGTTCATGCTTCAGTTCATTTATTGCTCTATTTCCTTCTACGACTTCAACTGAATAAGTACTAGAACCGTAGCAAGGTTTTGGGTATGTACTAGTTCACATACATGTGGTACCAGGGCCATTCTCATTCATTCATAAATCAAGGAATGACCAGATTCATTTTATAAACAATATATATCAACAAACAAGATTCATTTACATTTGGAATCAATTTCTTATACATGTGCTTGGGCAAAAACAGTAACATCAAAATTATTATGCCTTGGGGTAAATGTCTGAATTGATGGGGATTTTAAATGATGGTACTATACATTTGTTTGATGGCTGAATATGGTGATATGGAGCATACACCATATCCTGTTGTTGGCTTTTCAGAAAGATGTTAGACTTGACTTGGTTTTAGTAATACACCACACTCCACTTGCATTTGAAGCTTGAAATGTGTTTTTCTTACTGAGTCTGTATTCCATCTTGGTTAAGGAGTATCCTTTCCTCTGCTGTCATATTAGTGAGTCTGTATTCCCTGGTCGAGATGCTTTCTCTGTAAACCAGTTGGACAAAAGGTTTGTTTATGCATTCCATCTTGGTTCTCGTTCATCCATTATTCCTTACTGGGGCTGGGTATGCATTCCATCTTGGTTAAGGAGTAATTACCAAACCTTTTTCAATTTGTACCATCTCCTGTTTCGAGATCATTAATTGTCTAATCATTCTATTTGATCATTAACCTGCCTACATGCTCATTGGTGTTTCATTATTTGTGTTTGGGTGTTAATCAATCAAGCTTGTCTCATTTGTGTATATTTGTAACTTGCCTATATGCTCGTTGGTGTTTCATTATTTGTTTTTCGGTGTTAATCAATGAAGCTTGTGTATATGCTGATTGAATCAGTATTGAAGGAACGCACATAAATGGTTTCTGTTGTGACTGAATTGTATTAAACATTTACACTGATTATGTAAAGGTACTAAAAAATAGAAATGTATTTTAGCACAAAAAATTTGACTGATGATCTCAGACAAAGAATTTGACTCATGTCATCAAATATTGCAGCAACTACACGAGTATGCCTCCCATCGACCCTAACCACCGTATTGTATGGACAAGAGAGTATGATGCCGCTGTGGTGATAGCATTGCGCAGACAATATGACCTAGGCAGGTGTATTTATGGTAATTTTACTGGGGACTCTTGGAGGGAAATAACTTTTGATGTCAATAATAGGGTTGGCGACGTGTATAAGTTAGACCAAATAAGATTCCGCTGGAAGAACCTTAAAAAGGACTACGTCCATTTGAAGGGTTTGACCAACAAGAGTGGCATTGGATGGGATGAAGAAAGGCACAAGCCCATTGTACCGGACACCCCTGAGTGGAAAGAGGCCATTGCGGTACGCACACTATACAGAACTTTTATCCTAACAAATTGTGACTGTACATGTAAACATGATTATCCTAATACACATATTTTTGAAAGCGTAGGCAGACAGGGACCTGACTAGGTTGCTTAGGCGCCTATTTCCCCACTACTACGACATAGAGATAATGGCGGGGAGGAACATTGCTAAAGGACACCATGCAATGTCTTCGGCGGACAATCAGATTCCTACAGATGTTGCGTCTGAGGATGATGTAAGTGTCGACTTAGGCGCGGATGATACACCCATGTACACACAATCGGCAACAGACGAGCGTAGCGTACCCACACCTACCGTGCAAAGTGAGGGTGAAAGTGCGCGGCCTGGAACAGATAACCCGTCAGTTGGGGGCAGGAGTCCTTCTACCCATACGCGCAGGAAACGACAATCAACGCCGCAAGAGCGATGTAGTCTTTCCAATGAAGTTCTGGCTGAGTTCACACAGGTTTACATAAAGGTTCACGAGTTAGGCACATCCATGTTGACCAAAGCCTATGAAAAAGAAGAGTTGGCAAACATTTTACAACATTTTAATGACAATTTCCCCGATGCCCCCACCGCTGTTTTTACTACACTTGTGAACACCATCAAGGACTCTACAAACTGCAACATCTACCTTAGCCTCAAAAACACCCCTGTAAAGATAACCTTGTGGTTAAACGACCTTTGTGAAAGGTCACAATTCGGTTTTGGCACATCTGTACCTCCAATGCCTTCATTTTATTTCCCGTCTCCGCAACAATTCCCTTCACCCAACTTCAACAGCACGTCATCTCAACAATCATTTGTGCCACCATTCCCTTCACCCAACTTCAACAGCATGTCATCTCAACAATCATTTGTACCACCATTCCCTTCACCCAATTTCAATGCCACATCATCTCACCCACCATTTATGTCGTCTTCCTCTACACCCAACTTCCCAGGCACATCATCTCAGCCACCATTTATCCTGCCACCCAACTTCCCAGGCATGCCACCGATGTGGTCTCCTACATCCAGTGATGGTGGCCCATCGAGAACATAATTTCACGGTTTATTTTGTATGCATTTGATTTTTATTATTTTCCATCCAATTATTTACATTTGATTGACTGTTGTAATAATTTATTTTCCGCACACACATTACTTATCCGTACAATTTCATTTGATTGAGTGTTGTAATAATTTATTTTTTGCATGTGAATTGGATTGTCTTATGTTGTAGCATTTATTATGTTGTTGTTTTCATTGTACATGTAGGCATCATGTCTGCCAATGACCAACCGCAAACACATGACATGCTCAACAACATTTTATTAGATACCTTATTGTAGCCAGTGATTCACGTTGGTGATTTAATTGCTGACTCTATTGCATACTCAATCATGGACGCAGTAGACGTTGATGCCTCCACACCACCTCGTATCCCTAGGTCTATTAGCATCAGGAGTGGCCACATAAAGGTCTTCGAAATATTGAACGGTCACGAACAAAGGGATTATGACCTATATCGAGTGCGTCCACAAACTATAATGGCCCTTGTCGACAAGCTTGAGAGTCATGGCTTCTTGCGAGGTAGTAGAGGCGTCACCTCAGTTGAGGCAGTCTACTATTTCCTGTAGATAGTTGGCCATGGACACACAAATCGTACTTTAGCGGAGGACTACATTCACTCCGGTGAGACCATTAGCAGAAAGTTCAACGAAGTCTTGGACGCTGTTTGTGCGTTGACCCATGACTACATTGTCATGCAAACCACAACTACATGCACGACAACACATACTCGCATTTTACATAATGCAAGGTTCTACCCATACTTCAAGGTAATAGTTACCCCCCAATAAATTTAATTAATTTTCAAACATTCTGTATGTTTACAACATTATTTTGGTTTATAGAATGCCATAGGGGCTATTGACGGAACACACATCCCTGTCTTGGTCAGCAGAGACAAACAAAATCGATACCGTAACAGAAAAGGGAATGTCTCTCTCAATGTCATGGCTGTAGTAGACTTCTCCATGGAGTTTACATATGTCCTCACTAGGTGGGAGGGTTCGGCTGCCGACCAAAGGGTCCTGCAATCGGCAAGGACCCATAGCGGGTTTACAGTTCCGCCGGGGAAGTTTTACCTGGTAGATGCAGGGTATGCCAACACTTGTCAATTTGTTGCACCCTATCGCAACACAGCATACCATATTGCTGAGTACCGAGGAAACAGACATTCCTACACCAGCAAGAAAGAGATGTTCAACCACAGACACGCTCAACTACGTAATATTGTAGAAAGAGCATTTGGGGTGCTGAAGAGACGGTTTGCGTACCTTAAGAAGGGGCCAACATATCCAATTCATTCGCAGTGTCGCATCGTACTTGCTTGTTGTATCCTATACAATTTCATCCGACGACAAAATGACAGCGACACCATAACGGATGACCCACTTTATGAGAATTCATCGTCTTCTATTTCCCCACCCGGCGTTCCCCCGAGTTCAGGGCAAGGTTCAACTCAAGCTGATTCAAGGGAGGGTGAACTCTTACGTGAATCCATTGCTAATCAAATTTGGGGGTCGCGATAGTACAATATATGTAATAGATTTATTCCCGAATTGGTTTTCTAGATCCTGATCTGAATCGTCACATTGTGTCAACATAGGTTGTCTTCAAATGGAGAACGGAATGCCTCACTGTCAATGCGACCTTCAATCCACTGTACGCGTATATATGGATGCCGAGGATGCACAAAACGGACGTTTTGAAGACAACAACCCACACATGCCATATTTTACGTTTGGTAGGGTTGTGAATCAAAATAGATGTCATATGAGGTTGCCCGCACAACGGGTTGTACCCACAATTTCCACACTAACCGTCGTTAGGGCTGCAATGCTTTCACAACTTGCATATGCACGCAGTGAACGTCAGCTATGGTCTTCCCAGTGTGACTTTGTCTATTCCACCAGAGCAGACATTGATAGGCTACAATTTGAAATTACAGATCTACGATCGAGGTCCCAATATCTTCGCCAACGTCTACACATAACTAGCGACGACAACACTTTAAATGAGGACTGTTACAATACATCATAGATGTATAACATCTTTGATGTATGTCAAACATTCATAATATAACCTTGATTTTATGATTGAACAAACCATGGGGCCTATCTTGTATGTTATTGTTTCAATTTTCAATCAATCTTCATTACCATAAATCCTTTGACTGATTCAAGTGCATGGTGTAGATGTCTATTTATCCAACTGAAGTTGTACGGTGTGACTGTGGGTTAGACGCAACCTTGCGACTTAACACGGACGATGCAGGGTTGTATGACTTTGGAATTCTTAGTGAAAGACCTGGCGAAATGTATTACATATGTCCTTCTCGCGAGGTGTGCTTGTACAAACACACATATTAGGTAGCCACTCTGTACGTTACACATTCGTTGTCATTTATGTAAACTTCATAATACATTTTAGGTGAAAGATCGTTGCAGATACTTTCGTTGGGCACTCGATCTCAGGCCTACAATTGATTCATTGAAAGCTGAGATTGTGTTACTCACGCTCGAGTGCAAGTTAGTGTGGGGTCAGGCTATGAACTTGAAAGATTTTGTTGAAATTCATCACAACCACCATGATGTTTACACCAACAAAAAGTATGATCATGATTATCTAGAACGCTACGTAGAAGAACTGGAGGAACAATCTAGGCTTCTGTTGGACACTCCTTCACCCCCGATGACGCCGTAACGTCAAATGGCGGCCATACTTTTCATTCACCCCCGATGACGCTGGAGAATGACTATCAATGGATGTTATGAACATCATACACTTGTTTAATTTAGGCACTTTTATAAAGGGCATATTACATTTTAAGTGGTATGAAAATTTTCTTCATGTTGATGAGTGTTTTATTAATGATGTATGTTATTATAATTGTAGATGTCGACATCGCGTGCAAAGGCAAAGGCAAGGGTAAAATTTGAAAAACTTTTGATGTCACCGGAAAAAAATCATAAATATGTTGAAGATAACCTTTTATGCACAAAACCATGTTGCAATCACACAAACGAGGAGGGAAAAATGGGGATCGATGATCAAGTCAAGGGAAAAGTCCTCAAGGGCAAAGTCAGTCAGCATGTTCCTCATTTGCCATTGTTGTTTGATTGGCCAAAAGACGACATCAAACAACAAAACAAGCAGCCGGTGCAGGAACCATGTAGGCTTCTGTTGGACACTCCTTCACCCCCGATGACGCCGTAACATCGAATGGCGGCCATACCTTTCATTCGCGTCATCGGTTTTCCATTTTATTTTTGTTTTTTGGAAGTTCCCGTGTTAAGTGTTGTCGATTGTTTCTTAAAAACGAATATGCCATGCTCTTTTATTTGGAACTTACATATTAACTAATATGCTTAGTCATTCGACGCCTCCTCATTTTGTGTGGTGTTCGGAGCATGATATGGTTCTCAGAGGTAGGATGAGAACCCAATATGATTTGGAAAGGTGTGTTGATGGAGTGTATACGACAGAGGCTTGGATGGAGGAAAAATCATAGAATGATAATAAACCTAATACATGATAGTAGTGAACTTAGGTGAACATAAGAGTTATTATTGTTCTTCTTGTTATTTTTGTTCTTCTTATCTTCTTGTTATTTTTCTTCTTCTGTTCTTCTTCTTATCTTCTTGTTGTTCTTGTTCTTCTTGTTTATTACATGTAACATGGGATATCATTTTCCTGTAAAGGAGTATGATCTATCAAACAGTGAGTTTATGAGACGCATCTCCCTTCCCCTACCCTGGATGTGTGAGTCGTTTAACATAACTCCTGGCTATGCTATTATGGAGTTAGGCAGAATAAACTTTGATGTACAGATCAGGTGGTCTACACCTGAAGAACGAATATGGAATAAGAAAGGAAAATATTTAATCATGGATGAAGGTTGGGCTGAAATGTTGGAGAAACTAAAAGCCAAACCTGAATGGACTGTCACCCTACAACCAAAACCCGAAGACGACGGTCACCCTAAAACCTTTTATTTGTAGATTCATGGTGATGGGGACAACTCAGAATTCCTTAGGTATATTTACCCAAGACCAGAGAATTATATATCATCAACTTCAGACTCGGATGATGCCGTGTTTGTGAGAGACTGCCACCAACCACCTATAGGAACACAAAATCGGCCAATCTTAATCTCCTCTACTGATGAAGAAAATGAAGTGAATGTCCCTGTTGGGGAACAAAATGAAGTGCAGGTGTCTTATGAGGAAGACCGTGAAGTGGAGGACTCTTCTTCATCAAGTTATGTTGAATCTGTTGCATCAACAAAGAATTATTAGTGTCTTCCAGAAGTTGGATTAGTTTTCTGTTTTGTGTATTGTCTTTATTTTGCTTATATAGCATTTCAGGCTTGTTATGGGTGCCTGCCCACTAAGATAATTTATATTTATCGAATGTAGCTGAATCTGTTTTACTTCAAAAATGATGTTCATCTTTGACTAGTTAAATCTTGAATTTTTTAATTTAGTTGGATTACTTTTAATGATGCCCCACAATACATCATTATAGTTTTTATGATTTTGTTGTTCTTGATGTCTGTTTTTTTAGAGGAGCTTATCCTAATTGGTTACGTATACGTGGTTGCATTTATCTCGGGTTAATCACAACCCTTGATGTGCTTCATCATATAGTTAGCATAAGCATAGAAGTATACGTGTACTTCTACAAGGAACACATATAAAGTAGAACATGTATCATGATAGTTGACTAGCCACTCATATTCAAAATGTATATCGGCTAAAAACTTATTTCTTGGTCTGACGGGGTTATCAGGTTACCTCATATCTTGGGGTATTAAACATAGCATGTTAGGCATATTCAACCTCAATAAAACAACCAAAACACCCACATAAACACCCCACAAAAGGGTAACACGCCTGACTCACATCTCAACAACAAAATGAGAGTTCTTAAACCAAAGTGATATAGATAACAATTAAGTTATTTTTTAGTTACTTTTTTTTAAACTTCTGTTTAAACGGCGTCACAAGGCCACATTTTTAACAACAGTTATGCGAGAATAGGACAGATTCAGCTAATCCTGCCTACAGTTGCCAAACAAAATCAGACTAAACCCAGCCTGCACAGCCAAACAGAATCAGCTTGAAACGAGTCCAGCCCCCCAGAATGAGACTGGTTTGCCAAACAGAATCAGACTGGTTTGCCAAACAGAATCAGACTCCAACAGGCCTAAACCCGTCCAAGCCAGGCAGGCTTGCATAAAGCCAGCCCCGAACCAAACAGGGGCATAGAGACTACAAAAGGCAAAGGTAGTTTTCCACGCTTGTAGGTATAGTTTTTCCACGCTTTTGACCGTGGAAATTCATATCATTCACGCTTACCAAAAGCATGAACAAAACTGTGTAAAAATGTTTCCATGTTTTTTCCTCCACCTTCTTTTTACGTGAAAATTTAATTTTTCTACGCTTGATAACGTGGAAAAGTCATATACTGACTATTCTATGTGATTCAGCGGGTAATGTTGTCCACAATAAAAAGCGTGACACAATTGGAATAGGGTAAAAAAAAAAATTATAAAGAATGCATTGTAAAGATATACAGAACATGATTACATGTCGTAGCTAGCACAACAACAACTTAATTTTGATGTTCATCTCTCAGATTATCAGTTTATGTGTGATTTTGATATATTCAGGTGCAAATAATATCACATGAGAAAATTTAGAATAAACATTTCACAAACAATTGGGAAATATTTATTCTAAATTTAGAATAAACATTTCACAAACAATTGGGGAGTATAACTTCAAAAAAAAAAGTTTGGGGAGTAATATTATTCATCTCACCTCCCATGCGACCAACTTACATCAATAAGTCTGTATTCAGCTGTACAGTAGTTTACTCCCTTTACAAAGGATACATTTTACTTAGATGGCGCCCTACGCCAATAAGTAGATCGGCTTTGCCTCGTCTGTCCAATCAAACGGCTTCAGCAACTCCATCCTTAACTTCATTACACCTCCTCTCCTGCTCGGCCTCGCCCGCCACCGACTAGACTAGTTACCTCCTCAACCACACTCTATTGGGGAGGTTGATTGAGGAGGAAGGGCGTCAGTGTGAGGGAAGAAGAGTGGGAGTTAGGGCGACCGAGGTGGGGAGGGAATTTCCGCGGGGCTGGGGAGAGCGTGAAGAGGGCACAGGATAGGAAAGGGCGGAGTCGTGCGATTTTAGTTGTGTTTATAATTTAACAAGAATTGCGTGCACGCTTTTTGATGGGGGGGGGGGGGGGCGAGAAAAAAGCGTGGAAAAATACTAAGGTTTTGTTGTAGCTTTCTGGGCAGATTATGCGAATCGGCGTCGGTTCATCTTCTACAATGTTATACTTTGAAATTAATATTGTGCGGACAAAATATCGCTAATATGCGGGAAAAAAATCACATACGTGGTTATTGCTGGCATTGATGAGGTTGAGGTGTGGATCTTGAGGTATAAGTGTGTTGTATATCAATACTCATACTTTTTGGAATATACACGCTTGGACATCCAATTTGGGACACCAAATTTTGAGGTTGTTGGTTAGACATTCAAACCCGAAGTACCTTAACACATTCAAATAGGATATATGTCAAATTGGTTGATTTGTCTCTACGGAAAGCATCCCGACTTACTTCGCGGAGTAATCACCTCATTGCATGTTACGACTTTTCATTTATACTAGTGAACGTATACGTGCACATGCATGTGACATATAAAATTTGTTAAAAATGTGCGGAGAGATGACTCGTCCGTGAAAAGATCTCTACGGTAAAAGATATTTGTGTTGGTTGTTTGAATCAAGGAACTGTTTCCGTAGGATGGAGAGAGAAATACAGAATTAAAAATAATAAGAGAGTGTGAAAATAAATATTTGTATGAGTAAAATTATTTGAAAAAAAACAAGAGAAGAGAATGAATCAAGGGAGCGCAACATCAAATTCGTTCTTTTTATAGTACTATAGATCAGTAAACAGTGTCTTTCTTAAAAGAGGGGAGTATGTCGGTTCCATACTAACAGCACCACTTCGTTGCTTGGGGAACACGCGGCAACTCAACCACCGGCTCTTCCGGGCGGCAAAGAAGAGTATGGCTTGGACCAGTCCGGCACACTCAGCATGAAATGGCGTTGGGGGAATATACGAAAATGGTGACGGAAAAGCCATTGTGCATGGCATGAGTTGCAAGTAGAGGTGGGTTCGTCACCTGTTGCATCACGTGCAGAGACAAGTGCGGATGATGGCTTCACCTCTATGGAAACCCGCTCATGCGTGTCCATCCCAACTGAAATATATAGGTTGGATGTGCATTGTACTTTGGAGTTTATGAATGGTACAGAGGGTGGAAGACATATATGATTGTTTGTGTTTTTTCTGCCATCACTAAAGGGAGGAAGATGACAATACGGCGTCATCTTGCTAAGGATTGTAGGGTCAACCAAAGTTTCACATGATTCTGTGTAATAAAAGCCTAGAAAATGAGTATGACAAAGATTGAATTCATCGTCTATTACCAAATTCTATTTCAATGCAATTGATTTCATAGGCATTCTGAATCCAAAAAGGTTGACAGTTATTCTTAACTTCCAATATGTTACATCACTCCAACCTTCAAAAATGGTTTCATCCCCAAATTATCAAGCACAAAGGGCTAATCCTACAACATGTCCTCTATGAGCTCCTGGGTTGTCTTTTCAAGTTCATGATATTTCTAGAGAACTTTCACCAGATCATGTCCTTCTTCTTTGGTTGCTTCACTCTAGAATCTAGAAGCTTTATTTCAAATATCACTAAAGGCTTGATAAATTACACATGAGAGGGGTCCTTCACATGTTTCTTAAGAGCATATACACAAACACATCGAGAATATTATCATGATAGGAGGAAGCAAACAATATGAATGCTCCTCAAACTTAACAAAGATTTCAAATGGTCCCTCACTCTTAGCGTTAAGCTTCCATATAATCGTGTACCTCGCAATGGATTAGATTGTCTTTATCATTATTAATACATAATCGTCATTCGGTAACCTCCCCATCTTTTCATTTCAACACATATCTTCGATCAATCTTGGACAACTTTCATCCTTTTCATCATCAACTGAATCTTGTTTTTAATCATCATCATATCATCTCTTTTTGGTAGTGCACACCCCAAAGACATTCCAGTGTTGTAAAGAAGCGAAATCACCTCTCTACTAATTATGGTAAACAAAACACCAATGAAAAGCAGTGGAATTTAAAACTTTAAATATATTTAATTTCATATAGGGTACATCAAAAAATTTCTAATAAGGGTGTACATGCTTTATATAAATAAAGGATCTAAGGCAGAGGGAAACTTAACTACATCAATATGTCTCCAACAAAATAACTTAAAAAATAAGTCCATGAGGGAAGAATGAACTCCTTTTCCTAGTCTTAGGTTGGTTCACCATGCTCCTATTGCGTACTCTGATCCTAAACCTGGGTGGTTGGGATCACCCAGTAAGAGGAGAATAAAGTATGTGTCAATTAAAGGAATAAGGACAAATAAAGTATAGCAAAATGTAAACATGGAGTAATGATTCCACTGTGCTAAAGAAATGTCAACAGTGTGAGGCACATAAAAGAGAATACTTGCCGTAACATCATATATTAATATTAAAGTATGCATGATAAAAGTATGATTGCATTTCTAAAGTAGGGTTGAGGCACCTATCAACCTCAACCAAAACAAATAGGTGAGGGAGAGTGGTCTCATTCCCAAACACCTACCAAATATATATAAAAGTGGGGAGGGTGGTCACATTCCCCTGGGCTCATGCCCAAACTATGGGTGGCTAGTACGTAGGTACACTACAATACCTAATAAGTCATCAAGTTATCATGCTCAATAAATAAAATGGCAATATTAAACAATAATTAATAGTGACATGGCAGGGGTATAAAACCCAAACAAGTAGTGAAATAAATGTGCCAAATGAGTATAAATGGAGAGCAAGGTATAAGTCCATGCCTCATTAAGAATATTTGGGTTGGATATCAAAATTCCCAACTGAAGGGTAAGTGTACACACTTAAACATAAATAGGATTGCACATACCTTGATGTAGAGTCCTAATTATTTCCTTCACCAACTTGGTTGTATCTATGACCACTTTAACCTAGTTACAATGTATATGTATGCATTAGGGTTTCATAAATCATAAAGTGTACGAAAATCCTAATTTTGGACCTTCTAGGAAAACCTTCGATTTAGGACTCAAAACTTAGACCAATCAATTACTTGGATTCTCTTGATCAAGAAAACATATTTATGTCTTAAATTTGGAGTTAAAATGAATTAGTTATAAATTTTAGGACTTTTTATATAATTAAAATGGTGTTTATAATAAACATCAAAACATGTATGCAAATCAATGCTTAAAAACCATAAAATCATATTCCTTGTGAAAAATACTTTCCAACGAGTATTTATTTGTATTTTTTTTATAAACTTTGATTTATTATGAATTTTATAAAATTAGCCAATAAGAAAATAGGAAAACTATAGCGTGAGAGTCATTTAAATCAGAATATAAATCGATGTAAATAACTAGTGAAATGACAAAACAATCTTAGGTGTGTGTTACTTTAATCAAGTATATGACCGCAACTTGGTCATTTAACTATGAAACGAATCTCGCGGTTGATGTATCAAAGACGCGGGTGAAAACCCTAAATTGCCCTTGCGAACAAAATCAATTGATTAACGTTATAGGGACACCAAGGTCATTTTGTGACCTAGTTTATTCCAGCTTTGGGCAATGGAGTTCGATGAGCAAGCTGAGGTTGAACTTTGGGAAGTAGTCGTAACCAAGGAAGATACACTACAAGCCAGGATCGAGAACTGGTCCTCTAGGTTTCCCTGGTCGCAGGGACCCCAGTTGCAGGTTCCCTCATGCCCAAGAACCTTGGAACCAAGTTTCGCCATGGCCGTATAGGGGAGAAAATCAGGATTCCAGCACCAAGGCACTAAATCGAGAGGTAAATCAAACTATCATGCACAAAACACTCGTGATGGCATGGCGATGCCAATGGATCAATTTTTGAGTTTAGATGACCTCTGGAAGACCAAAACAACACCTTCCATTGGAGACTTCAGTGGCGGCCTATAGGGTGCAGTGTCTGAAGAAAGAACAAGGGAAACAAATAATGTGAAAATGAAGGAGGGTCAAGGTTTCTCACCGGATCGCCAATTTGGTCGGAAGTGGTGGAGAACGCTAGGGCGAGACCAACATCATTGGAGATGAAGGAGGAGCTAGTTTGGGATTTTGGGGCTAGATCAGGAGAAATTGAATGAGGAAGAGAGAAGCTTGAGGTACAATGATGATCTACCAGACATTATATAGGCAGGGATGCCATGTAGCTTGCTCTGTAACATCGGGGTTTTGAGGCAGTTAAGCCCTATTTTGGGCACTTCTTGCTCAAGGCGAGGGAGGATGTGTGTGATAGCTCGTAAGGTTTGGGAGAGGATGATGAAATCAGAGGAAGAAGAATCACATGAAACAATTGAGTAATGAGGGAGATAGGACTCTCCAAAGGAACAGGCGTGAAATGGCCAGGGAAACATTCCTTTCGTGAGAAGCACAGAGGAAGTTGACGACCTCTAGGCCGTCCAATTGTGCGTGATGAATTGTAGATCTGATAACAGTCATTGGATGGTGAGTATGGAGGGAATTGAATGAAAATGTAATGTGTGACGTTTAATAAAACCGGAACTTTGGCTTAAATGTGACGTATAAATGAAATTGATTTCAAACTATATTCAAACTATAGTCAAATCTTGTTGAAAACTCATTTAATCCATTTGGGTGGTCAAACATTGACCAAATGATCCCAAATTTGGACCATAGGCTAATATTAATGTCTTGAATAATGATATGCAATTATATTTTCATTTTTCATGAGATATGACCCTTAACCACCATATTGTTCATTAATGTATATATTAATGTATTAAATAGGGTGAATTCATATGAAAAGACATTTCTTAACAAATCTTGAGTAGAAATTTGAAATGGACATTATAAACTCATTCAAGAGTCATGTCACACCTCTTCTTCTCTTTATGCTTTGTTAACATTTAGGAGGAGAGATAAAAGAAAAGGGTTATTTCTCTCATTAACTAACTCAATTCTACTCATTTCTTATCCCAAAAATCCATACAAACTCTAATTAATATAATCTACTAATTATTCTCTCATTAATTGTCATTTTGCATTATTAGACTCTAATTAAAACACTAGTTGAGATATTTTTGCAAAAACCCATTCATTGTAATAAATGTGGGTCAAATATAATTCACACCATTAAGTATTAATCAATTTCATAATTGAGGACAAAAAGGATAGAAAAGATAGGGAAATTTAGGGAAAAAGGCCAAAAATTATATGAAGGATATGAAAAGCTTGAAAATGGGTTAAATTACAAATGAACTCAAGATTCAGTATGTTACAAGTGCAACAAAGAATGACAAGGTTATAATAGAGTGATTCAAACAATGGCAGACCAATACTATCTTGGTAGCTATTTTGCAAGCAAATCTGACTAAAGGAGCATAATTATACCAATAACCTACCAAATCCATCATTCATACCTCAACATGAACGCTAAAATGTAAAACATACTAATTGATTGTCCATATGTGTGTGGGTGGTATGCTATACTAGAACACATGTCATAACTCATAGCCTTTTTTATCTCTACCACAACCATGAAGTGATCTTTAGGTTACAGTAAAAAATGACTACTTTTAAAACTTTATGGAAGAAAATACTATCCAATACACAACAAACCATCCAATACACATAGGCATGTGCCGTGTCATCAACCTTGTAGGTGGATTTGAAAGGTAAAAAGTAGAGGCGACTTGGTCATTACAGCTAGAACCACCTTATAACCTCTCTTTAACCTAGTCACTCTATTCACAAAGTCCATCTTTATCTTCTCCCACATCTAATATATAATCTTAAGTGAATAGAGAACACCATGAGGTTACTGATATCCGATCTAGATCTATTAGTTGGTCAAAGAAATTGCAACAAAGGTAATTGTATCCTTCATATTCATCCACCAAATCTCCTCTGCGGGTCCTTATACATCTTTGTTGTGACTGGATGAATCTTATGGATCTATAGTAGGCTCTAGAGAGGGGGTGAATTGAACTAAAACCACTTAAACATAATTCATTAGACATTCAAGATATTTCCAAGATAATATTGCAAATATGAACTTTTTGTGCAACTAAACATGCATAGAAAGGGAAAGAGGGAATGAACAAGCACCAAATAACACTAGTTATTTATAGTGGTTCCAACCTCCAAACTAGGAGATGTACATCCACTACCTAGAGGGATCAATACATAAGATTTTCAACCATGTCTCATGTGAAGCCCCGACCCACCACAAATGAGATTATGCAAAACCAAATGTGGAATTATGACTAAACATGTGGATTACTAAAGAACAAAGGAAATAAAACTAATTTCTCAAAATCACCATATGCCAAAAACTTATCACATATAAGTTCACAAGCCTCTCACATGCATTACATATCATATATCAAGGTGCTTACATCATCATTCACTATCATTCCTATCATCAACCAGTTACATGAGATACTTGTTCCACATATTTATACATATAAACATGCAATGTCTTACATACATGCTCACAAGCCCAAAAACCTCGTATCAATAATGTATCCAAAAAACACATCGAGAACAATCCCCAAAGACTTGAGTGTACAAGGACGACATCTAGGACTCTATCACCCAAAAGACTAGTAGCACATCCAACCTTATCACCTATTGCTCTTATTGATGCTCCTCCTCAGTTGCGAGATCTCTCTACCTCTTCGTGCACGACCACCTAAAAGATGTAGAAACCCATGGGGTGAGACCAAATGTCCCAGTAAGAGATATAATTCTCTACCAACGTCTATTAAAGCACAAATAACTAAGAAGGTAGATAACATACGTAGCAGGTTAAGCAGTTTCAGCTGAATGATATGTATCCAATAGATAAAGTAGGTTAGGCAACTAAGTAGTTATCATTAAGCGGTAGAACACTTAATATTCTAAGAAGGAATATGAAGAACATATATAACAATTGACTTCTCATACTGCCTTATAATTCAAGAGATCAGTACAAAGATCAGGAAAAGGGATCAATCAATTTTATTCACATTTGTCCCTATGAAAAATGTACTACACGGTTGTATTATGTATTTTATTATTGCCCTAAGGATTTGAGTCGTACCACCCAAATTCAACTGACCACTTCTATGTCAAAATTGGTTCTATACAAGGTCAATGGAAGAGTCAGAATCCACGACCTCCCCAACACCTCTTGGTTAGTACAAGAGAAAACATCACAGAGATATATTAGTCAACTGCAACAACGACATATAGTCAAGCTGAAGGATTGGCTTACGCATGGCCATCCATATCTATAACAATACCTCACCCACCTGGGTACAGGTACGGCGCTAGAAGAAAAGGCTCACACATGGCTATTCTAAAAAGAAAGGATTCACTCTCTCATAGCCATGCATATCGCATGGAGAGCAGCTCACGCATGACCGTCTCACACAACCTATAATTGTGGATGCAAGGAGGTACTCGACTTGCACCCTCACATATTCAAAAATATGCACTCTGAGTTTCTCATAAAAATGAATCGTTTCACTATCCATCACTAAGACTGACAGTGGAATGGATTTATGGCACATGGGACCTACATGATTAGAGTTTCACTTTATTAGTTATGCCAATTGAGTGTATTTTAGCATCAATCAAGTTCCAACATACAAATCCAAAAAATAAACTCTACATAGATAAGGGAATGGTGAAACTCCATAAGATATAAAATGTATAAGGTGTGAAATAGTCACATCATCACCACATGATACTTGTAACACTTCCAATCACAAGGCCATCACCAATGTCACATCACTGAGGAATATAAATCCCTCAATCAAATCACTAGAGGATATCAACTCACAATAGGCATCAAGCCTTCACTAGTTCATAGGACCCATCACATCAAAATGATCTCATCATATCCCCTCAAGGCTTATATCCATCACCCTATATCATATAATCATCACCACAACATACACAAGCAATGCATTCATTTCACATGCAATGTTAGGGGTTCATAAACAAGAGAGACAAAATATCATAATAAGATAACCATTCCATTAGAGAGAAGCAAACATATCGCATGTCCCAAAATTAAGGTTAGTGTTTGATACATAACTGATTAGGGTTTTATAAATACATTAAATCACCAAACCCTAGGTATACCCTTTCCATTTTCTTGGATCATATTAGGGTTAAGGAACATGATTATAGTTTAACCAACCAATCATCCAAACAACACTATACATGGTTCATTTCTTGCTTACTTATATACATGTGTTTATTATATGATTAAGTATGTGTCTCGACCACCCATGGAACAAGTGTCTCAACCACCTTCATGTAAGCTGTCTCGACCGCAACAGATCTAGGTGTCACGACTGCAACAGACCGAGGTGTCTCGATCACAATAGGACTAGGTGTCTCGACTGCAACCAACTAGGTGTCTCAATCACCACACAAACTTGTGTCTCAACCACCTCATGAATTAGGGTTTTGACTCCCCCTCTTAAAACACATGTATCGGCCTCAAACCAGATAATGTCTCAACCTCAAAAGCAAAAGTTGTCTCGACCTTAAAACAAAAGCTATCTAAACCTCAAAACAAGGGCATGTCTCGACCAACACAAGGCAATTGTCTTGACCCCAAATAGGAATAACATCTTGACCAAACACCATAGAAAAGTGTCTCGACCCAAGGATAAATCACAGTGTAGCAACCACTAAGATCAAGCTACCACCAAGGCAAAGAACCATCATCAAATAAGGATTACACAAGGTCAACATAGAAGTATTCCATGGCTAAAATAGAAGATTATGACAAGGAAAACCACCATCCTCAAGGATAAAACTTCACACAAAAACCGGTCACAAAAACCCTAACACATGCGTCATGAAACCACCATAAAAGAACCTTGTGTAAGAGAGATAAACCGCTTTAATACATTAAAAATAGAACCTAAACTTCATGTTATGTCAAGGTACATGAGCAGCATGCATGTGATCGAAACCAAGGTCAAAAGATAGAAAGAAAATCACCATTTCACAACCATCTCTAAAATTCGGTGCCCTACATCAGGGTTTTGAATTCTAAGCAAACCAAGCATGCTAACCACCATCATTAAAGTTCTAGAGCATGGAATTATCTACTAGCATGATAAAGTAACATTTTAGAAAAAGAAACAACAACATGCATGTAAAGAAAAGTGCAATAATTGAGAGGGTAGAGTGTTATATAACCCGCCTTAAATGTAGATGCAAGCTCAAAGCACGCGATCACCAAGGGTGATGACGCTCCACCAAAAGCTCCACTTTCGGAAACAAGATCACCTCAAGAATAAGAAGACACCAAGGTAAAATATAGCTTAGGAAAATAGGGTAAGGAACCCTAGGCCAAATCAAAAGAAGAAGGGAGAAAGAGAGAAGAAACTTCCTCTTATATGGGTACCACCTTGTCAAAACATGGTCTATGACCCTTGTCATGAGGAGTTTCTCTCCAAAAAGACCACCATGGGTAGTGCACATTATATGGATGAGAAAAGAGAATGATATAGGGTAGAAGATCAAAGGAAAATGCCACCAAAGAAAGAAAAACACTTACAAGGGTTGAAGATGACCAAAATTCACCACGTACAAGGGATATCAGTCACCAAAGCTCCAAGGATCAGTCCTTCAAGATCCACCAAGATCCAAGGATGAGGAAAAGAGAGGGAGGAAGAAGGAAGGAAAAAGGTTCACTTGCATGGAGAGAAGAGGGTTTATATACTTGAGGAGGAGCAAGGTAAGGTGGAGATGAGGTGTCAACACCTAAAGGCGCCAAAGGGACACTTGTCCATAAAAGAAACAACATGCAACCACTATATGCATGAATGCATGAGGTGGTGATATAACTAATGTTGGGTCTCAACCACTTAGGTCCCCTACACTTGGTTTTAGCCGCAACACCTCAAGGAGGACGAAACAAGAGAATCATCTACATCCTCGTCGAGACAAAAGTTTACCAAGACACTCAAGGTCAATTCACACCACAAAAGGACAAACTATCTCGACCCAACCACTCCAAGAACATCATGATCAAGAAAAAACCATCTAGGGAAGGTGTCTCGGTCGACACCCATCAAGGTTGAGACAAGAGTCTCTACACTCAATCATGCACACATGGTCGACACCAAACAAACCTTGGAAACCCTAATCACCTCTAGTGATGTCACCACTCATCTAAGGCTCAAAAAAAGCACCCCTAAGCATCACACTCTCTCTCATAATGCCAAGTAAGAGAAGGTACACACTAGGCATGTCAAATTGCAATATAACCCTCCCAACTGGGTAAATTGCAATTTTACCCAAAACAAGCACATAAAGCATAAACATCATCCTAATAAGCTCAAACTGGAAACTTAAGCTTTCCAAAAGCTATAAAAGCATATCAAAGATTTAGAGAAAGGTTCTAAGCACTTAATAAAGAAAAACAAATAAGGTTAACCCAAAACATAGGTCAGGGGTCTTACATCTCACTCCTTATGTTCCATTATAAGAGTTACAACATATAGACCATCATTTTCAAGAATTAGGGCAAAAATCCCATTCCTTTTTGGGTAAATGATCCAATAACCATTACAAAGGACTTACCTATCCATGACCAAGAGTCTTCCACCATACCAAGGACTTACCTACTCTTGCAACGAGTCTTCAGCCTTCTCTAAGGACTTACTCTTGCAAAAAATCTGTATCCTTCAAGGATCTACCCACTCTTGACTTAGATCTTCCACTTTTGACTTCACCTTCACCAAGGAGAAGATTTTCACCAAGGGGCTCCTTCCCTTCTTCTTATATACCTCTCTTAGTCAAGAGAGAGAATCTTCATCTTCATGGTAGAAAGAGAGATTGGGAGGTGGAGGAAGTGAGAGCTTCATAATATATACATGTAGTGCTATCTCTCTAACAAAACTCCTACTTTTTATAGTGTATGTAGAAAGTAATTAATCTCACGAGAGTCAATGTAGGCTCTAGAGATGAAAATCTCTCTCAACTATAGTATAAGACCTTCATAGTAATTAGATAATCATGGGATGAAGCCCTAGGGGTTCTATTTATAGTTGAAGATGCCTCTTAGATGTTATAACCATTTAGGATGAATTTTAGCCATTATTGGGGTGTCTAACAAACCTTTTTTCACCTTTTTACACCCCTCCAACTGCTTTATTTTACTATAGATAGTGGATGCTATAGTGCTGTCATTTGAGTTACCTTTTAGTGAAGCTTGACCGATACAGCTGCTAAAGGGGTTGTCGTTCGAGTTACCATTTTGGGGAAACTCAATTGACAGACCTTGCTACAATTCTTTCATTTGGGTTACCTTTTAGAAAACTCAACTAACAACCCTTTTTGTTCAAGCCATTTTTTTGGAGAGATGAAAAGCCATGTGAATAGTGTTGTCAAGTGAGTTATACCCTAGGGTAAGTCAACCGACTACACTTCTTGTTTTAGGCTTTTCAAGACCCTCTCAAGTGAAATATAATTCACCCTAATTAATTCTATAACACATATGATATTAATTAGAAGTCATACAATCATTACATGTGATTTACATCAAAAATCTAAGGAGAAAACTATCTATTCTTCAATCTTGATCATTATGCATGTATGACTTGATTTGTCCAAATTAGAATGCACAAACTTAGGCATTTCGAGTGTATTTATATAATCTAAAATCACTCAAGTAGAATCATTACACACAAATAAGTGGGATATGATGCATGTGTTTTTAGTCATTATTACAGACACATTTTCCCCTGATTTCATGTGTAGATTATTCATTTATTTGATTGATTATGCATGGAATGACATAGATGGCATGTTTCTATTGAATGCATCAAATTATATGATTTTAACTATTTTATATAGAATATTACACATCCCAAGTACTTATGTTGTTTTTGTGTGTTTTCAGGTACAAGGAAGTTCCACAGACTCAGTGCTACCAACCTGGTAATAGTCAGTGGTACCGACTTGACGTCAGTGATGGACCCAAAACTCACCCAGAGTCGATGCTACTGACAACCAAAGTTGGTGGTACCGAAATAGCATCAATAAATCCCAACATGATTCAAGAAAACTCAGAGCTACCTTGTTTATGACTCGGTACTATTGAGTTGACGTTAGGGAGGCGGTTCAAAAATCACAAAACTCGGTGCTATAGAGTCCAGCCGATAGTACCAATACAATCAAGATCACACAAATAAACCTAAGTGACTTGGTACTACTGACTCACCTATTTGGTACTACCGAGTCTGCCCAATCAGACCATCTGCATATTTCACTCTAATCTGATGGTGGATGTTATTTCATACCCTAAGTTCCTTCTATGACTTAGGGGAACGACGACCAGACCAGGGGGACAACCATTTTCCATTGCATGACAACCAGCGAGAGAGAGAAGAGAAGAAATGAGAATCAGAAGCTTCAACTGAGAAGATCTGAGCACCTCTAGAGGATGATTCTGTAGTCAGAAGACAGCGGAACGCACGTACGATGGAGGAGATCTTTCATACGGGAAGAGATTCAGGGGTTACTTTAGCTTCCTAATGTTTCTCACATTTTTCTTCTTCCTTTCCATGCATTCATTGATGAAAACCATGCAAGGCAAAAAAAACTTTTTTCCTTAGGATCTAGGAGTAGCCCAGATATACATTGTAATTGATTTCTATGCATTAATATCAATTTTATCTCTTTTTACTTGAGATAAATCTATGAAAGCTTTGTGTTCTACTTGTGCTTGATCACCATAAGTGGATTAATAGATGCTTAGTCATCATGCGAGAGATATCAAGGGTTGGAAAACATATATTTACCAGTGTACCGTGCCCTTTGGGAAAAGTGGAGTGTAAATGGGAGGAGAAACCCAGAGAATATTCATAAAACATCTAACTAATCAACCAATAACTGTGAGAGTGGGATTGGCATTAGATTAGGTAGTGAATTACACTATGAGAGTAGGTAATTCCAGCTACATCCTCATTCTCCAGGGATTGAGATCATAGATATTAGTGTATGAGGTTAATTATTAGTGTTATCTGTGGTGAAACCAATGTCCTAAGGAATTCATTCTATCCTTGATCAATTCAAACCTTTAATTCATTTTGTTTCTGCATTCGTTTTGTAACTCAAACCAACTCAACCATTCACAACTATCCTAGATGATTAGACTGCATTTAGTAGTCGTCTACCAGAGAAACGTTTCCCTGTGTTAGACTCGGGCCTTAAAAGGGCCTATATTACTTCAATACATTCACTTGTGTATAACACACGGTAAACTCGTATCAAGTTTTTGTCACCGTTGTCGGGGAAATGGAAACATCCAACACTACGAGTGTTGTGGTCAACCACTCTAGGCCAACTCGTTTTTTTTTATTTTCATTTAGACTGAATTATAAAATTATTACTACCTCTATTTCCATTATTGCACGCTGACAATTAGTTTGTCACTTTCATCCGTTGGTGTATGGTGCAGACTCGGGCCCACAAATATGGAGAGCCATCTTCGTCGGGGTTTGGGCAAGTGGAACTCCTTCACACAGAGAGATAAGCTTCATGGTCAATGGATATATTCAACTGAACCCATCCACCGACTCCACCTTTGCTTGAAGAATTAGAAGCACCAATAGAACCAGAGACAACAGAATTGAACAAAGAAAAAGAACTGACAATATGGAAAAGGATAAAGGCTTCATCATCTATGGCCCAGAAAGGGCCTATCAAAAGGTAAGCCATCAATGTGGGAAGCTACAAGATAGATCTTAGACTTATTTCCTTAGTCAAATCTCAAGAGTTCCATGGCCATCCTTCTGAAGATCCAATGACGCCTACAATTTTGTGGAGAATTGTGATATGATCAAGATAGATAGGGTCCCAGATACTATAATATATCTTAAGCTATTTTCATCTTTGCTGGTAGATAGTGCAAAGTCATGGTTCAACAATATTGATGATGAGATCATCGAGACATGGGATAAGATGATAGACACATTCTTTGTGCACTATTTCCCTCTGTAAAAGACGAATGACCTAGTGAATAAAATTCACAACTTCAGACAGCAAGCTGATGAGTCATATTTAGAGGCATGGGAGAGGTTTCAAAATATGTGCCTCATCCTGGCATTGATCTACTGGGGCAGGCTAAGATCTTCTATTCTGGCCTACACAAAGGGGAGAGAACAACTCTTGACAGTGCAGTTGCATGTTTCTTCTGTTGGGTTTTAGGGGAGACAGAGAAGGTAGCGGAAACAAAAATTTTCTTCTCCCAAACCCAGAAGAAAAGGAAACACGTCAACGTCTATACAATAGAAAGGATGGTTTGTAGAGGCGTACCTTGTCCCGAGGCTTGCTTGGCGACGTTACCTCACGGCTTGCAAGGTCTTCACCTCCAGTCTTAGACGGTGTCTATACAGCTCCTGGTCTCACCAGGACTGTCGAGATTGACAGCTATCCTCCGAGCAGAAGAAGTATCCCTCCTCTGAAGTAGTCTACATACACCACCTGGAACTCCGATCTCCTTGTCCCATAAGGAATCGGAAGGAGTCATACCCTCCTGTCGGCATACTAGTTACCGACACACTCTCTTGCCACCAGTCACTTTCTGCAGTTGCCTTTCCCTTGTTATGCCTCCCTTATCTGGTAGCACTTGCTCGGGCTCTCTCGGTTACCAAAACCAGAGAGAACGACAACTTTGCAGAGAAATTGGTACACTAAGTTGTGTTCCTGAGAAGCCCCCACTACCCCTATATATAGGAGGGTCATGGGATAGGGTTCTCTATCTCGAGCAATGCGAGATTAATGCATGAGTAGAATTGTTCAAGATTTTCCACAAAACAACCAACTTCACCACCTGAACCGATCGTTTCATGCATGAAATGATCGGTTGGGGAGTTGACCCGATCGGTTCACACCTTAACTGATCGGTTGGAGCACCTGAGCCGATCGGTTCACTTCTGAGCCGATCGGTTCGTGGTCCTGATCCAACTCAAATTGAATTTCAAATTTGCTTCTGATTAATCAAATATTAATCCTTGTCCAAATTGAATTTGTACAAGTGAAACAAATCGTATTTGCAAAATATTCTTCTCACTTTCCAAATGATCTCGGTTCAATCAGTTGTGTCGATTGGTTCAACCCTTGAACCGATTGTCTCAGCCTGTATTGAGCTGATTGGTTCATCACATGAGTTGGTCGGTTTAGCAACTCATGGTCCTGATCCAACTCAAATTGACTTTCAAATTTGTTTCTGATTAATCAAATATTAATCCTTATCCAAATCGAATTTGTATAAGTGAAACAAATTTTATTTTCAAAAAAGTCTTCTCACTTTCCAAACGATCTCAGTTAGATCAGTTGAGCCGATCAGTTCAACCCTTGAACCGGTCATCTCAGCCTGTCTTGAGCCGATTAGTTCATCACATGAGCCAATCGGTTCATCACATGAGTTGATCGGTTGGAAGTGCAGACTGTGTAAAATCAGTCCATTGTAGTTTCAATCAATCAGATACTCTAATCAATTGATCCAACACCTTGAATACTATGATTTTGATCTATCAATCAATTGAGTGTTTAATTGAACTACTAAACTCCTTTATTAATCAATCTAAACATTGTTTGTGGATAAACTCCTCTTCTAGGTTATATCCTATGTGTGTGACCCTACAGGTCCATTTCACGTTGGTAGTGAAAGTCCATAACACTTATGACTTCACAAGCAAAGAACGATGCCTAGTCACACATCAGTGCTACCCAAGTGAAATAGAAAGTTGGAGAACAACTTCCAATCCTACAATCCATGAATGGTGTTACAGTGAATGTATAATTCCTTTGTCACTGATATCCTGAATGAACTCAAGGCATGGAACAGACATCCTATCAACGTTCATTCACTTTCTTGATATCAGAGTAGATTGGAGGAGATATGTATGACATCAATATCACAAACTGATTCACACATGCGTGCACACGCCTATCTCAATCCTACTCATCAAGTGGCCATGGATATCAAACTCCCTCAGGAGGGACAAATCCCATATCTATCACTCACCCCTCAAAAGCCCCATGTGTCAAAGCCACCCAATCATCACCTTATAACAACTCATGTTGTAGGACTGCGTTTGATGATGTCAAAGTGTACCCAACGACATGTGTTGAGTGTAGTGATTTCAGGTCAAAGAATCACACTCACCACCATCACTGTGAGAACTGACTGTGACTACCATGTCATGGTTCCATGTGTCAAACTCACGGTGGGTCTGTCCAGTAAACTTGTTCTCTAACAAGTACCTATGTGTTTGGTTTGATATCTCCATATCATGGCTAATGAGATTCTATCATCAACCAACACCACAATCTAGTCTTGTGTGTCATTGCTGTCTATCTACCTTCCAAAATGACATCCGACTAGGGACATAAATAAGAATGTACAAACTCTGAACATCTGTATGATCTCATTGTTTAGGTCATCAACCTGAAAGCATACGTCATTGAGTACTGTAATTCTCTAGACATTCAATATGTTCTATTATTATCTCATATGACTGAACCATAAAGAATTGGAAGCTTGCCTTTGATCTTTATCAAATCAATCTTAATGTATCCCACCAATCCCATGATTGGCTTTTAGGGCATACATACGAACAGACTCCCACTTGAACTGCGAGCCAATCACCCTTGAATCATATTCATAGTGATATTCAAACATGTCCCACATGTTACTGTGCTCTAGTGCTAACATAGTGAGTTATGGCAACACCTTGCCAAAGTTGGTATTAACTGTATGTCTCTCATCTCTTCATTGTACGTCACATGTATGAGATGGAGTTGCCATAATATGCGATCTGGTATTCCTTTGGCTAACCTTTAGACACATTGCATGGCCAAGTACTCCTTACTTGTCATCAATGACCAGAATATCTATAAGTTAATCTCTATGAACTTCCAGATCCATATAGTATCCACTACTGTTCTCTAACACATGGATACTCAGCTTTTCCTTTTTAAACAACTTTATTGGAATGTTTCCAATTATCAACAAACATTCACTTTTATATATCACATATATATTTTGCGATTAATTTTCTGTCCTCTTTGGAAGTTCACATCAGTGTAACTCATTACAGTGAACCCTTCCTTATTTCCATAGAACTAGTACTTCTCAAGTACTTATCGAGTTCTCATAGTCTTCCAGTAACCCTTACTGGAACTAGACAGACATCTAGTCGTCATGTCCCACATACAAGTTATCAGGATGAGCACATCATATTGTCATGTCCACATACAAGATGATGAATGCATTTTGTTCTTGCCATGTCCAAACATGCAAGGTAATGGGATGATTACATACATGATAGATTGATATCTATTCTTAGTGTTCCCATTCTTCATAAGAATTGGACACTTGTACTTGGGATACTAACTCCATGTAACATGGATAAGTTTTCTCCCACTAAATCTGTATATACTAAACCCTTCAGTATAGATTGCCAATGTATGCTTTCTCTTTTCAAGTTAAGAGGTTTTTGAGAAATATCTCTATAGATCTCCATTCCTATCACATAGGAAATGTCTCTATCTTCCTTAAAGATAATTTCCACTTTAGATTTCCATTCTAGAACATTTCCATTTCACATCAACATGTGGAATGTGAATACGCTCCCACTAAATCACAGATCCCTTCTTTATCTTTGACATATCAGTCAAACCCTTTGACTATATTATCAAAGTAAAGATCATAGTTCTGAGTTTCTTGTACTCAATCAATCACATTCATTAGTCCATTGTAACTTATAGACTTAATTTGCATTAATGGATTCATAAACCTTATAGGTTGTGTCACGTACACATCCTTGTTTTATTCCTCATAGGAATGCAATTTTAGTATTTGTATGCCAAATCTCTTAGTCAATAATTTGCAATCAACAAGCATCATCCTTCTCAAAATGTCATCCATGTGTCTTAACGCTTAAGACTCATTCACACTTATGGATTTAATCCCAATGGGTGCTACCATCAAGGTCATACCTTATGGTTCACATGGAAGTCATTTAGAATGTAATGGTCATAAAGCATAACTCAGAATCTGGTTCCTCAGATTCATCTAGATAGTTGACTCATCACATGACCAACTCATCACATAGATAATCGAGGTGTATCTATCAAGGATATAAGAACTCACAACTCCTTATGATTCTTAATGTCCTTTATTAGTGTGGGGTATTCTTTATTTAAGAAGAAATTAGTTACTTGATAATCATCCTCTAACTCCTTAGAGTATGACTCCTTGTTGATTTAGACCACCATGGCTTAATCATGAGTTCATTATGATACATTATCATAATCACTCATAAGGATCTCAAACATTTGGTCCAAGTATTTCATTCATTGATCTCATCAAGAATTAACACTTTACCAAATTCATACTTCATCTATGATATTCTTGAACACTTCAAGATATTCATATTGGTGTTTCTCTAAACACCATTTGAAGTATTAGCATTAACTCCAATAGGTATGTAAATACATCACATGTATCATACCTATCAGGATAATCATTATCCCACTACCACTAGTGAAGATTGATTAATCATGTCTAAGTGATTCATGTCTCTTACTGGTTCTCAAACCAAAATAGTCTAGATTTATCCATCATATGGAAACTAGAAATGAATTTCTCATGATTTATGCTAATTTGATTGTTTGAGTTATCAATAACTTTTAGGTATCATTTTATCTTATGCATACCAAGTACCATAAGATAACCAAGGCATTGCTACAAAGATCATATCTTTGAAACATCAACTATATTGATAGTCATCTTGTCACTACAAGATGCAACAATAAAGTGTTTCTATTGGCAAATTGAAATAGCAGTTCTCAACTCTATTTCATGCCCGTTGGGCTGAAATAAACTGAAAGGTACTCCTATCTATGGTAGCAACACTTGCTCCAATTATGTGTACTCCTTTCTTGGTCCTTTCACAAAGGCCATCACTTCTTTGTGGATCTTGTATATCATATATAACAGATCCATATCTTGGTGTCATATACCTCAGATAAAGAAGTGTTTATTTCATGATACCTACGGTGGAGATCTCTATCCCCTCCTTTCATCTTCTTTTGTTCTTCCAGATATAGAGGGCATCTCCCTCATTCACCCTCCCATGTGCCTTGAGGTTGAAGACAGCTTGTATTGCTGGATAGCATCAGAATGCTTCTTTTCTTTGCCTTTGTCCTTGCCTTTAAGACTTACCCTTCATTGATCACATCAAAGATTAGGGTTTTTCTTTCTTCATCTTTTCCTCTACTATCCTTAACATGTACAACAACTCTATCAACGCTTGTCAAAGTTGTTCATGTTGTAGTTCATCATGAACTGTATGATTCTCGCAACATTTGTAGTATCATACCAATAGCCAACTCTTGGCTCAGAGGGAATCCCTTCTTAGTCAGGTTTATCCACATACCCAATCACATTGAGTGTGTGAATACCTTACTGGATCTCCTTCTGTCATGACATACTCGGACAGTGTCTTGGAGACATCATATGTCTCATGTTGTCTCTGCAACTCATAGTTCAGAGAACACACCATTAAGCACTCCACATCAATGTTACCCATTGGTGTGGTGGGACCGAGTTCATCTAGTTCTGGTATAACTAGGACTTAGAGCTTTTGCTCTTTGATTGAGAACACTTCTCAACGTCCTAACCAGTCATGGAATTATTCCCATTTATTTTGTTGGTCTCAAAGACCAATCACAAATAAAGTGATTATTATTTGTTGTCATTTGTACTACAAAAGGAAAAATATGCAATTTAGTCCAAAACTCAATTTTGACTTATTTGATTGATTTGAAAGGTTGACGATATAATTAGGACTTTAATTAATTATTGCTCCCACTATTTTTTGTTCAAATTGATATCCCTCACCATCAATTTAGAAGATTGTAGCGTACAATCTTCTAGTGGGTCAAGATCCTGAAATCCTCTGAGTCATGGACCAGCTAGGGCTGTCATCCATAACTTAGATCTTCCAGGTAGGCAACTTTTACCAATTGCATCATATGCAACTCTTGAAAGATGGCATATGCACCTCCTTGCCATGATCACCTCCATGCCTCAAGGTGCTAGTTCCTATCTAGGTCACCTTGTTAAGTCCGACCCAAAGCCAACACGATGAATATGCACCCTACTAGGGCAGACCCACATATCCATCCTTCATGCTTCCATGAGATAGACGGTGCACCACGCTAGGGCGTGCCCACACTTGGCCGATCAAGCTTTTCACATGTGTCGCATTTGGAAGGCATCTAAAACTTTAATATTTAATGAGGGATTTGGTTTTTATAGGTACATATACATATCCAATCACGACAATATACAGTATGTATCATAGACATGCTATATCCCACAAAAAATGTGGCAACACATCCCACTATCACACAGACAGCGAGGTGTTACACGAAAACGTGCGGAAATCACCATAACCACAGATTACCAAAAACACAAGTTAATTAAAACCATTTGCGGAAATTTGATAAATTGAGAAACGGTTACAATCCAATCCTCATCCAGCACAGAAACAGGTCCTATATACATATACAAGATCTGATACGTGTCCACAACTTTAAGGAACAGCTGACTTTGCATCACATGAGTTCACCACCTGTTCATATACATAAAGGTCCATATCCGATCAATAGCAGGATATACAAAACATCAACGATCGTACATCGTGAACCGATGTCAAAACACTGCCAAGGACCTGAGAGTATAGGGATGACTCTAGACTCTACTACAAAACAACCAAAACAGCAGCATATCCACCACTTGCCTTCTATTGCTCGTCTAGCTGCTCGGCCGCAACACCACGACCACCACCACATCTAGCTCGGTCACCTAAAAACCATCGGAGTGAGATAATTGAACATTGTCCCAGCAGGAGGCATAACTCCCCGCCAAAACTACCAAAACCTCAGAGATATGTAAAGCAGCTAAGAGTATAACCAGAGCAGTATAAGATAAGACTGTTCATGCTATCAAGCTTACCAAAAGTACTAAGTCATTTATCCAACTATTCCTTATGAGACATGAATAACGAGATAGGAGGTATAAAGCTTACCACATATGAGAAATGTATAAGCAACTGCAAGATATAATGGAATTGACTGCACAAACAAGGCCTCATCCAATGTTTCGTGTTTTTCCTTAAGCAGTGTATGCTATACGGCTGAATTATGTATTATTATGCCCAGAGGAAGTGAACCATACTGTTCAAATCCAACCGACGGCTGCGAAACCCAGAGCCGGTGCCATACAAGGTCACATGGAAGGGCTGAACTCCACGACCTCCCACCTCGTGGTCAGTGCACGAGTACAACACAAGCAGGACCGCAATCTCATGCTGAAGTGGTCTTAGCCACAGGGTCAGCTCCTTAGGCTACCCTCTGCCTAGCCTGCCTTGGTACAGGTCACAGTGCTAGTAAAACTGAGCCATGGGCCTGGTCACCATGCTCTGAGCCATGAACGCATTCATGCTCATCATATCACCTATCCGGAGCCATGGGCCTGTTCACCATGCTCATCATATAACTGAGTCTACAACCGAAGTTGCACTCATACCTCCTCACTTTAGGCTAGGACCAACCTCACATATTGAACAATATGCCCTCCGAGTTAACCCGCAGGAGAACCCGTTTCACCATCATCAAGTCCTGACGATGATGGATCTATGGCCAGGGCAAACTACATGATATGATTCCACTGTGATTATTTAGCATCTTTTAGATGGATTGCAAGATTCAACCAAGTTGTATAACATGCAAGCTAAAAGGAAATAAACAACATAAACTCAACATTATGCTTTTACTACAATTTTCATCATCCTGATCCATCACAAGGATCCCACATCACATGTTACCACTTGGCCTCTTACCATTCATCCAGATCCATCTCAAGGATCATCACATACTATGGGATCTCAATCCCTCAACACATAGTGCCACTGCCTCTCAAGGCTTACATCATCATCATGGAACATCATTCATAATATACCTATCATCTCATTGTTCTCATATAACCATTCCTCACAGCCTTTCATTTGGCTTATGCATTACCTGCATGGTTAGCATCATTCAATAATCAACATGAATAATCAGGAGACTTATATTATCACACAAGGTGGCATTTAGGGTTAAGCGTATTTTCAACACAAAATAACATTAGTGATTGCATCTTCCTTAATCAGGCCTCATCTCAGGTTTACATGTGTAAGGCGCATTACCAAGCAAACCCTAATACATGCTTATTATTGTGCTTAGCATTAAAGAGATAATCAATGTGGTTAAACTGGTGTGCTTAGCCATGTTAAGCTTAGATGAGCAACTATCAAGTGTGCACAAACGTCACCATCGTCACATATGACAATCAACGTTTCATGATACGGGTAACCCTCACTAGAACACTAAGGACCCTCACAAGAAGAGCTAAAGACCCTCACTAAAACTATGCCGGGCAGAACTCACTCTCACCCAAGCCGTATCGAGCAAACCATCTTACTCTACCCGCGTGCAGCGCACAACGCCACGTCAAGGGTGAGCGTGCAGGGTCTAACGACCAGTGAAATGCGTACAAGGGCATACACGGTATCGGACAGTTGAGCGTTAGCCGCGTGACGCGCGCTAGAGCGTGCAGCTCGTGCTGAGCAAGCTAACCATATCGGGCGAGCAACATGTGTCGAGAGAGCAGCTTATGTCAGGCGAGCAAGGTGTACCGGGCACCTGTGCCGTGCAGGAGAGTGCCGGGCAGCACGGTCGGGCGACACAGGGTGCGTCGTGCAAGGTGTGACACACTCAGCTGGAGTGCAACTCTGTCGGGCGAGCAGCTCAAAGGTGTGCAAGGGTTGTGACGCCCCATCGCCAAAGGAACCAAAGGAGGGTCTATCGCCCACTCAAGTGCCGTGCAAGGGGATCTAGGTCAAGAGGGATGTCGGGCAACACCTCCCCCTGCCCAAAACGTCCAAGGTTCATCTCAACAAGGGTTATCACACATGAGCACCCGAAACCCTAGAGAAGGGTCACCACCAAACCGAGCTCACCTTCTAGCCCATGGTGAGAAGAGGGTCTTGCTCAAGCCACTAGGTCACAATCTCACCTCAATCAACTAGGAAGGAGGGGTGTTGCTCATGGCGCTAGAACCCAAACTCACTCTTCTAGACTAAGGGGAGAAAGGAGTGTTGCTCCCTACAAATCCTAGATCACAAGGATCGGCCAACATGAAAACTAAACAAGAACCAAGCTACTAACATGCATATAAGCAAGATTACGGACATAGAAACATATATGAAAAGAGAGTAGTGTAGCTAGGGTTAGAAGTTATGAAACCCTCCTTAAGCTCCAAGCTCCAAGGAAGAAGAAGAACTCCAAGCTTCAAGGGATGTCAACCACCACTTGCTCCTCTAGGGTGTGTCGGCCACCAAGCTGCTCTTCTTCAAGGGTGTATCAGCCACCAATAGAAAGGAAGGGTGGGGGGGGGTTGTGTCATGCACAACATGCAGGGGGACCAAAGAGACCTTAAGCTAAGGAAAGACCACACCTATATAGAAGGAAAGGGAGGAGAAAACAAGGCTGGTCCACGCGAGGTGTCACTTGCCTAGGGACACTTGTCCTAGAGCTCAAGCCACTACTCTAGCAAGCTCCATCCACATGTCCAAGATATGCACCAAGTGTCCACTACACAAGGTCAGGTTGGATGGGCGACACAACATGATGCTCCATGGGCGACACACCCCATCCTCATGGGCGACACACTCTCTTGGCCAATACAAGCACCATCTTGGGTGACACAAGCATCCCTTGGGCGACACAAGGCACAACCAAGCCCAAACAAGGCACCTCAAGGCCCAAACAAGCTCAACCAAGGCCCAAAGAACTCAAGCAACAAGCCCAAGCCTTCCTCTCAGCCCTAGAGGAAGCAAAGAGAGGAAAACACCTCACAAAGTGGCAAACTTGCTCACAAAACCCTAGACTTGGGGTTATTTGCAAGTAGCACCTCCAACTCTCAACAAAGCACAACTAAACCTTAATCACCATTAAAGGTGATTAGCAAGCACCAAAGCACCAAGGTTAAGCAAAGCAAATAGGGTAAACCCTAAACGAAGGTCAGGGTCCTTACAAGATCACCCCCTTTAAGGGATTTCATCCCCGAAATCTGAAGAGAAAAGCGAGGGGTACTTCCTCCTCACCTCTTCCTCAAGATCCCACGTGGCTTCCTCAACGCCACGACGCTGCCAAAGAACCTTCACAAGAACCAGGTCCTTCCTCTTCAGCTTCTTGACCCTTCTGTCAAGGATCGCCATAGGACCTTCCTCGTAGGTCACATCTTCATCAAGCTCGACCTCAACTGGCTGTATCACTGTACCTGAATCTGGATGACTTTTCTTCAGCATACTGACATGAAACACTGATGTAACCTGTGCAACTCTGGAGGCAACTCTATCTCATAAGCTACCTTGCCAACACGTGCTGTGACTGAGTAAGGCCCCATATACCTGGGTGCCAACTTACCCTTCTGACCAAACCTTATCACACCTTTCCACGGCGAGACTTTAAGATACACTTTGTCTCCTATATGGAACTCCAAAGGTCGTCGGCGATTGTCTGCATAAGACTTCTGCCTGTCTTGTGCCACTTTCAACTGTTGCTGTATCACCTTGATCTTTTCTGTTGTCTGCTGCACAAACTCAGGACCCAAAAGCTGATACTCACCAGACTCATACCAACACAAAGGAGATCTGCACTTCCTCCCATATAAAGCTTCATAAGGAGCCATGTCAATGCTTTGCTGATAACTCTTGTTGTAGGCAAACTCTATCAAACTAAGATGTACATCCCAGTTGCCTAGAAATTGCAAAACACAAGCTCGAAGGAGATCTTCCAAAATCTGAATAGTCCTTTCAGATTGTCCATCTGTCTGTGGATGAAAGGTTGTACTGAACCTCAACTGCATTCCCAACGCTTTGTGCAACTGTTCCCAGAAACGACTTGTAAACTGAGGACCTCTGTCAGAAACTATCGTTGCTGGCACACCATGCAAACGTACTATCTCATCAACATATACTCGAGCGAGTTTCTCGGCTGTATACGTTGTCTTCACTGGTAGGAAATGGGTAGACTTAGTCAATATGTCCACTATCACCCAAATGGAATCATGATTCCTAGTTGTCCTTGGTAGGCCAACTATGAAATCCATGGTTATATGATCTCATTTCCACTGTGGTATCAGAAAAGGTTGCAACGTACCTGTCGGTTTTTGATGTTCAGTCTTCACTTGCTGACATACCGCACATCTCGCCACGAACTCAGCTACATCTTTCTTCAAACCGGGACACCAATACAAGTCCTTCAGACTATGATACATCTTGGTGACACCTGGATGCATAGAATACATCGATGTGTGTGCTTCCTCAAGCACGAAATTCCTCAGATCATCAGCATTAGGAACCACCATCCTATTACGATAGCAGACTAGGCCATCCTTGGACTCATGAAACCCATCACGCTTGTCGCTGCCAAACTCTGATCTGACCAACTATACCACATCATCTGTCTGCTGTGCATCCTTGATCTGTTGTCTCAATGTAGGCTTGACTTGCATCTGTGCTAAAAGACCATACAACAAAGAAACTTCCATCTGCACATTCATCTATCACAGAGAAACAAACATATCTCACCTATGGCATACCAGGGAACTCAACTGTGCCTTCTTTGAAGAAAGAGAAGAAGACTTTCTGCTAAGCGCATCAGCTACCACATTCGCCTTACTAGGATGATACTCGATAGTGCAGTCGTAATCATTGATCAACTCCATCCATCGTCGTTGTCGCATGTTCAATTCTTGCTGCGTAAAGATGTACTTCAGATTCTTATGATCCGTAAAGATTTGACATACTTCCCCATACAGATAGTGTCTCCAAATCTTTAACGCATGAACCACTGCTGCCAATTCCAAGTCATGAGTCGGATAGTTTTCCTCATGCTTCTTGAGTTGTCGTGAAGCAAAAGAAACCACATGATCTTCCTGCATCAACACACAACCTAAACCTTTCTTGGAAGCATCACAGAAAACAACATAGCCTTTCCCAGGCTTAGGCAAGATCAACACTGGAGCACTGGTCAGCTTCTCCTTCAGACTCTGGAAAGCTTGCTGACATCGATCATCCCAAACAAAAGGTATATCCTTTCTGGTCAACTTCGTCATCGGTAACGCGATCGCACTGAAGTCCTTGATAAAACTTCGATAGTATCCTGCTAAACCCAGGAAACTATGAACTTCTATCGGCGTCTTTGGTTGTTCCCATTCTGCAACAGATTCCACATTCTTCGGATCTACTTTGACTCCTTCAGCAGATATCACATGACCCAAGAAAGTCACTTCTTCCAACCAGAACTCACACGTGCTGAACTTGGCATACAGTTGATGTTGACGAAGAAGAGTCAACGCTTGTCGAAGATGTTGCTCATGCTCTAGCCTATTCCGACTATAGATCAAAATGTCATCTATAAAGACTACAACAAATTGATCTAAGAACGGACGGAACACTCTGTTCATCAAATCCATGAAAGCAGCAGGTGCATTGGTTAGCCCGAACGGCATAATCACGAACTCGAAGTGACCATACCTCATCCTGAAAGATGACTTTGGTATGTCATCCACCTTAATCCTCAACTGATGATATCCAGACCATAGATCGGTCTTTGAAAACACTGTAGCACCACGCAACTGATCAAACAGATCATTTATCCTTGGTAAGGGGTACTTGTTCTTGATTGTAACCTTGTTCAACTGCCGGTAATCTATACACAACCGCATCAAACCATCCTTCTTCTTGACAAACAACACTGGAGCACCCCAAGGCGACATGCTCGGTCGGATAAAACCTTTCTCCAACAACTCTTGCAACTACTTCTTCAGCTCTGCCATCTCTACTGGAGCCATCCTATATGGTGTCTGTGCAACTGGTTGTGTTCCTGGTACCAGATTGATCTCGAAATCAATCTCTCGGGGTGGAGGAACACCAGGAAACTCCTCAGGAAACACGTTTGCAAACTCTCAGACAACTGACACCTCCTCAAGACTTGGACCTTTCACCTTGGTAACTGTAATGGTATCCACCACGTGAGCTAAGAACGCCTCACATCCTTGTCGTAGCAGCTTCTCTGCCACCATAGCTGATACCAGACACGTCAAAAGAATCTTCCTATCTCCCTGAAAGATCAACTTCTCTCCAGCATCATCAAACATCGCCTGCTTGGAACCATAGTCCAAAACAACCTTATACTTCTCTAAGGTATCCATCCCAAGGATAACATCAAAACCATGCATATCAAGTGGTATAAGATCCACTCAAATGCAGTGTCCCGAGAAAGACAAGGCATAAGATGGACACTCTTCTCGAAGCAAAGAGGAACCATCAAGAGGGGTTTCTAACAACAAACTATCCTTCTTACAACTAACAGGTAAATGACAGTTTTCAACCATTCTATAGGCGATAAAAGAGTGCGTAGTACCCGGGTCAACCAGAACAGATATAAAGCAAGAAGAAGACATATCAGAATGAAATAACTCCATCTAACCTGTCACTACTCACGGGTTGATTATCGCCTCCGACTTACTCATAGCATAGAATCGAGCTGTTGCTTGCTGTCCACGACCTCTGCTTCCTTGAGCAGACGATCCACCCTGAGACGCTTGACTGCGTCCATGTCCTCTGCTACCACTGGGATGTGGCCTCTCTGACTTCTGAAAACTATGCCTCGGCTGCTGCGCACTTCAACATCTCTATTTGGGAAATTGAGCCTGAATTGTCCGACTTGTCCACAAAGATGACATGACCTGTCCTCAAACTGTGGCCTAGCTGGCCCCATCACTGCCATAGAAGCTGTGCTATATGCCTTGGATGGTGAAGAAACATAACCTCTTCCCTTACTCGGAGTCCACTGAGACGGTACACCAGAACTTCTCATCGCTGACGGTGCCACAAACCTTGGCTTTTTGAAGCCACCAAACCTCTGTCCTTGGTACTGAGCAGGTCTTTTATGAGACATGGATTCCCTTTTCTCCCTTACTGACCTTTCAATCCTACGGACAGATTCCACAAATGTAGCAAACCGCTCTCGGTTTTCCAATGCAGACACAGGTGTTGTCAGCTCAGAACTCAGACCCTTCTCGAAACATCTGATCCGCTCCTCATCTGTTGCCGCCATGTGAGGACAAAACCTCAACAGATCCATAAACTTGGCCTCGTACTCGGTGATGTTCATCGTTCCTTGTCGCAACCTCTCAAACTGACTGATCTTCTCATCCAGATACGTCTTGGGAAAGTATCGACTGACGAACTCACGCCGAAATACTTCCCAACAGATCACCTCACCGGGCCGCTTCTCTTCCTCGATAGTCCACCAGTGACCAGAACTACCCTTCAAAAGGTAGACAGCATGCTTTACTTTGTCTTCTTCGAGGATGTCAAGGATCCGAAAAGCCTTCTCAAGACTTGTCAGCCACAGATCTGCATATGTTGGATCAGCCATTCCAGCATAATCCAAAGCTCAGACTCGGTGAAGCCACTCGAAGGTCTTCCCAATATCCGATGCTTCTCCATGGGGAACCTGTGCTCGCGGAGGAGGCACTGGTAATCGCTCAACCATGAGATTCATCGTAGCCATCATCCGCCCCATAAGCTGTTGGTAAGCAGGATTCTCAAGAATGGCTGGGTCAGGTTGGGGGACCTCAGGCACCCGATCTTCATGTGCCTGTCCAGCTGCTCCATCAACCGATGCAGCATCGCTGTACTAAGCAGAGTGTTCTTCATGGTTTCCAGACATCATGACTTTTCTTCCGCTGAGGGAAGAAGATATTGTAAGAAAACCTGGAAGAACTCACAAGAACAGGCTCAACCTAGTCCTAAATCCCTGTAGACTCAACGAACCTAGAGCTCTGATACCAAAACTTGTGGCAACACATCCCACTATCACACAGACAGCGAGGTGTTACGTGAAAACGTGCAGAAATCACCATAACCACAGATTACCAAAAACACAAGTTAATTAAAACCGTTTGCGGAAAGCTAATAAACTGAGAAACTATTACAATCCAGTCCTCATCCGGCACAGAAAGAGGTCCTATATACATATACAAGATCTGATACATGTCCACAACTTCAAGGAACAGCTGACTATGCATCACATGAGTTCACCACCTATTCATATACATAAAGGCCTATATCCAATCAACAACAGGATATACAAAACATCAATGATCGTACATCGTGAACCAACATCAAAACACTGCCAAGGACCTGAGAGTACAGGGATGACTCTAGACTCTACTACAAAACAACCAAAACAACAGCATATCCACCGCTTGCCTTCTACTGCTCGTCTAGCTGCTCGGCCGCAACACCACGACCACCACAACGTCTAGCTCGGTCACCTAAAAACCATCGGAGTGAGACAATTGAACATTGTCCCAGCGGGAGGCATAACTCCCCGCCAAAACTACCAAAACCTCAGAGATATGTAAAGCAACTAAGAGTATAACCAGAGCAGTATAAGATAATACTGTTCATGCTATCAAGCTTACCAAAAGTACTAAGTCATTTATCCAACTATTCCTTATGAGACATGAATAACGAGATAGGAGGTATAAAGCTTACCACTAAGCAACTGCACGATATAATGGAATTGACTACACAAACAAGGCCTCAACCAATGTTTCGTGTTTTGCCTTAAGCAGTGTATGCTATACGGCTGAATTACGTATTATTATGCCCAAAGGAAGTGAACCGTACCGTTCAAATCCAACCGACGGCTGCGAAACCCAGAGTCGGTGTCATACAAGGTCACATGGAAGGGCCATACTCCACGACCTCCCACCTCGTGGTCAGTGCATGAGTACAACACAAGCAGGACCGCAGTCTCATGCTGAAGTGGTCTTAGCCACAGGGTCAGCTCCTCAGGCTACCCTCTGCCTAGCCTGCCTTGGTACAGGTCACAACGCTAGTAAAACTGAGCAACGAGCTTGGTCACCATGCTCTGAGCCATGAACGCATTCATGCTCATCATATCACCTATTCGGAGCCATGGGCCTGTTCACCATGCTCATCATATAACTGAGTCTACAACCAAAGTTGCACTCTTACCTCCTCACTTTAGGCTAGGAGCAACCTCACATAGTCAACAATATGCGCTCCAAGTTAACCCACAGGAGAACCCGTTTCACCATCATCAAGTCCTGACGATGATGGATCTATGGCCATGGCAAACTACATGATATGATTCCAATGTGATTATTTAGCATCTTTTAGATGGATTGCAAGATTCAACCAAGTTGTATAACATGCAAGCTAAAAGGAAATAAACAACATAAACTCAACATTATGCTTTTACTACAATTTTCATCATCCTGATCCATCACAAGGATCCCACATCACATCTTACCACTTGGCCTCTTGCCATTCATCTAGATCCATCTCAAGGATCATCACATACTATGGGATCTCAATCCCTCAACACATAGTGCCACTGCCTCTCAAGGCTTACATCATCATCACGGAACATCATTCATAATATACCTATCATCTCATTGTTCTCATATAACCATTCCTCACAACCTTTCATTTGGCTTATGCATTACCTGCATGGTTAGCATCATTCAATAATCAACATGAATAATCAGGAGACTTATATTATCACACAAGGTGGCATTTAGGGTTAAGCGTATTTTCAACACAAAATAACATTAGTGATTGCATCTTCCTTAATCAGGCCTCATCTCAGGTTTACATGTGTAAGGCGCATTACCAAGCAAACCCTAATACATGCTTATTATTGTGCTTAGCATTAAAGAGATAATCAATGTGGTTACACTGGTGTGCTTAGCCATGTTAAGCTTAGATGAGCAACTATCAAGTGTGCACAAACGTCACCATCGTCACATATGACAGTCAACGTTTCATGATACGGGTAACCCTCACTAGAACACTGAGGACCCACACAAGAAGAGCTAAAGACCCTCACTAAAACTATGCCGGGCAGAACTCACTCTCACCCAAGTCATATCGAGCAAACCATCTTACTCTACCAGCGTGCAGCGCGCAACGCCGCGTCAAGGGTGAGCGTGCAGGGTCTAACGGCCAGTGAAACATTTGTAAGGGTGTACACTGTATCAGACAGTTGAGCGTTAGCCACGTGACGCGCGCTAGAGCGTGCAGCTCGTGCGGAGCAAGCTAACCATATCGGGCGAGCAACATGTGTCGAGCGAGCAGCTTATGCCGGGCGAGCAAGGTGTACTAGGAACCTGTGCCGTGCAGGAGAGTGTCGGGCGGCACGATCGGGCGACATAGGGTGCGTCGTGCAAGGTGTGACGCACTCAACTGGTGTGCAACTCTGTGGGGCGAGCAGCTCAAAGGCGTGCAAGGGTTGTGACGCCCCATCGCCAAAGGAACCAAAGGAGGGTCTATCACCCACTCAAGTGCTGTGCAAGGGGATCTAGGTCAAGAGGGATGTCGGGCAGCACCTCCCCCTACCCAAAATGTCCAAGGTTCATCTCAACAAGGGTTATCACACATGAGCACCCGAAACCCTAGAGAAGGGTCACCACCAAACCGAGCTCACCTTCTAGCCCATGGTGAGAAGAGGGTCTTGCTCAAGCCACTAGGTCACAAGCTCACCTCAATCAACTAGGAAGGAGGGGTGTTGCTCATGGCGCTAGGACCCAAACTCACTCTTCTAGACCAAGGGGAGAAAGGAGTGTTGCTCCCTACAAACCCTAGATCACAAGGATCGGCCAACATGAAAACTAAACAAGAACCAAGATACTAACATGCATATAAGCAAGATTATGGACATAGCAACATAAATGAAAAGAGAGTAGTGTAGCTAGGGTTAGAAGTTATGTAACCCGCCTTAAGCTCCAAGCTCCAAGAAAGAAGAAGAACTCTAAGCTTCAAGGGATGTTGACCACCACTTTCTCCTCTAGGGTGTGTCGGCCACCAAGCTGCTCTTCTTCAAGGGTGTATCGGCCACCACTAGCAAGGAAGGGGGGGTTGTGTCGTGCACAATATGGAGGGGGACCAAAGAGACCTTAAGCTAAGGAAAGACCACACCTATATAGAAGGAAAGGGAGGAGAAAACAAGGTTGGTCCACGCAAGGTGTCACTTGCCTAGGGACACTTGTCCTAGAGCTCAAGCCACTACTCTAGCAAGCTCCATCCACATGTCCAAGATATGCACCAAGTGTCCACTACACAAGGTCAAGGTTGGATGGGCGACACAACATGATGCTCCATGGGCAACACACCCCATCCTCATGGGCGAAACACTCTCTTGGCCGATACAAGCACCATCTTGGGTGACACAAGCATCCCTTGGGCAACACAAGGCACAACCAAGCCCAAATAAGGCACCTCAAGGCCCAAAGAACTCAAGCAACAAGCCCAAGCCTTCCTCTCATCCCTAGAGGAAGCAAATAGAGGAAAAGACCTTACAAGGTGGCAAACTTTCTCACAAAACCCTAGACTTGGGGTTATTTGCAAGTAGCACCTCCAACTCTCAACAAAGCACAACTAAACCTTAATCACCATTAAAGGTGATTAGCAAGCACCAAATCACCAAGGTTAAGCAAAGAAAACAGGGTAAACCCTAAACGAAGGTCAGGGTCCTTACAAAAAACATGTGAAATGATAAAAGCGATGATTATGGCCATCCTAATATTCCCCGAGCCAAGAGGAATCACGGTCATTTAGGTCTACATCACATGCAACCTATCCATGATGAAGTGCTATAGCCATCTGAGTTGATAAACTCATCACATGAATGACCTGCTCGCCTTGGCCAATCGTCTGGGTGCCACCAGCCGATTAGTTGGCTCCTCCAACCGATCAGTTCACCTGGTCATCATGCATCTGCTCATGGCCTCGACCTGATCGTCTCACTCCTCGAACCGGTCATCTGGACCGCCAACTGATCAATTCACTTCTTGAACCAATCATTTCAGTCATCGTCAGGTGTCCACCGTTCTTTGACATAACAAGAAATAAAATTCTATCCTATTTACATTTGAATTGGAAAACCCTGAGTTACATTCGTGGGGAGCAAAGGTAGGAAATAAATATCAAGTTATCTCGAGTTACATCAGGAATAGGAAATGGGGAATCGGTGTGCAGACCAAGATGCAAGAAACCACATACAACCAAGCACACACATAAGGTTTATTGGCTATAACCATGGTATACATCCACCACAAAACTCGTTTAAGGGCGACACGTATCGAGTGCATTCATATTACATATCATATATGTATATTGGGATTTTGTGGATTTAGGATTGGACATGCATAAAGCCATTATTATTCGCATTGTATGCAATAATTAAAGGCGACAAACCAAAATCAATCATATCAATAATCCTAAAGCATAGAGTAGTTGACGTGGCTCTGATACCACTGTTGGGTTTTAGGGGAGATAGAGAAGGCAGCAGAAACAAAAAATTTCTTCTCCCACACCCAGAACAAAAGGAAACGCATCAATGTCTATACAATAGGAAGAATGGTTTGTAGAGGCATACCTTGTCCCGAGGCTTGCTCGACGACGCTACCTCGCGGCTTGTGCGGTCTTCACCTCTAGTCTTGGACGGTGTCTGTGTAGCTCCTGGTCTCACTGGGACTGTCAGCTACTGGTCTCACCGGGACTATCGGGATTGACAGCTATCCTCCGAGCGGCAGAAGTCTCCCGCCTCTGAAGTAGTCCACATGGACCACTTGGAACTTAGATCTCCTTGTCCCACAAGGAATCAGAAGGAGTCATACCCTCCTGTCGGTGTACTAGTCACCGACACACTCTCTTGCCACCAGTCACTTTCTGTAGTTGTCTTTCCATTAATGTGCCTCCCTTATCAGGTAGAACTTGCTCGAGCTCTCTCGGTTACCAAAACCAGAGAGAATGACAACTTTGCAGAGAAACTGGTGCACTGAGTTGTGTTCCTGAGAAGCCACTACTACAGAACCTACCTTTAGTGTCGGTTATTTAAAGCCTTTAGTGTCGGTTTCTAAGCGACACCTATGTGGGCGACACTAAAAGTCCACCCATTAGGCGTCGGTTCCAAAATCGACGCCCAAACTCTTCGTGCACCACTAAAAGCGCGCCATCAGGGGACTATAGGCGTCGGTTATTAGATAAGAAACTGACGCCCAAACCCACAGAAAGGGTGCCATCTTGGGCACTATCAGTGTCGGTTATAAGTAAAAAACCGACACCATATATCAGTGTCGGTTACCAGCACGGCCGTGGTGTTAAGGACATAGACATCGGTTTATTGTAGGAACACCGACACTATATCATTATGTGTCGGTTATTTACAAATAACTGACGCCTATTGGTTTTTTTTCTGTCAGTCTGCAGACCGGCTGTGGCTGGTCGCAGGATGAGAAACCTATTCAGTTCAGTTATGAACTGCAGGTTTTATGACATCCATTGATATCAACCGACAACAGGCCGCAAACCTGCAAAATTAACAATAAAAAAGTAGCACATGCATTTAGCAATGCAACATGCAGTTCCATTTTATTTTCACACATTTATAAACATTCACACATGCTAGCAATTTGTAGTTCCATTCATTCACATTCACACATGTAGAAACATTCATATAGCAACCAACACTTTCATTCATTTTCACTCAGACACATGTAGAAACATCCAGACATGTAGAAACATTCACACATATATTATAATTCAGAAATTCATTTACAAAGTATCATTGTTTAGTCATTATTCTCTATTAGGATCCCAATTATATTTTAAAGCCCCCACTAATTGTATGGTTGTTTCCCATTCTTCTCTTACTTCATTTAATTCTCCCATTGTATAGGGAGCATTAACATTTGGTAAGTCCTTTCCTGTAATGGAGTCAGCTTTAAACACCTGTAAAGAGAATGATGTATATATATAATTAATGAGCTATAAATAAGATTGATATATTTCGATCATATTATCTAATGAGAGTATATAATACCTGAGCAATACACTCGATATCCAGTGCGGCATGTTTGATAATCATGTGCATATATCACATGACATAGTATCCACATGCCCATCCATTGTCTTGTGTAGCACACTATAAATTCAAACATACAAAATATTAAAAAAATACAACTAATTAAGCATTGTTCACATAAATAATATATACATATATTGCAGTCGGGAACTTACTTTCAAGTTCTTCCAAATTATTGGCTGGTTCTTTTTCATGGGGACCTTTCCTCCAGCCTTTTTATACTCCTCAAAACCCCTACATGTTAATGTAACACAGAACATTGCAATTAAATAGTAATGTAATAACATATGTTAACCGATATGAAAAATGAAATATTTCTCACCGAAATATTGCCATTTTCATTATGTGTCCAAATCTTGTATTCAATTTACCCCCCTTAGGATCTAGATAATACACAATGAACGTCTCGGGGGCAATAACCAATAATTCCCAATGCCTACCCCTAGAGGAAAAAAGTTAAAAATTAATAACTCAAAATCCACAATAAAATGTAATTTTCTTAAGTCCAAATTATAATAAACAAAGTAAACTTACTCTACATTGAATGGAGCCATTATCACCGTCTTCTTTTTTACAACAAAATTTGAAAAAGCCTCACAGCAGTATTGTTGAACTGATGTAGGGTCTTTAGCTACTAGACTAATCAAGGATGGAATCAAAAACCCTACAAGTTCGAATCCAAAATCTGCACATATATTGTCTAAGTAGCTGCAAAATATGTATTAATTACGCATGCATTAATAAATAAGAAACCAGATCACCAGATCATACACAAGGTATATGGATGTATAAAGAATATCTCACCTTATCCATAGCTCTATCACAGATGTATTTATCCAATCATATCGAAACAACTCCAATATATCTTGTATAAATAGTTTTGTTTCGTATGACTGACCTGTAGAATCTGAATCAGAAGAAACAGTTATAGGGGAGTTTATATCATGTTCCCCTAACCATACTGCCATACCCCTACAGTTAGGACCTAACGGGACAGGTAGGCCCTATGGAACCCAACTAGGTAATGCAGGAGGTGGAAGTGGAATAGCTTTATGGAATAGGTTTATCTATCCCAGGCAATGCGGGATTAATGCAGGAGTAGAAGGGTTTGAGATTTTCCACAAAACAACAAAATGTGCCACCTGAACCGATCGTTTCATGCATGAAACGATCTGTTGGGGAGTTGAGCCGATCGGTTCACACCTCAACTGATCGGTTGGTGCACCTGAGTCGATTGGTTCACTTCTGAGCCAATCGGTTCATGGTCCTGATCCAACTCAAATTGACTTTCAAATTTGTTTCCGATTAATCAAATATTAATCCTTGTCTAAATCGAATTTGTACAAGTGAAACAAATTGTATTTACAAAATAGTATTCTCCCTTTCTAAACGATCTCAGTTAGATCAGTTGAGCCAATCGGTTGAACCCTTGAGCTGGTCGTCTTAGCCTGTCTTGAGCCGATCGGTTCATTACATGAGCTGATCAGTTCAGCAACCTAAGCCGATCAGTTCATCACATCAACCGATCGGTTGGAAGTGCAGACTGTGAAAAATTAGTCAATTGTAGTTTCAATCAATCTGATACTCTAATCAATCGATCGAACACCTTGAATACTATCATTTTGAGCTATCAATCAATTGAGTGTTTAATTGAACTACTAAAATCCTTTAGTAGTCAATCTAAACATTGTTTTTGTATAAACTCCTCTTCCAGGTTAAACCCTATGTGTGTGACCCTACAGGTCCATTTCACGTTGGTAGTGAAAGTCCATAACACTTATGACTTCACAAGCAAAGAGCGGTGCCTAGTCGCACATCAGTGCTACCCAAGTGAAATAGAAAGTTGGAGAACAACTTCCAATCCTACACTCCGTGAATGGTGTTACAGTGAATGTATAATTCCTTTGTCACTGATATCCCGAATGAACTCAAGGCATGGAACAATCATCCTATCAACGTTCATTCACTTTCTTGATCTCAGAGTAGATTGGAGGAGATATGTATGACATCAATATCACATATTGATTCACACATGCGTGTGCACACCTATCTCAATCCTACTCATCAAGTGGCCATGGATATCAAACTCCCTCAGGAGGGACAAATCCCATATCTATCACTCACCCCTCAAAAGCCCCATGTGTCAAAGCCACCCAATCACCACCTTTATAACAACCCATATTGCAGGACTGCATTTGATGATGTCAAAGTGTACCCAATGACATGTGTTGAGTGTAGTGATTTTAGGTCAAAGAATCACACTCACCACCATCACTGTAAGAACTAACTGTGACTACCATGTCATGGTTCCATGGGTCAAACTCACGGTGGGTCTGTCCGGTATGCTTGTTCTCTAACAAGTACCTATGTGTTTGGTTTGATATCTCCATATAATGACTAATGAGATTTTGTCATCAACGAACACCACAATCTAGTCTTGTGTATCATTGTTGTCTATCTACCTTCCACAATGACATCCGAATAGGGACATAATAAGAGTGTACAAACTCTTAGCATCTGTATGATCTCATCGTTCAAGTCCTCAACCTGAAAGCATACGTCATTGAGTACTGTCATTCTCTAGACATTCAATCTGTTCTATCATTATCTCATATGACTAAACTAGAAAGAATTGGAAGCTTGCCTTTGATCGTTATCAAATCAATCTTAACGTATCCCACCAATCATCCCATGATTGGCTCTTAGGGCATACATACCAACATCTTCCTCAACAACAAGCCCGCTTGCTGTCATGAAATCCTCAAGAACATGTCTAAAAACCAATCATGGGAGAAGAAAGAGAGCTACCAGCAACCATCAAGAGTGTCGAGGAATCCAAGGTGATATCTATTTTAAACAAGAAGTTAGATCTGATTGCTAATAAGCTATGTGTTATAGACAGAGTTCTTGTTTAGGAAGAAGAAGAAGAAGAGTGCAAGTATGTGCGCCAGGGGCAATACATGAACAATGACTTTTCTTGGAGGAAGGATCCCAAATTCTCTTGGAAGGATCCTAACAACTTCAACAAGATCCATCATAGGCGCAACAAGAATATCCTAAGCCACAACAGTATGGTGGCCTAGTACAATATCAATCAGAGCCACAGAAAATTAACAAGATTGAAGAAATGTTGGGCAAGCTGCTGAGTCAGAATGAGCTGTAGATTGCACAAACTCAAAGGGATCTTTAGAATCAAGGGGCACATATTTCCAGCATAGAGACACAGATCTCTCAGATAGAAGTAGTTGTGAGTGCACTAAAGCAACCAACCCAACAAGGATTTTCAGAGAACACCAATGTACCTTCTGGGAATTAGCATGTGAAAGTCGTTCTAATAAGTAGTGGCAAGAAGCTACTAAATGATGCATTGTGCGGTATAGGTGCAGAAGGAGCTAGGAATGAAACTATACCAATGGATACAGAAGAACCAGACATGTCAGCACATGAGAAGACTACAGAGGAACAAGTTGATGAGGTTGGGGGAAATAAAACTTAGGCTTATATCCCACCTCACCAGAGGGCACCTCTAGTCCCTGTGCCCTTTCTAAATAGTTTAGAGGCGACTAAGATGGACTGACAGCTGAAGAAATTTCTAGATAACTTTTGGAAGTTATCTGTGAACATTCTCTTGATAGATGCTATTGAGAAGATACCATCTGATGGGAAGTTTTTGAAGAATATAATACAAGGAAGAGAAGTATACCGAAGTCTGATTTCATGTTTCTAAAAGAGTAGGTTAGTGATTTTATTTTGGGGACACTGCCTCCTATAAGATAGGATCTAGGATGCTTCAATATCACATGCTTCATAGGAAAGACAAAATTTGGAGAGGCTTTATGTGATTTAGAGGCGAGTATAAATCTGATGCCCCTATCTACCTTCAAGAAGATCAGACTTAAGGAATCCGGGAAGAGTAGCATGACAATCCAGTTGGCAGAAAACTCAATAGTTAAGCCATATGGTATATGCGAGGATGTCCTGGTGAAAGTGGATAGGTTCTTCTTTTTCACAGATTTTGTACTGATGGAAATGCAGGACGACCATGGCAATGAGCTTCTACTTGGAAGACTATTTCAAGCCACCGCAGACATGATACTTGAGATGATTAGAGGACATCTAAATATGGGAATCTAAGATGATAGGTTCGAGATCAAGATTCCTATACACTCTCAATCCATGGGAGATAAGGTGCAATGCAACATGCTTCAATAAGTAGACAACAAGTTTTCTCTATTTTTAGGGAAGTGGTTCCTAGATATGGCCCATGTTATGACCAAAGTAGAAAGAGGTACTCTATGTTGGTATGTATTCCCTGAGAGACAATCATCGGATGATTGGTGGGATACATTAAGATTGATTTGATAAAGATCAAAGGCAAGCTTCCAATTCTTTCTGGTTCAGTCATATGAGATAATGATAGAACAGATTGAATGTCTAGAGAATGACAGTACTCAATGACTTATGCTTTCAGGTTGAGGACCTGAACGATGAGATCATACGAATGCTAAGAGTTTGTACATTCTTATTATGTCTCTAGTCGGATGTCATTGTGGAAGGTAGATAGACAACAATGACACACAAGACTAGATTGTGGTGTTGGTTGATGACAAAATCTCATTAGTCATGATATGGAGATATCAAATCAAACACATAGGTACTTGTTAGAGAATAAACATACTGGATAGACCCACCGTGAGTTTGACACATGGAACCATGACATGGTAGTCACAGTCAGTTCTCACAGTGATGGTGGTGAGTGTGATTCCTTGACCTAAAATCACTACACTCAACACATGTCGTTGGGTACACTTTGACATCATCAAATGCAGTCCTGAAACATGGGTTGTTATAAAGGTGATGATTGGGTGGCTTTGACACATGGGGCTTTTGAGGGGTGAGTGATAGATATGGGATTTGTCCCTCTTGAGGGAGTTTGATATCCATGGCCACTTGATGAGTAGGATTGAGATAGGCGTGCGCACACATGTGTGAATCAGTATGTGATATTGATGTCATACATATCTCCTCCAATCTACTCTGAGATCAAGATAGTGAATGAACATTGACAGGATGATTATTCCATGCCTTAAGTTCATTCGGGATATCAGTGACAAAGGAATTATACATTCACTGTAACACCATTCATGGATTGTAGGATTGAAAGTTGTTCTACAACTTTCTATTTCACTTGGGTAGCACTGATGTGCGACTAGGCACCGCTCTTTGCTTGTGAAGTCATAAGTGTTATGGACTTTCACTACTAACGTGAAATGGACCTGTAGGGTCACACACATAGGATTTAACCTAGAAGAGGAGTTTATACACAAACGATGTTTAGATTGATTACTAAAGGAGTTTAGTAGTTCAATTAAACACTCAATCAATTGATAGCTCAATATCATATTGTTCAAGGTGTTGGACCGATTGATTAGAGTATCAAATTGATTGAAACTGCAATTTACTTATTTGCATAGTCTGCTGCGCCAACTGATAAGCTCATGGGATGAACCGATAGGCTCAGGTTGATGAACCGATCGGCTCAACTGGTGAGACGATCAGCTCATGTATCATGAAATGATCGGCTCAATTGTTGAATAGATCGATTCGTGGACCAACCGAGATCGTTTGGAAAGTCATAAGACTATTTTGCAAATACAATTTGTTTCACTTGTACAAATTCTATTTGGACAAGGATTAATATTTGATTAGTTGGAAACAAATATAAAAGTCAATTTGAGTTGGATCAGGACCACAAACTGATCGACTCAGGCATGAACCGATCGGCTCAGAGCACCAGACGATCGGCTCAGCTCCCAAATGATTGGCTCAGGGCCCTAAATGATCGTTTCAGGGTGTGAACCGATCGGTTCAGCTGGCGAGTTGGTTGTTTTTGTGGAAAATCTTGAATCCTTCTACTCCTGCATTAATCCCACATTGCCTGGGATAGAGAACCCTGTCCCATGACCCTCCTATATATATAGGGGTAGTGGGGGCTTCTCATACAACAACTCAGAACACTAGTTGCTCTGCAAAGTTGTCGTTCTCTCTGGTTGGGGTAACCGAGAGAGCCCAAGCAAGTGCTACTCGATAAGGGAGGCACAACAAGGGAAAGACAACTACAGAAAGGCAACTGGTTGCAGGAGAGTGTGTCGGTGACTAGTACGCCGATAGGAGGGTGTGACTCCTTATGATTCCTTGTGGGACAAGGAGATCGAAGTTCTAGGTGGTCCGTGTGGACTACTTCAGAGGCAGGAGACTTCTACCGCTTGGAGGACATATGTCAATCCCGACAGTCCCGGTGAGACCAGGAGCTGCACAGACACCGTCCAAGACTGAAGGAGAAGACTGCGCAAGCCACGAGGTAATGTCACCGAGCAAGCCTTGGGACAAGGTATGTCTCTACAAATCATCCTTCCTATTGTATAGATGTTGATGCGATTCCTTTATTCTGGGTTTGGGAGAAGAAAATTTTTGTTTCCGCTGCCTTCTCTGTCTCCCCTAAAACCCAACAATGGTATCAGAGCCACGTCAACTTCTCTATACTTTAGGATTATTGATATGATTGATTTTGGTTTGTTGCCTTTATTTATTGCATACAATGTGAATAATAATGGCTTTATGCATGTCCAATCCTAAATCCACAAATCCTAATATATACATATATGATATGTAATATTAATGCACTCGATATGTGTCACCCTTAAATGAGTTTTGTGGTGGATGTATAGCATGGTTATGGCCAATAAACCCTATGTATGTGTGCTTGGTTGAATTTGGTTGCTTTCTTCTTGGTTTGCACATCGATTCCCTACCTCCTTATTCCTGATGTAACTCGAGATAACTCGAGATTTCTTTCCTACCTTTGTCCCCCTGAATGTAACTCGGGGTTTCCCAATTTAAATGTAAATAGGGTAGACCTTTTTATATTTCCTGTTATGTCAAAGAACAAAAGACAATCTGACGAAGACTGAGACGATCGGTTCAAGGTGTGAACCAATCAGTTGGTGATCCAAACGATCAACTTGAGGAGTGAGACGAGTGGGTGGTGACCTGAGGAAATGCATGAAGACTAGGCAAACCGATCGGTTGGAGGAGCCAACCGATAGGCTGGTGGCACCCAGACGACTGACCAGGGTGTGTAGGTCATTCATGTGATGAGTTGATCAACTCAGATTGCTATAGCACTTCATCATGGAAAGGTTGCATGTGATGTAGACCTAGATGACTGTGATTCCTCTTGGCTCGAGGAATCACATTAGGATGGCCATAATCATCACTTTTATCATTTCACATGTTTTCTGTGGGATATAGCATGTATATAATACATACTATATATTGTGGTGATTGGATATGTATATGTACCTATAAAAACCAAATCCCTCATTAAATATTAAAGTTTTATATGCCTTCCAAATGTAACACATGTGAAAAGCTTGATCGGCCAAGTGTGGGCATGCCCTAGCGTGGTGCACCGTCTATCTCGTGGAAGCGTGAAGGATGGATATGTGGGTCTACCCTAACAGGGTGCATATTCATCGTGTTGGCTTTGGGTCAGACTTAACAAGGTGACCTAGATAGGATCTAGCTCCTTGAGGCATGGAGGTGATCATGGCAAGGAGTTACATATGATGCAATTGGCAGAAGTTGCCTACCTAGAAGATCTAAGTTGTGGGTGACAGCCTTAGCTGGTCCATGACTCAGAGGATTTTAGGATCTTGACCCACTAGAAGATTGTACGCTACAATCTTCCGAATTGATGGTGAGGGCTATCAGTATGAACAAAATAGTGGGAGAGATAATTAGTTAAAGTCCTAATTATATCATCAACTTTTCAAATCAATCAAATAAGTCAAAATTGAGTTTTGGACTAAATTGCATATATTTCCTTTTGTAGTACAAATGACAACAAACACCAATCACTTTTCATTGCGATCGGTCCTTGAAAAGGACAAGTTGAATGGGACTAACTTCTACGATTAGTTTAGGACATTGAGAATTGTTCTCACTCAAGAGTGAAAGCTCTATGTCCTGGATACTCCAGTTCTAGAGGAACCTGCTCCTACCGCACCAAAGACAGAAAGGGATGCTTATAAGAAGCATTCTGATGATGCCATTGATGCAAAGTGCTTGATGTTGTGCTCCATGAACCACGAGTTGCAGAGACAACATGAAAACATGGGTGTCATTGAGATATTTCAACATCTCAAGAACATGTATGAGGATCAAGCACGGCAAGAGAGATATGATGTCTCCAGGGCGTTGTTCAAGTGTGTCATGACAGAAGGAGATCGAGTTGGTCCTCACACACTCAAGATGATTGGGTATGTAGACAACCTGATGAGACTGGGATTTCCTCTGAGCCAAGAGTTGGCTACTGACATGATACCACAATCATTGCCAGAATCCTACAGTCAGTTTGTGATGAACTACAACATGAACAACTTTGACAAGCCGTTGACAGAGTTGTTGGGCATGTTGAGAAAAGCCGAGACACAGATGAAGAAGGACAAGCCAAAGTATGTGATGATGATCAGCAACAAGAAAGGCAAGTCCAAGCGCAAGGGCAAGGGCAAAGCTAAGAAAGGTTCTGATGCTAGCCAGCAACCCAAGTCATCTTCAACTCTCAAGGCCAAGGGAGGCATGACCAAGAGAGGTAATTGCCACCATTGTCAAAAGCCAGGACATTAGAAAAGGAATTGTCCACTCTATCTGGAAGAACTAAAGAAGAAGGAGGCGACAGACGTCTCCACTTAAAGGTGTCATGAAATAAACTTGTAACATTTTTGAGGTATATGATACCAAGATATAAAATGTAAAGCACTCAATAAATGGGGCAAGTGTTGCCGCCATAAATAGGAGTACTTTAGTTTATTTTCAGCCTTGAAGGCATGTAATAAAGTTATGAACTGCTATTTCATATTTGCCAATGAATAGAAACACATTATTTTTACATATTGTATGACAATGATAGCAATTAACAAAGTTGATGTTTCAATCTTTGTGGCAATGCCTTGTTTATCTTGTGGTACTTGGTATGCATAAGATAAAATGATATCTAAAAGTTATTGATAACTCTAACAATCACATTAGCATAAATCCTGAGAAGTTCATTTCTAGTTTCCATATGATGGATAAATCTAGACTCTTTCGGTTAGGGAACCAGTAAGAGACATGAATCTCTTGAACATGATTAATCAATCTTCACTAGTGGTAGTGGGAGAATGATTATCCTTTTAGGTATAATACATGTGATGTATTTACATACCCATTGGAGAAAATTCTAGTACTTCAAATGGTGTTTAAAGAAATACCAATATGAGTATCTTGAAGTGTTCAAGAATATCATAGATGAAGTATGAATTTGATAAAGTGTTAATTCTTGATGAGATCAATGAATGAAATACTTAAACCAAATGTTTGAGATCCTTATGAGTGATTATGATAGTGTATCATAGTGAAATCATGATTAAGGCATGGTGATGTCTAAATCAACAAGGAGTCATACTCTAAGGAGTTAGAGGATGATTATCAAATAACTAATTTCTTCTTAAAGAAAGAATACCCCACACTAATAAAGGACATTAAGAATCACAAGGAGTTGTGAATTCTTATATCCTTGACAGATACACCTAGATTATCTATGTGATGAGTTGGTCATGTGATGAATCAACTATCTAGATGAATATGAGGTACCGAATTTTGAGTTATGGTTTATGACCATTACATCTAAATGACTTCCATGTGAACCATAAGGTATGACCTTAATGGTAGTGCCCATTGGGATGAAATCCATAAGTGCGAAAGAGTCTTAAGTGTTAAGACACATGGATGACATTTTGAGAAGGATGATGCTTGTTAATTGCAACTTAATGACTAAAAGATTTGGCATACAGATACTAAAACCACATTCCTATGAGGAATAAAATAAGGATGTGTACGTGACACAACCTATAAGGTTTATGAATCCATTAATGCAAATGAAGTCTATAAGTTACAATGGACTAATCAATGTGATTGATTGAGTACAAGCAACTCAAAGCTAGATCTTTACTTTGATGATATAGTCAAAGGGTTTGACTGATATGAAAAAGATAAAGAAGGGATCCGTGATTTAGTGGGAGCATATTCACATTCCACATGTTGATGTGAAATGAGATGTTCTAAGAATGGAAATCCAAAGTGGAAATTATCTTTAAGGAAGATAGAGATGTTTCCTATGGAATAGGAATAGAGATCTACAGAGATAGTTCTCAAAAAATTCTTAACCTGAAAAGAGATAACATACATTGGCAATCTATACTGAAGGGTTCAGTGTGCATAGATTCAGTGGGAGAAAACTTTTCCATGTTACATGGAGTTAGTATCCCAGAGCCAAATGTCCAATTCTTATGAAGAATGAAAACACTAAGAATAGATAAGGATCTATCATGTATGTAATCATCCCATTATCTTGCATGTATGGACATAGTAAGAATAAAATGCATTCATCATCTTGTATGTAGGACATGACAATATGATGTGCTCATCCTGATAACTCGTATGTGGGACATGACGAGTGGATGTCTGTCTAGTTCTAGTAAGGGTTATTGGAAAACCATAAGAACTTGATAAGTGCTTGAGAAGTACTAGTTCTATGGAAATATGGAAGGGTTCACTGTAAAGAGTTACACTGATGTGAACTTCCGAAAAGGATAGAAAAATTAATCGCAATATATATATGGGATACATAAAAGTGAATGTTTGTTGATTGGAAATGTTCCAAGAAAGTTGTTTTAAAAGGAAATGTTGAGTATTCGTGTGTTAGAGAACAACAATGGATACTATATGGATCTATGAGTTCATAGAGATGAACTTATAGTTATTCCGGTCATTGATGACAAGTTAGGAGTGCTTGGTCATGCAATGTGGCTAAAGGTTAGCAAAGGAATACTAGATTGCATATTTTGACAACTCCATCTCATACATGTGACGTACATCAAAGAGATGAGAGATATGACCTCTGGCAAGGTGTTGCCATAGCTCACTATGTTAGCACTAGAGCATAATAGCATGTGGGACATGTTTGAAGATCACTATGAATATGATTCAAGGGTGATTGGCTTGTAGTGCAAGTGGGAGTCTGTTGGTATGTATTCCCTGAGAGCCAATCATGGGATGATTGATGGGATACATTAAGATTGATTTGATAAAGATCAAAGGCAAGCTTCCAATTATTTCTAGTTCAGTCATATGAGATAATGATAGAACAAATTGAATGTCTAGAGAATGACAGTACTCAATGACGTATGCTTTCAGGTTGAGGACCTGAACGATGAGATCATACAGATGCTATGAGTTTGTACATTCTTATTATGTCCCTAGTCGGATGTCATTGTGGAAGGTAGATAGACAACAATTACACATAAGACTAGATTGTGGTGTTGGTTGATGATAAAATCTCATTAGTCATGATATGGAGATATCAAACCAAACACATAGGTACTTGTTAGAGAACAAGCGTACCAGACAGACCCACCATGAGTTTGACACATGGAACCATGACATGGTAGTCACAGTCAGTTCTCACAGTGATGGTGGTGAGTGTGATTCTTTGACTTGAAATCACTACACTCAACACATGTCGTTGGGTACACTTTGACATCATCAAACGCAGTCCTAAAACATGGGTTGTTATAAAGGTGATGATTGGGTGGCTTTGACACATGGGGCTTTTGAGGGGTGAGTGATAGATATGGGATTTGTCCCTCCTGAGGGAGTTTGATATCCATGGCCACTTGATGAGTAGGATTCAGATAGGCATGCGCACACATGTGTGAATCAGTATGCGATATTGATGTCATACATATCTCCTCCAATCTACTCTGAGATCAAGAAAGTGAATGAATGTTGACAGGGTGACTGTTCCATGCCTTGAGTTCATTGGGGATATCAGTCACAAAGGAATTATACATTTACTGTAACACCATTCATGGATTGTAGGATTGAAAGTTTTTCTCCAACTTTCTATTTCACTTGGGTAGCACTGATGTGCGACTAGGCACTGCTCTTTGCTTGTGAAGTCATAAGTGTTATGGACTTTTACTGCCAACGTGAAATGGACCTGCAGGGTCACACACATAGGATTTAACCTGGAAGAGAATTTTATCCACAAACGATGTTTATATTGATTACTGAAGGAGTTTAGTAGTTCAATTAAACACTCAATCAATTTATAGCTCAATATGATAGTGTGCAAGGTGTTGGACCGATTGATTAGAGTATCAGATTGATTGAAACTGCAATTGACTGATTTGCATAGTCTACTGCCCCAACCGATCGGCTCATGGAATGAACCGATCGGCTCAGGTTGATGAACCGATCGGCTCAACTGGTGAGACGATCAGTTCATGTGTCATGAAACGATCGGCTCAATCATTGAATCGATCGGTTCGTGGACCAATCGAGATTGTTTGGAAAGTCAGAAGACTATTTTGCAAATACAAGGATTAATATTTGATTAGTTGGAAGCAAATATAAAAGTCAATTTGATTTGGATCAGGACCACAAACCGATCGACTTAGGCATGAACCGATCGGCTCAGGCATGAACCGATCGGCTCAGAGCACCAGACGATCAGCTAAGATCCCAAACGATCGGCTCAGGGCCCGAAACGATCGTTTCAGGGTGTGAGCCGATCGGTTCAGCTGGTGAGTTGGTTTTTTTTGTGGAAAATCTCGAATCCTTCTACTCCTGCATTAATCTCGCATTGCCCGGGATAGAGAACGATGTCCCATGACCCTCCTATATATATAGGGGTAGTGGGGGCTTCTCATACAACAACTTAGAACACCAGTTGCTCTAAAAAAAAATTTTTCTCTCTGTTGTGGTAACTGAGAGAGCCCGAGCAAGTGCTACCCAATAAGGGAGGCATAGTAAGGGAAAGACAACTACAGAAAGGCAACTAGTTATAGGAGAGTGTGTCGGTGACTAGTACGCCAATAAGAGGGTGTGACTCCTTCCGATTCCTTGTGGGACAAGGATATCAGAGTTCCAGGTGGTTCGTGTGGACTACTTCAGAGGTGGGAGACTTCTACCGGTCAGAGGATAGCTGACAATCCTGACAGTCCCCGTGAGACCAAGAGCTGCACAGACACCATCCAAGACTAGAGGTGAATACCGCACAAGCCACGAGGTAACATCGCCGAGCAAGCCTCGAGACAAGGTAGCCTCTACAAACCATCCTTCCTATTGTATATGTGTTGACACAATTCCTTTATTCTGGGTTTGGGAGAAGAAAATTTTTGTCTCCACTGCCTTCTCTATCTCCCCTAAAACCCAACACTCTAGTGGTGGAAATCTCGGAAAATACAAAGGTGATCTCACTGAATTAAGCAATGCCCTACTCGGACAATGATGAAGAAGAGTATGGCCCTACTATTGTAGAAGAAACCATAGCTGATTCTATGATACAGTCATCACCCAAGATACCCTTAGAAGCATGCTTGATGAAAAAAATGGAGGACAACATCTGTAGAAACCATCTAGAGGAGTGCATTTTGATGCTGAAGGTAGTATTGCGCTACTATGCAAGATGCTTTGAAGATCTTGGACCACCACCCCCACCATTAGTCCCATCTCTATTAAACATGTCGGACTTGGAGCTGAAGCCATTACCGCCACACCTGAAGTATGTCTTCTTATCTATAGAGGAAAATCTCCTAGTGATCATATCATCTTCTTTGAGTGATGAAGAGGAAGGAAAACTATTCATTGTGCAGAAAAACTACTGAGCTACATTTGAGTGGTGCATAGATGACATAAAAGGGATCTCTCCAACCTTGTGCCAACACAAGATTCGGCTTGAAGAAGGAGAAAAGGCAATTGTCCAACCTCAAAGGCGTCTCAATTCAATTATGACTGAGTTGGTGAAGAAGGAAGTCATCAAGCTTCGGTTGGCAGGTATAATCTATGAAATTTCAGATTCAATGTGGGTTAGTCCTACCCAAGTTGTTCCTAAGAAAGGGGGATCACAGTCACTACTAATGCGGCTAATGAATTAATTTCCCACTAGCCTAGTTATAGGGTAGCGAGTGTGCATATATTATCACCAGTTAAATCTACCCACCCTTAAATATCATTTCCCTTTACCTTTTATTGATCAAATCTTGGAATGATTATCTGGCCATTTGCACTTTTGTATTCTTGACAAGTATTCTGGGTATAATCAAATCTCCATAGAGCCTAATGATTAGGATATTATGGGTATAATCAAATCTCCATAGAGCCTAATGATTAGGATAAATCCACTTTCACCTGCCCTTATGGCACGTTCACATACCGACAGATGCCTTTTGGTCTTTGTAACGCCCCTACTACGTTTCAATGTTGTATGCTTGCCATTTTTTCTAACATGGTAGATTGTTACTTCGTCATTTTTATGGATGGTTTTTCTATATATGGGGAATCTTTTAATGATTTCCTATATAAACTTGATAGGGTGCTACATAGATGTGAGGACACTTACCTAGTTCTAAACTAGGAGAAGTGTTACATGATGGTGACTGAAGGGATTGTTCTTGGATACAAGGTGTCCAGCAAAGGCATGGAAGTAGATCCAGTAAAGATTGAAGTCATTTCCACACTACCTCCACTGACATCGGTAAAGGAGTAAGGAGCTTTTTAGGACACACTAGATTTTATCCCCATTTTATCAAGGATTTATCGAAAATTTCCAAACCATTATCTGAACTTTTAGAGAAAGACACCAAGTTTTCCTTTGTTGAGCGTTGTTTAAAAGATTTTGAAATCCTTAAAGAAAAACTTATTTTCGCACCTATTGTGTAGGCTCCTGATTGGAGCCTTCCTTTTGAGTTGATGTGTGATGCATTAGATTATGCAATTGGAGCTATGTTGGGTCAACGTAGAGAAAAGACTCCATCCGTCATATATTATGTGTTAAAGACTTGGAATGATGCATAGATGAATTACACTACTACTAAAAAAGAATTGTTAGCAGTAGTTCTTTCTTTTGAAAAATTCCGCCAATACCTAGTTGGGGCAAAAGTGATAGTTTAGACTGACCATGCTTCCATCAAATACTTGTTACAAAAGAAAGACGACAAACCCAGATTGATTAGGTGGATTCTTTTGCTTCAGGAATTTGACATTGAAATTAGAGACAAGGCAGGGGTAGAGAATGTCATAGAAGATCATTTGTCTAGGTTAGAAAGGGTGGATAAAAAAGATGTAGCCATCCCCATTATTGAGGAATTTCTGGATAAGAAATTGTTTGCAATTAAAACTAAAGATCCTTGGTTTGCATATTTTGTTTATTACCTAGCTTGTAAGGAAATGTCTATAGATTGAGGATACTGGGAGAAAAAAATGATTTTTCCACTCATTAAGGTTTTATATTTGGGATGACCCAATTCTTGTTAAACAATGTAGGGATGGGCTTTTAAGAAGATATGTACCTGAATGTGAGGTAAAGAGCATCTTGTCACACTGTCACTCTCTACCCATGGGTGGGCACCATGCTAGCTCTAGGATTGTGGCTAAAGTCTTAGAGAGTGGGTTTTATTGGCCTACCTTGTTTAAAGATGCTCACAACTTTGTTTGTCATTGTGACACATGCCAATGTGCAGGTAATATCTCTAAGCAATATGAGATGCCCCTAAATGTGTTTGAGGAGGTTGAGGTTTTTGATCATTAGGGTATACATTTTATGGGCCCATTTGTGTCGTTTAGTTCCAATCTTTATATATTACTTGCAGTTGATTATGTGTAAATGATGCACATGTAGTGTGTAAGTTTGTGAAATATTACATTTTCTACAGGTTTGATGTCCCCCACCTAATTATTAGTGATGGAGATCACACTTCACTAATAGGCAGTTTGGAGCTTTGCTGAGCAAATATGGGGTGAAGAACTGAGTGGGTACTCCCTATCACCCACAGACTCAAGGACATGTTGAGGTGTCCAATAGAGAGGTGAAGAAAATTTTGGAGAGGACGGTCTCAACCAATAGGAGGAACTAGAGTTATGTGCTAAGTGATACTCTTTGGGCTTATAAAACAGCCTAGAAATCCCCAATAGGAACAACACCTTTTAGTTTAATTTATGTTCGTGCATGGAATCTACCCACAAAGCTTGAGCATAAGGCTAAATGGGCTATGAAGAAGCTAAATTTCAACATAGATGAAGCGGGTAGAAAGAGGATTTTGGAGCTTAATGAATTAGATGAGCTTAGGATGGATGCTTATGAAAGGTCCAGGATATATAAGGAAAGTGATGGGTTTTGTGGGACAGAACATGGGCTAAGGGTTAAGTTGGTAATTTTTCTTACATCTCCCCCTCGGAGCCCAGGTATCATATACGCCGCCAAAATAAAGTGAAAACAAAAAAATTATCTAACCACAAACCCATAACCAGTAGATTGCATCAACAACTATGAAATAGGAAGGATGGTTTAGCAAGATATACCTGGTCTTGAGGGTTTCTCAGCAACAATACCTCACAGCTAGTGTGGCCTTCAACCACCTAGTCTTTGACGGCGTCTGTGCAGCTCCTGGTCTTGACCCGGATTGTAGTTGACAGTCATCCTCCTGAGCGGTAGAAATCCCCCACCTCTATAGATAGTTCACACGGACTACCAAGAACTCTAGTCATTCTGATGAACAGACTAGAAGGAGTTGTCTCCTTCTTTCGGCGTACTAGTCACTAAAACACTCTCCCACAACCAGTTGTTGTTCTGCAGTTGTCTTTCCCTCACTGTGCCCCCTCCCTGTTCAGGCGGCACTTGCTCAGGCTTTCTTGGTTACCAAAACCAGAGAGGACAACAACTTTGCAGAGCAACTGATGTTCTGAGTTGTGTGTTCTATGAAGCCCATGTGCCCCTCTATTTATAGTAGAGGGTAGGTTCAGGGTTCCCAGTCTCTGTGGGAGTAGAAAGGTCCAGATTATCCATGAACTATTTGCACTATGATAGGTGAACCGGCAGGTTCACTAAGTGAACTGGCCGGTTCACTAAGTGAACCAGTTAGTTGGCATAGTGAACTGGTCGGTTCACTTAGTGAATGAACCGGGTGATTCACAAGCCAGACATGCTTGCAATTGACTTTCCCAATTTGTTTCTAATTAATGCAAAGATTAATTCTTGTCCAAATCGAATTTAACAAGTGAAACGGGAAACTTTTCTCATGAACCAGGAAACCCAACACTTGCTCGTTTGGTTCAGTGAACCGATCGGTTCACCAGAGTGAACCTGTTCTCTCACTGACCATGAGAAGATCGGTTCACCCAGTGAACCATTTAGTTGGTGGTCCAGTTTGTGCAGAACTCAGTCAATTCAGTTCTCAATCAATTTGACACTCTAATCAGTTCGTTCAACACTTGAACTTGATGATTCTAAGTCAAGTCTATTGATTGAATGTTTAATTGAGTACCTAAACACTTTAGTAATCAATCTAAATATCATTCATGGATAAACTCCTCTTCCATGTTAATCCTATGTGTGTGACCCTATAGGTCCCATTTCACATTGGCAGTGAACGTCCACAAGTAACTTATGACTTCACAAGAAGAGAGTGGTGCCTAGTTGCACATCAGTGCTACCCAAGTGAAAAGGAAAGTAGGAGAACAACTTTCAACCTACAATCTATGATTGGTGTTACAGTGAATGTTTAGTTCCTTTGTCACTGATATCTAGATTGAACTCGAGGCATGGACTTGTCATCCTCTACAAACATTCAATCCATGTTTCTTGAACTAAAGCAGATTATATGAGATATATGCAAGCTCAATATCATATATTGACTCACATGTACATGGCCATGTATATCTCAGTCTCTCTTATCAAGTGGCCAGGATATCATACACCCTTAGGAGGGACAAATTCCATATCTATCACTCACAGTAAAAACCCCATGTGTCAAATCCACTTAATCACCACCTTTATAACAATCTATATTTCAGGACTATGTTTGATGATGTCAAAGTGTATCCAACAACATGTGATGAGTGCAGTGATTTTAGATCTAAGAACCACAGTCACCACCAATACTATAAGAGATGATTCTAACTAACCAAGTGTGGTTTCCATGCATCACTCTTATGGTGGGTCTGTCTGATACTCTACTCTCTAACATGTATCTATGTGCTTGGTTTGATATCATATATCATGACTGATGTGATTCTGTCATCAACCAACACCCACTCTAGTTTTATATATTATTGATGTCTATGGATATTTCCACAATAATAACTGACTAGGGACATAACAAGAATGTATACTCTTAACATTTGTATGATATCATTGTTCAGGTCCTTAACCTGAAGACATACATCATTGAGTAATATGATTCTTTAGACATATAACATGTTATATCATTATCTCAAAATATATTAAACATATACATGGAAATTGCCTTTATTATTATTCAAATCATTTACAAAGTATTCCATTACAATCAGCAGATGACTGGCTCTATGCTCATACATACCAATAGACTCCCACATTACTTAGAGTCAATCACCCATGAATCTCAATCCTTGTTATCTAGCATGACCATCATGCTTCTGCTATGAAAGTGCCTTAGTCAATGGATCAGCAATATTGTCTTCAATTGGTACTTTGCAAATCTTCACATCTCCCATTGTACGATCTCTCATATGAGATGGAAGTGCCTCTATATGTGCTTAGATCGCTGATGTGATTTGGGTTCTTTAGCTTGTGCAATAGCTCCATTGTTGTCACAATAAAGCTCAATTGCATCACATATGCTAGGAACTACCCCAAGTTCATAGATGAACTTCTTGATCCACACAACCTCCTTTTTTGCATTGGATGCAACAATATACTCAGCCTATGTTGTAGAATCCACAACTGTCTCTTGCTTAGAACTCTTCCAACTCGCAACTCCATTTTTTAGGCAAAACACAAATCCTGACTGCGATATGTAATCATCTTTATCAGATTATATGCTTGCATCGGTGTAACCCTTTACTACCAACTCTTCCTCACCGCCATAGATGAGGAACTGATCCTTAGTTCTTCTCAAGTACTTTAGGATGTTCTTCACAACTGTCCAGTGAGCATCTCTGGGATATGATTGGTATCTGCTCGTCATTCTCAGTGCATACGAGACATCGAGATGGGTGCATAACATTGCATACATGATGAATCCAATTGCAGATGCATATCGAATCCCACTCATTTATTCCCTCTCTTTACAAGATTTGGGACATTGAGCTCTAGAGATGGGAACTCCATGTACCATGGGTCTTTTTCCTCTCTTTGGTCTCCATGCTGAACCTTTTCAACACTTTGTCAATGTATGTGATTTGACTTAGCCCAAGAAGCCTTCTTGATCTATCTCTATAGATCTTGATTCCTAGGATATAGGATGCTTCTCCTAAGTCTTTCATTCAGAATGTATTTCCAATCCATGCATTTACCTTTTGTAAAGTAGGAATGTCATTCCCCATTAATAGTATGCCCTCTACATACAAAATGAGGAATGTAGTCATGCTCCCACTAACCTTCTTATACACACAAGGTTCGTATTCATTTTGACTAAAGCCAAACTCTTTGACTGCTTTGTCAAATCGAAGATTCCAGCTCCGAGATGCTTGCTTCAATCCATAGATTGACCTTTGTAGCTTACATACTTTATTTGCATTCTTTGGATTTATAAAACCTTTAGGTTGTGTCATGTACACATCCTTGACAAGATTCCCATTAAGGAATGTGGTTTTACATCCACCTGCCAAATCTCATAGTCATAGTAAGCTAAAATAGCAAGCATGATCCTGATGGACTTAATCATGGTAACTGGAGAAAAGGTTTTGTCATAGTCAACACCTTGAACTTGTCTGAAACCCTTTGCAACCAGTCTGCCTTTATAAGTTTGCACATTTCCATCCATGCCAGTCTTCTTCTTGAAGACCCATTTGCACCCTATGGATTTTACACCTTCAGGTGGATCCACCAAGGTCCATACCTTGTTGGTATACAAGGATTCCATCTCAGATCTCATGGCCTCAAGCCATTTCTTAGAATCCAGTCCCTTCGTAGCTTCAAGATAGGTAGTTGGCTCATCATCTATGACCAGCTCACCGCCTTCTTGAGTCAGAAGATATCCAAATCTATCTGGCTCAAGGCGTGTCCTACTAGATCTATGAGGTTCCTGTGCTACGTGAGGATTTTGAGATTCTACAACCACTTGTGATTCTTTATTTTCCTCTAGTTCATCTACTGGTTCAATGTTTTCTTGTCGGAATCAAACTTCTTTGAGTTCCACTTTCCTCCCACTGCTTCCTTTGGAAATAAATTCCTTTTCTAAGAATACAACATTCCTGGAAACAAACACTTTGTTGTCAGTTGCGTGGTATAAGTAGTATCTCATTGTTTCTTTGGGATATCCAACAAAATAACACTTATCAGATTTGGGTCCAAGCTTATCAGGAACATTTTCTTGACATAATCTTCACATCCCCAAACCTTCATAAAAGACACATCGGGACGCTTCTCATACCATATCTCATATGGTGTCTTTTGAATCGATTTATATGGTACACGGTTAAGTGTAAATGCAATGGTTGTTAGAGCATATCCCTAGAAAGAAGTTGGAAGATCAGCAAAACTCATCATAGATTGCACCATGTCCAGTAATGTGTGATTCCTTCTTTCTAATACACCATTATGCTGTGGTGTTCCAGGTGGAGTCCATTGTGATACAATACCACAGTATCTCAGAAGTTCATCAAACTCTTGGCTTAAGTATTCTCCACCTCGATCAGATCAAAGTGCTTTAATACTTTTTCCAAGTTGGTTATGTACTTCATTCATGAAATCCTTGAACCTTTCAAGGCTTTTTGACTTATGTTTCATCAAGGAAACATAGGCATACCTACTGAAGTCATTTGTAAAGGTAACAAAGTATGAATACCTACCTCTAGCACTTGTTCTAAAAACCCCACATACATCAGTATGTACGATTCCTAATAGATCACTCGCTCTCTCACCTTTTCTTGAAAAGGGAGTCTGCGTCATCTTGCCTAACAAACAAGATTCACATGTATCCATTGATTTGTAATCAAAAGAGTCTAGATAACCATCTTGATGGAGTCTAGATATGTGATTCTCATTTATATGCCCTAGACGACAATGCCAAAGGTATGTTTTGTTTGAGTAATTGAGTTTTTGTCTTTTGGTGTCTACGTTATACACATTTGTCTATAGATCTATTAAGAATAGACCATTAGACATTGGGGCACTGCCATAAAAGATCCCATCTTTAGAAATGGAACAATTTCCATTTTTAATAAGAAATTCAAATCCATTCTTGTCCAAACAAGATACGGAAATGATATACCTATTAATGGAAGATACATAATAGCAGTTCTGTAACTCTATTATCAACCCACTTGGTAGAGATAACTCATAGGTTCCTACTGCAATGACAGAAACTATTTCTCCATTAGCAACACATAGTTCAACCTCACCTTCTGCTAAAGGCCTACTTCTTTTCAGATCTTTCACATTTGAACAAATGTGTGATCCACATCCAGTATTAAGTACCCATGATGAAGAATCAGTAAAGTTAATATCAATTATGTATACACCAGAAGTAGAGATCTATATCTCTTGCTTCAACTTTCTTGGTTTCCTTAAATCTCTCCATACTTTAAGTGTTGAAGACTTGGACTTTAGCTTGGTTGAGAACGCTTCTTTGCCTTGCCTATGTCCTTGGATTCAATTCCACTGATCATCATCATGGAACTATCCTTCTTTATTTGTGCTAAGACATTTTTCAAAATGTCAAGAAACTCTGGCAGCAGTTTATCTATGTTACACATTTAGTAATACTTGATAAACATGCTATATGATTTAGGCAAAGATTGCAAAATCATATCCGTGGCCAACTTTTGACCCATAGGAATTCCCAATTTTTCTAGATGTTCTGTATGTCCAATCATATTGAGCACATGGGGTCTAACTAGATCTCCCTCTGCCAGTTTGAACTCAAATAATGCCCTAGAGATAATATCCCTTTCTTGCTTGTCATGTGACTTATAGTCCATACAAGCTAGTATAGGATTCTTTATGTCTATTGCATCATTGGAATGCTTCAAGTAAGCATCCATTTTAGCCTTAGGAAAACATAGATTGGATTCCATTGACAGTGTATCTTAGGATCATATAGAACATTTCTCATGGTCATTAACCAGTTATGGAAATATATCTCAATTAAATTATCCGATTTCAACAATGATTTCTTTGACATTTGATTCTACAAGAGAAAACATTTGCATTTTGTTAAAACTCCTTTGATTTAATTTGATTAGAATAAAGTTGACTATATTTGATTAGGCCTTTTATTAATTATTTCTCCCACTGTTTTTTTCAAACATATAGCCCTCACCATCAATTTGGAAGGTCACAACATACCTTCTAGTGAGCAAGATCCTGATTTCCTCTAAGTCATGGACCAGCTAGGGTTGTCACCCACAACTAGATTCTTTTAGGTAGGCAACTTTTTCCTGTTGCATCTTATGCAACTCTTGATAGATGTCATGCACAACTCCTTGTCATGATCATCTGCATGCCTCAAGGTGCTTGATCCGATCAAGGTCACCTATTTAAGTCCAACCCAAATTCCAACACAATGAATATGCACCCTGCTAGGGCAGACCCATATATTCACCATCACACTTCCATGAGATAGATAGTGCATCACGCTAGGGCATGCCCACACTTAGTCAATCAACTTTTTGATGTGTGCTTCTTTTAGAAGGCATCTTAAACTTTATATTTATATTGAGGGGTTTGGTATTTATATACATATATTTATCCAATCACCACATATATAGTACATATCATATACATGCTATATCCCACAAGAAAACATGCAAAGTGCTAAAAGTGATGATTATGGCCATCCTATTGTAATTCCTCGATCCATAAGGAATTATAGTCATCTAGGTCTACATCACATGCAACAACCTGTTGTTGATGAAGATCTGTGCTTGGACCATTCTAGGTTGATCAAATCATCCTATGATAGATCAACTCGCCTCCTGGTTGGTCGGTTGGTCACCTCTAGCCGGTCGTCTGGCTCCTCTAGACGGTCGGCTCGTCTGGTCATTTGGGCTCCTCCACTAGCTATTGGTCATCTCAATCTTTTAGTCGATCGTCTGGGCACCCACCATTCTTTAACATAACTGGAAATAAAACTATCATATTTTACATATTACAACGAGAAACCCCGAGTTACATTTGGGGGGCGCAAAGGTAGAAAAGAAGTCTCAAGTTATCTTGAGTTACATTTGGAATAGATGGTAGAAGGCTCGATTCACAGACTGAGAGCAAACAACCACAACCAACCATACACACACATAGGGTTTATAGGCCATAATCATGCTTACACATCCACCATCAAAACCATTTTAGGGTGACGTGTATCGATGCATATAAATATCATATCATATATGTATATAGCGATCGTGGTGTTTAATCAGGCAACGTTGGTCGGTGTGCAGGACATTCAAGGAAGGTTGTACCAAAACCAGTAGGCAATTTATGAGAATGAACACCTTCTCTTGGCCAACCAAGAGAATGTTCACATGCGCCTGTAGCGGATGGAGCAGTACTAACAACCTTTCTTTGACAACTACTAGAACTGTGTATACTTCAAGGAGTACCCACAGCCACCGCCAATGCTGCCTACAGACCTCTCATTCCAGGGGATGTTCCCTCCACACGACCCCAACATGCCAACTCTTCCATTCTAAGCCCTGGTACCACTGTTCCACCTCTTGGGTGTGAGTATTGACTATGCGGACATAGTCATTTCAAGATTGGGGGGTGCTGGAACAACATTCTATCTTTATTTTGATTTTGATTTTGATTTTGATTTTGATTTTGATTTTTAATTGTTTGTTTTATTTTTAGTTGTGCAAGTGTAGGATCCACATCTATCTAGTGTAATTGTGGAGTAGTAAATGCATGGTTTTGTTTCCGAATAGATTTTACTCTCTATGTTGTTGCATGAAAAAGGTCATATCCTCAAAAGCTTAAACTACAAAATCTTTTTGTAACTCCATTTGGGGAAGTGTTTGAACTAGTCAACATTAGTACTTAGGACATAAATGAAAGTTTGAATCAACTCGGGAATGTGAATGATGAATATATTGAGCCTAAACTGACCAAACTGTAATGAGACCTTAAATGAAAATATAAGAAATAAACCTTTAGATCACCCTAAACACAAATAAATTAAGAGGGACACATCATAATATAATGAAAGGCATTGTCTCTTAGTTGTGTTATTCCATTTGTTTTCCATTCATTTTTCACTTACCACCTCAAGATTCATGAGTGCTCCAATTTGTTTTCTTTGATTGCATTACATGTCACGATACGAACATGATAGTTAGTTTGTTTGCATTTGAAAAAGAAAGAAAAACATTGCATGTGTATGCATTAATGATTTTAGGGCATACCATCTTAGCTTGCATAACACAGTTGATGTCGTTGCATACATTTCAACATTACATGCATATTTTCCTAAACATGTGGATTTTAATTTCTAGTTAAGAAGATAAAGTGTAGGGATATAACTCCTAGAAAACAAAGAGAAAAAGAAAAAAAATCATGAAAGAAAGAAGCATAAAAATTAGTCTTGCTGAAGAAAAAGAAGAAGAAGAAAATTGTTCAACAGAAACAAGGAGAAAGTATATCCTGCATGTTTGTTTTTGTGATGATTTAATCCACATGTGCATTCTTTTTAGTTGTCAAACAATCTCAATTCGTTCATACATCCATCATTTCATAAAAAGGAAAAAAATAAGCATGAGGATTCATGCATGGCATTCTTTTCGTCCATATAGGTTCATTATTCTCTATGCATAAATAGGTTGGATGTACTTATGAATTTTCATTTGCCACCCATCTTGAATCATTAATTTCTCTTATTGTTAGGCCACTCTAATGATTTCTCTCCTCATTAATGTTTATGCGGAGATCTTCTTCCAAGTAGTTGGTAGTTAGGAAAGAGAAATTTAGTGTAGGGAATCATACAATACACCAAGTGAATGCCTGAGTAATTATGATGTTAACTGCTTTCTTGATAGTGTCATTGACTCAAAGGTTGACATCTTTTATGGAATTTTTTGGTCACTTTAGAGCAGTTATCGGTTCAGTGGTCAGTGAAGGCCGATTTAGGTTTTGATAGGTAGATATGATAAAGAAAGGAATGTATGTGTTATGTCATTTTGCTGACTCTTGTCAAACAAATCTGGATGAGCAACGTTTAAGCTTAGGGGAGTATGATGCATGTGTTTGTAGTCATTATTACATGCACATTTTCCCTTGATTTCATGTATAGATTAGTCATTTATTTGATTTATTAATCATGGAATGACATAGATGGCATGTTTCTATTGAGTGCATCAAATTATATGATTTTAACTATTTTATGTAGTATTTTACGCATCCAGAGTACTTATGTTGTTTTTGTGCATTTTCGTACAAGGAAGTTCCTTAAGCTCGGTGCTACGTACCTAGTAACAATCAGTGGTACCAACGTGACATCAGTGATGGACCCAAAACTCGCCTAGAGTCGGTGCTACCAACAGCCAAAGTTGGTGGTACTGAAATAGCATCATTAAATCCCAGCATGATTCGAGAAAACTCAGTGCTACCATGTGTCTGACTTGGTACTACTGAGTTGATGTCAGGGAGGTAGTTCGAAAATCACAAAAATTAGTGCTATTGAGTCCAGTCGATAGTACTGATACAATCGGGATCGTATGAGTGCACGACTAAACCTAAGTGTGAAAGACTATTTTTGGCTTAATTTTGAGGATGAATTTTCTTTTAAGGTGTGAAGGATGTGATGGACTAAAATTTTGGAATCTCTAAATATTTAGTAATACAAGTGAATCTTGTGAGTTTGACTTACATTGAGGTTTCCAAGTGTTTTGCAAAGTCTGAGTGTTGATTGGTGTTGATTTCAAGATTAATATCCTAAACTTTATGTCTTTTTGAGGAATTTAATTGAATGGTCAAAGAGTTGAGTTTTGGCACCAAATTTGAGTAGCATTTAACTTAATTTTTGATTGAGCCATGATCTAAGTTTCATGAAGATTGGAGGATCCTAGGAGAAGTTATTAAGGTTTGATTTTGGGCAATAATGTGCTTTATCATTGGTTGATAGACCAAAGTCGAGCATACACGTTGGTGTCATAAGCCAGTTTGCTGAAGCCAGCTGTGTGGCCCTTTTCTGGCCCTGGATCTTTGATCCCGTGGTCACACATGATCTTAAGATTGAGCCACAGATAGGCTCAAGTGAAGGGTGGAATCGGGTCGTTGGATTAGAAATCAAGGGTCCTTGAGTTGTCCCCTACCTTGCAGTTAGAGCAAGGTAGTGGGGCAGAAGACCCCACGATCGTCTCGGCCACCACTCACCCAGGTCGTAGGGTGAGAGGGTATTCTAAGAAAACGGTTGATCTCAGATCGTCTTCAGGAGTACCATGACCCCTCACTTGAGGTTGGAGGGTAAAAGACGAGTGAGAGCAGGCATCATCTTCCTCCCCCTTTCTCCATTATCAATTATAGCACGTTAGGGAAAGGAGCTAGAGAGGAAATCAGAGGAAGATGAGGAAGGGAAAATGAAGCTAGGTCACAGTGGAGTTAAATGCCACTAGTTTTGTGCCCAGCCACTGTCAGTGCCATGGCTGCCGAAGCCAAGGTTCGAAGGAGATAAGCTCAGAGTTGAGGACGTCGATCCAAGGCTCTACAACTCGATCCAAGAGTCCCTTCAGGTCCTTAAAGCTCTAAAAAATCTTTTCGGTGCCTCATCCACGAGATTTGAGGTAGGGGAGCCTTTTTCCCTTTCCTAGCTCCGCGGCGGCCGCCATGGCCGGTGAGCTCGTGGACATGGAGCTCCAGAGGCAAACCCTAGGAGAGGAGTAGTTGTGGACATCTGGAAGAGGTAGCCAAATCTAACTATGGCCCTAGGAGACATCTTAGAACTGTGAAGCTTTTAGGTTTTCTCGTCGGAGTCGAATCGTGCGGCAGCGGCCCCGTGAAATAGAGTCCCCATGGACTCGTGTGTCTGCATTTTATGAGACAAGAGAGAGGGAGACGGACCAGTCCAAGAGCTGAGAACCAACCAGCTCAACCCGGTCCAAGTGCTAAAGACTGCCAGCTCAGATGAGGAGTCAGGCCTCCAAGTGGCCACATGGCGACACACGATTGGCCTAAAGAGGTATATATTCCAGTAAATACCTAGATCTTGCATAATTCATAGTAAATACATCCCTTGTCAGAAAATTACAAATAAGGTATCAAAATTCTCAGAAAAATGCTAGAACAATATAGAAGCATAATATCAACCTTTTAATGCTTTAATATCAATGATATCATGTAATATGTATTATGCTTGTTTCATGGATAATAAATATCAAATGATGGCCATAAATTATGATAAAATGACAATAAATCTATATTCATGTTTATAATGCTTTTGATATCATAAATGGTAGTATTGATGCACGAAATCATGTAATTTTCTCCCTATGACTAATTAGGACTAATAATCCTAAATAATATTCAATAAATACATATGTGCTCAATAAATGATGAAATTTGCAGAGTAAGCTCATAAAAGTAACTAAAAGTTAATATGTAAATATCAGATCAGTTTTATACACAAAATACATGTTGTATGAAGATGACCCTTAATACATGGGTTGTAACCCTAATATGCTTAATGAATATGATCTAGGGTTAATATATGCACAAAAGGATATGGAACCTAATGTTCAGATAATGAACCATAATCTGGAAAATGACATCAATAAGATAAATCCAAGACAAGAATGCAAGTAATGAGGCATGTATCCTAATGAGATAAGGTAAACCCTAAAATGAACATGCCTAGGGTTATGATGATGAGAATCTGATGATAGTATATGATATAATCTTAATTAGGTTTAACAAGGATATAGATGACTCAGAAATATGTGATAATTAGGATATCTTGATCTAAGGTACGCCATTACCTCTTACTTGGCTTATTATACAATATGATTGTGTTATATGTGTAGTAGAATACTTGGCATATGATATTGGATGATATGATTGTTCTTGTATGATATCTTGCTTGATTTTCCATATTTATGGCTATGAACTCATGAAACATAAAATATCTGATCCATCATATGATAGCACTAAAATCTTTGGTAGTACAGTGCATTGAAGTGATCACAAACTCCTAAGGGGTAGATCACATGTACAATGATCACAAACTCCTCGAGGGTAGATCATAAGGCCTAAAAATATCAAATCCCTAGGGCAGATGTACGAGATATATGATAGAAATAAGCTTAAAATATGTGTTCTCTTTTACTAATGAACATCTTTGTCCAATTATATGATCTTTATTATATTATGATCTTTATTTTATTCCTTTATAACTGCCAAGTGTTAGTTTTATCTTATTGCCAAGATATGATGAGAGGTATATAAAAGACACGTAGCATACTGAGTACAATATTCTTGAATATTGTGTTGATGTGTACCACATGTAATTTTTTATTTAGGTTGTGGTTATTCTCTTAAAGATCCAGGATAGTTGAGAGTTGTGTGGCTAATGTACATGTGGACCTGTTGTCTTAAGATCCTGTAGTCTATTGGTAGTACATGTATAGGTATAGTTTGTTGTTCAATATGTAATATCAAATGTTGTAACAATTCATGTTGTAATTATTTGTTGAATGGTGAACATGTGTGTATGATTTTATTAATGTTCATATACATGTGCTACTGGTTGTTTCCTTTTGACTTCCTCTGATTTTCTTCTTCTTAGCCTTGTGTGGGATGTTTAAATTGGGATTCTCACTGAGGTGAGGGTTTCAATTTGGACGTCACACATCAGATTAAGTTTTAAAAAATCCTAGGATGTCACACTAAGTGACTCAGTACTACTGACTCACCTAGTCAGTACTACCGAGTCTGCCCAATCAGGCCATCCGTAGATTTCACTCTAATCCAACAATGAATGTTAATTTGTATCCTAAGTGCATTCTATGACTTAGGGGGACGACGGCCAGACCAGGGGGACATCCGTTTTCCATTGCATGACAACCAGAGAGAGAGAAGAGAAGAATCAAGGATTAAAAGCTTCAACTGGGAAGATCTGAGTACCTCCGTAGGATGATTCTACAGTTGGGATACATTAGAACGCACGTACGACAGAGGAGATCTTCCAGACGGGTAGAGATTCAGGGGTTACTTTAGTTTCCTAATGTTTCCCACATTTTTCTTCTTCCTTTCTATGTATTCCTTGATGAAAATCCTGCAATACTAAAAACCTTTATTCCTTAGGATTCGGGAGTAGCCCAGATATACATTGTAATTGATTTCTATGCATTAATATCAATTTTATCTATTTTTACTAGATATAAATCTATAAAAGCTTTGTGTTCTACTTGTGCTTGATCACCATAAGTGGATTAACAGACACTTAGTCATCTCGAGAGATAGATCAAGGGTTAGAAAGCATAGATTTACCCGTGTATTGTGCTCTTTGCAAAAAGTGGAGTGTAAACGGGAGGAGAAACCCAGAGAATAATCATAAAGAATCAAACTAATCAACTAATAACTGTGTAAGTGGGATTGGCATTAGATAAGGTAGTGAATTATACTACGGGAGTAGGTAATTCTGGCTATAGGCTCCTTTTCCAGGGACTGAGATAATAGATATTATTGTATGAGGTTAATTATTAGTGTTATCTATGGTGAAATTAATGTCCTAAGGAATTCATTCTATCTCGAATCAATTCAAACATTTAATTCATTTTGCTTCTGCATTAATTTTGTAACTCAAACCAACTCAACCATTCACAACCGACCTAGCTGATTAGACTATAGTTAGTAGTAGTTTAATGGAGAAATGTTTGCCTATGTTCGACTTGGGCCTCAAAAGGGCATATATTACTTCGATACATTCACTTGCATATAATGCACGATAAACTCATGCCAGGATATTTTAGTCATCATCAAAATAATGCATTAGTCAATTTAGACATTGAGTCACCTCATTTTTGAAAATGATAAACCACTCCATAAATGTATTGAAACATTCTTAGATAAGATAAATAAAATCATACCTTTGGAGAAACCTAGGGGTTTCAATGAATGGATTACATATGATCCCCCTTAATTTATGCTAATTGAGTTCATATTATCCCCCTAATTTTTGTTATCTCTCCACCATAGTTAGCTTTCATAACATATGTAGAATATATTTCTTCTACTCATATATGCTCTACATATATGTGTTCTCCCCTTTACATAAGACATGTCTTATCCCCCTTTTTCATTTCAAAAAGTGAGGGGAATTGAAAGATAAAACACAACTTGTTAGAGAAGGGAGTGTAGAAGAGAAAAAACTAAGGGCTTGTCCAAGCAATGTATGTAAATAAAATCAAGACATGCATTAGAAAAACCCTATATGAAATTCTAGAAAATATCAAGACAATGCAATGGAAGCAAGTAACTCAAGATAGTAGGTTTGCAGATCAAGAAACAAGCTTGAATACGTATGAACAAGATACAATTATAGCATATACTTGGATACAAATTTATTAACAGAACTAGAATTACATGTAGATGGACTACTAGTAGATGACACCACAAGTTAGGACTTCTAGTAGGATCTAGGTCATAGCAAAAGATGCACAAGTTAAGAACAAGCTATGGGTAGATGTAGAGAAATATCCAAGCAAAGAGATATGCAATTTTAGAAGAACGAAAGAATATGACTCACTAGTAAATATGCATCATGACCAAAAGATGATTACCACTAAGAATACCAAAGTTTCATCAAATTATAGCACTAGATAGATGTAGCAAGTTAGAGAACAAAAAAAAAACAAGTTAATCACAACTATAGGCTTCAAAGAGATTATCATCAAAACATGCATAATAACTCAACACAAGTAATTGCAAGATAAAGAGATACCAATTTAGAGCAATTAAATATATAGAGTTGTATGCAAGATAAAGCATGGAAATATGCATATCATATAGAGGTACCAAGGGGAGTGTCATATAATAAGGATACTAGTTGAGAAAGTCTGGTTGAGAGGGAAATCCTCATCCAAAATCACTGCACAATGTTGTTAGTTGAGTTTATGGGTTGAACTTATTAGCCGACAACAACTGATGGCAAGACTCCACTGGTGCCTATTGGTTGAGTTTCCTCAGGACAAACTCGGCCGACAACAACTACTGTAAAAAAGTGCATATATTTCATAAAATCATGTCTAGAGGCATGATAAGAATATAAAAAATATTCAAGCATATATAAGCAAGTTAGTAGTGCACTATGAAAGCACCAAGGGTAGTTTTTGAACAAGAAAGTTTTGAGAATCACAATATACTGATTTTGACTCAAGACTCATATGTAAAGTGCATACAAACTTGGAAAAAACTAGAAATGATTGCATATAAGAAAGAATACCATTACCTGTATTCTTACCATTTCTTTTCCCTTTATTGCCATCCCATAAACAATCAACCTTTCTTCTTTTATGTGGATTGAGAAACCTATTTGCAAATCAATAGATCCTATCAATCCATTTGCAAGTGAACTGCAATAAGATGGATGAAATGGTAGTCAATCATATTTTTTGGTCCACAGGAACTAGCTTAGCAACCCAAGTCCTATTGCTTTTGGGTACTTTCCTTAAAGGACAATATGTAGAATAATGACCAATTTTATGCAATAGTTGCAAGTGCCCTTAGCCTTGGAACTAGAGGATTATCCATGAAAGAATGGAGGTCCTTTATCTTTATTGTTCCTTTGGTTACTATCATAACATATACCATGTCTTCCAATTCTTTTAGTAGTATGGTATAGGATATCGATAAGATTCTTTTTACCATCTAAAAATCTTTGCTAAGAGGACCTCAAACTATGATTATCATGCATAAGAGAAGTAATAGTGGAAGCAAATTGATTGATATCATCTCTAGCATGCAAAAGATCAATTTCTAAGCAAAGAGATTTGTTCATATAAGAATACTTTTCAATATGAAGAGCAGCAAAATTGTTCATTCTACTAGTAGAACTAGAACAATATTCAAGGACATTGATTTTACCAAGCAAGGAAGCATTTCCTTTTTCAAGCAAAGTAATGTTAGAAAGACAGATACCTTTTTCAAATTCTATTCTTTGTGTAACAAAGACTTTTTCTTCCTTTTTAGTTCTAAGAAGATTAATATCAAACATGAAAGAGTTCACAATTTTAGTATGCTCTTCATTAGAACTAGGCATAATGCATTAAGATTCTAAAAATCTAATCTTATCAAGAAAGCTAGAATTTTCAAATATAAGATCATCTACTTGTCTAAGGTAAGCATTGTTTTCTATCTCAACACCATTGGATTTCAATTCAAGTTTTAGATAAAGTTGTTAGATATTGTTAACATCATTTTGCAAGAAAATGTGGCATGTTCAAGATCATCCTTTTCTTCTTACAAGTTATCTACAATTTTAGCAAGCTTTTTCTTTTTATGCTTATTAGACATAAGAGATACACGAATAGCATGAATAATGGTGTTAAGGATTCTTTATATAAAGAGTTTATATGTACCTCATCTGAATCTTCATTAGGACTTCACATGAGAGTAAAATGGCATTCTCCACTTTCATAGAACTTGATCTAGAGTTTTCACTAGAATATTCACTAGTGGCAGGAGTCAATAGAGCTTCTGTGGCATTTCTCCTTCTTCTTGAATCAACCCTTTGTTGGTATGTATGCCCAGAGAGCCAATGTAGTGATTGTAATTGCATTATTTGTAAATGATTTTTTAATAAATAAAGGCAAGCTTCCAATTTATTATGTTTACTTTAGTTATGAGATAATGATGTAACATTATAAATGTTTAGAGAGTAATATTACTCAATGATGTATGTCTTCAAGTACGTGACTTGGAAGAATGAGATCATATGGATGCTAAGAGTACATATATATATTCTCATTATGCCCTGATCGGTTGTTATTGTGGAAGGTTGATAGACAACAATGACACATAAGATCAGAGTGTGAGTTGGTTGATGACAAAGTCTCATTACCCATGATATGGCTATATGCAACCAATCACATAGATACATGTTAGTGAACAGTGTATCGGACAGACCCATCATGAGATTGACACATGGAAGCCATCATCTTAGAAGTCATAGTTAGCTCTCATAGTGATGGTGGTGGTTGTGGTTCCTAGACCTAAAATCACTACACTCATAACATGTCGTTCGGTATGCTTTGACATCATCAAACACAATCCTGAAACATGGGTTGTCATAACGGTGATAATTGGGTGACTATGACACATGGGAATAGACCGTGAGTGATAGAGATGGGATTTCTCCCTCCTACAAGAATAGGATATCCTAGGCCTCTGGATCAGCGAGACTGAGAAATGCATGGCCATGTACATGTAAGTTAATATGTGATATTGAGATTATATATATCTCAGAAAACATGCTCTTAGTTCAAGAAACAAGATTGAATGTTGAAGAGGGTGACGACTCCATGCCTTGAGTTCAATGTAGATATCAGTGACAAAGGAACTACACAGGCATTGTAGCACCACACACATATTTTAGGTTGAAGTTGTTCCCCAACTTTCCATTTACTTGGGTAGCATTGATGTGCGATTAGGCACCACTCATTACTTGTGATGTAATAAGTTGTTATGGACATTCATTTCCAACATAATATAGCACCTATAGGGTCACACACATAGGTCTTAACCTAGAAGAGGAGTTTAATATTACATGATGATTGAATTAATTACTAAAGTGTTTAGGTAATTGATTCACACAATATATTAGTTGGCTACATTTCTAGACACCCATCTCACAAGAAGAGACAGTCGTGTGGAGTGCCAAATGCTTGTCTCAAGGGATGAGATGATCATTTGGAGAGCCAGGTTGATTCGAGTTGAAATTGGCTATGTGTTGAATTGACCGACTCACTTGGTGAGCGAGACAACCATCTTGCATGGGTGAGACAACCCAATTTGGTTGAGGGAAGGTTCTATACTTTCCCATATTCATTTGGATTGAACATTACTTGGAGTGTGAATAATTAATGTTTAAAATTAATGGGAAACAAATTGCCCATTTTGTATGCAATTGAGAAACTATGAGATGACCATCTCAGATGCCAAATTACCATATGGGTCACCAAATGACCATTTGGGTAGTCATAGGTTGCAAAAATTTGAGAACTTTCGGTCCCTTACACTCCTGTATCGTCTGGGAACCCTGACCCAAACCCCACCTATAAATAGAGGGGTATTGGGGGCTTCCTAGAACACAACACAAATAATTGTGAACCAGTTGCTCTGATAATTTTTATCCTCTCTGGCTGTAGTAACCAATAGAGCCCAAGAAAGTCCTACACAACTAGGGAGGAATAGCAAAGGAGAGAACAATTGAGATCATTGTTGTGGGGGAGCAAGTTGGTGACTAATATGCCAACGGAAGGGACAACTCCTTCCTGTCCATTCTAGCAGGATGACATGAGTTCTAGGCAGTCCGTGTGGACTTCTATAGAGGCAAGAGGCCATTGTATGTCGTTAGGAGAACAACATCAAGAAACAACCCATTGAGAGAGGAGCTGCTGCAGATTATGATGTTTGAGGCTATAGTCCATTGTGCAGACCATGAGGCACAACAGTTAGAAGAGTCTCACTACAACTAGAAGACAGTTATGCATCTATGATGACAAGTATATGTCACTGGACTTGCTCCAGGACTATGTATATCCTTGAAAGAATCATTCCCATATTATAGTTATTGACACGATCTGCTGATTATGGGGAATATGGTAGATTTTTTTTTCATTGTCTGTTCTGTACCATATTTCCCAAGAGTGGTATCAAAGCCAACAACAATTTACTATATTATGGGATAATCGATATGATCATATTTTCATTTTATCATTCTATTATTGCATGCGATGCAAACCAATCAAATCCATGATAATTCCAAATATATATATATGTGCAATTTACATGCATCGTCCTAAACGATATTTTGATGGTGGATGTGCAGCATGGTTATGGCCAATAACCCCTATTATTTGTGTATCGTTGTGTGGTAGGTTATCCTTTTATCTTGATCTACTTACCAAGCCTCTATCTTATCTTCCCAATATAAAAGTATTATTCTTTACTACCCTTGCTCCCCTTGAATGTAACTCGAGGTTTCTCTATAATCATGTAATGGTAGGATAGTTTACTTTTCTATTATGATGAAGAAGATGAAGTCTCCTAGACGAGCTGCCCAAATGGAGGACGAGGTGGATGAGTTGAACTGATTAGCTGGTGGACCCAACCAATCAGTTGAAGGAGCCAACATATGGTGGACCAATAGAACCAGACGATTGGTGAGACAACTAAACAAATGACCAGGAGGCGATCTGATCAGTTTAAGGGTTGAACCGATCAACTCGGACTGGCAAGAACAAATCTTCATCAACAATAGGTTTCCACATGTGATGTAGATGTAGATGTGGTAATTCTTTGTGGCTCTAAGGAACTGCATTAGGCTGGCCATAACCATCACTTTCATTCATTTCATGTTTTTGTTGTGGGATATAGCATGTATATGATACACACTATATATGCGGTGATTGGATAAAGTATATGTATTTTTACAAACTCCCACAATTAAAATATTAGGTCTTAGATGCTTTCCAAACGTAGCACACATTAAAATCTTTATCGACCAAGAGTAGGTGATGCCAAAGCATCGTAAGATGTCTATCTCATGGAAATGCGATGGTAATAATGTAGGTGCCTCCAGAGCAGAGTGCATTATTATTGTGTCGGCTTTTGGGAGGCTTAACTAGTGATTCTTGGAGTGTCAAAGCCTAGAAGCATGCACATGATTATGGAAAGGAGTTGCACATATCATCTATCTAAGAGTTCCATATGATGTAATTGGCATGATGGTCTACCTAAATAGTCAAGTTGTAGATGATCAACCAAGGCCGACTCATAATTTGATGAAATATGGATCTTGGCCCACTAGAATATTGTACGCTGCAATATTCTGAATTGATATGTGAGAGTTATCAATTTAAATACAATAGTGGGAGTGATAATAATTAAAGACCTAATTAAATCCTACTGAAATTGCGGACACCTTCAACTAGGTTCTTTCTCACCAGATAATGGGAAATATAGCTAACATAACAACCCTAGACTGAGGGATTTTGATGGACAACTACCAAACTAGATTCTTCAACAAAGACTTATGAATCAACTAGAGAGGCCAATCCTTCTTCTCCTTCTTAAGCCAAGAATGCAAAGACACCAGATACTACTATTGCGAGTTCACCTTCTCTCTTTACCTTGACTTCCTTAACAAATTCTATTGGGTCATCTTTGCTTAACTTTCCTAAAATTGTCTTGATGTTCTGAATTCACAGCTAGACTACTTGATTCCTAAACCGTGTAGTGAAAGAATAAGCAGAAATAGCTAGATCCCTAGGGGCATCATACTTAGGTAGGGAATCTATATTTACAACCTTAAGGGCATCTTATCCCATGACTGATACCACTGCACCTACTCCTCTTACAACAAAAGTTGGGGAAGAGGAAGATGAAACAGATGTATCCTAAGTAGATTCAGAAACAAAAACAATTGAGAATCTTCCTATTCCTAAAACAACAAACCAAGGAAATCAAGCATAAATTTTTTTTGGCATTATTAGTAACTCATTCCCATGCCTTCTTTTCTCAACTCAACACCCAAACCCCTATGTTGGCTCATCTCTAAAGAACAGAGTGTTGAAATCCCTCTCCCTGATGGTCGAGCTACTTTGTCCCTCTCCATCTCGTTCCAGGTAAAGATAGACATTATAGGGAGAGTGAGATAGCAGGTAAAGGCCCCTGTCAAAGAGTTTGGGAAGAACCTTACTTATTCACGTAAGTAAATAGTAATTACCATACTCACTTATTTGATTATATTTCATTAGGGGCCACTTGTATGTTAAACTTCCCATCATTGTCAATGCTAAAGCTTATACCAGAGTTAGAAACTTGAACTTCACCCCTACGTACCATTCATAATATGAACTGCAATTATTATTTCAGAATCTTTCCATTATTATTTCACTTATGATGTGCCATTCATAAGGATCAGTAAAGGGAAAAAAGGAATATCATTAATTTTTCAAATCAAATCAAAAGTTTTTGACAAATGCAAATTTTCTCTTGTAGAATCAAATGATAGCAAATTTGTATTGTGATTGGTCCTTAAGAAGGGAAAACTTGACGGGACAAATTTCTATGACTATTTTTGGACTTTGAGAAGGGTTCTCAATGAAGAGTGCAAGCTCTACATCCTTGATAAACATGTGCCAGAAATACCTGCTCCTGATGCACCTAGGGCACAAGTGGATTCTTACTGGAAGAATGCCAATGATGCCTTAGAGATAAAGTACCTTATGATTAACTGCATGAACTATGAGTTGCATGAGCAGTGTGTGGACATAAGTGTTCTTGAGATGGTAACACATCTAAAGAAAGTGACACTTGGTCTTGCAAAGAAAGATAGGGATGATATCCTAAAGGTGCTACTTCAGTCTAAGCTGACAAAGGGAACCTCAGTAGAAAAACATGTGCTCAATATGATTGGATATGTGTATCATCTTAAAGAATTGGGATTCACCTTGAGCCAAGAGTTAGACACAAATATGATTCTAAGGACCATGTCATAATCATATATCCACTTTATTGCATGTTATCATGTGAATAATATGGCTAGACAGATGTCAGACTTACTTGCCATGTTGATTCATGTTGAAGCAAAATCAAAGAAATATAAGCCCATCATGGTGATCAACGGAGCTGAGTAAAAGGATCAAAGAAAGATCAAGAAGAGTTTTGAGGTCAATCATAAATCCAAATATTCAACACTCAAGTTAAAGATAAAGAAAAGTACAAGAGGAACTCATCCTTTGTAGTGGAAGGCATTTAGGTTGCAGAAGATGGGGATGGTGATCTCCACTTTGGGTATATACAATATTGAGATAAATCTATATACTTCATCATCATGGGTACTAGATATCGAATGTGGATCTCACATATGTTCTCATATGTAGGATCTCAAAGGAAGTAAGCCTTTGGCAAAAGGCGAGGTGGAACTATGAGTTTCTAATGGAACAAGAGTTGCGGCCAGTACAATTGGAACCTAAAGTATATATCTACCCATAGGGCTTGTAATAGAGTTAAAGAACTGCTATTATGTACCTTCTATAATTAGTAACATCATTTATGTATCTTTTATGGGAAAGGATGCATTTGAATTCCATATTAAAAATAGTCGATGTTCTATTTCAAAATATGGGATCTTTTACGGCAATGCCCCAACGTCTATGGTCTTTATTTATTAGATCTAAAGACAGATGTTTATAATGTAAATTCCAAAAGACTAAAACTCAACAACTCAAACAAGACATACCTTTGACATTGTTGTCTAGGGAACATAAATAAGAATCGCATATCTAGACACCATAAAGATGGTTATCTAGACTCTTTTGATTTTGAATCATTAGAGACATGTGAATCTTATTTTTTGGGAAAGATGGCTAAGACCCCTTTCATTGGTAACAATGAGAGGGCTATTGGTCTATTAGGAGTCATACATACTGATGTTTGTGGATATTTTAGAACAACCGTTAGAGGTGGGTATCAGTACTTCATTACCTTCACTAATGACTTCAATAGGTACGACTATGTTCATTTAATGAAACATAACTCAGAATCTCTTGAAAAGTTCAAGGATCTTATGAATGAAGTAAAGAACCAACTTGGTAAAAGTATTAAGGCACTTTTTTGTGATCAAGGTGGAGAATAATTAAACCAAGAATTTGAGAACCTTATTAGAGCCCATGGGATTGTATCCCAGTGGACTCTACCTAGAACACATCAGCATAATGGTGTGTTAGAAAGCAGGAATCTCACATTACTAGACATGGTGTGATCGATGATAAGTTTAGCTAAGCTTCTGGACTACCTTCTAAGTGTATGCTCTAGAAACAGCCGCATTTACACTAAACCAAGTGTCATCTAAATCGGTTCAAAAGACACCATATGAGATATAGACCGGGTAGCGTCCCAATATGTCTTTTATGAGGATTTGGGGATGCAAAGCTTATGTTAGTAAAATGTTTTCTAAGAAGCTTGGTCTTAAATATGATAAATGTTATTTTGGTGGATATCCTAAGGAGACTAAAGGATATTACATTTATTCCATATTTAATAGTAAAGTGTTTGTTGCCAGAGATGTTGTATTCCTAGAAAAAGAATTTATTTCCCAAGGAATCAGTGGGATACAAGTGGAACTTGAAGAGATTTGAGACCAATAAGAAAACATTGAACCAATATATGTATAAGAGGAACAAAGAGAATCACTAAGTGCTATAAAGGGATCAGAGTCAGATAAATGGCTTGAGGCCATGAGATCTGAGATGGAATCCATGTATACCAACAAGGTATGGACCTCAGTGGATCCACCTAAAGGGTAAAACTCATAGGATGCAAGTGGGTCTTCAAGAATAAGATGGATATGGATGGAAAAGTTCAAACCTATAAGGGCATATTGGTTGCAAAGGGTTTCAGAAAAGTTCAAGGTGTTGACTATGATGAAACCTTTTCTCCAGTGGCCATGGTTAAGTCCATTGGGATCTTGCTTGCTATTACAACTTATCATGACTATGATATTTGAAAAATGGATGTTAAAACTGCATTCCTTAATGGGAAGCTAGTTGAGTATGTGTACCTGACACAACCTGAGGGTTTTATAGATCCAAAGTTTGTAAATAAAGTTTGTAAGCTACAAAGGTCAATCTATGGACTGAAGCAAGAAGGTATTAGTTGTAGTCATCACCTCCCCTGCCTCCAACTCCTGTTGCTTGTCGTGCTAGTGTGGCACCTTGTGCCCAGGGGAGCCCCTTTTAGCATTGGATATCCTCACCTCTTGGAACTCCCCCCCATCCACATCACTCAGGGTAGTGGCAATAGCTGCTTCACCAGAAGTCCCCGTGTAGGAAAAACCTCCATTAGTATCTGCCACCTAGACCTGGACCGACTCATCAGGACTAGAGACCCTCGACGTCACCGCCTTGACAGAAGCATCAACCGTAGTGGCATTAACAACCTTGGAAGCTCGACACCGATGGCTAGGCCTCCTGTTAGCGGACCATCCCCGGTTGGGATTGCGACTGTCCCTCTACACATCCTTCTGGCAGTACCCAGACCTATGCCCGAACACCTTGCAGGCGTCACAGCGGTCGGGTAAAGCCTCATACTGAACACGGATTTCCAGCTCCTCACCGTTGGGCAACTCCACCAACACCACAGGGGACAGATCCTTATCCGTCGGTATCTCCTCACACATTCTCGCAGTGCCCTTCATCTTGCTGCCACTTGAGAAATCGAAAGATCTCAGTGTGCCCACAACATGCCCGATGATGGTGAGTGCACGGCGCGACCAGTGATGACCGATATCTAGAAGCGTCACCCACACCGGTGCTGAGGTCAGTGCCTCCCTCCTAAGGTCTGCCTGGGGTGACCAGCGTCTGGTGAGGATGAGTTGGGAGTCAAAAAACCACGGTCCTCTATCCGGTGAGACATCCAGGTCCGCCTCATTAGAGAAGTTGATGAGGAACAACCCCTCGCTCATAGATGTCATCTGGATCTCACCCTTCGGTCACCAGGTTCTGAGCATCCACCCATACAGCTGGGTTAGATGGACCTTCTTCCCCATCACCTGAATGATCACAGTGTGTTTGTTGAAGTCATCCATCTCCTCTAGGACTGGAAGAGAGAACTTCATCCTGGGCCTTGAGTCTCCCTCCTTGAAATGCGGTGCCTTTGGGTCTTCCGGCACAAGCACCGGTCTACAACAACGTGGGACAACCATGGGCTTCCTCAGAGTGTTCGCCCAGGCCCTCCCCATCGTGATGTCCATGCTGGGATCATTCCAATCTTCGGCCCTAGCCTCTGGGCCCGAAGGGGGCACCAACGGCGAAGAGGCAGAGGTCGGATTCACGGCAACACCAAGAGAAGATGTGGGAGGGGAGGCAACACCCTGTGTTGGAGGAGAGGCAGGGGTCGGAGAGGGGGGGCAGAACCTTGTACTGACGGGCTGACACCCCCATGGCGGCTCTGGTTCGAGATGGAACGGAGCATGCTAGAGAGAGAGTGCACTCTAAAATGTTTAATACACATATTAGATACATATGAATGGAATGGTTAAGTCATTATCAAAATATGGACAATGTATAACCTCTAGGTCAACACCATTTAAATAAATATATACACCTACTTGCATGAAACCGTAGGTTGCATATACTCTCAAATATTATGATTCATTGATCGGCCTCAAAAGTGAGTTGGACTTTGAATTTATAACCTGAAACCTTCAAAGACCCCCATAACTTTTATTATGGGGTCGAAGTAGATATACAGGGTCGAACACAAGGATGTGGTGACATTTAGGATGCCACAGATTTTGTTCTTTAGTCAGATAAGCCAAAACAATAGTCGATGAAAATATGTGCTAGAACTAGTCTAGCGGGTTGTCACGAAAAAACAAAACAAAGAAAAGAAAAAAAACAAAACAGAGTCCGCGAGATTCTACTAATCAGAGAGAAGGAGTTCTTATCTATGTAACCACAAGTTGGGCAGTCTATGCAACTGTTCTCAGGCGTAGAAAACCCTTGAACACCTGAGCAAGCAATCTATATCCAAACATAGCACTCGCTATGGTATATACTCATGTGGGTCATCCCACTCGCTCTCGCGAAGCGTGACTAAAACCCATCTATGATTGTGCCATCAAACCTTTCTCAAGGATGACACATCAACATATCAGCATATTCTAGAGGTCCTCTCGGGCCTAGACTGTGTTGAGATGTTAGGAACAGACAACCGTTGGACCGTACTCCTCTCGAACTCTGGTCCAAACTACCTTCTTGTGTCTATTCCTACATGGATCTCATGATACAGGTAGAAACAACAGTTCAAACTAGGAAGAGATCAACCAAACTAGCAATTACAACTAGAGAGAGAAGATAAAACAAGCAAACATACTATATCTAAAATAAATCTACTTGATTAAGGAAAAAGTACATAAACATGTCCAAAATGGGCTACATAGCCAAGAAGGAGCTCAACTAGCCATGGACAAGCATAGTTGGCACCAAACAAAGATGGAAGAACATCATTGTATAAGAAACCAAGGAACACAGTAGAAGAAAGGGGAAGAAGATAAGATTTAGCCCGTGGAGGAGAGGTGGCTCTCACTCCTTTGCCTCCGTATAGGCTGGATCTCATATTTTGGTCCTCCTCCTTGATCAGATCTGGACTCCTTGGTCCCCTGTCTCTAGATCTGCCCCAAATAATGGCTCGGTAGATGAATAGAGGTGGAGGATGATCCAGATCTAGGTTTCCACCACAGATCTGGGTGGAAATAGGTGGATGGATGGAGATAGAATGGAATCCTATTGTAGAGGGAAGTGTGGAGTGAGCACCGTAGTCTTCTCATACCTCCGTGCTCTCACGCGGGACTCTGGGTCGAGGTCTTCCTTGGGTTGGACACAAGCGGGAAGCCTTCATTGTCTGGATTTGATCCCCCTTGTATGGTAGGAGTGGGGGTATTTATAGGCTTGGATCACTATTGGGGGACTATTGGGAGTGTTGGACCTTGGTAGAGGTCTATGCACAGACCGCGGGGCCTTGATTCGGGAACTAAGTCCTGAGGTTGTGATACTTGAACATTCCTCACCACAGGCCGCTGAGATCCTAACTGCGGGCGCGGTGTGTGGTGCTGGGCAAGGCGGATAAGGCAGGTGTAGCACCACAGGTAGAAGGTTCAGAAGGAGGACCGCGGGCGCGATGAGAGAGACCATGGGTCGCGGTGAAGTCGACCGCGTTCAAGGTGGAGGTGATCACGGTGGGTCTGGAGGAAGAGAGGGAGGAGGCCGCCATGGATGGTTGTTGTGTGGAGAAGGTGGTAAGGGCACCGTGGGGAGGAGTTGATAATGCAACACATCTGATCATGGTGAATTGTTGCAGGTGGATAGAGACCACTGCGGGTAACGGTCATGGACACCGCGGCTGTAGTGTGGGGGTAGATTTTGACGCGACTGGAGAAGGTTGAGCATAGTGAGGTCAAGCAGCAGTTGTCGAAGGAGGTGTCACGGTTTGTGTTGATCGCGATCGGAGGTAGCAGGCGAGACGTGCTGCCGTTAAGGTTGAAGAGCAGCAACAAAGGCGTTGGAAGTTGCCACGACGATGATGGCGGCACGTCTGTTGGCTTGATGTTGATCACAGGCAGATGAATTGGAGAGGAGGTCACGGTGCCTCCTGTCGCGGGTTGTGATTGGCGATGTCAATAGTGGTCGTGATGAGGGGGTAGGTCGCGTTGTCTAGCAGAAGACCGCGGGCACAGTTCTATGGTATAGAAGAGAGGAGTAACAGTTCTGGAGGAGAGGCTAGGAAACTGCGATCACGATTAGGGTTAGAGGGGGGTCATGGTCTTTAGAAGAAAGGAGTCGCATAAGTAGAAATTGTGACCGCGGTTAGGTGTGGAGAAAACACGATCGCAGTTTTTGAGAGGGGAAGGTATGTCGTGGTCGGTCGAAGAAGAAGTCGACCGAGAGGCTTCCAGCAGTGACTGAACAAGGACCTTCCATCGTGGTGAATGGGCTTGGAGATTGGGCCCATGTACTCCAATTTAGCCTGCATAAATAGAATAAAATCCTAATTAAAAATAGAGATTGAATCAATTAGGTTATAAGGGTGTATAAGAAGGTTTAGGCAATAAAAGTAATTAATCAATAGTAGAACTAGGCCCAAGATGGCAAGCTAAACCCAGGTGAGTAGTCATTCATCATTAGAAGATAAAGCAAATAACACAGTTTCAATGGGCCTCAAAGAGAGAGAAAATAAGGACAAAGATCTCATCACAAGTTCGGTTCCTGCTTGTCCCAAAACTAGATAGATTGGCTACTTTATTGGCTAGCTAATTACTTTTTCTATGTAAAGATAAAAAGAACTAAAACATAAGCATTTGAGGGCATATTAAGGCCAAAGTGGTACAAAACCATAGATAAATAGCAAAGAAAATATGCACTAATTTGGGTGTTATCAACTAGCCCAAGCTTAAAACTTGCTTGTCCTGAAGTAAGAATGTCCTCAAAGAACAAAAAAATAACATCCAAATTAAGATTGGCAATAGATGCTAAGGCTAAGAAAAGTAGTAATCAATTCTCCTGATTCATGTTGTTTCAGAACAAACCCCCCACCAATCAGGCACAATCCTATCAAAGCAAGATCAAAGAGTTTCCATACAAGATTAAGTGAATTCACTTCGACCTGCCGATACTCATGAGGGTTTGAATCATAATTATTAAACATGAAAGAATTGTCACATAGGTGATCACACATGTGATGAGAAATGAGACATCACCATGAATCCATGCATACCAATCAGGAACAACACGCCTCTCACTTATTCATGTCCTAAGAAATAAAGAAAAAGACTCTAATGACTTCTGAGGATCTCGATCTACATCAGGTTGGTCTATGTAATGAGCAACAATCCCTACAGTCTGAGCAAGTTGGCCCAAAGCAGTGAGATGAACTCCTCGTACTGTGCTCGAACCAACCCTGCTACTGAGATGATCTCATAGGTCTCCTAGGGGTTCCTAGGGACTCTCTAATGAGCTTTTGGAGTGATACTACCAAGCACGACATACCCACGTTCATGAGCGCAGTCATACACCGGTTGGGCACCATCCTCAACTCTCATAAAAGAGAAAATAAGTGCTCATTTATTCACACTCAAGCTTTTATTCTCTGCATTCTATTTTGTAGGCTTGGGTGAGAACTATATAGATATTTTGGGATTTTTTGGGCGGCCAAGCCTCTTTTGTAACTTTTTATATTTTTCATCTTTTTGACTCAATCTAATGTGAGAAGGCATGTAGTCCATCAAGGAAAATATTTCATCTTGTTTATAGATCAAAGCCCGTCATGATCTGCTTGACACCTGTGTGAAAAGTTGTAATTATGATTCAAGAATCCTAAGAATAGAGGCAAGCTTGTGAAACCGCAACTAGGATTCTTTGATCATGTTTTAGCTCATTCCATCAGTCCTTTACCTTGGATTTGTCATTCACAACATAGATCAAGGGAATAAAGCTTTAAGCTATGTAAAAGGCACATAACCTTAGATTTATTACCAAACTCAAGGAAAGAGTCAAAGAGCAAGTCAAGCAAAAGGTCAAGCAATTTCAAAATGAAAACTATGCATTTAGGCATAAAGTCAACCATTTATCTATTAGACTCACACCATATGGCCATAATTGCAAAGCTAAAAACTAAATGCAGGAAGTAAACATGCATGTTAGAAGGATGAAGAGGTAGAAGGGCGAATAGCCCTACCACCCCAAGCTTAAAATTTTTGCTCGGCCTCGAGTAAGATCTAAGCTTAGGATAATAGGGTGGGAATGCATGGAAGTTACGGTGGGAATATTATTTAAGTCCTAAAATGATGCATGTATGCAAGGAAAAATAAGGCAGTTAGAGGAAAGAAACTATCTAAGCTAGATCATGAAAAACAAAATTTTATTTTAACAAAAAGAGAAAAGAAAGAGGTAAAAGAAAGGGGGTGGCTGCCCCACGATACCGACACTGGGGTCCCAAATCCTATGTTTTGGGACCAGTGCCACTTGTGTATTTCCAGCGGGATCCACCTCATGATAGGAGCAAAATAGGTGGAGGTGAGGGCCCTTCTTATTCTGAAGTAGAGGAATAGAATATGATGACTCAGTGAACTCATCTGTGTGCTAGAATCATCTTGAACTGCACTGAGATGACTTCTTCAACAAAGCATCCTCAAGGCACCTTTCAATGTATGGATATGATTGGGAAGGCCCTAGGATGTCGACACAGGATGAGACGGAGGAGATAGGCTGAATATCTTCTGGACAATTCATCTCATCTCTCTCCGTCTCTAAAATTGAGGTTGGATGCTCAGCTAAACTTTTATGTACAGTCTGAGTCATCCAATCATTTTCTGAGCAAGAAGTGTCCCCAGAAGAATCTATTTGTTGTTCTTCCACCCCAAGCTTGTTGCCTTCTGTGAGGTCTTGGGTGTCTTCATGCTCAGCTGCCATGTTGTGGTGGATTTTCCATCTATTTCCCTTGAGTTCCACCAAGCCTTGTAAAGGGATGGTGGCAAATGTCGGCTCATGTTGTTCCAACTCGTTGTCGTCAGTATATTCGCCCCACTGAGAGGAATAGTTGACGCCGTCCTCATCGAACAAATTGTTCCAAACCATGATTGGCATACTGCTCGAAGCTAAGTGACATGTCTCAATATGAGAGACATCACCCTGGTTTGGGTCAATGTCAGACTCGGGTTCCTCAAACCAACCTTTTGGGTGCGAGGTTGTTTGGCCATCATTGTGAGGATAAGAGTCTTCATCATCGTCATCATAGAATCATTCATGTCTATGACCCATATCTTCCATTGGTTCATCAACTGGGTCATCTGGATAGAATGAAGGGTTTCCCTAAGTGGATTTGTCTTCACAGAAAAATCTTGGTGAATCCAGTTGATGGTTTGAATAGGATGGTGAGACATACTCCGCTTCAGATCCGATGGAATGGTCTTGATGACTAGAGTCTTCATTATCTTGTGATGGCACTTGTAACTAGATTGTAACCAAATTGATGATCTCTTGGAACCTCCTGCCTTGTTCAACATCTTTATCATGAAGCTATTGTACTTGAGCAAAAATGCTTTCGAGACCCGTCAATTCTTCCATACACATCTGATGGGAATCCACTGTATCAAACTGATGTTTCCGGACGAATCCTTGTTCAACAGTTTGAAGCATACTTCTACTATGTTCTGCAATCTCCGTTTCTATTTGTAGTTGATGCTCTTGCTTATCTAATAGTTCCTGGAGCAGATTGACGTGTTCTTGGAGATGAGGGGCTAAGAAGGTGAGTGCATGAATACTTTCCCCAACTAACTCTACTACCTTAATCAGTTCTTGATCCTATGATAGCAAGAAAGTCGAGGGCTGGTTGGCAGTCTCCGTTGTTGGAATTTCATTATACAACGACGGTGGAGGCGAGTATAACTCGACAAGATGTAGAGAGTGACCTTCAATTATTTTTTAGCAGTCAGAACTACGGAAAAACTTGGGAGGACAGGTGAATAAGATGACTTGTCTCGCCAAAGCAAGATCCATAGCTAAAAAAGGTATAAGAAAAAGAAAAATGTATTCAGTATATATGAACAAGTATGTTTAAAATAAAAGAAAAACTATGCATATATATATGACAGAACAAAATCTTTTAAGTATGTAAATGTGGAAAACCACATCCCCAGCAACGACGCCAAAAAGTTGATCGGCCTTAAAACTGATTCGGACTTTGAATTTATAACCCGAAAACTTCAAATACCCCCGAAACTTTTATTACGGGGTCGAACATAGGGACGTGGTGATGTTTAGAATGCCACAGATTTTGTTCTTTAGTCAGATAAGCCAAAATGATAGTCAATGAAAATATGTGCTAGAACTAATGTAGTAGGTTGTCACAAAATAAATCAAAATAAAGAAAAGAAAACAGAGTATGTGAGATCCTACTAATCAGAGAGAAGGAGTTCTTGGCTATGTAACCACAAGCTGGGCAGTCTATGCACCCATTATCAGGCGTAGACAACCCTCGAACACTCGAGCAAGCAATCTATATCCAAACATAGCACTCATTGTGGTATATGTTCATGTGGGTCGTCCCACTTGCTCTCGCGAAGCGTGACTAAAACCCATATATGATTGTGCCATCAAACCTCTCGCAGGGATGACACATCAACATCTCAGCATATTCTAGAGGTCCTCTCGGGTCTAGAATGTGCTCAGATGTTAGGAATAGGCAATCGTTGGACCGTACTCCTCTCGTACTCTGGTCCAAACTACCTTCTCACGTCTATTCCTACACAGATCTCACGATATAGGTAGAAACAATAGTTCAAACTAGGGAGAGATCAACCAAACTAGAAATCACAACTAGAGAGAGAAGATAGAACAAGCAAACATACTAGATCTGAAATAAATCTACTTGCTTAAGGAAAAAGTATATAAACATGCCCAAAATGGGCTACATAGCCAAGAAGGAGCTCAACTAGCCATGGACAAGCATAGTTGTCACCGAACAAAGATGGAAGAACATCATTGTACAAGAAACCAAGGAACACAGTAGAAGAAAGGGGAAGAAGATAAGATTTAGGCCATGGAGGAGAGGTGGATCTCACTCCTTTACCTCTGTATAAGCTGGATCTCATCTTTTGGTCCTCCTCCTTGATCAAATCTAGACTCCTTGCTCCTCTCTCTCTCTAGCTCTGCCCCAAATAGCGGCTCGATGGATGAACGGAGCTGGAGGATGATCCAGATCTGGGTTTCCACCACAGATCTCGGTGGAAATAGGCAGATGGATGGAGAGAGAATGGAAGCCTACTGTAGAGGGCAGCATGGAGTGAGTACCGAAGTCTTCTCGGACCTCCGTTCTCTCACACGGGACTCCGGGTCTAGGTCCTCCTTCGGCTGGATGCAATCGGGCAGCCTTCCAGTTTGGACTTGATCCCCCTTGTATGGTAGGAGTGGGTGTATTTATAGGCTTGGATCACTATTGGGGGACTATTTGGAGTGTTGTACCTTGGTAGAGGTCTATGCACAGACCACGGGGCCTTGATTTGGGAACTAAGTCATGAGATCACGGTACTTGAACATTCCTCACCACGGGCTACTGAGATCCTAACTACGGGCGTGGTGTGTGGTCTTGGGCATGGTAACTAAGGTAGGTGTAGCACCGCGGGTAGAAGGTTCAGAAGGCGGACCGTGGGCATGATGAGAGAGACCGTGGGTCACGGTGAAGTTGACCGTGATTGAGGTGGAGGTGATCGCGGTGGGTCTGGAGGAAGTGAGGGAAGAGGCCGCCATGGATGGTTGCTGTGTGGAGAAGGCGGGAAGGGCACCACAGGGAGGAGTTGATAATGCAGCGCAGCCAATCATGGTGAATTGTTGCAAGTGGATAAAGACCACCGTGGGTCGTGGTCATGGACACCGCGGCCACGGTGTGGGGGTAGATGCTGTCGTGACTAGAGAAGGTCAAGCATAGTGAGGTCGAGTGGAAGTTGTTGAAGGAGGTGTCGAAGTTTGTGTCGATCACAATCAGAGGTAGCAGGCGAGACGTGCTTCCATTAGGGTTGAAGAGCAGCAACGAAGGCATTGGAGGTTGCCACGATGATGATGGTGGCACATCTATTGGCTTGATGTTGACCACGGGCAGACAAATTGGAGAGGAGGTTGCGGTGCTTCCTGTCGTGGGTTGTGGTTAGCGATGTCGACAGTGGTTGTGATGAGGGGGGTAGGTCGCGGTGTCTGTAATAAGACCATAGGCACGGTTCTATGGTAGATAAGAGAGGAGTCATGGTTCTGGAGGAGAGCCTAGGAAACTGCGATTGCGGTTAGGGTTAGAGGGGGGTCACAGTCTTTAGAAGAAAGGAGTCGCGGAAGTAAAAATTGCGACTGTGGTTACGTGTGGAGAAACTGTGACCATGATTTTTGAGAGGGGAAGGTATGTTGTGGTCGATCGAAGAAGAAGTCAACCGAGAGGGTGCCAGCATTGAGTGAACATGGACCATCCATCACGATGAATGGGTTTGGAGATTGGGCCTATGTACTCCAATTTAGCCTGCACAAATAGAATAAAATCCTAATTAAAAATATAGATTGAATCAATTAGGTTATAAGGGTGTATAAGAAGGTTTAGGCAATAAAAGCAATTAATTAGTAGTAGAACTAGGCCTAAGATGGTGAGCCAAAACCAGGTCAGTAGTCATTCATCATTAGAAGATAAAGCAAATAACACACTTTCACTGGGCCTCAGAGAGAGGAAACAAGGACAAAGATGTCATCACAAGTTTGGTGCCTACTTGTCCCAAAACTGGCTAGATTGGCTACTTTATTGGCTAGCTAGTTACTTTATCTATGTAAAGATAAAAAGAACTAAAGCATAAGCATTTGAGGGCATATTACGGCCAAAATGGCACAAAACCATAGATAAATAGCATAGAGAATATGAACTAATTTGGGTGTTATCATTCATATCTTGATCATCCAAATTCACATTTATCTAAAACTCGACGCATATATTATACCTCCTAGTTGGAGATTACGGTCCAAAATTTTAGGTCAGTCAAAGTTTCCCAGAATTTCCTTTGATTTTTCTATGTTGTACTCGAAAACTATTCTAAACTACCTATATATCCTTTTTACCTAACTAGGCTTGGCCCTTCTTTCCCTTTGACCAATAGTGAAGCCTGAACTGACCCTAGCGCATCTAAATCGGGGATTCCACTCCCAAGTTTTCCTTGAAACAATAGTGATCCAAACTCTGGGCTTCTAACCCCATAAATATGAATATCATATGCATACTTATAGCTATATCTAATATAGGTTGATGGTTTAGAAAAGGTTAATTGTGGTATGTCTTGGTGTCCAAGGCAAAATTTTAGGAAATTGAAGGGTAATGAAGGTTCATATTGATGAGGGGGAAGTAAGAATTCGGGGAACAAGAGAGGGAGAAGGAAAGTCTAGGCCTAGCTCAGGTTTGTAGACTGTTGATCTCACCCACCCGTCTCCTACCCAAGGTAGGAGACAACCCGAGCACTACTGGATCATGATCCAACAACCATCGGGCCGGGGAAGGGATTAGAGGCCTAGTGCTTGGGCCACAGTTGGTTTAAGGAAAAATTTAGATTGGATTTCGTTGTTCGTATGTGTTTCATACAGTTTAGGCCCCCTGGCTAGTTAATGGATAGATGGGCCATGCCAAGTTAGGTAAAGGTGGGGGGAGTTTTAGTGTATAAAACATAGAAAAATTATGTAAAATTTTAGGGATCTCTTATAGATCTTAAATTTGGATAATAAGCTCCACTTAGAGAGTTGAAAATGTGTGAAAATTTTGAATCAAGATGAGTATGGATGATCGAGATACTAGCCCACGAGATTTGAGAGTATATACAAGAAAGAATTTTATGAAAATAGGTATATACAATTGGTTAAATACATAGAATTTCACTATAGTGGCCGTAATAGGGTCATTGATCATGGAAATTGATTAGGAGTTAGAATACAAAGGTGATTGAGGGTGAATAGAGTAATTCACTCAATGTTGTGCCAACTTTCACTTTGTCTCAAGAATATATTATATCATGTTCATCACTAAATTTATGGTGTTGTTATCTCATGACTCTTTTTTCCTCTTACTTGGCATATCTCATACGTACTAATGTCTAACTAAACATAAGAATAAAAATTTACATGGTGAAATAAAAGTAAGATACAAGAAACAACAAATATAATGGCATATTGAGAACATTATAAGAAATCTAAAATACTAAAGAAGAACTACACTAGATTACAACTTATACAAGTTTTTTGTTTCATTTTCAAAGCATATTCCTCTTGACTTTCTTGTTGAGTTTTAAATCATAACATTACATTTACTATGTAACTCACTTACATATCACTAGTCAATAATTGCATTTCTATATCTTCTTGTAGCTGCTCAATCTCACAAGTATGTATAAAAAATCTATTTAAGTATCATAACAAGGTGTCTAGTAAAATATGAATGTCTCAATCATCTCTTTTATAAGTATATTACCAAGATATGCAAGTGATCTAGTATCTAGAAACTATAAATGATAGAACAATTTGATCAAAATAATATTAGGTAATTTATGTATTAGATTTTACTGACTATATGTGAAAAACCACTAGAGGGGGGGTGAATAGGGTTTTATGATTATTTTAATAATTATTTTTCTCAAACAACCAACCACAAAAATATTGGATAAGGGGACAAGGATTTAGAGTGGTTCCAACCTTAGCAGATACTAAGGCAGTCAATCCACTACCCGGTTGCTTACCCAACCGGGATTTTGAAAGAATCAAATTTTATTACCTTGCAAGGACTTTACATAAAATTACAGTTCTTTCACCAAACCCTTCGGACAGCCTTCACCTAGAAGTAGTTGCACCAACCTTGAAGCAGCCTTCTTGAAGTAACTTCAAGCTCCCCCTTGAAGTAGCCTTCCTCTTGAAGTAGCTTCTCGTTGCAACAGCCTTCTTGAAGTAGTCTGAAGTCCACCTTCTCCACTGAGAATAACCTTCTCCAATCCGCAGCCTCCAACCCTAGGAGTAGAAATGAGAATACAAAAGATAACAAGGAATAAGAAGGAAAAATGGAAATTGTAATACCGTTGTACCACAAGGCTTGATTTGCCTATATCAAGCGTATTGATCTCCTAACCAATGTATATAGAAGTGATAGTGCAGTGGATAGGAGATGCTAGCCTATAGGACATGAAATTAGAGCAAGAATAAGAGTAGCCAATTGCAAGTATTGCTCAATTGCTCAAAACAGGTTGCTAATGCAAGTGTATGCTCAAAGATTGCTCAAGTGTAGAATAAGTGAGTTTAGGTGTCCTAAGGCATGTCCTATTTATAGAAATGACCTATAAGTGCTTAAGGACGTTCTAGACACTTTCTAGGGGGTTCTAAGTGCTTAACTAGCCGTTAGGTACACTTTTAGTTGCTTTAGCAACGACTAGTTAATTAATTCTACAAGTGTTGTCATAACCCATCTCGGTCGAGAAATTGTCGACCGAGACACGTACTCGGTCGAGGGTTTGTCGACCGACAGGCTCTCTGGAGAAAGTGTTTGCAATGTTCATCTTCAACTACCAACTACCTTGTCTGCTATGTCTAACAGCTACTTGGGTCTTTTCTCAGTCGAGGAGTTTGTCAACCGAGAGTGTCTCGGTTGAGGAGTTTGTTGACCGAGATTTACCCTGTTTCAACATTTTAAACTAATTACTAAGTGTGCGTATGAGTGTGCAGATGTGACACTATTTTAGGGGATGGCCTATCTAAATGTTTGTGATTGGCTAGGAAAGATCTAACGCTTGATTTACATGATGTCTAAATACTTGTACATTATATATCTTGTACAAGTGTTTACATTTGATTACAATCATGAATTAAAACAACTTTGAGAATTTAGATCTTCCAAGTAGTGTATCATCCACCTCATTCCTGCAACACTCAAGTAGCATGTTAGATTCACAAGAATGAAATGTTTGTCATCATCGAAACAAAGGGATTATACTAATGTCAATTTAGCCAACAATCTCCCCCTTTTTGAAGATGACAAACATTTCCTAAATATAAAATAAGGAAATATAAATCATGTGAGTTTCATACTTGAATTTTACCTTGTGTAGCCATTCTTGTTTTGCAAGTGAATACTGGCTGAGATATTCTGAAACTCATTTTACTTTTATGTTTTTGATTTTATATTATTTCTCCCCCTTTGTCATTTCAAAAAGATATCCAATATAATCATTTTGTATGACTCTTTAGTTATCCCCCTTAATTTTATGCTATGCTCCCTCTTAAAGAGATATTCAATTAAAATCAAGGGATTAATGCAAAGCAATTATTGTTAAATTTAGCCACAATTTATTTCTCAATCATTTGCAAAGGATGTTAAGCTTTGAAATGATATGAGTTCCTTTTAAGTTTATGTATGTATTTTGATTTCTCATCCATTTTACAAGGGATGTTAAGCCCTGAAATTGACATAAGAATCCTTTAAGCTTATGTATGTATCTCTGACCAAATACACGGGATGTTAAGCCCAAATTTGTTTAGAGAATTCCATTAAGAACAAGATATATGTCATATTCATGAATATTGTAGATTTATTTGTTTTCATAACCATAACTACTTTTAAGGATACTAAGGTCATAACAAGCTTCAAATGATGTTTACAACGTTTTGTAAGCTTCTTAATCTTATAATCAAGATAGTTTGTGTGAGCTCCCCCTTAATCTTATAGTCAAGATAATTTAAGGATTTTAAGGTCACAATCAATATTAGATCATAATAAGTTGACCTTTTATGAGAGTTATGCACTAAAATTATGTTTTCAATATGATAAACACATTTTGAATCAAGATACTAAGATTAAGTGCAGTAAAATGATGTACAAATAAGTATTTTGTCAAGCTTATTTTAGGTCGACCTTGACTTCGACCATAGCGCCCCTTGGTCAAACTTGATTTCAACCAAGAGGCAATTTCTGCAGATTTCCAATTTAAACATTCATATGTGAAGTATAATTGCTGCAAGTAGCTATAAATAAATATCAATTTGAAGCACATTAAGTGATACCTATTATGAAGACTTAATATGGGCATCATAGTGAAGTCTTTGACCTTGATTTTTCTAGAATGTATGTTTTACATTCATTGTGAATGATGTCTCATAAGTTTTGCTATGGGTACATAAATATCAAATCCCATTTCTTCTTGTACCCTTATTTTCATATTAACCATAAGATTCTTTAGAAACATATATCCTTGAAAAAAAGATTAATGTCTTAAAGTCAATATTTTGCAAACAACTAGATAAAACATTAGACACTGTTTGGCTTGTCATAGCATCATCATTCATTTATTACAAGCCATGCATACAATAATCATTTTCTATTATGTCAAGATGCATTTATGCCATAGAGTTTTAGTGTTATGCAAAATGGCATTTTCAATGATATCATCATCTATATTTGTAATCACAATGATCATCCATTTATGGTTTGTAAAAAAAATATTATTTTAGACAAACCAATGAAACATAATGATCATGATTATGATAGAATAGTAGAAGCATATACACAATACAATGATCAAGATGGAAGCATGTAATTTCATGAAATGCAATGATTTTGACCATTTAGATTTTAATACACATGGTTCCTATATAGATAGACCAAGAAAAACTTAGGATAAACCATGTGGACTATGATAAAACAGCAATTTTCATGGTTCATAATTTTTTGTTTTAAGACAAACCATGTGGAGGATAAACTAAAATAATCTTATTCATGATTCATGGATTTTCAAATTTAAGACAAACCATGTAAATGAATATGCTTAATAAACTTTTTCAACAAATGAATAATGTTTGTTCAAAATCAGTCTTCATATAACACTTTTGCAATATGTTTAAGGATTTCATATAGTATTATATCTTAATTCATGATGCAAAAGATCAATATGTCTTGTTTCAAAGATGATCTCCAAGATTTATTCTTGATTAAAGCACTTTTTATTATTGCTGAATTGATAGCAAATAAAAAACAGCAGAACATATTTTCCAGACTCTTTCTCAGTCGAACAATTTGTCGACCGAATTATTTTCGGTTGAAGTATTTCTCGATCGAGAATGTTTCTACAGATTTTATTCAGCAATCTGTATGTTCTAGTTTATATGTTGTAATACTTTGTTATTCAATTGTGTGAAGTTGAGATAGATATAAGGTTACTCAATTCAAGATTATTGATCATATCTCAGACTTAATTATTGCATATACATTTTGATGTCACAATGATATTTATCTTTTGATTTTCTTAGAAAAAATTATCTTTATCATTCTAATGGAAATTTTAAGATAGACTATTTGTGCTTAATCATCAAAAAAAGTAGCAATTGAAATTTGATAACATTTGAATTTTCAAAGAAAGCATAATCAATTTCAATATGCATACAGCTCAGAATTTCACAAGTTTTAGTTTGCATCAAGTTTAATAAGGATGTTATTAACATATATGTAATGATACAAACTACTAATATTCTTGAGAAATTTGTCTTCAAGATATGTGACTTATTTTTCCAATCAAGTATGTCTACTTGCAGTAAGAGTATAGATTTCAATATCATTTTTCTTTGCAAGCAACATTTTTGCAGCAATTTTAGTAAAATCGATCCTTTTATCTTGTATGCTTGATAATTTAATCACGAAAAGTATTTTGTTTTGATGCTCATATATTCTTTCTTTTGATTTGGATCATTCAAATATTTAAAGCACAAGAATATATAAAGTTCATTATCTGCTTAAGTTGATTATGATTTAAGTGTCTTTTATTTAAATAGTCTTGCCATAGTTTTACTCGGTCGAAAATGTTTTCGACCGACATTGTCTCGGTCGACAATTTCTCGACCGAAATTGTTACTGTTTTTGTATTGTTTTCAGTAATTGTTTCTAAATAAAACATATATCATTTCCAATTCAATTATGCAATTTAAAACTCAGTTTAGTTGTGATAAAACATATGAATATCAAGGTAACATTTAGATCTAATCTCAACTAATTATATACAATTTTCTAGGTTATGAGAATCCAAACTAAAACAAGTTAGTTGAAGATGTATATTTTAATTTCTTGGATTAACTTGGAGTCCTATTGTATTAAGTTGAGATAGACATAGATATACAATTTAGAGTCTTTGGTCATATCTCAACTTAATCTCATCCATTTAGTTTGGAGATTTTGGAACCCATACTAACTCAACATCCTTTTTCTTGTCGGGACATGAGAAAGAGTAATGTCCAAGACGCAAACAATAATGACAACATATGGAATCAACCTCATATTTCTTTCTATGATTTTGTTCTAGATTGTTCTTGGGTACATATATAGATTGATTTTCTAGCGCTTGTGTCTTTCTCCAACTAGTTTTTTGATAAGATTTTCCTTTGGGATTATAACCTAGTCCTCTCCTTCTAATTTGATGATAAGAATTATTTAAAATTTTATCAAGAGTATCATTGTTATTCAAACTATTAATTTTTTGTTGCAGCTTGACGATCTCATCCATTCTCTTATTGATGTCTAGCTTTGCTTGATCTAGATTAGATAATAAGGAATCTCTTTCTTTGACAATAATATCGTAATCTAGATGTGTACACAAAATAGGTTGTTTTTGAAGATCATTTACTTGAATTTGCAAATTTATCTTTTCTAAGGATAGAAGATTGCAATTTGCTTCTACTGATTTTAGCTTAATATTATGATCTTCAATGACCTTTTTGAGATCTTCATTTTCAGATGTGAGAGCTAGAAGTTTAGCATGTAGCTCATCATTTTCTTTGTTTAATTTCTTTAATTTCTTCTTGCACTCAATATATTTTTCATGTGTTTCTTGAAGACTAGCAATTAAATCTTCTTTAGGTAAATCAAAAAGGCTTACCTCTTCTTCTTCTTCACTTGTTGTAGCAATAAAGCACCCTTTATGCACATCTTTCTTCTTTTTCTTCCAAGGGCAGCTAGGTGTTGTGTGGCTTGTTCCTAAGCACCAATTATAGCTTTTTGAAGGTTGGTCCAAGTTGCTTATTTGCTTGCGGTTGTAGGCACCACCACCCTTCATTCTTCAAGACTCGATTAGAGCTCCTTGAAGCCTGCTCTGATACCAATTAAAAACCACTAGAGGGGGTGAATAGGGTTTTATGATTATTTTAATAATTATTTTTCTCAAACAACCAACCACAAAAATATTGGACAAGGGGACAAGGATTTAGAGTGGTTCCAACCTTAGAAAATACTAAGGCAGTCAATCCACTACTCGGTTGCTTACCCAACTGGGATTTTGAAAGAATCAAATATTATTACGTTGCAAGGACTTTACATAAAATTATAATTCTTTCACCAAACCCTTCGGACAGCCTTCACCTAGAAGTAGTTGCACCAACCTTGAAGCAGCCTTTTTGAAGTAACTTCGAGCTCCCCCTTGAAGTAGCCTTCCTCTTGAAGTAGCTTCCCATTGAAACAGCCTTCTTGAAGTAGTCTGAAGTCCACCTTCTCCACCAAGAAGAACCTTCTCCAATCCGCAGCCTCCAACCCTAGGAGTAGCAAGGAGAATACAAAAGATAATAAGGAACAAGAAGGAAAAATGGAAATTACAATACTGTTGTACCACAAGGCTTGATTTGCCTATATCAAGCATATTGATCTCCTAACCAATGTATATAGAAGTGATAGTGCAGTGGATAGGAGATGCTAGCCTATAGGACACGAAATTAGAGCAAGAAGAAGAGTAGCCAATTGCAAGTATTGCTCAATTGCTCAAAATAGGTTGCTAATGCAAGTGTATGATCAAAGATTGCTCAAGCGTAGAATAAGTGAGTTTAGGTGTCCTAAGGCATGTCCTATTTATAGAAATGACCTATAAGTGCTTAAGGATGTTCTAGACACTTTCTAGGGGATTCTAAGTGCTTAACTAGCTGTTAGGTACACTTTTAGTTGCTTTAGCAACAACTAGTTAATTAATTCTGCAAGTGCTGTCAGAACCCATCTCGGTCGAGAAATTGTCGACCGAGACACCTACTCGGTCGAGGGTTTGTCGACCGACAGGCTCTCTGGAGCAAGTGTTTGTAACGTTCATCTCCAACTGCCAACTACCTTGTCTGCTGTGTCTAATGGCTACTTAGGTCTTTTCTCGGTCGAGGAGTTTGTCGACCGAGAGTGTCTCGGTCGAGGAGTTTGTCGACCGAGATTTACCCTATTTCAACATTTTAAACTAATTACTAAATGTGTGTATGAGTGTGCAGATGTGACACTATTTTAGGGGATGACCTATCTAAATGTTTGTGATTGGCTAGGAAAGATCTAACGCTTGATTTACATGATGTCTAAATACTTGTACATTATATATCTTGTACAAGTGTTTGCATTTGATTACAATCATGAATTAAAACAACTTTGAGCATTTATATCTTCCAAGTAGTGTATCATCCACCTCATTCCTGCAACACTCAAGTAGCACGTTAGATTCACAAGAATGAAATGTTTGTCATCATCAAAACAAAGGGATTATACTAATGTCAATTTATCCAACAATATGCTTATACTATATCAAGATTATCTTAACTAAATGCAAAAAATATTACATCCAATGACTTGAACTAAAAAAAAGACCATTAATTATATGTATTGGAACCTCTCCCTTTTCACTACACCCTAATAAAATAGTATCTACAAGTATGCATATGATATTTATATTTTATGTAAATATCTATTATTGGGATATTTATATGTTAAAAGGATAATCTCAAATTTCTTGGGGAGGTTTTGACCCTACTCCCCCAATCATGGCTCTGAAAGGTTTAGACGAGGTGAATAAAACTAATTCTGACTTATGCAATTGCAAATACAATTGTGTTAATGTCATCTTTCTTAATATAACATGAGAAATGGAATAAGTTATGAAAGAAATACATAAAGAATATTAGAAAAGGCACAAATATGTATAGTGCTTCTAGCTTCAAATGGCATAACTCTATGGTAGTTTCATACTAGGATTTCTCAACCTCAAATATTACTTTTTTATACTGGCAACCCACACATACTCAATAATATATGACTATGGATACTTTTTCACAATCTTGATATTGCTACAAGGATAGATATTTCTCTATCCCAACTTCTAGATCTTGGGATAATCATAGAGAACAATGTAATGTGCATTTTCTTTGATTAGTTATCCATCTTTCATACATAAAGTGGGATGAATTCAGATAATGATACTAACCATAATTACATCATTTAATTTATTATTTGGGAAACTTTAAGCCAAAAACTCCAATTTCAACTAATTGTATTGTTTAACTACATGCATTACATCTAATGGACCCCAATAGGTACATCAAATGTTAATTAATAAATAAACATAATTAATGTGATTTCTACACTAATTTGGCAGTGGCACACTGGTAAGCAGATAAATGTGAAAGATCTAGAGGGGATGAATATATCTTTAAATAATAATTGTAACCAAATAAAATAACATTGCCCACAAAAGAAGACAGAAACAAGAAAACCACAAGACACATGATTTAGAGTGGTTCTACCAAATGACGTCAGTCCACTACCTAGTTGTTTGCGAATAGGATTTCTAAATCATGTATTTTTTATACACAATACATAAAATTTACTGGTGCCTTTTGAGGAGCAAGACAAGTCCTCCTTTTTAGCTCAAGCAGAACTATCACCTTCTTTGGTGAATTACTTGAAGGTCACCTACTTCATCTCTTCTTTAACTGACACGGAAGAGCATTGTACCTCACCTCTTCTTTTACGGCCATGGAAAAGTACCAATGAGAAGACTCCTTCTCTCATAGGAACTTAGACAACCTTCACTCCAAGAAGTAGTTTAAGAGCAATACAACAATGGAGAAATAGATTAGAGAAGGGAAGAACCAAATTAAGCTTACAAATATGCTATTAGCTTATATCAAGCATATGGATCAAAAACATATTTAGTATGACAAGGTTGAGTGGTGGTGTTAGGGTTCTTTAAGTAGGACATAAAATTGCATTTGTAAGGAGATTCCAAGTAGAGTGCTTTGCTCAATTCTCTCAAAGATAATATGCTCAAATGTTCAAGTTATATTCTAAGTGTCCTAAGACCACTCCTATATACAAGAAATGTTTACAAGTGATTAGGATAATCGTGGGGAGGGTTGAGGGTGTTTTAAATAGATAACTAGCCATTAGGATTAGGTTAGTTGAGTTGAAATGACTAATTTCATCGTTAATAAAAACTAAAATTAGTTTTTGAATATTCTCGATCGAGAAATATTTTGACTGGGAACTGTCTTGGTCGAGAATTTAATTGTTCGAGCAGTGCTCTGAGTGTGCTAGTGATCTAATGGCTATGTGTCAATCAAACTTCTTTGTCCAACTAGGTTTAACGGATCTTTGTTGGTCAAAATTATCTTCAATCAAAAATCTTAGTCGGGAATTTCTTCAACCGAGAATGGCCCAGAGCTCAAGTATATTCAACGGCTATTTCCAGATCAAACTTTTCTTTGATCGACATTCTCGATCGATAATTTCTTCGACTGGGACCGACTCTTTAATATAATATGTGAATAATGGGAACATCTATCACTTGGTTTTGACATAGAATTGGGTTTGAGATAGGTGGGGTTGATCCATAGCTTGATTTTACATGACTTTCAAGTACTTGTGTATTATGATTTTGTACAAATGTATTAAAAATGAGTACATATGAAAAACTCAAACATTTAATACAATATTCTTGATCAACCTTTTCTAAGATAGTTCTTGTCACCTGAAACACTTAGATAGCACGTTAAAACCACAAATAGGAAATATTTTTCATCATCAAAAGAGAATATAAACAAATGTCCACTCTAGCCAATAGTCTCCCACTTTTTGAAGATGGCAAACATTTCTAATTATAAGAAAAAACTTTTAATTGAAAATTTATAGTGAGATTTTCCTTGAGTATGTTTAGAATGTGTGCAAATTTACAATAGAGGGATATGGAACATATCATCCAGCTCTCAAAGTAAATATGCAACAATTAATTTATGTCAAAAAATGGGTCTCTTTGGATAAGAGGGGATATCAAAAATTGTAAAACTCAAGGAATTCATAAAACTCAATGAATTAAGTTTTACTTTGAATTATTTCCCCCCTTTGTCATCTCAAAAAGGTAGAAAGTTATAAAGATAAGATGATTCCCCCTAGAAAGAAACAACCACCACTATAATTTTACATTCCAGATGACAACCACCTTAGTCACTATTAGTATAATCCTTAAGGTCAAACGGTTGATCTTACCAAATACCATAATCGTATGTACCAGCTAGATATCTCAATGTTCTTTTGACAGTGACTATGTGAGAGTTCATTGGATTGGATTAAAAATGAACACATAAACCAACGACAAATATAATATCTGAGCTAGATGCAGTTAAGTATAGCAAACTACCAATTATATCTCTATATAAGGAGTTGTCAATAGGTTCACCATCCTCATCTTTGTCAATTTTGACAGAGGTGGCCATTAGAGTAGAGGCATACTTGTAATTTCAACATTTTGAGAGTTCTTTTCTATATTTTTCTTGGTTGAGGAAAATACCATGAGGAGTTTGTTTAATTTGAAAATCCAAAAAAAAAATGTTAGCACACCCATGATACTCATTTCAAATTCGCTTTGTATAGTATCACTAAATTGTATGCACGGTGATTCATTTAAAGCACCAAAAAAATGTCATCAACATATACTTGAGAGATGAGAAAATCTGATTCATACTTTTTGATAAACAATGTAGAGCCAAATTTTCCCATAGAGAAATCATGTTCATGAAGATAATTTTTGAGATGTTCTTACCAATTTCTAGGGGCTTGTCTTGAACTATATAGTGCTTTTTTTAGTTTGTAGTCGTGATCAATATGTTTTGAATCTTCAAAATCAGTAGGTTGAGCAAATAAACTACTTCTTCCATTATTCCATTTAAAATTCTATTTTAACATCCATTTGAAAGAGTTTGATGTTTTTATGTGTAGCTAGGGCTAATAGAATATGGATTCATTCAAGTCTACCTATTGGCACATAGATTTCATCAAAGTCAATTCCTTCTTGTTAAGTATACCCTTGAGCAAACAACCTAGATTTGCTTCTAACAACTTTCCCGGTTTCATTTAACTTATTACAGAACACCCATTCAGTTCTGATGATGGTTTTATCATTAGGTCTAGGAACAAAATCACATATATCATTCTTAGTGAATTGATTTAGTTCTTCTTGCATAGTAATTATCCAATAATCATCTTTAAGACCTTCATCAACCTTTTTAGGTTCAATGATGGATACAAAGGTGATGTTAGCTATATCTATAAAGAAATTACTTTGTCAAAAGGGTTACCGATAATTAGATCTTATCGATGGTATTTGATTATTCTTAGGATAGGTTGATGTTACTCTTCATCTTGATTTTTATTTTGTTCAAATTCAGCATTGTTATCATCTCTAGGTATTATGGTTAAATCTTCAATTAACGGTAGAAGGTCATTTTCTATAACATTGTTTATTGGATTTTCATGAAATGTTTTTTTCATAGAAGTCAGGAGGCATTTTTATTCATCTCGCCATCCTCGTGCAAGAAAACCTAGAAATCTATTACAAGCACTAATTGAACAACTAATATTAAACCTGGTAGCACTACTACCATTGCATCTCTCATTAGCTATAAAATTGAAAACTTCACTTGGAGGTCTAATGTAATTAAAATCCTGTTTAGGATTCTTCATATGGAACTTGGCTAGGGCGTCCGCTGCCATATTGCTATCTCTTTTGCTAAAAATCACCCTTCTGTTGTCATCAATGGAACGTTGGATCAGTGCCAGCCAGTAGGCATATTTCGGGAATTCTAGGTAGTCCTTCTTGATCATTTCCACTGCCACTTTACAATCTGACTCCACTAGCACATTATTAATCCCCATTCTCTTTGTGTACTGAAATGCATGTTCAATGGCCATAAGTTCTACCTTGGTTGGGTCATGAGTGTGTGCTAGATCCCCCCAGCCTCCAATCCATGTACCCTCATGGTTTCTAGCAACCACAGCAACAACAGCTAATGTTGGTATGTATGCCCATAGCGCAAGTCATATGATGATTGTAATGAGATACTTTGTAAATGATTTGAATAATAATAAAGGCAATTTCCAATCTATATGTTTTAATTGTTTTTGAGATGATAGTGTAACATGATAGATGTCTAAAGAATTGTTTTACTCAATGACGTATGCTTTTAGGTGAAGGACCTAAATGATGAGATCATATAGATGTTAAGAGTATACATTCTTAATTTTTTCCCTAGTCGGTTGTTGTTGTAGAAATAACCATAGATATCAATAACACTAAAGACTAGATTGTGTGTTGGTTGATGACAGAATCTCATCAGTCATGATATAGTGATATCAAACCAAGCACATAGGTACTTGTTAGAGAACAAGTGTATTAGACAGACCCACCATGAGAGTGACACATGGAACCATGACTTGGTAGTCACAGTCAGCTCTCATAGTGATGGTGGTGAGTGTTATTCTTTGACCTGAAATCACTACACTCAACACATGTTGTTGGGTACAATTTGACATCATCAAACACAGTCCTAAAATATAGATTGTTATAAAGGTGATGATTGGGTGACTTTGACACATGGGGCTTTTGAGGGGTGAGTGATAGATATGGGACTTGTCCCTCCTGAGGGAGTTTGAAGTCCATGGCAAATTGATGAGTAGGACTGAGAAAGGCATGCACATGCATGTGTGAATCAATATGTGATATTGATGTCACACATATCTCATCTAGTCTGCTCTGAGATCAAGGAAGTGAATGAACGTTGAAAGGATGACTGTTCCATGCCTTGAGTTCATTCGGGATATCAGTCACAAAGGAATTATACATTCACTGTAACACCAGTCACAAATTGTAGGATTGAGAGTTGTTCTCCAACTTTCATTTTCACTTGGGTAGCACTGATGTGCGACTAGGCACCGCTCTTTACTTGTGAAGTCATAAGTGTTATGGACTTTCACTGCCAACGTGAAATGGGCCTATAGGGTCACACAAATAGGATTTAACCTGGAAAAGGAGTTTATCCATGAATGATGTTTAGATTGTTTACTAAATGTGTTTAGTAGTTCAATTAAACATTCAACCAATTGACTTGACTCAGAATCACCAAGTTCAAGTGTTGGACTAACTGATTTGGGTGTCAGATTGATTGAGAATTGCATTGACTAATTTCTACACAACTTGGACTACCAACCGACCAGTTCAAACTGTTGAACCGATCGGCTCAGGGTCAAGTGAGATGACCGGTTCAAGTGTTGAACTGATCAGTTCAGCAGGACCAAACGAGGCAGTTTGGGAAAGATAGGTTGGTGAGAAAATATTTTTGTTTCACTTGTACAATTCGGTTGGGACAAGTATTGATCTTTGGATTAATTAGAAAGAGAAAGAGAAAGAGGAAAGTCAATTGGGAACTGCACTGGGAAGTGAAATGACCAGTTCATGAATGAATTGATCGATTCAGCTCCCTAAATGACTGATTCATGAGATGAATTGATCGGTTCAGTTCCCAAACGAACGGTTCATTTGTGAAATTACTGGTTCACTTGTCGTAGTGTATCAATTCATGGAAATTCGGGACCCTTCTACTCCCACTTTAGTCCTGCATTGCCCGGGGTTGAGAACCCTGACCCCTCCTATATATAGAGGGGTACTGGGGGCTTCTCAAGAACAACTCAGAACATCAATAGCTCTGCAAAGTTTTCCTCTCTTGTTGTGGTAACCGAAAAAGCCCAAGAAAGTGCTACCCAACTAGGGAGGCACAGTGAGGGAAATACAACTGCATGTCGACAACTGGTGGTGGGAGAGCACGTCGGTGACTAGTATGCCGATAGAAGGGGATGACTCCTTCCAGTGTCCTGTAGGACAAGATGACTAGAGTTCTCGGTGGTCCGTGTGGACTACTACAGAGGTGGGAGATTTCTACTGCTCAGAGGACAACTGTCAATCCGTCAGTCCGAGTGTGACCAGGAGCTACACAGACGTCGTCTAAGACGGGAGGTGAAGACCGCGCTAGCTGTGAGGTAACGTCTCCGAGCAAGCCTCGAGACAAGGTACACCTCTACAAACCATCCTTCCTACCGTATAGATGTTTATGAGATCTCTTTGGGTTCTGAGTTTGGGGAGAAATTGTTTTGTTTCCACTGCCATCTCTGCCTCCCCTAAAACCCAACAGTGGTATCAGAGCCATGTCAACGTTCTATACTTTAGGATAATCAATATGATCAATTTTTTGTTTGTCGCCTTTTATTTATTGCATACTATGCGAATAATTAATTGACTTTATGTTTGCCCAATATAAATCCACAAATCCCTATATATACATATATGATATGGTATATAAATGAATTTGATACGTGTCACCCATAAACGGTTTATGTGGTGATTGTAGCTTGATTGTGGCCATAAACCCTAAATTTGTGTATGGTTGATTATTCTTGCTTGCATCTCAGTCTGTGCACCGATTCCCTACTTCCTATTCTTGATGTAACTCGAGATAACTCGATTTTCTTTTCTACCTTTGCTCCCCCTGAATGTAACTCAGGGTTTCCCAACGCAAATGTAAACAATATGAGTTTATATTTCCTATTATGTCAAAGAACGGTAGACACCTGGTGAATTGAGACGATCGTGTCGGGCGTGAGATGATTGGGTGGTGGACCAAGGCAGCTGGTTCCTGGAGTGAGACGAGCGGGTGGTGAACTGAAGAGATGCACGAAGACCAGTGAATCGATCGGGTAGAGGCGCCATTCGATCGGCTAGTTGCGCTAGTCGATCGGCTGGTTGTGCCCAACCGACTGGCCTGATGGTGAGCTAATCAATCATGGAGATGAGTTGATCAAACATAGAATGGCAAAGCACAGAGTTCATCTTGTATAGGTTGCATGTGATGTGAATCTAGATGACTGTGATTCCTCTTGGCTTGAGTAATCACATTAGGATGGCCATAATCATCGTTTTTATCATTTTGCATGTTTTATGTGGGATATAGCAAGCATATGATACATACTATATATTGTGGTGATTGGATATGTATATGTACCCATAAAATCAAATCCCTCAATAAATATTAAGTTTTATATGCCTTCCAAATGCGACACACATGAAAAGCTTGATCGACCAAGTGTGGGCATGCCCTAGCGTGGTGCACCGTCTATCTCATGGAAGCGTGAAGGATGGATATGTGGGCCTTCCCTAACAGGGTGCATATTCATCGTGTTGGCTTTGGGTCGGACTTAACAAGGTGACCTAGATAGGATCTAGCACCTTAAGGCATGGAGGTGATCATGTCAAGGAGTTGTGCATGACATGTTTCAAGAGTTGCATATGATACAATTGGCAAGAGTTGCCTACCTGGAAGATCTAAGTTGTGGGTGACAGCCCTAGCTGGTACATGACTGAGAGGATTTTGAAATCTTGACCCACTAGAAGGTTGTACACTGTAATTTTCTAAATTGATGGTGAGGGCTATCAATTTGAATCATAATAGTGGGAGTGGTAATTAATTAAAGGCCTAATTAAATATCGTCAAACTTTATTCAAATCAAATCAAATCAAAAATGAATTTGACAAATGCGTTTTTCTCTTGTAGAATGGCAAAAGAATCATCTTTTAAAATGGGAAAAATAATTGAGAATAAATTCCATAACTGGTTGAGGATTGTGAGAATTGTTCGGCACAATTCAGATAAACATGTGGCCTTTAAGTCCACTCTATGTACGCTTAAGGCATTGTTAGAGGGGGGGGGAAGAAGAAGGATAGTTCATTGATAGAGATCAATGGAATGGAGTCCAAGGACAAAGGTGAGGGAGAGAAGGGTTATCTCGCCAAACCAATGTCCAAGTCTTCTGCGCTCAATGCATGGAGAGGATGGAGGGAACAACGGAAGAAGAAGCATGAGATAGAGATCTCTTCATTTGGTGTATACATTATAGAGATTAACCTTACTACTTCTTTATCATGGGTACTTGATACCTGATGTGGATCTCACATTTGTTCAAATGTGAAGGATCTTAAGAGAAGTTGGCCTTTGGGGAAAGGTGAGGTTGAACTATGTGTTGCCAATGGGGAAAGGGTAGCCTCCAGTTCCGTAGGAACCTATAAGTTATCTCTACCTAGTGGGCTAATAATAGAGTTGAAGAACTTCTATTATGTACCTACCATAAATAGGAATATCATTTCTGTTTTTTTCTTGGACAAGGATGGTTTTGAATTTCTTATTAAGAATGGAAAATGTTCCATTTCTAAAGATGGGATCTTTTACGGAAGTGCCCCGATGTCTTATGGTCTATACTTGATAGATCTACAGACAAGTTTATACAATGTGAACACCAAAAAGCAAAAACTCAACGACTCAAACAAAATATATCTTTGGCATTGTCTTCTAGGGCACATACATGAGAAACACATTTCTAGACTCCATAAAGATGGTTATCTGGAATCTTTTGATTATGAATCAATAGAGACATGTGAATCTTGTTTGTTGGGTAACATGACCAAGACTCCCTTTTCAGGTAAAGGTGAGAGAGCTAGTGATCTATTAGGACTTGTACATACTGATGTATGTGGCCCTTTTAGAACAAATGCCAGAAATGGGTATCAGTACTTCATTACCTTCACTGATGACTTTAGTAGGTATGGCTATGTGTACCTAATGAAACATAAGTCAGAAACCCTTGAAAGGTTCAAGGATTTCATGAATGAAGTACAGAACCAACTTGGTAAAAGTATTAAGGCTCTTCGATCCGATCAAGGTGGAGAATACTTAAGCTAAGAGTTTGAGGACCTTCTGCAAGCCTGTGGTATCGTATCACAATGGACACCTCATGGAACACCACAGCATAATGGTGTGTCTAAAATAAGGAATCACACTTTACTTGATATGGTGCGATCAATGATGAGTTTGGTCGATCTTTCGATTTCCTTCTGGGGTCATTCTCTTGAAACTGTCGCGTTTACACTTAACTGTGTATCATCTAAATCAGTTCAAAAGATACCATATGAGATATGGAACGGGAAGCGTCCCGATGTGTCTTTTATGAAGATTTTGGGTTGTGAGGCTTTCGTCAGGAAAATGTTTCCCGATAAGCTTGGACCCAAGTCCGATAAATGTTATTTTGTTGGATACCCCAAGGAAATGAGGGGATACTATTTATACCACCCTACTGACAACAAAGTGTTTGTTGCCAGGACAATTGTGTTCCTAGAAAAGGAATTTATCCAAAGGAAACAATAGGAGGAAAACAGAGCTTGAAGAGGTTCAAGCCCAACAAGAAAGTGTTGGATCGGTGGATGTACATGAGGAACATGGAGATTCACAAGGTGTTGTGGAATCTCAGTCTCCTCAAATAACACAAGGATCTCGTAGATCTAGTAGGACATGCCTTGGACCTGAGAGGTCTGGATACCTTGTGACTCATGAAGGCGGTGAGTTGATCATAGATGATGACCCAACTACCTATCTAGAGGCTATGGAGGGACTAGATTCTAAGAAATAGCTTGAGTCCATGAGATCCGAGATGGAATCCATGTATTCCAACAAAGTATGGACTTTGGTGGAACCACCTAAAGGGGTATAACCCACAGGGTGCAAGTGGGTCTTCAAGAAGAAGACCGACATGGATGGAAATTTGTAGACTTATAAAGGTAGATTGGTTGCTAAGGGTTTATGACAAGTTCATGGTGTTGACTATGACGAAACCTTTTCTCCAGTTGCCATGATTAAGTCCATCAGAATCATACTTGCTATAGTGGCCTACTATGACTATGAGATTTGGCAGATGGATGTTAAAACCACATTCCTTAATGGAAATATTCATGAGGATGTGTACATGACACATCTTGAAGGTTTTATAGATCCAAAGAGTGCCAATAAAGTTTGTAAGCTGCAAAGATCAATCTATGGATTGAAGAAAGCATCTCGAGGTTGGAATCTTCGATTTGATGAAGAAGTCGGTGTTTGGCTTTATTCAAAATGACGATGAACCTTGTGTGTACAAGAAGGTTAGTGGGAGAATGACCACATTCCTCATATTGTATGTGGATGACATACTATTGATGGGGAATGATGTCTTAGCCTTAGAAAAGGTAAAGACTTGGCTTGGGAGTGCTTTCTCAATGAAGGACTTGGGAGAAGCATCCTACATTCTAGGAATTAAGATCTATAGAGATAGATCTAGAAGGCTTCTCAGACTAAGTCAGAGAACATACATTGACAAGGTGCTAAAGTGGTTCAGCATGGAGAACTCAAAGAGAGGCAACATCCCCATGATGCATGGAGTTACCATCTCTAGAGCTTAGTGTCCCCTATCTTGTGAAGAGAGGGAGTGTATGAATGGGATCCCATATGCATCAACCATAGGATCCATCATGTACGCTATGTTGTGCACATGCCCAGATGTCTTGTATGCCCTCAGCATGACAAACAGGTAGCAGTCAGATCCAGGGGATGCTCACTGGACAATCGTGAAGAACATCCTGAAGTACTTGCAAAGGACTAAGGATCAATTTCTTGTGTATGGCGGCGAGGAAGAACTGGTTGTAAGGGGTTACACTGATGCGACCTTCCAAACTGACAAAGATGATTACAGATCACAATCAGGATTTGTATTTTGCCTAAATAATGGGGTTGTGAGTTGGAAGAGTTCCAAGTAAGAGATAGTTGTCGATCCTACTACAGAGGCCGAGTATATTGCTGCGTTGCATGCGGAAAAGGAGGCTGTGTGGATCAGGAAGTTCATCTCTGAACTTGGTGTAGTTCCCAGTAGATGTGATGCAATTAAGCTTTATTGTGACAATAATGGAGCTATTGCTCAAGCTAAGGAGCCTAGATTACATCAGTGGTCCAAGCACATACTTTGGCGCTTCCATCTCATACGAGAGACTGTACATCAAGGAGATGTGAAGATTTGTAGGGTACCAACCGAAGACAACATAGCTGATCCACTGAAAAAGGAACTTTCACAGTAGAAGCATGATAGTCATGCTAGGTCACAAGGACTGAGGTTCCTAGGTGATTGGCTGTAAGTGCAAGTGAGAGTCTATTGGTATGTATGCCCATAGAGCAAGTCATATGATGATTGTAATGGGATACGTTGTCAATGATTTGAATAATAATAAAGGCAATTTCCACTCTATATGTTTTAACTGTTTCTGAGATGATAGTGTAACATGATAGATGTCTAAAGAATTGTTTTACTCAATGACATATGCTTTTAGGTTAAGGACCTAAACAATGAGATCATACGAATGTTAAGAGTATACATTCTTGTTTTGTCCCTAGTCAGTTATTGTTGTGAAAATAACCATAGACATCAATAACACTAAAGACTAGATCGCGTGTTGGTTGATGAAAAAATCTCATCAGTCATTATATTGTGATATCAAATCAAGCACATAGGTACTTGTTAGAGAACAAGTGTATCATACAGACCCACCGTGAGAGTGACACATGGAACCATGACTTGGTAGTCACAATCAGCTCTCACAGTGATGGTGGTGAGTGTGATTCTTTGACCTGAAATCACTACACTCAACACATGTCCTTGGGTACACTTTGACATCATCAAACACAGTCCTAAAATGTAGATTGTTATAAAGTTGATGACTGGGTGACTTTGACACATGGGGCTTTTTAGGGGTGAGTGGTAGATATGGGACTTGTCCCTCCTGAGGGAGTTTGAAGTCCATGGCAAATTGATGAGTAGGACTGAGAAAGGCATGCTCATGCATGTGTGAATCAATATGTGATATTGATGTCACACATATCTCATCTAGTCTCCTCTGAGATCAAGGAAGTGAATGAACATTGAAAGGATGATTGTTCCATGACTTGCGTTCATTCAGGATATCAGTGAAAAAGGAATTATATATTCATTGTAACACTAGTCACAGATTGTAGGATTGAAAGTTGTTCTCCAACTTTTCTTTTCACATGGGTAGAACTGATGTGCGACTAGGCACCACTCTTTGTTTGTGAAGTCATAAGTGTTGTGGACTTTCACTGCCAACGTGAAATGGGCATGTAGGGTCACACACATATGATTTAACCTAGAAAAGGAGTTTATCCACGAATGATATTTATATTGTTTACTAAATGTGTTTAGTAGTTCAATTAAACATTCAATTAATTGACTTGACTCAGAATCACCAAGTTTAAGTGTTGGACTAACTAATTTGGGTGTCAGATATATTGAGAACTGCATTGACTGATTTCTGCACAACCTGGACTGCCAACTGACCAGTTCAAATTGTTGAACAGATCGGCTCAAGGTCAAGTGAGACGACCGGTTCAAGTATTGAACCGATCGGTTCTACTGGACCAAATGAGCCAATTTGGGAAAGATAGATTGGTGAGAAAATATTTTCGTTTCACTTGTACAATTCTATTGGGACAAGTATTGATCTTTGGATTAATCAGAAAGGAAAGAGGAAAGTCAATTGGGAACTGCCCTGGGAAGTAAAACGATCAGTTCATGAATGAACTGATCGGTTCAGCTCCCCAAACAATCGGTTCAGTCCCCAAAAGATCGATTCATTTGTTAAATGACTGGTTCACTTGCCACTGTGTATCTATTCGTGGAAATTTCGGACCCTTCTACTCTCGCTTTAGTCCCGCATTGCCCGGGGCTGAGAACCCTGACCCCTCCTATATATATAGGCGTACTGGGGGCTTCTCAAGAACAACTCAAAACATCAGTAGCTCTGCAAAGTTGTCCTCTCTGGTTGTGGTAACCGAGAGAGCCCAAGCAAGTGCTACCTGACTAGGGAGGTACATCGAGGGAAAGACAATTGTAGGATGACAACTGGTGGCGGAGAGCACGTCAGTGACTAGTACATGACATGGGAGAGGACAATGGCCATACTCCCCTTACTCATAGTGCGTGCGAGGTAGGGTGGGAAGGGGACAGTCTAGCAGAGGAGGAGGGGGTAGCTACACCCGAGGAAGGGGTGGAGCTTCAAGCCATTACATGAAGATACTTTCATGGAATGTGCGGGGCTCTTCCTTAACGCACAAGTAGAGAAGAATCGGGGAGTTAATAAGGGAGATGGAGATCTCGATTGTCGTGTGTTTGGAAACTTGCGTCAAGAGAGAGTGTAGGGAGAGGATGAGCGACCTGTTCCTTAATGGGTGGGAGTTTACTTCCAACCATGACCAGGTTAAAGGAGGTCGTATTGTGGTGGGATGGAATCTGAGGATATGGGATATCCAGCCAATTCATGAGATGGACCAAATGATCACTCTGAGTTGTATAAACAGAGGGGGTTTTCACTACGTAATTTCTGCTACCTATGGTCTTAATGTGGAGGGGTGTCGTAGAAGATTATGGGACGTGCTGGCTGGATCTAATCAACAGGCACTTCCACAATTGGTGATTGGCGACTTCAATCACATCCATAAGGCTCATGAGAAAGTTGGCGGGTTGTCGGTTCCTAACTCTGTTCTGAGAAGATTTTAATGAGGTGGTGGATGCGGCAAATCTGATGGAAGTCAATATGAGAGGAGGCGGTGTCACTTGGTACAACAAGAGGGTTCCAATGAATAGAATCTCGAGTTTCCTTGATAGAGGGCTCATAAATGATGCTTGGCTTGATGTGTTCCCATAGGCGGTGATCCAACTTGGTGCCCATCCCAATAGCGATCATGCTTGGATGTTGATGGAGTTATGTGCCTATAAAACTGAGCGGCACCCGTTTAGATTCCTCAATCATTGGATCAACTGGCCTTCTTTCAAAGGTACTGTGGAGGATGCGTGGAATATTAATGTGGAGGGTAATCCTATTTTCAGGATCATGACAAAGTTGAAGAACACTAAGGCGAAGCTTAAGGAGTGGTTTCGGTGTTGGATAGACCTCCCCAATCTGATCAAGGATGCTAAGGGTGCTTTTGATGCTACTACACTGGAGCTTAGGTGTAACCCAACCTGCACTAGGCTCATGGAGCAGGAAACCCAAGTTGTTGATCGGCTTTTACAGCTGGAGAAGGCAGAGGAAGTCCATCTATGACAAAGAAGCCAGTTGTGATGGATTAGGGATGGTGACAAGAACACAAAGGTTTATCATACGACGATCAGGAGGAATGATATGTGGGATCACATTCATGCTCTTATAGATGCCAAAGGTGAGCTGGTGGATGAGCTGGATAAGATTGTGAATACAGTTGTGAAGTTATTCAAAGAACTTTACAACCAAGCAGCTAGGCCAGTTATGGCTGACCCCACCCTCCCTACTGCTAATGTCACAGACGACATGAATAGGTTGTTGCTGAAGCCTGTCACTGATGCGGAAATTAAGGATGCAATATTCTCTATTGGTGCGTCCAAAGCACCTGGCCTAGACGGATTCAATGGCAAATTTTTTCAGCCATGCTGGGATCTTGTAAAAGAAGACGTGGGTAGAGCGGTCAGATGGTTCATGGTGGGTGGAAGGATGCTAAGATAGGCTAATCAAGCCTTCATTAGGCTTATTCCCAAGAAGAATAATGCGATGTCCATGAGTGAGTTTAGACCCATCGCTTCCTGCTCGGTCATTTATAAAATTTTGTCCAAAGTGTTGGCGAGAAGGTTGAAAGTGATACTACCCCAAATTGTCTCTAATGTACAGGGTGCGTTTGTCAAGGGTCGATCGATTTCTAACAATGCTCTCTTGGTGGCAGAATTCCTTTTTGATTTCAATGTGAATAAGTCAACCAAGAAGTAGTGTTTAAAACTCGATATCATAAAAGCTTATGATCACCTCAGCTGGCCAGCTCTGTGGCAGATTATGAGGGCCCTTGGGTTCAGCGATAACTGGATCAACATCATGTGGCAATGTGTGGAGACTACATCCTTCTCAGTGCTGATCAATGGGGTGCCTAAGGGCCTGTTTAATGCTACGAATGGGTTGAGGCAGGGTGATCCATTATCTCCCCTACTATTCACTCTAGCCATGGAGGGGTTGACTACCATGATTGATGATGTTGTTACTAGAGGTGTGTTGAAACCATACTCTGTCTGGGGTGTGAAGGTGCTACCCCACATGATCTTTGCTGATGATGTGATGATATTCATAGTGGGGCACATCAAGTACATGAGAGGGGCCCGTGCTTTTCTTGAGTGCTTCGGTAATCTTACGGGGTTGTTTATTAGTGATATCAAATCTAAAGCCTTTTTCTCCAGGTCGTGTGATGGTAGAAGAGGAAGGTTGAAGGATGTGATTGGCATTCAGGAGGGATCTTTTCCAACAAAGTTTTTGGGGATTCCTAAATCTGGGGGTCGGGGGAAGGGATTGGATTATGCTGAAGTGGTGGATTCCTTGAGAACCAAGGTGGACAGTTGGTCTAGGCTGAATATCTCCAAGACTGGACGTGTTGTCCTGATTAGAAGTGTGTTGACTGCTATTGTTTTCTTTTGGTGCAGGCAAACCTCCTTGCCTTGGTTCATCATTGACAAGTGTAAATCAGTGATGAGTGGCTTCTTGTGGGGATGGAGAGGGAGGGCGGTAGCCTGGGAGGTGGTGGCTCAGCCATTCGAAGATGGTGGTCTGGTTTTGAAGAACCCAGAAGCCATTTCTATTCAAGCCAATATGAGGAGAGTGGATAGATTCCTTTGCAAGCCTTCGACCATATGGAGTTGTTGGTTATGCAGCACGTATGGGGCGGATTTCCTGGAGCTGGAAGTCAAGAGGGGTGACCTTTCAAGGTGTATGAGGAACATGATCAGGAGCTGGGCTACTGTGAAGACAAGCTACAGGAACTTTAACGGTTGCTGGACTCTTGTTGATCCTGACATGCGCCCTTGGGCTGTGAAGAAGGTGAGACCGTAGGTGCTGTGGGCTGACGTTATTTAGTGCAAAGGTTTTCAACCAAATTAGAGCTTCACCACCTATAGGACGTTGTTGGGCAAGCTTCCTACCTTGGACAGGCTTAACAAATGGGGGTTGGCGGTCAACCCAACCTGCTGTTTGTGCAAAAGAAATAATGAGACTGTGGAGCATGTCTTTTTTTAGTGTGATTTTGCTAAGTATTGCTGGAAGAGGAGCACCTTGAAGTGCGGTTTTGGTGGTGCACCTCCGTGTAGCCTCCAAGATGCCTTATTTTGGCTTCTCGACCATACTAAGAACAACCATAGCTTGAGGATCTTTTGTGGGTTGATTTTCTCTACGGTCATTTATCACGTATGGGGCGAGAGGAATGCTAGGACTCATGGGAAAGGGGAGCGTAACCCCCTCCAAATTTTTGATCTCATTATAAATAGAGTCAATTGGGTGATTAGATCTAAACCCAAGTGGCTCTGTGGTGTGGCTCCACTAGTCCTCCTCATGTGGAGGGACTGAGCTTAGTTGTACAGTATACGGACTCTTGTCCCTATGCTCCTTTCTTTGGTTTCATTAATGAGAATATTTTACCTGATCCAAAAAAAAATATGTGTATTAAAGATTGATTTCAGATGTTAGGTACAAGAAAAGGATCAAAAATCAAAAGTGCTAGATTGGCTCAAGTTCAAGTAAAAAAAGCTACAAGTGTGCATTTTTGGAAATCTATGTAAATGACCTTAGAACATTTTAGTAATCACTTATAATGATGAATTGACTTGTAACTTAGTTGAGAAAATTGATTGGGACACTAAACACCAAGTTTTAATCACTTTAGATGCACTTTAGAAAATTGACCACAGGCAGTCAATCGGTCGAGTTGTAAACTCGACCGATCCTCCTAGATCAAGTTTCTGAAGATAGCATCGGTCGAGTTGTGGTTTCATAGAACTCGACTGATCGAGTGCCTCATGAATTCGATCTTCATTGGTCGGTCAAGTTTCTCTAGGATAAACTCGACTGATTATTTGAATATCAGGTTTGTCTTTGACTCTATCAGTCGAGTTACCTTTATTGAAACTCGAACGATTGCACTGTACGGAATTTGTAAAATAAGTGATTGTTACCGTTGGTGTGTGTTTTGAGCAAAAATAGAGTCATTACTTTGAGCAAAAATGGTTATATTTTGTATCTAAGTGTCCCACAACTTAAAGGACACCCTCAACTATAAATAGGACCTCTTGGAGTTCATTCCAAGGTTTCTCATTCATTACAAGCTTGATCCTAGCCTAGATGAGAGTGTTCTAACCCTTTGAGCCCCTTTTTCTCTCTACCTTCAAGTCAAATTCATGAGTATGAGTGAGATAGGTTCCTTTGTAAGAAAGCTGCTCCATGTATTCATGTAAATCTCTCCTCTACCATCTTCCTACCTTCTTTCCTATCAAAGAAAAGGTTGAAGATCTTCTCTGAGTGAAGGAGAAGAGGTTGTTGTTCTTCAAGGTTGAAGAAGGCAAGGTGTTCCAAATCTCCAAGTGAAGGAGATAGTCAAGGCAAGTGCTCAAGAAAGATAGGTAATCCCTTGAAGGATGAAGACTTGAAGAAGGAGTGGGTAAGTCCATGTTGATGGCTGAAGACTTCATGGTTCAAGTGGGTAAGCTCCTTCTATAGGTTGAAGACCTTTGCTTGAGGTACTAAGCCCTTATATGTGTGGTTCTTGTGTCTTGTAATCTTATGATGGAATATAAGAGTACCAAGATTGCAAATCCTAGAGATTAACCACCTCCAGGTCGTGGATTAACATTGCTCCTAGTTAGGATGTGGAACCACTCTAAACCACATGTCCAAGTTCTTGCTCTTGTCTCTCTTCCTTGTTGTGCTTGCTAGCTAAGACATCAAATTTGTTGTTTGTTTAAGTTTTTTTACTTAATATAATTTGGTGGTATAATCCTTTTTGTGAGAATTGTGCATCTCTATTCACCCCCTCTAGAGTCGTTGATCCAACACATGGAATTTCACTATAGTGATCAAGATAGGGTCATTGATCATGGAAGTTTATCATGAGTGAGAATATCAAGGTGATGTAAGGTAAATAGAGTAATTCGTTCAACGTTGTGCCAAATTGCACTTCATCACATCCTGCCTCCTTTATGAGTAATTATGTCCTAGAAATTCAAAGCACCTCAAAACACTAGGACCATACATTCCTTATCATATCCCACATCATACTCAACATATAATCATGATGTATTCCATACATTTACTCATGATAACACATTGATCAAATTAGATGTCGAAGATCATAGCTCATTAATTCAAAGGTAGAGTTAAGTAATAAGATAGGTCATGATCAAGTAAATTTGTGGATCTAAGGGTCAATATTTGGATATCAAGTATTTTAGCTCCAATCATTTGAGGGTAAATAGAGTAATTCAGTCAATGTTGTGCCAAATTTCACTTCTTCACAATTTTATTGATAATTTGGGCTAGAGGGTGGCACATGCCCTACATTTACCTTATGAATCCAAGTGACACTTCATATGTCTTCTCTTTTTATACTTATCTAGTTCCCTCGATCAGACATGTTGGAAGGCTTCTTTGTGCTTCATTCACATCCATAATATCCATTGTTTCATAGATTCAATATTTATGACGAGAAGGTTATCTTGTATAATATTTGAAGATGTACAATACAAATATAGATGAGATAACTAAAAAATACTTTCATGCAGTATAGAACCAACTTACAACATATATGAGTTGTTTGAAGCACGTGCCTCATATTTTATTTTATTTCAATATATGCAAATCAGATAAATGTCCCTCAACATACAAGATGGTAAGTCCACCTTCATGGATGTTGGGATGTATTGCTAAAAATGAGTTCAATATTCCTAGTATATCCTTATGTGTATGCCATAGGAGACAAGCTTTTCTCATTTGTCTTCAAGCTAGTGTTGACATATATAAGAGGGATTATGATGTTTAAGATTCTAGTTGCAACGTTAATGGTATTTCTATTGTGGTGTATTGGGCTAGAAAACAATATTGTGCATGATACCACAAAGCATGATATAAACTTATATGTCAAAAATGTCATCCGCTTTATATATTGCTAAGAAACATTCATCACTTATTCACTTGTCTCTAATGGTTTGTATACATATTACAAAGACATAGCAACACATCAAAACAAACCACATCTTCTAGGTCTTAGACACTATCATTTAGATGTAAATTATGTAGTTGTGTCAACGTAGGCCACTTTGCATACTTGGTGACCCACTCTCGCACCTTGATTTCATACTTTGCAACATCCAACCTATACAGGTTAGCAGCATTCTCATTGCAATACTCGTTTGGGTCTGGGCCATCCAATATAGAACAAATGGAGAGCAATAGCTGGAAAAGCATACAACCTCACATTAGAAGTACTTAAATTTAACTAGTAACACAAAAAAATAGAATGAAATGTGAAGATGAAAGAAATTGGATTTAATATTCGTCATTCATGCCCATCTTGGCTAACAAAGATAAGCCTTGCAATGTTTTTCATGCTCATTCTCTATGTTCTAGTTCAATATATATAAGATTGAGATGTTCACGGACCAAAATAGTTGATTGATATAAGTCATATTTCATGTGGGGGGAATCAAAGAAGAAAGAGTTCATGAAGTATGTTTAACCATGCAACAATAAATAATTTCAAAAATAAGATTCCTTTTAGATAGGAAATGGCAATGTATTCAAACAAGGAATCAAAGAATCTAATTCCCCTCCATTTGAAATGTAAACTTAAATTCCATTACCTAAGTATCATCCACCTGATGGACTCCCAAATTATATGAGTTGATTATGGAATTTCATATTTAGTGCATTCTAATTTTTATGACATTTTGATGCTATGATTCTTAAATTTGGATAATGATTGAGTGGTCTAGATGTATCAATCTTTCTTGTTATATCTTGGCAACAACCTCTCTAAATCCTACCATGTAGTTTTCATATTGCTTTTTGAAGTTTATATATAATGTTACGCATGAGACATTATTCCACTGCTGCTTTAGTTACCCTAAGTATCCTACTTGTTTAACTATAAATTATTCTTCCAATTTGTAATGGTTTTTTCATTTTTGTGAACTTAGGTGAATGACCACAATACTACGAACATAAGAATTGTAGGTGAATTTTCATATGTGAAATTTATGATATTGGTGTTGGTATTTAGCATTAACAAAAATGGGTATAGGTGTATCACTATATGGAGATCATTATCTTCATTTATACCATGATCCATGTACTAGTATGCCATTGGAATCAATAAACACAATCTTTCTTTAGTTGAAATTGTTGTGAATCTATAGATGTAGTGATTCCACTTGGTTTATAACTAAAGAAGGATTAAATAATTCTCTACCATGTTGGTAAGGGTGAGTGTCAATTTCTATTAGGTATTGAAATACATGACAATTTAATATTACCCCACTAGTTTATAAAAGGGGAAGAGAGTGAATGCATTGTTTATTTGGACAAAAATTGTGATCTGAAAATTATAAGTATCAACATGCATGTCTATATCTTCTATATGATGTAGGTACATATATAGTTCTGCATTGTACTAGAGACATAGTGCAACAAGAGTATTACTAATATGAGACCTCTAGATACATAAAAACTTCTCTCATGGAAATCTAAGTGTAGTTTTGTAGGGATTCCATGAAAGTGGTGTCTATAAGGAAATAGTTTCCCAATCCATAGATACCAATCAAACTTGTAATGTCATTTGAACGCACTAACGTTGTTTGGTATGGATGGTATGTCATGTGTGATGGTTGGCCATTGTTTAACTAGTTAAATTTCTTGACATTAGTGATAATTTAGGCTCAATTTACAAAATGTATGATCTTAGTTTTACCTAGTATCTTTCTCTTTGATGCTATTATAAGTGGAGTAGACACCATAGTTTTTTTTATATAAAAAGTGATCATTCCATTCATCTCGTTGCATGGGCTTGAAACATGAGATGAGTTATTTATAAAGCAAGGACCTAACCAACTTGCTTTTCTCTGGTCTAGTTTAAAAAAAATTGATAAAAAATATATACAATTGTGAATATATAACATTATATTTTTGTGTCTTCATAATTTCATTTTCACTATAAAACAAGAGCAATGTTATATTTTTACCATTATTGGCGAGTTCCACACAAATTGGGGGATGATCTAATTTTATTTCTTAATATACAAGATCATACAAATGGTTCGTGTTTGCATTTTCCGGATAGTGTACTCATCACTTTGTTCATCGTCTATAATATTAAGCTACCTCATATTTTATTTTATATAGGGACAAGGATGTCATGCAGTGAACTTTTGACTGTATATGATGTGTACATGGAAAACATGATCCAAATAGTGAACAACATAGTTTAGGACCAAATGAGGTAATTGTTTATTCTATGACATATATAAACAACACAACATTACTGGTGGTAGCCATTCGAAGAGCATCCATGTGATTACAAACATGTAATTTTGGTAAAATAACTAGATGTACATCAAATCTAGACATTGCAACCTTAATATTTAATTTCTTTATTTAACTCTCAGAATAATCATCTAATGCTTAACAAGTAAATTCCATGTGAAAATGCACGACTTCCTTTCTTAGCCTCCATGTTAAGAGGTTGGTTGCCATTATAAGTCATGCATGGAGACAAATTCACTAGGTATATTTGGAAGATATTTATAAAGGATTTAGAAAAAGTATTGCACGGAGAAGATAGATATGAATTGGCATGAGCATCTCATTGATCATGGTTTAGGCTTCCATCCTAGATGGCCCCTCTGACTGGGATGGCACCCTCAACTCGAAGTGTGTTATTTTGGGATATAAGATCTATTAGGTTATTATGTGTACATATATATTTTGCTAAAATATTTGCAAATATACCTTTCTTCAACATAATCTTATCGTGTTACTGTGAACAAAATGTTAGGGTCTTAATTACTATCTACTTATTTTAATAAATTAAACCAAAATAGCACAGTTTAATAAAAATATGTACTGAAATAGCACAAACCCCATCTTAATCCCGAAATAGCCCACTTTCATTGGAAAGCGCCAATATATTGGCGTTTTTAGTGCAACTGGGGTTGAAAGCGCCAACTTTTAGGCGTTTTAGCCCAAAAGCCGGTTGAAGGCGCCAACTTTTAGGCGTTTTTAGTCCAAAAGCGCCATATTTTTGGCGTTTTCAGTTGAAGGTTCCGGCTATTTCGGAAGAAAAACTGGCAACCGTCCTGGCAACCACTAGAGTTCAGTGAGCTAGTTGCGAAGCGAGGTTCCTCCAGTCCTCTCTGCAGCCAGCAATCCTTTCAAATTTACTCGATTGAAGATGGCTGCTTCCTCCATCTCCTCCACCGCTGGTGCCGTCAACCACAGGATCGCCGCCGCCGCGCCCTCCGCACAGGCCCGCCATGCCTCCACCTTCTTCGGAGCCAGTCTCAAGAAGTAGGTGGCTGCTGGCAAGCTAGTGTCTTCCACTTCCTCAAACATGACAGTCAGGGCCATGGCTGAGAAGCCCGTCGACGAGGATATGCAGACCTCTTCCGACCGTTGGGGCCACCTGATCACCGACACTTCCGATGACCAGTAGGACATCACCCGCGGCAAGGGGATGGTCGACACCCTGTTCCAGGCACCCATGGGAGATGGTACCTACCACGTCGTGCTCAGCTCGTACGAGTACCTCAGCCAGGGGCTCAGAGAGTAAGTAGCTGCAGCTTACGAATTGCGATTTTGACTGGCCCGTATCTCTCTATATGTGAAATTTTGATGACTAGTTACCTGTGTTCTCTGGCTTTTTAGTTCCTTGGGATGATGGGTCATTTTTTGTTGCAGGTTCGGGCTTGACAACAAGATGGACGGGTTCTACATCGCCCCCGCTTTCATGGACAAGCTGGTGGTCCACGTCGCCAAGAACTTCATGAACCTGCCCAACATCAAGGTGCCCCTCATCTTGGGTATCTGGGGAGGAAAGGGGCAGGGGAAATCCTTCCAGTGTGAGCTTGTCATGAGGAAGATGGGAATCAAGCAAGGGACTACTAATTAATGAATTATGTTCCGATTTTAATTCATTCAGTCATTTGAACAAACACTTCATCTGTGTGCGTATGACCCACCGTGCAGCCCGATCATGATGAGCGCCAGAGAGCTCGAGAGCGGCAACGCTGGAGAACCCGCCAAGCTCATCCGTCAGAGGTACAGGGAGGCCTCGGACATCATCAAGAAGAAAGGAAAAATGCGCTGCCTCTTCATCAATGATCTCGACGCCGGAGCGGGACGCATGGGCGGAACCACCCTGTACACAGTGAACAAAACGCCAAAAATATGGCGCTTCTGGACTAAAAATGCCAAAAAGATGGCGCCTTCAACTGAAAACGCCAAAAATATGGCGCTTTTGGGCTAAAACGCCTAAAAGTTGGCGCTTTCAACCCTAGCTGCACTAAAAACGCCAATATATTGGCGCTTTCCAATGAAAGTGGGCTATTTCGGGAATTAAGATGGAATTTGTGTTATTTCAGTACATATTTTTATTAAACTGTGCTATTTTGGTTTTTCTTCCTCCACTTTATTCATTAAGAACGCTCTCTACTAGTGAATTTGTACTTCTAGCAAACTTACTTAAAGGGAGTGGTATTGGAAGATTAACCGACACGAATATCAACATCTTAGGTCACATTTGAGAAGCAATGCGAGTGCAGTTCGGGTTTGACTCATATGAATCAATACGCGTGGCAAAAAAACCTCGGCCACCTACTCTTCACCGTACAAATAATTAAGGCTAAGAAAGTCAAATCTGAATATGTAAGGAATTCCAAACCTTGGCAACAGACAGCGCAGGGGACCATTGGCATTCAAGGATATCCAAGCAAACCTCGCCAGAGGTAAGGATGTTTGGGTGGAAGATTTTGGTGCAGAAAGTAACCTAAATCACACAAAGAGTCAACGTAAACAATAGTGTCAACATTGAATAGTATACAAATATCTGCCAATTAAGAGCATCACATGAAGTATACTTCTTTTTCTTTCTCTTTAGCAAACTAGGATGAATGAGAAGCGCTCTAGACACCAAAATATATGGATAGGGGATATTAAAAAACCAGAAGCTTTGATACCTTTGGTGGCTTGAAGGGGTAGGAGCGGGGAAATTTGAGATGGAGCTCAAAAATGCCTCCCTCGTAAGGGCTGTCTGGAGGACCCATGATCACTGCTTTCCAGCGGAAGAGTTCATTACCAAGTGGCCCTGAGAAGAGTTCATAGTGAGCAGAATTATGTGGCGTAATTTAATTAAAGTGTATTTGTGAGATTGTCGATAAACAATTCAGGGATGATTATTATGCATCTCCTTGCAGGATTCACATCGGACATGGGTAAGAGTACCGCTTTTCTTTAGGGGGTGGTAGACTGTGGGTTGAACAGCCATCTCTAATCAGATGACATTTTTACAGATCTGTATAATTTTACGGTTAAAGCAAACATTTCCCTAAGTGGTTTAGACCTCCGTCATAGTCTTTAATAAAGAAACTTGCCACGACGATTCCCACAACTATCCCAGACAACCATGGTTATACCAATCTATGTCTATCATATCTACCTAGAATATGGGTCTCTACAAAGTGAAGCCGTCGTGGTGTGCGTGCACTGCAACTGAAGAGGATTGGGGATTAGATTACTGTGGAAACACGAAAAGGCGGGGAAACGGCAAGCACGCGGTGAACTTTGGTGACGCATGGCAAAAACGAATGACGAAAGCAACTGGTGGCGGCTTTCCACAGATGGCAAAGCGACGTAGCAAACCACCAACGCGAACTGGATGCCAGTCACCAACCACTAGCTAACCAAGAAGATTTTCTAAAAACTGCAAAGGTGGTGCTGGAGGTATACCTGCGTTGCATAGAGGAGTGGGATCCTTCTGGATGTCTTTCATCTCCTTCATCAGTCTTCGGATTGCCTGATCGGCGTTCAAAAACAAGTCATTAATCAGATGGAAAAAGAAATCGATAAGCGTCGGGGAAAAAATTGCTTGATGGAGTCTAGGAGGCGAGAAGAATTCACGCATCAGAGTTTTAATTCGTTACGCGAGAAGGTTAGGTGGATTTGGTTGATATAACTTTTACAGCTCTATCCCACTGCTGCTTTGCAAATGAGGGCGCACACGCTTTGAAGAATACGAAGGGAGCAAAATTTGGCAAAAGGGCGAAGAGAGATTGAAAGCCGAAGCTTCCCACTTACGTAAGGTTTTGCCTTGGCACGAACAGAGAGGCCGAGGCGTCGGGCGTGGTCCTCCTGCAGCTCGCTGTCCTCCATTCCAGTACTGATTGGCACGACGGCACCCTAGAAACAAGCAGATCAAGTATTAGGGTTGCATGTCGCTTGATGGAACAATGGACAAAACTCAAGGTTGCTTGCATCAATCCTCGTCAAAATCATGTTCAGGAGCTGGCGCAAGAGCCGATCGTATATACATGGGCGAATTGAGAGGTAATAGTGACAGGATTCAAGGAAACAGGGGAGAACAGGGACGGCAAAACCGTAGCTTACTGCTTATGGTGGCTATAGAATGAAATTCGCGAGCAGAGAGGGGGTTCGAATCGTTCCATTACCTTCTTCTTGTTTCCCGTCGACGGGGAACAAGGCCAGCATAGGCAACGGCAGATGGAACGGAACGTCGAAAGCTGACCCATGATCCCGCGAGCCAGACCCCTCCGGTTCCTTGACGACGAGCTCAGTCACGCTGAGCGCGAACAAACAAGTCGCCGGAGCCGAGGGGAGAGAGCATGGGGTCTGTGTGCTCAGTTGAGGAGGGGAGTTGGGCGGAGGTCGCTTCAACCTTTATATATAGGGAAAGCCTTGTCTTTTTCCTCAATAGAGATGTTTATGAATTTGTCCCTTTCATGTCTCCAGTTCTAATATTCTTCCACATGGATCCCTCTGCAATATTTACAAAGAAGTTGAGGATGAAGTTTCATCGATCCGGTCATTACTTGCAAAGAAGTAAATTACGCTGCACGACATTTCTTTTGAAGAAGTGGGGAAAATTGATCCCGTTTCATTTGTCCGAACCTCATGGTTCCTAACATAACCGACTATTAATAAGCAAACAAAAAATATAAGAGATAAGCAAAACTATTTATGAGGAAAGAACACTCTATGCAAGAGATAAGCAAAATTATTTATGAGGAAAGAACACTCTATGCACCGACTGAACAATTCTTATTCTTACATTTGTCTTGTCCTACTCCAATAAAGGGTGGGACACCTCCAATCGCTAGTACAACTCGGAGTCTTATATAACAAAGACAATGCTTCCATATTTTTGTGTTACAAATTGTTCCCTTTAGAGAACATATTTATAACATTGTGAATTATACACCCAAATATGACCAAGTTTGAATGATAGTGAAAAGGTGATGGTTCATATGAGTCTTATGTTCTTTTGATAAATATTATCATGCATTTAGAAAACAAAACAACAAAGACACCATTGACGTGATGGTCTGAAGAGTATTATACAAGGTACCAAGGGTACCAAGTATCAAGCAGCAAGGAGCCAAAGTATCAAATGGGAGTGGTGCCCCTTAAAAACATCCCACTATGAAAAATGAAAATATTCTTGTCTGACTATTCCTACTACCTGGGTAGTAATGATACATAGCTAGATACCATTCTTTACTTATGGTTTGTAATGTTGATTAGTGAATCTATTGCAAACTTAGTATAGTGCCTATAGGGTCACACACATAGAGATAACTTGAATAAAGGTTGAATTGGACCTTATTAAAATTGTTATAATAAATCCAGCGACTTGGAAGTAAGTTTCAAGGACCTGAATAAAATATGGACCCAGACTTAAGACACGAGTTTCCATAAGTCATGGAATCCACAATCTTGCCAAACATGGATTAGAAAATCCCGGCTTCCACTCCCCCTATATGTGTGATATTTGAAGAGGCCTTGAAGGAACACACACATATCTTCTCATTGTTGTCACCAAGGTTTGAGAAACCCTAAGAGCAACTTAGAGAGAGGAAGAGGCAATGGAGGGGACTAGCAACTCCGACCATTTTCGAGCACACATGTGGATACCATTGAGACGAGTTTGCACAATGGATTTTCTTTGGACGAAGATCTTCACCGATGACTCGTGAACTGAGGTGACAACAGAATGACACAATCCGCTATAGGCTTGGACGCAGAACAAAGTGATCTTCCCATCACACAAATTGAGGAGAAAGTATCCTCGATGGATTCATGTGATCCTCCACCTAGAGTGTGTAAATCGAGACATGAAACTCAGTGGAAAAATAGTGTGATCTACCACACACATGCATGGCAGATTGGTGTGATCGGCCAAAGTTGACCTAGCAGTTAGATCTGGGGTGAATAAAGCCATCTCTATGACCTTAGCATCTGTGCAAACAATTGGTGGGTTCCTATAATCCGCCACATGCATACATCAGTAGATCACCACGATTAGCCATTGAAAAATAATTTTTCGCATGAATCCCAAGGCAACTCCCAGAGTGCAAAAATCTTGAAAAGGAGTCCCTATTGGGGATCTAATGAGACCTAAGTGAGGTGTAGATTGGAGGGTATAGATCTACACTTATTGTTACAATTTGAATCGCCAGAACCTCTTACATGATAAAATATTAATTTGTAAACCCTGATCTAGTATTGTTGCATTAGCTGAATTCTGCTCAAAGGACTCTTGGAAATTTTTATCCTTGTGTGATTTACGCTCCCAAGATTCCTATAAATGGTTGGAGTGAAATATGGGTAAATGATTAATATAGTTGGAAATTTTAAAAATATACATTAGGAATCACATAATAGATTCTCTTTCATCCTTTAGACCCAATACATTATGGATAATCTAAAAAGTAAAAGCATGGGTAAAATATGAATGAACTGGGATATAGAATACATGAGAATTATTTAAAGATTATATAAACCTCAAATAAAACCAAATCTTACTTGATTCATAGAAAGGAATTATTTAGAATAAACATATGAAGATCATAGAATTACACAAAAATGTATCAAACTGATAGTTAGATGACCTCAAATGTGGAAAAAGAATTCAATTTGGAATCCTAATATTATTGGTTAGTTATCGACCACGATTCACTATAAATGAATATTCCTAGAGGCCTTGATTTCATATAGTAAAGAAAATATAAGTTAAGATCTAAATATATCAAATAAATAATGGATGACTTCAAAAGTGGTAACTAATGTAAAAGTCATATTCTACATGTCAAAATTATCCTAGGTATCAAATATAGTATTAATTGAAAACTATTTGAGAACTCAAATGTATTAGCAAAGAAAGGATTTAAATTTTTAATTAAACATAGTTTTAACACTCTTAGTATATAGGTTTCCTACTATTTTAGGCATTTAATCGCATCATCTTGGTTATCCCTGAATTTCCAAAATTCAGATCTATTTTGGGTTATTTGATTTGTATCATTCCTATACAAACTCATCTTCTTTATCAGTCCCAAATGGGAAACTAGCTGAACAATACTCCAATTCTTCTATCCATGTTTTCTCCCTTGTCGCTTTATGATTCTATGAATTTTTTATCATATAGATTTCTCAGATGATTCTGAATCTTTTAATCTTAATATTGTTGAACAAAATTTCAACAATGAGGAAACCCCCAGTAACTCCTTTCTTTCCTTTTTCTACATACAATTCCTAAAACCACCACTTAGGAACCCTTACAAAACCTTGGATTTTTAAGCACCGTCAGTCCCTTTGGACTGTTTTTTCTATAATGATTTAATCCTAGCAATGCCCTATTATGTCACTCAATCCCAGTTTCTTCCTGGAGATCTAGGCTAGAAATGAAATTTATTGCATCAGGCCCCTCCTGGAAGATGATGAAAGCTTCAGATGTAGCAAGATAGATCGTGAATTCATGATCTCTGGAGTTAGACTAGCAATGAACCTCATAGTTTGTTGATGCCTGAAAACCCATGATTTGTTTTGTTGAGCATGTAATGAAGCTTTTATCACTACTACTTATAGGCTTTTCATGATTCTAAAGCTTTTCCCCTATGGAAGCCACAAAAGAAGCTACTCTGGATACTTCTAGACATCTTGCATTACCTACTTGAGTTTTGTGTAGTTATTTGAGAAGAGATGAGGGCGGTGCTCTTCTTGGGTTTTTATTTTTCACGGTACTCGTTGGACTCTACTCTGCTATGGCCTGCTCTTCATGAGCCATGTCCAGGAGATGTTGGGGAAGTGTTGTCCTGAGTTTACTCTTGTATTATTTCGTGTTTTGGCATGCCTTACATGGTCAATTTACTCTTTTGATTATGTTTTGTTTTTATACCACAGAAGAGATTGTCCATGTCTTTGTTAGATTTCCCATCATCATACATCTAAGTTCTGAAGTGTGACATAGAGTTATAGATGCCCTTTTGGTACGATTTTATTTTATGATCAATTAAATATGACTATAGATGGGCTTTTGATATAGTTTTATTTAATTATCAACAAAATTTGATTAAATTCACAAATTCATAAAAATTATGTTAGAAATCAGAAAATAAAAATAAAAATGATGTATTAAAATTGGGAGATTTTTCACCACCTAGTGGTATCAGTTTCATTACCTAATTCCAATACAATAAGTATATGGACTTTCCTATTTGGTTGTAACTTATACTATTGATATGTAATAATCTATAGTTAGAAATAAAAAATAAAAAATATTATGGACTTAGCAGGATATGACTAGATGTTGCAGTTTTGATAATTTATTAGTGTGTTTAAAAAAATTAAAAGATTATTTTTAGGGTTTATGTAATTAATGTGAACTTAACCATAATTTCATATATGAGTTTAAATAGGTGTCTTGGAAACCTGATGTGGATTCAAGGTTTATCTTGGATCTTTGTAGATTGGATATGATGTATGTTGTATTCTCCATGAGTCATATTGAGAAACTACTCACCTGTTCCTCTCTCTTGCTCCTCCATGTGGCACTCATATATTGAAATCCACATTTCATGTTATTATTGGTATATGTGGATTTAATTTACGACATTAGATCTTTTGATCTTATTAATTTGTTAGATATTCTTGTTGGTATCTAAAGTTATATCTTGATCATCATATCCCATGTGGTAACCCTAGATTAAGGATTTGAACTAAATGAAACCCTAACTATCAGGTAGCGTACTTATATGATCTTGTGATGAATCTTAGTTGTGGAGATTGTTGGATATCTATGTATGGATCCTCTAATCCCATTAGATAATAGTTGGATGTTCTCATCCCTTATTTCAGTTTAACTATACTTTATCTTGTCTGCCCTATATGCATATGTGATTTACTAGTCATAACTAGGAATTGTGACTCCATTTCATAGGAACTGATTTTTATTCCCCTAACGTTTATGGCATTTTAGACATTGAGTTTTATTCCCCTCTCAAGAATCACATTTTATCCCCCCTTCACATATATATTAGGCATTGGTTTTATTCTGGTGCCATGCATTGACGTTTAAGTCCTTCTCCAAATACTATGTTTATTTGGCATTGAGGTTTTTATCCCCTTTCCTGTATGGAATCTATAGGTTACTATCATACTCTTTACTCTTTAGCATATGCTCGCCTGCTTATTACTTGAAACAAAACTATTTATGATGATGGTTTTTTGTTAGATTGTTGAAGGCAAGAAACGCTCTTATTGATTATCTCTTTAAATAAACACGTGTATTCTTTATTCTTTTTATCATCCCCTTGGATGCCTTGATATCTTTCTCTTAACATGGGAAGCCTAGATAAGTATATTGATGTATATTTTCCTTATATTACTCAACCCTATTTATATGTAAATACTAGAGTTTTTGTGTTGACCATATCCACTATGTCTACTTTTGTGGGGTATGATTCCAACCCCTTAGGTGAAGGACATGGAGGGCTTGACATGACAACCTAGACTTGTCTTAGTGGAGCTGATAGTTCGGTGATAGACTTGAAATATCTTAGACATCCCTATGTTTAGTAAAGAAGTTGTTTCTTTCATGTAAACCCCAAGTGGGAATAGTCATCGTATTTTATTGTGTTGCTATTCTTCTATACAAGTCAGTTGAGAAATGAAAAAAATACACATATTCCATCATACTTTAGTGTTTTTTAATTTCATGAGTTTATTCCTCAATTAAGTATGGAGTGGATCCCATCTCAAATCGCACTCCTTACATGATGGTATCAGAGCCTTGGCAGTAAGATTTTGACTAATTAAATTTATCTCCCTTAAGTTCTTTCTAGGACCCTACTCTAATCTAAAACTCTCTAGATGGCATGATTATTGTTATACAAAATGTATGTTGCTCACAGGGTGATAAAATAAAGATCAACAGGTCATTGATTCATATCTACTCTTCAAATGAGGATAGCTCTTGCACGTCTCTTCTAGGTCTTTTATTGATCACCTAGCCATGAGTTTCTAAAGGGAACAAAACCACACATGGACATCAAGAAGGAAAACATAGGTCAACAAAGTTGGTACAAATTTGATATTTGGAAAGTAAAACAATATGAACCTATATACAAATGATTTTCCTAACAAAATGCAAAGGGTGAAATGATATAGGAAAGTATCAATTAGTAGCGATGGGTTTTCAATTTCAATAATATTCAATATCCAATTTTGAGACTAGTAATTCAATTTCTCAAATACATAGGACATGTCAATGTCTATGTTGTTCAGAAATCCATATGTTGTCTCCATGGAGAACGAAAACACACCAACTGTGTTTCCCACATAACTAAGGGAACTCATGTCCTTCTTTTTGCAAAGAGTCTTGGAAGCATTATTCCACTAAACTAATGGGCACTAATAAGCCTTTTTTGACTTTCAAACAATACGCTACTATTCGATGGTTTATTATTGTTGGCTTTCAATGAGGAGAGTTTATGTTAACAACAATTTTAAGACAACTAACCTATCTCATCATGCATGAAAATAATGAGGGAAATAACTTTGCAAATAGAAATAGTAATTATGTACCTTTGGATCAACGTATGTAAAAATTACAAGTACATAGCTCCAAAGTTTTCATGACCAAGATTCAACTATCTTCAAGGGTTGATTAACAAAGATATCTATAGTTTGGAACAATATGGTTAAAATTGGCTTGGAATTGATTGATATTCAACTTTTTCTTTTTTATTAGTAACTATGCTTTTCCATTTTCATACTATTAATATATTTTCTCACATTTTAAGTTTTAGATCCTTTATACTTGTAAGATTCATTTTTATTTTCATATATCTGATAATCTAGGTGACTTATAAGTGTGGGTATTATTAATGTGCATTCCTCAAATTTAGATTTTTTAACTTCAATTCTATTTCTTATATGATATAGCTAAATTTAGTCAACTATGGTCATTGATATCCATTACATGAGATCTTATATATTTGAACACATCTTTAGAGAGATCCATGTTTGAAATCTAACATACTTCCTTAAATGGACACTCATGTACAACTATTTAGATATTAGTTACATACATATTTACCAATACTATTTTACTACTCATTTAGATACATACCATCATATATAGTTAAAAACATAATGTAACATAAATTCATTAAAAAAACCCATTTATTGATGAAACAAAAGCATCATTCTATTTCGTGTTTAAGATAAAGATCCATACATGTTAAAAAAATTCATTATGATAGAAAACATTATTACCTAAACACCATGATTATCATCTAATGTGCTAATAGATACTTTTTGTATTAATAGATAATATTATAGTTCTAGGGACATCATGTCTACTAACGCATTGATAACACCCAAATTTAGGCATTTATGCTAAGTACTTATCCATAGTTTTGTGTTGTTATAGCCTTAATATGCCTAAAATAACTATAGATTCTTATCTTTTAGTAATTTATATCTTTTCAAAGAGAGAGTTTCTCAACTAGCCAATTTTAGGACTTGTTGGCATCGAACTCAAGAAGACATCAATTCTCCAAAAAAATTCCCCATAAAGCATCGTGTTATGTGCAATAGCTTAGGAGACGGTGGCCCTAAGAAACTTTTGATATTTTGGACCCAAATTTCGATGGCCATCCCCTTCATCGACAATCTCCCTCATCGGTTAGAAGTTTCATTGACGTAGGCCCATCGACCTATAGTAATACCCCCCTAAGGGTGGGTTTGTTCATAAGAAGAATCACCAAATACTAGTGAAATCCCAGAGGACCATCAGTCTCTGAAGATCAAGGCTCAGTAACTGCTAATATCATCAAAAACTACCAACATCATCGATTGCCAAAGATGTAGGCTCAACGACCACCAACATCATCAATCGTTGAAGATCTAGGCTCAACGACTACTGTGATCATCAATGACCACTAACATCAGCGGTCATCAACATTATCATCTGTCGAGATCAGCAACCGCTGAGATCATCACTAAACACCAACAGCAGAGACCGTCGAAACACATCATACTAAGTGATCACCTTCCCTATAAATACCCACCCCCTGCTACCTAGGTAGGGGTTCTGTTGTTCTGATTTTAGGTTCCAATTTTTAGTTCCAGAGACCATCGGTTCCCAGAGCTTCATGGGAGATCTCCAACATACAAAAGGAATGAAGAGAACAACCTACATCCACCCCTTCAATTTTCCTCCATCCCCACCATTTTCCACCATCATTTACCCACTTCTAGTGATTCTCCACCACCTTTCACCTCCATACATCCATCAAAGTTGTTGTTTGGGGTGGAATCAAGGAGAAAGGAGTTCAAGGAGTCTATAATATCTAGGAGAACGACCCCAAGGATGAGGTTCATCCTTTCTGTAGGCTACCACCTCTCCTCTACAGGCTAAATATATTCTTCTACCTTTTTCTTTTACTTTTCTCCTTTTATCTGTATAAATAATGTTCTTCCATCTTTGTTCAGTGCCAACTATGCTTGTTCATGGATAGTTGAGCTCCTTCTTGGATATGTAGCCTATTTTGGGCATGTTTCTGTACTTTACCTTAAGCAAGTAGTTTTATTCCATATCTAATACATTTTATGTTCTATCTTCTCTTTCTCGTTAAGATTGTTGATTTGTGTGATATCTTTCTTGCTTGAACTTCCATTTCTACCAAGACCGAGAGATTAGTTGTAGAAATGCATAAGAGAAGGTAGTCTGAATTGAAATATGAAAGGAGGACATCCAAGGGAGGATATGTTCGTAGAACATGTAGGAGAGATCCTACTACAACCTTGGATCCAATCAAGCACAGTTGGAAATGATCGGGTTCACCTCTACCTGTCTGTGTTCACGACATGTGTTTTGTGTAGATCCTCAACTATCCTAACATCTTTAAATAGCACATCTTTAAATAGCCTAGACCTTAGAGGGTATCTGGGATATTTTATGTAGTTGGTCCATTATCCTTAAGGGATATATTAGGTCATTGATGGGGTTTTAGTCACATTGTGTGAGAGCAAGTGCGATGATCCCCACAAGTTGCTACCACGACACATACTATATTTGGATGTTGGTTGCTTGCTAGTGGTGTTAAAGGGTTGTTTGTGCCTGAGTATAGGTGCATAGACTACCCAAATTGTGGTGACATAGCCAGTAACTCCTTCTCCAGATTAGTAGGATCCGACAGACTCTATTTTCTTTACTTTGTTTTGCTTTGTTTCGAATTGTTTGCTAGACTAGTTCTAGTTTATTACATATATCAACTATCAGTTTTGATTAATAGACATAAGAGAGAGATAGTAAGTGTTCTAAACATCCATACTTTCCTATATTCGGCCCTATATATCTATTTTAACCTCTTATTACGTGCTGGTCCTTGAAGGTTTTGGGTTATAAATTTAAAAGTCTGATTCATCTTTGGGATCGTGCATGTATTTTTAACACGCACACTTAGGGTTGATCATATATATATATATATATATATATATATATATATATATATATATATATATATATATATATATATATATATATTACCAGTTTTATAGGATTGGATGTATGTATTCTGATTCTACATATCATCTTAAACAATTACTTCTTGAGTTCAAATATTGTCAAATATAATAAAATAAAATGCATATTTTATATTCAAGAAACTAATATATACGATGTCCTAAGGGTTAAATGGTCACCTGATTTAGATGATGATACAAATAGGTTCAAAATCACATTCTAATTCTCTGTTATATGTCATTATCTATAAATCTATTGCCTTTATTATCTAAATAAAAATACCAAAGGAAATTTGTCATGTAGATTCAGTTCTAGATTCACCAAGGACTAATTTATAGATTCCATTCTATGGTGGTATTTGTTCTCCTTCTGATCTAGTTTCTCCCTGAGACCAATATGGAGCCATTCCTTTAGATCTAATGCCTCGTGATGCAGGCACAATCATCCATAACCCATGTATCAACAAAAGTTGGAGTTACAACTCCAGATGTAGGCAAAATTAAGGGTCCTTATGAGGTTAGATTGGAACAATGGTCTCTCTCGTTAGTAGATTGGGCAAATCTATGTGATTGATGCATTGTTGATTTTTGGTGATTGGTTATCACATATGTCCAATGATGGAAGGTCTCTTCGACATGATGATTTAATGTAGAGTGCTACATGATCATCATCCTTCTTCTAATTCATATGTGACCCAATTGGTTTTTGAATCAACCACGATGGTTCATGATGAGAGGATTGGTGAGTTTTCAACAAAGGATGTTAGAGGTTTGATGATGGCTAATGATTTTTTAGACATGGAACTAACTTCTTGGTGGCTCTAGGGGATGCAACGGATTGAGGGTGTTGAAGAGGAATGCAACAACCAGTGAGTAGTCTGTAGGTTTTGTGGTGGTGAGGAAATTGGCACTGATGGCTTTTGTTTCTCAACTATGAGGGGTCATGAGTTCATTTGTGGTACCAGTGGAGTCAAGGAGTCGGGTGATTGGCTATTTTCAGGCCATTTCTATAGGGACAATGGTATTTTTTAGGTCCTTAGTGTTACAGGGTCTTGGCAGTGGTGGCCAGAAATGGTGGTAGGTGTTGTAGGTCAGAGTATCCTATCTTTACAGGTCATAGGTGTATGTATTGGTGGATGCCGCTTTTCCATGTAGGTTTGTGACCAGGTGGATCTAAATAGGATGGGGACAAGACACGGTAGAGAGAAGACTTAATGATATAGATCCATGCTTGGGTGGCTTGCACTAATTCCATGGAAGCCAATATCTTTTCTCTAGTTTGACACAATGAAGCTTTATACAAAATTGTGGGTGAGCTATGGTTATAGGGGGTGTTGATGATGTGAGGGGGTAAGGAAGAGGAGAATTGATCAATGTTGTACTTGGAATCTAGAATGGCTTGTCTGTCATTTCTTATAATGGCGAATGCCATTACTTGCAAGGAGGTTTGGATCGCAAAAATGGTTTTTAATGTCTAAAGGTTATTTTTTTGGTGGGGGGGGGGGAGAATTCAATGGTGGTGCCAGGGTGTTAGACCATAGAGAGGTCATCGTGTTTGAGGATCAAACCTTGAAGTAGTTGTACTTCAATTAATGGATTTTGTTTCCTAGGTGAGGGAAACAACATCGTTGTTTTCCCTAAAACTACAGGTAGTGTTATGGGAAAGAAAACGCGGCTATTTCCCCTTAACCAAGTCATGTTAGGTGAATTACACATGAAAATCCATTTGTTGCTAATTATTTAAAACTTCTCTAACATCTAGACTATAGGCATAAAATTACGAGATTTTGTCTATTGCTTTAATTTGTGTCATAAAAGTTTTTAAAAATAGAAACTCTTTAATTTAAGGATCTTTAAGTAGTATATGAATTTCTCACTAATTATATGAAAAATTCATATCTATAATTAGAAACATTATTTATTGTTTACTACATTGACATTAGCTCTCACATCAAGATTATTTGAATCATGAAATTTATTGTCAATATATTTGGACTCAGATTTGTTGGTTGCACTTTTCAAGATCAATGAGTATCATAACGTTTAAATAGAGTGAAAATTTAGCATTTTTTTCATCAAATATTGAGAATGAACTCATATTTACATAAGAGAGTCAAATGGAGACTAATTTCTATTAAAGAAACTTGACAAGTTGTTCAAAGTAATGTTGGGCACTTAGAATGAAGGGATAATTTGCAAATGGACTCAAATTTCTAAAGAATCATGAATTGTAACTCAAAATAGATTTAGTGCCCAAAATTCAGTATGCTATAACTCTCCACCCCTTAAAGAATATTTAGTCTCCAAAATTGACACCTTCATTGTCTAGTTAAGCACTACTCTCCACCTCATATGGGATTCAACTATGCATCTAAATAGGCATGCCAACTATAATGTACATCCTTCATATCATCAGAATCAATACCCTATACCAAGATTTAGGCCTTAAGGGTTTCTTATGCATCTACTCTAGGGTTTTGTTATACCTCTTTTATTATGACTTGTCTCAAGAAATCATTGTTAAAATTCCATAAAAATCATATTATGTACATCTAGTATTATAAAGAAAATAATTTGTCAATGAGAAAAATTTACGATGTAAAACTAAAAATGGCCAAAATCATTGCAAGAACCAAGTCATAGTAATCACATCTCCAAATTCTAATTACTATTACTAATACATCATGGGAAGTTAGATTTTCACAAAACATGAAGAGTCACCTGGGCACTAAGTTATGTCTGGCCCACTAAAGTCCTTTGGGTAATGTACACATTTCTAGGTCAAGAATTTAAATTATGAATATCAAGATATTATGTTTCACCAAAAAAAATTAAATAAACTACAATTATCATACTCAGGTGTAAAAATTTACTCAATATTGTTGCCACTGATCTTTATGTGACATTTTATTGGAATTTTAGATATACTTTATTTTTATTTCTCCATTTTTAGTGGGTAGGGTTTTACATCAATATAATGATTAGTTGAACATTAATAATTTAAACTTTTATATTTTTGAAGATTTTGAGTTTAAAAAATATCGAGGTCCTAATATTGATCACATTTTACCATTTAATTATCTTATTGTGGATTGAGATGAAAATTAAAACCTAACCTCTTTTTTTGCATCTAGATGGATATAATTTTGGATTTTTAACTTTTTTCCCTTGTAAATGTCATAATTGCAACGATAGAAGGAGCACCCATTTTTTACTTCTCAATCCATCATATTTTGTAGGGTATTTGTTTTAAAATTATAATGAGGCAATTTTATTTTCTTTATGTATAAATTTTTATTTTCATATTATAATTTTTCTCTATATATGTTAACATATTATTATCTCCTATATTAGTGATGATTGTATACAGTTGGTTATAGAACTTTGGTATCACTTTTCTCAACATCAGATTCTATAGAAACCCAACACTATAGACCTATAGCATCGAGTGGAGTAAAACAAATGTCACTACTGGTCAAGTCTTTCCGACTAAGAAAAAACACAGGTACCACTTTTACTATAACATCAATTTTTTTGTGAAGAACCAACGTCTAAGATAGCCAGCAAAATTCAAAATTTTAGTGAAAAATTATGATATAAGCCTAATGCAATGATTGTAGAAAACTGACACCAAAGACCTTCCCACAAAATAAATTTTGCCTCCAAAAAGACTCTGTCGTCGGCCTTTACATTAGAAATCTACGTCGTAGGTCAAGTACACTGCAAAAAGTTTTATCTCCAAAAATACCATGTCGTCGCTTTTTTGCTGCAAGACCTAATGACAAGGATTCCTACCACGTGTCCCATGAAAAACACTTCCCACCAAATTGACTTACGATGTTAGTTTTTTTATGGGCAACCGACACCTAAATTATTAGCGAGGTTAGAATTTTTTATTAGGGATAAGTACATCTGTCATCAAATTTTTAGCTTGCAACGAATGAAGGAGATTGACGTATGACATCACTTTTTCACAGATAACTAACGAAAGAGGGCTTAGTGAGGTTGTTGTTTTTTAATAGAGATAAGTACATATGGCGTCGATTTTTTTGACAATAACCAAAGACGTAGATTTTGTCTATTTTTTGATAGCAAGTGATGATTAAAGACTTGGTGAGGTTGGCATCTTAATAGAAATAAGTACATGTGGCATCAGTTTTTGAGTGGGAAACCTATGATATTGGTTGATCTAATGGTGTCGGTTTTCAATGAAAATTGATGACTAGTCTTTATTGTCAGTTTTCTACAACAACTGACGGCTAGGTCTTACTGAACAATACCCACAAAACAAAATTTCCCACATTCTCTATTTCATCACACCTTTCTTACTAGCTCTACAAATTTGTTGCCTTGGTCATATTTTCCACCGTGCTTCCCAGACAGCTGCCACTGGACAACTCTACCATTTCTTGCATTGTTTTTCTAGACTCTACCACCACCATCATCGCCATCTCTTCTTGTTGTTGTGCTAGACACCATTGCCACTGCTAATGTCATCTCTTGCTGTTCTACTGGACCCTACTGTGCTGGAAACCACTGTTGCTACTGCTCTTAGACCATGTTCAACTATGTTGAGCCACGACCACCACTTGAGCCACTTCCTCTTGGACCCTAACCTTCTTCGTTGAGCCACGACCACCGAATGTGTGACACCCTTTGCCACACAAAGTGAGGTTACTCAAAACCAAACGCATAATTAACACTAAGCAAACAGATTATCAAAAAACACAAGAAATTAAAACCGATTTTATAACCATGCATCAAGCTGAACTCATCATGTCTGAAGCCATAAATTGAAGCCACACATATTTCATTCATATCAAAAAGAGTTACATAACATTATTCACATGCTAACTAGCCACAATCTATTACATGTGATAACCTACTCATGTACACAAATCACTTCTGCACCATCATTGTATAGACTCAAAAACTCAATCGATGTACGATGTCTATAATATCCCCAAGGACTTGAGAGTACAGGGATGACATATAGGACCCTATGACTAGATACTAGTTGCATATCGATAATTCATCATCTACAACACCTCAAAATATTTTCCTTAGCAACACGATATTTATCCCAACATGCATGTCCACCTAAAAGATGTGGAAACCCACAGGGTGAGACCAAACATCCTAGGGAGAGTTATAACTCTCCTCCAACATCTATTAAAAAAATAACTAAATAGTAGATTATACTATTAACAGATAGGAATATTCAACTAAATGATATAAGAAGAGCAGTTAACACTTTTTAAGTAGTTCAAGTATCTAAAACTGAGCAGTAGAACATTCTATGCTTTTTAAAGAAATATGAAGAACATGTATTACTTTCATGAAATAAACAGTATAAAAAACAAGGAAAAGGCTCATCCAATGTTATCTGTATTTGTTCCTAAACAAATACACTATACGGTTGTAATACATCTTTATAAATTCCATGGGGATTTGAGTCGTACCATCCAAATCCATCTGGCCACTACTAAATCAAAATCGATGCCATACAAGGTCCCTGGAAGAGCCATAATCCACGACCTCACCAACAACCTCTTGATCAGTATAAGAGTGAAAGTGACATATAGTTATCTGAGGGATCGAGTCATGCATGACTATCCATATAACAATCTAGCCCACCTTGGTATAGGTCACAGTGCTAGTGAGTTGAGCTACGGCCTGCATCCACACTCATACCTGGGTATGGCCCATAGCCAATCCTATGAAACCACATAAGCAACATATCACTGAGCTACGGCCCACAGCCACACTCCTACCAGGTTATGGCCCACAGCCAATCCTATGAATACATATACTGAATAGTATATGAATATAGACTTCCTCAAGGATAAAGCATGTTTCATCATCCAACAAATACTGACACGAAGATGGATCTATAGCATAGGGCAAAATTACATGATTAAGTTCCACTTGAGTAATTAAGTCAATTAAGTGTCCTTTAGCATCAATCAAATTACAACGTATAAAGTCATAATAGATTCTACAAAGATGGGCATAACACACTTTCAACAAATATAAATGTATATGGTGTGATCTTGTCACACTATCACCATATTATGCATGTATTATTTCCATTCACAACATCATCAACAAATCCGCATACCATGGGATATCTATCCCTCAACTCATCTGATGAATGCATATTCATCTTAGTTTTAGTCGCCATTTTTGGCCCAGTTTTGCACTAAAATCTCTCATATGCCCCCTGAATCTGTTCATATATAACATTCCTCAGTTTCAGATGATTATTTAGAGTTTTGATCAAGTTCATTCATCTCCATTGTAGGATTAAGAATTGCCCACACCACCACGACATGACCTAGACCTCAACCTCAACCTCGACCGCGGAGTTAGTCAGAGTTATCCTCTGCCATGGCTTTAAGTCGGTGATCTGCACACTGCTACAGAAACAACATTCAACGTCGCTTTTCGGGGCGTCGGTTATTTAATGAAACCGACGCTGATAACCATTAAACATCGGCTATTAAGGTAAACCGACGTCCATATTTGAAGACCAGCCAGACACGAATATCACTTTTTATTCAGCGTCGTCTGAAGAAATGCAACTGACGCCTAAAATAGTTCATGAAAATCCAAATTTTTCAGACGAAAAAAAATTGCCCCCATACAGCGTCTGTGTCTTACCTAATAACCGATGCCTAAAGAAGATAAAAATTATGCACAATTTTTACCATATGGGCGTCGGTTGTCTTGGGATAATCGACACTGATAATGGTTCGCGCACCCTCCCCGCCAAAAATTTTAGGATAATTGGATGTCAGTTGTTTTGGGAAAACCGATGCTGAATAGTAAAGGTGTTAGTTGGTATAGATAATCGACACCTTTGGAGTGACTTAATAGCCCCCGCACACAACAAATCCTCTAATTCCCCTTTCTTCTATTTCATCACGTGATCGACTCCCGACCCTGGTGTGCTCTGCGCCGCCGCCTTCCCCTGCCTCAGTGCCGCCTGCTGCTGCTGGTGGTGCTGTTGCTCGTCGCCGCCCCTGGTGTGCTCGGTGCCCCTGCTGCTCGCCGTCATCACCCCTGGTGTGTTCGCCACCCCTGCTGCTCGCCGTCGTCATCGCCGCCTACCCCTGGTGTGCTCGACGCCTTCTCCTCACACCGCCGCATTTGTCTCCACACTGCTACCAACAATAGGCCCTCCTCATATTGTTCCAGTAGCCTCTTTTCTTCTTTCTTCTCCCTCCTTACCAACACAGCCACGACCGTGCCACCCCACATGGCTGTGCTTGCTGTTGGTAAGGAGGGAGAAGGAAGAAGAAGAGGGTATATATTCAAATGAATCCCTATTGCATGATGAAACCCTAACATCTGCATACTCTATACGATACCTAAAATTGTGATGAAACCCTGACATCAATTTTGATGAAACCCTAACATTTTACATATCTATCCAACATGATGAAAATGCATGGACCCTCAAAATGTTGAAATCAATGTTATAGAATATGATACCAAGATTAAATGATGTTACATGAAACCTAGGATATGAATGATGAAACTAGGATTGTAGGTATTGGAATGACAACATACATGTATTTGTTGGCCTAGAAACACGTCCAAGATTTACTCATTAGGAGTAAATCTTGGATAGTCCCCAATTTGGGACTATTCTTGAACACCTAATCTCACTTAGGATGTAAGTGTATAATGTGTATTGGGTTTTCAAGAAAATTTTGGTAGCATTTCCCCATTTGTTCTCTAAGTACATATGTACTTGGAGAATAGTAGGGAAATGCTGCCGAAATTTTCTTGAAAACCCAATACACATTATACACTTACTAGTGAGATTAGGTGTTCAAGGATGGGATAGGTGGTACATGTACATTTATTATATATAAGAATGACATCACATGTATTTGTTAACCCTAGACCCTAATCTTATCCTAATATAAACTTGTTTTCTCTTTCATCATAGAATGGATAGATCATGGATGTCCATTCTCTACACCCCAGAGTTTATATCTGGTCTTGATCAGTTTATTAGATTTTCCGAGGAACATAGGAAATAACCTAGAGATAGGTTCTACTGTCCATGTAGGCATTGAGGTAACAACTTGAAAGTCAGCACTGGTGACGAAATCAAAAGTCATGTCATGTGCAATGAGATTGTACAAGGCTATACATAATGGCACTGGCATGGAGAGATTTCAAACCTGAAACCATTGGATGTCGATAGCAGTGCTTGGGTGGAAGAAGAAATTCTCTCCGATGATGTAGATGTGAACGAACCAGTTCTAGTAGACATCATTGATGTGATGATGGATAGTTGTGGGGTAGAGCACACCGATCCACCTCCCATATTTAGAAACATTGTGCATGATGCTGAGATACCATTATACACAGGTTGTACTAAGTTTACAAAGCTTAGTGCTATGTTGTTTTGCACTATTAATGACTTTCCAGCATATGGGAATTTGTCTGGATATAGTGTCAAAGGAGCTAAAGTGTGTCCTATATGTGAAGAGAACACTGATTCAATAAGACTAAAACATGGCGGCAAGACTGTATATCTTGGTCATCGAAGGTTTCTTTCAAAATTCCATCTGTATCGTAGGAAGCGCAAAGCATTCAATGGATGGAATGAGGAACGGAGTGCACCTAAACCTATACCAAGGGATGTTGTTTATGAAAGAGTAAAAGACATTGTCAATGAATTTGATAAGAGATCACAATGTACTATGGTCACACGGAGTGACAATTCTTCATTCAAGAAGAAGTCAATATTTTGGGATCTTCCTTATTGGAGTTCTTTAATAGTCATGCATTGTATCGATGTCATGCACGTTGAGAAAAATGTCTGTGATAGTGTCATTGGTACTCTGTTGAATATACCAGGTAAGACTAAAGATGGGATAAAATCTGATTGGACCTACGTGAAATGGGAATAAGGTCAGAATTAATAGAATTACATGAAATGGGTAATAAAAGAACATACTTACCTCCCGCTTGTTACACGTTGTCTAGAAAAGAGAAGAAAGCTTTTTGTGAATGCTTGGAAAATGTTAAGGTACCACAGTGTTACTCATCCAATATCTGTAGATTGGTATCAATGAAAGATCTGAAGTTGATAGGTCTTAAATCTCATGATTGTCACACTCGAATGCAACAAATATTTCCTGTAGCAATTCGATCTATATTACCGAAGCATGTAAGGTTTGCAATCACCAGACTTTGTTTCTTTTTCAACAGTCTGTGCAGTAAAGTTATTGACCCTGATACTCTCGATAATTTCCAAAGAGAAGTGGTTGTTACCCTATATCAGCTTGAGATGTATTTCCCTCCTTCGTTCTTTGATATCATGGTACATCTTGTTGTCCACTTGACTAGGGAAGTGAAAATGTTGGGACCAGTTTTCTTGCATTGGATGTATCCCTTTGAACGATACATGAGCATTTTTAAAGGTGATGTTCGAAACCGTTATCGGCCTGAAGGGAGTATTATTGAGGGTTATGTGGCGAGAGAGGTTATGGATTTTTGCAATGACTTTCTGAGTGGTAATGACACTCCTGTTAATGACAAGAATATTGAGGAGGGAAAAGGAATTTTGGGATCACGGGTGAAAGTAATCAGTCGTGAGTAGTTGGAATAAGGTCCCTTGTATATTTTACACAACATGGATGAAGTGAGTGTTTATATTGAGGAACATACCAATTTCATCAAGAGACAACATCCTTGAGCCAATTCAATGTGGCTTGATAGAGAGCAGAACAAGACTTTTACTAAGTGGTTTGAAGATAAAGTCTTACATCAACTATCTCAAACACCAGATGATATTATAGAAACTATCAAATGCCTTGCCTTTAAACCAAAATCGAATGTTATGTCTTATGAAGGGTTTGACATTAATGGGTTCACATATTACACAAAGTGCCAAGATGATACGAGTGTCGTCCAAAGCAGTGGGGTCACCCTTCAAGCGTTGACTATGTATTTTGCAAGTACAAAGGATAAGAGTCCACGTGAAGTTAAAATGTCATATTACGGTGTCATTGAAGACATATGGGAGTTTGACTACATAGATTTCAGAATTCTGCTCTTCAAATGTAATTGGGTTGATAACACCAAAGGAGTTATAGTGGATGAATTGGGTTTCACTTTAGTGAACTTTGAAAAGATTGGTGAGAAGGGTGAACCATTCATATTGGCATCACAGGTGAAACAAGCATTTTATATCGATGATCCTACAAATGATAAATTGTTGGTTGTTCTTCATGGTAAAAGACAGTTCATTCAAGATCCTATAGATGAAGAAGAGTACTATGATAAGTATGATGACTCCAGTCCATTCTCAGTTGAGTTGCCAACTCCACAAAATATTGAAGCTAATGATAACTTATATGTGCGCGGAGATCACAATGAAGGATTGTTAATTGATAAAAGATCGCAATTTTAGAGGCATGCATGTTTATATTTTTTATATGTTTCATTTTTATATGTGAACTATATAAAATGCTAAATGTTTTCTTTTTTAATATCAATATCATTTTCAGATATAATGTTTCATTATCTTCTAGTTAATACAAATGCTAAATGTTTGCCTTTTTAATGACATTTTCATATGGCTGACCATGATGTCCATGATGAGCATGATGTCCATGATGAGCATGATGTCCATGATGAGCATAATGTCCATGATGAGGATGATGTCCATGATGAGAATGACAAGGATACCAATGTAAGTTTTAAAAATATATCCTATATTTCTATAGAAATTCATTATCTTCTAGTTATGTCATATATCCTATATTTCTATATTGGGCTAATTCAGTGTGTTTATTTTCTCAAATTTTAGGTCGATGATGCACATGTACCCTCTGAAGCACTGGAGGCACTTGATGCGCACCCCCAAAAAGTTAACAAGAAAAGGGGCATCACTCTGCTAAAGAAGTTAACAACGCTAAGGGGCAGTGGATCCAGATTGGCTGTGGAGTTTGATAATGCAGGAAATGCAATTGGAGTGAACTGCAATAATTTTGTAAACTATCTTGGGTGTGTCACTCGAAGTCATTGTGGTGTTAAGTATGATAATTGGCATAAAGCTCCTCAGGCAAAGAAAGACTTGATATGGAAGGATTTATGCATGAGTTATTATTATTTGCAATTCTATTTTGTAGATTACAAATTCTATTATTTGCAATTCTATTTTTGGATACTAGTTAATAGCAATTCTATTTTACAAAATCTATTTGCATTGGATGAGAAGCTACATCGTAAAAGTATGGTGCAATGCGCTGTAAAGATGCTAAGGAACTATAGGACAAATCTCAACAGAGAATACATAAAATATGATGATAAGAAGAAGAAGTCAGCCCTTGAAAAGTGGAACTTCCTGGACAAAGAAGATTGGGACACGTATGTTGCTTCAAGACAAACTGAAGAATTCAAGGTATTAAGTGTCACTCCCAATTTAATTAATATACATTGTATTCACCTATTCAAGATTAACCTTTAGTGTTACTAACCAAATCAATGTGCATACTAACTAGGCATTCAGTGAGGCGCAAAGAGAAAGGCGTGTATTGAATGTCCATGACCACATAATGGGTCTAAAGGGCTAGGTAGGTGTTCGCCAAAGACTACAGGCGGAGTCTGCTGCTACTCAAGAGTCCTCTACTACATGTACCACACCCATGCCTCGCCATGATGTCTGGATAGTTGGGAGGCAAAACAAGAAGGGTGAAATAAAGAAGCCCATAACTGCTGAGGCGGCTGCAAAAATGGTAAAATACAACTCAAAAATGCATGTCGTTCGAATATTGATTGTTTTTGGTGTTTACTTACCAATTTCTATTGATGGTGATTAGCGGGAGTTGCACAAGCAGAGGAAATAGGGCACGTTCATCCCTCAGGGTACAAGGGATGAATTGATAGTTGCTCTGGGTAACCTAGAGCATCCTGGACGTATTAGGGGTGCATGCGCTGGTGTGGGCATCAAAGCGTTCTTTGGGCCATCCTGGCGCAAACCTGTCGCAAGAGCGGGACTTTCACAAGAAGAGGTAACCTATTCTTTTTTTAGAATGTTACTGCAAAAGGGAATTCAATAATAAGAAGCTAATGTTTCTTTTATCCATGTATAGGAGAATAAGAGAGTCGAGGATATAGTTGCTAAGAAGGTCAAGAAAGAAATGTTGCGGTGACAGGCATCTCAGGCTTCCAATCAGCCTATGGCGACCCGCTCTTCTCCTGATGCACATGCTGAGAGTAATCATGTAGACCCACCACCTAGCACATTTGTTGTAAGTATTGTTTATGACATAGTAGCTAGTCTTTTCAAGATGATATGTTTTCAAGATGATATGTATATAAGTATAACATTCTTTATGTAAATTTGTAGGCGTTGAAGACATGCCGCTTAAAAATTGAAGATTATGTTGTTGCAGAGGCGCAGACTTACCCGTCCCTTCCTGGGGAAATGATTCACGGGGCTCCAATGCCACAGGGTTACGTTCGTGTGAGCTCGATACGTGTAATCCACGATTGGAGGAAAGCTGCATTGTCATATGCCCACCTGGATATTGATACACTTGGTGAGGTAGAAGGTGGGGTGATATTGTGGCTCAAAGTGGATGTCATCTACACTACTGAAATTGTAAGATAAATTTACATTACATTAAATTGTTAATGTGTATATATGAGGTCAATTGATCTGAAATTATATATACATATTAAAAATAAGACACCCGAAGCATCTAGGCCTCCACCTCCACTTCCTACATTACCAAGTTGGGTTCCAACTGACCTAAAATTCCCGTTAGGTCCTGCTTGTAAGGGAATGGCAGTATGGCTACACACACATAATATACATTGCCCTATAGTTGTTTCTTTAGAAGTAGATTATGTAGTTCAATCATACAAAAGCTCTCTATTTATACAAGATATCATTGAGTTATTTATCTATGATTGGCTGAATACATCAATGATAGAGGCATGGATAAGGTGAGATCTTGTTTATACATCCATATAACTTGTGTAGGATCTGGTGATCTGGTTTCTTATATATTAATGCATATGTAATACATGTTTTGCAGCTACTTAGTCAAAATTCAATGTAAACAATTTGCATTTGAACATGTGGGATTTTTTATTCCATCATTGATTAGTCTGGTAGCTAAAGACCCTGATAGTGTTCAACAATATTATTGTGATGCTTTCACAATTTTCAGTCAAAAAAAGAAGACGATAAAAATAGCTCCATTCAATGTGAAGTAAGTTTACTTTGCTTATAATTTGGACTTAAGAAAATTACATTTTTATTATGGATTTTGAGTTTTTAATTTTTAACTTTTTTACCTCTAGCGTGAAGCATTGGGAGTTACTAGTTATTCTCCACGGGGCGTTCACTGTCTATTATCTAAATCCTGTGGGGAGTACATTGAATCCAAAAATTGGACACGTAATGAGAATGGCATTATTCTGGTGAGAAATATTTCATTTTTATATACGTTAATATCTATTATTACATTACTATTTAATTATGCAATTTACTATGTTACATTAATATGTAGGGGTTTAGATGCGTTCAAAAAGGCTGGAGGAAAGGTCCCCACTAAAAAGAACTAGCCAATAATTTGGGAGGACGTGAAAGTAAGTTCCCGACTCCAATATATACATTATTTATGTGAATTGTGCTTATTTATATTTTTTTATATTTTGTATCCATTTTATAGTGTCCTACAAAAGATAACGGTTGGGAATGTGCATACTATGTGATGTGGTTTATGGACACGATTATCAAACATGTAGATGAAATCAATGCCATACCTAAGGTATTATATATAGTCTCATTAGATAATATGAAATATATCATTCTTATTTATATATTATTACTTATATATATACATCATTCTCTTTGCAGGTGTTTAAAACTGACCCCACTACAGGTAAAACCTTAAAAGATGTACATGCTCCATATACGATGGAAGTATTAAATGACGTAAGAGAAGAATGGGCAAGAGTCATACAAGCAGTGGGGACTGTAAGATATAATTGGAATGATGATAGCGATGATGAATGATATTTTGTAAATGAATGTTTATACATATATGATATTTTGTAAATGAATGTTTATACATGTGTTTCTTCATTTCTGAATGTTTCTACATGTATTTGAATGTTTCTACATGTGTGAATGTAAAAATTAAATTGACGTCTGAATGTATCTACCTATGTGTGAATGTGTGAAAAGAATATTTGTTGATTTTGTAGGTTTGTGGCATGTTTGTTGGCTGATATCAATGGATTTCGTAAACCTACAGTTCGGTTCTACTGAACTGCAAGTTCTCATCCTGTGACCAGCCACAGCAGGCCTGCAAACTGATAAGAAAAAAAAAAATCAAACCATAGGTGGCAGTTATTTGTCTAAAATCGACAACAAAGGTTTACAGCATCGGTTAATAGTAAAAAATAGCCACCTAATGTTTCCAGACAGCCTGGCCAGCACGGTCGTGCTGGACAGCACAGCCGTGGTGACAGGTGATATGGCGTTGGTTATTAGTAGACAATCGACACCATTCTGGGCAGCACGGTCGTGCTGGACAGCACGCCCTTCTGACCAGCACGGCCGTGATGGATAATACGGCCGTGGCGGCAGATGATATGGCGTCGGTTAGTAGTAGAAAACTTATGCCGATAGAGTCCTAGATGGCGCCCTTTTTGTGGCGTGGATGATTATAGCATCAGTTTTGTTACTTAGAACCGACACTGATGGGGCCCTGCTGGCGCGTTTTTGGTGGCGCGAAGCGTTTTGGCATCAGTTGGAAAACCGACGCTGAAAGGGTTCGACTTTTAGCGGCACCCACATAGGCGTCTCTTGGAAACCGTCACGAAAAGGGCTTAAATAACCGACGCTAAAGGTCGGATCTGTAGTAGTGGCACCTATAAATAGACGACCCCTTCATTCATTTGGGGCATCTCTTCTGCTCCATCCATGCTGACAGGCTGTCGCTCTGTGCACAGCCTAGGAAGACGATCTTCGCCGCCAAAGACTGCCTCCATGGTGTCCTTGCTACTCCCCCATCTCGGCTCCATCAAGATCTATCTCCTAGCCATGAAAGTGGTGGGATTTCAGATATGTAGCACCTTCATCAATCAGCCACCCTCCGCTCCATCTCCTGTGAGCAAGAGCACAAGAAGAGAAGGAAGAAGGAGAGAGAAGATCATTCTTGTCTTCCTTGGTGTTCTTCCCCTCCTCATCTAGATCTTCCCCACCATCATGCAGAATACTGTTTCTCCACTGAGCCGCAATCATCTTCTTCACCATGACCATGGTAGAATCTTCCCTCTCTCTTTTTCTTTTTGTTTCTATCATGAGGAGTGATTAGTCCATTTCGTTGGGGTGTGGGGACTAGCCCCGTTGGCTGTGCTTACATGTTCATCTTATAGCATTCCATGGCTTGTATATAACTTTCTATTTCGTTGTTAATCATTTAATGCATGCTTTGTGGATTGATCATCTGGCTTGCAAGATCTATTATATTCTTGTGTTGTGAAAACTTCAATACTTAGGATTTGAATATCAGTTAACATGGTTGGTTCACGAATGAGAACTTTCAAAGGGATATCTCCGGAGTAGTAAGTGTGTGACCCGTGGGTAACGAGACATCGGGCCCATAGAGATGCTTACACAAACTGTATTTCCTAACGTATGGTTTGCTACTCTATTTGGATAGTTGTATCTTACATGGATATGTTTTGGATATGCTTGCATGTGTAGTGGTGGTGAAACATGATTCCACCCCAGTGATTCCCATCATTAATCTATACTAAGTTTTAATCCCGCTCTTTTACTTTCCTTGCAATTAGTTTAACTAAACCCAAACCAACTCTTTGCTCTAAATATTAGCCTTAGTTGATCTAGATTAAGCTATACAATTATTAAAAAAGTTTTCCCTTGGGATTCAATCCTTAACTATATTGTGATAAGACCCGTCTGCTTGCAGGTGGTATTATTGCACAAGGTTTTGGTAAAAAACTTAGAGATTTCAGCCCTAAGTGAGTTTGTTAGTGCATTAAAAACCATGTTATCATCTCATATTAGGTAACAAGTCACTTCCAGGTCATAGGACCATTCAAAACATCATTCTTGTATCACAAGTGCCTCAACATGCCTCTAAAGGCTCATTTAACATGTATCATAGCATAGTCATCATAACATGCACTAGCTATGATTACCAATCTTATAATACATGCATGGTTAGAGGTTCATAATTAGGAGAAATATATTCATCAAACACAAAGAAGCATCTCATCTATAATTCATAAAGTGGTGTTGCGACCGAGAGCCACAAGTAATGTCACGACCGTGACAGAAAGCAAGCATCTCGACCATGAGCATTGTGTTCAGAATGAAAACTAGGCATCATGATCAGGCGTTGCAACCTCAACAAAGGGAACGCCTTGACCTTCAACACATACACAAAGCATCAGCAACTTGGCATCGCGACCACTTCCAACAGAGTATTGCATCCAGTACCAGGCATCGTGACCACTCTACCAAGCATTGCATTCAGCCATCACAACAATAATACCATGGGACAAAAAGCTCATACTCATGGATTCCAAGTCATTAAACCCTAGAGTTAATACCAAGAAGGTCATCAAGTAAAACCATATAGGAGAGAGGAAGCTAGACCTCAGAACATGAGGGAAACATCTAAAACTGCAAGGTAATATGAAGATTGAAACTAGGTCATGGTGATAAAGCCAAAGATCATGGTACATGTAACACCGTCTCCTCAAAGCCACCAAGAAATCCTACACATAGAGATCAGGGTTTAAGAATAAGAATGATTTACAGGAGAATACTGCAAGCTCTTAAACCTCAACCCAAAATGACATCATTTAGCTCCATTAACGTCATACTTTGGGGCTAAAATAGTAGCTTACACCAGGAGAGATCTATCTCCAAAATTTGGTACCTCATTTTAGGGTTTTGGATTTTAAACATAGCAATCATGATAACCACTATCACTAAAACTATAAATCATGATATCATGATGTGACATAATTTGGATTCAATGAAGACTTAAAGACAAATTGAATATTTCATTCAAAATAATTCGTTATAACTTAATGTGGTGATAGTATAAGGATAATGAAATCGAAGTTCAAAATATTAAGTATAATGATCAATTATATTGAGGGAATTGAGTAACCCATAATTTTGCTAAAATTCTTAGTAAGATAAAAAAGAAATATATATGATGTTTTATGGATGATAATGAAATATAATAGAACAACACATGGTCGGTGCTAGTTAAAGACAAGAAATGTTGAAGTCTTACCCAACAATTCTACTTACTCTTCTTTTCCAGCCACAAAGAAGTGATTCAAAATAATAGAAAAGTACAGGTTCAATGTTTGAGGCCCCACATGGCCTTTCTGGCTTAGGTGGTCTAAGATAGAGAAAACTAATAGAAAAACACTTTGAATTCCTTGTATAATCAATATTTTCATAGAATATTTGTCTTGCACTTGGTTACTTGAAAAAGTATATCAGTTTATTGGAAAAAAACTATTCCAACTATTGTACATGATACAATAAAGTAAATTTCACCTACGTTTTCTATAAACTTCCTTTGTGTGCCTTATCATCTACTACTTAGTATAGTGGAAATGGTACGACTTCCACCCTCCCAAGTCTCACAATGTCACACAAAGTGACACCCTTCCCCTATCCTCTCTTGTGAATCTCCTCCCTATCCCACACTAGTTGTCTTTCTTCCTCATTGTTCAGGACAATTTTCATCGGTAGGAGGAAAGATGTTTGAGTAAAAGTATCAATAGGTTGATTTTCTATGTGAAATGTTGTGATACATGTGGCCTTTAAGAAAGGACTCCTAGTTCCATGATCACTTTCTCCACCCTAAAATATATTACTTCATGTATTAAATGAAGAAAAATAACTATATCATCATGGGTGCAAGTTTTTCCTTTTTCCTTGATACAAAGTATTTAAGCAAGACAGTTGTCTCCACCTACCTAAGATATTTAATATGAATGTTAGACCTCAACAATGTCCACACATTGATAAATGGATATGAAACTGTCAACCTTTCTGGAGTTGTTTTCCCATCAAAACATCTCCCTCCTCTGGTACATCTTATTTAGGAGAGAACTTGCTCTCACTCAAGCTATCTTGATATGATTTGAGAATTCTATCCATTACTTTTCTTATACTTCCAACAATTAGGGAAATACTCCAAATATTTAGTATGAACTCTTTTGTAGGAGTTCATAGCATCATATGCTGAAAAAAATAAGCAATACCTAAAAATTTGAGGTGCCATCAAATAATATCAATGATTAACAGAATATAATGAGGTCCCATCATGAGACAACCTCCTTAAGCATCATTAGGCTTTTTTTCACTGCTTAAGATTTATGAAGTTTATATAGTGATTTACAAACTACGTCAGGACATGAAATTCGACTCAAGAATTTATAATTTTAAATTGAATTCATGAACAAACATTTGACTGGAATGATAAAGTTTAATCTCCAAGTGGATAAATCATTTCATAGGATGCTATGTGTGTGAAAAGTGGCAAAAAATTTGGAATGTAACATAGAAAACCATGACTTTAGTAGGAGAGATGAAGGTCTCAACTGAAATATAGGGAATTAAGAACCCATATTTCTACTGAACAAATCACATAACTCCTAGTTACAAAGAATACTTTATGCATGTAACAAGATCAATTTTACAAAAATATAATTCTACTAGTTTAGATTTTGTTAAGGATGATAAGAAGGAAACTCAAAACGTGGTTTCTTTATCTAAATACAACATATATGAGACCAAATCAGAGTCTTTTGTAGGCCCTTCGGATGGGCTAGCCTCACCAATGTTCATAACGAACTTTGACACTCTCAATAGAACTTAAGAAGGGGTAATACAAGATTAAGGGAACACAACAATGTACTCCAAAAACTTCATTATATTCATATGAATAACTAAACTTGGGAGGTGAAACACAATAGTAGAATTTATGTTGTTTAAAATGGAAATTAAAAAAAATGTTCCATATATAATCCTAAATACAAAAGCTCATATCTTAAAGAGAGCTTCACCACATGCCAAATCTATAATCTTGACCTCTTTCTGAGAGAAGAATGAGGGTGTTAAAGATAGGCAAACCTATCTATGGAAGGAAATTGCCTACTATGAGAGGTGGAACATGGATTTACAGATTGGTGTAATTAACTTCAAACATGAAAACAGGAAGTGTTGTCGTGATGACTGAGGGAATCCCCTTCCACATGAGATGAATAGAGCATGGGTCTTGACAGATTAAACACAAGTCAAGAGTTCAATTTGCACTACATTCTACTTGAATTAAAAGGGTTTGCAAGAGGAGAGATTGAAGGACTACAATGATATAAACTTATTAGAATATAGTGGACTGGACAATTGGTGGAATAACTAGACTTAAACAAACATGGAATGATCTATAGCTATGTTGGGTTATGCCACTGTATGATGCTATGAGGTTTCGAGTTTGTTGTTGTTCTGATGTTTGTAACTAAAAATATGATGATTTTAGATCATATAGTGAATGTGTCTTTCTTATATATTGAAATTTCATTGTTTATCACAACATTATCCAGGTCTATTCTTTGTGAAGCTACATCCAGTAACGAACGAATGACGAATGAAGTTTGATTGTATTTTTTCTTTCTTTGTATCACTCCCCCTCTTTTCTCCATTTTATTATGATCGCATAATCAAAGTAGGCTATATGATTTGCAGAGTGTTTGTGTCTTCATTACTAGGAGATAACTTTAGAATCTCCAACCATATTGTACATGATGTAAAGCTATGAAATAGAAAAACAAAAAATGAAAGAAACATAGCCCGATGACTTAACAATTTTGTAGCTGAGTATATGGTCTTAACGCACCAACTTAAAACTAGTTATTGAGCCCATAATGTGGATTACAGATGGTCCAATACAGCCCAAAGTATGCACTTACTAAAGAGATCTTAAGACTTGAAGGGTCAGACAAATTCCAAAAAACAAATAGGCCCAAATGATAATTTTGAGAGAGTCATCAAGACCAATGGAACATGGACACCATACTAGTTCATATATCAGTATTAGCACTTACTAGAGACTAACACTTAGTGACTCACTAGAGATACCAAAGGAAATATGGCGACCCCTGATTTTCTATGGGATTGTCAATTATTATTGATGAAGGATGGAACTCCTTCCTTTGCTCATGTTCTCTGTAACTTTGTAAAAATAATAGAAGATCTACCTACCCTACCTCATTGAAAACTTGTTAACTTATTTATATAAAAATAAAAAAATTAGTAATTAGAGACCAAACATTAGGAGTAAGTCATCTATACTGAATACACATTCTTGCAAAAAGATATGCATACTTAACAACCATCAATTATAGGCCAGATCGTGTTCATCACTTGTATAGTGATGTTTTCAAGATTCTAGTAAGGAGGTAATGAGGACATCATGGTATTGATCCAACCATTAACATGAACCTCCTGAATTTTCCCAAGAACCATTTTTCCTTATAGTATGGGCACTATATTGGATGGAGAAAAGGTAGCATTAGACGAGGGGCATTATATCATAACCAATAGAAGAATGACTCATCCACATAACTACCAAAAGAAACAACTTTGGCATAAGTATAGGATAGATTAAGGAAATTAACATGAGGAAATTAGTAATCTATCAACCATAAAGAATAGAGCTTACAGAGATATTTCAATGAGCTATACCAGAGACTCTAACTATATTTTAGAAGGAAAACATCACCAAAATAGAAAAGTTCATAGACATAGCTCTAGCCTTTGTGGCTTCAAGGATAGGTTGCACTTGTGATCATCAAGATTCTATGATCATGAAAGATCTTATATCATTATTGTACAATTTCTCATCATATAATTTTATAAAATGTAAGTTTTTTAACAAAAATCAAATGTAGATTTCCATCAAGAACAAAATATCCAAAAAAAATTCTCTATCAGTATGCTCCATTCAAAAAGGAGCAACACTGCCACTTTGGTTGGAAGAAAGACTCAAACTAGATAGATCTACATTAATACTAGTTCAAGCTTCAGTTCATCGTTCAAAATATTTATAGTCACTAGATATATACATAAATAATATCCTTCCTAAAATTTGTTGAGCTTATTTTAGCATATATAAATCCATCTCAACATGATTACAAAACCCATCACAAACCCGATTAGAAAAGTTGGATACTAAAAAAGAATAAAAATATTAAAGTAGAATCTTCACCTAGGAGAATTCAAAGAGCACATCAAACCAAGAAATTGCAACCAAACTCCTTTCCAAGAGCCTACACAACAGAACTTCTACAGAAACTTCACCAAACATCAATTATAAAAACAACATAATGTCAAACATCTGCAAAAAAAATCCTTTCCGAATAGCCAAGCACCTATATAGAACACTAATATCTACAATGGAGAAAATCTTCCAAAGAACAACACATACGACTACTAAAGTAGAAGTGAAGTCCATATTCACAAGCTACAAAAGGTATGTCAATCTTATTACTCAAAAAATAAAGGGTACTTTATCTAGGGTGTCATCTAAAAGGAGTGCATCAAGATCCCACTTTGACTCTACAAAACTATCTTTATCATAACCACCATCTAAATATGCTATTACATAAGCTTGCTTGAATTAATTTGACCATATCAAGATGCTATTAATTGCAAAATCCGAACATGCATCAACGTATAACTACATGGAAAAAGTCCTAACAATAACACAAACTTTTCAGAATAGATTGATAAAATAGTATCAAAGTCAAATCTACTAGGATGATGATGTCAGATGATATTAAGTATCATTTTCAGTTACACTAATATACACCCAGCCTCTATTTCAACAAATACTTAGTGGTGTAGAATTTAGTGGGGAATTTAAGACCATTCACATCCACTATAACAAATAGTCAAAGACAGAGTCAACACAATAGATAAAAGACCACTCATACCACATAGTAAGTTATCAAACACTCATATAGAATGGATGGGTCCATTAAGCGGTTTAGCCTAGTGAAAGTGGTGTCTATTTATTCTATTCAATTGCTCATTTGTTGTAGCTGATTGGTTTGATTTTTAACATCACAAACATGGATCATATAGCAATGAAGAAGGTGAAATATTCACCAATCAAATCTCAATTGACACAAAAAATATTCCTATTTTATTTCCATTTATGAAAAAATATTTCATGGACACTCTTTGAAAACAATACTACATGAACATTAACACTCTACAGCTCACATTTTTAATTTGAATATATTGATCTCTCTCACAAATAATAATTCTAAACATTAGCATTGAGTTTAGGTGAGATGGTGTATATATAAGACTTTAGGTTAAGAACAAACAATACTACATGATGTTCCTCCTCAAGGCCACACTAATTAAATGTGAAGCACACCCATAAGCCAAGTGCTTATATTACTGTGAAATAGAAGATTTTAACTCAAAATAATTTCCTGATCATTTGTATGTAATCTCAAAAACATGATTTCTAGAATAGGAGCAGGGCTTCACAATCCTAGATATCAGTAGTATGTACTTGTCTCCTAGAGCTCATAACTTTATCATGACACCTTGTCATAATAGGGAAATGTTTGAATAAGATTAAAAAATCATATTCTTGGAATGTTAAATCCATAACACTACTAACCCTAGTGGTGCTCGCTTATAAATCTATTGATCCCATGTTACATAGAAAAGTGACATGAATAAACGTCATTGCAGATCCTAAATTAAAAACCACCCAGTTCTAGTAATGTTGAGCCAAATTAGTATGTATGCATATTACCTAAGAAGCATGGACACTTTTCAGGAAACTATTACGTCTGGGACACACCTTGAAAGGTATTTGACAGATCTAGCATTGTTCTATTTTTCTAGAGAGTGACAGGATGAAATAGGTGTTATTTTTATTCCAAAAATATTTGAACTAATATATCTCTAAATTTCCTACTAGGCTTCAGAAAAATAAGTGTCACAAATTGAGATAGTATAACTTCATACATTCTAGTGCTAGGATGCTCAACATGAAGGGCACATTTCCATCACAAACATCACCAAGTTATAAGTTTACATCCATCATTTATTAGTTGGACCATAATCTATAGAGCATTTTTTTCTTTGAATTTAAAATAATCATAGCAAAACATTTCAGAACAACCATACACATCATAAGACAAAGAACAAGACCAATAAAAAATATACTAAAGTTGAAAATGAAAGTTATTATAGTTCAGTCAATTGCTTGGTTCTGCATGTCACTTGGTGTGTGAATTCTTTTTCCCATGTTGGAGTTTCATTATTTTAGTTTGGATGGTGGTGTTTGCTCAAGATTATGCCTTTTATTCGTTGTTCGGTTGGTAGCCTGGATTTTCGACATTCGTGCATCATGAAAAGTAACTATATGGTCAGAAAAGTAACTCTCTGACAAAAAAATAACTGTCAATAAAAAAGTAACTCTATTACTAAAAAAGTAAAACTGAGCAGAATACACATCAAATATATATATATATATATATAATTGTATATTTGTTATAGCTGTTAAAAATGTTACTAGCTATGCATGAAAAGTAACAGTTTGCAAGGTAAAGTAACCCTATACATGTGTCAAATAAGAAACTCCAAAAAAAACCAAAAGAGGGGGTGGGTAGGTACCCATGCAGGTATTAAATATGGGCTCATATATATATATATATATATATATATATATATGGGCGTTCATTCATTGCCCGCGCGGGTAGCCTGGATTTTTGCTACCCGGCAGCCAAAAAAGTAACTCTCCTGGCTAAGAAAGTAACTCTGCTATAAAAAAAATAACAATGGTGTCAAAAAAGTAACTCTGCTGGCCAAAAAAGTAACTTTGTACAAAATATACAGCAGATATATATAAGGATGGGTTTTTTTATTTTGAGGAGGCAAATGATATTATTTTTGGCTAAAATTTTTTGGAGAGATAGACAAAATAGTCCTCTACAATTGTGAAATTTTTTTTGAAAAAAAGTGGTCGGAAGGGTGGGCGGGTAGCTACCCGCGCGGCAATAAAGATGGGCCCTATATATATGTATGTATGTATGTATGTATGTATGTATATATATATATATGTATGTATGTATGTATATATATATATATATGTATGTATGTATATATATATATATATGTATGTATATATATGTATATATATATGTGTATATATATGTATATATATATATATAGAGAGAGAGAGAGAGTCAGGCTAGAATACACTCAAGTGTATAGATCGCATGAATACACTCAAGTTTGCTTGCATATCAAGATTATTTTTTGCAAAATGTAAACCATTGAACTTCACTGTCATACTATAACTAGGCTACAAACAAATTTTGAGCCCATTTGGATGAGTGTAAGTCACTCATCTAAGGGCAAAAAAATCGATGCACGAAACTAATTTGAAAGCATACTTTTTGCGGTCTTTATAACATGACCTATAGATGTCCAATTGTGCTCAAATTTTACATGTGAGTTATTCACTAGATGTTTAAGAAGATCAAGGGATTAGATTTTTGAAAAAAGTATTGCATCATGAAAAACTACTTGAGTGTATTCTGCCTCGAATACACTCGAGTGTACATATCGCACGAATACACTCAAGTGTGTTTGCATATCAAGACTATTTTTTGCAAAATGTAAACTATTGATTTTCACTGTCATGCTATAACTAGGCTACATATAAATTTTGAGCGCATTTGGATGAGTGTAAGTAACTCGTCCAAGGGCAACAAAATCAACGCGTGAAACTAATTTGAAATACATAATTTTTGTGGTCTTTATAACATGACCTATAAATGTCCAAATTTGCTCAAATTTTACATATAAGCTATTCACTTGATGTTTAAGAAGATCGATGGATTATATTTTTGAAAAAAATATTGCATCATGAAAAACTACTTGAGTGTATTCTGCCTCGAATACGCTCGAGTGTATTCTAGCCTGACTATATATATATATATATGTGTGTGTGTGTGTGTGTGTGTGTATTTGTGTGTGTGTGTAGCTATATATACATGGGACTAATCTTGTGCAAGTGCAAGTGCTACTTTCTAGAATGATCATAAATAGACCCTTCTTATATATTAATGGTGCATAAGTTCTACTTTCAAGGATGGTTGTAACACTTAAATATACACCTAGTACAACATGTCCAAATCACGTCAATGATTATCGATGGATTAAGCATCTCATGAACGCACTAGACTTTAAGGAAGTAGAAATTGGAATAAGATCACATGTGTCTAGATTATATAGATAGGAAAAGTGTAAAGATATATGTTCTCCATCAAGATGTAGGAACCACATAATAAGTTCATGTAAATTATCCATGATAGTAATAAAACAAAATAATACAACATAAGTGGGTTTGAGAAATTCAATTAAACATAACTATTGTTGATTGAAAATGCAAGTACATTGACACATTTGACATATTAATGAAGCCTCAATAACACATTTGCAATGTATTTAGATAGGGAGGGAATACTCCAAAAATATAACAAACAAATTTTGTTTGTTCAGCATCAAAGAATGGGCTCATATTGGAATGAAATAAGTACAAATAAAGAAGTATGTGACAAAGCCATAACAAGACCTGCTATGAACACAAAACCATCTCACGACTGTCTTGGATGAAACAAAATTACATTTTACATGAATGGCTACTAAGAATATATCCCATGTTGACCCACTTTCTACTATTTGCTTCTTTGTTATTATTTGAGGTTTTCCTTGGGTTATGATGCAATATTAGCAAATAGAAATTACATCAAGTCATCCAAAAATAATTGCACCTATAATCAAAAGATAAAAGGTAAATTTTATGAAGTAAAAGAGGTGAGGCGTTACCTTTCGATGTATAGAGTGTAATCCCAAATGATAAGACCTTCATGATGGGAGACTAAAGCTTGTTTCTGAGACACTTGTAAGTGATGACATGTAGGCTTCCTTGGTCAATTAACTTCATTTTGACATACAAGATCAGTGAGTTGATGACAAATAGTGAAACCAAAAACTAATGCATTGAGTTGGAGAACCACAGAAATGCTAGTAACTCAATGCTAAATCGAAGTCAACAGATTTACAGGAAAATGACCCTCAAGTGTCATCAGGATACAATGGTCGCCAAACCGCCCCCAACTTTAACTAGTATGCAATAGATGAACAATTGGGTAACACTTTCTTACCACACTAAAGTTCAATCAACACATAACTAAATAGTTGACAAATCGAAACAAATTAACCAAAGGAATTCATTCATTTAAACTAGATTAGCCATTATAGAATCTACCTCAGCTAATATTAAAATTGGATCGTACCCACTTCTACATAGAGCATAGAAAATCATAATATAGAGCCATAGTCCAACTTGACAAAGCTATAATACCACGATGATGGTACCAAGTGCACAAACCCAAGGGAATTATATGTCTTATATTAGGTCACTTATATTTCATGAAATTAGGCACATGTAAAATGAAAATAAAGAACAAACAAAATATTGTGAAAATTATTTTAAAAACATGATGGACTTAACCATTACTCAAACTATTTAGGTATTTAAAAATATCATAATTTGTCCTGAATGGAATGACTTAACAATTGATAGTAGAACATGTAAATCCACATGTTTCCTCCCTCTTTTATCCCATATCATAAACATGTCCAATGAGTAGCAATTCTTCCTTAGGTTCCACTACCCACATCATATTGTGTCCATCACTATTTTTACAAACATCATTCATCATATATACTCCTCCCCATCTATCTCCCATCCTACCCCTACCCCAAACAATGTCTACCACCCTATGTTATGGAATCCAAAAAAATTTGTTGGGTCACTAGTTAAAATTTGAGAAATGTACATAAAAGTGCAAAGGACTTCTTAAAAGTTGGAGTGAGAAAAATTAATATTAACTGATTACATTATTTGTAATGTAAAGGTACATATGAACCATTTTTCCATTATTCAAGTTTCCTAAAATTAACAATGCATAATAAAAATCTACCCAAATATTAGAAAGCACTATAATAAATGCTAATTTTAAATTTCAAAACATACTTTGACTAGTATAGAAAGATTTTAAAACTATAAGCATTTCTGCAATAACATGATGCATCTGCTATTCCTTCTTCGGATCCAAATTCATACTTATAGTATGAGAGGAATAAGATTTATAAATTCAAAAAACATTTACAATTCTAGTTTTACACAAAGTGGAAAGGCAATTTGTTGTTGGTGGGATTTGTGTCTCAGTTGCTAGTTTGCTATTATTAAATATCTCACTCCTTTTCAAGATGGAATCTGATGTTTAACTAAAGTGAGGATACATAATATATGATCACTGAATAAAAGTTGAAATACCATACAAATAATATGTCTTGAATCTTTCTTCTAGACATGGTGGGGGAGGATATCAATGGCAAGCAAAGAGACATATTATATATGCAATCAGGTCATCTTGTTGTAGTTACTATAAGGTAAGAGAATAAATATTGTAACTCTTATATATAACATACAACATTTCTCCTTTTTTAATGAGAATCATAAACCCACTAGGAGAAGTCAGACGCCAGTTCATTACCGTAGAGTCCATTCATCAACTAGGACAAAGTGGTTTTCACTTAATGCCATTATTACCATGCTACTGTATTTATTTATACTAGCTTACAACCTAGTGATTGCCAGTCCATATCAAGTTATATCCTATCTAATGACTACATCAAACCGACTAGGAGAGATTCTTGCTTACATACTAGTTCTTTGAAGATTCTATTACATTTACATTCCTAAATTAAAATTAGAAGAAGAAAAATGCAGCAAAAAAAATCAAACATCGACCAAAAATTAAATTGTTGAAAAAGAGCTTACAAAAGCAACGATTTCCTAGTGGTCCAAAAGCTTTCATTCAAGAACAACATAAGAATAAAAGAGATGGATAAAATTATAATAGCTAGACTCAAACCTATAAAAATTGAGACTAGGCCAATACAATCCTAAAATAGAAAATTGTGAGCGATAATCAAGTAAATAAGAAGGAACAAAAGAACAAAAATCATGAATAAGTATATATGAACTATATGAAATACACCCTAGAAGAGTGGATATAAATTGATGTTCAAATTCTTTTCAAAAATCTCCCCTGCCTTGAACATATGGTGGACATTGTTCTATCCTCTTTCATTCTAGGGCTTTGTGTCACTTGGGTATTGTGCATGTGAAAATCATTGTCTAACCTTTACTATGCTAGGAGAACAAAGAATCACTTGGGTTGGGAGAAAGGGTGGGAATGGTAGAAGCTTGTGGCTAGTTCTTCTCGTGCACTAGTAAGTGGTTGATCTGATCGATCTTTTTGGCATCAGGAGGGTTGTCAAAGAATTGAAATTGGCAGGGAGATCAGGTGAGCAATTGGGGTAATCTCTTTCCTAGAAAACCCCTATTCTGACATTTGTGGTTCTAGGAAGGATTTATGAAGAATTCAAAAGCTTGGGGGATAAGGTGAGTGGTTGATCAGAAAAAAGTTGGGGAGGATGGGAAAGAGAAGCAGGGGTGGGATGGGGAGAGAAGCGGGATAGGAGGACAAATCATGCATGGGAGAAAGGGTAGCAGGGACTAAAATTTTATTTGAGATTCTTATGGGAGTGAGATCGATTGAATTATGAACATTATGAAATAGATATAGTAATTTATTTACATTAGATTTATGAGATGGTAAATGTAGTTATATGCAACTCAATAGATTAGCTACATATGTTTTATTTACATAGCATATTTTGTAGTCAATTAGAATTTTTTCTACATATTTTGATTTGTGTAAGTAAATCAATTGTAGCTAAAATATCCTTTTTTGTATGAGAAATACTTAACCAGGCATGCCTAATAATATTTCTCCTAATATGTACATGATCACATATTCAAGTCCTATGGATTTCAAAAACGTATTCTAGGGAGAAATGTTATGTTTGTTAATGCCATATAATTAGTTAAGAATAATAAATTATAAATTTCATATTACCCAAATAAGATTATGACGTATCCCCACTACAATCATCAAAATAATGAGCTTGAAGAGCATTCGCACCAACTATTTTTGTGATCTAACTTTATCAGAAGATTATTGACAATACCAAACCCTGGTAAGAAACTTTTATGTAGGATTGTAAGGCTTGTAAATGTAACAATCAATTGTTGCATTATGTTACAATTTTGTGTAATTGTAAATTGTATATGCATACCGGAGTGCATGTTTTGAGCTTATAGTATGTGATGAATATTCAATTCCAATGTATGTTCTATAACTCACTTCGGTTTCATATATGACTCTTCAATTCTGTAGATAGCCATTATAGTACTATAGGTAACTGTGTATAAGTAATTATATCTACTTAGGATGTTATTATGGGCTTGATAGTGTACATATTTCTTAAATGACATATCTTGAGTAAACACCATTTGACTAGATCATTTCTGACACAATGTATTTTTGTGTCAGATATGTTGAATAGAATCAATTATGTAAAACTATCATCTTGATTTAATAATTAAATGTAAACCCTATGTGTGAAACTCCATGCCTAACACGTGAGATATCACCTTTTGCAAAACATAAACGGTGCACGTCTGTATTAGTTAGTCCTTTTATACTCTTTAAACGTGATGAAGTAACTACATGCATGCAAATACTATAGGGTTAACGATTATTCTATTGAGGAGAAAGGATCATTAGATGAGTATTTTGCGGAGACTTTGATGATTTACAATATGCTTAATGTGCAAGTTTCAGAGTCACTATATCCTGTTGATAAATATGTCGTATTACCTTACGGGCATGTCAACCACATTAGAAGTAGAAATCTAGCCAAATATCTCTAGTGTGATGTTTTATAACCCATTATGTGAGGTTACTCCTGAGTGACACAAAAGCATAAGGCCTACATGAATATAATGAAAAACAATATGTGTTTTTATATTCATGCTTCAGAATATGTGCAATGATATTAGATTTATGCATTTAAGTGGATATCTTGTTTAAACATGTGACATAAACCTTGTAATAATGTTTAGCAAACATTGTGTAACACCAAATCCCGTAATGATGTTTCTATGTAAGGCCTTAAATGTGATTGGTGTGAGTATTATATGTACCATGTGTAGTTAAGTAAAATATCAATTTGTATCGTAGGTTAAGTGTTGGTATGTAGCTGTAGAGTATGTTCATGTATTGTGTAAATTACGTGATCTTGATGTGGGAACAAAGTGATGGTAATTGATACATGGGCTGTGGAAGTCATGATGTAATGTAGGGTCAATTAAATGCTGCGAATTAAATCTAATAAGGCCAAAGTGATGGACTAATTGCATATAACTTCCAAATGGAAATGCAACCTAATCTAGATGAAATGTATATGGTTTACTACATGAATTGTATATTTATACAGTTAATTATGGTACTTTCAATATAGTTTTCCCTAAATTATGTAGTTGTTTATCAATCATATTCATTCAAACTAAGTGTGAAATAGTTCCTGTCATGGTCTGGTAATCGTCAAAATGAGATGACCTTCCCATTTCAGAAATTTCGGGAAATATCTTTTAGGTGATACTCCATGAACCTTTAATCTGAAAATTATTATAGATGGGCCAAGAGTAGTAACGGATGGGCATCGGGCCTGGCCATATTGGGTTTTCCTATCCCCCTACATAGTAAAATAGGTAATGGGCGGGATCTAAGCCAGGCCAATTTTGCATCTATACTATATAGGAAAGCCCATAGAGGGGGCAGGATGTAATTTTTTCTATTATTTTTTCAAATTACGTATTGGTCCATGTGTGTACACAACAATTTGCTGTTTCATTTTTTAAATTTATATATTATATTAGGAGACACATCTATACTATATGGGAAAGCTTGTGGAGGGGGCTGGATGTAATTTTATATACTATATAGGAAAGCCCGTGGAGGGGCTGGATGAAATTTTTTCCATTATTTTTTGAAATTATGTATTGGTCCCTGTGTGTATACAACAATTTGGTCTTTAATTTTTAAAATTTATATATTATATTAGGAGACACATCTATACCATATGGGAAAGCTTATGGAGGGGGTTGGATGCAATTTTCTGTATTACTTTTTGAAATTACATATTGCTCCTTGTTGATGTACACACTTTTGTCTTTAATTTTTTAAATTATATATTATATTAGGAGACACATCTATACTATATAGGAAAGCCCCGTGGAGGGGGCTGTATGCAATTTTCTCCATTATTGTTTGAAATTATGTATTGGTCTCTGTGTGTGTACACCACACTTTTGTCTTTAATTTTTTAAATTATATATTATATTAGGAGACACATCTATATCTATATTATATAGGAAATCCCGTGGAGGGGGCTGGATGCAATTTTTTTTATTTTTTAAAATTATGTATTGGTCTCTCTGTGTGTACACCACAATTTGATCTTTAATTTTTTAAATTTATATATTATATTAGGAGACACATCTATACTATATAGGAAAGTCCGTGGAGGGGGCTGGATGCAATTTTTTTATTATTTTTTGAAATTACGTATTGGTTCCTATGTGTGTACACCACAATTTAGTCTTTAATTTTTTAAATTTATATATTATATTAGGAGACACATCTATACTATATAGGAAAGCTTGTGGAGGGGGTTGGATGTAATTTTCTGTATTATTTTTTAAAATTACGTATTGCTCCCTATAAATGTACACCACACTTTTGTCTTTAATTTTTGAAATTATATATTATATTAGGAGACACGTCTATACTATATAGGAAAGTCTGTGGAGGGGCTAGATGTAATTTTCACCATTATTTTTTGAAATTATGTATTGGTCCATGTGTGTACACCACACTTTTGTCTTTAATTGTTTAAATTATGTATTATATTAGGAGACACATCTATATGTATAGGAAAGCTCGTGGAGGGGGTTGGATGCAATTTTATCCATTATTTTTGAAATTATGTATTGGTCCTTATGTGTGTACATCACACTTTTGTCAATAATTTTTTAAATTATATATTATATTAGGAGACACATCTATACTATATAGAAAAGCATGTAGAGGAGGCTGAATGCAATTTTCTCCATTATTTTTTAAAATTACGTATTGATCCATGTGTGTTTGAGAAGTCCTATTAAAAAAATTATTGTACATATATCTTTGTATTTTTATAAGTAAAATGTATAAAAAAATTATTGTAGTCTACTAAGGCACACGTGCATAGCACGGGTTTATGCCTTGTACTTCTATGTTATATATGCGCCTGTGTAAAAAAATGTGGATTTTTAGTCGGAGACATGCTGGCTAGATAAAAAGTAAAGGTAAAGATTTCGATAAATAAATACCCAAAGACATGGGCAGATCTACGGGAGGTTCGGGCTTTGGCCCCCAATCCAAAATTAAGTATATATAAGTCTCTACATAGCCACCTTCAACACACACAAAAAAAAGTCTCTACATAGCCAAATTCATTAGATATAGGACCTTTTCAGACATTTGTAGTTTCAAAATCGGTAGCAGTATCGGTATGAACTCTGGTTCAAGTCCTCCTCCGCACATATTTACTTTTATCAAGAAAAGAAAACAATGCGTTCATCTCACTCAGCCTCCCCTATAGTAAGTAATGCTAATTCATATAATTCAGCCTCTTCTCATTGTAACTTTCTAGATCCGTCAATGAATAAAGATGTGTTTATATAAGGTCAACCAAACAGATCCTAGAGGGAAATATAAGTTGATAGGAATAGGATTGTGGTATACTACATTGTTCGGGAATAAATATTTTACGTAAATGGTTTGGTGGTAAACTACATTTTATATACATATCCGAAGCATGGGTAGCAGCTAGCCACTAGGGTCAATGGTAATTGATGAGGCCACAATCTCAGCCACTGGGAATTGATTAGGCAAGCCCCTGAATGGCTGGGGTCATTCTCATCCTTGTGGTGCATCTGTCGTCCACGCGATCGACAATAAATCCACTGTCGAGTAACTTCTTTCGTGCTCAAGATTCCTGTCACCTTCCCCTCTCCCCTCGTGACCTTGACCCATATGAAGGTCTACATTCTCGTAATTCTCTAGTACTTGCTGGTCCGCCCACTGATGATGTCCAACTGAGGTTGGTCTTTTTCGTCATTTTGCAAAGCTCCTCGACTCCTGTAGCCCAATGTCCGGGTGGGCAGCTAGCGGGTCATCTTTTCCGTCACTTCGCAAAGCTCCTCGACCGAGAAGTGATTTTTGGGCTTATTAGCGGATACCCGGCCCAAGTCTCTAAGCCCATTAGGGATAAGGCATTTTGCTGCTGCTGCTATATGGGCATATAAATTCCAGCAGCCGCAGCCGAACAACAATCAGGGCCAATTTGGTAGGGTGTTGTCCGGTGTGGTTTAGTGATTCAGAAAACAGGTCGTACATAATCATACTTTTTGGACTACGTAGCTTGCATTTGGTAGGATGTGCTTCAGGTTCCGTGTTTTGGCCTGCAGCTATTTGGTAGGATGACAGAACATGGAGATAATAAGGAAGATGCTGCAGTAAAAGCATGAACGCCCGTGTCAGAGAATGTAAAGCACCCGACTACTCACATTTCTGGCGCGGTACCGATTCTACATTTTTACGGCATGAATTTTATCAACTACACTCTAAAGCACCCTACCAAATAAAATGTAAAACTGAAAAGTGAACAATCAATTGTAATAAGGTATAACAACCTTCTACCAAACAGGCCCTCAGCCTAAGCATTAGAAAGGCACGCAGCCGCTGTTAGGGATGACAATGGTGTTACCGAAAAATCATATCCCGCATGACTGTACCACGTGATTATAGTGTGGATATATTTTTTAAATTTTAAATCTGTTGTGGTCTGGTGCGGTTATAGTTATAGAGAAAAAATCATGATAAAAATTGTACCACAAATAATTCATGTTAATTGTATATGAATTTATGTATAATGCTATCTTAAACATATTTTTATCGTTCTCACATAAATAACTAGATCTCTATTTTTTAAATAGAATTTAATGTACAAAGAAGGAGTTTATTTACTACAATTACTATAGGCATGGTTGTCTTCTTTGTACAACTAAAAACATACATGTACACTTTAGTTTTTATCTATGTTGTTATTTTCATTTATTGTGTACAATTCTCAAATTTTACGTATGATGCTACTATGGTCAATAGAAATTTGTTCATGAGGTGGTGGTGTGGTGCGGTGTGGTGTAGTGTAGTGCGATTAACTGCGGTTTTTTAGTGGTGCGGATATGGTTTCTCATATTAAAAATTGCAGTGAATATGGTGCAAATATGATATTTGATATTTCTATATGGTGTGGTTATGATTTTGTTATAAACTGCAGCATATATGCACCACTTCCATCCCTAGCCGCTGTCAAGAAAGGAAAAAGCCAACAAAACACAAAAGAGCACACGTCAATTAAAATTAGAAGACACCCCGCCAAGACAAGATAGAAAATGGAAGCACCTTGGAGATAGGAGAAAGAGCAAAAGAAGAAGGAAGAGAAAGAAAAAGAAGAAGAAAGGAAGTCGACACGACTCTAAGGTATCTGGGTGTTTTCTTCGGATCATCAACTACTATGCATTTTGTGGAAGATGTCATCTTCCTATGAAGTTTTAGGTAGTAGAATTGTAGGAATCTTTCCCTACGATATAATCTTCTTATTTCTCCTTCTTTATATATTATCTCAGATTCGGGATCAAAATCCAATAGGAATAATTGTAGCTTTACTTTTTATAATGGATTTTCCCGTGGTTGGTCTCGTGATTTTTCCCTCAAACATCATGAGGGTTTTTCACGTAAAAATATGATCTTTTTCCTTCTATTTACTTACAATTATTGTCTTGGATTTACATGCTCATCTGTAACACTTCTGCATAGATATGTTTTTTGTTGCATTGTGGTTACATAGTGTATGTGTACATATTTCAATCAACAATTTTATCAAGTGGGATTAGAGCCCGGTTTGGACAAATCCAGATCCAAATGGAGAAGGATGGTGATGCAATGGTGATTAAGTTGACGAGTATAAACTGGTAGATCTAGAAACTCAAGATGAAGGATATTTTATATTGTAAGGACTTGTATGATCCGATAGATGGATAAAAGTTAGGGAATGTTTATGATGTAGACTTGATGAAACTAAATAGAAATATCGTGTGAATTGTGTGATAGTATTTTGGTATTTCCATGTTCCAAATGTTTCAAAGGAGACTGATGCCAAATATCTGTGAGAAAAGCTCAAGAAATCATATGAGCGAAAGATTGCCACAAATAAAAATTTCTTGATTAGGAAGTTGGTGAACCTAAAGTTTTGAGATGGTACAAGCATTGTTGAGAACATGGATGATTCTCAAAGCCTTTTAAATCAACTGGGTCCATGAAGATGGTTCTTGATGATGAACTCTAACGCTACTTCTTCTAGGATCATTACCTGACACTTGGGAGACGTAAATTGTGATAGTCAATAATTATGCACAGGAAGGCAAGTTGGCACTTCACCATGTAAAGAGTAGTCTACTAAATGAAGAGACTTGATGGAAAACCTCAGGTAACATTAGGTCAGAAGTGCACCTTACAGAGAGCATGGGCACCGACAAAGCGAGAGACCGTGGTTGATCTCAAAGCTACAGTGAATCCCAGGACTGCGGGAAGTCATGTGGTATATCCAAGTCAAAGAGTAGAAGATGCTTCCATTGTGGTAAGCAGGGTCATTTAAAAAAAGATTGCAAGGTTTAGAAAAAGAAACATAGGTCTGAAGCCAATTACAACAAAGATGACGACAAGAATACTACAATGACAATTTCAGATGAAAGGGGTGATGATGACGATGTGGTTTTGACAAACCAGTTGTAGTGTTTGCATGTTGAGGATGATGATTTTGAGTAGGTGGTGGATACTATAAATTTTCATCATGCTTCCCCTAGTAAGGAGTTCTTTACTTCATACAGGAAGAGAGACTTTGAGAAGATGAATATGGAAAATTCAAGCTTCTCTAGAATTATCGCATTGGAAACATTTGTGTTTAGACAATTATGGGTTGCACCCTCACACTCAAGGATGTTTTTCATGTTCTAGATTTGTGGTTGAGTTTGATATCTGGTTCTGTCTTTGATAGAGAAGGATGTCGTCTGGATTTTTGTGGTGGAAAATGTAAAATCACAAAGGGGGATGTGGTTATTGTATGGGGAAAATTGTTCCACACTTTGTACAACACCCATCTTAAAGTGCTCAAAGGTTGCAGTATACATACAACTGAGTATAGCTAGCTAAATCTATGGAACATATGGTTAGGACACATGAGTAAGAAAGGTTTGAAGATTTTATCAAGGTTGATATTGATTCCTTCTGGTAAGGAAACCAGTCTGAGATCATGTGATCCATGTCAGATAGGAAAGCATTGGTGATTTCCTTTCAAGACAAGATTAAAGGTGAAGTCAAATCTTCTACAGTTGACTCATTTAGATGTATGAGGTCCGTTTGAGGTGGATTCACTTGGTGGCAATAGGTATTTTGTCACATTTCGTTGGTATGTATACTCAAAGAGACAATTATATGATGATTGTAAATGCATATCTTGCAAATGATTTTATTAATAATGAAGACAATCTTCCAATTTGTTCTATTTTATTCAGTTGTGAGATAATGATGTATCATAATAAATGTCCAGAGAATGATATTACTCAATGACGTATATTTTTGTTTTGATGACCTAAACAATGAGATTATATGGATGTCAAGAATATATGCATTCTTATTATGTTTCTATTTATATGTTATTATGGAAGGTCGATTGATCAGTCCTAAATCGCACGTCTAGAATGGAAGGAGGCAGATTCAGAAGGAATCGAACTTTTAAATTTATAACTTGAGACCTTCAAGGACCCCCACAACTTTATACCGGGTCGAAGTAGATATACGGGGTCAAACATAGGGACGTGGTGAAGTTTAGGACGCTTGAGATTTCTCCCTTGAGTCAGATAAGCCAAGACAATAGTCGATAAAAGTAAGGAGCTAGAACTAGTCTAGAGGGTTGTCACAAATTAAAATAAAACAAAGAAAAGAAATAGAGTCTACATGATTCTACTAAACCAGAGAGAAAGAATTTCCTAGCTATGTAACCACAAATTGGGTAGTCTATGGACCCGTCCTTGAGCATAGACAGCCCTCGAACACCCAAGCAAACAATCTACATCCAAACATAGTACGCATTGTAGTATTTGTTCTTGTGGGGTCATCCAACTTGCTCTCGTGTATCCTAACTAAAACCCATCAATGGTATGAACCCTATGTTGAGGATGACAAACCAACATCCTAGAATATTCTAGATACCCGCTCAGGTCAAGAACATTATGAGATGTTAGGAACATATGACCTTGAACCATCCTCCTTTCAAACTCCGATCCAAACTATCTTCTCTTGTATATTTCTATAACGAATCTCTTAATATAGGCAGAAATAGCAGCTCAAGCAAGAAAGAGATCAACCAAACTAGAAATCTTAACCACAAAGAGAAGATAAAATAGAAAATGTACTAGATCTGGATTAAATCTACTTGCTTAAGGAAAAAGTGCATAAACATGCCCAAATTGGGCTACATAGCCAAGAAGAAGCTCAACTAGCCATGGACAAGCATAGTTGGCACTGAACAAAGATGGAAGAACATCATTTGTACATAAACAAAGGAGAACAGTAGAATAAAGGAGAAGAAAAAGAGATTTAGCCCGTAGAGGAGAGGTGGCTCTCACTCCCTAGCCTCTGTATAGGTCGGATCTCATCTTTTGGGTCGTCCTCCTTGATCTTCTAGACTTCTTAGCCTCCTTTCTCGCTAGATCCACTCCAAACAACATCTTGGTTGGTGAATGGGGGTGGAAGGTGATGGTGTGGACGTTCTCCTTGTCTCAAAGAAGATGGATCATCAGTAATCTCTCTCCCCAGCTTTCGCCTTTGGAGATCTAAGACTGGAGGTGGAAGATGGTGGGGGATGAAAGCACGTTGAAGAGATGGGTGTAGAGCGAGCACTTCTGCCTTCTCAGACCTCCAGACTCTCCCACAGGGCTCTGGGAACCTCAACAAGTTGGGACCACAATGTGGAAAAACTCTCTAGATCCGAACACCTCTCCAGGTTGCAGGGGTTGTGTATATATAGGCGAATTTGTTGAGATACTGATCCAGACCGTGGTCTTACTCGGTCATGGTCATGGTGCACCCCTCGGTCGCGGTCAATCTGTGGTCGAGATGTAGGCCTCGGTCGCGGTCAACCCTACAGTCACGGTCGTGGTTTGGATCGCGGTCGAGGTGGATGCCTCGATCACAGTCTCGGTGGAGGTAGATACTGCGGTCGCGGTTGAGGTGGATTTGGATATCGCGGTCGCGGTCATGGAAGATGTGGATACTGCGGTCGCGGTCGAGGATGATGTACCTCGGTCGCTGTCACGATTACTTCTTGTTGGTTGTGGTCACGACATCATGGAACAAACCCACCCCCGGGGGAGGGAGCTATTACTGGTGGTCAAGGGAGTCGCGTCGATGAGCCTTTTTTATTGGCAAGGATGCATCCTAATCAGTGTTCAGGAAATCGGTCCGTGCGGCCGCATATGCGGTCGCTTAAGCGATTCGGACAAGGGACCACACCGCATATGTCAAAGCGAACAAATAATAAGTCCAGGCCCGATTATGCGGCCGATTACCCGCTTATGCGGCCGCTTAATCACCGCTTTTCCAAACACACATATAAGGAATTGAAGAAATGAAATTTATATGATATTTTTGTTGTTTCTAATTAAATATTTATATGATATTGCTGCTCCCTTTCTTCTAATTAATCATTCTATGTTGTCCTTGTATGTAATTGTTCAATGTGATATATAATTCTATACGACTGATATATAAATATACATAGATATATTAATTTATTTAAAAAATCCAAAACCGCATATACTCCCGCATATACTCCCGCATACCGCATATACTCTATTCAATGCCCCGTCCGCCCGTACACCGAATAGCACTTTACTGAACACTGATCCTAATAAAGGATTGGCCATCGAAAATAGGATCCAAGATATCACTTGGGCCTAGTAGTCAGTTAGCGGGACCACCGTCTCCTAAGTTGGTGCACATAGTGTGATGCTTAGTCCACCACGGTCGTGACGGATGGGAGTCTGGTTGCTGCAAAAATGAAGTGTTGGGGAGAAATCATGGAGAATAGATGTCTTTTCAGGTTCGCTGCCTGTAAGTCCTAAAATTAGACAGTTGAGCAACTTTATCTAAGAAAAGATATAAATTACTAAAAGATAAGAAATATGGGTTATTTTGGGCATATTAAGGCTATAGTAACACAAAATCATAAATAAATGTCTAGCATAAATGCATAAATTTGGGTGTTATCAACTACCCCAAGCTTAAACTTTTGCTTGTCCTCAAGCAAGACTGTGCTCAAAGAACAAAAAGATAACATCCAAATTTATCTTGGTGATAAATGCTAAGGCTAAGAAAAATAGTTAAAACATCAATTCTCCCAATCCATATCATTTCAGAACAAACCCCCACCAATCGAGCACAATCCTGCCAAAGTAAGATCAAAGAGCAATCAGGCAAGATTAAGCTAGTCCACTGTAACCTGTCAATACTCATGAGAGTATGAATCATAATTATACACCATAAAGGCATTGTCACATAGATGATCATGCGAGTGATGAGCAATGAGCATCATCATGTTTCCATGTAGACCAATCAGGGACAATGCGTCTCTCACTTATTTAGGTTCTAAGAAGAAAAGTAAAAAGACTTTAATGACTTTTGAGGTTCCTGATCTGCATCAGGTTGGTCCATGTAACGAGCAACAGTCCCTACATTCTGAGCCAGTTGGCCCAAAGCAGTGAGACAAACTCCTCATACTGCGCTCGAACCAACCCTGCTACTGGGATGATCTCATAGGTCTCCTAGGGGTTCCTAGTGACTCTCTAATAAGCTTTTGGAGTGATACTACCAGGCACGACATACCCGCGTTCATGAGCGTAGTCATACACTAGTTGGGTATCATCCTCAACTCTCCTCAAAGAGGAAACAAGCACTCATTTATTCACACTCAGACTTTTATTCTCTACATTCTAATTTATAGGCCAGGGTGAGAACTCTTTTCATGTTTTTGGGATTTTATGGGCGGCCAAGCCTCTTTTGCATATTTTTAATCTTTCATCATTTTGACTCAATCTAAGGTGAGAGGGCACGTAGTCCATCAAGGAAAACACTTCAACTTGATTATAGCTCAAAACTCATCACAATCTGTTTGACACATGTGTGAAAAGTAGCAATTATGATTCAAGGATCCTTAGAATAAAGGCAAGCTTGTGAAACTGTAGCTAGGATTTTTGATCGTGCCTTAGCTCATTCTAACAATCCTATACCTTGGATTTTTTATTCAGACATAGATCAAGGGAATAATGTTTTAAGCTATGAACAAGGTGCATAACCTTAGATTTATTGCCAAACTTAAGGAAAGAGTTAATGAGAAAGTCAAGCAAAAGATCAAGAAGTTTAAGATGAAAATCGTGCATTAAGGCATAGGGATAAGCAAATGCATTTCATAGTCTTAATTGCAAAGGTACAAATTATGAGACAAAGATGAAATTTTAAAATTTACACTAAAATTTACTCTAAATGCAAGGGACATAGAAGAATAATACATGCATGCTATGACAAATATAAAAGGGAAAGGCGTAAGATACACCCTGACTAAAAAAATTTCTCATCCTCGAGCAAATCTCAAGCCTTGGAAGGTAAGGAAAATAGTTTTTATTGGTAGTCACCGTTTATAAACTGACCCAGATCATCTAAACTACTTGATGTGTTCTCATAGTTCTGGTTTAGATCTTGCTGAAAAAGAAATGACTGCCTGAAATCCTGGGCTGACTGGTAGGGAGACTCAAGGGGTTGCTGAAATGGCTGCAGAAAATTCAGTTGATGTGGTGAGGGAAAGACTATGTCGAACCTCTGTTTGAGGTACTGCATATCCTCCTCCAGTGTGTCAAACCGTCTGCCTGAGTCAGCCCTGAAATCAGTCATGAACTCATAAAGGTTCCCCAAATTGGGGTATGGGGCATATTGTTCCTGCTGAGGAGGTCGCATGTAATCTGTAGTAGGTATTCCTGTGTAGGGTCCTCCCTGATACGGTATGTACTGGAAGGTTTCCCCTGTCTACTATCCACCCTCGTGACCCTCTAGCACTAGTGGTGTTGAAGTAGAAGCTCTTGTAGCTCCGCCCATATGATGAACGTTACCATGGGCGTCCAATAGAGAGACATCCATGAATGTCATCCGGCATGTGAACTCTACAGGCAGTAGTGTGGCAACACATCCCACTATCACACAGACAGCGAGGTGTTATGCAAAAATGTGCGGAAAACACCATAAACCACAAATTATCGAAAACACGGGTGAATTAAAACCGATTGCAAGAAGCGGAAAACTGAGAAACTATTACATTTAGATCCTCATCCTGCAAGGAAACAGTTATATAAACATTTACAAGCCTTGATACGTGTCCACAACTTAGGAGATCAGCTGTCAAGCTATCACATGAGTTCATCACCTTTTATATATACATAACGACCCACATCCGGCCAGCAGCGGGATATAAAAAGCATCAACAGCTATACATCGTGAAACAACGTCAAAACTCCTCCAAGGACCTGAGAGTACAGGGATGACTCTAAGACTCTACTACAAAATGACCAAAACAGCAGCAGGTCCATCTCTTGCCTTCTACTGCTCTTCTTGCTGCTCGGTCGCAACTCCGCGACCACCACCACGTCTAACTCGACCACCTAAAAATGTTATAAACCAGCGGGGTGAGACACACAGTCCTAGTGAGAAACATAACTCCCCGCCAAAGCTACAAAACCTCAGAAAGATAAGAGCAACAACAGCAGATAACTGATAAGAGGTATAACAAGAGCAGTTTATAAAGTAAAGTTATTCATACCATCAAGCTTACCAAGCTGCACAGAAGATAGATAACCAAGTATTTCTATATGGAACATAATCAACAAGATAAAATTTATAAGATCTTACCGCATAACATAAGGAACGTATAAGTAACTGCAAGTATAACAAGATTAACTAAGCAAGTAAGGCCTCAACCAATATTCTGTATTTTTCCTTATGCAGTAAAGACTATTCGGCTGAATTACATATTATTATGCCCTGAGGAAGTGAGTCGTACCGCTCAAATCCAACCTTTGGTTGTGAAACCCAAGTCGGTGTCATACAAGGTCAAAGGAAGAGCCGAACTCCAAGACCTCCCACCTCATGGTCAGTGCACGAGTACAACACAAGCAGGACCGCAGTCTCATGCTTAAGTGGCCTCAGCCACAGGGTCAGGCTACCCTCTGCCTAGCCCTCCTCGGTACAGGTATCGTCACTACTGAAACTGAGCCACGGGCCTATTCACCGTGCTCCAAGCCATGAACGCATTCATGCTCCCATATCGCATATCCTGAGCCATGGGCCTATTCGCCATGCTCTTATCATATTTGGGTGGCGGGCCTGAATCCGCAACCTGGAGTCTACAACCGAAGTTGCACTCTTACCTCCTCACTTTAGGCTAGGAGAAACCTTGCATACTCAACAATATGTGCTCCGGGTTAACCCGTAGGAGAACCCGTTTCACCATCACCAGCTCCTGACGATGATGGATCTATGGCCAGGGAAAACTACATGATATGTTCCACTGTGATTAGTTAGTACATTTTAAGTGGATTTTTGAGGCAACCAAGTTGTAACACATGCATAACATAAAACTACATTATTATTGCCACCATCATGCTATTCTGGGATCTCAATCCCTCATCACAAGAAACCACTGCCTCAATAGGCATTCTCATCACTTGGGATATCAATCCCAGATCATTATCAGAGGATAACACCTCAACTGGGCACTTTAGCCAAACTCAGGTCCTCAGACCAAAGCACATCATGCATGTTATCTCATCATCAAGAGTAACCATCAAGCAGTGTTACTCAAACATATATGTACTTCATATCCCTTTACCTGGCTATGCTCCTGTAAGAAACACCTGCATGGTTAGTATGCACAATCATCATAGATTATCAGAAGAGTTATATTATCAACATAGGGTAGTACTGATGATTATATACTTTATCATTCATGCCTCAACCTGTGACCATAGGCATAGGTCATATCATCATGCAAGCATCTTTCATGCTTACCATTTCCTCAGCATTATACATATGATTCAAGATGATCATAACACAGGTATTATCATGGAAAAATACATAGATGTAATCTAGTATCACGATTACTATCAAGCATGTCAAGGGTTACTATCAAAAACCAACGTGATTCATGAACAAGAGCTAGCATATAGGTTTTCCATAAGAGACAAGACCCTCACTAGAAGCGCCCACTATCCTCACCAAAGGTGTGACGGGTAGGGAACCCTCACTAGAGATGGTATCGGGTAGATCACTCCCCACATGTTGCCCAACACTACAACCACCTAACGGCCAAGCAACCGCTCTACATATCGGCCAAGCACTCAGCAGAGTATCGGGCTACTACATGTATCAGTCAACAAGGGACCAAACCATCTCGAGCACTCATGTGTATTGTGCAACGCATGTCGTGCACCTCTATGTCGTGCAACGTTGTGTCATGCATCACATGCATACCGGGCAACCAAAGTGTAATGCCCATCATCATAACGTGCAGCTCAGTAAGAGGGATATCGTGAAATGAAGTGTGTACGCAAGGTGTATATCGGCCTCAAAGCCTAACGTGCAGCTCCTCTACAGAATAGGTCACACAACGGTGCGTCGTACCCTAAGCATGTATCGTGCAACCGGTATCGAGCATCCACGTGCAACGGCACGTCGGGCAACAGGCATAAAAGCTAGGGTTACTATCAGTCATCGCCACAACGCCATATAGCCCAGCCCAAGCTAGCCACTGAGCTCCCTATCGTCCAGGGTGCAATGGGTACTAGGCTATCATCTCAAGGTTAAGTGCATCGGGAAACACAACAGGAAACAACACCTAAAGGTGCAACTCAGCCTGACGTTCTTCCAACCTAGCCATGACCTATCGGCCAACACTTAAGGCAACAACTGAGGTATAACGCCCGACACACAAAGGTCAGCAACCAGGAGCAACGCCCGACACAACCACAACATATGTCGTCCAAGGCTCAAGATCAAGAGGGGATATCGGGCAACACCAACCCCAAGGCCATATCGGCCAAGATGCAACCCGACAAGGTCACCACCGACCTCAAGCACAAGGGCACTAAAACCCTAATGGATCAAGAAGATGACTCACCTCTCAACTATCAAGAGAGAGGGGTCTTTCCAAGCTTCTTAACACCAATCGGGCAACACAAGGTTCAACCACAACCAAGGTCTACAACCACTACAAAGCTCACCTCTAGAATCCATGGTGAGAGAAGGGTGTTGCTCAAGCAACTAGAACACAAGCTCACCTCTCAACTTAAACGAGAGAGGAGTATTGCTCATATTTCTAGAGACCAAGCTCACTTCTCAAGACCAAGGAGGGAGAGGGGTGTTGCTCAATAAGAAACCCTAGAACACATGGTTCGACCAACAAGGACAACTAAACAAGAAACTAAACTAGCAGCAAGCATAGCCGATATGATCATAAGCAACATATAAGAACATAAAAGAAGGTAGTGTAGTTAGGGTTAGGAGTTATGTAACCCGCCTTAAGCAAGCTCCAAGCTCCAAGAACCACCAAGGAAGAAGAGCAAGGCACTCTAGGGTTCGACCACCACTAGAGGAAGAAGGAGATTCCAAGGCAAGGATCGGCCACCAAGCTTGCAAAGGAAGAGGGGGTGTCGTGCACCAAGGGAGAGGGAGACTAAGGAACTAAAGGGATCCTTAGCAAGATAAAGGGAACACATATATAGGAAAGGATGGAGGAGAAAGCAAGGAAAGAAAAGGCAAGGTGTCGCCCACCTAGGGACACTTTCCATGGGCAATGCCATCACTCTAACATGTCCTAAACACATGTCCAAGGCCATCGCCACATGCAAGCATCAAACACCAAGTGTCCACTAGTGGTGACACAAATGAGGTCAAGGAGGGTCAAAGGGTCCATGGGAGACTCACCCACGCCATGGCCGACACACACCCTGGGCGACACACCATAGGCCGACACAAGAACAGGCCGAAACACCAAGGCCGACACAGGGCACTCTTACCCGACACAAGGTCCAAAGAAGCAAAGACAAGGCACCGCAAAGCCCACCAAGGCTCAACCAAGCCCAAAGGAACTCAAGCAACGAGCCCAACCCTTCCTCTCAACACTAGAGGAAGCAAGGAGAGGGAGGAACACCTCACAAGGTGACAAACTTGCCCACAAACCCTAGACTTGGGTTAATTGCAAGTAACACCTCCAGCTCTCAACAAAGCACAAACAAACCCTAATCACCACTAAAGGTGATTAGCAAGCAACTAAGCATCAAGGTTAAGCAAAGCAAACAGGATAAGCCCTAAACGGAGGTCAGGGTCCTTACAAGTAGTATCTTGTGCTTGTTGTAGCCGAAGATATAAAGATATCATATATTGTACTATTTTACCACTCCTGAGTGGATCAAGTGGTCCAAGTCCAACTTAGACCACTCAGCTTGTTCCTGTATAAGTGCCAATTGTCTGTCTCTAATCCCCGGATGGTGTGCCATAAGAGTGACGATTCCCGCCATCGGCATGAATTGGACCTGTTTCTTGAAGGAGTTGTGAAAGTGGCGGATAATGAAATTCCCCACATTCACTTTCTTCCCTACTGCTGCACACCACAAGATGTAGAGGTCTGCTACACTAAGTGCCCCTTGGCTGTCTTATTTTCCAAGATGCGGTTTGAAATCACCTGATGCAGATAACGAAGTGTCAGGTTGTGTATGTGAGAAGCTTTGGTGCTTCTCGCAACATATCTATCTTCCCATGTAAGCATTTTCCATGCTTGAGCTGCATTAAAGTCAACGTCCCACGTCTCCAGATGGTCCCTGGACATCTCAGTATAGTCTTTAATAGAGTGTGACAACCAGCTATTGGGTAGGTCCATAGTAACTTCCTGGGGTTGGTTCAGCAGGAAAAAATGTATCGCAATGTGTTGGTGGTCCTTTGGTGCCCCAACGTAGCATAAAACTCACAGGTGAGTCTATGATAGGCATTGCATTATGCATATGCGAGGACGTCTAGGCCGATAATTGCTAGATATATGTCAACTTGTTCTCATATATCGATCCTAATGGGTGTTCTAGGATCAGCATATCTCGGGCCCACTAATTTGTGTGTATCTTTAATCAGAGTATCAAAACTCTACCTTTGCTTTATACTTCTGAATTGGGGAGAAGGGAGTGAGATTTGATTGACACCATCAAGGGTAAGGTGGTGTTTGTTCCCTTAGACTAAATCACGTGACGAATTTGACCTTCGTAAAGATGTCAAGCGGTCATCTAACTGTCGACGCTGGTCTCATACGGATGAAGATCTGTGCAACACTGACAGGATCTCTTGATGTCCCGTTGAAGTCTAGAATTCAACGTTGTGGCGTGATGTCCACCTTCTCTCATTGGAGGCTTCATGGACTGACTCACCACTATAGGTATCCATCGGAGTGTCAGATCTGTAGCAGTAGTCTGAACCAGTCTCTTGTGACCTAAACCCTAGAGTATAAACCATAGCCTCATCTTCATATATCAGGTTCATGGTTCAAGTTGCACGGTGTGGGTATAGGATCCCGTATTCTGATGGTGATGCATAGCTTCCTTCCCCTTTCTTTTGTGTTATAGACTTTTTAATCTTTTTAAAGCTATTTTTCATTGCGTCCATGGTGTTAATTCTTCTAATGTAGATCTGGTTGGCTTGACTGTGGTGAAGGTTGGTGTTGCTGCCCCAAGAAGCTCCAATTTCACTCGTGGTCTGGACCACGACCACGGTGAAGACCTCGATCGCGGTAGCGACCGCAACCGTGAAATGGGATTTGATACTGCAACCTGGGTAGTTTGGACACCGCGATCGCAGTGCACAAGGTGACCACGATCTAGATAATCATGACTGTGGCCACCAAGGTGGTCTTGATCGATGATCTGCCAGCAATCGTGGAGACCGTGTTCGCGGTCTCAGGATGTGGTGTAGCCTGAAGCATTCGGTTGGCGAAGTTGTTGGGCCACTACTTAATGACCGCGGTTGCGGTCTGGCTGTGGTTACTGCCGCTGGTGCTGATGCACTTGCTCCTTCACAGTTAGTCAATGACGGGGACAAAAGGAAAGAGATAAAAATGGGCAGGGAGCAGCGCGGTGGTGGAGGGAAGTTGGGGGATAGGTGAGGAGATGATACCTCAGCCTGGTGGTATTTATAGGTCGGGCGTATAGCCCCGAATTTGCCCCAGATCGCATGAGGTCACGGAAAGAGCAGTAGAAAATCAAGAAAAGGCATTTGAGACCTTGTCAAAAAGGGTGAAAATTCGGTCAAAAGAGAATCAGTCGGTGAAAAAGGCAGAGACAAGACGACATGCAGGTCATTCCGGCCGAAAAGCATACACGGCCCTTGGGAATCCACGGTTGTAGTCTCACCCTCCTGCGATCGTGGTCTAGCACTAGCAGGCCGCGATCGTGGTCTTTGCCTTCAGACCGCAGTCGCAGTCTCAGTTCTGCTATGTGAGGAAGAACAAAGGTGGAAAGCCTTAGAAGATAAAATCTGAATCAAACACCATGGAAGACCAACAAGGTATGTCAATTAACTTCTTACAAGATAGGGACCAAAGGTCGTTGTTAGGGTGCGGGGAAGGAAATATTTGTAAATTTTAAAAGAACACTAGATGATGCAAAATAAACAAAATCCTTACAGTCAGGGGGAAGATAAAACTTAAAATGACTTTATCAAGCAAAAAAATTTAAAACTTAAAATTAAATAAAAAATGTACATGTAGTAGGGGTGGCTTCCCTACAACTCCTATACTTGGATCTCAAATCCATAGTTTTGGGGTTCGAGTTACATGAGTCTCGCTGCTCAGGCTCACCATGTAGCGGCAGGAGATGCGGAGAGGTGGCTCCTTCCGAGTCTCGAAAAGAGGAATAAAATCTAGTGACTTGGTGAAGTCATCTCTGTGTTGTGATTTACTTGAACTGCACTGGGATGAATTATTTAGCAAATCATCTTCAAGGTACCTTCTAAGATATGAATCTAAATAGGAAGGCCCTAGGATGTCGAGACAGGTTGGGGAGGAGAGGAGAGGTTGAATTTCTTCAGGAGGACTCATCTCTTATCTCTCCATCTCTAAACTTGAGGTTGAATGCTCAAATAATTTTTTATTTACAGTCTGAGTCATCCAATCATCTTCTGAACAAGAAGTAGCCCTGAAAGAATTTGTTTTTGGTTCTACCACCCCAAGCTTGTCGCCTTCTATGGGGTTCAGGATGTCTTCATGCTCAGCAGTCATGTTGTAGTGGATTGTCCATCTTGTTCCATTGATATCCACCAAGCCTTTTAAGGGGATGGTGGTAAACGTCAACTCATGCTGCTCCAACTCGTCGTCATCAGTATATTCACTACTCCAATTGGAGAAGTTGTCATCATCGTCATCGAACAAATTGTTCCAAACCATGATTGGTGTACCACTCAAGGCTAAGTGACAAGTCCCAATGTGAGAGCTATCACTCTGATCTGGATCAATGTCTGACTCAGGTTCCTCAAACCAACCTTCTTGTTGTGAGGTTGTTTGGCTATTATAGTGAGGGCAAGAGTCTTCTTCATCATCATCATCATCATCATCATCATAAAATCAGTCATACATGTGGCTTGTATTTTCCATTGGTTGATCAGTTGAGTCATCTAGATAGAATGAAGGGATTTCCCAAGTGGGTTGGTCTTCACAGAAAAATCCTTATGAATCCACTTGATGGTCTGAATCGGATGGTGAGGCATACTCTACTTCAGACCTAATAAAATGGTCTTGATGACTAAAGTCTTCATTGTAAGGCGGTGGTGCTTACAACTGCGTGGTAACCAAATTGATGAGCTCTTGAAACTTTTTGCCATGTTCAACATCTTTATCATGAAGTTGCTGGATTTGGGCAGCAATGCTTTCAAATCCCATCAATTCTGCCTTGCGCCCATATTGTGGACTCGCTATATCTAACTGAGATACTTGGATGAATCCTTGTTCAGCAGTTTGAAGTATGCTTCTACTGTGGGTTGCAATATTTGTCGCTATTTGGAGTTGATGATTCTTCTTTTCTAGTAGTTGTTGGAGTTGATTGGCATTTTCTTGGAGATGGGGAGCTAAGTAGGTGAGTGTGTTGACACTATGTAACGACCCCGCCTTTCGGTAACCCCCATTTAAGGGATACCAAGAGGTCAGAGTCGTTATCCCAATTTCTCGGATCAAAGGTTCGACAAATAATCAGTAATAATTATCAAATTCTACCAGACTATACTAAAAAGTTGTACTAAAATAAAATTTTGCATACCTTTTTCAAAAACTTGGATATCTAACTTCTATCCACATCTGGACTCTATTCTAACTTATCCTCCTTGAACTTTATTTCTTAATTTCACAATATGCCACTTTACTGTTTGTCCTTTTCAATTTGTACCTAAAACACCGACAAACAAAATGTCAGTCATCATAAATGAATATGCCGGTATGTGGGGGAAACAAAAATTGTGCAACTAGGGTAACAACATAAACAAGCAAAAATCATTTAACAACCAAGATTACATCTTAAGAAATACTACTCAATCCTTACCTATCCCCTATCCCTGTGTTGTCCCTACATCGGACTTGGATACTACCTCTCTCATATGGTAGATCCTTACCCCCATGGTGGCCCTACATCACAGGTATCCAATACTTAGGGTTGCGGAGTCGCATGGCCCTACCCAAAGGTTGTCGCACCCCAATCTCACATTAACCACAAACCACAAGATTAGTGTGCGACAGGATGGAATTTACACACAAACCAACTACTCATCACATTTTTAAACAAATAAAGACATTTAAATGATAACCAAATTTAAGATGTAAACAAAACTAAACAAACTGCAAAAGCATTTCTATTAAACTGACAGAAGATACAAGCAAAGTCTTCAACATAATACATTGTTTAACATAAAGTAAAGCATAAAAGTTAATTTACATCTTTAATACACATTTGCCTTACATACTCTCTCTCACCCACTCCATGTCCCAAGGGTCGAGGGGAAAGGACTAAGAGACCTCTAACTAGACTAACTACAAACCTTCTATAGACTAGGCGTTAGGATGAAACGATCCTTCCGATTCCTGTTGCTGATGCTGACCTGAAAATGTTTGAGTAGAGGTATGAGCCTACTCGCTCAGTGAATAGCATTTCACTTAGCTATCACTAAACAACTCATCAGATTTATAAAATTGAAATAAAACATAAGTGCAGTACAAGCAGGGCAGTTCTAATGACATAGCAGATTTACAGATAATAATCACATTCTTATGCAACAACAGATATTTTAAATAAATAAACAGATGTATAGAATTGGCACAAAAGTTCGAATATATTAATTTACTGTGATCCTATATGTTTACATATTTGTATTATTATGCCCTAATCATATGCATTGTACTCTGCATATAAAGATCCGTAGCGAACTACGGTCCCACCGTACAAAACTTAGCGACACACCCGGGAAATGCTAAGTCTGACTATCAGCCCTGGTCTGCTGCAGGACTCTCAGGCTCATCGGCCTTCAGGCTCATCGGCCTCACTGTACTCTCAAAAGAGTGAACTCTAGACTCCTCCTCAAACCTGAGCACACAGGCGGAGAGTCTTACCGGGTTACCACCGTGACATCGCACGCGTTGTTGTTGAATAACCCCTATTTACTCCAGTGCCACCGTGACATCGCACGCGTTGTTGTTGAACACTGCCTTTCCATCCTCGTGCCACCGTGACATCGCACGCGTTGATGTTGAACACGAGTTTCACCCCCCTGGTGCAGACCTCTCAAAGGGGTTCTACGATGTTAGGGCACCTAAGTCTATTAACTGATTTAACATTTAAACAATTAAATAGGAAATCACATTTCATACTTATTTCACATTCTGAACATCTCTTTTAAACTCATATATATATCATTGTCATCTTTAAACATGACTCAATACCACTTATTCAACTTCATTGCTAATCAACCATCTTTATTCAGCATATGCATTACAACTGTAAAACAGGATATTCCATCTTTTTCATCAATCATATTCCGTATCTCAAGTTCTATTGAATCTATAATAAACTATTGTATGTGCTAAGCTGTTTAGAAGTTATACCAACTGATATTAAAGCAATTAAGCACTTAAATTGAGTTAAATAATGATTTCTGAATGAACTGCCACTCACAACTTGAAACTCGGCCGATCACTTTGGAACTCGGCCGATCACCTCTCAGTTTCTGAAACTCGGCCGACCAACTTCGGCCGATCAGCAGGAAACTCGGCCGATCCTCTGGGGAACTCGACCGATCAAAACACCGCTTGTTTACCTACAAAGAAACTCGGCCGATTCAAGACCAAACTCGGCCGACCAAAACACTGTTCGATTGCCTAAATAAGAAACTCGGCCGACCAAACACAAACTCGGCCGAAACGCGCACAAATAGAAAATAAAAACGGACCTACAGATGTCGATTTCACTCGAATCGACGGGCAAAACCCTCGATTTGCGTTGCAAATCACTTGCAAAAGGTGCACACCACCAGGGACTAGCTGGAGGGGGAGGAAGGACGAGCTAGGGCTGCTCTTTGCACCCTAATCTCCAGACCACCACCTTGCAAACGCAGCTCCTGCTGCTAGCCGGATCAAATTGATGGAGAAGAAGATGGAAAGAGGGAAGAAGTTAATTCGTAGCTGTTGGCCGGAGCAAAACCTTGGCTCCAAGACGTTCTTCCCTTCTCAGCTCCCTCTCTCTCTCTCTCTCTCTCTCTCTCACGCGAAGGAAGAAGAAAAGAACGCTCTGCGTTCTCTCGTTTCTGGAAAGAAACGAGTAAAGGGAAAGAAAGATAAGAAGGAAAACCTAGGGACCAAAACATAAAGTCCGAGAACTTTCAAAAATTACAAACGGGTCCCTACAAGCCCAAAAACATGCAACTTTTGACTCGAAGGTCGGATTCGAATGATTTCTCTGGCAACGCTTCAAGCGTAAGATCCTACACGTTTTAAGGGCTAGGATTCACACTAAGCACATATCATATCCGTTATAAACATTATTAACAAAAACAAGCTTGCAGCTTAGCAAAGCAGCTAAAACAAATGCTTAGCAGCATACTTACATGTTAAGCTCGACGCGGGTCGTAACAATTCCTCTTTCCCTTATAAGAATTTCGTCCCAAAATTCCTAGAAGAGAAAAGGAAACTTGCCACGCATCTCAGACTCTAGCTCCCACGTAGCTTCTTCAAGATTATGATTCCTCCACAAAACCTTCACTAAAGGTATCTCGCGGTTCTTAAGCTTTTTGATTCGGTGATCAACTATCTGCACTGGTCCTTCAACATAGGACACATCTGTTATAAGCTGTGCCAGTTCTGGATCTAAAATCTTTTCTGTACCGGGATAACACTTTTTCAGCATAGACACATGAAACACATCATGAAGATTTACCAACTCAGACGGCAAATCCAACCTGTAAGCTACAGGTCCAATCCTCTCAACAATAGGATATGGACCTATATACCTAGGGGTCAACTTACCCCTCTTGCCAAACCTTAGCACTCCCTTCCACGGTGAAGCCTTCAGATAAACCTCATTACCAACCTCAAACTCAAGAGGTCGACGTCGTCTCTCTGCATAACTTTTCTGTCTGTCCTGAGCAGCTTTCAACTGATCCCTGATCACAGATATCTTCTATGTAGTTATATCAACTATCTCAGGTCTAAGAATTTCTTTCTCACCAACCTCATACCAGCAAACGGGTGATCTACACTTCCTGCCATATAGAGCTTCATATGGGGCCATTCCAAGACTAGAATGGTAGCTGTTGTTATATGCAAACTCCATCAGGCTTAAGTGTTCTTCCCAGTTACCTCTGAACTGCAGAACGCATGCTCTCAGCATGTCTTCAAGGGTCTGAATGGTCCTCTCAGATTGACCATCTGTCTGTGGGTGAAACGATGTACTGAACTTCAGCCTTGTGCCCAACGCACGATGTAACTGATTCCAGAATCTGGATGTAAACTTTGGATCTCTGTCAGAAATAATGGAAATTGGAATCCCATGTAATCTGATTACCTCATCCACATAAACTTTGGCCAGCTTTGGAACGTCAAAGGTTGACTTGACAGGAAGAAAGTGAGCAGACTTAGTTAGTCTATCCATAATCACCCATATTGAGTCTGAACCCCTAGGCGTCCTGGGTAACCCTACCACAAAGTCCATCGTGATGTGTTCCCATTTCCATTCTGGTATAGGAAGCGACTGCAAGGTACCAGTAGGTTTCTGATGCTCAGCTTTAACCTGCTGACACACCCCACATCTAGCCACGTATTCAGCCACATCCTTCTTCATACCAGACCACCAGTATAGCTCTTTGAGGTTCCTGTACATCTTTGTGTTACCTGGATGCATAACATACATAGAAGCATGCGCTTCTTCAAGAATTTGCTCTTTCAGCTCACTGTTCCCAGGTACACACAACCTATCATGAAGATACAACACACCATCATCAGAAAACCTGAATTCTGTTCTTTTACCTTCCGACATATCCTGCATAACCTGCCACAACTCATCATCACTCTTCTGCAACTCCTTAATCTGATCATAGAAAGTAGGTTTGACCTGCATCTGAGCAATCAACCCACTCTGTCCAGTCACATCCAAGTCTAAGTTCAACTTTCGCATATCTACAAGCAAGTCTCTCTTGAAACATGCCATAGAAAATGCATCTGCTGTTGAACTTGACTTTCTACTCAAGGCATCTGCCACAACATTCGCTTTACCAGGATGGTAATCGATTGTCACATCATAGTCTTTGATCAGCTCAAGCCATCTGCGCTGTCTCAAATTCAAATCTTTTTGAGTGAAGATATACTTCAGGCTCTTATGGTCCGTAAACACCTGACATGTCTCACCATACAGATAGTGACGCCATGTCTTAAGAGCATGAACTATAGCAGCCAATTCCAGATCATGAGTAGGGTAACTCTCTTCATTCTTCTTAAGCTGTCTAGATGCATAAGCCACAACTTTGCCTTCTTGCATCAATACACAGCCCAAGCCTCTCCTGGAAGCATCGCAGAACACAGTATAACCCTTTTCTGCTTCTGGCAAAACCAACACTGGTGCTGAAGTCAACTTCCTCTTCAAGATCTGAAAACTTTTCTCACAGTTCTCAGACCAAACAAACGGTGCATCCTTCCTCGTCAAGCGTGTCAAGGGTGATGCTAGCACACTGAAGTTCTGCATAAACCTTCTGTAATAGCCTGCTAATCCTAAGAAACTTCTAATCTCAGTAGGAGTCTTAGGCCGTTCCACTGAAGCACATAATTAACTTTCTTAGGATCAACACTAACTCCATCTCTCGAGATAACATGTCCAAGAAATGCTACCTCAGCCAACCAGAACTCGCACTTGCTAAACTTAGCATACAACTGATGTTGCCTCAACAACTGCAACACTATTCTCAGGTGTTGCTCATGCTGTACATCATTTCTGGAGTAGATCAGAATATCATCTATAAAGACTACAATAAACTGATCTAGGAACGGTTTGAAAATCCGATTCATCATATCCATAAAGGATGCTGGCGCATTGGTCAGCCCAAACGACATGACCAAAAACTCATAATGTCCATACCTGGTTCTGAAAGCTGTCTTGGGAATATCAGAAGCCTTTATTCTGAGCTGATGATATCCAGATCTCAAATCGATTTTAGAGAAGATCGTCGCTCCACGCAACTGATCAAACAGATCATCTATTCTCGGCAAAGGATACTTGTTCTTAATAGTGATCTTGTTCAGTTGCCTGTAATCTATACAGAGACGCATGGTACCATCCTTTTTCTTAAAAAACAGGACTGGAGCACCCCACGGTGAAGAACTGGGTCTAATGAAACCCTTATCCAGCAACTCCTGCAACTGCACCTTGAGTTCCTTCAACTCTGCAGGTGCCATTCTATAGGATGGCAGTGCTATTGGATGACTACCTGGATATACCTGAATCTCAAAATCAATGTCTCTAACAGGAGGTAAGCCTGGTAATTCTTCTGGAAAAACATCAGAAAACTCACGAACCACAGGCACATCATAAACACTGGCGGTGCTCTTCTCTACTTTGGTGTCAATCACATGAGCAAGGAACGCTTCACATCCTTTCTGTAACATCTTATCAGCTACAGCAGCTGATACTATGCACGTAGGCAGAACTTTCCTGTCTCCAGTAAAGACACAAGAAAATTCACCTAGTTGAAAGGTAGCTTCCTTCTTCCAGCAATCGAGTTGCACTCGATATGTCTCAAGACAATCCATACCCAAGATGACTTGAAAAGTATTTACATCCAAGGGTATGAGATTAGCAGCAAAGATGTAACCTCCAAAAGATAACAAGCATCCGGGACAAAACTCGAATAAAACTATTGGTCCACCTAGTGGAACCCTCAACACTAACTCATCTATCAACTCTTGAGTTAACAAATTAAGTTCACCAACTAAAGAGCGTCATATGAATGAGTGAGTAGCACCCGGATCTATCAAAACTGAAACTGGTATACTATTAAACAAAAGCATCTCTCCTGTAACAACTTGTGAAGAGATTATACCTTCCTGAGGTGTCAAAGAAAAGAAACGTGCTGAAGCTCTCCCTCTGCCACGTTGTCCTCTCTGACCACTCCTGCCACTAGGCGCTCCACCACCTCTAGACCCAGAAGCCACAGAAGAACTCGGAACATCATGGTACTGAGGCTGGAAAGCTTGCGATGCTGCTTGTCGAAGTTGAGGACATTCTTTTCTGAAATGTCCTACTTGTCCGCAGACAAAACAACTTGCACCCCAACACGGACCAGAATGTAGTTTTTCACATTTGTCACATGGTGGTATCCCTTGTCCCTGGGGACCTGTCACTGACATAGACGACCCAGAAGACTGTCCACTAGCGGCACTGCCCCATCTCCCTGGGTTGTATCCCCCTCTGCCTCTAGAAGAAGCAACATCCTCAGATCTCTGTCTATTGAAACAACTAAAGCCACGTCTGAGTTTAGAAAAGAACCCTCTACCTCCACCTCTGTATCCACTACTGGACTGTCCTCTATTGAAATCTACAGATCTTTTCTTAGACTCAGGCACCTTATCAGCATTCACAGATTCTTCAACCTGTCTCGCAGCCTCAACAAACTCACCAAAGTTCTCTTTGTTCCTCCTACTAGTAGCAGAAACTGTATGTCGAATCTCTGGCCTCAGCCCTTCTTGAAACCTTCTGCATCTTTCTATGTTGTCGGGAACAAGCTGCGGACAGAAGTTCGCTAATCGGGTGAAAAGCGCTTCATACTCAGTAACTGTCATGTTCCCCTGCTTAATGTTCTGTAACTGCCTGATTTTCTCATTAAGAAAAGTGGGTGGATAGAATTTAAGATGAAACTCCTCAGAGAAATCCTACCAAGAAAGCTCTGTACCTCTCCTCTTTTCCTCCACACCACGCCACCACAACTCTGCATCGCCTGTCAAAAGGTAGACTGCATGATTAATCTTCTTCTCTTCTGGAAGCTCCATCAGGCGAAAGACCTTCTCTAGCTGTCTAAACCATTCATCAGCCTCTGCTGGATCTGTAGTGCCACTAAACTCTGTGCCACCAAGCTTCTTCACAAGCTCATAAGATCGCATCAGATCCTTACTGCTGGTAGAAGTAGAAGCTCGCCTATCAGCCTTGTACCTCTCTCTGGTTTCCAGAAACATCATGTACATCCGGGATGCTTCATCCACGTGGTCACCACCACCTGGACCCAAGTACAAAGGATCAGGGCCAACATGGCTCTCGGCCTGATCATCACGATCAAAGCCTCTTCCTGCCATCTGCAATGATATAACAGAATATTTCCTGTTAGAAAACTACAGATAGAAGAAAGACACCTAAACCTTAATCCTATTGGTCTCTTATCGTCCCCTGACTTGGACTCTGAGTAACTATGTACTCAACCTAAGCTCTGATACCAAAAATTGTCACACCCCAATCTCACATTAACCACAAACCACAAGATTAGTGCGCGACAGGATGGAATTTACACACAAACCAACTACTCATCACATTTTTAAACAAATAAAGACATTTAAATGATAACCAAATTTAAGTTGTAAACAAAACTAAACAAACTGCAAAAGCATTTCTATTAAACTGACAGAAGATACAAGCAAAGTCTTCAGCATATTACATTGTTTAACATAAAGTAAAGCATAAAAGTTAATTTACATCTTTAATACACATTTGCCTTACATACTCTCTCTCACCCACTCCATGTCCCAAGGGTCGAGGGGAAAGGACTAAGAGACCTCTAACTAGACTAACTACAAACCTTCTATAGACTAGGCGTTAGGATGAAACGATCCTTCCGATTCCTGTTGCTGATGCTGACCTGAAAATGTTTGAGTAGAGGTATGAGCCTACTCGCTCAGTGAATAGCATTTCACTTAGCTATCACTAAAAAACTCATCAGATTTATAAAATTGAAATAAAACATAAGTGCAGTACAAGCAGGGCAGTTCTAATGACATAGCAGATTTACAGATAATAATCACATTCTTATGCAACAACAGATATTTTAAATAAATAAACAGATGTATAGAATTGGCACAAAAGTTCGAATATATTAATTTACTGTGATCCTATATGTTTACATATTTGTATTATTATGCCCTAATCATATGCAGTGTACTCTGCATATAAAGATCCGTAGCGAACTACGATCCCACCGTACAAGACTTAGCGACACACCCGGGAAATGCTAAGTCTGACTATCAGCCCTGGTCTGCTGCAGGACTCTCAGGCTCATCGGCCTTCAGGCTCATCGGCCTCACTGTACTCTCAAAAGAGTGAACTCTAGACTCCTCCTCAAACCTGAGCACACAGGCGGAGAGTCTTACCGGGTTACCACCGTGACATCGCACGCGTTGTTGTTGAATAACCCCTATTTACTCCAGTGCCACCGTGACATCGCACGCGTTGTTTTTGAACACTGCCTTTCCATCCTCGTGCCACTGTGACATCGCACGCGTTGATGTTGAACACGAGTTTCACCCCCTGGTGCAGACCTCTCAAAGGGGTTCTACGGTGTTAGGGCACCTAAGTCTATTAACTGATTTAACATTTAAACAGGAAATCACATTTCATACTTATTTCACATTCTGAACATCTCTTTTAAACTCATATATATATATCATTGTCATCTTTAAACATGACTCAATACCACTTATTCAACTTCATTGCTAATCAACCATCTTTATTCAGCATATGCATTACAACTGTAAAACAGGATATTCCATATTTTTCATCAATCATATTCTGTATCTCAAGTTCTATTGAATCTATAATAAACTATTGTATGTGCTAAGCTGTTTAGAAGTTATACCAACTGATATTAAAGCAATTAAATACTTAAATTGAGTTAAATAATGATTTCTGAATGAACTGCCACTCACAACTTGAAACTCGGCCGATCACTTTGGAACTCGGCCGATCACCTCTCAGTTTCTGAAACTCGGCCGACCAACTTCGGCCGATCAGCAGGAAACTCGGCCGATCCTCTGGGGAACTCGACCGATCGAAACACTGCTTGTTTACCTACAAAGAAACTCGGCCGATTCAAGACCAAACTCGGCCGACCAAAACACTGTTCGATTGCCTAAATAAGAAACTCGGCCGACCAAACACAAACTCGGACGAACCGCGCACAGACAGAAAATAAAAACGGACCTGCAGATGTCGATTTCACTCGAATCGACGGGCAAAACCCTCGATTTGCGTTGCAAATCACTTGCAAAAGGTGCACACCACCAGGGACTAGCTGGAGGGGGAGGAAGGACGAGCTAGGGCTGCTCTTTGCACCCTAATCTCCAGACCACCACCTTGCAAACGCAGCTCCTGCTGCTAGCCGGATCGAATTGATGGAGAAGAAGATGGAAAGAGGGAAGAAGATGATTCGTAGCTGCTGGCCGGAGCAAAACCTTGGCTCCAAGACGTTCTTCCCTTCTCAGCTCCCTCTCTCTCTCTCTCTCTCTCTCTCTCTCTCACGCGAAGGAAGAAGAAAAGAACGCTCTACGTTCTCTCGTTTCTGGAAAGAAACGAGTAAAGGGAAAGAAAAATAAGAAGGAAAACCTAGGGACCAAAACATAAAGTCCGAGAACTTTCAAAAATTACAAACGGGTCCCTACAAGCCCAAAAACATGCAACTTTTGACTCGAAGGTCGGATTCGAACGATTTCTCTGGAAACGCTTCAAGCGTAAGATCCTACACGTTTTAAGGGCTAGGATTCACACTAAGCACATATCATATCCATTATAAACATTATTAACAAAAACAAGCTTGCAGCTTAGCAAAGCAGCTAAAACACATGCTTAGCAGCATACTTACAGGTTAAGCTTGATGCGGGTCGTAACAAAGGTAGTCCAATCCCTGACTCATGGTGACTTTATGGACCTACCCCATTGGTAGCCATGTACTAAGTCACCTAATGACCTGATGGACCTACCCCATAGGTAGCCATGCACTAGGTCAATCTATCAAGCTACAGAGGGGACTAGGATCTGAGCTAGTAGGCATGTATCTTAGGTGATAGTCATATCCACATTATGGTTTGCATGAATTAAATTCATCCAACAGTTTAATTCAAGTCACCAATGAAAACTTCAGAAATCCTCGGAAAACTAATTCGGGATATTCATAAGTGTAACCACATACCTGTCAGGCTGACTTGAGTGCAGAAATAATCCAACTAAGCAAGAAATCCAGTAAACAATCAAGCACACAAGATGATCCTAAAATATGCATCCAATTTTCCTATCATTGATCAGGCCATCAAGGTCTATTAAACCTAGCTCGCTTCCTAGGGTTTCTAGTCCACTTTTAGGGTTTCCATTGCAATTAGGGTTTCACTTCATTTTTACTATTTTAAACCCTAAGTTTATACAATTACTCACAAACCCTAATTTTCTCATCTACTCCTCATGAAAGATATTAAGGTTAACTTTTAACAACATATAACCCTAATTTCAGATTACAGGCACCATTAAATGTCCATTAAATCTATTATGCCTCTTTTACATTAAAACTACCATTTGTATCCTTTTAAGTCATGACACGATCATTAAGGCCAATTATCATCTTTGGCTTCTTTCAAATTAGCAACTTATCTTTCACATAGACTAATTCACATATGAACTATATTTATCACTAATTCCACATTTATCCACTAGAAAACCCTAATTATCATATTAAAGGTATTTATCCACAATTAGGAACTTTTATACTCGAAATAGCTTAGAACTATCATATCTTAGCCTTATTCATGAATTTGAACAATCAAAGCCATTAAGAGTCATAATTACTAACATTAGGGTTTTAAGGCCCATTAAAGCTCATTCATGTATATGGAACTCTAAATTAATCCAGTTACATGTAAAGTTGTCCTTTTAGATCTTGATGTGTCTTTTTATAAACAACAGGTTAATATCAACTTTAATCATCCGTAAAACCCTTCTCAATACATTGATCATCTCAAATTAGGGTTTCTTAATCATTAATGCATTAAAGTTGATAACTTCCACTACTTTTCGAATTTCAAGAGGAATTAGCTTCTAAATCTATTTTTAATGGATTCCTCACATTTTTCTGAGAAAAATTGATACATTATACGTACCAATCTGAGCTACCATTATTTAGATATGAATTTTTCAAGATAAACTTACTTGGACCAATCGCCGAGCACCACGTCATCTCTTACATGCAACGTAGCCCGATTTGGAAACATAACACAATGACGCTATTGCCCTTGTTAAAGTGATTGGCTCTTTAACCCGTAGAGGGGCAAAACGGTCCAATGTCCTGGTCTTCTTCTTCCTCGTGAAATCCTTCTGTTGCCGCTAGGTCAGGGGTCAGACGCGGCCCGACCTATCCTTCTCGGACCCCGACGACCACCAGGAATTGTCTGCCCATCTCCGTCGTGCCTTTACACACAAGGAGATGCCCTTGGGTCGCAGCTAGGGCGGCTGATTCGGGCCCGCTTGGTCTACAACTGCGTCTGGCCTGCAACCTTCCTACCGATGTTGCGTAGGTTCTAGGGCCAAGAGATGGTGGTTCGACTTCCCTCCAATGACATGGGAGCATCGTGCCCCCCATCATACTCCCGTCCAAGGCTCCCCACTACTCCGGGGTCGCATTACCCCCCATGGTGTAGGGTTTGGATGAAGAAAAAGAAGAAAAATAGAGAGAGATGCGTGGGATCTCCTTGGGGCTTGGCCATTGGCTCTACCCTTATGTAGGGGAGGGTAACGAAGCCCTAGGATGTCTATCCATGAGTTAACTAGTCCCTTTCCCAATAGGAACCTGAGTTCCTTCATTAGGAAGAAAACTTCTCTCTCTTAACTATCTTCTTAAAAAAACATGTTTACTGGATATTTAGGAATTTGAAAATCCTCCCTCTTATTCTCTTTATGCTTGTCTTTTAATCCATTGGCACAAATTTACACTTTCTTTTAGCAAACAATAACTCTTTTTTATAATATCAAAAAGTCATTAATTATGCATCATATTATCCTTTTATTTTGTATTTTTTGTATTTTCTCTTTCTTTTTCTCCTTTGGGGCTCCTTGGACCCCAAGAAACTCTAATATTTTGAAAACCTTTTTAGCGGGTACTCATTATCATTCTAGATGCATCTATATCTATAATTTCTCATTATCTTACTATTTCTTTATTAAAATATCTCTTTTTGAGAATTTCTCTTTATCTCTCTTTTTATTTCCTTATTGGAATTCCTTCTAACATTAGAAACATTATCGATACGAAAATCCACCAAAGATGACTCAATCATACCTCTTTCCACTTATTTTCCATATTTTATCATTGTCTCCAATTTCCTTCTTAATAAAGAAAAATTTAATTGATCTTTTCTTTTCTTGTTGCATTATCTTTGCAACTTTGGACTCCTTGGCACCCAAGGAACCCAAGAGGCATGAAATCCTCCTTTGGATAATATTCCCTTGCCTTCTAGAGGTTTCTACATCTTTCTTTTCTCCATTTCTTCTTTACTCATTTAATAATAGATTTTCCTTTGTCTTTTCCTTGTTATTGGGCCCAATAGCCAATAAAGCCCACAAAAAAACCAACAAGACTATTGTAAATGAAATCCTTTTATTCAAAACAAATTATATCATTATTTGTTCAAATATCTTTAATAGGAGAAATTAAATTTCTGACCAAAAGAACCCAAAAATTGGGGTTGTAACACACTATCTCTGACCATCTCCACTGCCTTAATCAGTTCTTGATCACTTGATAGTACGGAAGTTGAGGGCTGAATGGCAGTCTCTGTTGTTGGAGCATCTACATATGATGATGGTGGGGGTGAATATAGCTTGACGATTTGTAAGACACAACTTTCAATTATTTGCCAACAGTTGGAACTGTGGAAAAAAATCGGGAGGATAGGTGGACAAGATGACTTGTCTTGCTGAAGCAAGATCCATGACTAAAAAAGTATAAGAAAAAGGAAATATATTTAGTATATATGAACAAGTTTGTGTAAGACAAAGTAAGAACTATGCATATATATACGAGCTTAAGATTGACATAATAAAATCCTTGGGCGCGTAAACATGGAAAGCCAGGTCCCCGACAACGGTGTCAAGAAGTTGATCTGTAACACCCCTCCCTAGGGTTTCTTACGTAACCAGAGGAAGCACAGCCTAATCCCCAACATTATCCATAATGTGGGGTACTTGGCATATTTGGGAGGAAATGTTACATACATGATCTCATAACAAGAAACAAATAACACTTGGCTTTATGAAAACGTAGATTCATACATAAGTTCTTGGTATAAAAGCTACATCAGTTTCCTAAAATATATTAAACATAAACTAGATAATGATAGGATCTCCATAGATGGACGTCCCACCAGGCAACAACTCTTTGGATCTCTGGGTCCTTGGTACTCTCAAGATGTTTCTTTCTCCTTGGCTCCAACTCTTGCGGACATCTCGTCCCCAGCCATGCAAAGGAAAACAAACACAGTGAGTAAGCGACATTGGCATATTATAAGACGTAAAAATAAATATACAAGTGACTTAACATAATCATGAACATGCATTTATCATGAATCATTTCTTATTGTCTTTTACATAAAGAAATTTACTAGAAAAATATGCTCCTCTCTTAATGCCCCGTAAGGAGCCCATGAATGCTCGGAAAGCCCATAATTGCTCGGAAAGCCCATAACAAGGTGCATATAAATCTGAATAAATTTCTATTATCCATGATCTTTCTTAAACTCTACTTATCTTCTTAATATCTTAAACTTAATCTTAATTGGGATTTCTCCCTCTTGAACATGGTTGGGATTTCTCCCCATGACCATAATGGGATTTCTCCCTCTTAAGCATGATTGGGATTTCTCCCCATGACCATAATGGGATTTCTCCCTCTTAACTCTTAATTTCTTGTACCTTAATCATAAACCATAATCTTAATAGGATTTCTACTCTTAGACTTAGCTTATAACAAACAACATTCAATAATCATATACTTGAAGAAAACATGAATTAACAATGATATTAACATAAGGTGCTTAACAATATTCATAAACATTCAATAATACAGAGTTACCTATGCCAAGGGCATGGCCCGCTTACCTTGAACTAAATCACCTTAAGTCAAACTTGGTTTGACTGATTGGATTCCCTAAAACACCTGAAATCAACATAATTATCACTTGTCATATGTCATTAAACCCTAATTTACTCATATAAAAGTTGAGGTGTTAAAACAGCAAAATCAGTCGATAAAAACCTCAAAATTGGATTCCTCATCGAAAATCCTTTCCAAAACATATTTTTGCGTATTTTTCTGATAATCAGGCGATTTACTACGAATTTTCGAAGAACAGACCAATAGAAAAACCAGAAAAAAGCCACGTGTAAATCTATATATCTCAATCCAGGAAAAAGGGCCCGTATCTGACTTGGCCCAATTGGGCTTGGCCAACAAGGCTGTGAGGCTTTGCCTGAGCGATCAAGGAACAGGGCTGTGAAAACCCGAAACTACCCTCGTGGGTGAAGAGCATAAAAAGAAACTGACAGGGGTATCCAGGTCATTTCATGACCTGGATTGCTCCCTGCTTGCCCCATGGCGAGAGCAGGAAACCTGAAGAGGAGTGCTCCGACCGCAGATGGAGATTCGAAGGCAACCAGGCACAAATCATAGCTGAGGGTTCTACCTCAGGCTCCGACGAACTCACTAAGCCAAAACTCCACTTCTAAGGCACGCTATGGCCTTGACACCGGTCGGCGGAACCCATGAAACAGGGGAAAGGTCGGAGACTAAGAGCCGAGATTCCAAAGGCGGAAAAGTACCCAAAAGCATCCGAAAATGACCGCCAAGGTGCGGCGAGACGATAGGTGAAGGTATCACGGTTCGAGGTATGCTAAAGCGGGGAAACACGGAGGTGCCGGTGAGGGCCTCACGGAGGTCCTATAGGACACGACGATCAGGGAACTCTCACGGCAAACTGAAAACGTGGAACCGAAGCTGAGGTGCCGAAGATGCTCACCGCGGTTGGAATCGGGATGAGGTGGTCGGAAAAGGTCGGACAGAGCTCGGACTGTCGGAGACCAAAACTGAGTAGGTCAGGGAGATTCGGGACTTTTGGGGCCAAAATGACGATGGAGGAGGGAAAGGCGGAGGCCGACGGTCGTTTTGGGGACTTGACCTGGTAGTGGGGAAGGCTAGGATGGCGGCTGCGCAAATCGGTGGAGGGGGAGTGTCCAGCCCTAATGGGCGTTTCTTCTATAGAGGGTGAGAGAGGGCAAGTGGTGGCTCGCTGGATTCGGCGAAGAGAGACGAAGGCAATGGCGAAGGAATGAAAAGAAACCGTCGAGTAATGAGAGAGAGAGAGATCTGTGATTAAACCACCTGTGAAACGGCTCTGCGCGCGGGGAGAAACGGAGGAAGAAGACAGCCCCAGCGCCGTTGGATCATGATCCAACGGTCGCCGTTACGCGCACAAAATAAAACGGGTGAATTACATGCGTAACAGTGGAAATCGAATAAATGTGACAAATAACACATTGATTGGTATACCATAAACCATATAAAACGTATAATTAATATTTGGAGGGTCATTTGAATTCCAAATGACCTCAAACTTCACCCATAGGTTAAATAGGTGCATTAAAACACAATTAATCAGTTAATTTCGTTTTTTAACCCACCATCACTCCTAATTTAAACAAAACACATTCAAATCTTTTCCAATTTAATTGAGGGGTCAAACATGGGTCAAATGCATTCAAATTTGAACCATAGGTGTGTTAAAGGGTCTAGAACATTCCTATGCCATAAGATTTCGTGCTTGAACCCGTTTAGGCCTAAGAAAAATTAGCAAACCCTCATGTATACTTAAATGATCATGATTAATGCAAATAAAATCATTAGTTCTTCAAAATAAGAATTGAGAAACATAAAAACGTGCCCTAAATGTTATTTCCTTTCATTTAACAAGATGGTGACCATAAATCAAGAAATTAAACATGCAACTCACTAATAATCATATGAGAGAGAAAATATGACATAAAAGCATTTATCCTTATTTTCTTAAACAAAAGAGCATAGATACACATGAAAACATTTTCTTTAAATAGAACAAGAAAAAAAATAGAGCAATTGGACATAATAAGTGATTTTTGCAAAACTAATTATGGGAAAATTGCATTTGAGTCCTCAACAATTATCTAAATTAGAAAAGGGCATGCAAGGACTAAAATAATTGAAAATGTTGCATAATTGAGATTGGGGTGTTACAATACTACCCACCTTAAATAAATTTCATCCTCGAAATTTCCTAGGGTTTCTACCCACCTTAAGGGTTTCACATAAGCATACAAATCTTTCCATACAACTTTTATTATAAAAGGAGAATACATAAACAAAGCATTATGATTAAACATAAATTACTCAACTACCCTTACCTTGATCACTTTCCTCTTCTCCATCAGACATTTGCATGGTGAAGAGCCTTGGTTTGACCTTGGGTGGAGGATTAGGGTTTTTAGCTTGGTTGTGGTTGGGATCCTTCTTTGCAAGCTTAGGGCAATTAGGTTTGATATGCCCTTCCTCACCACAATAGTAGCAAACAGAAGTCCCAAACCTACAAGGACCACCATGATTTCTTTTACACTTGGGGCATGGGGTTCTCTCATTCTCAGGGGAAGGCTCAGGGGCTTTTCTCTTGTTGTTGGAGGGTGGAGGTGGTTGATGGGGCTGATGGTGACGATTGTGTTGGGGTACCTCTTTCTTATGATTCCTCCCAGGATGCTCCTCCAATTCTAGGGCTGCATCCAAAGCCGATTGCATGGTCCGATGTCCTCTACCAGACAAGGCAAAACTTAGGTCGGGTTTAAGTCCTCTAATGAACTTCTTAGCTCTCTTTAGCTCAGTGTACTCAGGACCATACTTTTGGAGCTTACGGAACTTCATGGCATACTCAGTGACAGTCATGTCACCCACTTGCTTAAGGTTAATAAACTCATCCTCCTTCCTCTCTAACATGGCTTCGGATACATAATGGTCATTGAAGACTTCTACAAACTCATCCCAAGAGTAAGGAGGGTCATCATCTTCCCTAGAGGCTAAGAGGTTTTCCCACCAAGTACGGGCTGCACCCTTGAGCATATGGGTGGCAAATCTAACCCTACTACGTGGGGGACACTCTAGGTCTCTAAAGCAATGTTCCATGTTGCTCAGCCACTCCTCAGCCTTGGTTACTACATCAACCTCATCTTCACCATAGAAAGCATCGGGTTTAATCTTCAAGAAGTCTACGAGGGAGATCTCATGTGCTCTAGGTGGAGCTCTAGGTTGGAGGGCATTTGTCAAGGCTGCTACTAGGGCATCTAGGGTGATTGGTGGAGGGACGTGATTCATGTCTTCAGTCTTATCACCACTAGAGGATCCGTGTGAGTTCCTTGACTCACCAACCTTCTCCTTCCTCTTAGGGGCCATCTGAAAGGGTAAACAATCATGATATTAGAACATAATATGAATCTCTAATGTTGCCTTAGTGGCCATCTATTCCTTGCTCTGATACCATTAATGTAACACCCCTCCCTAGGGTTTCTTACGTAACCAGAGGAAGCACAGCCTAATCCCCAACATTATCCATAATGTGGGGTACTTGGCATATTTGGGAGGAAATGTTACATACATGATCTCATAACAAGAAACAAATAACACTTGGCTTTATGAAAACGTAGATTCATACATAAGTTCTTGGTATAAAAGCTACATCAGTTTCCTAAAATATATTAAACATAAACTAGATAATGATAGGATCTCCATAGATGGACGTCCCACCAGGCAACAACTCTTTGGATCTCTGGGTCCTTGGTACTCTCAAGATGTTTCTTTCTCCTTGGCTCCAACTCCTGCGGACATCTCGTCCCCAGCCATGCAAAGGAAAACAAACACAGTGAGTAAGCGGCATTGGCATATTATAAGACGTAAAAATAAATATACAAGTGACTTAACATAATCATGAACATGCATTTATCATGAATCATTTCTTATTGTCTTTTACATAAAGAAATTTACTAGAAAAATATGCTCCTCTCTTAATGCCCCGTAAGGAGCCCATGAATGCTCGGAAATCCCATAATTGCTCGGAAAGCCCATAACAAGGTGCATATAAATCTGAATAAATTTCTATTATCCATGATCTTTCTTAAACTCTACTTATCTTCTTAATATCTTAAACTTAATCTTAATTGGGATTTCTCCCTCTTGAACATGGTTGGGATTTCTCCCCATGACCATAATGGGATTTCTCCCTCTTAAGCATGATTGGGATTTCTCCCCATGACCATAATGGGATTTCTCCCTCTTAACTCTTAATTTCTTGTACCTTAATCATAAACCATAATCTTAATAGGATTTCTACTCTTAGACTTAGCTTATAACAAACAACATTCAATAATCATATACTTGAAGAAAACATGAATTAACAATGATATTAACATAAGGTGCTTAACAATATTCATAAACATTCAATAATCCAGAGTTACCTATGCCAAGGGCATGGCCCGCTTACCTTGAACTAAATCACCTTAAGTCAAACTTGGTTTGACTGATTAGATTCCCTAAAACACCTGAAATCAACATAATTATCACTTGTCATATGTCATTAAACCCTAATTTACTCATATAAAAGTTGAGGTGTTAAAACAGCAAAATCAGTCGATAAAAACCTCAAAATTGGATTCCTCATCGAAAATCCTTTCCAAAACATATTTTTGCGTATTTTTCTGATAATCAGGCGATTTACTACGAATTTTCGAAGAACAGACCAATAGAAAAACCCGAAAAAAGCCACGTGTAAATCTATATATCTCAATCCAGGAAAAAGGGCCCGTATCTGACTTGGCCCAATTGGGCTTGGCCAACAAGGCTGTGAGGCTTTGCCTGAGCGATCAAGGAACAGGGCTGTGAAAACCCGAAACTACCCTCGTGGGTGAAGAGCATAAAAAGAAACTGACAGGGGTATCCAGGTCATTTCATGACCTGGATTGCTCCCTGCTTGCCCCATGGCGAGAGCAGGAAACCTGAAGAGGAGTGCTCCGACCGCAGATGGAGATTCGAAGGCAACCAGGCACAAATCATAGCTCAGGGTTCTACCTCAGGCTCCGACGAACTCACTAAGCCAAAACTCCACTTCTAAGGCACGCTATGGCCTTGACACCGGTCGGCGGAACCCATGAAACAGGGGAAAGGTCGGAGACTAAGAGCCGAGATTCCAAAGGCGGAAAAGTACCCAAAAGCATCCGAAAATGACCGCCAAGGTGCGGCGAGACGATAGGTGAAGGTATCACGGTTCGAGGTATGCTAAAGCGGGGAAACACGGAGGTGCCGGTGAGGGCCTCACAGAGGTCCTATAGGACACGACGATCAGGGAACTCTCACGGCAAACTGAAAACGTGGAACCGAAGCTGAGGTGCCGAAGATGCTCACCGCGGTTGGAATCGGGATGAGGTGGTCGGAAAAGGTCGGACAGAGCTCGGACTGTCGGAGACCAAAACTGAGTAGGTCAGGGAGATTCGGGACTTTTGGGGCCAAAATGACGATGGAGGAGGGAAAGGCGGAGGCCGACGGTCGTTTTGGGGACTTGACCTGGTAGTGGGGAAGGCTAGGATGGCGGCTGCGCAAATCGGTGGAGGGGGAGTGTCCAGCCCTAATGGGCGTTTCTTCTATAGAGGGTGAGAGAGGGCAAGTGGTGGCTCGCTGGATTCGGCGAAGAGAGACGAAGGCAATGGCGAAGGAATGAAAAGAAACCGTCGAGTAATGAGAGAGAGAGAGATCAGTGATTAAACCACCTGTGAAACGGCTCTGCGCGCGGGGAGAAACGGAGGAAGAAGACAGCCCCAGCGCCGTTGGATCATGATCCAACGGTCGCCGTTACGCGCACAAAATAAAACGGGTGAATTACATGCGTAACAGTGGAAATCGAATAAATGTGACAAATAACACATTGATTGGTATACCATAAACCATATAAAACGTATAATTAATATTTGGAGGGTCATTTGAATTCCAAATGACCTCAAACTTCACCCATAGGTTAAATAGGTGCATTAAAACACAATTAATCAGTTAATTTCGTTTTTTAACCCACCATCACTCCTAATTTAAACAAAACACATTCAAATCTTTTCCAATTTAATTGAGGGGTCAAACATGGGTCAAATGCATTCAAATTTGAACCATAGGTGTGTTAAAGGGTCTAGAACATTCCTATGCCATAAGATTTCGTGCTTGAACCCGTTTAGGCCTAAGAAAAATTAGCAAACCCTCATGTATACTTAAATGATCATGATTAATGCAAATAAAATCATTAGTTCTTCAAAATAAGAATTGAGAAACATAAAAACGTGCCCTAAATGTTATTTCCTTTCATTTAACAAGATGGTGACCATAAATCAAGAAATTAAACATGCAACTCACTAATAATCATATGAGAGAGAAAATATGACATAAAAGCATTTATCCTTATTTTCTTAAACAAAAGAGCATAGATACACATGAAAACATTTTCTTTAAATAGAACAAGAAAAAAAATAGAGCAATTGGACATAATAAGTGATTTTTGCAAAACTAATTATGGGAAAATTGCATTTGAGTCCTCAACAATTATCTAAATTAGAAAAGGGCATGCAAGGACTAAAATAATTGAAAATGTTGCATAATTGAGATTGGGGTGTTACATGATCAGTCCTAAATCACACGTCCACAAGGGAAGGAGGTGGATTCAGAAGGAATCGAAATTTTAAATTTATAACCCGAGACCTTCAAGGACCCCTACAACTTTATTACGGGGACAAAGTAAGCACATGATCTTCCTACATCAGCACACAACCTAAGCCTTTCTTGGAAGCATCGCAGAAAACAACATAGCCTTTCCCAGGCTCTGGCAGTACCAAAACTGGAGCACTAGTCAGCTTCTCCTTCAAACTTTGGAAAGCTTGCTGACAACGATCATCCCAAACAAAAAGGTACATCCTTCCTGGTCAGTTTTGTCAATGGCAATGCGATCACACTGAAGTCCTTTATAAACCTTCGATAGTATCCTACTAAACCCAGAAAACTTCTAACTTTAGTCAGCATCTTTGGTTGCTCCCAGTCCGCAACTGACTCCACCTTCTTGGGGTCCACTCTGATTCCTTCCATGGATATCACATGAACCAAGAAAGTTACTTCTTTTAGCCAGAACTCACACTTACTGAACTTGGCATACAACTGATGCTGGCGAAGGAGAGTCAACGCTTGTCGAAGGTGTTGTTCATGTTGTTGACTACCTCGACTATAGATCAAGATGTCGTCTATGAAGACTGTTGGTTGTTTACACTAACGAGTTTCAATCATAAGAATGATCTTTTACTCAACTAGCTATATCCCGCAAGTATACGAGAGTAGTTATAGTCGAGGTCGAACACAAGGAGTGTTGGTTAGTTAGGCGCAAGAGTTATGATTTTTCAATAATCTAGATCATTGTACATAAGATGATTGGATTAGAACAACTAGATTATAGATTTAAAACAAAACAGTAAATTATCACTTAAGTAAGGTTAAGATACAAATTTGGAAGGATCTTAGACTTGGGATTTCACTATCACATCATAGCTTATATTAAAATATGAATTTAAACATGTTAATTAACTTGCAAAGGAGGTTTGTAGTCATCACTCACCTCCCGGTGAAGTGATGACGATTTTAACTCCATACATCACTCTCGTGTATGTATTTCATTTCAAATCACAAACCTTACTCCTCAACATAATCCCAGCCACTCTCGCGGTCAACGAAAAATTGCCAAAAGAGTAACTCCATACTCTCAAACACATCTTCTCAGATTATGAAAGAAAGTATAAAACATGCAAGTATGATGGCCAATCACACAAATAAGCATTTCAAATCTGAAACAACTCTTGGAATATGCAAGAAACTAACATTTAGTACGAAATTCATAAGTTCATACAAGCTATGACATGGGAGTTACTCTCCCATGTCCAAGATTCGGATTCTACTCGTCCATGATCATGTATTGCAGAAATGCTATAGAATTTTCAGAGTTTAACATGGTTTAGAGAAGGAAAAGCTAGGAGAATTGAAAGTGTAACCCAAGAGAAGTAGAATTCCGTCTTGGGGACGAAATTCCACTCCCAAATCTACTCCAAAACGGACTGGCTCCTCTCCTGAGAAACTGCACGAAGTTGGGGAAGCTTGGATGCACCTTGGAGAAGACAATGGAGAAGAAGAGAAGAAGAAATGGACTCCTTTCCCAAATAACCACCCTTTTTCTCCTCCAAATCGTCCTCCTCCGCTCCTCCTTTTCTCTGGGATGAGGGAACGTTCATAAATGACCGGGCCTAACCGCCCATTAAGTTCCCACTTCGTTTTAAACAAAAACTCATATTTTACAAAATGCTGAAACTGCCAGGTGCACGGCGTGCACTTTGGAAATGCACGCCGTGCAACTTTCCAGAAACTTTCAGTTTGCTCCAGAATACACTGTGCACGGCGTGCACTTTGGAAATGCATGCCGTGCAACTTTCTAGAAACTTTTATCTGCCTGAAATTCCCAGGTGCACGGCGTGCACCTTGCTGTTCTGAGCTGTTGTATATTTTGCTCATAACTTTCAGTGTGTAGGTCCGATTTACATGCTGTAAAAAGTGGTATTTGCGCAATTTCGAACCCCAAAACATGTAGATACTTGAAGAGTGATCCAATAAGAGATAATATGATATATTACTCATAATTTCATTGCAATATGTAGTACCTACAATACAAACCATGAGACAAGTAAGAATAGCTAAAAATATAGAATCTAGCATGAATGAGAGTGATAATTGAGTCAAAACAACATGGATATGCAACCAAACATGATCCAAAAGATGATATAATTTGTGCACATCAAAGACCACAACAAACTGATCTAGAAACGGATGGAACACCCTGTTCATTAGATCCATGAAAGCAATAGGTGCATTGGTTAGCCCGAATGGCATAACCACAAACTCAAAGTGACCATACCTCATCCTAAAAGCTGACTTTGGTTTGTCCTCCGCCTTGATCCTCAACTGATGATATCCAGATTGTAGATGAATCTTTGAGAACACCGTAGTACCACACAACTGATCAAATAGATCATCTATCCTCAGTAAAGGGTACTTGTTCTTGATCGTGACTTTGTTCAACTGCCTATAATCTATGCACAGACGCATTGATCCATCCTTCTTCTTTACGAATAGAACTAGAGCACCCCATAGAGATGTGCTCGGTCTAATGAAACCTTTATCCAGCAACTCCTGTAACTGCTTCTTTAGCTCTGCCATCTCAGTTGGATCCATCTTGTACGGTGTCTTAGCAACTGGCTATGTCCCTGGTACTAGATTGATCTCAAAGTCAATCTCTCAAGGTGGGGGAACACCGGGAAACTCATCGGGAAACACATCCTCAAACTCTCTAACAACTGTCATGTCCGGAAGGCTCGGACCTTTTGCCTTGGTATCCACAACATGAGCTAAGAACCCCTTACATCCTTGCCGCAACAACTTCTCTACCACCATGGCTGATACTAAACACGTCAGAAGAATCTTCCTATCTCCCTGGAAGATCCACTTCTCACCATCATCAGCAAACACCACTTGCTTGGAACCACAGTCCAGCACAACCTTATACTTTTCTAAGGTATCCATCCCAAGGATCACATCGAATCCATGCATATCAAGTGGTATAAGATCCACTTGTATCTTGTGTATCGAAAAAGATAGAACACAGGATGGACACACCTCTCGAAGCATTGAGGAACCATAAAGAGGGGTTTTGAACAACAAGCTATCCTTCTTACAACTAATAGGTAAAAGACAACTATCAAGCATACTACAAGCGATAAAAGAGTGTGTAGCACCCGGGTCAACCAAAATAGATTTAAAACAAGAAGAAGACAAATCAAAATGAAATAACTCCATCTCACCTGCCACCACTCACGGGTTGACTATCGCTTCCGGCTGACTCATAGCATAGAATCGAGCCGTTGCTTGCTGTCTACGTCCTTTGCTTCCTTGAGAAGATGATCCTACCTATGATGCTTGATCGCGTCCTTGCCCTCGGGCGCCACTAAACTATTGTCTATCTGACCCCTATTGATTCTGCCTCGGCTGTTGCGTCACTTTGACATCTTTCCTTGGGCAATTTGACTTCAAATGTCCGGTCTATCCACAGAGATAGCATGACATGTCCTCTAACTACGGCCTAGATGGCCATGTCACTACTATTGAAGTTGTGTTGTAAGCTCTGGACGGTGAATACCCACGCCCTCTTCCTTTACTTGGTGACCACTGCGATGGTGCACTAGAACCTTGCCTCACAGAAGGTGCAGAAAACCTCGACTTTTTGTGGATATCAAACCTCTGTTTCTAAAAATGAGCAGGCCTTTTCTTAGTCATAGTCTCTCTCTTCTCTCGAACTAACTGTTCCATCCTTCAGACAAACTCCACAAATGTGGCAAACCGCTCTTGATTTTCTAGAGCAGCAGTAGGTGTCGACAGCTCGGCACTCAAACCTTTCTCAAACCGCCTGATTCTCTCATCATCTGTTGCCGCCATGTGAGGAAAAAACCTCAATAGGTACATAAACTTGGCTTCATACTCGGTGATGCTCATCGATCCTTGGCGCAGACGCTCAAACTGGTTGATCTTCTCATCCAGATAGGTCTTTGGGAAGTATCGACTTATGAACTCCTGTCGGAAGACGTCCCAATAGATCACCTCACCGGGTAACTTCTCCTCCTCGATGGCCCACCAGTGGCCAACACTACCTTTCAAAAGGTAGATAACGTGCTTGACTTTGTCTGCTTTAGGGATGTCAAGGATCTAGAGGCCTTTTCAAGACCTTTCAGCCACAGATCTGCATCTGTTGGATCAGTCGTTCCAGCATAATATGAAGCTTCGACTCAGCGAAGCCGCTCAAAGGTCTTCCCAATACCCAAAGATTCACAATGGGGAGTCTGTGCTCTTAGCGGAGGCACTGGCAATCTATCCACCATGTGATTCATCGTTTCCATTACCTATCCCATACGGTGCTGATAGGCAGGGTTCTCAAGAATGGTTGGGTCGATTTGGGGGACCTCAGGCACCCGATCTTCATTTGACTGCTCTCGTGCTCCATCAAAAGATACAACAACACTGCTCTCGGCAACACGTTCTTTGTGACTTCGAGACATCTTTAACCTTTATCTTCTACTGGGGGCAGAAGGTTATTATGAGAAAATCTGGAAAACTCACAAGAACAGACACAAGCTTAGTCCTAGATCCCTGTAGACTCAACGAACCTAGATCTCTGATACCAAAACCTATTGTGACATCCCGCTATCACACAAACAACAAAACGCCACGCGAAAATGTACGGAACATCCATAAACCACATATTACCAAAAACACAGGTTAATTAAAACCGATTGTGGAAATCAGATAAACAAAGACACTATTACATCCAGATCCTTATCCTACAAGGAAACATGTTATATAAACATAAACAAACCTTGATACGTGTCCACAGCTTATAGGATCCAGCTATCACATAGGTACAAAGAGTTCACCACATGTTTATTTACAGAACAGACCATACCAGGCCAACAACAAGATAAACAAAACTACATTAGCTATACATCGTGAAATGTCGTCAAAACACCTCCAAGGACCTGTGAGTACAGGGATGACTCTAGGACTCTACTACTGAACAACTAAAACAATAGCATATCTATCTCTTGCCTCCTACTGTTCTTCCTGCTGCTCGGCCACAACCTCACGACCACCACCTCGTCTAGCATGATCACCTAAAAAGGTTTAAAACTAGCAGGGTGAGACACACAGTCCCAGCGAGAAACATAACCATCGCCAAAAACTATAAAACCTCAAAGGAGACTAGAACAGATAAAGCAGGTAATTGATATATAAGCAACTCATATATATGGAGTACTAAACAGAACTAGCTTACCAAGATATCCAGGAGGCATATAACCAGATATTTCTTTATGGAACATGATTGACAAGATAAGCTTTATAAGAACTTATCACAAGATATGAGGAACGTACAATTAACTGTAACATATAACTAAAGCAACTATACAAGCAAAGCCTCAACTAATGTTCCGTGTTTTGCCATAAGCAATATATTCTATACGGTTGGATTATGATTTATTATGCCCTGAGGAAGTGAGCCGTCTCGCTCAAATCCAACCTTCAGCCACGAAGCCCAAAATCGGTGCCATACAAGGTCATTTGGAGAGCTGGACTCCATGACCTCACCTATTCATGGTCAATGCATAGTAACCAAAGTAGGACCACAGTATCTTACTTGAGTGGGCTCAGCCACAGGGTTAGTTCACGTAGTCTACCCTTTTTATCTAGCCTGTCCTTTATACAGGTCACGGTGCTAGTATACTTGAGCCACGGGCCAGTTCACCATGCTCCTTGAGCCATGAACGTATTCATGCTCTATCATACTGAGCCATGGGCTCGTTCACCATTCTCGTATACACATCTTGAGTCCACAACCGCAGTTGCACTCTAATCCTCCTACTTTCGGCTAGGAGAAACCTTACATATTCAACAATATGCGCTCCAGGTAATCCCGCAGGATAAACCCGTTTCACCATCACCAGCTAACGACGATGATGGATATATGGCTAGGGCAAACTACATGAAATATTCCACTGTAATTAATTAGTATATTTTATGTGGATTGTTGAGGCAACCAAGTTATAAAACATAACAACATTATGTCACATCATTACTATCGTCATCATATTACCATGGGATCTCAATCCCTCATCACAGAATGCCACTGCCTCTCAAGGCATCATCATCATCCTGGGATAGCAATCCCTTATCTCAGCATCAAAGTATAACACCTCAACTAGGCACTCAACCTTTATCAGGTCAACAGACCTTTCTCATCATACTGGTGATACATGTTATCTTATCAACAAGGATTATCATCATTTAGTGTTATACAAAACACATACACCTCATAGCTCTTACCTTGCTATGAATTCATTTGATACACCTGCATGGTTAGTATGTATATCAGGAGAGATAACTGGATCACCAAACATAGATCTTAGAGAACATAGTATTATTATCATGCTTCAAACTTAGGGAGCATATATCAAGAGAGATATAATTATGCTATTGGATGAGTATATCTATGCATCACATTATCATATATCACTTTCTCAATTGAGCATTAGGATTACCAAAAGAACATGGGATGCAACCCTTATCCTAGGTATATCGGGTAAGGGATAACCCTCACCAAAATCATCACAAACCTTACTAGACACATCATGTTTCTCATCGTAGGTATATCAGGTAGAGCAATACCCTCACTAAAAGGGTATCGGGTAGGGAACTATCCTTCACACAAAGGTCTCGACCACTACCAAACCCTAGAATGCCAAGCCCCACATCGGGCATCCACCATATGGGGCAACTCCCAATAGCAGGCAGTGCTCAACCTGTGACGCCCAAGCAACACAACATCATGACGTGCAACGCCTAACCAACACACCTCTGTCGCCCATCCAGATCAACACAGCATAACGGGCAACACACATGCCATATCATCCAACCAAAGGATCAACAAGCGTCCTATCGTGCAACGTTGTGTCGTGCTATCTGTATCGAGTAATGCCCCGAGATGGGAAATACACCTTCATTAGGTAATGGGCATACTAGAACCAAAGGTGCATCGTGCAGCCATGAACCAAGAGTGTATCGTGCAACCAGGTGTAGGTGTAACGGGCAACACTTTCACTCTTACGGCCAAGACACACTATCACCTAAGATAGGGTTAGGGTTTCCATACCGGGCAACCATCAAGACCGTGTTTCCCACAGCCATAATGCCCAAGGCACAAAATAGGGATATCTATCAAGCATCATGTCGGCCAAAGGCATAATGCCCAGCAACAAAAACTATCTAAGGCAAAGCCCATATCGGTCAAGAAGGCCAACAGAACACCATCTAGCATATCACCCAAGACTCATCCCTAGAAGAGGGATATTGGGCAGAACACATCAAATGGAGGGGAGGTATCATGCAGGGGTTCCAAGACCATGACGGGTGGGTCATCTTCAACCTCAAGACAACCACCAAATTCTAAAAGATCAAGAGAGTTGGCTCACCTCTCAACAACTAAGAGAGAGGGTTTTTGCACAACTTCCATCACATATCGGGCAGCAAGGTGGATCATCATCATAACGGCCATCCTTCCAACCTCAACTAGGTCAACACCAACCAAAGGCTCACCTCTCAAGTCCATGGTAAGAGAGGGGTATTGCCCAAGCGACTAGAGTGTAGACTCACCTCTCAACAACTAAGAGAGAGGGGTTTTGCCCACATAACTAAAGCTTGAGCTCACTTCTCAAGACCAAGGAAATAAAGGGGTTTTACCCCAAGAACACACAACACGCACCATGGAATTAGGAAACCCTAGGCTCACCTCTCAACAACCAAGAGAGGAGTTTTGCCCAATGAATCCTAAACCAAAGGTTCGGCCAACAAGGTCCAAGAACACCTCTACACAAAATAACCATGACAACATATCCCACAACGTCAAGGGTACATACTAGAGCAAAGATATCTCCAACAAGATAAACATTGCACGATCAAGATAGCACATAAACAAGTAACATAAAGAGAAGGTAATATAGCTAGGGTAGGAGTTATGTAACCCGCCTTAAGTAAGATCCAAGATCCTAGCACCAAGATTCCAAGCTCTAAGGCACCACCTTCGGCCAACACAAAGAACAGCAACATGTAACCACCATGGCCGAAGAAGAAGGAAGAAGAAGAAATAAGAAGAAGATGAAGATGCCATGGAAGAAGGGAGAGATACTCACCACAAGAAGAGAAGGAGCAAGGCACTCTCTAGGGTTTGGCCACCACTAGAGAAATAAGGAGACTAGAGCTATGTTACCCACCAAGGAGAGAGTATCGGCCACCAAACTCCACCAAGGGGAAGTGTATCGGCCACCAAGGAAGAAGGAAAGAAACTAAAGAGCTAAAGGGATCCCAAGCTAGAAAAGAAGGGGGTATATAAGCAAGAGGGTTAAGTGGGCATCCACTAAGGGATAGCTCCACATGTTCTCGCCCAAACCACCACATGTCCAAGGGTTATGCCACATGCTAGCATCCTAAATGACTTGTCCATCACTTGCCACCCACTAGCAAGGCAACGCCCACTTGTCCCAAGAAGGTGGCACACACAAGGCTAGGTCAAGTGGGGTGTGTGTCGCCCAACATGGTAACCCGACACACCCACCACCACCTTAGCCGATACACTTCCTTGGTCGATACACCATGGCTGATACAAGGCACTAGGCTCACCCTTGCCCGATACCAAGCCTCAATAAGGAAAAACAAAGCCCAACAAGGCTCAACAAAGCCCAAAGCAACTCAAGTAACGAGCCCAACCCATCCTCTCAACTCTAGAGGATGTAAGGAGAGAGAAAGACATCTCTCAAGGTGACAAACTTGCACACCAACCCTAAAACTTGGGTAAATTGCAAGTTTCACCTCCACCTCTCAACAAAGCACAAACAAACACTAATCACAACTCAGGTGATTAGCAAGCATCTCAACATAAGGTTTAGGCAAAGCAAACAGGGTAAGCCCAAAATGAAGGTTCGTGTCCTTACATAAAATCTCTAATGGATTCAAATAAGGTGATCTCCTAGCACCATATTCATTTGTGATAGTCACATCCATACTCGAATCCATGTTTAGACTTGGTGTGAGAAATGCTCTATAAGACAAAATTGACAACCTCCATTAAAGACACATTATCCAATCTTGTTGATGACACTATCATCTTAATAAAACAATATGGCAGTAACATTACAAACAGCATTAGGATTTTGTGTATATTCAACATCTTTTGAGACTTACGGTCAACTTTTGAGAATTAACGTTGACTGCAGTCCACTATAGTAATAATGACATGAGAAAATACATTATGATGATATAATGTAAGCTGGAGTACTTCCCTATAGTATACATAGTGTTATCCCCTTTCACCCATAAGTTATGAAGTCATGTTTGACAACTAATACTAGAAAAATGACGAATAGACTTATATCTTGGTACTAACCATTTTAGTGTGCATATCAGTACTCTACATTATAGGTGTTTGCAATCTCTATGTAGTTTATATAGTACAATATGCATGGCTTTTTAATTAGAAAGAGGAAAAATGCTAAAGAAAGAGCCCTATTAGGGATGGATACAAAATCAAATTTGACCATCAAACCAAACTGAACTTAACCAACCCACTTGGTTAAGTCTAGTTTGGATGGGTACTATGCTCAAGTTTGGTTTGCAAAGTATTCAAATCCTCCTTATCTGGTTTGATTATATTCTAGGCAACCGGTTAACCGATCAGATGAAAGTTGACCAACTCTATATATGTGCATGTGTATACGAGAAAATTATTCTAGTCATTATTTCATTGATGGATATACAATATTTCAAATTATATCAACATTATTTATTATTAGTGATTTCATGACTTCTATATTAATATTGTAGCTGATATATATCTATAATTCTATAAAATTGTTTAACATTTATTATTACATGTGATATACAAAACATCCTTCAAATTTAGACAATAAAATTTATTTTATATTATTAGAGTGATTTATATTGAAGAATATCTATAATTTGACATCAAAAGTGAAGCAAGTTATTGTTGAAACCATTTTTTATTGATCTTCGTTTAAATATATGGCTAATAGATGCTAGATATTAGTGATTTTAGATCAAATTTATCGAAACTTGATCAAATTTTAGCGATCAAGTTATCTTCGGTGTAGACCTTTTGGTAGTTTAACTTGGTCTAACAAATTTTCAGACGACTATATGTGGTCTGGTTTTTTATTTTAGGACATGGCCGAACTTGATCAGACCACACCTACCCATAAGCCCTACCAGGCCGGAAGAACTTCCTAGATACACATCGACACACAACAAACTTGAACAGCAAGGGATGGTGGGGTTCCTGGTAGGTCGCATAATTGGGAAAGGTCCGATCCCAACGATATCAAAGTCAACTTTGACAATGTAGTTGGGTTTGACCAATTTGATGGCTTTCCCTTCACTTCTGTTGCATTTGGATTTCTGGATTGCCATCCTGGTATTGACTGGCCGCCGCGTTGTGTTTAAAATAGTTGATCAATATTCGGTGTAGACCTTTTGGTAGTCAAACTTGGTCTAAAAAAATTTCAGACGATTATATGTGGTCTGGTTTTTTATTTTTAGGACCTGGCCGAACTTGATCAGACCACACCCACCCATAAGCCCCATCTAGATACACATCGACGCATAACAAACTTGAACAGCAAGCGATGGCGGGGTTCCAGGTAGGTCGCATAATTGGGAAAAGTCTGATCCCAACGATATCAAGGTCAACTTTGACAATCTAGTTGGGTTTGACTAATTTGATTGCATTCCCTTCACTTCTGTTGCATTTGGATTTCCGGATTGCTATCCCGATATTGACTGGCCGCCGCGTTGTGTTTAAAATAGTTGATTAAATAATTCTTAGTGTGGCGCGTGGAACCGTTGACAGAAACACAAAAGATAAGGGTGGTCGTTATTTAATATCGCCTACTTTTGGTATTTAGAAATCTTCTAATGCCGCATTTTCAAGCTAAATCGCCTACACGAGGCCGTAGCCACTTGAGTTTGTCCAAGTGTCCCACAATCAATTAGTCGAATTCTTGGGTAGGGATTCATTTGAAGTTTGAAGCTATGCAACGTAGTAATTAAACAGGCTCCTGGACATCATTAGATTTGTAATACGATTCAAAACGCAACTTCCTCTCCTTCAATTGGTATGATAGAAAGTAAAAAAGGATAAGCCTGGTTATAATATGACTTGGCATGAACCTCGACTCAATATTCTAGCTAGTCTTGGCGTATGGGCCTTCCTTACCTATCTATCGCCGCATTGCCTATTTATTTACTTATGACGCGTGTCGCCGAGATGATATAAATGTTTGTCTGTAAAGCCGATGTGGTTATTTGCACACGTGGGAAACACCTGTACTCATTTCTCAAAGCCTGCCGCATTTTCAGGTTAATATATATAGCAATATCATTCAGCCCACAGGCAGCTCGGTTAGCAGCTATAGCCTTAGGTCTCTTCTCATTCCAACATAGGCAAGTTATTCAGTTAATTAGCAGTTATCTAGCTTGGAAAACAACGATCGAGCCAGCGATATGGTCAACTGGGTCGAAGCAGTCGCACCTCTGCGCAATTTGCTGGTGCGGATAGCGGGGCTACGGCCAACGACGGTGGAGGTATCACCCGGGACGAAGATAAAGCTCTGGGGTCCAGAGAAGCGGAGCGGCAACAAGCCGGCGGTCGTGCTAGTGCACGGCTTCGCAGGGGACGGGATGTTCACATGGCAGTTTCAGATCCATACCCTAGCGTGTCACTACGACGTGTACGTTCCGGACCTTCTCTTCTTCGGCGGCTCCACAAGCTGCAGCAACGACCGGTCACCTGGGTTCCAGGCCGAGTGTCTAGCGCTCGCTCTGGACGCCGTCGGCGTGTCGCGATGCACTGTCGTGGGGTTCAGCTATGGCGGTGTTGTGGCATTCAAGCTGGCCGCGCAAAGGCCGGAGATGGTGGAGGGGTTGGTCGTGACCGGGTCAGCCGTCGAGGTGACGGAATCCATCAACCGCGACATGCTGGGGAGGCTTGGGTACTCTAGCTTCAGGGAGATGCTCATGCCCCAGTCCGCCGTGGGGATGAAGGTGTTATTGTCCAAGTCGATGCAGAAGAAGGTGTGGCTCCCGAACTGCCTCTACAAAGACCTGTTAAGCGCCGCCTTCACTTACAGTGATGACAAAACTAAGCTCCTTGAGGAGCTCGTCGTCAGCGATCAACAGAAGGAGTTAACCCTCAGTTCCTTAAAAGGTTCCCTCCCACAGGTAATTTCACCTCTCCATCCCTCGCGAGATCTCTGTATACATCTCTCAAATGAAGAACAAAAATCAAGAAAAAGAACCTCGTGATTGTTGCAGAGGATCCTTCTGCTCTGGGGTGAGGATGACCAGATGTTCACTGTTAACGTCGCCAAGGATTTAGAACAGTGAGTTGTTTTTCGTTTAATCAACAGAGAAATAGTACTTATGATTTTAACCCGTATCATGTAAGTAACAACATAATTTTACAATTGCAGGCAATTCGGACAAAAAGCCTCTTTCCGGGCCATAAAGAATGCAGGCCACTTTGTTGCGTTAGAGAGACCTTGCGCCTACAACTTCCATCTGAAGGCGTATCTGAAACAAATCTACGTAGAGTAGACTAAAGAACCAACCATTCTTTACATTGGGATATTGAAAACCTGCCTGCTTTATCAGCAACATGTTGGCCTTCGATATGTCACAGACTTTGGATCAACTGCTTGCGGTTTAATTCCAAAGTAGTCGTGACACTGATGTGATCTTTACTCTATCGAATAGTAATATTCAGTTATTTGTGTCAAAATTAGATGACGTGCTTGTATATTGTTGACAAACTGTATCTTTAGTACTTGGATATAAATCTCAATATTTACTTGATTCTTTTGATAATCTGATATGAGTTCAATCATGTGAAATTTCACAACAGCCGGAAGATTGAAGAAGAAGAGAAATAGACGGTCAACCTCCACACAGTACATGTGATAAGAGAACCATGTCAAAACAGTGGAAACCAGGTTCATAGTCTGTACTAACGCCCCCAGGATTTTCTGTTACTGTTACGGTTTTGTTAAGAAACTACCTTGTTTAAGATGCTGACACGGGTTAAGTGGGACACATGTAAATGGATCACAAAAGAGCAACCTACTAACACGCGGTTTGGATTAAATACTACTTACACGCGGCACCATGTGTGGTAAGGAGCAGCCGGCTCCTATCCAAACCTGGTACAGCAAATCCGCTGGTGGTGATAAATAAGTGTGGGGGATCATGGCTTCCGGCTAATATTAATTCTGCATTTCCTGTTTTGGTTGTCGGTAACAACCATGGTATCCCAACTCCCGTAATACATTTAAATACCCACACCACTTCCGTCCATTCTCCAAGCGGGGTGACCAGAAAATTGCCATCCCATATTGCTGCTGCTGGCAAGTGCTGGCCCATGCTCGTTGCTTCTAGTTAATGCTTGTAGTTGATAAGTGGTAATCAGAGCCAATTGCATTGAAGCAACTAAGGGTTCACTCAATAATGTCAGAAGTGAAACACGCTAACCCCATCTATCACTCCCGTGTGTATTCACGGTTTCTTTCCAAAGAGGAGAAGAGACCTAAGGGGCGTTAGTGAAAGAATTCACGATTTCTTTCCAAAGGTAGTTTCTTAACAAAACCGTAACAGTAACAGAAAATCCTAGGGGCGTTAGTACAGATTATGAACCGGGTTTCCACTGTTTTGACATGGTTCTCTTATCATATGTACTGTGTGGAGGTTGACCACCTTCTTCTTCTTCTTCTTCTTCTTCTTAAATATTTAGATTTATATCCAAATACTAAAGATACAGTTTGTCAACAATATACAAGCACGTCATCTAATTTTGACACAAATAACTGAATATGTACTATTCGATAGAGTAAAGATCACATCAGTGTCACGACTACTTTGGAATTAAACCGCAAGCAGTTGATCCAAAGTCTGTGACATATCGAAGGCCAACATGTTGCTGATAAAGCAGGCAGGTTTTCAATATCCCAATGTAAAGAAAGGTTGGTTCTTTAGTCTACTCGACGTAGATTTGTTTCAGATACGCCTTCAGATGGAAGTTGTAGGCGCAAGGTCTCTCTAACGCAACAAAGTGGCCTGCATTCTTTATGGCCCGGAAAGAGGCTTTTTGTCCGAATTGCCTGCAATTGTAAAATTATGTTGTTAATACACTTACATGATACGGGTTAAAATCATAAGTACTATTTCTATGTTGATTAAACGAAAAACAACTCACTGTTCTAAATCCTTGGCGACGTTAACAGTGAACGTCTGGTCATCCTCACCCCAGAGCAGAAGGATCCTCTGCAACAATCACGAGGTTCTTTTTCTTGATTTTTGTTCTTCATTTCAGAGAATCTCGAGGGATGGAGAGGTGAAATTACCTGTGGGAGGGAACCTTTTAAGGAACTGAGGGTTAAATCCTTCTGTTGATCGCTGACGACGAGCTCCTCAAGGAGCTTAGTTTTGTCATCACTGTAAGTGAAGGCGGCGCTTAACAGGTCTTTGTAGAGGCAGTTCGGGAGCCACACCTTCTTCTGCATCAACTTGGACAATAACACCTTCATCCCCACGGCGGACTGGGGCATGAGCATCTCCCTGAAGCTAGAGTACTCAAGCCTCCCCAGCATGTCGCGGTTGATGGATTCCGTCACCTCGACGGCTGACCCGGTCACGACCAACCCCTCCACCATCTCCGGCCTTTGCGTGGCCAGCTTGAATGCCACAACACCGCCATAGCTGAACCCCACGACAGTGCATTGCGACACGCCGAAGGCGTCCAGAGCGAGCGCTAGACACTCGGCCTGGAACCCAGGGGACCAGTCGTTGCTGCAGCTTGTGGAGCCGCCGAAGAAGAGAAGGTCCGGAACGTACACGTCGTAGTGACACGCTAGGGTATGGATCTGAAACTGCCATGTGAACATCCCGTCCCCTGCGCAGCCGTGCACTAGCACGACCGCCGGCTTGTGGCCGCTCCGCTTCTCTGGACCCCAGAGCTTTATCTTCGTCCCGGCTGATACCTCCACCGTCGTTGGCCGTAGCCCCGCTATCCGCACCAGCAAATTGCGCAGAGGTGCGACTGCTTCGACCCAGTTGACCATATCGCTGGCTCGATCGTTGTTTTCCAAGCTAGATAACTGCTAATTAAATGAATAACTTGCCTATGTTGGAATGAGAGAGCGAGGATTAGCTGCTCCAGCTTTTGAGAGGAGTACGCTACTCCTGCTATCACATCCGTCCATTAGCAAATGCCTACGGTTTGGATTAAATACTACTTACCCGCGGCACCATGTGTGGTAAGCAGCTGTCTGCTCCTATCCAAACCCGGTACAGCAAATCCGCTGGCGCCTAATTTGGCGGTGATAAATAGGTGTGGGGCGGAGATGAATGCCGCTTGAACCGAAGCGTTGGTAGCCATGATCCCCCACACATATTTATCACCACCAAGTAGGGCGTCATTGGATTTGGTGTACCCGGTTTGGATAGGAGCAGGCTGCTCCTTACCACACATGGTGCCGCGTGTAAGGGTCCGTCTGATTGGGCTGCAAATCAACCCATCCAGTTACAACTGCACATGATTTTAATTTTCATTGGTTTGGTTCTGCGTGGTTTCAACCCACACTGTGAAAATGAAGTGCATCTTGCAGTTCGGTTATATAGAAAATTTGGAAAACTGACCGCACCGAAAAAGAGCGCGGTTCCGTTTCCAAGCTCTTGCTTACGGCTTTTCCCTCCTTCCGTCGTGGTCTACCATGCAATCTGAATCAACTACTATCCTAACCTGCCTATTAAACTAGGTGAAACCAAACGAATGGGTTGCTGTTGCAACTCAGCAAGTTGCTTTTCCTGTTTTTGAACCCACTGTGTGTTGACTTTACGCTCAACCAGACGAGCCCTAAGTAATATTTAATCCAAACCGTAGGCATTTTGTACATGGACGGATGTGATAGCAGGAGTAGCGTACTCCTCTCAAAAGCGGGAGCAGCTAATCCTCGCTCAAGTTGGGCATCCACCCCGCGATCGAAAACTGCCTCTTGCCAGGTTCACTACCCCCACAAGACGTCAATGCCAGGATCAAATTGCCGGTTCCCACGGCACTGTTCTGAATAGATCTCAACAGTGTATATTAGAAAATTAATGAAGGGAGGTAGTTTCTAATTATATATGAGTGTACGGTTTTGATGTATCTGTCACACAACTGGTGTCACGAGGAATCTGGTAACGTCAATGCCTGCCTTGGACCATCCATCTCCAATTATCCAAAATCTTAAAAATAGTGTGCGCCGTTGCTTCTAGTTAATGCTTGTAGTTAAAATCACAAAATGCATGGCTGCTGCTGCTGCTGGCAAGTGCTGGCCCATGCTCGTTGCTTCTAGTTAATGCTTGTAGTTGATCAGTGGTAATCAGAGCCAATTGCATTGAAGCAACTAAGGGTTCACTCAATAATGTCAGAAGTGCAACACGCTAACCCCATCTATCACTCCCGTGTGTATTTACGATTTCTTTCCGGAGAGGAGAAGAGTAACGCTACCCACATTTAGTTATACACCGGACCACATACTCGTTTCTCAGGAGTCTACAAAAGGCTGGTTCGAACCGTTTTCTCTCATGCGAATTTACTTTAAACCAACTAACTTCATGCAGAAGTTAAAAAGTCTCAAAATTCTCTCTCCACTCCTCTCTCCAGTCCTAATTTCAAAAATTCGTTTTCTCTCTTGCAACCCTCTCCAGCTCCATTCTGCCCACCTGCATTCCCGCACTAGTACAGTACGTCCGCTTCTTAACTTTCGCCAATCATGCCGATGCGCACTGTCGATATTTCCAATGTCATACAAAAAGTACGATATTAACACTCACATTGTACATGAAATATGATACTAATAATCAAATTGTGTACAAAAAGTAGTATTCCACAAATTGTGTACAAAAAGTACAGTAGTAACAGACACATTGTAATAGAAGTACAGTACTAACAACCACATTTTACAGTACAAAAAGCACAATAGAACATTACACTACAAGACGTACAGTACGAGATGTACATGTACAATACTAACAACACATTTTACATGTATTGTGTACATTTTATTCTTTACACAATATTATAATATAAGACGTACAATACTAATAAAATATTTTACAAATACAGTACGTGTGTATTTGAGATAGAATCTGGACTAATGAGAAATCTGGAGACAATATAACTTTTTGCAAAAAAAAATTTAAAATTAAAAGGAAAAAAACTAAGTATTTCTCGTAATATGTTGTTGGTCGGATATCACATGTGCAATTAATTCAGGAGTGGATACAATAACATCACTTTGCGTGTCTTTGCATGACTTTGCATGACAATAATATAAAAAATTGGTTGTAGGTGTGGGATGCATTAAAATGCTCTTTTCCCCATGCTCCGGGTATGCCACCAGGTGGATCACTACCTATGGCTAGAATTTTCCAAGCCTATAGGAGATGGTAGTTGCACCTTGACACGGAAAGTGAGACGAGGGGAAAAAAAGAAAAAGTGCAGGAAAGAGAAAAAATGAAAAAGAAAAATAAAAATAAAAATAATAAATTTATTACAAAAGGTACTTTTGACAAGACCAATGTTGGCACATATTTTAGAAACATAATAGAAATATAAAATAATACAAATAAAGTATTGCTATATATAGATATAAAAGATGAGTATTTTTCACAAAAATATATGTTAATACTTATTTTGAAATAATCAATATTGAAAAACATATACAATCTCATTTGAAGTGTTATTTATTTTAAATGAGTATTGTATTATTTATTGGAGATGATAATCATTTTATAACAACATACTAACTCAAAATGACAATTGCATGTCATTATTTTGGTATAATTTTATTTTAGATGTCATTATTTTTTAAAATAAGTATTGTAACTCATCTTATTGGGACAATACTCATTTTGTAAAGTGAATGTAGTGAATACTTGAATGTAAGAAAGAGTATTGTAATAGTTATTTATTTCTAAAATATATACTTACCATATATGACAAAACGACATGACTTAGAAAAACAAGTACCATTTTTATAAGGCATATACGACCCCCCAAGTGAGAGAGTACTTATTTTTTTCAAATCATTAGTATAAAAATGAGTATTATATATACTTAAAATGAGTATTTTTTATATTTTTTAGAGAATAATACTCATATTTTTCAATTTAGTTTTACTCTTAATGAGTATTTTGCTTAATTATATGAGGACAATACCCAATATAACAGGTACGATACTTGACAAAATAATGTGTATGTCAAAAATAAGTACTCATTTTTATAACAATATAATATTCTTAACAAATTGTATACATTTTAAGTATATTTTATTCTAAAATAAGTAATTATATATAGAGTATTCATATGTTGTATATGTATGTGTGTATAACAATAATCATTTTATATATTATTTTTCTCAAAAGTATGTCAACATTAGTCTTGTTAAAATATAATTTTTAAGAAATCTAACAGATTTGATTTCACCAAAAATTCATCACGGTTTGAAAGTTATAAGTATTACAAGTTTCTCTCCCTTTGTTTTTCTCTTTCATGTGCCGTTTTTCCGATTCTTTTTCCTTTTCCTTAATTTCCATGTTGTCAAATCGCAAGTTATAAAAGGAGTTGTGTGAACCATTACTCATCAACCTCAAAGATATAAAATTATAAAATAGAAGTCTTTGCTATTTTTATCCTATTTTTTGCACCAGAGTAATTTTATAACCTAAATAACATAGTGTCGAGAGGGAAATTGTAGATAGTGTTATTTATAAGGTCTATTGTAGAAGGCTAACTTTTTTTGTACCCATCAATCCAAGATTCATGCTTGCTGGTCAGGACCACTTCCTAACTCATGATCTGCTGGGAAGATTATGGTCAGCAAAATGATTGACCAAGGTCTGACCCTAATCAATAGGGCTGCCATCCCCAACTATATATAAAAACAAAATGGCTGACAATTGCTATTTTTAGCACCAAATTAATCTTATTACCTAAATAGCACATTTTTAGTGTGGAGAGCACACATGTATGAATATAGTAAAAATGATGTATATAAGGTCTTCTACACCCATATATAAGGTCTTTTGCATTTTTAATCCAGCAAGAAACAAATGTTGAGGATCAAAATCAAATCATCAATGCAATATTTGTGGTGACTAAAACGATATCTTCACCATTGGTTGTTCTTCTCTATAATTAAGCAGTAAGTGAAAGGTGGACGAGCCTCTTTCTATTGTTTTGTCGTATGTCCTAAATGATAGTATATTTTCCTATGTTGTCACTCTATCTAGATGCTCTGTCATATTCTGAATAAGATCATGAATGCCTAGAATGAAGTTTTTTATCAAATTAATGAAGAAAATGAGGTCCTTCACAAACATGAGGTAAGGGGTTGTTGTTACACCCTGATATCACAATTACCACTAATCATGAGATTAGGGCATAAATTGAGGATTTAACGAAATACAAAGATCACTCTTAACTTTTTTTCTTTTTCAAACTCTCTGTTCTCTCGCATTGAACCACATAAACTAACTTTATAAGAGAATCTAAACATTGATTTCTCTAATCTGATTTCAACAGTAAAAATGCATGTATAAACATTCATTATGTTTCTCACACTTTTAAACACATAAAACTTACTGATTCGCATATATTGCTAAAAGAGGAATAATGTTATACATCATCATCTACAAGTCTCTCTTATTTCTTTACAAGGACCTAGAGTGACAAGGACCGACTGAACTTAACTATACTCAGACTTAACTCTTGTGGCAGATCTACTCTGATACAATGATATCTTCAAGTCCACGTGGTTTCCCTAAAAATTGTGAGTAGAGGGGTGAGCCTACTCGCTCAGTGAATGAGTACTTCAAAGAAACAATCTAAATCACTGGTATAATTACAGATATACTTTTGAGCAACTGTTATCAATTATAGCAGTAGTAAGATTTAAAGAGATTGATCATTTAAAATCACAAATATGGCATGATACTCTATATATCAACAAGAGTAAATCAATATATGAGCATGCTTGATTAATTTCAAAGAGAACTAACAATTCAGAAACATACAAAGAATAATTGCTGGGAAACTATACTCGAATCTTTCTTAGCCTTTCTTACTTATAAGAAACTCTTTAAAACTTATATTATCATATTTTAGCTTATGCCCTGATCATATTTAGTGTACTCTACATATGAAGACTCGTAGCGAACTACGATCTCACTGTACAAGACTTAGCTTAAAACCCAGGAAGCTAAGCCTAGAACTGAATCCGGGTATGCTTGACTCGAACCGTCACGTCTGACTAAGGCGGCTAAACAGCTGGCTTTTAACTGGACATCTCCTTCTAGGATGAGTACACAGACAGAGGGTCTGAGATGCTCTGTGGGCCTCATCTTGGTACGCTCTGTGGGTACCTTTGGGTTACCACTGGGATCTCCGGTTCATGTGGGGTAACCTATCTTCTCTTAGGAAACTTCCTCAAGGGCTTTGTCTCTTCGCACGCTCTGTGGATGCGATCCAATCCCCCAATATTGGTCGCTTCCAGGGTGGATCATTTCCTCCCTACAATGCTGACATTCGTAGGGAATCTACGGTGTTCAAGGCACCTATGTCTATTATTTTATTATTCTTAAAAAGCTCACTCTACATTGTACCTTTCTCTTACATATACTTGACTCTGATATCTCTATGGTACCGTGTCTATTTAATTGAAGTTTATAATAAAACATGTACATCATTCTAAACTTGGTAGAGAAATATATTTAAAACATTGTAATTTACAGAGAAATCAACATACTGTAAATACAGGCAGATTAAAGTTCATAAATAATAGAATACATGTCCACTTGATAAAGTTCTTGTACACTAGAATCATGCAATTGAACTTCTTAATACACTGATAAGAGTTAATTACTTGACATACGAGTAATCATCATTTGTACTTGTAAATTATTTGTACTTTCTTGGAAAACGTACACCTCAACCCAAATCTTGATTTGGGCATCACCACATCTCATACTGAGAACATTAATATCAAAATACTTGATTCATTGAACACCCTATCCTTAGGGTTTCATTTACCTCATGCACTTATCACATGGCTCTCATAAGGATTTCATGCGACATAAACATTCACTGAATAAAGACTACTATCAACAAATCATATAAAATCAATATATGTATGAAACCTTAGAACTGAGCTGAATTTAGGTTTCCATGCCATTCACTGAGATATCATGCATAAAGAATAAAATTGAATAAATAAAGTCTATCATGTCAAGAAAATCCCTTCAAATGGATTTCACGATATCTATTCATAAATATCAAACTTTCCTCACATTTAGGGTTTCACCCTCTTTACTGAGATATGAAATAGACACTATTCACCTTAAATGAAATCCAAGATAGTATCTGACATATATGTACTATAAATTCAGATAAACAATCATTCATAACCAAGGGAATCCAGATAAACAAATTTCTCTATTTAATTATACAGCAATTTCAGTCATAGACAAATTCCCTATATTTTAGTTTACTCTTATAACCTCTGTGAATACTTAAGAAATTCTTATTATAATGTATTGTATACATTTCTAATATGATTTTATCATCTGAAATTCATCCAAATAGAGGAATATTTCATTTCATATCATTTTGCAACAACTTAGATCAAATAGACAATTCAGGGTTTGTAGTCGCATACAAAGCAATTAAAGATTATGGATGATTTAACCAATTTTCGTGAAATATACTATTTAAAGGAAGTTCTCACTCATCCTAAGGTGTGAAAACACCTAAAAAATGCAGCTCGTCCCTGAAAATCTCGATCTCATATCAAATCCCTAGCAATTCACCCGATTCTTCTTCCTTTCAACTCGGAAACCCTAAAAATGAGGGATTATGAAGGAAGAGTGAGAAAAGGGGAAGTTTTGACACCATTTTGGATCAAATCAGAGGAGGAACGGAATTTTGACATGTGAGAGAAGATTCACCTTGAAACTATATCTAAAGAAGCTAAACTTACATGATTTCATCATTCCTCGGACCGCAAAACCCTAGGTCAACATATCTATCAATTTTCTCCTCTCAAACCCTAACTCTCCCTCTCTCTCCAGGATTTCATTTCTCTAGATTGAATCATGAATTATGAGATCTTCTTGTGTGTTAGGTTGACCGTATATAGCAATTGAGCTGCTTCGATCAATTGCACATTGATCCCTCACTATACTTTTTCTTATTTCAGCTGAATTTTCTGTCATAAAAATATTAGTGTAATTCGTCTACTGGTAAGGTATAAATGCATCAAAAAATTATGAACATTTTACATGTTGTTTATGATTTATTTTTAGATCTCCAGTTAAAATTTCAGATCATTTTAAGTTACCAATAAATAATTAAAAATAAAACACTACACTACTAAAAAGCACTCTGTCAGCATTTTGGTTGAAGTATAGTTCGACTGAGAACCACATTCAAAGAACACTCAAATTTTCTGAAAATTTTCTCCAATATGCATGATTGAATTATCCATATCATATCCAAAATTAAGTTAAATAAAAAATTTGTATAAAATATGAAAAATCATTTACCACACTGCTATCCTGATCAAATTACATATTCATGTACTATCAAAACCCTAATTTTTGCCGATTAGGGTTTACATTTCTCAAAGCCTAATTCTTCAAAATAAAATCATAGTTAGAGTTTATTATTAGGTTTGAAACATCACAATTGATCTACTGTCATTAATCAAGTCTAAATGATGTTCAATCTAATCAAGCATGTAATCATTCAGGTAAACCCTAGTTTACCAATTAAGCACAAATGTGGTCATTACAGTTATGCACCCTGAACCCCTGGTGATGAACCTCTTTATCCTACCTAGGCTCAAATATCTCTCAATGTGTCCCCCCCCCGGGACCTCATGGGTGAGAATAAAAAGGATGGCCCCTCTTGTCTAAGGCCTCAATATGTTGGAGAAAAAAACCTTCTTAAACTAATTTATAGAGATAGAGAACCATGTACCTCTCACAAGGCTCATGAGAAACTATGAAACCTCTAGATAACATAAAGGACTGCAAAACACTCTTTAAGAATTTCCACTCCGTCTAGTCAAAAGCATTGGACATGTCTACTTTGTAAATAACATTCTCCATAGGAGTTGATCCTTGGTTAAGATCATGCATTATTTCTTGAGCTAACCTTGATTTTCTCCTTTGTAGTGATTTTTGAAAAAAAAGTATCTTTCTCTCTAGATATCAACTTGGGTATGACTTGCACCAACCTAGATAGGATGACTTTAGATACAATCTTGACGCAGACATTTCTAATGTTATTGGGTCTAAAGTCACTCAATCCTGGAGGTGCCACTAATCGTTGGGATGAGAAATAGGTGCACACATCTAATCCATCTATGAGACCCCCCCCATTAATCACTATATGAGGTTAGTTTTCACAATGTCTCGTGAAAACTGATAAAAGGTAGTGGTGAAGCCATCAGGGCTTGGGGCACTATTGGTATCCATGATCATTATTATCTCTTCTACTTCTACTTATTAATCCTTTCTAAGGATTAATCTTAAGGTAATATTCAATGGCCATGTACTCTTTCTCTACCACACTATCGACAATGTTATTGTATTCATCTACACCATGTTTGAGGTTTCATTCAAAAATCTTGACGTAATATTCAACGACCTCACTCATGAAAAACCTCATTCCCTTATACTTACTCAACATCCTCTCTCATGATTGTCATGATAATAGATCTTCTCCTCCTACCCTTAATGTTAATGAAAACAATTGTTTTGTCTCCTTACTTAAGCCATTTAATGCTACATCATTCTCTCCCATAGTGTTCCTCCCACCTAACTAGAACCTTTATCATACTCTCCTCCGTGAATAGTATCTCTATTGTCATTTCCAGGTCTTTAGTTGTAAGGATGTTTAATTTAATTATTGGTATACCATTTCCGCGGCCCTAAACATCTCAAATATATCTTCAACCACCTCTTTATTCTAAGATTTTAGTAGTTGTTTGAGTTCTTTTGCTTCTCAAGATTTGATAGAAAGGATCCCCCAAGATTTTGAGGCCTTGTTCCTACTAATGAGGTCATTAATGCCTTCATGTAGCAACCACATCTTTATGATTTGGAATCATCTGGGAACCCTGGATCTCGTACCCATCTCAACACCAACAATTCATTTTATTATTCACATTCAAAACCACAAATTCAACCTTTAACATAACTAGTGATTCAAGACATAGGCCCTTAAGCCTACATAATGGACATATCTCTATCTATTAGTCTATCTATAAACATATAGATTCACATTTACTTGTATAATTTTTGTATTGTGAAAATCAATGAAAGCAAGGAAATGGCCCTAAAGTGGTTATGGTTGCTCTGTCCTAATCACTACAACCCCTCCCCAAACCATCTTTATGTAGAATAAATAATCTTGATAGACTGGTAGTAAGTTTACTTACTTAGCTTGTTATAAAAAACCAAGTAGAATAATATCCTAGAGATGTATAAGGAAGATCAATGACATAAGTCCATTCTCACATGACCCATTTCCATTATGTAATTTGTAAGGTTTGTAGTGTTCTGGCTGGCTTCTGATGTTTGGATTTCACTTGTTGGCATATTTAACATGCCTTAACCACATCTATATTCATGCATGGTAACCTTTAAAGGTCTTTTAGGTTCTTATACATTTAAATTTCTTCCTATATGCATGAGGAGGAAAATTCATTATGAGATAGGAAAAGGAATCAAATCAGATTATCAACCTAGCTAGGTTCTTCGGGAAAGAGAGCTACGCCCCAGAGAGGAGATGGATATTCAATCAAACATTTCCTATGTTCAAGCTATATCTTGAGAGAACATATCTTCATTCATTTTAGAATCAAAGAAGAGCCCTCCGCAATAAGCTTCACACAGAAGACCATCACCTTCATGAGCAAGATTGACTCCTTCGTTATGAGCTTGTATACATGCTTCTAAAGGCACTCGCTTAGAAAGAGCACCACGCACATTTCCTCCACCAAACAATAGTACGGGGTCATCTTCTAATATTGATGTCAGAGCTGGCATATGCCAAACATTTATACCCCCTGAAGCCCCACACATAAGACATGGCCCAATTTTGAGTGAGAAAGATAGAGCAACTCTGTTTCAATAGTTGAATCAAGTAATAATAATCAAGAAAGATAACCCAAAATCATGTCATGTTCCCCTTTCTTATTTACCTACTACTGTATTAGTGTTAAGTTGATGAATGGAAGTCCACCGCAACATCGATGTATGTCCTTCCTCTAAGATCATTTTTCTCATATCTACTAGATCAAGTAAATACAACCTTCCCTTGACAAATAATATTGTTCTTAGAGTAATGGATACCTTATGTCTTTCCCTCTTGCATTTCCTTCTTTGTATTCGAGACTATGGGACCCACACCATATTTTTGCATATTATGTTGTCCTAGTGTATGTTTTACTTATGATTCTGTCATTTCATCCTTGTTCTAAATCTACATGGTATTCATCTCTCACATATTAAAGAATGTATCTATTCTCATTCATGGATATGATACAACTCAGTTGGCATAGTACGTGATAAATTCTGACTGAGTGCATCTTCTGTCACATTGTCTTTCCTAAGCTGCTAATATATGGTGCAATCAAAGTCCTTGATTAGCTTAATCAATCATCAATTTATCATAATTATCTTTTTATATGTGATGATGTTCCTTTAATCTCTTATGATATGTGAACATATGTCTAGATTCACCATATAGGTAATGCAAACAAGATTTAAGAGCTTATACAACTACAACCAATTCTAGGTATGTGTTGGATAGTTATCCTCATGTTTCAAAATCTATTCAGAAGCATAAGAAATAAATTTCTTGCCTTGCATTAACACACAACCTATACCTTTCCTTGATGCATCATAGAACATCACATATCATTTCTCATTCTCATGTGGTGACAATGTTGGTGCCAAAGTGAGGTACTATTGTGGGCTCTGATCTCCAAACCATAACATAAACACGATTAAAACTTAGCGGAAGTGAATCGGTAATCAGCGGAAGACAAAAATCACGGGAAATTAAAACTTTTCGTGACAAGAGCTTGAATCCATAAAAGCTTCTTTCATAAAGAGAGATAAAGTGTTTACATATCAGGATAATTACTTCTCGAGTAATTATATACATCAAGATACAAAATCTCAAGATCACTATACAAAAGACTCCAAGACCTGAGAGTACAGAGGACACATAGGACTGACTCTAACTACACCATATGGTAGGACAATCTCTACCTGAGATTACTGCTGCCCCTGGTGCTGCTGCTGGGACTGATCACCTGTAAGCTGGTTCCTTCATCTCCGACGTCCACCTAAAAAGTTGAAGTCTACGGGGTGAGACAATTATACATAATTGTCCCAGCGAGAGTTATAACTCTTCGCCAGAAGCTTTATTATAACATCAAAGATTATTTTAAGCAATAAAGCCTTCAAAGTATTCTATAACAGTTGCAGGTATAACAAGATCTCTACAATTTAGGAGATATGGATAATATCAACATTATTGCAATGTAACATCAATCAACTAACTTGGAGTCATCTCTAACAAGTTATACTACATGGTTGATTATGTTTTACAAACAACATTATGCCCTGTGGAGATGAGGCTTACCACTCATACTCCAACTGATCGCTGAGAAGTCACATCAGTATCATACATAGGTCATTAAGAGAGCCGGATTCTCATGACCTTCACCTTCCTCAGTCAGTAATAGGATCACTTGTAGGACATCTCGTGTCTCTACTTAATATAGCTCACCAGGGTAAACTCGTCCTTCGCTATTCTAGAGTCACAGTGGCATTATGTACTCTCTTCGTCATCAGGAGGTTTCATATTTACCTACCACTGATACGGATATCTGTGCTGTCTTCATCATCAGGAGGTTTCATGTTTACCTACCACTGATACGGTATGGAATTATAGTGAAGGATGGATGGATTACACATCTACATCACTTTCCTACACTAGGATGTAAGGTTCTACACATCCATGTACCCCACATACTCAAAAGTATGTGCTCCAGGAGTTCCCTGAGGAAAACCTGTTTCACCATCATTTAATTTCTGACAATGATGGATCTATGATCAGGGCTCTACATTATACTTGATTAGTTAGGTACATTCAGTATTCTTTAACAGCATACATTGTTCTGCAAACAATAACAATAGCATAGCAGCTATATAAAAGAAGAATACTAAATGTAACAGGCCTAACTCATATCAATCATCATTTCTCATTATCCTCATCACAAGTCATCTCTAAGGCATGACCTTGATGGTATTCATGGCTCTCATAGCCCATTATCAGCATAGGATGCCACTGGCAAGGCATCAGATTACTTTACTTATCCATAAGGCTAACAACATGCCTTTAATGAATATAACATCAACATCCATACCTGGACATGATTACCTTCTTATCAGAACATGCATGGTTAATACATATGATAAAGGTAATACAACAATAAGGAATGTACTTCCTACTCTTGTCATAAGAGTTAAATCTTTAATTCAAATCAAATAGAGTTTAATACTCAAAAGCATGCCATTACCCTTGAATTAGGGTTTACTATTCACATTACATGTCATCACCCTTGAATTAGGGTTTACTATTCACATAAAGGTGAATTAAACTCATAACATCATCATGTATGAGTAACATCTTCATTGATGCTCTTGGATTAGTTAAAGGTTCATCATTTATCATAATTAGGGTTTCTATGATCTCACACAGGTGGATCATACCCTAATTATGCTCATTTCTGTGTATTGGGGATGCTTCAATTGAGTTCCCACTTAAAAAAAAATACTTTCTCTCTCTAGAAGTACTTTCTCTCTCATCATAAGGTTAGGTGATGTCAACATCATCCTAGATCAGGTCGGATTAAGTCATCATGGGCTAACATAGCCAAAAACATCACCATTATGTGATTTAGAGTTACTTTCTCTCTCTAGGGTAATTTCTCTCTCTAGAAGTACTTTCTCTTTCATCATACTAATGGTTGATGATAATATTAAACTAGATCAAGTTGGATAGAGTCATTATGACTAAAAACATCATTCTCATGTAATTAGAGTTTGAATTGAGCAAGGTATAACTCAATTGACCCTTCAGGGGTATTTTGGTAATTCCCCCCCCCATTGATCATCATTATGGTCAAAAACCTTAGTCAAAATAACCCCTTACTATCCTAGATTATCATTAGGGTTTGATTTGGGCAACATTGGACCATTTATATTATGAATTGATTGAAAGAAGTCAACTTGGAATCACATTGATTGATCATTAATCATCAATTGAGTTGAAATCGGTTGAAAGTGTTGACCGTTTGCCCACTTTGACTTTCCAAGACCGCGAGCCCCCTTAGGCTTCAAGACCGCGAGCCATCATGCATTCAAGACCACGAGCCATCATGCATCCAAGACCGCGAGCCATCATGCATCCAAGACCGCGAAGACTCCAATTGAGGTTAAGACCGCGAGGGTCATGAAGACCGTTTAGCTAGTTTGACCTCAGGACCACGAGGCCCTTCGCGGTCTTGAGACTGTGAGCCTCCTCTCGGTCTTGAGACCGTGAGCCCCCTCACTGTCTTGAGACCGCGAGCCCTCTCACGGTCTTGAGACCGCGAGGCTCTCATGGTCTCAGCCGCTTGGTCCTTCAATCAAGACTCAAAGATGCAACCGATAATGTCAATCGAGGTTGAAGCCTTCAAAAGGTCCCATCTATGTTGACCACCTATGGATTGGGTTAATTAAGGTTAGGCTTAACCAATTGGTCATTCAATTGACCCTCAATTGTTGACCAATTATGATTGAAATCGATTCAATTAGGATCTATCAATGTTCACCCATCAACACTCAACAATGTGCATCAACACAAGGTTGACCCTTCAATTGAGCTCCAATTGGGCCCAAACTTGGCCCAAACGGTCTTGAGGTCATGTGGGTGGACCCCACATGGTCTTGAGACCGTTTTCCCAAGATTTCATCAAAGTCTAAGGTGGTTTGATAGGGGTTGAACCATGATTGAACCACAAAACAGAATTTTGATTAAATTGATAACTTATTTGCAATTAGGTCCTCAATTGGTCAACTATCCTTGACCCCAGACCTCCAAACGGTCTTGGTTGATTGCCCTAGCGGTCTTGAGACCGTTTGTGTGACCCCTAAATGGTCTTGAGACCGTTTAGGTCAATCAACCCTAAAAACCCTAATTAGGTCACCATAATTTCAATACTTATTTCATCTAGGGTTAGCCCTAGTATTCACCCTTCAACTCTTAGCCCGTTTGGAATTAGACCATAAACTTGGTGAGTTGTTAATTAACATTATTTTGAACAGTAATCTCATACGGTCAACGCCTGGTCAACGACCTTACACGGTCTTGAGACCGTTTGCCCAAAAAGGCAATTTCAGACCGTTTGAGAATCAGGAATAAATTCAAATAAAATTGTTACTTAAAAAAGTCATATCTCCCGATTCCCTTGAAGTTAGCCTCCCAAATTTTGAGGGTAATTAGCCTATATAATTAGGAACAGATTTCTTATACGGTCCACGCCCGGTCAATGGGTCCAAACGGTCTTGGAGACCTTTTTCCCTGTCGCGGTCTCGAGACCGTTTGCTCACCTCGCGGTCTTGAGACCGAGAGAGAAAACTTTTGAGACCGTTTAAGGAAGTGAAAAGCGGTGGGTTTTTCTTGGAAATCACGCCTTCATCTCCTAGCTCAAGAACTGTACGAATATCCCATGGATTTGCTTGCAAAATAGCAGGGAAAAGTAGGGAAATACTAAGAGCTATCATCACAACGCATATAAAGATGCACATAGTAAAGCATGGGTTTAGAGTTATAAAACCTGCCTAAAGCTTGCTTCTTGAGCTCCAAGCTTTCAAGCTCCAAGCTCTAATGGCGTCCTTGAGTTCTTACAGGTTGTCCAAGGTGAAAGCTCCAAGGAAGGATGAAAAGAGACGGCTAGAAAGGTAGGGTTTCAAGAGTTAGCCATGAAGACGACCTTGAATTCGAGTTCTAACCATGGAATTAGGCAAGAAGAGGGGTTTAAACCTACCTTGCACCCCTTGGTCGTCCTCCTTAGCTCCAAGGCAGTCCTTGTTCGTCTTTGGTGAAATGAAACAGTAAGGGAACGAAGGGTGAGTTCCCTTGCAACTAAGGGAAGGAGAGCTTATATACATGGGGTAGGATTTTGATCATTAGTTCATAAGTTGTACATAATTCCAACTAGGTCCCTCCTTCTTTACTTGATCGTCCCTTCCTCTTTATTCTAAGGACAAACCTTCTCTTAAGGTCTTAGGAAAAGAAGGTAAAGGAGAGCAAGCTAATAATGAGGTACATGCATAAAGAAATATTGCACATATACCCTGATTATTCAATCACAAGACATATCTCATAACTTGATAATTCAATTGAGGTGACTCCCTCATCATTTCTTTTCTTAATGATGGCAAGAGTCTAAAAAGATACTTTAGATGACATATTTCACAATTTGGATTCCTTAATTTGGGTAAATTGCATTTTACCCCAAATTAGGGTTTCAAGCACTGGGATTGCTTCCACAGCTGCACCTTGGTGCCTTAGCTTGGGAAATCCCTCAAACTTTACCAAAAAGATTCTCATGATGTCTCAACATCAGAGGAACATCTCAACATGTGCAATTTGCAAGCTAACCCTGTTAACTGGGTAAATTGCACATAGGTCCATGTATATCAAAACAATGCTACAACTTTAAATAAAAAGGAGCAAATACTGAAATATATGTTTCTGAGAAACTTAATTACATGCTCAGAGTTAATCACAAGGATTTAACTACATATTTAGGCAAAACACCTAGGGTTGACTCATAACCCAGGTCAGGGATGTTACAAATTATCCACCCCTTACAAGGATTTCATCCCCGAAATCAATAAAACATACTACGAGAAAAGGGCAGGATACTTCCTTCTCATCTCATCCTCTAACTCCCAAGTGGCTTCTTCAATACCACGATGGTTCCAGAGGACTTTCACAAGACTTATATCTTTCTTCTTTGACTTTTTAATTCGTTTATCAAGGATTGACACTGGTCCCTCCTCATAGGATATGTCATCATTCAATTCTACTTCCATGGGTTGTAGAACTGACTCGGTGTCTGGGTGACATTTCTTCAACATAGAAATGTGAAACACAGGATGTAACCTCTGTAATTCTGGGGGAAGCTCTAGTTTATATGCTACATTTCCAATCCGTTCAATGATTGGATAAGGCCCCATATATCTAGGAGCTAACTTCCCTTTCCTTCCAAAACGAAGGACCCCTTTCCAAGGTGATACCTTAAGATACACTCTGTCTCCAACCTGGAACTCTAAGGGTCTACGACGTTTGTCAGCATAAGATTTCTGCCTATCCTGAGCAGTCTTAATCTTATGTTGTATAACTTTAATCTTTTCCGTGGTTTGCTGCACCAGGTCAGGACCTAACAACTGGTGCTCACCAGTCTCAAACCAACACAAGGGTGATCTACAACGTCTACCATATAAGGCTTCATAAGGTGCCATATCAATACTATGCTGATAGCTATTGTTATAGGCAAACTCTATCAAGCTTAGGTGTAGATCCCAACTTCCGGTGAATTGGAGAACACATGCTCGTAACATGTCTTCTAAGGTTTGTATGGTCCTTTTCGACTGTCCATCAGTCTGGGGATGAAAGGCCGTACTAAACCTTAGCTTAGTGCCTAAGGCTTTGTGCAACTGTTCCCAAAAACGACGGGTAAACTGAGGACCTCTGTCAGAAACTATTGTGATAGGAACTCCGTGGAAACGCACTATCTCTTGAACATACAACTCTGATAACCTTTCAGCAGAATAGGTTGTTTTGACAGGTAAGAAATGTGCTGTCTTAGTCAACCTATCAACAATTACCCAAATGGAATCATGTCCTTTGCTTGTCTTGGGTAGGCCAACAACAAAGTCCATGGTCACATGGTCCCATTTCCACTGTGATATGGGTAAAGGTTGCATTGTTCCTGCAGGCTTCTGGTGTTCAGCTTTAACTTGCTGACACACGGGACACCTCAGAACAAACTCTGCAACGTCCTTTTTCATCCCAGACCACCAATACAGACCCTTCAAATTCCGATACATCTTGGTGCTCCCTGGATGCATAGCATACATGGAAGAATGGGCTTCTTCCAGGACTAACTTCCTCAAGTTGTCCACATCCGGCACTATCATTCTTTCATTATAACAAGCTACTTGATCTTTTGAGTCATGAAAACCATCTTGCTTCTCATTTCCATACTCAGATCTTATATGTTGAACTGCAGCATCACCTAGCTGTGCCTCTTTAATCTGCTCCCTTAGAGTAGGTTTAATATGCATCTCAGCCAACAAACCGGCTAGCAATGACACCTTCAACTGTACATTGTCTTGCCTTAAAGAGATAAGCATATCTCTTCTAGAGCATACTAAAGAGTTTAGTTGTGCTCTATTCATGATTGATGTTGCTGATTTCCTACTCAAGGCATCTGCAACAACATTGGCCTTGCCTGGATGGTAATCAATTGTACAGTCGTAGTCCTTGATTAATTCCATCCAGCGACGTTGCCTCATGTTGAGCTCATGCTGAGAGAAAATATACTTAAGGTTTTTGTGGTTTGTGAAAATCTGGAATGTTTCTCCGTAGAGATAATGCCTCCAGATCTTCAAGGCATGAACCACAGCAGCTAACTCCAAATCGTGTGTTGGATAATTCTCCTCGTGTTTCTTAAGCTGTCGGGAAGCAAAAGAAATCACTTGTTTATCCTGCATCAACACACATCCTATTCCATTTTTGGAAGCATCACAGAAAACTATATACCCTTTTCCTTGTTCAGGTAGCACTAGTACAGGTGCACTTGTCAACCTCTCTTTCAGCAGTTGGAAAGATTGTTGACACTTATCACTCCAAGAAAAAGGAACCTCTTTCCGGGTTAACTTGGTCAAAGGTAAAGCTATAGAACTAAAGTTCTTAATGAACCTTCGATAATAGCCAGCTAACCCCAAGAAACTTCGAATATCCGTCGGTGTCTTCGGTTGTTCCCATTGTAGAATAGATTCTACCTTTGTAGGGTCAACACGAATTCCCGAGGCGGATATTACATGTCCAAGAAAAGATACCTCCACCAGCCAGAACTCACACTTGCTAAACTTAGCGTACAGCTTATGTTCTCTTAGCAAGGTCAAAGCTTGGCGAAGATGCTGCTCATGCTGCTGAGCATCCCTACTATAAATCAGAATGTCATCTATGAAGACGACAACACACTGATCAAGGAAAGGTCGAAAAACTCTATTCATGAGTTCCATGAATGCAGCTGGTGCATTGGTTAGTCCAAACGACATAACCGTGAACTCATAGTGACCATATCTTGTCCTAAAGGCAGACTTGGATATGTCACTATCCTTAATACGGAGTTGATGATATCCAGACCTCAAGTCTATCTTTGAAAAGAGTGTTGCACCACGCAACTGGTCAAAGAGATCATCAATCCTCGGCAGAGGATACTTATTCTTTATTGTTACTTTATTGAGTTGTCTGTAGTCAATGCACAACCGCATTGACCCATCTTTCTTTTTAACAAACAAGACCGGAGCACCCCAAGGTGAAGTACTCGGTCGGATAAAACCTCTCTCAAGTAGCTCTTGAAGCTGTTTCTTGAGTTCTGCCATCTCGACAGGCGCCATCCTATACGGAGTTTGAGCTATGGGTTTCGTATCTGGGATCAGATTAATTTCAAAATCAATCTCCCGAGGTGGTGGTATACCAGGAAGTTCTTCAGGAAACACATCCTCGAATTCCCTGACTATGGGAACTTCAGCAGGATTGGTCTTTCCTTGGTAACATCTACCACATGGGCTAAGAATGCATAACATCCTTGCCTCAACAGCTTATCAGCAACCATAGCTGACACAAGACAGGTGGGCAAAATCTTTCTTTCACCTTGAAAGATCCATGTGTTGCTTTCATCAGCAAACACAGCTAACTTGGACTCACAATCCAAGACAACTCTATACCTTTCTAAGGTATCCATCCCAAGGATTATATCAAATCCCTGCATATCAAGTAGTATAAGATCCACTTGAATGCGATGGTCAGAAAAGAAAAGGATGCAGGGAGAACATACCTCCTGCAAAACGGCAGACCCACTCAACGGAGTCTCTAACAACAAACTATCCACTCTATGACTAACAGTCACATTGCAGTTATGAATCACTTCACGAGTGATGAAAGAGTGCGTAGCACCCGGATCAATCAGAACAGATACATCACAGGATATAGACATATTAGAATATAAAAGTTTCATCTGACCTGCCACTACCTGTGGATTGACCACTGCCTCAGGTGGGTTCATAGCATAGAACCTCGCAGTCACCTGGTGTTGAGGTGGTGCTGATGTTCCAGCTTGAGACGCTTGTCCACGTCCTCGAGCTGCTCCTTGATGTTGTCTATTCTGAGATCCCTGTTGATTCTGTCTCGGGGTTTGTTGTGTCACACCGACAACCCTAGAACGGCAATCCTTCATCAAGTGTCCCACCTTACCACAGTTGTAGCAACTCTTCTCCTGTTGTTGTGGTCTGGGTGGTCCAGTAACTGACACTGATGTAGAACTGTGCGTCCCTTGAAGCGGTTGACTCCGTCCTCTACCTCTGCTTGGTGTCCATTGAGTTTGAAAACTCAATATGGGTGGTGGAGGGTTAGGTGCAGAGAATCTTGGTTTCTTAGAATCCCTAGATGAAGAACCCTGAAACTGTGGATATCTTTTATGGGTTTGTCTTTTCTCAACCACAGATCTCTCTATCCTTCGGACTGACTCAACGAAGGTAGAGAATCTCTCTCTGTTTTCTAAGGCAGACACAGGGGTTGACATATCAGAATTCAAACCCTTCTCAAATCTTCTGATTCTTTCCTCGTCCGTAGCAGCCATGTGCGGACAGAATCGCAACAACTCCATGAACTTAGCTTCATACTCACTAATGTTCATCATACCCTGCCTTAGTTTCTCAAACTGAGAGATCTTCTCATCTAGGAAGGTCTTTGGAAAATATCTATTGATAAATTCCCGACGAAACTCTTCCCATGAGAACTCTACTCCAGATCTCTTCTGCTCTTCCATATTCCACCAGTGACCAGCACTGCCTTTGAGAAGATAGACAACATGTCTAACCTTCTCAGCTTCCGGAATCATAAGAATCCTGAAAGCCTTCTCCAACTCTGTCAACCATAAGTCAGCATCTGCAGGGTCGGCAGTTCCGAAGTACTCGGTAGCTCCGACACGACGAAGTCATTCGAATGTATTACCAATACCTTGTGCTTCAGGCTGGACAGGTGCCCTGGGTGTAGGAATGGGCATCCTATCGGTTATATGTGTCATGGCAGTCATGAACTGCCCAAAAATTGTCTGTACAGCTGGATCACTCATGTCAGCTGGGTCGAACTGGGGTGGCTCTCTTGGCGACTCAGGTGCAGGTTGTTCTATTCTCAGAACTCTTGCACCGCCTTGAGGTGCACTAGCACTACTCTCTGCCACGTGCTCATCATGATGTTCTGACATTCTTATGTATCTTCTTCTCCGGAGGAGCAGAAGATTCTATTAGATGAGGAAGGAGTACTAAAGGTAAACTCGACATCCTAAGTCCTATGCCTCTGTAGACTCAACTGAACCTGGAGCTCTGATACCACTAGTTGTGGGCTCTGATCTCCAAACCATAACATAAACACGATTAAAACTTAGCGGAAGCGAATCGATAATCAGCGGAAGACAAAAATCACGGGAAATTAAAACTTTTCGTGACAAGAGCTTGAATCCATAAAAGCTTCTTTCATAAAGAGAGATAAACTGTTTACATCTCAGGATAATTACTTCTCGAGTAATTATATACATCAAGATACAAAATCTCAAGATCACTATATAAAAGACTCCAAGACCTGAGAGTACAGAGGACACATAGGACTGACTCTAACTACACCATATGGCAGGACAATCTCCACCTGAGATTACTGCTGCCCCTGGTGCTGCTGCTGGGACTGATCACCTGTAGGCTGGTTCCTTCGTCTCCGACGTCCACCTAAAAAGTTGAAGTCTACGGGGTGAGACAATTATACATAATTTTCCCAGCGAGAGTTATAACTCTTCGCCAGAAGCTTTATTATAACATCAAAGATTATTTTAAGAAATAAAGCCTTCAAAGTATTCTATAACAGTTGCAGGTATAACAAGATCTCTACAATTTAGGAGATATGGAGAATATCAACATTATTGCAATGTAACATCAATCAACTAACTTGGAGTCATCTCTAACAAGTTATACTACATGGTTGATTATGTTTTACAAACAACATTATGCCCTGTGGAGATGAGGCTTACCACTCATACTCCAACTGATCGCTGAGAAGTCACATCAGTATCATACACAGGTCATTAAGAGAGCCGGATTCTCATGACCTTCACATTCCTCAGTCAGTAAGAGGATCACTTGTAGGACATCTCGTGTCTCTACTTAATATAGCTCACCAGGGTAAACTGGTCCTTCGCTATTCTAGAGTCACAGTGGCGTTCTGTACTCTCTTCGTCATCAGGAGGTTTCATATTTACCTACCACTGATACGGATATCTGTGATGTCTTCATCATCAGGAGGTTTCGTGTTTACCTACCACTGATACGGTATGGAATTATAGTGAAGGATGGATGGATTACACATCTACATCACTTTCCTACACTAGGATGTAAGGTTCTACACATCCATGTAGCCCACATACTCAAAAGTATGTGCTCCAGGAGTTCCCTGAGGAAAACCTGTTTCACCATCATTTAATTTCTGACAATGATGGATCTATGATCAGGGCTCTACATTATACTTGATTAGTTAGGTACATTCAGTATTCTTTAACAGCATACATTGTTCTTCAAACAATAACAATAGCATAGCAGCTATATAAAAGAAGAATACTAAATGTAATAGGCCTAACTCATATCAATCATCATTTCTCATTATCCTCATCACAAGTCATCTCTAAGGCATGACCTTGATGGTATTCATGGCTCTCATAGCCCATTATCAGCATAGGATGCCACTGGCAAGGCATCAGATTACTTTACTTATCCATAAGGCTAACAACATGCCTTTAATGAATATAACATCAACATCCATACCTGGACATGATTACCTTCTTATCAGAACCTGCATGGTTAATACATCTGATAAAGGTAATACAACAATAAGGAATGTACTTCCTACTCTTGTCATAAGAGTTAAATCTTTAATTCAAATCAAATAGAGTTTAATACTCAAAAGCATGCCATTACCCTTGAATTAGGGTTTACTATTCACATTACATGTCATCACCCTTGAATTAGGGTTTACTATTCACATCAAGGTGAATTAAACTCATAACATCATCATGTATGAGTAACATCTTCATTGATGCTCTTGGATTAGTTAAAGGTTCATCATTTATCATAATTAGGGTTTCTATGATCTCACACAGGTGGATCATACCCTAATTATGCTCATTTCTGTGTATTGGGGATGCTTCAATTGAGTTCCCACTTTAAAAAAAAAATAATTTCTCTCTCTAGAAGTACTTTCTCTCTCTAGAAGTACTTTCTCTCTCATCATAAGGTTAGGTGATGTCAACATCATCCTAGATCAGGTCGGATTAAGTCATCATAGGCTAACATAGCCAAAAACATCACCATTATGTGATTTAGAGTTACTTTCTCTCTCTAGGGTACTTTCTCTCTCTAGAAGTACTTTCTCTTTCATCATACTAATGGTTGATGATAATATTAAACTAGATCAAGTTGGATAGAGTCATTATGACTAAAAACATCATTCTCATGTAATTAGAGTTTGAATTGAGCAAGGTATAACTCAATTGACCCTTCAGGGGTATTTTGGTAATTCCCCCCCCATTGATCATCATTATGGTCAAAAACCTTAGTCAAAATAACCCCTTACTATCCTAGATTATCATTAGGGTTTGATTTGGGCAACATTGGACCATTTATATTATGAATTGATTGAAAGAAGTCAACTTGGAATCACATTGATTGATCATTAATCATCAATTGAGTTGAAATCGGTTGAAAGTGTTGACCGTTTGCCCACTTTGACTTTCCAAGACCGCGAGCCTCTTTCTAACTCCAAGACCGCGAGCCCCCTTAGGATTCAAGACCGTGAGCCATCATGCATTCAAGACCGCGAGCCATCATGCATCCAAGACCGCGAGCCATCATGCATCCAAGACCGCGAAGACTCCAATTGAGGTTAAGACCGCGAGGGTCATGAAGACCGTTTAGCTAGTTTGACCTCAGGACCGCGAGGCCCTTCACGGTCTTGAGACCGCGAGCCTCCTCTCGGTCTTGAGACCGTGAGCCCCCTCACTGTCTTGAGACCGCGAGCCCTCTCACGGTCTTGAGACCGCGAGGCTCTCATGGTCTCAGCCGCTTGGTCCTTCAATCAAGACTCAAAGATGCAACCGATAATGTCAATCGAGGTTGAAGCCTTCAAAAGGTCCCATCTATGTTGACCACCTATGGATTGGGTTAATTAAGGTTAGGCTTAACCAATTGGTCATTCAATTGACCCTCAATTGTTGACCAATTATGATTGAAATCGATTCAATTAGGATCTATCAATGTTCACCCATCAACACTCAACAATGTGCATCAACACAAGGTTGAACCCTTCAATTGAGCTCCAATTGGGCCCAAACTTGGCCCAAACGGTCTTGAGGTCATGTGGGTGGACCCCACATGGTCTTGAGACCGTTTTCCCAAGATGTCATCAAAGTCTAAGGTGGTTTGATAGGGGTTGAACCATGATTGAACCACAAAACAGAATTTTGATTAAATTGATAACTTATTTGCAATTAGGTCCTCAATTGGTCAACTATCCTTGACCCCAGACCTCCAAACGGTCTTGGTTGATTGCCCTAGCGGTCTTGAGACCGTTTGGGTGACCCCTAAACGGTCTTGAGACCGTTTAGGTCAATCAACCCTAAAAACCCTAATTAGGTCACCATAATTTCAGTACTGATTTCATCTAGGGTTAGCTCTAGTATTCACCCTTCAACTCTTAGACCGTTTGGAATTAGACCATGAAACTTGGTGAGTTGTTAATTAACATTATTTTGAACATTAATCTCATACGGTCAACGCCTGTTCAACGACCTTACACGGTCTTGAGACCGTTTTCCCAAAAAGGCAATTTCAGACCGTTTGAGAATCAGGAATAAATTCAAATAAAATTGTTACTTAAAAAGGTCATATCTCCCGATTCCCTTGAAGTTAGCCTCCCAAATTTTGAGGGTAATTAGCCTATATAATTAGGAACAGATTTCTTATACGGTCCATGCCCGGTCAACGGGTCCAAACGGTCTTGGAGACCGTTTTCCCTGTCGCGGTCTCGAGACCGTTTGCTCACCTCGCGGTCTTGAGACCGAGAGAGCAAACTTTTGAGACCGTTTAAGGAAGTGAAAAGCGGTGGGTTTTTCTTGGAAATCACGCCTTCATCTCCTAGCTGAAGAACAGTACGAATATCCCATGGATTTTCTTGCAAAATAGCAGGGAAAAGTAGGGAAATACTAAGAGCTATCCTCACAACGCATATAAAGATGCACATAGTAAAGCATGGGTTTAGAGTTATAAAACCCACCTAAAGCTTGCTTCTTGAGCTCCAAGATTTCAAGCTCCAAGCTCTAATGGCGTCCTTGAGTTCTTACAGGTTGGCTAAGGTGAAAGCTCCAAGGAAGGATGAAAAGAGACGGCTAGAAAGGTAGGGTTTCAAGAGTTAGCCATGAAGATGACCTTGAATTCGAGTTCTAACCATGGAATTAGGCAAGAAGAGGGGTTTAAACCTACCTTGCACCACTTGGTCGTACTCCTTAGCTCCAAGGCAGTCCTTGGTCGTCTTTGGTGAAATGAAACAGTAAGGGAACGAAGGGTGAGTTCCCTTGCAACTAAGGGAAGGAGAGCTTATATACGTGGGGTAGGATTTTCAACATTAGTTCATAAGTTGTCCATAATTCCAACTAGGTCCCTCCTTCTTTACTTGATCGTCCCTTCCTCTTTATTCTAAGGACAAACCTTCTCTTAAGGTCTTAGGAAAAGAAGGTAAAGGAGAGCAAGCTAATAATGAAGTACATACATAAAGAAATATTGCACATATACCCTGATTATTCAATCACAAGGCATATCTCATAACTTGATAATTCAATTGAGGTGACTCCCTCATCATTTCTTTTCTTAATGATGGCAAGAGTCTAAAAAGATACTTTATATGACATATTTCACAATTTGGATTCCTTAATTTGGGTAAATTGCATTTTACCCCAAATTAGGGTTTCAAGCACCGGGATTGCTTCCACAGCTGCACCTTGGTGCCTTAGCTTGGGAAATCCCTCAAACTTTTCCAAAAAGATTCTCATGATGTCTCAACATCAGAGGAACATCTCAACATGTGCAATTTGCAAGCTAACCCTGTTAACTGGGTAAATTGCACATAGGTCCATGTATATCAAAACAATGCTACAACTTCAAATAAAAAGGAGCAAATACTGAAATATATGTTTCTGAGAAACTTAATTACATGCTCAGAGTTAATCACAAGGATTTAACTACATATTTAGGCAAAACACCTAGGGTTGACTCATACCCAGGTCAGGGATGTTACAACTATGATGTGTAAAGCTATGATCAAACAACTTTTATAGTTCTTATTGAATTCCCTAATTTCAAGTGGTGCCATCTGATAGGGTGTTAATGCTATTGGAAAGGTCCTAAGATAAAGGTTCATCTTAAACTTTTTCTCCCTTAATGGTAGAACACCCAGTACTTCTTTAGGAAAGACAATGGTAAATTGAGAACTATGAGTGGTGTGTTTGTGATACAACATGGGAAATATATTTTATACATGATTGAATACAAGCTACTTCTCTACGTAGCAAGGCTCAAAGATTCAATTTTTCAACCAATCACATCATCATTTCTACTTGCAAGTGTACAAGTTTAGATGTAGTGGAGTTAGGTTCTTTCACATGTTCTCAGATTTTGAACGCCAAACTACAACCAACTTTATATTAGAAAGTTCAATTTTGGGATATAAAAGAGTTATATGATTTTTTTAAACTAGATATATGATAATAATTAATTATGTGCATTTTACATACCTATTTTCACCCTTCATTTCCCTTATTATCATAGGCATACATAAATATTCCATCATTTATATTCATGTTTTTCCTTGTTGACTTAAATAAATAACAAATTCTCTTTTTCTTGTAGAAAAACCATCCATTACCATATGGGAATCTAAACAATTGGATACTGGCATCAAAAACTAGTAATTGATGTAATACACTATTCTTAGACCAGCCATCGAAAGCTATCTATTGATGTCCTAGTGAGCCTAAAACCAATAGTTCTCCATGATTTGCAAAGTCTCTACAACCTCCCGCTCTTGTTTGTTTCACAAACCTTCACCTATAGATGGTTCTACTTAATGTGCTTACTGAAGGCTCGGTCTCTCTAACCATTGACACCCAAAGGTTCTCCTGTTGGACTCACCTACTTAAGACCCAACTGGCCTCACCTACTCATGGCTCAACATGTTGTGCCTACTGACGGACTAGCAAGATCCACTTATCAATGGCCTAACGGGCCTTACCTACTGATGGCTAAGTAGGCTTTGCCTATTGATACCCCAGCATGCTCCTCCTATTGATGGCTAAGTAGATCCTCATTTATTTATGGATGTCTTGCAAGCCACCATCGTCATGGACTGCTAAATGTGTGCCCAAAGGCATGCTCTGAGTGAATTTTGGATGCAAGTAAAGTATAATCACAAGTGCCTCGAGCACCACACCAATTCATACAAAATAGGGACCCCATACTATGTGAAGAGCACCTTTAGTCTGATGGTTAACTACTTCCTAGATATCCATCCACAATCGACCTTCATAAGATCAAGTACAAGAGTCTGAGATTTTCATTTGACCTATAGTGACCAAGGATGAGAGTCCAAGGTCTCCCACTATAACCTCTCACTTCTATTAGCTTCAATGACACTCTTTGAAAGAAGAAGGATGAGTGGAGATACCACCTTTATCTACGTTGTTATCATTGAGAAGAAGGAGGTCATCATAAACCATTAGTACTCTTGTGGATACTATTTGTAGTCTTTTCTTCCTTCTTCCTTATCTTGTACATCTCCTTCCATCCATCCAACTTTTTATGGATTCCTTCATGTGTAAATATGTATTGTCTTTGATTATCATGAATGGCTATACCTTTTTCTTAGGTTAGGAATCTCCATTAAGGATCTCAGAACATGTAAATAATTATATCAATTGATTTTATATACTCTTAGCAATGTTTATCTCCATACTCTTTTTCTTTAACGCTTCACTTGCATGATTAGATATCATCTTGTGTTGTTTGTTTGCTAATGCCTCAAAAGAGTATAGTCTTAGTTCATGTCTAGAGTTATGAAGTAGTATGAATACATGAAAATGTTGGAATACTAAATTTAATGATCATATGGCTTGACTTTCAATTGTATGTTTTCCATCTCACGAGAGAGACTCTCATATGATCTAGATATAACTCGATCTCAAGAGAGAGGGAATAGACACTAATGATGATTTCTTATAAACTATAATAAGGGTGTACAATTGTTGTGAGTACTGCATGTTGGTGAGAGACCTTAATGGTGAAACCCAATCCAATTTTTATACATATCTTCAAAAAATAATAAAAGATCCAAGTTCTATCTTGAATTTTTAATATAAAATTACTTTACTTTTCTTATCTATATCTTTGTTATGATATATCAATCTGTAAGGCACACATTTCTCTTTTTTGTTAGATGTAATTATTCCAAGACCTTAAGTCCTACACACTTGCCAACCATTGTTCATGTGTTTGACCTTATTTAATACAAAGATCTATTTTATCATTGAGGGCATATAAGTATTAGGTATATATATATAAATCTTATTACTCTAGATTCGCCTTCATTTTGGGTGCGAGATCTAAGGAGATCAACTTTTGGCACTGATGTCGGGACAAGGCTATCGACAACTGTTAAGGACGCAAGGTCTACTTAGGCTATGTCAGTGCCTTAAGCCTAGAAATAGACTTAATTGCAAACATTGTTAGATTCGATAATGTTACATATCTCAAAAACTCATTAATGTGTTTGGTTTCTAATCTTGACCCGTGTGATTTCTTTTTAGGAGCTTAGGGTGAATCACATCTCTTTTCATTCACTAAGGAAGTCATGGCTTCTCAAGGTGTTAGAAGAGGGTGTGGGAATGAAAACATAAACGATTCACCTCTCGAGGTTCCACCTGGTGGTCAAGGTGCAGGGGACAATGGAAACAACCCACCTAATGGTAGTGTGTCTCTCTGGTCCATGGCTAACACTCATGCCAATGAGACGAGACAACCAGGTGTCCTCCACTTCGATGTTGCCAACTTTGAACTAAAACCTACTTCTCTAAATATTGCTCAATGACAAACTTTCATGGGAAACTCACTCAGTGATAACCATATCACCACTCGAACACCTTGTAAAACATATGTGACACTCTCAAGAATTTTAAGTTTTTTCTAAGGGAGAAGGCCCTCACTTGGTATCTAGGTGTTAAGGATAGGAGTCTTCAAGGTTGGGATCCCTTAGTTGATGCATTCGTCACCAAGTTTTACCTTATTCAGAAAATCATACGTTGTATAAATAAGATCACTAGGTTCATGCAGAAGCCTAGTGAGAACTTGAGTGAAGCCTAGGAATGATATCAAGAGTGCCAAAAAGATTTCCCTCACCATAATATGATGAGGAATACATGGTGACTACCTTCTACAATGGGTAACTCCAAGTGATACTGTAAGGACCCTGACCTGCGTTTAAGGTTGACCCTGTTTGTTTTGCTTAATCTTGGTGCCTTGATGTTTGCTAATCACCTCTAAGTGGTGATTAGGGTTTTGTTGTTCTTTGTTGAGAGTTTGAGGGGCTACTTGCAAATAACACAAGTCTAGGGTTTTGTCTGCAAGTTTGCCATCTTGTGAGATGTTTCCCTCTCTTTGCTTCCTCTAGGGTTGAGAGGAAGGCTTGGGCTTGTTGTTTGAGTTTCTTGGGCCTTGCTTGAGCTTGTTTGGGCCTTGAGGTGCTTTGTTTGGGCTTGCTTGAGCCTTGTGTCGGCCAAGTGAAGCATGTGTCGCCCTAGGTTGGCCTATGTCGCCCAAGGAAGAGTGTGTGTCGACCTAGAGGTGGTGTGTCGACCTGGAGTAGTGTGTGTCGCCCAGCAGAGCTGCTAGTTGTGTCGCCCATGTTGCTTGGTCCAACCTTGACCATGTTTGGTGGACACTTGGTGTATATCTTTGACAAGTGTCTCTTGGCTTGCTAGTGTGTTGGCTTGAACCCTAGGACAAGTGTCCCTTGGGTGGATGACACTTAGCATTGATCTACCTTGGTTTCTCCTCCCCTTCTTTCTATATATGTGGCTCTTTCCCTTGCCTTAGCTTCCTTTGCTCTTTTGGTCTCCCCTCCACCTTGAGTGCACGACACCCCTCTCTTCTCTTGCTTGTGTCATCCGAGACACCCTCCTGGAGTTGCAGTGGTGGCCGAGACACCCTCTTGGAGAAGCTTTGGTAAACAACATCCCTTGGAGCTTGAAGTGCATCTTCTTCCTTGGAGCTTGGAGCTTAAGGCGGGTTGCATAACTTCTAACCCTAACTTCTTTACCTATTGTTCTTGTTCTTGTTCATAGACTAGTAGCTTAGACTTTTACCTTGCTTATGTACCTTTGGTGGCCGATCCCCCTTTAGGGTTTAGGGTTCCTTTATATACCTTGCTTTCTAGGATTTGAGTTTCCTTGTGTTGGAGGTTGAAGATGACCCTTGTTGGGCGACATCCTCTCTTGCCTTGATGATGGGCGATATCCTCCCTTGGTTTGGGTGTGTTGGGTGACACCCTTGTTCTTGTGATGGGAGACATAGTGGTGTTCCTTGTGTTGGTCGACATGGTGACCATGTTGGGCGACATGGTCCTTGTGATAAGCAACACCCTTGTTATTGAGTTGGGAAAGACCCTCCCTTGTCTTGGTGTTGGGTGAGATGGGTACCTTGTGATGGGCAACATGGTGAGTGCTCTTGTGTTGGGCGATAGGTCAAGTAGTAAGGAGTTGGCCGATATGGTGGAGTTGGCCGTTGGATGTTGTTGGGCGATACATCTTGAGGTGTTGGCCGATATAGCTTTGTAAAGCTTGATGGTTGTTGGTGTCGGACGACATGGCCATATGTGGCTTACCCCCTTATGCTGACCGATAGGGTTATGCTTGGTGTGCTGGCCGATAGCCCTAATGGCCAATAGCCATGTTGGGCGACAGCCTTGGGTAGTGATGGCCGATAGGGTTGGTGTGTGTGTGTCGGCCGATAGGCCATGATAGGTTTTAGTGAGGGTGGATAAGAGTTATGGTGAGAGTCTTGTAATCCTATAGTAGGTCCTTTGTGTTATGGAAGTGGATGTTTATGCTTAATGATGGTGGTGTCTTGTTAGTGATAACAACAATGAATGTGATGCCTTGATTAGTAATGATAATGATACTAATGATAATGTTGTAGATAGCAATGATAATTAATAGTCGTGTGATGATGGTAAGGCTTTGCTAGTAATGGAAGTAATAATGTCGATTAATGATGGTAATAATGTTGCTAAGTGATAGTTACATTAATAGTTGGCTTAATGACATGACAATAAAGATAATAGTGGATGATAATGCTGATAATATTAATGATGATGATGATGGTAGTAGTGATGATAATGAGGAAGGTAATGGTAATAAGATGCATGATGTGATCCTTATGATTATTTGTTAATAATAAAAAAGATGATAGTAATAATTTTGATCATAATAATGATGGCAATAATGATAGTAATGATATGCATGAAGTATCATTGTACTTAATTGTTAAATGAGAATGGTGTTAGTTACACTAAGAGCTTGCTTAATGATATGATAATAATGATGTTAGTGGATGATGACAGTAATGTTAGTAGTAACAATAATACTGGCTCTTTGTATTTCATATGACATCTTACTCGATGTAAACATCTTGATTATTCATATAATCCCAAGATAAGGATAAGTATAGGTATGATTTGTTAATGATGTGCTTATTATGTAATATTATCAATATATTTTTAGATTTCAGCATGCCATATACCTATCTTCCACAGTCTAACCGTTAGCACACTATTAATTATACCTTCTATGTTATATACATATCTTCTACATTATATGTGATGTTAGCTTATCTATACTCAGTAAGACAGAAACATTAATGTCAGTAATGTGATTTGGTACTTATCTGAATATATCTATATTTATAAGCTTATATCAAATATGAATATGTTGTTAGCTACTGATTTAATATATTCTTAGCTACTTATTAGGATGTTGAACTTTTTTGTCGATCTGTTGGCACCATTCATCAGACATCATGTGCCTACACGCCTCAACAGAACGGAGTTGCTGAACAGAAAAATAGGCATTTACTTGAAGTTACTAGAACTATTATGCCGCATTCCAATGTTCCAAAACAGTTTTGGCCTGAAGTTGTTCTCATTGTTTGTTTTCTGATTAATCACATGCCCTCATCTATTACTGGGAACCAAATTCCGGTTCAGGTTTTACAACCCCAACTTCCCATTTTTTCTGTTCCTCCAAGGATATTTGGGTCAAACTGTTTTGTTCATCTACTTGGACCAAATCATGATAATTTGTCTCCTAGAGATGAAAATTGCATTTTTCTTGGATATTCACGTACTCAAAAAGGATATCGGTGCTATAGTCTTGCTAGGAAGTGGTTCACGAGAAATGATGTGGTTTTCTTTGAAAATACTCCGTTCTATTCTGCTAAAGGGAAAAATCTCAGTTCTGATATTATTTTAGCACCTCTACATGTTATTAAGGATTCTACTTCTGCTATATAGCCTGCTGAGACTACGTCTCCACCTCTTAATTGTTTATCAACGCAAGAATCGACAACCGCATTCTACTCCTCCTGAAGACCCCCCCAACAGTCAGCTAATCTTCTCCTCTAGAAGGTCCTACGCCAGCTGAGGTAACTTCTGATCTGCATCTGCCTATTGTACTTCGAAAAGGCACTCGTTCATGCACATCTCATAGTATTGTTGATTCTGTTTCTGATCACCAAATAGTGTAAATGACAAGTATGGTATCTCTAATATCATCTTGTAATCATAAGTATGGTTCTTATGTTGAATCTACGATTATTGTGTATCCTAACCATGCAGGTGATGAGTAGCCATGAAAGGGCTATGAGACATATATGATGAATAACATCACTTGATGATTATTCTATGAGATTGTATGAATGATGTGTTTGTTCCACGATGATGATGTGAGCCTTGAGAGGCAGTGACAGTACATGATGAGGGATTGAGATCCCATAGTATGTGATGATCCTCGAGATGGATCTGGATGGTTGGCAAGAGGCCAAGTGGTAACATGTGATGTGGGATCCTTGTAATGGATCAGGTTGATGTGGTTTCCATAATGAATATAATGTAGTTTACTTTCCATTATATCTTGCATGTTATACAACTTGGTTGAATCCTGCAATCCATCTAAAAGATACTAATTAATCACAGTGAAATATATCATGTAGTTTTCCCTGGCCATAGATCCATCATCGTCAGGACTTGATGATGGTGAAACAGATTCTCCTACGGGTTAACCTGGAAGCGCATATTGTTGAATATGTGTAGGTTGCTCCTAGCCTGAAAATGAGGAGGTAGGAGTGTAACTTCGGTTACAGACTCAAATACGTAAAAAGAGCATGGTGAACATGCTCATGGCTCAGGATATGTGATGTGTGGAGCATGAATGCGTTCATGGCTCAGAGCACGGTGAACAGGCCTGTGGCTCAGTTTTACTAGCGCCGAGACCTGTACCAAGGCGGGCTAGAGTGAGGGTAGCCTATGGAGATGACCCTGTGGCTTAGACCACTTCAACATGTGACTGCGGTCCTGCTTGTGTTGTACTCGTGTACTGACCACGAGGTGGGAGGTCGTGGAGTCCGGCTCTTCCATTGACCTTGTATGGCACCGACTTGGGTTTCGTAACTGAAGGTTGGATTTGAATGGTACGATTCAAATCCTCAGGGCATCATAATACGTAACACAGCCGTTTAGTATTTACAGTTTAAGATAAACACGTAACATTGGTTGAGGCCTTGTTTGTGTAATATCTTTGTTTTATCGTGTAGGTTATGCGACAATATGTCTTATCTTGATAAGCCGGTTATGTGACATTATACCTTGTTCTGATAATCACATTACATAGGGATACATCTTATCTTGCAAATCATATTCCTTGAGACATCTGGTTATATGCTTTTGAACATCTGGTAAGCTTGTCGGTAAGAATAATCTATTTTATATAGACTGCTCTTGTTATACCTGTTATTAGATACCTGCTGTTATAGTATATCTTGCTGAGGTTCTGTAGTTGCGGTGGGGAGTTATGTTTCCCGCTGGGACAATTGTTCAATTGTCTCACCCCTCTGGTTTAACCCCTTTTTAGGTGGTCTAGGTAGACATGGTCGTGGTCGTGGTGTTGCGGCCGAGCAACTTGAGGAGCAGTAGAAGGCAAGCGATGGACATGCTGCTGTTTTGGATGTTTTGTAGTAGAGTCTAGAGTCATCCCTGTACTCTCAGGTCCTTGGCAGTGTTCTGACATTGTTTCACGATGATTGATCGATGATGTTTGTATATCCTGCTGTTTGCCGGATGTGGGCCTTTATGTATATGAACAGGTGGTGAACTCATGTGATGGATGAACAGTTGTTCTTGAGCTGTGGACACGTATCAGATCTCGTGGATGTATATATATGACATGTTTCTGTGCAGGATGAGGACTAAAAAGTAATAGTTCCACAGTTTATATGTTTTCCGCAATCGGTTTTAATTAACCCGTGTTTTCGATAATCAGTGGTTATGGTGATTTCCGCACGTTTTTGCATAACACCTCATTATCTGTGTGATAATGGGATGTGTTGCCACAGATACGACATATCTCAACATTGTTGTTGGAAGTGACTTCATGGGGCATAACCTAAAAAGATCAAAGGACATAGTCGATAACATGGTTTCTTTGCAAGCAAGCTTAGGATATGAAAGAGGACCAACTGGAAATGTCTCCACTATGGGGACTACCACTTATTCTAAGGCTCTTGAAGCTCATACCATGAAGATGGATTAGGATATGAAAGAGGGTCAACTCGTAATGTGTACTTTGTGGGGAATTTTTGCCAATTCTAAGGCTCTTGAAGCTCTTACCATAAAGCTTGACAAGGTATTTATAGAAGTATGCACCTTGAAGGAGTGTAGTTATGAAGGGAAGAATCATGTTGAAACAACGATGAACTATGTTGCATGTGGAGAAAGTAGGCATGGAACTTATTATTGCATATACACTCATGAAGAGAAACATAACCATGATGGGTCAACTAAAAATGTCTCTTATGCAAACTTCAAGAGACCAGATGAACTTGGATATTCTTATGCCAACAAGAATGTTGCATAAAAACTCTCATCGGATGAAAATCCCCAACAACCCAACCCTAAGGCCACCTTGCTTTGGTAGAGGAGGTGAACTACCTAGGTTCACCTGCAACACAACTTATCATCAGAACATGAACAACTTTCAAGTACAAGGCCACAGTCAAGGCACAATCATTTCCAAAAATAAGAGCAGAACCAGAATTGGAGCAAAACATAACTAGACTTGGTATCTCAAATTTTCTCCTTCACGAAAAGGCAAGAAGATTCAATGACAAATGGAACCAAAGTGAAATCAGAAACAAGTTAAGTTTGATGCAAGCTCAAATGGGGTGTGTGACTGGATAGATATCAGATATGAAAACTCAAAATAGTATGGTCTCCAACTAGCCAATCTATCAGACCTTATAAATAATATGCATGGAAGGGCCCCTTCTAGATTTGAGAAAAATCTCATAGGACAAGAGATGACAAATATGACCACACTAAGGTTGGTCACACTTTTGGAGAATTGGTCATCTAAATTTCATCAGAAGAGCATTCTTTCTTGCAAGTCCCATCCTAAGACATTCAAGATTGAACACAAACCTACTCATGTACTTATTCTTAAAACAAGATTGAACACAAACCTACTCATGTACTTATTCTTAAAAATTCAAAGTCAAAGGAGAAAGTCAAAGGAAAGAAGGCCTCTAAAGAAAAGAAACATGTTGTTGATATAGTTACAATTGCCAAAAGATGCCCTTATGCTCCAAGAATCCCCTTCCCTTACAAGATAATCAAGGCTCTCTAAAGAAGAGAATCAAGGCAGTAAAGAAGCTACATCTTGACATTCCTTCTTGTATGCCATAGAGGAGATGCCTACATACGCAAAGTTCTTTGAGGATCTAAATGCCAAGAGAATATGTGGATATGGCGAGGAGATATTTAAACTCACTCAGGTGTTGAGTGCTTTAGTTTGAGCCAAGATGCCCACCAAACAAAAAGATCTAGAAGCTTTCACCATCCCATTGAATATAGGGAATAGTGAGAAAAGGAAAGGATTAGATGATTTCATAGCCAATATTAACCTAATGTCGATTTCCTTAACTTAGAGGCTAGGTCTTATCGACATAAAGAAGATGGGATTATGGATTCATATTGTTGATCGTACCCTCACCAAACATGTTGGTTTCATGGAGGATACGTCCATCTGAGTTGGAAGATTATTATCCCTTGAGATATCATATTTATTGATACTGTAAAATATCTAACTATCCCTCTGATATTTGGAAGACCCTTCCTATCTACATTGAGAACCTTACTAGATGTTGAGGATGATCATCACCATCAGGGTTGGAAATGACCACATTGGATTCAAAGTTCAAGACTCCATAGAGAACCTTCCCTATTCGAATCAATCTACTTCATGGACAAGTACAAGCAACTTTGTGAGGAGATTCAAGAATAAAATCCTATTGTTGATCAACTAATTAGGGCCTTGACTGATCAGAGTCCAATTTTGAAAATCATGGGGTTGTCAAATTTATTGATTAGTTGGATGTTGAAGAAAGTGATAGAGATGTCTTTGAGACAATCAATTGTTCCTCCCTTGAGAAGACGTCAGCTAATAAAGAGGTCCCATAACCTATGCATAAGCTAGAAAAATTACTTGAAGGTCTTAAGTACGAGGTCCTAGATACAAAGGAATGTAACCCTATCATTACAAGCTCTTCTCTATCTGAGGAGCAAGAAGAATAAATCTGAATTGAGCTAAAATTGAGATGAAAAATTATAGGTTATTCTATAGATGATATCGAAGAGTTGAACCTTGTTGATTGTATGATCACATTCACATTGAATAATATGTGAAACCTCTCAGCTAAGGGCAAAGATGATTAAATCAAAACCTAAGGGAGATCATGAAGAAATAATTCATTAAGCTTCGAGATGTACGTATTGATTACCCAATTAGTGATGGTAAATGGGTGAGCCATGCCCATGTAGTACCCAATAAGGGCAGCATGGCTATAGTCAAGGGAGATAATGGGGATGAAATAGCAACTAGAACACTCACTAGGTGGAGGATGTGCATTGACTACATGAAGTTGAATACGCAACCAAGAAATATATTTTGCCCCTTCTCTTCATGGACCAAGTGTTAGAGTGTCTATTCCACCACTCTTATCTGACTTTAATTTTAGAAAACATAATGGAGGTTTTCATGGAAAATTTCTTCAGTCTATGGGATGGAATTTGATAACTACCTCAAAAATCTATCCCTAATCCTAAAAAGATGTGAAGAAAAGCATTCGTTTATCAATTGGGAAAATTGCCATTTTATCGTACATGAGGGGACACTTCTTGGACACAAAATCTCAGAGATAGGCATTAAAGTGGAACTGAGTAACATAGAATCCATATCAAAGTTACCACCACCTAAGTCTATGACAGGGATGAGAATCTTTCTAGGTCAGATGGGTTACTAACATTGTTTTATCAAGGACTTTTCAAATATCTCTAAACCTCTATTCATCATTCTAGTTAAGAATGTTATCTTCTACTTTGATAAAGTTGTATAAAATCTTTAAACATGTTCAAAAATATTCCTACAAATGCAACCATGATCCAAACACCCGACTAGGATTTGCCTTTTGAACTAATGTGTGACACTAGTGATTATGCTCTTGGTGGATTTCTCTATTAGAAGAAAAATTGGAAACATCATGTGATTTACTACACAAGCAAATCCTTGAAAAAATCTCAGATCAATTACACCACAATCGAGAAACAAATTCTCTCTATTGCATATGCTTTTGATAAATTTTTATCAAACATGAATGGAAAAAGTCATCATTTACACTGACCATGGACAAATAAAATATCTCATGAATAAGAAGTATATGAAGTCGAGGTTGATGAGATGGGCTCTCCTTCTTTAGGAGTTTTACCATAAATTTGTAAATACAAAAGGATCAGAAAACATGTTGCTGGCATTTTGTCATAGATTCACCTCAAGGGTGGCCACTCTTTGCCTATCAATGACAACTATCCACATGAATCTCTAATGAAAAACAAATCCATTGAGCAAGTCATATCGTGGTGATCAGACAAATTTCCAAAAAGATATTTAACATGACGAGAAAAGATTTGGCAATGAAGTTGGATGATTGTTTATGGGTATAGTGCACATCATATAAGACTCCCATAGGGACCACTCCATATAGATTGATACATGGAAAAGCATTCCATATCCCTATAGAGGTCGAGCACGTACAAGGCATTCTGGGTGATTCAATTTCTCAAGATGGGTCTGGAAATGGCCGAAATAAGAGATTTTAAAAATCCATGAGCTTTGTGAGTTACATTTGCATGCTTATGAGAATGTTCATATGTACCAGGAACAGACCAAGGTGTGGCACGACTCACACCTAAAAAGGATAGATGTTAGTGAGAGGGACACGGTTCTCCTTTTCAATTCTTCCATCAAGATCTTTCATGGGAAGTTGAAGTCCAAATGAACATGCCCCTTCCTAGTTACCAAGATTTATCAATTTGGGGGTGATGGAATTGTTTAGTGAGAAATAGGGAACATTTCATGTGAACGGTCACAAGGTGAAATGATTCCATGAAGATGAATCCTTTACAAGAAGAGATGATATGTAGTTAGTTGATCCACCGAGTCTGAGAAGATCACAGAAATAATCAAGCCAAAGACTATAAATTAGCGCTTCTTAGGAGACAACCCAAGGCTCTCTAAATGGTTTTTGCAATATTCATTCTAAGTTTTGATAAATTGGTATATATTTTCTTTTTTAATAGGTCTTAGTTTTTAATTTATTTACAGTCTTTTTTTTGTCATAATGCAATTTTATTTTTATAATTTTAGTGTATAAAGAATAAAATTTAGTTGATGACACTGGATCAAACTCAATGATTTTAGGGTTACTGAACAAGATTCAACCAACAAATTTTCCTTCAGTTGTCACACTATCGAATCATATGTTGGTTTATATTGTTCTTCCATCAGTTTCTACCGAAAGAGCAAGGATTATATAAACCATCAATTTTTGAATCTTGAACAGTTTTGAAAGGAAGAAACTTGCATAATCTTTGGTAGGTGTAAATTACATTCCCATCAATTCCAACCATGTGATGTTCCTTGAGCACAACTAACAAACCCTTGGCTTGAACAGCTTACACAACATTCGAGAGTCACCCCATCTAAAATCTTTAGAAGGCATCAAAACAAATTTCCATTGGTCTTTTTAACCCCTTTAGACCTTCTGAATACGACCCCATCCCACTCCGAGACGTATAGGCGTCAACTGGAGGCTTGGCGGGACCTGTCGTGATAATAGAACCTGAAGTATAAAAGGGAGAGAGGACGGACAACCAATGTACTTACTCACTAAACCCTAACCTACAAATCTACTGCAATTAACTAAACCCTAATACCCTCTTCAGTTGTGCAAACTGTGAACCAAATCTACTGCAATTAACTAAACCCTAATACCCTCTTCAGTTGTGCAAACTATGAACCTTCAGTTCTTGACCATCAATCTTCACCATCAACTGCTACTAACAACACACTGACAAATAGATTTAAACCTCTTTAGAAAGCATTCGATCTCTTGCCGCTTTCTCATGGCATGTGATTTCATCACCTCACCACATCAATTCCTTCGTGGAGCTAAAAGGGTAACCGCTTAAGCAGAAACCAAAGCAGAAATCTTATCTGGTGAATAAGGATTACAGAGTGTGGGATGAAAAGAAGTGAGAACTAGAAGTCATCAACGATGTCCACCTCATTCTTTCCAAAAATGTAAGTCACTTATTCTTTTTTCTTTCTATTTTCACCCTCACTCGTGATCAAGTGTCAATTTTCCATTGTTATCCCCCAAGCATCATCATTTTGATGATTGAGACCTTCATTTTCCCTTCACCTTATTTTTTATACGTGTCTATGCTTTGACCTATAGCTCTCCCAACCATCACTTTACTCTCCTTATGAAATCTACCTTTGAAAGATAGACGATCTATAAACCTTCCTCTTCTAGCCCCTCAAAACCTTCAGTTGTTGAAACCACTAGTTTTATCAGTTGGAATTCTCTCAGTTCCATTCTTATATCTAAACCCTAGTCATACATGTATCTATAAACTTATGACTTTGTGTGCCTTCCCTTTCATTGTTTCTAATGTTTTATCAAAACCATCATTTTCCTCAACTCTTTCCATCAGTTTTTGCTCTATTTCAAACCTTTAGAAGGCATGCTCTAAAAACCATCAATTTTCAACATCTGACGAGACCTTCCATTGTTTTTGTATTGAATTCCACCAGTTATTAGGTTAGTTCCTAATTGTATTTATAACCATTAAATTCACATTCCATACCAATATAACTTAATGCTCTAACAATTGCACAAGATATATAGCACATCTATATAGTGATTACTTTAAATGACAGGTCACACAAACCCTTAAAGGCCCCATCTATCACATAAATTGGCCCTATGGATGAAGGAGATATATGCACTTGAAGACAAAATGCAAAAAGAATAGATGCACAAGGTAGAGAGATTGAAGGATGAAGATGTTAGATACTTGGAGACTCACAGGGACCCCACCCCTAAAAGTAGAAAGGCAATGTATGAAGTAGATACGATGAAGTATCTATAGGAACCGATCCTAAAAGAGTCCTCCAATTCATTAAAATTGGGATGCAAAGAAACCTATGAATATGGTCTTTCTAAAGAGACTGGACAAACAAGGCACATAAAGGTACTCCACACCTTCCCCCGTGGTAACAGGAAGAAGCCGAGCAGAATGGCCAAAGAGGAGGACAAGGAGTAAAATAGGGAGAAGTAGAGACAAGTGTAGACAAAACTGGAGTTTAGCCAACTGGGGTTTTGGCAAGCATAGTGCAAGCATCAACTGTTGAACCTTTAGGACAACCAGACATTTACTCCATCCCCAGGGATGATGAAAATCAGAAGATCTGGGATGACTTAATGAGGAGGAAAACTTTTAAAGAAATCAGATATAGTTGTGTAGACACCCTGACCAAATTAGGAGTAAATGATATAGTTCAAGAACATCTTAATGATGTTGACTTGTATAAAATTTGATCCAACAACATATCTCTTATGAAGAACTCACCTTGGATTTGATGTCTTCACCAAATAAACTACCTATCTTGAAAGAAGAGGTTGAGAGATGTTGGGGGCTTTAAACTAGTTGTGTGGGTGATTAAGAAGGACAATATACATACTGAGAAATGGTTAAATTCCATTTTCACTGACTCTAAAGAATACGTTGAACTTTCTAATAAGGCAAGGTCTAATAGAGAAGTATGAGGTTTCTCCACAGGTAAGACCTAGGAAAGATTATTTAGAGAAAATTAACACAATTCAAGACAGTCTAAGGGTTAGACTCTTCTTATGCACTCTAGTTTAATGTGCATAATCCTAAGATCATTTTCGGCGTGATCTTCACATAATCAAACACTGGAAATATGAAAAGAATGGACCTCCACATCCTGTGGAGCATTCTAGAAAAGTATTCATTCAAAATTGGGAAAGTTTTAATTGACAAGCTCATAGCAATTAAAGGTTCTGAAGACCCTAGAGAATTATGCATGGGGGGACTAGTGTCAAATATCACACACAAACTAGGGCACTTGAAGGAGATCAAACACTTCACCCAGACAAGTGGAGAATGATTTATTGATGCCAAATGTCTAACTTCAACAAATGTTCAGACGAGGAAGAAGAATAAATACTATTACAGATTTTGGAAATCAAAGGACATGTTACCCCTACTAGAGATGAGTACATATGACTGTGATAAGCTCATCTTTATGACAAAAAATATCTTGAAGTATATATCATGGTCATCCCCTCTTCTTTAGTCAAGTGAACCTACTACAACAAAAAGTATCAAGGCCAAAAAGGATAAACATGTAGAACTAGCAAAGAAACAAAAGTTCATAGTCTGGTTTCTCAATAATATAGTTGTAGGACCAAAGAGAATGAAACCCTTCACACCCTAACCAAAAGTTGGAGTACTTCCCATACTATGTGAAGAGAATCTTCCTGTCTGACAAAAAAGTGATGCCTAGATCTCCATCCACAGTGACTGTTAGAATATCAAGGATGAGAGTTTGAGCTTTTCATTCAATCTCCAGTGACCAAGTATGAGAGTACAAGGTTTCCCACTATCACCTCATGCTTCCACCAGCTCTGACGACCCTCCTTAAAAGAAGAAAGATGACTGGAGCTACCATTTAATCATCATTGCAATCACTTTAAAGAAGGTGGTAAATATTGACCACTAATACTCCTATGGTTGATGTTTGTTGTGTTTTCTTCCTTCTTCCTCATCTTGTTCATCTCTTCCATCCATCCATATTGTCTTAAATTTGTTCATGTGTAAATCTATTTTGCATCTCATTATCATGAGTGGATAACCTTTTGCTTGGGTTGGGAGTAACCATTAAGTCTCGACCAACATGGAAATACTTATATCTATCGATGATATATACTCTTAGTCATGTTTATCTCTGTGTTCTTGTTCTTTGATGCTTCATTTGCATGATTAGGTATCATCTTGTGTTGTTTGATTATTAATGTCTCAAAAGAGTAGTATTAGTTCATATCTAGAGTTATGGAGTAGTATGAATACATACAAATGTTGGAATATTAAATTTAGGATCATGTGATTGTACTTTTGGTTGTATGTTTACTTTCTCAAGGGAGAGAGACTCTTATGATCTAGATCTTACCTGATCTCGATAGGGGAGGGAATAGACACTAACAATGATTGCTTATAAACTATAACAAGGGTATACAATATTTGTGACTTTTGAATATTGCATGTTGGTGAGAGACTTTAATGGTGAAACACAATCCAAGATTTATCCATATACTCAAAATATCAAAAGGACTAAGTTCTATCTTGACTTGTTAATATATATATATTTATTTATTGTTTATTTTTTATATGGATACCATCATTCCATAAAGGATACATGTCTTTCTTTTTTGTTAGATGTAACAAAGTCAAGACCTTAAGTCCTAGACACTTGTCACCCCTTGTCCCTGTGTTTGACCCCCTTTACTACAAAAGACCCCATATTATTGTTGTGGGCATCTAAGTATTAGGTATAAATATAAAATTTTGTTACTTTGCATCATCCTCCATTTTCGATGTGATACATAACAAGGTCAATACATGATTACGAAATGTGTATACTTTTTTCTAGATAAAAGTTTGATGATATAAATCATGTGGTCATATTTCATAGATAAACATCTGTATTAGGATATTTTACATCTTGATCAAATAACTTCGTTCACCTACAACTATTGCTAACATAGATACCATGTCTACCTAGTCAATTGATAAGATCTCTATGTACATCCCTATCTCGTATTCATGTAGAGCATGTAGATTCAATGAAAAGTTCCTCTCTAGGGTCTATCCATCATTACATGTGTGTTATGGCATGACAATTATAATGAGTGGGACCCAAGAGGGGATCCACTCATTAATCATAGAGGAATAAACTTATTCAAATACAAACACACTAATATGTATGATGGAAAATATGTATTTTAATTTCTCAAGTATGATATATCAAATAGAATCATTATATAAAAGCGGAAAAGTAAACTAGTATATTATCACATGATATTCCATTTAAGTTGTTCATCACCACAAGGGAGTGGAAGGTACAAAAACCACACTACAAAGAACTAGTTTTAGATAGAAATCTAGCCATGTCAAGCTATCCTCAACGTCCAAGGTTGTGAAATAAGGTCCTCCTAAAACATCCTTTCCAAAATAACCAACATTTGGGTGGTTTAGGGACAACATTAGAGAAGGGAAGGGACAAGATAAGACTTGATGAAGTGGATTTCCACAATGATTAGAGTAGTTACCATTGTACCCTTCTTTATATATGATGCTTCTCAACTTGGACACATTTGATCATCTCAGTTATAATCGATCTTATGTTACTCTATAATTAATATACTAGAGCTTGAAACTAGATTATGATGCTCATTCGATTTTTGCCTTGATGAAAGTGTTTGTCCTCTTTCTCAAATGATGACAAAACATTGTCAAAACAACTTCAAACTTTTATATATCAAGGAAATGATATCATGAATGCATGGTTAACAATTCAATTATTTTATCATCTTAAAATTTTATACGAGTTTTCTAATATTTGGGGCAGAAAATCCAATATCCAATTCTTTTTTCCTTTCCATCAATTTGTGTTGAGTGGTATCAACCAATGGAGCCCTTGGATCAAACTCTTATAGATTGTCACTCGATCCAAGGGCACCCGCCTCACTCCTACTTCCCACAATCAGTAGGAGAAGAGGAGCGGTTACCTTGTGAGATTCCTACCTCCCCAGATCAAACCAGGCCATTTTCCCCTCCAATATCCTCTATTTCCACAAACCTTAACAACCTCTTATTTGACTTGCTTTGAGGCCAAGAGTGGGGGGGGTTCAAGTTCTCTCCTCTTTCCCTCTCTCACTCTAAGATGGTAGGGTTTTTAAAACCCTCAATAAGGGTAGATTATACCCATATAATACCTCTTATGACTTTGTCATCTTCCAAAAAAAATTTCCTTCCCTTTTCCACCACCTATTGAGGCTAGAAGCACCTTCTTCCTCCCTCGGCCCAATATTGCTTTACAGGAGACCCCACCATGTGATTCTTCTCAAGTTACATGAAAGTTGTTTGTGTCATTTTTTTCACAAAGAAAACTCCTTTAGGTCACTTTTAACATTATCTTTTTTTCATGTGCTTCATCTTAATGTGATAAAGTATATTAATTATATTGTTGTACTCACAAAAACATATGGTTGTCATTCATGTAGTTGACCCCCTTAGTACATACATGTTGTTTTACTTTGCTCCTTTCATAGATACAAGTGCACCCTAGGGCACCTTCAGGATTTGATTTGTCATTTCAACCTCATGTTTATGCTATTAAGATTACCCATATGTATTTTTCTTGAATACAGAAAAGAATAAAATATAGCTTTATATACTATTGGAAAACAAGTTGATCTACAAAACAAAAATATCAGTTTCCTTCACACATCATCGCTTATCATAAGCACCTTATCTCCTTCAACTTACTAGAAGTAATAAACCTACTCCCAAACCACCACAAGTCTATGTGAGGCATGGCATCCATCTATTTTAAGATTAGAAAGTTGTTATTTATACGTTCTTCACCATTGACAAAATATATGTTTGATCATTGTGAAAGTCTGTATGAGCTACTAAGGAGTTCATGCAAATCTAGAAATTCATTTCATTAATACAATGTTTTGAGTGTTTTTATGCTACCATGAGTTTCTATCATGTGAGCATTAGCATGTCTTCTTTTGTATCTCTGTTGTTGGCTCTAGGTAGACGATGCTTGATAGATCTTAATGTCACAGATCTTTCGTAGTTGGTGAGTTGTTTCATCTAGATGAGCATCAATCTATATAAACTTGATAGCTCTTTCACATGGCAATCATCTACATTGCCTAGGGAGGGCTACCTCCTTCAGTGGCATGTGAAATGCCCAAATCTCATCTTCTATAGGCTCATGTTGAGTGGTTATCTTGAGTATACATATTTCAATTGTGCATTAGGGTGAGGTTTACTTGCAGTTAAATGCGAGTTACACATTGAAAAGACATGATGAAGAAATATCATGTAGGAAAGATTGTTTGATATAATGGGGGCCAATCTCCCTAGTATGAATTTATACCTAAAACTTACACCTTGCTCTGACAAGGTTGAAGACGGAATATTTTTTCGAATCAATGACTAGTTTAAATCTAGTCAAACTAGTGGGGCTAACTATGGCTTGCAAGTTTCATGGCCATATCAACCAGTTGTGATACTGTGGGGCTAACAACAGTCAATCCCAAAAGAGATGGTCAATTTTACATTGGGTTAAACCATCTTAGAACCACGGACCTGGTACTTTAGCAAGCAACACCAGAAATGTGGTTATCTCGAGTCAATAACCTATATCTGCCACTGTCGCAAGCAACTTCCTCTTATGACACACGCAATCCTGAGTCGAGAAGATATAACTCTGATTTGCTCCCATAGTTAACTAAGTTTGTTGTGAGCACGTATGCACTCACGTATCCGTCCATATCTTCCAATTCTTGTGACAGTCATGCTTATCCACTGCGCTTGTGAAGGTCAACCCTTGCCCCAGCTGCCATTATGTGTAATAATAATGTAACCCTCAATTCACTGAATTCAGTGTTGAACTTCCTTTGTGAAAGTTTACAAGGCATCTTTCTCCTTCGAATGTGGAAAGCAAATAGGGAGATATTGACTTTTGGCATTATATACATTCTCTGGAATTCTGCGTACGTGGGCCCTCCTTGGCGGTCGCCCATTGCTTATGACAGATTCCAGCTTTGATATCACTAGGATAAATTTTTTTACACCAGGATAATCTATAAATTGATGCAAAAAAACAGTGACGAATTCGTACTTCTTTTATTATATTATATAGATTTACTCGTTATACTAATGATGTTATCCGTTAGACAAAAATACATGCGCAGTTATATCCGGGCGCGACGGGTCCCTCGGGTTCCAGGCCTAGTGACAGAGACTCGCCCTGAATGCTGTCGACGCGTCGCGGTCCACTCTAGTGGGATTAGGGAGACGTTGGGGAGATTCGGTTTCCAGCTTTAGGGCCTCGGTCCACTCTGTGGGCCTGTGCTTTCTGTTCGAGTCGATGAACAGGAATCTGCGGTTCCCGAACTGTCCCATTAGGGATCTAAAACTGATGCATATTTTTCTACTAGCTTGAAGATGATGCCAGCTCCAGCCAGGGGAAGTTATACCATACGTGTAAAGAACTCTTAACACAGTGTGTCTTGGAAGAACTTTGGTAATCAGTGCTCTTTTTGGGCCCGCTCGAGGGAAGCGGGGGTGACTAAAATCTCTCCCTCAATTAACAAAAAATGAAATGCCCCACTTCAAAGCTTCACTTGCAGTGATGGAGGCCACAACCACCTACAGGTTCTCGCCATCGCTTCCACGGATCACTTCAAACACGTAATTGTGCCTTCTGTACGTTGTCTCTGTATCTCAATTGTAAAACAGTTAAAAGAAAGGTGAGGTAATCGGAAAAAAATCTCCGATCCTGAGGAAAGGACAATTAATTCTTCCACCTTGACATACCAAGGGTATAAAAGAGTGAGTTGTCTGCCACAGAATATGTCTCCATACCTTTAGTGTCACAAAAAAAAAAGAAACAATCAGAATATGTAGCTAAGCATAACTACATAAGAGCAATGTTACTCCATTCCTCAAATTAAACAAACTTTACTATTAGAAACCATCATTCACATAATGTGCACTTTCCCATTTCCTCTTCATATTCTTATGAAGGACTAGTTTCCAACTCTAAGAGAATTTCACCACGGGAAGGGCCTATGGTTTCATCCTTTCAAACATTTCATACCATGAAAGTACATTCATAATATACATCTTATTTCTGTAGAGTGGGAAGTTTCATATCTCACACCGCACACTCATTCAGATGCTCCACTTAGAGTTCATTCACAGTTGTAGCCATGTATAAAAGTTCCATCTTCATGTTGCTTCTCCTAAATCTCATTCAGTGTGCCAACAAAACCATTTAAATGCTCTTCTTCATTATTACCACCATATACCGCCAAGATTCTTCTTTTGAAGTTCACTTGATTTATTAACGTGTGTTGTGTAGGTGTTCCTCTTGGAGTTCATCATGCGCTTTCCAAGATGCTTCTATTGGAAGCCTATTTGGTTATTGAAAACTTTAGGATGATCCTCATGATGTCCATTCTCCCTAATACCAAGTTGCTTCACTTGAAGCTCTTACTGCCCACTTATCAGAACAATCCACCTGGATGTCATTCTTATTGCATCCAAGATGTTTTTCCTGGAGCTAGTCTAACTATTACACTATTAAAATGATTCACATGGAGTTCATCCTAACACAGTCCATATGCTTCTCCTAAAGCACATCTAGGTTCAAACATTAAATTGTATATATACTTAACATTTGATTTCTATAGTCTTTCTATTTAAAATACAACAGTGAGTGGTCTCCTAACCTAGTATCACCCCATGTTTAGCTCCCAACACTCTACCTAACCTAGAACATCAAATCATAACCTCATATCATACAATAGAACATCTATTATCCTGATTTGCCTCATAGTTCAAATCTTAATCACTTAACTCCTAACAACATATCCAACAATCTAGATTGCCTCATACATCTTCAAAGAACATAACACGTGATGAAACTTCTGAAATTTAGGCTATGTCAATACTTATTCCATAACTATAAATGAACATAGACATCGATAAGATTTTTAATACTTTATCTTGTCAATACCATAAAATCAAGTCCACTATAGGACCAAACATTTATATGCATACCTCTTCTATAACTAGAAATGATCATAGCCAATGACAAGGCTTCAAACACTTTGTCTTTGTCAATGACATATAATCTAAGTCCACACTAGGACCAATCATTTATATATTATAAATTTTGACAGACATTAATCTTATTTTTATTGTGTGAAGTGATCAATTTCCTATGCATTAACTATGTTTTTGATGTTGAACAACAAAGTGTGATTACGGAAAAACACATATGGGAATCACATTAGAAATATTGCACCAATCCATTGAGATATGATATGCTACAAGTGAATATTTACAACAAGAAATGAAATTGAATGATTGATCCTCTAGTCCATATAATGCCTTTTTCGTGAGCTAGAGGAGATACATCTCAAGTATACCACTCTATATGTATGAGGGGAGTGAAGGGATGTCAGATCTAGAAGGACAAATGGTTGATTTACCTATTGAAAGCAATAAGTTCTAGAGTAGTATAGATTACTTGGTTGTTTATTTGTTTTGATATGGAGGTTATATGCCCCATTTCCAGGTTCTATTCCCAACATGATTATTAATGTTATTTATTTTTTTGAGATGGAGGTAATATGACTCATTCCCAGATTTTGTTCCCAACATGATTATTACATGCAAGTTTCTTATGCTACTCAGTGAGGACTTTGGTTATGTTGCTTACTCTATTAGGTTTACATTATGTACTTATGCCACCATATTTGTTATATTTGAACTAGTGCTATGTTTACACCATATATGTCGATTATTCTCAAGGTTATGTGGAGCAATCTATATTAATTATGCTTTTGGGATGTAAATAGAAATTTGACATGGTGAATACATTTTGTAATATCTTTTAAAACAATAATCTTCTTGAAAAATACTATGCTTTACGACCCAAATTTACCTCAATTGCATATTTGCATCTTAAAAATCATGCTTATCTTGGATCATTCGTGTGGTTTTCATATTTCTTTCTCCCTCTTGATGGAATCCTTGTTGTCCTACATTGTTGTCCTTTTTCCTAATTTTCTAATGTTTCCCAAGTAACTATTTAGGTATACATATACAAGCACATGTTGATGTTCTGTACTTTTCCTTACTCTTTACTATGTCTTTTACCCGACCCATTAAGTGAAGGGATCTTTGAAGGGTTTTGGTGAATGCATATGCATCATAGTTTTAGTTGCATTTTAGGTTAGTTTTGCAATCAAATTTCCAATTTTACTTTAGTGGTAGCTTCTATGTATGTTTCCTTAATGTTATGTTAATTTTTGGGGTTTTGATCCAATTCCATTGTTTTCGTGATAGGTTTGAGCTTCATTCTATATACATCCATGTAGGAGATGGGTGGTCCCTTTAATCAACTAATGAGCTAAAAAAATTGGATAATTGGACCATATTTTTAGTGATGTGTCCCTTCATCGGTTGTTGATTTCATTAGTTAAAGGCTTCATCAGTGTAGGTCCTTTGCCACTCACCGATACACGCCCACCCCAGGTGGTGTACTTAAGTCTATCTTACATCGATAGTGCCAACTGATGAAATTTGTGTGTATGTGCGTATGAGAATCCTCAACCCTTCTATTGATAAAAAAGTCAACACTAACGAAATTTGAACGCATCAGCTACCGATGAGAACCTTGGCACTTCTCAACTGATCATTATACCTAAAAATATATAAAACAACCACATGAGACTCATATAGATCCCCCGTGAGTACAAACCTCCCAATCAATCTATGGAACATATGCCACTGGTATCATTATAGAAGTTGATTCTAAAATAATGTGGCAGAAATTTGTACAAGTCTAACATATTATTATAGAATTAACTACTTGTATTTTATGATAGTAAATCAAACAAATCATACAAATCATTCAATTGATACCTAATCTCTTAACTATCTTTGTGACACCCCACCAGCCAAACTAGGAACAAATCCAACAATCCAAAAGTTGAAGTACACAAATGACAATTCTACCAAACTAGATTAGATATTAAATCCACCACACACTCAAGTTTACTTGTAACCAGTGTTTCAAAAAAGGTTGCACGGGCCGTATAAGAGTTCCGCATATACTTAGCCACTTATAAGCTGATTAGTCAGCATGTTTTAGATAGATGTTTGTTATCTCGACCCCAACTAGATTATTGATAACATTCTCTTGATGTACTATTTTGTTGATGTTTTATACATGACTTGCATGTTCATTTAATATTTATTGTTTTAGGCCTCTAGGACATGTTGGCATCTTTTTGTATGATTTGGTTGGTATTCATTGTTATATACTTGTGTTAAACCATTTCACACATGCTTCATTGAAGTTTATGCTTAAATAATTCTAGAATGCATTCTAAACGATGCTTTACTTTTCATTAAAACTTTATATTTCAACCGGTCTCAAATTTTGGGGTCCAAATATGTAATTGTATAAATTAAATATGCAATTGTGTGATTAATTTATATATAATAATTAAATTGTTAAAAAAATCCAAAACTACATATTCTTCCACATATACTCCTACATACTGCATATACTCTACAAAGTGACCTCTATGAACGCATAATGCATACCGCCTTTTAATACACTGCTAATATTTACTAATTAGATTGTCTTGACTTGAGAGTTATACATTGCTCATATTTTGATAATGACTTAACCATTCCATTCCTATGTATCTAATATGTTTGTTAAAGATTGATTTCGGGCTTTAGGTACATGAAAAGGATCACATTACACAAGCCCTAGCTTGTTTAAGTTCAAGTCAAAATCAATACAAGTGCCTGTTTTGGGAAATCACTCCAAATGACCTTAGATGATTTTTGTAATCACTTGTATTGATGATATAACTTGTAACTAAGATGAGAAAAAATTAGGGACACTTAATTCCAAGGTTTAATCACTCAAATGTCAATTTTGAAAATTTGTCACAGGTTGTTTATCGGTGGAGTTGGAAACTTGACTAAAATAGTGATGGATTTTCTGAAGAGACCAATCGGTCAAGTTACCGACTCACAGAACGTGACTGACTGACTCACTGAGCAAAACTAATTTTAGCTCATCAGTCGAGTTTCCCAGAAAAAACTCGACCGATAGTTTGAAAATTGGCTTTGTCATTTAGTGGATCGGTCGAGTTACCTTTATCAAAACTCGACCGAATGTACTATATGAAAAATGCAACATAAGTGATTATAACTATTGGTGAGTTTTTTGAGCAAGAATAGATATGTTGCAATTTGGAAAATAGTTATATTTTTCTCTTAAGTGATCCCACACTCAAGGGAACACCCCCAGCTATAAATATGACCCCTTGGAGTTCATTCCAAATTTTCTCATTCATTCTATTCTAAGTCTTTGCTATAGTTGAGTGTGTTACAACTCCTTGAGCCCCTCTCTCTCTAGTTTACACTTCATTTTTTATTATGAGTGAGATAGGCCATTTGTAAGAGAGTTACTTCCTTGTGCTTGTAAAGCTCTCATTCCATTCCAGCTTCCCTACCCCTTTCCTCAATGAAGCAAAGGTGAAACAAGCTACTCCAAGTGAACGTGGAGTTGTTGTTGTTATTATTCTCCAAGGTTGAAGAAGAGGTGAAGATATTCTCCAGGTGAAGTAGAAGGCAAAGGCTAAAGATCCAAGAAGAGTGGGTAATCCCTTGAAGGCTGAAGACTTGTGCAAGAGTAGGTAAGTCCTTGGAAGGAGGAGGAAGACTCTTGCAAAGTGGGTAAGCCCTTGGTAAGGTTCAAGACTCTTTGTATTTGGATAGGTAAGTCATTTGGTGGTCTTGTGTTGTAACTCTTATTGGTAAATATATAGAGGAAATCACTTGCAAAGTCCTAGAGGTTGACCTCTCTAGGTAGTGGACTGACTCTCTCCTAGTTTGGAGAGTGGAACCACTCTAAATGACCTTGTCAAGTGCTTGTTTCATTTTCTCTCATCCTTCCTATGCTTGTTAGTTAGGACTTCAAATTACACTTAAGATATTGGTTTTGATTGATATAATTTGAAGGTCTAATCTATCTTATGAGTATTTTTGAAGCTCTATTCACCCCCTATCTAGAACCCTAGATCCAACAAGTGGTATCACATCCAACGATCTTCTCCAACAATCTCCCATGAGACGAGAAGATGGGAGACAACCTATTTGGTTCTCTCAACCTAAAGGGAGGCTTCTCCATGCATCCTCTAATCTTTGACAACACCAACTTCCTCTATTAGAAGAGGTGCATGCATTTCTACATTCAAGGCATGAACTTTGATATGTGGAAGGTGATGGTCACACTAAACAAGGAGCCAACCGGAGCTGTTGCAACATGGAGTGAAGCTGCATTTAAAGAAACCTAGCTCAATTCTAAAGCCATAAGCATCCTCTATGCAACCCTTATCCCAACAGAGTTCAACCGGATCTCATCTTAGGACAACACCTATGATATTTGGGACAAATTATGCATAACTTATGAGGGCACAAAGAAAGTTAAGAAGGCTAATATCAACATGTTAAACAACCTTCTAGAGAACTTCAAGATGGACAAGAAAGAAGGAAATTATGGAGATGTACTCAAGACTCAATGTCATTATCAATGGGATGTCTGCTTTGGGAAATACTTTGGATAGAGGTGTAATCAACTCCAAGATCTTAAGGACTCTACAAAAGAGATGGGAGTTAAAGGTGACCTCCATTGAAGAAGTGAGGAGCTTTGGTGACACCCCAACCAAAGACCTCATTGGAAACCTCCAAGATCATGAGCCAAGTCTTGACAAGCAAGAGGAAGAAGTCAAGCAAGAAGAGAAGAAAGCCAAGAAGATCAAAGATAGTGCTTTTAAAGAATAAGTAGAGGTGGTCATTCTTCAACAACAACTTGCTTTTCAGACTTCTCCTTCCTCCTCTAGTGAAGATGATGGCCCAGGTGAGCATGAAGCCAACTACATCAAGGGAAAACACTTCAAGGGAAAGAAAGCCTCCTCCTCTACTCCTAGATGCTACAAGTGTGGACAAAAGGGGCACGACAAGAGTGAATGTCTCAAGTCAAGAAAGTCACACCACAAGGGTAGCTCAAAGAAGGAGGAAGAGTATAAGAAGGAGAGTAAGTACAAGAGGAAGTACAAGAAGGAGAAAAAGACACAAGAATGCAGCTCATGCATCTTGGGAAGCTTCATCCTCAAGTATCTCAAGCTCCAAAGAAGATGGAAAGTGCCACCTTGCACTCATGGCCTCTACTAGTGAAGAAATTGGTGAGGTAAGTGAGGTAAGCTTGCATGAGTTATCCAAGGAAGCTATTATTGATATGTTTGTCTCTACATGTTCTTCTTTTGCTAAGTGTAAATCTAAAAGAAAAAGATTAGAAAAAAATGTTGATAAATTTGTATGCTAAACTTGAAATTATTGAGCCTAATGAGAAAACTCATCTTGAGAGCATTGATAATTTGCAAGGCCAATATCTTGATCTTGAACTCCAATACAATAGAGTTGAGGTATAGAATGGTATCTATCTTAAGAACATTGAAACTCTTAAGGAAGATAACCAAAAGTGCCAAAAGGAGCTTGAAACTCTTAAAATTGAAAATGGTGAATTTAAGCTTCTTATTGATGCTCATAAGGTTGAAAGAGATGTTTATCTTAAGGAAATTCAAGTGCTTAACTCTGAAAATGCTAGGTTTCTTAGTCAAGTTAATGATTTATCTTCTAGACCTATCTTACCTAGTAATGATATTGCTTCTATTTCTCTTGAGAAGGATTCTTATTTGACTAAATCCCTCTTCCTAAAGGTCGACCTTATTCATGCTGGAGATGATATTGCTAGTTTGCATTCTACTATCATATCTCTTAATTATGATAATCATAGACTAAGGGCATCTCAATAGAAATTTCTCAAAGGGAAAAACTCCCTAAATGAAATCCTTGACCATTCTACCAAACAAAATGGTACTCGTGGTTTGGGATTTATAGGAGGAGCACCAAAAGGAAAGGGCAAGGCCAAAGGTAAGAAAAAGATCAAGGAGACCTCTTTATTTGTTGGAGAGTCTTCCTACACTAAGAATCCTATGGTTTGTTCTTATTGCAAATGTGATGATCATTACTCTACTTATTATCCTTACAAGCATAAGGGGACCAACCCAAAGATGAAATGGGTCCCTAAGCTAACCCTGGATCCCAAAGTTTGAGTTGGGAACCAACACTCTGCTTTCTTACAAGAAAAAGGAAGATGGATTGTTAATAGTGGCTGCACTAAGAGTATGACAGGTGATATAATCCATTTCAACAACTTCACTAAAAAGAAAGGAGGTTCAGTTACCTTTGGGGACAACAAGAAAGGTAAATTCAAAGGTGAGGGTGATGTAGGTGAATCCTTGTGTATCAAGAATGTTCTTTTTATGGATGGCCTACATCACAATTTAATTAGTGTTAGTCAATTTATATAAGGGAACTAGAAGTATAATCTTTATATTATTGTTCTTGACTCTATTTAGCTTGTTGTTGGTAGATGCCTAGTAGTCATCTCGAATGATATTTCTCTTTAGCATCGTCGTCTGGGTCATGTAAATATGCATCAGTTGAAGAAGTTGAGCAAAAAGGACATGATTAAGGGACTTCCCAAATCAGATTTTGAAAAGGATGAGGAAAGCCAACCTTATACCCAAGAAAAGCAAACCAAGTCCTCCTTCAAATCCAAAGGAGTCTTTCATACCAAGAGATCTCTTGAACTTCTTGACATTGATCTATTTGGACCAATGAGAACTCAATCACTTCATGGTTCTAAGTATTGCCTTATTATTGTCGATGATTTCTCTAGATATACTTGGACCTTCTTTCTCATTTCTAAGAGTGATACGCTTGATGTTTTCTCAAGCTTTTGTAAACGAGTTGAGAATGAATCCTCTTTCTGCATCATTTCCATCCATAGTGATCATGGGAGAGAATTTGAAAATGATCTTTTTGAATATTTTTATCAAGAATCTGGTATGCACATAACTTTTCGTCACCTCAAACACCTTAACAAAATGGGGTTGTAGAGAGGAAGATAGGTCTTTACAGGAGATGGCTAGGTTCATGGTTTTAGAGTATGACACTCCAAAGAATTTTTTGGCCAAAGCCATTTGTACCTCATGTTTTGTACAAAACTGAGTTTTTACACATCCTTCTTTGAAGAAAACCCCCTATGAGCTATGGCGTGGTAGGAAGTCTTCTATCGAGTATTTCCATGTTTTTGTATGTCCTTGTTTTGTCTTGAATATGAAAGATTCTCTTAACAAGTTTGATTCAAAATCTGACAAGGCTTTCTTTCTTGGCTATCGCACTACTAGCAAGGCTTATAGAGTGTTTAATGTTGATCTTGCTAAAGTATAAGAATCCATAAATGTTAAGTTTATTGAGACTAACCCCTCTATTGCCAAAGATATTGTTCTAAATGATGATGTTACAGGTGAAGTAATTCCTATTCTAAAAGAGCTCAACATCACCCAAAAGGGAAAAGAGGTGGTCACTCAAGAAGAAGAGAAAGATGAAGAGAAGAAGGATCCAACTCCCCAGTTTGTAAAGAATCATCCAAAAGAGCTGATTTAGGTGATCTATTTGAAAGAGTGAAGACACAGGCTACTTTCAACAAAGAACAAGTCAACATCACCTTCATCTCACAACTCAAACCAAAGAATGTCAAGGAAGCTCTTAGGGATGATGAGTGGATCCTTGCTATGCAAGAAGAGTTGGAGAAATTTGAAAAGAACAAAGCATGGACCATAGTGCCAATACTAATTGATAGAAAGATATTGACACCAAGTGGGTCTACCGCAACAATCTTGATGAGAGAAGCAAAGTGGTAAGAAAAAAAGCAAGGTTAGTGGCTCAAGGATACAATCAACAGGAAGGTATAGATTTTGATGAAACATATGCACATGTAGCTAGACTTGAGTCCATTCATATGTTACTTGCCTTTGCTAGTTATAAAAACTTTCTTCTATATCAAATGGATGTTAAAAGTGCATTTGTGAATGGTACAGTTGAGGAGGAAGTGTATGTTGCACAACTTCATGGCTTTGAACATGATAGTCTACCTAACCATGTTTATTTGTTGCAAAAAGCTCTCTATGGACTCAAACAAGCACCTAGAACTTGGCATGAGAAATTAAAGAACTTTTTGTTAGATCATGGGTATACCATGGGCAAAGTGGATTCTACTTTATTTCTAAAGCACACTTCTAACAATTTTCTTATCATACAAATATATGTTGATGATATCATTTTTGGAGGAACTAACCTTGATCTTTGTAAAGAATTTAGTGATCTTATGCATAATGAATTCGAGATGAGTAGGATGGGTGAACTCACATTCTTCCTCGACTTTCAAATCAAGCAAACAAAAGATGGAAACTTCATCAACCAAGTCAAGTACACAAGTGAGTTACTTAAGTGCTTTGGGATGGAGAACACCAAGATGATGGACACACCCATGTCAACCACCTACAAACTTGACAAAGATGAAGAAGGTGAGCAGGTAGATGAGAAGCTCTATAGAGTTATGATCGTAAGTTTACTTTACTTAACTGCCTCTAGACATGATATAATGTTTAGTGTTGGCTTATGTCCTCACTTTCAATCAAACCCTAAGAAATCACATCTTATGGATGTTAAGAGGATTTTAAGGTACTTAGCCAAAATCCAAAATTTTGAACTATGCTATCCCAAGTCAAGGGACTTTACTATTACTGCCTATAGAGTTGTGGATTATGCAGGGTGCTTGATTGACAGAAAGTACACAAGTGGCACTTGATTTCTCCTAGGACCATGCTTGGTGTCTTGGTTCTCCAAGAAACATAGCACAATGGCATTATCAACCACTAAGTCTGAATACATTGCAATCGGGAGTTGTTGTGCCTAGGTCCTATGGGTGAAGCAAATGCTCCAAGACTTTAACATTCATTTTGATGATTCTCCTATCTATTGTGATAATACTAGTGTAATTAACTTGTCATATAATCCTATCATGCATAGTAGAGCTAAAAATATAGAGGTTCTCCGTCATTTTCTTCATGATCACATTGCCAAAAATGATATCTATATCACGCATGTGGACACGAAAAATCAGTTGGCGGACATTTTCACTAAACCTCTAGCTAAAGAGAAATTTGACTTTATTAGATCTAAACTGCTCATAACTACTTTGAATGAAATTGATATTCCTTCTAGCTAGTTGTTATCTATCCTATATGCTTTGCTTATGTTTTGATCACCATTGCTTGCAAATATGCTAAAAATCAATCTTTCATGTTCTTTTGCCTTATTTTTCTCTTGTTTTTGGGTATTTTTGCAAACACTTGTTTTATTACAAAATAGTACCCAATGATGAGTGATATGTGCCTAAGTATGTTCAAAATGCAAAATGGACTTGAAAAATAAATTTAATTAGCACTCTAATGGCTAGAAATTAGGATTTCTAATTTTAGGTTAGGTTCACCATCGATCGAGTTGGCAACTCGACCGATCAGAGGCTGAGAGCTTTTTTAAAGAGCAAATTGGTCGAGTTTCTGACTCACAGAACTCGACCGATGGTTGGGCTGGATCAAACTTAAGATAGGTTTGGCCGACTATTCTCACTCTTAACTAGAGAAAAGTCGACCGATCCAACCTCTATCTCCCTCAAACTCTCAACCCTAGCCCTGACCTTCCTCTCCCTAGCCCTAGTTTGACCTAGATCGACCTCCCTTGACCTTATCCCTATCTAACCTAGGTCTGTGGATGAGTCTTGGTGGTGGTTTTTTAGCTTTTTCTCTCTCCTCCCTCTCCTTTTTGTCTCCATGGAATCCAATAGGAGGAAGAGGGCTACCCCAGCTAATGCACCTTCATTTTCATCCAACTCTCGCTTAATCCTCTTTGATGGCACTTTATTCATCTCAAATGAAGCTCTAAATAGGTACAAGGAGATCCTTACTAGGAACCCTTTTTTCTTTTTGTACCTTATTTGAGCTAAGACCATGAACACAATATGTCATAGATCAAGTAATGGAGTTGCTTTACGACCATCATCTCTCAGCCTTGGGTGTTGAATGTGCATGCTACAACAATTCTATCACAAGCACCAAAGAGGTTCACGAATTCTAAGAAAATTTGTGTTGGAATTATGACACCCTCATACCCCCACCAAATACTCAAGTAGTCCTCACATAAATGATAGTCGGGAAGAAATTCCAAGTCTCTGAGGATACCCTGAACATCTTCTTTTCAGGTGCCGAAGTGACTGACACCTGGCGTAAGGACTATCTAGAGTATTTTGACCTAGTTGATCATGAGGCCTTCTACAAGCAGTATGATCTTACTCTCATCAATATTCAAAAGTTCTTACAGAAGCCTCAATTCCCATATAGGAAGAAGTGTACCCTTCCATCCTCTACCTTGGACCTCAAGATATGCATATTTTCCCTAGTTGTTAACTGCAATATTCATCCAAAGAAGAATCAAACTAAAATTGCAGAAAACACTGTTGGCTAAATTGGACATTATTATAAATCCCTTTGTTTTTATGATGACAAACATTTCATTCTTGTCGATCTAACGTGCTACTCGAGTGTTGCAGGAATAAGGTGGATGACAAATATTATGGAAGATCTATATGCTAGATTGTTTTAATTTCATGAATGTAATCAATTGTAAATCTTGTACAAATATATAATGTACAAGTACTTAGACATCATGTAAATCAAGCGTTAGATCTTCCCTAGCCAATCACTACACTTAGATAGTTCATCCCCTTCAACAGTGTCACATATGCACACTCATACATACATTTAGTACTTTATTTGAAACATTGAAATAGGGTCAATCTCGGTCGACAAAATCCTCAACTGAGACACTCTCGGTCGACAAACTTCTCGACCGAGAAAGACCCAAGTAGCCGTTAGAGACAACTGAAAAGGTAGTTGGCAGTTGGAGATGAACGTTGCAAACACTTGCTCCAGAGAGTCTGTCGGTCGACAAACCCTCGACCGAGTAGGTATCTCGGTCGAAAATTCCTCGACCGAGATTGGTTCTGACAACACTTGCATAATTAATTAACTAGCCGTTGCTAAAGCAACTAAAGTGTACCTAACGGCTAGTTAAGCACTTAGAACCCCCTAGAAAGTGTCTAGAACGTCCTTAAGCACTTGTAGGTCATTCCTATAAATAGGACATGCCTTAGGACACCTAAAAACATCTATTATACACTTGAGCAATCCTTGAGCATACACTTGTATTAGCAACCTGTTTTGAGCAATTGAGCAATACTTGCAATAGGCTACTCTTCTCCTTGCTTTAATTTCGTGTCCTATAAGCTAGTATCTCCTATCCACAGTAATCACACTTCCATATACATTGGTTAGGAGATCTACACGCTTGATATAGGCAAATCAAGCCTTGTGCTTCAAAGGTTAAGTGTAATTTCCTTTTCCTTTCTTGTTCACTATTATTGCTTATACTCTCCTTGCTACTCCTAGGGTTGGAGGCTGCGGATTGGAGAGGATCGTGATCTTCTTGGTGAAGAAGGAGGCTTTGGACTACTTCAAGAAGGCTGGTGCAACGGGAGGCTACTTCAAAGAGGAAGGCTACTTCAAGGGGGAGCTTGGAGTTACTTCAAGAAGGCAGCCTCAAGTTGGTGCATCTACTTCAAAGTGAAGGCTGTCCAAAGGGGTGTAAAAAAGTATTGTATTTTATGTAAAATCCTTGAAGAGGTAATAAAATTAATACTTTCAAAATCCCGGTTGGGTAAGCAACCGGGTAGTGGACTGACTACCTTAGTATTTGCTAAGGTTGGAACCACTCTAAATCCCTTGTCTCCTTCTTGCTTTTTCATTTGTGGTTGTTTGAGTTAAATAAGTATTGAATTATCTTTAAAACCATATTCACCCCCCCTCTAGTGGTTTTTCAATTGGTATCAGAGCAGGCTTCAAGGAGCTCTAATCGAGTCTTGAAGTATGAAGGGTGGTGGTGTCTACAACCGCAAGCAAAGGAAAAGTATGGACCAATCTTCAACAAGTTGCAGTTGGTGCTTAGGAACAAGCCACACAACACTTGGTTGCCCATGGAGGTCAAAGAAGGAAGATACACATAAAGAATGTCTTATTGCTACAATAAGTGAAGAAGAAGAAGAGGTAAGCCTTTTTTATTTATCTAAAGAAGAGCTAGTTGCTAGTCTTGAAGAGACACATAATAAATATATTGAATGCAAGAAGAAATTAAAGAAATCTAATAAAGTAAATGATGAGTTACATGCTAAGCTTCTTACTCTTACATCTGAAAATGAAGATCTCAAAAAGGTTATTGAAGGTCATGATATTAAGCTAAAATCTATAGAAGCAAATTGCAATCTTCTTTTTCTAGAAAAGTTAAATTTGCAAACTCAAGTAAATGATCTTCAAAAACAACCTGTTTTATGTACGCATCTAGATTATGATACTATAGTGAAGGAAAGAGATTCCTTGTTATCTAATCTAGATCAAGCAAAGTTAGACATAAATAAAAGAATGGATGAGATTTTTAAGCTGCAACAAAAAGTAAATAGTTTGAGTAACAATGATACCCTTGATAAAATTTTAAATAATCCTTATCATCAAATTGGAAGGAGAGGACTAGGATATGAGCCTAAAGGAAAATCTTATCAAAAACCTAGTTGGAGAAGAACACAAGTGCCAAAGAGTCAATCTATGTATGTACCCAAAGGCAAATACACATATGTACCCAAGAACAACCTAGAAAAAAACCATGGAAAGAGATATGAGGTTGATTCTATATGTTGTCATTATTGTTTGCGTCTTGGACATTATTCTTTTTCATGTCCTTATAAGAAAAAGGATGTTGAGTTAGTATGGGTTCCAAAATCCCCAAACTAAATAAGTAAGATTAAGTTGAGATATGACCAAGGACTCTAGTTGTATATTTCTATGTCTATCTCAACTTAACATAATGGGATAACAAATTAATTCAAGTATTTAAAACTTCTAATTTGAAAATATACAAATATGCAAAGACAAATCTTTGAAATTTTGCCTTAATTAGAATTCTAAAAAGCATAAAGACTTAAATATAATTAGTTGAGATTTGATCTAAATATTACTTTGATATTCATATGTTCAATCTCAACCAAGCCAAGTTTTCAAATTGCATAATTGAATTGAAAATGAACTTTGTTTTTACTTGGAAGCAATTACTAAAAACAGTTCTGAAACATCACATAATTTTTCTCGGTCGAGACACTGTCGACCGAGAGAACTGTCAGTCGAGAAATGGTCGACCGAGCAGGTTTCTGTTGTCAAATCTGAAATAAATCTGCTGAACTTGTTTTCAATTAACCTAGCTTGCTATCAATTTGTTATTAATGATTGATTTAACATGTAAATCAAGAATAAAACCTTGGAAGACAATTTTTAAGTAAGACATATTGATCTTTTGTATTATACAACATTATGAATGTGAAATCCTTAAACATATTGCAAAAGTGTTATAAGAAGACTGATCTTGAACTAACTTTATTCATTGATTGAAAAAGGTTTATTAGTGTATTTTCAAAATTGAAAGCATGAATGAAATTATTTTGGTATTATCCTCTACATGGTTTGGCTTAAAATTATGAATAAGTTTTAGCAAAGAAAATTACTGTTTTATCACAACCCACATGGTCTTTCCTAAGTACTCCTTGGTATACTTTTATAGGAACCATATGTGTTGAAATGATCATAATCATTGCATTTATATCTTGATCATTGTATTGAGGATATGCTCTTATCATAATTTTGTTGGGTTTTAGGGGAGACAAAGAAGGCAGCAGAAACAAAAAAATTTCTCCCAACCCATACCGAGGAAACGCGTCAACGTCTATATAATAGGAAAGGATGGTTTGTGGAATCATACATTGTCCCGAGGCTTGCTCGGCGACAAAATCTCGCGCAATGCGCGGTCTTCAACTCCGGACTTCGACGGTGTCTGTGCAGCTCCTGGTCGCACCAGGACTGACAACTCCTACTCGAACCGGACTGTCGGATGACAGTTGTCCTCCTAAGCGGAAGTGTCCTCCCGCCTCTGTAGTAGTCCACACGAACCACCTGGAACTCCACACTCCTTGTCCCACAAGGAAGTGGAAGGAGTCGCACCCTCCTGTTGACGTACTAGTCGTCAACACGCTCTCCTGCCTCCTGTTGCAACTGCAGTTGTCCTTCCCTTGCTGCACCTCCCTTTTGCGGGAAGCACTTGCTCGGGCTCTCTCACGGTTACCAAAACCAGAGAGAACGACAACTTGCAGAGCAACTGGTTGCACTGAGCCATACTGTGAGAAGCCCCCAATACCCCTATATATAGGAGAGTCATGGGACAGGGTTATCCATCCCGGGCAATGCGGGACTAAAGCAGGAGTAGAAGGGTTCGGGATTTTCCACCAAAAGCAACCATCTCGCAACCTGAACCGATCGGTTCACAAGTGAACCGGTCGGTTGGGGACCTAAACCGATCGGTTCACCACTGAACCGATCATTTGGGACCCTTGAATCGATCGGTTCACTCATGAACCGGTCGGTTGGGGTTCCAGGTTGGTTCCCGATTGACTTTCCTTGTTTCTTTCCCAATTGGTATCGAATACCAATATTATTCCCAATCGAATTTGGGCAATTTGAAACGAAAGGAAAATTCTCACTAATCCTACTTTCCCAAGTTGCTCGATTGCACCAGTTGAACTGATCGGTTCAACACTTGAACCGGTCGTTGCACTCTGTGCATGAGCCGATCGGTTCAACAATTGAACCGACCGGTTCAGCAACCTCAGTCGACCGGTTCATCACATGAACCGATCGGTTGGGAGTGCAGGTTGTGCATAATCAGTCAAATGTGATTTCAATCAATCTGATACTCCAATCAATGCGTCCAACATCTTGAACCATACGATATTGAGCCATCGACTGATTGAGTGTTTAATTGAACTACTAAACTCCTTTAGTAATCAATCTAAACATTTCTTGTGGACAAAACTCCTCTTCCAGGTTAAATCCTATGTGTGTGACCCTGCAGGTCCATTTCACGTTGGCAGTGAAAGTTCATAACACTTATGACTTCACAAGCAAAGAGCAGTGCCTAGTCACACATCAGTGCTACCCAAGTGAAAGTAGAAAGTTGGAGAACAACTTTCATCCTACAATCCGTGAATGGTGTTACAGCGAATGTATAATTCCTTTGTCACTGATATCCTGAATGAACTCGAGGCATGGAACAATCATCCTGTCAACGTTCATTCACTTCCTTGATCTCAGAGTAGACTGGAAGAGATATGTATGACATCAGTATCATATACTGATTCACACATGCGTGCACGCCTTTCTCAATCCTACTCATCAAGTGGCCATGGATATCAAACTCCCTCAGGAGGGACAAATCCCATATCTATCACTCACCCCTCAAAAGCCCCATGTGTCAAAGCCACCCAATCACCACCTTTATAACAACCCATGTTTCAGGACTGCGTTTGATGATGTCAAAGTGTGCCCAACGACATGTGTTGAGTGCAGTGATTTCAGGTCTAAGAATCACACTCACCACCATCACTGTGAGTACTGACTGTGACTACCATCTCATGGTTCCATGTGTCAAACTCACGGTGGGTCTGTCCGGTACCTTGTTCTCTAACAAGTACCTATGTGTTTGGTTTGATATCTCTATATCATGACTAATGAGATTCTGTCATCAACCAACACCACAATCTAGTCTTGTGTGTCATCGTTGTCTATCTACCTTCCACAATGACATCCGACTAGGGACATAACAAGAATGTACAAACTCTTAGCATCCATATGATCTCATCGTTCAGGTCATGAACCTGAAGGCATACGTCATCGAGTATTGTCATTCTCTAGACATTCAATCTGTTCTATCACTATCTCATATGACTGAACCAGAAAGAATTGGAAGCTTGCCTTTGATGTTTATCAAATCAATCTTAATGTATCCCACCAATCATCCTATGATTGGCTCTCAGGGCATACATACCAACAGACTCCCACTTGCACTGCGAGCCAATCACCCATGAATCATATTCATAGTGATCTTCAAACATGTCCCACATGTTACTGTGCTTTAGTGCCAACATAGTGAGTAATGGAAACACCTTGCCAAAGTCTGTATAAATTGCATGTCTCTCATCTCTTCGTTGTACGCCACACGTATGAGATGGAGTTGCCGTAATATGCGATCTTGTATTCCATTTGCTAACCTTTAGCCACATTGCATGATCAAGGATTCCAGACTTGTCATCAATGAGTGGAATATAAGTTCATCTCATGAACTTTCAGATCCATATAGTATCCACTGCTGTTCACTAACACATAGATACTCAGAAATTCCCTTTTCAAATGGCTTTATTGGAACACTTCCAATTATCAACAAACATTCTCTTTTATACATCTTATGTATATTTTGCGATTAATTTTCTGTCCTTTCAGAAGTTCGCATCAATGTAACTCTTTACATTAAACTCTTCCTTATCTCCATAGAACTAGTACTTCACAAGCACTTATCAAGTTCTCATGGTATTACAGTAACCCTTACTGGAAGTAGACAGACATCCACTCGCCATGTCCCACATACGAGTTGTCAGGATGAGCACATCATATTGCCATGTCCTACATACAAAATGATGGATGCACTTTATTCTTGCCATGTCATACATGCACGATAATGGGATGATTACATACATAATAGATCCATATCTATTCTTAGTGTTCCCATTCTTCATAAGAATTGGACACTTGGCCTTGGGATACTAATATTCATGTAACATGGACAAGTTTTCTCCCATTGAATCTATGCATACTGAACACTTCAGTACATATTGCCAATGTATGCTCTCTCTTTCCAGATCAAGAGATTTTTCGAGAACTATCTCTATAGATCTCTATTCCTATCACATAGGAAACTTTTCTATCTTCCTTAAAGATAATTTCCACATTCGGATTTCCAATCTAGAACATTTCTATTTCACTTCAATATGTGGAATGTGAACACGCTCCCACTAAATCACATATCCCTTCTTTATCTTTGACATATCAGTCAAACCCTTTGACTATATCATCAAAATAAATATCCAATTTTTGAGTTGCTTGTACTCAATCAATCACATTGATTAGTCCATTGTAACTTATAGACTTCATTTGCATTAGTGGATTCATAAACCTTATAGGCTGTGTCACATACACATCCTGGTTTTATTCCTCATAGGAATGCGGTTTTAGTATCCATATGCCAAATGTCTTAGCCATTAAGTTGCAATCAACAAGCATCATCCTTCTCAAAATGTTATCCATGTGTCTTAACACTTAAGACTCATTTGCACTTATGGATATGATCCAATGAGTGCTACCATCAAGGTCATACCTTATGGTTCACATGGATGTCATTTAGGATGTAAAGGTCATAAACCATAACTCAAGATTCGGTTCCTCATATTCATCTTGATAGTTGACTCATCACATGAACAACTGATCACATAGATAATTGAGGTGTATCTGTTAAAGATATAAGAACTCACAACCCTTGTGATTCTTAATTTCTTTTATTAGTGTGGGGTATTCATTTATTAAGAAGAATTTAGTTATTTGATAATCATTCTCTAACTCCTTAGAGTATGATTCCTTCTTGATTCAGACATCACCATGCCTTAATCATGAGTTTACTATGATACTCTATCATAATCGCTCATAAGGATCTCAAACATTTGGTCCAAGTATTTCATTCATTGATCTCATCAAGAATTAATACTTTACCAAATTTGTACTTCATTTATGATAATCTTGAACACTTCAAGATATTCATATTGGTATTTCTCTAAACACCATTTGAAGTATTAGCATTTATTCCAATAGGTATGTAAATACATCACATGTATTATACCTAATAGGATAATCACTCTCCCACTACATTAGTGAAGATTGATCAATCATGTCCAAGATATTCATGTCCCTTACTGGTTCTCTAACCAAAAGAGTCTAGTTTTATCCATCACATGGAAACTAGAAATGAATTTCTCATGATTAATGCTAATTAAATTGTTTGAGTTATCTATAACTTTTAGGTATCGTCTTATCTTATGCATATCAAATATCACAAGATGAATAAGGCATTGCCACAAAGATCACATCTTTAAGATTGAAAACACAACTTTATTGATTGCCATTATTGTCATACAATATGCAAAAATAAAGTGTTTCTATCTATTGGCAAGTATGAAATAGCAGTTCATAACTGTATTACATGCCTTATTGGCTGAAAATAAACTAAAGTATTCCTATCTATAAAGGCAACACTTGCCCCAAGTAAGAATGCTTTACACTTTACATCTTGGTATCATATACCTCAAAAGTGTTACAAGTTTATTTACATGACACCTTCAAGTAGAGGTTTCAGTCGCCTCCTTCTTCTTTTGTTCTTCCAGGCAGAGAGGATAATTCCTTTTCCAATGTCCTGGCTTTTGACAATGGTGGCAATTTCCTTTCTTGGTCACGCCTCCCTTGGCCTTGAGAGCTGAAGATGGCTTGGACTCCTGGCTAGCTTCAGAACCTTTCTTAGCTTTGCCCTTACCCTTGCGCTTGGACTTGCCTTTCTTGCTCGTGATCACCATCACGGACTTAGGCTTGTCCTTCTTCATCTGTAACTCGGCTGTCCTCAACATGCCCAACAACTCTGACAGTGGCCTATCAAAGTTGTTCATGTTGTAGTTCATCACAAACTGACTGTAAGATTCTGGCAACGATTGCAGTATCACGTCAGTAGCCAACTCTTGGCTCAGTGGAAATCCCAGTCTCCGCAGGTTCTCCACATACCCAATCATCTTGAGTGTGTGAGGACCAACTGGATCTCCTTCTGTCATGACGCACTTGAACAGCGCCCTAGAAACATTGTACCTCTCTTGCCGTGCCTGATCTTCATACATGTTCCTGAGATGCAGAATCATCTCTATGACACCCATGTTCTCATGTTTCCTCTGCAACTCATGGTTCATTGAACATGGCATCAAGCACTTTGCATCAATGGCATCATCAGAATGCTTCTTGTAAGCATCCCTTTCTGTCTTTGGTGCATTAGGAGCGGGTTCCTCTGGAATTGGAGTATCCAGGACATAGAGCTTACGCTCTTGAGTGAGAACAATTCTCAATGTACGATACCAGTCGTGGAAGTTTGTCCCATTTAGCTTGTCCTTGTCAAGGACCGATCGCAAAGAAAAGTTGTTGTTATTTGTTGCCATTTGAACTACAAAAAGGAAAATATGCAATTTTAGTCCAAAACTCATTTTTTGACTAATTTGATTGATTTGAAAGTTTGACGATATAATTAGGCCTTTAATTAATTATCGCTCCCACTATTTTACTTCAAATTGATAGACCTCACTATCAATTCGGAAGATTGCAGCGTACAACCTTCTAGTGGGCAAGATCCTGAAATCCTCTAAGCCATGGACTAGCTAGGGCTGTCACCCACAACATAGATCTCTCAGGTAGGCAACTTTTGCCAATTGCATCATATGCAACTCTTGATAAGATGTCATCTACAACTCCTTGCAATGATCATCTCCATGCCTCAAGGTACTAGATCCCATCTAGATCACCTTGTTAAGTCCGACCCAAAGCAAACATGATGAATATGCACCCTGCTAGGGCAGACCCACACATTCATCCTTCACACTTCCACGAGATAGACGGTGCACCACGCTAGGGCGTGCCCACACTTGGTCGATCAAGCTTTTCACGTGTGTCGCATTTGGAAGGCATCTAAAACTTAATATTTTAATGAGGGATTTGGTTTTATATACATATACATATCCAATCACCACAATACATAGTACGTATCATATACATGCTATATCCCACAGAAAACATGCACAAACGATAAAAAGCGATGATTATGGCCATACTAATGTGATTCCTCGAGCCAAGAGGAATCACGGTCATCTAGGTCTACATCACATGCAGCCTGTACAAGATGAACTCTGTGCCTTGCCATCCGAGTAGATCAACTCATCACATGAATGATCTGTACTCTCCAGCCGGTCGTCTGGGTGCCACCAGCCGATCGGTTGGCTCCTCCAACCGATCGGTTCGCCTGGTCGTCGTGCATCTCGTCATCTCCGCCACCCGCTCGTCTCTCTCCTCGAACCGGTCATCAACCAATCAGTTCACTCCTTGAACCGACCGTCTGGAAGGTCAACCGATCGGTTCACTCCTTGAACCGATCGTCTGAACAGTCGTCTTGATGTCCGCCGGTCTTTGACATAACAGGAAATAAAAATCTATCCTATTAATTACATTGCTTTAAAAAGGAAACCCCGAGTTACATTCGGGGGGAGCAAAGGTAGGAAATAATCTCGAATTATTTCGAGTTACATCAGGAATAAGAGAGGGAAGATCGGTGCGCAGACCGAGATGCAAGCAACCACACACAACCAATCACATATAGGGGTTTATAGGCCATAATCATGCTACATACATCCACCACAAAACTTGTTTAAGGGCGACGCGTATCGAGTGCATTAATAATACATATCATATATGTAATTAGGGATTTGTGGATTTAGGATTGGACATGCATAAAGCCGATATTATTCGCATCGTATGCAATAAATAAAGGCGACAAACCAAAATCGATCATATCGATATTCCTAAAATATAGAGCAGTTGACGTGGCTCTGATACCACTGTTGGGTTTTAGGGGAGATAAAGAAGGCAGCGGAAACAAAAAAATTTCTCCCAACCCATACCGAGGAAACGCGTCAACGTCTATATAATAGGAAAGGATGGTTTGTGGAATCATACCTTGTCCCGAGGCTTGCTCGGCGACAAAACCTCGCGCAATGCGTGGTCTTCAACTCCGGACTTCGACGGTGTCTGTGCAGCTCCTGGTCGCACCGGGACTGACAACTCCTACTCGAACCGGACTGTCGGATGACAGTTGTCCTCCTAAGCGCCAGTGTCCTCCCGCCTCTGTAGTAGTCCACACGGACCACCTGGAACTCCACACTCCTTGTCCCACAAGGAAGTGGAAGGAGTCTCACCCTCCTGTTGACGTACTAGTCGCCAACACACTCTCCTGCCTCCTGTTGCAACTGCAGTTGTCCTTCCCTTGCTGCACCTCCCTTTTACGGGAAGCACTTGCTCGGGCTCTCTCACGGTTACCAAAACCAGAGAGAACGACAACTTGCAGAGCAACTGGTTGCACTGAGCTGTAATGTGAGAAGCCCCCAATACCCCCTATATATAGGAGAGTCATGGGACAGGGTTCTCCATCCCGGGCAATGCGGGACTAAAGCAGGAGTAGAAGGGTTCGAGATTTTCCACCAAAAGCAACCGTCTCGCAACCTGAACCGATCGGTTCACAAGTGAACCGGTCGGTTGGGGACCTAAACCGATCGGTTCACCACTGAACCGATCGTTTGGGACCCTTGAATCGATCGGTTCACTCATGAACTGGTCGGTTGGGGTTCCAGGTTGGTTCCTGATTGACTTTCCTTGTTTCTTTCCCAATTGGTATCGAATACCAATATTATTCCCAATCAAATTTGGGAAATTTGAAACGAAAGGAAAATTCTCACTAATCCTACTTTCCCAAGTTGCTCGATTGCACCAGTTGAACCGATCGGTTCAACACTTGAACCGGTCGTTTCACTCTGTGCATGAGCCGATCGGTTCAACAATTGAACCGACCGGTTCAGCAACCTCAGCCGACCGGTTCATCACATGAACCGATCGGTTGGGAGTTCAGGTTGTGCAGAATCAGTCAAATGCGATTTCAATCAATCCGATACTCCAATCAATGTGTCCAACATCTTGAACCATACGATATTGAGCCATCGACTGATTGAGTGTTTAATTGAACTACTAAACTCCTTTAGTAATCAATCTAAACATTGCTTGTGGACAAAACTCCTCTTCCAGGTTAAATCCTATGTGTGTGACCCTGCAGGTCCATTTCACGTTGGCAGTGAAAGTTTATAACACTTATGACTTCACAAGCAAAGAGCGGTGCCTAGTCACACATCAGTGCTACCCAAGTGAAAGTAGAAAGTTGGAGAACAACTTTCATCCTACAATCCGTGAATGGTGTTACAACGAATGTATAATTCCTTTGTCACTGATATCCCGAATGAACTCGAGGCATGGAACAGTCATCCTGTCAACGTTCATTCACTTCCTTGATCTCAGAGTAGACTGGAAGAGATATGTATGACATCAGTATCATATACTGATTCACACATGCGTGCACACCTTTCTCAATCCTACTCATCAAGTGGCTATGGATATCAAACTCCCTCAGGAGGGACAAATCCCATATCTATCACTCACCCCTCAAAAGCCCCATGTGTCAAAGCCACCCAATCACCACCTTTATAACAACCCATGTTTCAGGACTGCGTTTGATGATGTCAAAGTGTGCCCAACGACATGTGTTGAGTGCAGTGATTTCAGGTCTAAGAATCACACTCACCACCATCACTGTGAGTACTGACTGTGACTACCATCTCATGGTTCCATGTGTCAAACTCACGGTGGGTCTGTCCGGTACCTTGTTCTCTAACAAGTACCTATGTGTTTGGTTTGATATCTCTATATCATGACTAATGAGATTTTGTCATCAACCAACACCACAATCTAGTCTTGTGTGTCATCGTTGTCTATCTACCTTCCACAATGACATCCGACTAGGGACATAACAAGAATGTACAAACTCTTAGCATCCGTATGATCTCATCGTTCAGGTCATGAACCTGAAGGCATACGTCATTGAGTACTGTCATTCTCTAGACATTCAATCTGTTCTATCACTATCTCATATGACTGAACCAGAAAGAATTGGAAGCTTGCCTTTGATGTTTATCAAATCAATCTTAATGTATCCCACCAATCATCCTATGATTGGCTCTCAGGGCATACATACCAACAAATTTATGTGCCATGATCACTGTGTTTCATTGATTTGTCTAAAACAATCTTTGATTCATATGTACAAACCATGAATGGATGTTACTTTTGATCATTATGTTTCAGATCATTGAAAATGACATTAGCTTAAAAGCATCTTGACATAATAGATAATGATTATTGCTATGACAAGCCAAATAGTGTATCTTAGAACAAGAACATTAATGTTTTATCTAGTTGTTTTGTTCTAAGAAATCTAAAGCACAATCTTGACTTTAAGATATCAATCTTGCTATAATTAATCTAAGGAATTGAAATGCATACACCCATAGCAAAACGTCTTCATACCAGGTATCACTTATTGTGCTTCGAATTGATATTTAGTTAAAGCTATCTGTAGAAATTATACTTCAAAAATGAGTGGTGAAATATGAAATCTACATAATTTGCCTCTTGGTTGAAATTAAAAATGTGATAAAAGGACAGATTAAATTATGACCATATAATTGCTCAAATATTGATAACAATAATCACATTATTACTCCCTTAGAAGACATATATGTGCTCTACAAATCCAGTCAATCATTTGCATTAAAAACTAGCTTAAAATTCCATTCGCAACAAGTTTGTCGGTCAGCAAAACATCTCGACCGAGACAAACTCGGTCGACGAATTCGTCGACCGAAAACATCTCGGTTAGCTATCTCTTTCAACTGATAGACTTCAAGTAAGAACTACATGGGCAAAACTCAAACACACTTCCGGTCGACAAATTTTTCGACCAAGCAAGTGTCGGTCGACAAATTGCTCGACCGAGGGCCGACCGTTGGAATATAACTGTTGGAATATGACCGTTGCCGGTCGATCGTTGGGCGACCGAGAGGCGCGTCTAGGAAATGACCGTTGCGGTCATCGGTCGACAATTGGTCGACCGAAATAGGTACTGATTTGCTATAAATAGGACCAAAAACGGGCCATTTCCTCACACCTTCACATTCTCACTTCTCTAGCTCCTCTCTAGTGCATTTTTGTGCAAATCTTTAGCTTCTCTACATCCAAGTCGTTCTTGCTACTTCTCCACCTCAAAGCAATGAAATGGCTTCATCAGCTGCGCGTGGAAAGAAGCTAGTTGCAGCTAGGAAAGGAAGGACGGTCTCTCCACAGCTGCCGATCATCAACGCCATTCCTTTCATCGATGCAGCTGTAGGCGACCGCTACCTCAGGCTCTCCTCAAAAACTCCTCTTCCACGACGGCCAGTTGACGTCATGGACTTCCACGACATTGTTGACTTGGAGGAACTCTTCGAGGTGCAACATTTGACTGATTTTCTAAATCCTTCCTTCCCCTCTTACTCTTCCAAAGTAGTTAATGAATTCTATGCCAATTTAACCCCACATCCCGACCATGTTTCTTTTTCTTCCATGGTTAATGGGTATGGATTCCATTTTACTGAGGAGGGTATTCTTGATATGCTTAACATAGACGTAGAAGAATATAAAGACTTTCTTGACCTCACCACAGGAAATCCACTCAACAAACTATCCCAAGATGACACTACAACTAGCCTTAGTGATGTCAAACGAGCCATTTTTCAATCCAATACAACTTGTCATGAAGATAGGGGTACCTATTATGCCATAAATCTAAAACTTGAAGCTAGGATCATAAATCTCATTGTTTCCACTAATATCCATCCTAGAGAAAACAAATCTGAAGTACCCACCTTTCGTATGTATCTTATCTATGCCATTCTCAAAGGTATTCCCATAAATTTTATTCGCATTATCCTTAAGAATATGCTTGAATTTTCTGGCAATCCACCTTATGCTGACTTTGTGTGCCAAATCACTCAACACTTTCTTAAGAAGAATATTGAGGATCTAGGTTACACATGGGATAGAAGACCTCAAAAGATAAGCAAAAATACGGTAGAAAAGATGGGAATTGACTTTGGCCACAAAAGGGCTAGGACTGAAGGGGAGACATCCACTCAAGACATACCTCCACCACCTCCTTCTACCAACCTACCCTATGATCCCATCACAAACACTTTAACCTACACTGCTGGATCCCAATATCATATGAGTAGGCAATTAGATTACAATCACCATGACATGACTTACTTAAATCAAAGAATGCAAAATCTCTCTCCTAACCAACCTGATGAATATCCTTATTCTCTAAATCCTGGCATGATAAATCCATGCAATCCTTCCTACAACTACTACCAAATTCCACCTCCACAATCTCCTGATCTCACACATACTCAATTCTCTCAAATGCAACTTCAAGACATTGCTGCCAATTTTCGCTTTGATCGTGTTCCCACCTTCTTGGAAGCTTATGCCTTAACTAAGACAGGTGCATTAGAGTGGCAGGCATTGGTCAAGTATTATGGAGTTGAGCCCTTTCTTGGGAAAGACCCAGATATTGATGTAATTCTTCGGTCTTTATGAGGTTATGGTTGTAATGAAACAGTTATCTCTGCAAAGATTGTAATGGATATCTTTTTATAAGCAAGCATGTTTTATGAGTTATCTTGTCAAATTGTAGAAGCACTAAGCTATTATTAATAAAAGGGGAGTAATATATGAAATTAATCACAAAGGGTAACATTTTTGCAAATGATGGAGAATTAAATTGTGCCAAAATTTAACATTAATTAGTGTGCATTAATCCCTTGATTTTAATTGGATATCTCGTTAAGGGGGAGCAAAGCATAAAATTAAGAAAGAAAAATACAAAGTCATACTAAATGATTATCTTGGATATCTTTTTGAAATGACAAAGGGGGAGAAATAATATAAAAATCAAAAACATAAAAATGAGTTTCATTATATCTCAGCCATCATTCACTTGCAAAACAAGAATGGCTACAAAAGGTAATCTTCAGGTATGAAACTCACATGTTTTATATTTCCTTATTTTATATTTAGGAAATGTTTGTCATCTTCAAAAAGGGGGAGATTGATGGCTAAATTGGACATTATTATAAATCCCTTTGTTTTGATGATGACAAACATTTCATTCTTGTCGATCTAACGTGCTACTTGAGTGTTGCAGGAATAAGGTGGATGACAAATATTATGGAAGATCTATATGCTAGATTGTTTTAATTTCATGAATGTAATCAATTGTAAATCTTGTACAAATATATAATGTACAAGTACTTAGACATCATGTAAATCAAGCGTTAGATCTTCCCTAGCCAATCACTACACTTAGATAGTTCATCCCCTTCAACAGTGTCACATATGCACACTCATACATACATTTAGTACTTTATTTGAAACATTGAAATAGGGTCAATCTCGGTTGATAAAATCCTCGACCGAGACACTCTCGGTCGACAAACTTCTCAACCGAGAAAGACCCAAGTAGCCGTTAGAGACAGCTGACAAGGTAGGTTGCAGTTGGAGATGAACGTTGCAAACACTTGCTCTAGAGAGCCTGTCGGTCGACAAACCCTCGACCGAGTAGGTATCTCGATCGACAATTCCTCGACCGAGATTGGTTCTGATAGCACTTGCAGAATTAATTAACTAGCCATTGCTAAAGCAACTAAAGTGTACCTAACGGCTAGTTAAGCACTTAGAACCCCCTAGAAAGTGTCTAGAATGTCCTTAAGCACTTGTAGGTCATTCCTATAAATAGGACATGCCTTAGGACACCTAAAAACATCTATTCTACACTTGAGCAATCCTTGAGCATACACTTGTAGTAGCAACCTATTTTGAGCAATTGAGCAATACTTGCAATTGGCTACTCTTCTCCTTGCTTTAATTTCGTATCCTATAAGCTAGTATCTCCTATCCACAGTAATCACACTTCCATATACATTGGTTAGGAAATCTACACGCTTGATATAGGCAAATCAAGCCTTGTGCTTCAAAGGTTAAGTGTAATTTCCTTTTCCTTTCTTGTTCACTATTATTGCTTGTACTCTCCTTGCTACTCCTAGGGTTGGAGGCTGCGGATTGGAGAGGATCGTGATCTTCTTGGTGAAGAAGGAGGCTTTGGACTACTTCAAGAAGGCTGGTGCAATGGGAGGCTACTTCAAAGAGGAAGGCTACTTCAAGGGGGAGCTTGGAGTTACTTCAAGAAGGCTGCCTCAAGTTGGTGCATCTACTTCAAAGTGAAGGCTGTCCAAAGGGGTGTAAGAAAGTATTGTATTTTATGTAAAATCCTTGAAGAGGTAATAAAATTAATACTTTCAAAATCCTAGTTGGGTAAGCAACCGGGTAGTGGACTGACTACCTTAGTATTTGCTAAGGTTGGAACCACTCTAAATCCCTTGTCTCCTTCTTGCTTTTTCATTTGTGGTTGTTTGAGTTAAATAAGTATTGAATTATCTTTAAAACCCTATTCACCCCCCTCTAGTGGTTTTTCAAACACTACGGTAATCATGTATTGTCTCTTGAAGAATATCAAATTCAAGTAGTTGAGATATGTTCTCAATCACATGCTTTGACTTAAGAAAGAACACCCATGGCACCCACCACCCTACCCAACCCTGATTTTTGGTCTTTTCCAGCTTGCCACTGACAAATCTCTTTTCCATGACCTGCACTACAAACCTACCCAGAAAGGAGTTTGCATCAGTGAGACCACTCTTCAGAAGTCAGTGCCTATCCTATTCTCTACCACACCTGGTGTCTCTACCTCTACCTCTACCCGAGCACCTCCACCACCTCAGCCTACCCGACCTGCCCATGCCTCGTTCCATGTATCCAATAAAACCCTTACGGGTTACATGATGCACCAACAGGCATACAACCTTCAGGTTTAGGAGTACCTACATTAGGACCTCCATTCCATCATGTCCAACATGAACATGTCATGTGCACACCCGTACCTACCTACCAACCCTACCCAGGAGGTGACTATGCATCCTTTGCTTATGAGCATTTTACCCTGCCCCTCCACCTGCATCTTTTGTTGATACACCCTTTGACAGCTGGCCCCTTAGCCACTCTTCTTACTAGTTTTGGTAATACTGCTTCTTCCTTCCCACAGGACAATGAGCTCCATGCTCTTAGTATGTCTTGGGATGAGAAGAATGCTCAGCCCGATCGAGGTTTTATTTCCCTTACTGATGAGGAAATGCCAGACTAGGCTGATCAGGAAGATTTTGTTGATGAGGAGGCTGATGAGGATAATGGTGATGCTTCTAATGATGGCTCTGATGGCTTTGTTGGTGCCTCTGGTGATGAAGGTGATGTTGTTCTATCTATTACACCTTCAGATAGAGATGATGACTACGAGCATGATGCTTCAGATGATGATGATGATGATGTTGTGGACATAGATAGCTTAGATGTTTATTTGTTCTAGTTTTTAGTCTAGATGGTGATCACTTATATCTTTCTAGGCTATTTTGTATTACAAACATCTGGGCAAATATTTTGAGTTGCACTATTTTATCATCTAGTTTTCATCATTTTGTTTGTAGTTTTTTTTCTGAGACAATGCTTTTTGAGTTGTAATCTTAATCATTTATACACTTACTCTTTGATTTACTATATCTCATGAGTTGGTGCCATGTTTTACCATATTTTGATTATGAATTAGATTGTTTGTTTCTCTCATCTTTGTTTGGTGTATGCTTTAAGATTGCATGTTGTGCATGTATGCTTGGTTGTGCTTGGAGAAGACATGTTTTTGTACTCTTCTGCCCCCCTTCCTTTTTTATAATGTCAAAAGGGGGAGAGAAGTTCAATATTTTGAATCTCAACCATATTGTTTTTATTGCCTATGTGATCCTTTTCTTGTTCATTATATGCTTTATCATGTGACTTGCTAAAGGACCATATAATATATATATGTCATGTTGCTTTGTGTAGATAGACTAAGTATGTAGATTAGAGTAAGCATAGATTGAGGGGGAGCAATTCACATTGTTCAAATTATGTACCCCATGCAATTCATAAGGCAAAGGTATAACTTTACATATCCTTTTCAATATGATTGAGGAATGGTTTGTCATTGTCAAAAAGGGGGAGAATGTTGACTTGAGAGTTATATATTGCCCATATTTTGATAATGACTTAACCATTCCATTCCTATGTATCTAATATGTTTTTTAAAGATTGATTTCAGGCTTTAGGTACATGAAAAGGATCAAATTACACAAGCCCTAGCTTGTTTAAGTTCAAGTCAAAAGAAATAAAGTGCACATTTTAGGAAATCACTCCAAATGACCTTATATGATTTTTTTAATCACATGTATTGATGATATGACTTGTAACTAAGATGAGAAAAAACCAGGGACACTTAATTCCAAGGTTTAATCACTCAAATGTCGATTTAGAAAAATTGTCACAGGCTGTTTATCGGTCAAGTTGGAAACTCGACCGATCCAGTGATGGATTTTCTTAAGAGACCAATCGATCGAGTTGCACACTCACAGAACTCGGTCGACCGACTCACTGAGCAAAATTGATATTAGCTCATTGGTCGAGTTTCCCAGAACAAACTCTATGGATAGTTTGAAAATTTACTCTGTCATTTAGTGGATCGGTCGAGTTACCTTTATTGAAACTCAATCAAATGTATTGTACGAAAACACAGAAAAAGTGACTATAACTATTGGTGAGTTGTTTTGAGCAAGAATAGATCTGTTGCAACTTGGAAAACAAATATATTTCGCCCTTAAGTGATCCCACACTCAAGAGAACACCCCCATCTATAAATAGGACCCCTTAGAGTTCATTCCAAGCTTGCTCATCCATGCTATTCTAAGTCTTTTCTATAGTTGAGTGTTTTGCAACTCCTTGAGCCCCTTTCTCTCTCTAGTTTACACTTCATTTCGTGATTATGAGTGAGATAGGCCATTTGTATGAGAACTACTTCCTTATGCTTATAAAGCCCTCATTCCATTCCATCTTCCCTACCCCTTTCCTCAATGAAGCAAAGGTGAAGCAAGCTACTTCAAGTGAAAATGGAGTTGTTGTTCTTCTTCTTCAAGGTTGAAGAAGAGGTGAAGATCTTCTCCAAGTAAAGGAGAAGGCAGAGGCTGAAAATCTAAGAAGAGTGGGTAATCCCTTGAAGTCTGTATACTTGTGCAAAAGTAGCTAAGTCCTTGGAAGAAGGCAGAAGACTCTTGCAAAGTGGGTAAGCCCTTGGTAAGGTCAAAGACCATTTGTATTTGGATAGGTAAGTCCTTTGGTGGTCTTGTGTTGTAACTCTTATTGGTGAATATATAGAGGAAAGCACTTGCAAAGTCCTGCAGGTTGACCTCTCTAGGTAGTGGACTACCTCTCTCCTAGTTTGGAGAGTGGAACCACTCTAAATGACCTTGTCAAGTGCTTGTTTCACTTTCTCTCATCCTTGCTATGCTTGTAAGTTAGGACTTCAAATTGCACTTAATCTATTGATTTTGATTGATATAATTTGAAGGTCAAATATATCTTGTGAGAATTTTTGAAGCTCTATTCACCCCCCTCTAGAGCCCTAGATTCAACAGATTGTATATAGGCAGATAAGAATATGGAAATTGTTTATCTTATGACAAAACAATAATTAATCTCAACATATAACTCAAATCCAATGAGGAAGACCAAATTACATCGAAACAAGAGACAAGCGGGCAACAAGTTGCGCCGCTAGTCCTTTCTGGATGGCAAAGCCAATCCTTTGAAGTATAAACAAAAATAGTCAGTAACAACATATCGATTATCTAGTAGTATAAAGAATATAACATCCACTGATCTTATTTATACACAACTATAATATCTTATTTATTTGTCCTAAATCTACTTTTCTTGTACCTCACCAAGTAGAAATCAACACACCTAATTTTCATTTCAATGACTCACTATCATCATCTTAGGGTTTCCATCTTATGATAGATACAACAGACTTGGTCCACCATAGGGTTTATGAAAGAGGCTAAGATAGGGCATTCAACCTCTCTACCATCTACTTCATGATATCAAGTACATGAGACGTGTACAATAGAAATATAATATTACATCGTTGAACATTTCTTGAGTTTCACAATTTACATTTCATTAAAGCATGTCATTAAAGGATTTAGGATTGGAGTCACACAGTGCGACACTTTTGTGAATAGTGGTGGTCTCTTCAAGGACTAGATACACAACTTGGAAATGTGTTGCATAATCCTTTGATTACTAGAAGGATATCCGTTTCATTTCCAAGTATGGAACTAAGGGGAAACTCACAGTAACTAGGGCACCTAACTAGATTGATGCATCATTTTACTTGTTACTTAGTCTCCTTACTCATATTCAGTAGATTCAAATCCATGATGCTTACCATTTCTGTGTCTTGTGAAACTAGAACGACATGATTTCGATTACGTTTAACTAGAAACACAATCATTAATCATTATAACAAGCAACACAAAAATATGCAATTTATAAAGTACAAATTTCTTTTGCACTCTCACATCATTTCATATGAACAATCTTTGTTTCATATGCATAATCGATATAGTTATCCTTGGTGTTTCCTTAATTTTAGATCCATTACTCTTAACTTCTTTCATTTATAGTTCACCACTATTCTTGAAACCATTAACTTTCAGTTGACTTAGTACACAACATTTTGTTCTTGTAAAATCCTTCATAGTTTGATTTAATTGTACTTCCTTCGATTAGGTTAATCCTAACTTGTTTAAAATAAACAATTCAAACATTTCTCCATACTATTTCATTGATTATTCCCCATTACTTATCATCTCAAATCATCTTGCCTCTTTCCTTTTCCTTTCCTGAATTTGCATACCATGTCATCTAACTCCCAATTGAAGATCAAAACTAAAATCAATCATTCCATTATTTGTAGAACTACTCAAAATAGGAAGTGAAACATATTAGGGTTATTCCAATTTACTCCTTAATATCTAATCACACTCTCAATTTATTATTATTTGACTTAAGGAAAAGACTTACAATCACATGGATTTATTCGTAATCCTTAAACCATACTCTAATAGACACAATAGCATTATATCATCTGACTATAACTTATTACCTTTGAGTGAAATAAGAATACTTAATCAAGAGCATGTGTTCCCACTTATATTTGTATACATGTAAGGGTTTTATCTCGCATTCTTGTTACAATAGTGAATTTTTAGGATTTTTAAAAGTTGACTTAGTTCAACACATCTTTATACAAATCATAAACACTACATTATAAGTTTACTCTTTAGGTTGTAATATGATTTATTAAGATTAGTCACAAAGCAAAGTAATACTAATTTTCATTTCATTGCAACATCTATTAATTACATAAATATAAAGTGGCATTGGTTCATTTAGGCCAATTTCCCAAATTTATCCTAAGTATGGATATCTCCACTTGAAATATGTATATTTCCCCTCATATAATACCATATTTAAAACAATGAGAGATTTATGATAACAATTATGTAAGCAGATCTCATTCATGTTTGTTCAATTGAAACTACATTTTTTCACATCTTCTAAATTTTGTATCTTGTTCATATAGGATGATTAGGAAATATTGGAGTATGTTATTCCTTAACCGTCAACTTTTAGTAGAATTTAAATATATATATATAAAGAATCATACTAATAGGAATCATTAAAAATATACAAGAAACAATCATCATTCTATTCTTTATGTATTTCCCAGTTAGTCACAAATATGTTAGAAATGCAAGCAATAAGATACTTGATGTTTACTCAAATAAGATTAGGCTCTCAATGCAGTTATATAGATCAAGAGGGATATAACCACTCACTGCATGTTTGAAGAACCTAAAATTCATATCTCAACTACTAACAATCTTAGATTTAATTCAAACTTCAAGCAACCAATCCTCTTTTTGCTCCTTACAATTCAAAAGCCTTAAACAAGAAACGTGAAGAGAAAAGTATGAGAAAAGAAGTTAATAGATATTCTTTTGATTGAAATCAAAGGAAGGATGGGATTCAAACATTATAAAGAATAATCACCACCAAAATATTCTCTAGGGCTAATGAACTTACTTGACCTCACAAGCTTTAGGAAGTTGGACCCTAAATCAACATTTCCACTTCTTTGCTTTACAAAATCCTTATATATATATATATATATATATATATATATATATATATATATAGTTAGGCTAGAATACACTCGAGTGTACGGATCGCACGAATACACTCAAGTGTGTTTGTATATCAAGACTATTGTTTGCAAAATTTAAACCATTGATCTTCACCGTCATACTATAACTAGGTGACATACAAATTTTGAGCCCATTTGGATGATTGTAAGTCACTCATCCAAGGGCAACAAAATCAACGCTTGAAACTAATTTGAAATGCATAATTTTTGTGGTCTTCATAACATGAGCTATACATATCCAAATATTCTCAAATTTTGCGTATGAGTTGTTCACGAGATGTTTAATAAGATCAATGGATTAGATTTTCAAAAAAAAAACATTGCATCATGAAAAACTACTTGAGTGTATTCCGCTCCAGATACACTCGAGTGTATTCTAGCCTGACTCATATATATATATATATATATATATATATATATATATATATATATATATATATATATATAAATTCAATATCTCTAGATTGAATGATGGATTATAGTGTATTGGTATGTTATGTTGCTACTATAGATGATTTTTTATATAAAAATAAATTTTAAATAGGTCCTACAATTGATTTTTTTTATTTCAAGAGTATATGTCATTGGATGAATTTTCGATATCATATAAACCTGTCAATGGAATAGTTGTTTCATCCTCATATAGGATCCATAAATCTTAGAATTTAATATAGTTTCTGGAATAAATTAACCTATATATATATATATATATATATATATAAATTCATCCAACTTTTTTTTACCAATACACTACTAAACATCAAATACCACACTACTATACTCCAATGTGTATAGTATATTCAGCTGAATTTTTCCCTACAAAACCTCAGCCATCCAAGAGGCATAAAACATTTGAAAATCTGAAATTTTGCAATAGAAATTATATTTAAGTTTTCCTATATTCATCCATATATAAAAGTAATCCAAGTTATATAAACAAATACTAAAATTTGTATACTACATAAAGTATGATTTTGATGCAATATTGCTAGAGTATTGGGATTGTATTGGTCATTTATTGGTCTTGGGATAGAGTTTATGTGCCCCATAACTGGGTTTTGTGCCTAACATGTTATGAACATATGTAAGGAGCTATGTGCTACTCTTCATAGAGATTAGTTGTGTGCCATATCTTATTAAGTTTAAGTTTTGTGCAATGATGTCACTGTTGTTATATATTTACTAGTATTTCATTTTTGACATGCATGTCGTTTATTTGTACGGGTATGTATCCTAATATACCTTTAATATAATTTTATTCCCTATATATAAATTTGTATCACGGTAAGTATATTTAGATATATCTTAGGACACTATTAAATTTTCGACTGATTATGCTTCAAAAATTTAATTTGTATCAATAGCATTTTTACATCATGATATCATGCTTGTCTTGGTCCATATATGTAATGGATTACTTCTTTATCACTCTAGATGCGGTCATTAATTTTTTTATTTCCTAATGTTGCCTAATTAACTGATTTTATCCACATAATAGTAGTTGCTAACATTCTCTAATATTTCTATACTTTTCTGGTGTTGTTCTCAACCACTTGGCTGAATAGGTATTTGGAGGATTTGACCATATTTTTCTATATAACAGACAAGACTTTTTGATCCTTTGGTGATAGAATTGCAATGTACAAGTTAACATCTACAACCATCCATGCTTAGTTTACTTATATATCTTTTCCTATATGTATCCACCCTTGTGAGTGAAGAACCAATGACATATTTGAGATTTTCTTATGATTATTTTATTTTATTATACTTGTAACCTTTGGTAATAATCATAATCAGAAATTGTATTTGAAAGTTCATCTCTTTGTGAAAAAATAGCATGATGTATGGCAATGGTATGTTCCATTTATTCAATTGAGTACTAGGTGATTCCCTATTGGGTCACGCTCATTACAATATCATACCTGATTCTTCATGTATTATTGTTGTAACCTAATTTCCTATTGACATTGTTGCCTCCCTAGTTTATGTGATCCATATTTTGATGATGACTTCATCCTATCATAAGTGTGTGTGTCTAATTATTCAATTGATATTATTTCATGTTGGTTAGACACTCCCCATGTTCTTCATATATTAGCCCTAGAAATGGAGAAGTCAAATTAAGCAAGATAGAATCATTTATATTGATTATATGACTTGTAATTGAGATCAAACATGCATTAAATTTTATTATAAATTGATGCACTTAGGTTATCTAAAATTAATTGAGTTATGTATAATCTTCATTAGAGTTTTCCCAATGGAAACTCAGACAACGTGTGAAGGAAATGTTGAACTTCCTATATTCGTTGACTTTGTTCAATGAAACTTGGATGACACTCAAAAGAGAAAAGGTCCAAGAAGTTTTGTTGATCGGGATTGCAAATATGCAACTTGGATAGTTGGCCTACTGAGGGGAATACTAGTCATCGACCCAAAATTCTTGAGGATATTCATTATATCATAGTAGCTTTTTGAGATTGAGAAGGTTAAAAAAATTAAATAGATATGTTACATTTCTACACAACTCCTATAAAATGGCTAGAATTCATCCCAGTCAAGCCTACTAGCTAGTAGGAACCCTCAAGTGTAAATATGAACCTATTGAGAGATATCAAAGGTTATCAAGTAGCACTATACAATTTGAAATAAAGTGCCTCAAAGAGTCTCTAGTCACTCCCTTTAGCTTGATCACTAAATTCCATCAATTAGAGTGAATAAGATATGTGTAAAAAAACTAGACCTAAGATATTCCTTATTTAAGGAATGTTTATGGCAAGTGACTTGAGGTCAGGGAAGGTTTTCCCTTGAATTGGGTTATTTGATCTATTCTCATAAAATAAAGAAACTTACTCTTGATCTATAAGAGAGGTATTCTTGGTGTATTCTCTTGAAGATTAATGCAAGGTGGTAGTTAAGGTTTTAAAATCCTAGAGGTTTACATGTCTAGGAAGTGAAGCTACAACCTTTTAAGTTGGAACCACTCTAAATACTAGCCTGGAATTATTATTTTTTCTCAATATCTCCCTCCATTTCTTTAACTCTGTTTCACTTGTCTTGTAATATAATTTCTAGGTATAACAAATCAAGTTTAATTTTTTAATAGATCAATTCACCCCCACATGTTGGGCCTAAAAATCCTATAGACATCACTTTTGTGACGATGTACCTTTATTTCCTCTCATTTTTGGGAGCATACCTATCATGTGCATCTGATTATATATTTTCTTTACTATATTCCCCATCATAATTTATTATTTTAAACAACTGACTGCCTTTACACTCTCTCTCTCTAGAATGGCTCTCATCCATCTCTAGATTTTGGGGCTCCTGGTCACACCCATGGCGAGTGTTGCCCACACCGGGGAGGGGTCATCCGCTTTGACCTCCACCAACACCACCACTCCTCCTTCCTCCGCCTCTAACCTTCCCAGACCAACTCCACATCTTGGCATGACCTGAAGATGGGCATAACTCTAGGGTGAGAATATGTGGATACCTGGTGCAAACCTATGGAGATATCTCAGAGTTTCAAGGCTCTGTTCTCCTTGAAGACCCTAAATAACCATCCTACAAGGAGGGCGATGACATGTTGTGGATGCAACTCTCTAAACTAGTGGTCAGTTCCATGGATGACTTTCAACAGTTCTCATTGATTGTCCAACTCTTAGACAAACCAACAATTCTAAGTAGCTCCAAGGGTGGATGATCCTATCCCACGAGGAGATATGAAGCTCTTTTCATTGGTGGGTGGTCTTTTCTAGATCATTTTGCTTCAGCTGCATATATGGATACATGCCTCAAAAAGGGTCCCTGGTTCTTCAACATTCAACTCATACTCACCGGGAAATGGACCCCGAAGGCAGACATTCGGTGGGCCGCCCTGACATCTACCCCAATCTGGGCCTCCTTGTCAAATGTTGGTTAGCACTGGATGAGGAGAGACATCTCCATCATTGCTTGCATGATTGGCACGTTCAAGGTCAATGACTTCATCTTGAGGGGTAAGATGGCAGGTTTTGTGCACATTTGTGTCAAGATTAGTGTCGAGAAGAAGCCATCGCCTATCATGATGGTGGATTTACCAGATGGTAAAGATTTGGAGAATCAGGTGGAATATGATGCCCTCCCTGACCGTTGTGACCGGTGAAAGGTGTTCAGACATGATGTTGGCCATTACCCTAATGAGTGGGTGGCTCATCTCAAACCTCTAGTGTTGAGGGGAAGGGATTTGAGCAGGAGACCGAATAGAAGAAGGAACAAGAAGAGAGGAGAGTGTCGTTACCAACCCCTTTAGTTTGCTGAGATAGGAGTGGAACAAGAAGTTCCATCTGGCGAGGGTGTTATGGATACTATCGTGAGTGATCCTCTGGGGAAATCGACCACTGCTACTAATTCCACCATCGCGATGTCTAGCAAAGGGTATAAGAACTCACTGAGTGAAGCGGTTGTGAGGACTGTCCCTAGTGACACACAAGAGGTGACTGATGAAATTCATATAGTAGGTGATAAGGATATTGCAACTCTCCCTGGTCCTAGTGTCAATGATAGTGGCACTACTAGAAGACACTCTTCAAAGGTAATCTTTAGTGCACAAAAGTCTACCCGGTTGGAAAGCAACTCTTTCTCCTTGTTAGTAGGTTTTGAGAATGAGGAGATGAGGTAAAGTGAGGCTCCTTTTACCCAGGTCTCTCCTAGGAGGACACATAGAGAAGGGGCTACCCTTAGAAGGTGGTGTTGCAATGTTGGATAATGTGTCTCCTCACTTGGAATTTGCTAGGTACATCTATGTCGGAGAACCAGAGAAAACTAAGAGATATCATCATCCAATCTCAAGCTTCATTGATGATTGGTCTTGAAATGAGGATCATAAGGGTGTTTGAAGAAAGGGTTGCTGGTTTATTCCCTAATGGGTGGGGGATGCCTCGAATCTAGAATAGATTGAAGGTGGGCATATCGCCATAGGGTGGAATCTACAGGTGTGGGATGTCCAAGTGATTTTCACTATGGACCAAATGATAACAATGAGTTGTATTAATTAGGGAGGCTTGCATGTGGTTATTTTTACAATCTATGAGTACAATTCAGAGATGTGTAGGAGGATATTGTGGGAGTTTTTGGCCACAGCCAATCAGAGGGAGCTACCGTAGATATCCATTGACAATTTTAACCATGTCAGGAAGGTGCACGAGAAGCAAGGAAATATGTCGATGTCATATTCCTACCTTGCTCGGTTCAGTGACGCTATTGATGTTGCCAATCTTATGGAGCTCAATATGAGTGGTGGGGTGGTCACTTGACAAAACAAAAGAGAAGTGAGTAGATGTATAGCTTGTCATTTGGATAGAGTTGTGGTGAATGAAGTGTGGCTCGACCTTTTTCCTCAGTCGAGGGTGAAATTGGGGGGCATCCCAACAGTGCTCATGCTTGGATGTGTGTTCTTTTGCAACAAAATAACCCTAAAGGGAAGCCTTTCATGTTCTTCGATGGATGGTTAGAATGATTGAGCTGTGAAAAAACCATAAAGAAAGATTGGGAAGGATGGGTTGAGGTCAAGCCTCTATTTGTTCTTATTGAGAAACTAAATAGAATGAAGTTAGTGATAAAAGCCCGGTCCAAAGGGTTGTCCGACCTGAAAACATTAGTCTCTAAGTCTAAGGAGGAGTACTATGTGGTGGCTGAACATATGAGAATGAATCCTCCCCTTAAGGAGGCCATTGAGGAGAAGAGTGTGAAGGCTATGAGGTTGAGCCTCTTGGAAAGAGATGAAAAATTGTGCTATTGGCAACGCAGTAGGATGAAATGGGTTCGTGATGTCAATCGCAATTCAAAGATTTATCATGCTAATGTGAAAATAAATGTGATGAGAGTTGTTATACATACATTGTTGAAGATTGATGGTTCTATGGACAATTCCCATGATGAGGTGGGAGCAGAAGTGATTGAGTATTTTAATGCCCTTTACAATAGAAGAGGCGAGGTTCAAGGTAGGAGCCTTAAGTTACTTGATCCTTGTATCACATATGCCATGAATTGACATCTCTATGACCCAACATCTGATGATGAAATCAAAGATGCTATGTGTGGTATTGGGGCTTCCAAGGCATCGAGACCTGATGGCTTCAATGCCCACTTCTTTCAAGCTATATGAGCTTTGATTAAAGATGATGTGTGTAGAGTAGTAAGGTGGCTCTTGGTGGGGGTAAGATGCTCAGGAGAGTCAACCACTCCTTTCTCAGACTCATCCCTAAGAAAATAGTTGTGGAATCTATGACTGACCTGAGATCCACTGCTTGTTGTTTGGTTATCAATAAGATCATGTCCATGCTTCTAGCTAATAGATTGAAGATGTTCCTACCATGGGTGAACTATCCTGCTCATTCTACCTTTATTAAAGCTCGGAGTATTGCATATAGTGCATTGTTGGCATCTAAGTTTATGCTTGATTTTGAAGTGAAGAGTAGTTCTAGAAAATTCAGCATAAAGTTGGACTTGTCTAAGGAGTATGACCATGTTAGACACTTTTGAGAATAATGCTATTGATGGTCTTATAAGAGAGGTGGATTAGCATTATGAAAGTGTGTGTTACAACTACCTCTTTCTCTATCCTGGTTAATGGGTGTCCCTATGGGCTTTTTAGAGCCTCCAATGGTCTAAGGCAAGGAGATCCCTTATCCCCTCTGTTGTTTACTATTGTGATGGATTCCCTCTCTTGCTTATTGGAGCAAGCTATGAACTGGAAGTTGTTGTCCACCTTCAAACAAGGGGGTTGTAAGGTCAAACCCCATATGATTTATGTAGATGATGTGTTGTCCTTCCTATCAGGTAGTGTGAGGACCCTTAAAATTTTCCATTTTCTCATGAATAGGTTTGGGGCGATGTCAGTTTTGTATATTAGTGAGATCAAATCTCACATCTTCTTCTCGTGTTCATGTGACTCCAGATGTGGGAGACTCAAAAATGCTATTGGCCTAGTGGAGGGCCAGTTCCCCACTAGATACTTGGGCATTCCCCTATGTCGAGTCAAAGCTAAATGGAGGGACTTCTCTTGTTGTGTGGAAGCTCTCAGAGATAAAGTGGTAAGATGGATTGGAATTCATTTACCCACAGTGAGTATACTTGTGATTTCCAATTTAGTTCTTGATGGATTTGTTCAGCTTTGGTGTATGCATGCTGACCTCCCCATCTTCATCATGGATAAGTTTTATTCCATCTATGCATATTTTATATAGGGTGGTAAGTTTCATGATGTTTGTTGGCATTCGCTGGCTAGAAGATTTTAAGAGGGTGGGGTGGATGTTCCCAACCTTGGTGATAGAAGAATTGATAACTTCTTGCGGTTTGAGTTCTATTGGAGTAGATGGATGTACAACTATTATGGTGATGAGTTGAATATCAAGATAGGATCCAATACTTCTAGGACCTGGCGCACTATGTGCAAAAAATGGCTTAGTGGCGGTAGACTACACTTATCAAGATGATAGATGGTTGTTGTGTGAGAATTTCATACATGGGTCTCTCCTGCATTCCCGCAACCCAATGGTTCCTTGGTTCCCTTTCTTATGGGGCCAAGGGTAGATTCCTAAATGGACATGATGTGCATTTAGGGTGATTCTAGACAAGTTGCCTATGAAGGACTGTCTCATTGGATGGGATCTCAATGTCAACCTGATTTGTTGCATGTGTAATGCGGACAACGAGGCTCATGATCATCTCTTTTTTGGTTGTAGCTACACCACGTATTTGTGGTGTAGAGTTTGGTTGAAGATGGGCTAGGGTGGTGATCCACCTTCCACTCTTGATGCTGGCATTAGGTGGGTAGTAGACCACACCAAGGGTAATGTGGTATTAGACCTTTTGTGGGCATATGTTTTACTGGGTTGTGCTTTATCATTTAGAAAGACCATAATACTAGATGTCATGGGAAGGGTGTCAAGGATATGGTTGTATGTTTTGGTAATTTTTTTGCATATCTAGGTTGTGTGTTCAAATCTAAGCCTAAGATGGTGAGGAGGAGAATCCTTTGATCCTCAAGCAGTGGGATTTTGTAGATCAACCCACTTGTACAGTATATGAGGGACTTATTCCCCCTATACTACCCTTTTTTATAGAATTACTTTACCTTCTATAAAAAAATATTATTTTATGTACATCCAATATTGTTGATGTTCCTTAATTTCCCATTTATTTTTGTGGTTATTGTTCCCCAACCCCCTTTAGTTAGAGAGAGGTTGAAGGTGTTGACTAATTTTAGGAGTTTTTGCATGAGTAGTTAACTTACATGAAGATAAAGATAGAATATTCTTCCTCTCTCTAGATGAGCTCTGTAATGACCCCGCCTCCCGGTAACCCCCAATTAAGGGAGACCAAGAGATCAGAGCCATTATCCCCATTAACAGGATCAAAGGTTTGACAAATAATCAATAACAATTATCAAATTTTACCAACTAAACTGAAAATTGGTATAAAATAAAACCTTACATACCTTTTTAAAACATTGGTAAGCTACTCTATCCACATCCTGGATTCATTCTATCTAATCATCCTTGCACTTTATTTCTTATTTCCACAATGTGTCACTTTACTGTTTGTTCTTTCAATTGTTGTACCTAAAACGCCGACAAACAAAACATCGATCAGCATATAGGAATATGTTGGTATGTGGAAACAACCAAAATTTCACAAATATGGCTAACAATTTAATTATCACAATCAGGTCAATTAGCAAACCAATTTACATTTTCAATGTGTCATTCTCCACCGCTTTTGCCCTAACCCTGGAATACCCCTCTAGGGTTTCTCTTTTGCCATTGACTTAAGGCCACCTTCTCAATCCCGAGCTTGGTGCATGGGGGTCACCTCTCATGGTGCCCCATAGTCATGCAACATAGACCAACTTCTCATTCCCGAGCTTGGTGTCTGGGGTCACCTCTCATGGTGCCCATTGGTCTACCCTCTTGGGCCTGACCTTTATGGAATCTTCCATCAAGGTGGCATGTAGGTGTGGGAATACACATGTATTTATAATTGTGATAGCCATAGTGACTTTATAATTGTAGTATGAACATCCAAACTATTTAGTTTCAATCAATACGATTAAACATCCGGGAAACCTTCAGGAAAACTAATGTGATTAATCGTAATTAACCACATACATGTTAGGCTGAATTGAGATAGAATAGTCCAATCAATCAAGACATCCAATCAAGCAAGTACAAGAGTCCTGAAATTACATCCAATTCCTTTTTACCAAAATCTATTCAAACCATCTTGCTACTTAAGGTTTCTATTCCTTTTTAGGATTTCTACCTCCTTTAGGGTTTACTTTGCAATTAGGGTTTTTACTTCATTTTACTCTTTTAAACCCTAATTTCTCATCTATCCTTCATGAAAGTTATTAAGGTTACCTTTTAACAACATATAACCTTAATTTCAAAAACAGCACAAATAATCATCAATTAGGTCCATTAAGCCTCTTTTACACTAAATCTACCATTTTTATCCCTTTTATTCCATGACAAGATCATTATGCTCATTCATCATCAATTCATAATTCATTATGGTCTAATTCACATATGGATTCTAATTGTCATTAATTCAACCTTTATTCATTAGAAAATCCTAATTTCTACATTAAAGGTATTTATCCACAATTAGAAACCTTTATACTCAAAATAGCTTAGAATCATCAAATCTTAACTTTATTCACGATTTTGAATAATTAAAGCCATTAAGAGTCGCATTTACCAATATTAGGGTTTCAAGGCCATTAAAGTATATTCATGCACATGAAACTCTAAATTAAACCAATTACGTGCAAAGTGCATCCTTTTTGTTCCTAATGTTCCTTTTTACCATTAACATGTTAATACCAAATTTAATCATCCATTAAACCCTACTAAATATATTAATCATCTCAAAATAGGGTTTCCTAATCTTTAATTCATTAAAGTTGATAAATTACACTACTTTTCGAATTTCAAGAGGAAGCTTCAAATATATTTTTATTGAATTCCTCTCATTTTTCTGAGAAAAATTCATATATTATGTGTATCCATCCGAGCTACGGTTAATTAGATATGAATTATGCAAAATTAACTTACTTTGGGTCAATCAGAGCGCGCCAAGTGTCCTGCTCCATGCAATGTTGCCCACCGATTTGGAATCATTTTAAAATGTCGGATCTGTCCTCAGTAAGTTAGTGGTTTCTTCAGCCCACAGAGGGGAAAAAGTGTCCAACGACCCATGGGTCGTCTTCCACCTCCAGCCAGCCCTAGAGGCCACCTACAACAACCTTATGTGGGCTGTCTCTCCCTCCCTGGACCATGGAACTCAATGCCAACAGCCGCCCCAATTGCGCCGCCCCCTTACGCACATGGAGCATCTCTAGATAGTGGACAATATGTCCATTCTTTGCGCAAGATCCCTCTACGGTTGCTGCCGCATGCTACCATTTTTGCAGACCTACGGAAGGCGCTGCTCGAAAACCAAGGTGGAGGTAGGATAGTCGGCCAGTCTAGGGTTGTCGTGGAAACCTCCCGCCTCCATCGTGAGGACTCGACAACCTTTTGTTTGCTACAGGGTTGCCCTACCCTCTAGATTAGGGTTTTCATGAAAAAGAAGACGGAGAGGAGAGAGAGATGCATGGGATCTGCTTGGGCTTGTCCAAGGGGTCTACCCTTTTATAGAGGAGGGTAGCCATGCCCCAGCATGCTTTCCCACGAAGGGACAAAGCCTTTTCCTAATAGGAATTATATTCCTTCATTAAGAAACAAGTTTCTCTCTCTTTATTATCTTTTTATATTCTTTATTATTTGGATATTTAGGAATTCGAAAAACCTCTCCCTTATTCTCATTATACTTTCCTTTTAATTCATTGGCCACAAAAATATATTTTCCTTAAGTAGAAATTACCACCTTTTTAACAATCCCACATAATCCATTAATTATGTATTCTTCTTATTTTCTATTATAGGTATTTTCTCTTTCTTTTTCTTCATTGGTATTCCTTTTAACATTAGGAATCCTTGGGATACGAAGTTCCACCAAGGATAACTCAATTATACCTCTTTCCACTTATTTTCCACATTTTACCGTTGTTTTCAATTACTTTCTTAATGAAGAAATACTTAATTGATCTTTTCTTTTCTTATTGCATTTTCTTTGCAACTTTGGACTCCTTGGAATCCAAGGAACCCAAGAGGCATGAAATCCAACTTTGGATCATATTCTTTTGCCTTCTAGAGATTTCCACAATTTTCTTTTCTCCATTTTCTTATTTACTAAAAAAAAGGAGTTTCTTTTGTCTTTTTCTTGTTATTGGGCCCAATAGCCAATAAAGCCCACAAACAAATCAACAAGGCTATTTTAAACAAAATTCATGCATTCAATCAAAAGACATCATTATTTGTTCATTTATCTTTATTATGAGAAATTACATTTCTCACCAAATGAACCCAAAAATTGGGGTTGTAACATCCTTCCCCTCTTATAGGAATTTTGTCCTCAAAATTCCACCAGGCACACAAATAAACAAGATAAGCCTTTCTTATGTCCATCAGGGCTCCCATGTAGCTTCACCCTTTCCATGGTGCTTCCCAAGAACCTTCATTATCTCCTATTCTTCCATCTGAGTTCTTTCTTACCTCGGTATATTGTACCCTCATAGGTGACTCAGGACATTTCAACCTCTCAAAAGCTGAATAGGTTCAGTGCTCAACACATGGCTTGGGTACCTCACATAGTGCTCTAGATCAGACTCATGGAACACATTATACGTCATGTTATCCTGAGGGGTAAGGCTAAACACAACCATCTCCACCAATCCATCTCAAATGGACCCATATATCGGGGACTCAACTTTCTCATTTGTAGCTTAGAGGGGTCAGATTTTCACATCACATACTCTCCAACAGTGAATTGCATGTCAGTCTGCTTTGCATCAGCTCACGACTCATATCGCCTCTGGCTCCCTCTCAGTCATTGCATGATCAAAGAGACTTCATCTGCACACATTGTGGTTCTTTTCTGACCTTCATGAGGCCTCCTTCACCAACATCATCTTAATGAAGTGGTGACCGACACAACCTCCTTATAGAACTTCTTGCATCCCGATAAAGGCTATGGTGGTTAACATCACATCTTAAGAACTGTCTCTATGTATCACCCTAAATGAGCACACATGCTCTCATCAGACCCTCTAGTCTGGATCGTACTGACCATTAGTATGGGGTGATAAATTGTACTAACATTGAGTTCTTCATGTATCTACTTCCACCTAATGGAAGTGAACCTTTAGGTCCTACTCAAGAACTTTTAAACTCGCATCATGGTGTAGATGAACCATCTCTCTCTCTTATAAGTAGTTCAACCCGATTTGTCCCTTGACAGTACTCTTTCTTTCTCTTGTCATCTAGGTAAGGCAATATACCATAACCCACATTGTATCTTGACCTCCCTGGTTCAAGGGGAGACTTACCACAACATCCATAGTGGTGAACTCCCATTCCCTCTTGGGGACTCTTTATCCTCTATGTCAAAGTACTGGGTTACTGGTGTTCGTCCTTCACCCCCGACTTGCATGACCACATGCCACATGCAACTTCATATCAAGAATCCAAAGTGCTACTATCACTTACTATCTTTGTAGTATCATGGTGTATGGTGATCTTAAACCATGATCTCTTGTATGTCATGATTCCTCAAGATCGATTCCTCAGAATCCCTAAACCACTCTCATCAAGGTTTTATTACCTTCCTATCCAAAGAAGTGTATCTGAGGTTCTACCACCATCCTTTCATTGCATCAAAGAATAGGTTGGCTAACCAAACAACCATTAACTTGATCAAGAATCAGTATCATTGCATCTGAGGGTTAGCCAAACCTATCTTATTTCCAAACTTAGGGTTAGCCTAACAACCTCTTCTAGTCTCTAGCCAAACTAGGAAGCTATATCTCAACCAGAGCATCCATTACCACTTCACATCCTTAGGTATTAGGTAGTGTTGAAGACATACACTTCCATGTATTCCACTTATCATCTCATCTCAAACTCTAAGTCTATCTTTATCAGAACACTCTAAGCTCATCCTCTTGGTTATAAAACTCAACCTTCATGACTCATAACTCATGATAAAATCATCCTCATAAGATGAGTACCTTATTCCTCTTAGTTTTGGTAAATCATCCATGTATCATTCACTCCTCAAGGGTATGTTATCATCTCTATCCTCATACCTCATAGCAACGTTCCCACTCACATCATCCTTATTCCTAGTGTATGGCATGCATACTGTCCTATCTCTCACTCTCATTACAAGAGGAAATAAGCATTTGGCGGCCATCCAAATACAGAGTTCTTCCTGTTCCAAGAGTATATATGGTACACCCCACCTTTCCCTTACACCTTCAAATCTAAGTTGAAACGTGCAACTTATGTTTCTACATCACAAACATCATGATATCAAAAAAAATTACTTCCATGGAAATCTGGTCTCAAACCTACTGGGGTTTACATACAATCCTTAGTCATCTCCTCTGGGTCTATAGGGTGCCGACACTTTTGGGGGAATCCCTCTTCCCTCATGCATCCAGAGAGTGCCCTACTCATGTGCCCTTTGGGTCCCATGAGTTCATGAAGGTGATCAATCTCCTAACCCATGGCCCTCAGACAATGATAGTTGTTACCTCCCGACCCTATGGTCATGTGCAACTAGGGAATTAGGCAACTCCTACTTCCGTCAGTCTTATCCCTACCTGGCCCTAGGATAGACTTAGGATTCTAACATAGTACATGTTCAACTTAAAACCTTACCCAAGCCTTCATCATCTCTTTCTCTGCATTCATGGGCTAACTTCCATCCTTTCATAGGGTTCATGGCAACCTGCCTACCTTAGTCGGTCCCCATACCGGTTACCTCCATGGTAAAACATCCACATGCACATAGAGATGATTATCTATGGTTCTACAAGTTCATTCTCATACCATGTACTTTTCACTTAGCTTCTCAAGATCCTATGAGACCTCTTTAGGTTACCTTAAACCAACAAAATTGGTATACACCCTACAAAAAGGGCCCCTCTCCCAGGATGGGAGGAAACTATCTATTGACAACAAGGTCACAAGCATCCTTAGGGTTTACATCATTATGAGCATGCTTAACCCAGCAGCTACTAAGGCACAAGTAGACCACCTACTAAACCATGCTAGGTCATACTTGTTCTCTTTCCTCAATGTTGGATCAAGATCATAGCTTCCCATGTCATCAACTTAGCTATGGGGGATTCATCAAACCTGCCTTAAACTTAAGGGGTTTCTCTTTCCTTTAGACATGAGAAGTACCATGCTCGAATCTATTGAAACTAAAACCTCGTTATGATCATCAGGTACACCACTTCCCCTCTTAGGCCTAGGAACCCTAGGTTCACCTTTGGGTATCCAACTGCATGCTCAATCTCTTAACCACGAATCCAACATGTCCAATGTATGTCATGTACTCCCATGATCCTTTTATTCGATCCACACCTTAGAGTTGAGTCTTCCTCAAGAGAAACCAACAAGGTACAAGGCCTCACAACTTGCTACTTAAACCTCCTCGGGGTCTAAGGCACTCTTTGTCTCATCTCAGTAGGTAAACTCCTATACCATAGGCACATAGGTTCCAGAAGCATCATTCTCTCTTTAGGGTTTGGTCCCTCTAAAGGCCACCAAGATATCATCAGCCTCCAGGGATCAAGAATGAGGCAACCACTATCATCCACTTAGGTCGCATCATCCTCAACTCCCCACTATTCCTCATGTCTCGGAATCTAAGCTTCCATCCTCCTTGCTTGGGTCTTGATTTCTCTCTCTAGAGTTAACTCCACATCCATCCCTACTACTAGATGTCCTCTCTTCATGAAGGATCAAGCTCACAAGCACACCTCTACGTGGGTGAAGCCTATGTTCAAACTTATGTTTGCTCGAGGTTATTCATAACTCTTTATGCTTATTTCATAAGCCATCCATCATACTTACCGGCTAGGGTTTCAACCTACTGCTGCACCACTGACGTACTCTGGGTGCATGTTATCCCCTACTTTCATAAGCCCATAGGGTTTCTATAGGTTCTTTACTAACCTCAACAATGAAGGATCTATCCTTCACTCTAACATGCACGATCCTTTCCAGGGTTAGGTCACCAAAGGTACTAGGTTATCTAACCTCTCATGGCTCGTATGGCTTCCTAAGGCGTATCCATCCAAACACTTGATCTACTATGACATCTAACTCATCATGTCATCTCTCTCTAACCTTCACTTAGGGTTAGGGTTAACATCATCCTTAGAGGATGTGTCAGGTATCTACTTATAATGGAGGTCTCTACCTCCAAGACTAACTCTCTTTACTTATCCTTCTGATAAGAAGGTCTAGCCTCAGGTATCTCCTGAGGGCATGACAACTTATGTCATATGACCTAAGCATGTATCTATTCTTTTACGCTTAATCTATTAAGCTTATGTCCATGACATCTTATTTACATGTTTTTTATTAATTTGGTGGAGGATTCCTTAATCCTTATCAACCTTACTCATACCTCGAGAGGGTGAGGAAGAGAGAGAAAGCCCTAATCCTTATAATCCTTAACATCATTTGAGTTTAGAAGGGATGAACAAGATGAGAAAGTCCTAAAGGTATCTTATTCTGAGTCAAATCCTGAGACATTGGTCAGGAAGTCACACTAATCCGAGAGTCCTTGTATTCTGACTAGCGGTGTATAGGAAAATCTTTCCAGCCCCCGGACGTGATCCTTTTCTAGACACCTCTATCTTTCGGAAATTCCTCTAATAACTCCCATGGGTTCTACGGAGTTTGTAAAATTTAATAATTATTAAAGATTAAATGAGGAACCCATGCTCTGATACCAAATGTAAAGACCGCGCATCCCAGTAACCCCCAATTAAGGGAGACCAAGAGATCAAAGCCATTATCCCCATTAACAGGATCAAAGGTTTAACAAATATTCAATAACAATTATCACATTTTACCAACTAAACTGAAAACTGGTATAAAATAAAACCTTGCATACCTTTTTAAAACTTTGGTAAGCTACTCTATCCACAGCCGGGATTCATTCTATCTAATCCTCCTTGCAATTTATTTCTTATTTCCACAATGTGTCACTTTATTGTTTGTTCTTTCAATTATTATACCTAAAACGCCAATAAACAAAACGTCAGTCAGTATATAGGAATATGTTGGTATGTGGGAACAACCACAATTTCACAAATATGGCTAACAATTTAATTATCACAATCAGGGTAATTAGCAAACCAATTTACATGTTCAATGTTTCATTCTCCACCGCTTTTGCCCTAACCCTAGAATACCCCTCTAGGGTTTCTCTTTTGCCATTGACTTAAGGTCACCTTCTCAATCCCGAGCTTGGTGCCCCATAGTCATGCAACATAGACCACCTTCTCATTCCCGAGCTTGGTGTCTGGGGTCACCTCTCATGGTGCCCATTGGTCTACACTCTTGGGCCTGACCTTTATGGCATCTTCCATTAGGGTGGCATGTAGGTGTGGGAATACACATGTATTTATAATTGTAATAACCATAGTGACTTTATAATTGCAGTATGAACATTCAAACTGTTTAGTTTCAATCAATGTGATTAACCATCCGAGAAACCTTTGGGAAAACTAATGCGATTAATCGTAATTAACCACATACATGTTAGGCTGAATTGAGATAGAATAGTCCAATCAATCAAGGCATCCAATCAAGCAAGTATAAGAGTCCTAAAATTACATCCAATTCCTTTTTATCAAAATCTATTCAAACCATCTTTCTAGTTAAGGTTTCTATTCCTTTTTAGGATTTCTACCTCTTTTAGGGTTTACTTTGCAATTAGGGTTTTTACTTCATTTTACTCTTTTAAACCCTAATTTCTCATCTATCCTTCATGAAAGTTATTAAGGTCACCTTTTAACAACATATAACCTTAATTTCAGAAACAACACAAATAATCATCAATTAGGTCCATTAAGCCTCTTTTACACTAAAGCTACCATTTTATCCCTTTTATTCCATGACAAGATCATTATGCTCATTTATCATCAATTCATAGTTCATTATGGTCTAATTCACATATGAATTCTAATTGTCATTAATTCTACCTTTATTCGTTAGAAAACCCTGAATTCTACATTAAAGGTATTTATCCACAATTAGAAACCTTTATACTCAAAATAGCTTAGAATCATCAAATCTTAACTGTATTCACGATTTTGAATAATTAAAGCCATTAAGAATCACATTTACCAATATCAGGGTTTCAAGGCCCATTAAAGTATATGCATGCACATGAAACTCTAAATTAAACCAATTACGTGCAAAGTTCATCCTTTTTTTTCCTAATGTTCCTTTTTACCATTAACAGGTTAATACCAACTTTAATCATCCATTAAACCCTACTAAATATATTAATCATCTCAAAATAGGATTTCCTAATCTTTAATTCATTAAAGTTGATAAATTACACTACTTTTCGAATTTCAAGAGGAATTAGCCTTCAAATATATTTTTATTGAATTTCTCTCATTTTTCTGAGCAAAATTCATATATTATGTGTATCCATCCGAGCTGCGGTTAATTAGATATGAATTATGCAACATTAACTTACTTTGGGCCAATCAAAGCACGCCAAGTGTCCTGCTCCATGCAACATTGCTCACCGATTTGGAAACATTTCGAAATGTCAGATCTGCCCTCGGTATGTTAGTAGTTTCTTCAGCCTGTGGAGGGGCAAAAGTGTCCAATGACCCATGGGTCATCTTCCACCTCCAGTCAGCCCTAGCGGCCGCTTACAACAACCTTACACGGGCTGTCTCTCCCTCCCTGGACCATGGAACTCGATGCCAATAGCTGCCCCAACTACACCGCCCCTTGCGCACGTGGAGCATCTCTAGATCGTGGCCAATATGGTCGTTCTTTGCGCGAGATCCCTCTGCGGTTGCTTCCGCATGCTGTCGTTTTTACAGACCTACGGAAGGCGTTGCTCGAAGACCCGGGTAGAGGTAGGATAGTCGACCAGTCTAGGGTTGTCGTGGAAACCTCCCGCCTCCATCGTGACGACTACACTGCCTTTTGTTTGCTACAGGGTTGCCCTACCCTCTAGATTAGGGTTTTCACAAAAAAGAAGATGAAGAGGAGAGAGAGATGCATGGGATCTACTTAGGCTCGTCCAAGGGGTCTACCCTTTTATAGAGGAGGGTAGCCATGCCCCAGCATGCTTGCCCACGAAGGGACAAAGCCTTTTCCTAATAGGAATTATATTCCTTCATTAAGAAACAAGTTTCTCTCTCTTTATTATCTTTTGATATTCTTTATTATTTCGATATTTAGGAATTTGAAAAACCTCTCCCTTATTCTCATTATACTTGCCTTTTAATTCATTGGCCACGAAAATATATTTTCCTTAAGTAGAAAATACCACCTTTTTAACAATCCCACATAATCCATTAATTATGTATTCTTATTATTTTCTATTATAGGCATTTTCTCTTTCTTTTTCTTCATTGGTATTCTTTTTAACATTAGGAATCCTTGGGATACGAAATTCCACCAAGGATAACTCAATTATACCTCTTTCCACTTATTTTCCACATTTTACCATTGTTTTCAATTACTTTCTTAATGAAGAAATACTTAATTGATCTTTTCTTTTCTTATTGCATTTTCTTTGCATCTTTGGACTCCTTGGAACCCAAGGAACCCAAGAGGCACGAAATCCAACTTTGTATCATATTCTTTTGCCTTCTAGAGATTTCCACAATTTTCTTTTCTCCATTTTCTTATTTACTCAAAAAAAGGAGTTTCTTTTGTCTTTTTCTTGTTATTGGGCCCAATAGCCAATAAAGCCCACAAATAAATCAACAAGGCTATTTTAAACGAAATTCATGCATTCAATCAAAAGACATCATTATTTGTTCATTTATCTTTATTATGAGAAATTACATTTCTCACCAAATGAACCCAAAAATTGGGGTTGTAACAAGCTCCCTTCCATCTCTAGCATTGGGCGAATCCATGGCATTGGCAGTGGCCTCTGGCCCCATCCCCCCATTGTCCCTGGTCAGGTGACAGAGTCACTGGCCCCCTCGGAAGACCCGTCTATGGATGTCTCCATAGGTAGATCATGGGCAGAAAACGTCAAGAAACCGATGATGGTTAGGAGAGCCTGCCACCCAGTAGACCTTCCCGATGATCCCAAGGATCTAGTATTCTAAGAAGGGGATTCTAGGCCTTGGATGAGCTACATGGTGCTCATGGTGAAGGCCATGGATGAGTTCCATAAGTACACAGTGACGATGTAGGTTCTTAGACATAAATTCCTATCCTAGGTCCTGGAAACCCAAAGGTGAGGTCCAACTATCCCCCTTAAAGGATGGTATGTTCCTCACTCGCTATGCATCAAACGATGATCTGAGATGCACAACTAATAATGGTCTGTGGTTCTTTGACAACCAACTCATCCTTGTTATAAGATGGGTGCCTGAAGTCGACACCAAGAGGGAGGCTCTGACAACTGCCCCAGTGTGGGTGACGCTGCCTGATGTTGGGCTCCATTGGACACGGAGGGCAATCACCATCATTGGGTATAGAATAGGCACCCTAAAGGTGATCAACTTCCTTCCGGAAAGGAAGTTCATGGGGGTGGCCCACCTTTGCATCGAGATTGAAACTGTCAAGAAGCCTCCTCTAGTGGTGATGGTGGAGATGCTTGATGGAAAGGAGCTGGAAATCAGAGTTATCTATGATGCCCTCCCAGACAGATGTGATGCCTACCAAGTGTTTGGGCATTTACCTGGCTACTGCACAAGATCAAAGGTGGGCAATCACCTTGTGGAGGACATGCACGGTAGATCCCAATGAAGGAGGAGAAATAGCAAGAGACTGTCACAGAGACAGAATAAGGAGGCGGTTGATCAGAGGAGATAAACTGAGACCCCAGTGGGTGAGGTGGTCATCCTATAGCCAGTTGGATAGCCAGAGGATGAGACACCTAGTATAGTGCAGGAGGAGCTCAACCTTATGAGTGAGGCTCCACTGAGGATGAGCGATGGGAGACCAATACCAGAGTAGGGGAAATCGGCTACCATATCTGGTATCAAAGCAAGATGCCACACCCTGGAGAACCCTCAGCAGACCTCTACACCCCTACAGAATTCCTTTGTGGTGTTGGAGGATCTGGGCAATGAGGGCACAGAGCTTGAGGACACCCAGGCAGATGTGAACACTTCTTTGATTGCTCCTATGAGCAGACAGAGAGGTGGACTATCAGGCAGAGGGAGGCACACTTCAGCCAGATTCTCTACCTCAGACAGAGGTGGATCTTCTACTAGTTATAAATGACCTTCCTCACATGGAATGTGAGGGGGACATTCAGACCAAAGAAGCAGAGGAAGTTGAGACAAATCATACATGAGTCTCATGCTTCTTTGGTCATGTGTGTGGAGACTAAGATTTGAAGGGGTGATGAACAGAACATTGGCAATCTATTTCCTACCGGATGGGGATCTGATTCTAATCTCGCACAGGAAGAGGGTGGAAGAATTGCACTGGGTTGTAACCCTATGGTGTGGGATGTTCAATGTATTGAAAAGTATGACCAACTGATTATTTCTAGTTGCATTAATAGTGGTGGTTGGCATTGTGTTCTCACTGTGGTTTATGGACTCAACAATGAAGTGAGATAATGAAAGCTCTGGGATCTGATCTTGGCCACTACACAATAGGCCCTCCCCCACCTGGTGGTGGAAGACTTCAAACACGTCAGGAACTCGTATGAGAAATATGGGGGCAAACCTATTCCTAATTCCATTCTGAGTAGATTTAATGATGCGGTGAATGCAGCCAGCCTAGTTGAACTGAACATAGAAGGTGGGATCACTACTTGGTAGAACAAAAGAAGTGTTAGATATAGAATCTCTAGCCAGCTGGATAGAGGGTTGGTGAATGTGAAGTGGCTGAATTACTTCCCTGAAGCTTCCATCAAGCGAGGAGGTCACCCAAATAGCGACCACACCTAGATGAAGATCGAGTTGATAAATCAACTGTCACCTAACAGACCATTTAGGTTTCTTAATCACTGGATGGAATGACCTAGTTTTGAGGTTGTGTTGAGGGAAGCTTGGGGATGTAGGGTGGTGGGAAACACCCTCTTTATTGTTGCTGAGAAACTAAAAAAGGTGAAAGAGGCTCTAAAACGATGGTCGAGGGACCTAAGTGATTTGCATGCCCTCTCTGGTGAAGAAGTCCTCTGAAGAGTATCAAGAGGCCTCTACTTTTATGATGTCTAACCCCTTGCAAGAGGAGGTTATACATAAAGAAGAGGCTATGGCCAAGAGGCTTTTACAACTGGAGAAGGAAGAAGAGATGATGTATTGGTAGAGAAGTAGGATGAAGTGGATTAGGGATGGTGATAGGAACACTAAAGTCTCACCGTGATATGAAGAGGAACAATATGAGGGACTACATCCACACTCTCATTAGTGAAGATGGTGTCATTTCCAGTGGGCCTGATGAAGTAGCTAATAAGGCAATTGAGTACTTCTATAACCTCTACAACATTTATGGTATTTCGACCCCTTGTGACCTTTTAGATGCTAGAGTTGCTAATGAAATGAATAGGAAGATCTATGGCCCCACCTTGGAGGAAGAGATCAAGATGGTTGTCTTCTCTATTGGCACTTCCAAAGTGCCTGGCCCCAGAGATGGATGGGTGAGATGGTTGGGGTCGGGGTGGAAGGGTGGTAGTGCCTTGCGAAAGAGACACTATTGATGGACCCACGAATTGTGTGGTGATTGTAGATGGAGTCACTAGAGATATCGAGGTGGTGGATGGGAATGGTGGTGACATCCCAGCTGAAAAGGGCAAAGTTGGGAATGTCAAGGGAAAAGTGGTTGAAGTGAAGGTGATATTGGGCGTTGAGGTGGAGAATGGAATGCCCGAAGAGAAGATGAGTGAAGTGGAAGATGTGGGTGAAGTTGTGGATGTGGAGGAAGGGATAGTGGTGGGTATGGTTGTGGAAAAAGGTCGAAGAGTGGGAGACGAGAGTGTGGTGGGGGTGGTTGTAGATGGAAACCCAACATCCAGATCGAAAATGAATGATTCTGGTGTTGGATCCACAACGTTCTATGCACTGTGTGGGGGTTCTGCTTCTGGGTTGATCTTCGATGTGGGCGTCCCCAATTGCTGTTGTTTTTGTGCATGTAGTTTAGATGCCCGTGTGACTGGAATTTTCTTTGGCCTTGTTACTCGGGCATTGACATTGTGCTCTGTCTACCCTGCCTTTACTTGTTTCTCTTTTGTTGTGACTGAGGCTATGAGGTTGGCAATCTCTTCTTCAGTGAAGAGAGGCTTTTCTTTGTCATAGTCAGCCAGTTTTGGAAGAGGTAGCAGTGTTCTAGATGCCTTGACGGTTGGGCAGAAAATATAATGTAGCTTGGCATCCTTCTCCTTTATGATATATGAGTTTCTTAGACTCTACTCATTGCTTATGATGTCACCCTTTATTACTGTGCACTTGGGAAGTAGTTTGTCCATCTTAAGATATTTCAGAATTGATGTAATATGACCACCCATACAGATTTCTTTCCCAAGGGCATAAGCTGTGTTTTTGAATGAAGTTCTGACCTATGTTGATCGGTTGTCCTTTGAGAATGGGCAATAAGATAAAGAGATCTGAGATAATAACATTTCCACTCTCTGTCCTGGGAAAAAGGGCACCTATAATAATTTTGTGTAGTGTGCGCACTAGGCCAAAATGTATGTTAGAGGCCTTGCAAGTCTTTGCCTCGTAGGTTGGAATCCTCGCTAAGGACTTCTAGAAGGTGTGCCTATTGAACTGGGAGTTTTCCAAGCCCACAACCAACAACTTTAGCCTTTTTCAATTGATCCTGGTTGTCGATGAAGATCTCATTCAACATGTTATCAGTTAAGACAACCTTATTTCTAAAAAGTGAGGTGACCAACCTGGGATCACCTCTGTCTTTCCATTTATCCTTTGTGTCCATGATTTCTTTGTTGAGGTATGTGAGGAACTCTATCGTGGGCTCAACATAAGAGGTTTCTGTGACAAAATAGAGTTTTGAGAGATTTGCGTTGTCGAGCAAGGCGAGAACTCTGTCATAAATCCCCATCCTCGTCAGTATGTTTGAGCAAACATACTTTGTTGGGCGCAATGCTTTGTCACCACCCGGGAGGTTTTGGATGTACAGGTCAATAGGTGTTGGTTCTGCGGTGGTAGTACCAGGAAAGGCAACAGTAGGGGTGGCATATTCTGTCATGATTTGTTCCCTCGCAGTGGAGGGTTGGACTTGCTTTCGTGCCCGTTTTTTGGTTGGTTACTCTACGGTAACCTCTTGGGCTTTCTGTTTCCCTTGGACTTAGTGACTGGGGATTCCTCCTCGGAATTGGGTGTGTATTATGAATCTTCATCTATTGAGGATATTTCTTCAACTTCTTCAATAGGATCTTCTGCTAAACATTTGTTGACTCACTCAAGGTCGTGGATGACCTTGGGCAAGTCAACTTTTGATGGAGTCCTTCTAGTCATTTTGCATATATCGAGAATGCGTTGAAGCTTCGAGCGGTGCTCTAGGAGCTCTTCTCTGGTCCATTGGGTGTCAACAAGCTCCTTTACAGGTGATGCCATTCTGAAAAATTGACAAGAAATGATGTATTAGAAAAGATTGAAGTTTTAGTAAAAATGGATTTATGAAATAATAGATTGTAACATTGTATAAAAATGGAATTGTTGTTTTTAGATTTTTGAAGGAATCAAACGGTTTGTAAGATCGTTTGGGTCCAAACGGTTTTGTAGACCGTTTGGGTTCTAACGATTTGTAAAACCATTTGGATGACTTTTAAGAGGGCAACCTTGAGAACCGTTTGAGTTCAAATGGTCTCACGGCCGTTATGGGTCCAAACGGTCTCAAGACGTACGTTTTTTTTAAGTTCACAACCATTTGGGTCCAAACGGTTTCAAGACCATTTGGGTCCAAATAGTTTCACTCCAAATGGTTTCACTCCAGATGGTTTCACGACCGTTTGGGTCCAAACGGTTTCAAGACCGTTTGGATCCAAACGGTTTCACTCCAAATAGTTTCACTCTAGATGGTTTCGTGACCGTTGGGGTCCAAACGGTTTCAAGAACATTTGGATCCAAACGGTTTCACGACCGTTTGGGTCAAAACTGTCAGGATGATGAAGCGACAGGGGCGACTATCAGCAGTAAGCGGAAATAGTGAAAATGGCGTAAAACGTTGAAAATGCCATCGGCGGCAGAAGTGATGGTGGTAGCGATAGCGTCGGGAAAGACGAAGGCTATGTTTGCGGTAAAAGTAGCAGCGGCGGCGGCGATAACAATAGCGACGACTAAGGTGGTGCAACGGCGATGGCGATGGTGGTAGCAGTGTTCTACCTTCCTGCTCGGGGGTGATGAAGCGTTGCGACGGTGGAAATGTTGGGGAAGATGACGGAGCAAGTAGAAGCGACGTGCTTTCACGAAGATGATGGAGGTGAACTCGGAATGGAACAACAAGGAAGTGGTGCAAACAGGTTGTGCGGGAGCTGAGAACTAGAAAGAAAGGAACAAGGTTTTTGCACGAGGAAAAGTTTGAGAATCGAAGGAAAGAGAAGGGAGGGGTTTGAGTGATATTTATACAAAAAGGAGGGGTGACAGTACAAATTCTCAAAGGCAAACGGTTTCGAGACCGTTTGAGCCCAAACAGTTTCAAGACTGTTTGGAGTCCAAACGGTTTTGAGACTGTTTGTGTCCAAATAGTTTCAAGATCGTTTGGGTCCAAACGGTTTTGAAACTGTTAGGATAAGATTATATTAGTTATTTGTTTTTATATTTTTATTTTTGTTTTGGTTGCTTATGTAAATTTTTATATTTCCTAAATAAAGATGATAGGTCTAATATAAGCAATAAGAAATTAGAAAATTATCAAAACTAAGTAAAATAAAATAAAAGGTGATACTCATTTCTTGAGTTGCCTCCCAAGTAGCGCCTTGGTTTTACGTCACTGGCTCGATGAAGTTCTGACTTGGTTAGATCGATGTAGCAGGATCGTGAATCTTAATAGTTTGTCTTGGAATTTTATCAACTAGAGTATAGTATTTCTTCAGTCTATGGCCATTAACAGTTCTCTCACCTCCATTGTCATCAATAATGATGATGGCTCTAGTTGGGTAGATGTGTTTGAAGGTGAATGGCCCAGACCACTTCGTGCGAAGTTTCCTGGGGAACATCTTGAGTCTAGAGTTGAAGAGAAGGACTTTATCTCCGACGATGATATCTTTCCTTTTGAGATGTCCATCGTGCCACATCTTAGTTTGTTCCTTATAGACCCTGGCACTTTGGTAGGCAGTCATTTGTAGTTCCTCAAGTTCTTGTAATTGCAGTATACTCGCCAACGCTTTTGAAGTCAAAATTCAATTGTTTAATGGCCCACCAAGCTTTATGTTCCAATTCAACTGGAAGATGACATGACTTCCCATATACCAAATGAAATGAAGTCATTCCTATTGGTGTTTTGTAAGCAGTGCGGTATGCCCAAAGAGCATCAGGGAGCTTGGTAGACCAGTCTGTGCGATGTCTATTGACCGTCTTTTCTAAAATGGCTTTTAGTTGTCTATTTGAAACTTCGACTTGGCCACTTGTCTATGGATGGTAAGGTGTGGAGACCTTATATTTAACTCCATATTTTCTTAGGAGAGCTTCGAAACTTCATTCTAAGAAATGAGATCCTCCATCTGATATGATTGTTTGAGGGACTCTGAAATCTAGGGAAGATGATATCCTTGAACATCTTGATAACTGTTTTGGAGTCGTAAGAAATAGTGGGTATAGCCTCTGCCCATTTTGAAACGTAATCCATAGTGACCAGTATATAGGAAAATCCATAAGATGGGGGAAATGGACCCATGTAATCTACTCCCCATACATCAACTATTTCAATTTCTTTCTATAGAATAAGAGGCATTTCATTCCGTTTAGATATACCACCGGAAAGCTGACATTTATTGCAAGATCGTACAAAATCATGGGCGTCTCTTGCTATCGTTGGCCAAAAGAAACCTGATTGTAGAACTTTGAGGGTGGTCTTCTTTGAACTCATATGCCCCCTAGTAGGGCCAAAATGACAATGTTCTAGAGCTGGGATAATTTCTTCTTCTAGTAGGAAACGATAGAATAGTCCGTCTGTGCACAAGCAAAAAAGGTATGGTTCATCCCAAAAATACTGCTTGGCATCATGAAGAAATTTCTTTATGTCATGGTAGGAAGAAGAAGGGTGGATAATTCCTGTAGCCAGGTAGTTTACTATATCGGCATACCAAGGAAATCCGGTAGTGACTTTCATGAGTTGATCGACGGGTAAAGAGTCTCGAATAGGTATATTGTCATCATCCTGAGGCTCGATGTGACTTAAGTGATCTGCAATGACATTTTCTACCCCGCTTTTATCTTTTATTTCCAAATCAAATTATTGTAGCATCAACACCTAGCGGATGAGTCTGGGTTTTGCATCTTGTTTTTGAATTATGTATATAATTGCAGAATGGTCGGTGTATACTATGACTTTTGATCCAATTAGATAAGAGTGAAATTTCTCAAAGGAGTAAATGATGGCCAAGAATTCTTTTTCAGTAGTTGTATAATTCTTTTGGGACTCATCTAACATCTTTGATGCATAGTATATCACATAGGGATTCTTGTCTATTCTTTGCCCTAGCACCTCTCCTATAGCGTAGTCGCTTGCGTCACACATTATCTCGAATGGTTGTGACCAATCGGGTGCTCTTAGAATGGGTGCAGAGATTAGAGCGTTTTTTAAGGTTATGAAGTTGTTTAATCATTCTTGATTAAAATTGAAATCTGCATCTTTTGTCAACAAATTGGTCATGGGCTTTGCTATTTTGGAGAAATCTTTAATAAATATTTGATAAAATCCAATGTGGCTCAGAAATGCTCGCACTCCTCTAATGTCTTTAGGCAGTGAAAGTTTTGAAATGACATCAATGTTTGCCATATCCACTTCAATTCCTCTTTGACTCACTTGGTGCCCGAGGACAACACCTTCTATCACCATAAAGTGACATTTCTCCCAATTTAGGATAAGGTTTGTTTCCTCACATCTTTGTAAAACTTTCCCGAGGTTAAGTAGACAGCTTGAAAAGTCATCCATAAATATTTCCATGATTGACACAGTTAATCCTGTGAATATTGCAGACATGCACTGTGACATCCACAGATTTTGATTTCTCTAAACCCTATTGGGAATGAGATGTCAGAGTCCGAAAACATCATCCAATCATATCAGAAAGCGATGCGGAAGCATAATACACATACATGAACATACAACCATAACATTCTCAACATTCAACATGTAAATTTATACAACATGAATTATTACACAATGATTTACAATTACATATTGAATGAAAATTTTTTCATAAGTCTATGAACATGTATGCTAACAGGATCTTAGACAATAGGTAAACCTAGACAACTGCTCACTTCCAGTCTTTTATCCCAAGCTAGCTCTGAACCTAAAACATATGTGAAACAACGAATCAACACACAAGGTGTTGTGCACGTGGGTAGAAAGATACATACTAATATGCTTGCATAATTGAAATAATCTTGAGAAAGAAAGAGTAAAAGAAAACATTATTTAAAGCGATAATCAGGTAAACACATTTTTAGATGCCTTTTGATGCATTTGTACTACTAAGTGGTGTCACACATCATTTTTCCCCGCCCCTTGGGCTATGGGGACCGAGTGTCGACCTTATATTCAGAGGGGAGAGAGAGAGATGTCACACTTCATTTTTCCCCGCCCCTTGGACTATGGGGACCGAGTGCCGACCTTATATTTAGAGGAAGAGAGAGAGAGAATTGAGGGGGAGAGAGAGCATATATCCACTCAGTAGTTACAAACCATCTATATTCTTTTATGTTCTTTAATATTTTGCGGAGCATATACTACTAATACACATCCAAGAATTTATATGCAAACACAAGCATCCAAAGTACATCATATCATTACACATTCATGAAAACTAGTCTTATACTTAATAAATCCCACGTACCTGAGTTCAAAGATTCCTATTTACATTCTGGATCATCTACATATCTGGTCATCACCTGATTAAAAGCAATTAATCATCATTAATAAATGTACATCATATTTTAGGTCCAAAATTAGGGTTTAAGCCAAACCTTGGTTCAAACTGATCTAAACTTTTGTTTGATATTTTTCTACTAATCTATAGGTCATTATTTAGGTCTGGTTCAATTTTCATAATTTCCTGATGCTTAATCTATTTCCTAGAATTAAAATGGGATTAAAAGCATCTAAAAATTCATTAATAGAAAATGACTATTATTTAGAGATATTACTCAGATCAAAGTCTGAATATGGATGTATATCATCATTAAGGTTCTAGGACAATTTTCTGAGAATTAATATCAACTGCATACTATTTATTTAATTTAATGAACCCTAAAAAGGAGCATCATACTCTAAATTAAATATCATCATTCATAATGGTTCAAGGTCTGATCTAGGAGTCTATGATTAAAGGTAATGTTTTTCTGAGTCTGTGGGTATTTTTCTGGAATTTATAGGCCAAGAGAGCTATTTTTAATCACATTTCTAAGCTTTGGTTATTTTTTGTAAATAAGTAAATGATGTACCTTGTATGATGGGCCCACCGTCTGAGGTGGTGCTCCAAATGGCCACGCTGGTCAGACCTCCTCTAGCCATACCAGCTTTTGGGGTCAGCGAGGTTCTGGTCTGGCCCATTAGTTAACCCTACAAAGACCCGGTCTAGAAAGCATAGGAGTCGGCTCAACCAGGGTCCATCCTCGCGACTCAGACTCCCGTCCCATTCCACTTCCTGCTTTCCTCGCAACCTTCGCTCGACGCCTGGGCGTGAGCTTCTTCCCAACGCCGCCATCGTAGAGCTCACTTTCAATGAGTAATAGTTGCGCCGGCACCGCCCGCAGGCCTCCGTGCTCTCAAAATCGCCGCCAGCCTGCCACAGGATCCTCTTGGTTTCCTCAAGTGTAGGTCTTCTAAGATCTGTTCTTCCTGGCAGAAGCCGCCGCCATGGTCACAACTCTCCACTGTCAGGAACTCAGTCGCTGCGGGGCGATCGCCGGTCATGGGTAGCCATCGGTGACTGGATGTTGGTTTGGATTGGAGAGATTGGGGATGGGGTATGGAGGAAATGAGACGTAGTGGTAGGAGTGTGCCGAAAAAGTTCAGGACTGGGCAGATGAGGATCTGGCACCTGCTCTTCCTCGCCCACTCAAGATTCACAACAAGGTTGCGGGTCCAGGGTTGTTGACCTCACCACCCAAGGCCGCCGGAGAAGGAAGAAAGACCAGCGAGGATTCCTCGTGATGGCACAGAACCCCTATGGTTTGATCACGGAGGATCCCCCTGCTACCTCCGTCCGTCGACATGGGATCTTCGCCACCTCCAGACGAGCCATGAGGTCTCATTGAGCTTCAGGTCCGCTGAATATGCTCACACCACCGTAGGGGATGATGGACTTGTGAGAGACGATGGAGAAAAAGAGATAAAAGTCTCTCAGTACCAGCTTCAAGTAAACGGAAATGGGTTCTGATTGATGTGTAGATCCTTAGTTTGCGGGTGAAATATCCAGCGATTATCCCCCTTTCATCATATCCAAACTACACGTCCATCTTGATTTGTTCCTCCATTTTTAGAGGTGAGCAATGACCTGAAAGTTATTCAGACTTCGTATATCAGCTCCTGGCAAGGTTCCACATAGCCCACTAACACAATGGTAGCGTGACATTGTTGTGTTGCAACGACCACTCGACTTTATTCCAATATTATTGAAACCTTGCTCCCTTAACCAAATTAATCAATATTTTCACTTGCATAGGCTTGAGAAGAAATATTTGCACTTCAAACATATGTTTATAATATCCTAAAATATACCCTACCAAAATTTGGAGGCTCATAATCAAATGTTTGTCTATTATTTGATTCCTCCAATAACCTCAACATAGGGGTAGATGGTCAAATAAAATGATCAATTATATTTAAGTTGTAACCAAACAACTTCAATACTCTTACGGTGATCATGATACAACCTAGAGTTCCTGATGAACTATTCATATTCATGTATATCATGAGTGGTTATATAAGGACATAATTACCCAATTTGATTAACTAAATATATTCCACATCATTGACATAAATTATGTGTCATGATCATAAATTGGAATTTTATTGTGACAAGAATCAACAATTGAATAACTAATCACTCAATTTGGGTTCAACCATCTACATAATATTTATAGTCCTTGAACACCATATTGGGTATTAAGACCCTAAAATCAGGGTCATCACATTCACCCTACCTTATATGGAATTTCGTCCTCGAAATTCAACTAATTTCATATTTAAGGTGAAAACAAGGAGTTAAACCTCATATAAGTCAACACTTCTAGGCTTCAAAGCCATCATAGTTCCGGATATACCCTAACCCTAAGTTGTTATCTTAGGATATTTAATCATGCAAGGGTGTACCCACCCCACCTTATATTGGTGAAAGCATTTTTTTTAAAGAATCATAGCATCACTTAGTATCTTAGTCATCATATGAAGTTCTTATATTTTTGCGTTTACATCCTCATAATCCCTTACGAATAAGGATTTTATTCATACACGTGAAGTTAAGGTGGTATTATTCAAGGTTTTATCTTTCACCCCACTAACTCATGCAAGGCGATATCAAACATCATTTACTAGAATGTTGGCACTTAACATCACTAGTCTAGCTATCATATCATAATTTTATTATGTGTGAGGGTCTTAGTTGTCATGCTGGAATATTAGGGATTCACCTCATGGTGTAGTTAGTGCCAAACTTAGAAGCATAGATCGGGGAGGATTAAGGTTAAGAACTACATTTTTGATCATATATCCTATGATCCAAAAAAAATATCTTTATATCAAGTTCATGAGTTCAACTTTTTATGTCGTGCATGTATCATGTGATGGGAAAAAGAGCATGTACTAAGTTTATCCCATGATCTCAGAATCATATCTTTCATGTTTCATATGAAGGGGAAGACAATATTTTAAAGTCAAACTTATCATGATTTCAATCTTGGGCACTACATGTATGATATAGGGGGAAAAATATAGAATAGGTCAAGCTTATACGAGTGACTCCTCATATATAAATCATCTATATAGCTCAAGTGAGGTTTCTATCATCATATATTAAGAAAGAGAAGAAGAAGGGAGAACATGTATGTTGAGTATCTTTTGCACAAAGCATCATACTCTTGTAACTAGAGTTCATATAGTACCTCAATTGCAACTAATGATGAGATTCACAAAATATGTCACTCTAGCTAGGACCTAACTCAGCCAAAGGATTGACTTTATCATATGGGTCATCTACCCATTCTTTTACTTTACCCAATTCTCACATATAGATTTGAATCATGCATAAGGACTCAACTCAACGCTCGAGAGTAATCTAGTGTAGGATTTTTTTTTACACATATCTCATATATTGGAGGCTAGGTCCTACGACCTTCTCCTTGTGGGTCTTACTCTCTCTAGAGTTCACCACATATCTCATCCTACCACTAGACATCCTCCTTGTATAAGAGCTTGAGGCTCATGCACACTCATCTCTATCTTAACTAAGCTTATCTTAAGTAGGAAAAGGGAATGTACTTTCATCATCAAGACTTTGCTTAAATTCTCCAAAATTGGATTCAACTAATATACAACTTAAACATATATAAGGAAACTTATACCATCAGAGATCAAACTTAGATAAGATTTCACGTGCTTATTTCAACTGTCATTCTATCATCTTCTCTATGTATCACATATCTTGATTAGGCTCTAGACATCTAATCTAGACTACTCTCTCTTCTAGACTGATGTCACTCCCTTTCACTTAGATTGCATGAACACTAACTACTCTCCAGTGTGAGGGATACATTTTTATATTTACATATATATAATAAAATATTATATAGTTTTTCTCCGAGAAAGAAGACGTCAGAGAAAACACTCGAGGCTCGAGCCGATTGGAAAATAAAACCAAATCAGCAAAACCGAGTGTCCCACACACAGTAGATAGTCTAGTGTCATGTAACCTAGTGAAATGGTGAGAACGAGATGTAGACTAGTGTAGCTACCCAATACATATGAGCTCTATATGGAAAGGGTTTCTCACACTTGTCTAAACCTAGTTCTCGAACATCTAGGTTCTAACTTAGAGGCTAAGTCAAACCTTATTCCTATAGAACAACTTACTAAGTTTCTAAGGTTTTAAGTGAAAGTTGAAGTTTATTTTATGTTTCATTGTGAGCAATTGTTAGGTGTAGCTATTGTTCATGCTCTGATACCAACTGTGACGTCCCCGGATTTTGATTTCTCCAAACCCTATTGGGAATGAGATGTCAGAGTCTGAAAACATCATCCAATCATATCAGAAAGCGATGCGGAAGCATAATACACATACATGAACATACAACCATAACATTCTCAACATTCAACATGTAAATTTATACAACATGAATTATTACACAATGATTTACAATTACATATTGAATAAATTTTTTTTCATAAGTCTATGAACATGTATGCTAACAGGATCTTAGACAATAGGTAAACCTGGACAACTGCTCACTTCCCATCTTTTATCCCAAGCTAGCTCTGAACCTAAAACATATGTGAAACACCGAATCAACAGACAAGGTGTTGTGCACGTGGGTAGAAAGATACATACTAATATGCTTGCATAATTGAAATAATCTTGAGAAAGAAAGAGTAAAAGAAAACATTATTTAAAGCGATAATCAGGTAAACACATTTTTAGATGCCTTTTGATGCATTTGTACTACTAAGTGGTGTCACACATCATTTTCCCCCGCCCCTTGGGCTATGGGGACCGAGTGTCGACGTTATATTCAGAGGGGAGAGAGAGATGTCGCACTTCATTTTTCCCCACCCCTTGGACTATGGGGACCGAGTGCTGACCTTATATTTAGAGGAAGAGAGAGAGAATTGAGGGAGAGAGAGAGCATATATCCACTCAGTAGCTACAAACCATCTATATTCTTTTATGTTCTTTAATATTTTGCGGAGCATATACTACTAATACACATCCAAGAATTTATATGCAAACACAAGCATCCAAAGTACATCATATCATTACACATTCATGAAAACTAGTCTTATACTTAATAAATCCCACGTACCTGAGTTCAAAGATTCCTATTTACATTCTGGATCATCTACATATCTGGTCATCACCTGATTAAAAGCAATTAATCATCATTAATAAATGTACATCATATTTTAGGTCCAAAATTAGGGTTTAAGCCAAACCTTGGTTCAAACTGATCTAAACTTTTGTTTGATATTTTTCTACTAATCTATAGGGCATTATTTAGGTCTGGTTCAATTTTCATAATTTCCTGATGCTTAATCTATTTCCTAGAATTAAAATGGGATTAAAAGCATCTAAAAAGTCATTAATAGAAAATGACTATTATTTAGAGATATTACTCAGATCAAAGTCTGAATATGGATGTATATCATCATTAAGGTTCTAGGACAATTTTCTGAGAATTAATATCAACTGCATACTATTTATTTAATTTAATTAACCCTAAAAAGGAGCATCATACTCTAAATTAAATATCATCATTCATAATGGTTCAAGGTCTGATCTAGGAGTCTATGATTAAAGGTAATGTTTTTTTAAGTCTGTGGGTATTTTTCTGGAATTTATAGGCCAAGAGAGCTATTTTTAATCACATTTCTAAGCTTTGGTTATTTTCTTTAAATAAGTAAATGATGTACCTTGTATGATGGGCCCACCGTCTGAGGTGGCGCTCCAAATGGCCACGCTGGTCAAACCTCCTCTAGCCATACCAGCTTCTGGGGTCAGCGAGGTTCTGGTCTGGCCCATTAGTTAACCCTACAAAGACCCGGTCTAGAAAGCATAGGAGTCGGCTCAACCAGGGTCCATCCTCGTGACTCAGACTCCCGTCCCATTCCTCTTCCTGCTTTCCTCGCAACCTCCGTTCGATGCCTGGGCGTGAGCTTCTGCCCAACGCCGCCATCGTAGAGCTCACCTTCAACGAGTAATAGTTGCGCCGGCACCTCCCGCAGGCCTCCGTGCTCTCAAGATCGCCGCCAGCCTACCACAGGATCCTCCTGGTTTCCTCAACTGTAGGTCCTCTAAGATCTGTTCTTCCTGGCAGAAGCCGCCACCATGGTCACATCTCTCCACTGTCAGGAACTCAGTCACTGCGGGGCAATCGCCGGTCATGGGTAGCCATCACTGACTGGATGTTGGTTTGGATTGGAGAGATTGGGGATGGGGGTATGGAGGAAATGAGACGTAGTGGTAGGAGTGTGCTGAAAAAGTTCAGGACTGGGCAGATGAGGATCTGGCACCTGCTCTTCCTCGCCCACTCAAGATTCACAGCAAGGTTGCAGGTCCAGGGTTGTTGACCTCGCCACCCAAGGCCGCCGGAGAAGGAAGAAAGACCGGCGAGGATTCCTCATGATGGCACAGAACCCCTGTGGTTTGATCACAGAGGATCCCCCTGCTACCTCCGTCAGTCGACATGGGGTCTTCGCCGCCTCCAGATGATCCATGAGGTCTCATTGAGCTTCAGGTCCGCTGAATATGCTCACACCACCGTAGGGGATGATGGACTTGTGAGAGACGATGGAGAAAAAGAGATAAAATTCTCTCAGTACCAGCTTCAAGTAAACGGAAATGGGTTCTGATTGATGTGTATATCCTTAGTTTGCGGGTGAAATATCCAGCGATTATCCCCCTTTCATCAGATCCAAACTACACGTTCACCTTGATTTGTTCCTCCATTTTCGGAGGTGAGCAATGACCTGAAAGTTATTCAGACTTCGTATATCATCTCCTGGCAAGGTTCCACATAGCCCACTAACACAATGGTAGCGTGACATTGTTGTGTTGCAACGGCCACTCGACTTTATTCCAATATTATTGAAACCTTGCTCCCTTAACCAAATTAATCAATATTTTCACTTGCATAGGCTTGAGAAGAAATATTTGCGCTTCAAATATATGTTTATAATATCCTAAAATATACCCTACCAAAATTTGGAGGCTCATAATCAAATGTTTGTCTATTAATTGATTCCTCCAATAACCTCAACATAGGGGTAGATGGTCAAATAAAATGATCAATTATATTTAAGTTGTAACCAAACAACTTCAATACTCTTACGGTGATCATGATACAACCTAGAGTTCCTAATGAACTATTCATATTCATGTATATCATGAGTGGTTATATAAGGACATAATTACCCAATTTTATTAACTAAATATATTCCACATCATTGACATAAATTATGTGTCATGATCATAAATTGGAATTTTATTGTGACAAGAATCAACAATTGAATAACTAATCACTCAATTTGGGTTCAACCATCTACATAATATTTATAGTCCTTGAACACCATATTGGGTATTAAGACCCTAAAATTAGGGTCATCACATGCACCTTTGGAAGGTTGCGGGCATGTTACATAGCCCGAAAGGCATCCTTCTGAAGGCGTAAGTTCCAAAAGGGCAAGTGAAGGTTGTCTTTTCATGGTCTTCTGGGTGTATCGGGATTTGATAGAACCCAGAATAACCGTCAAGGTAGCAAAAGAATTTTTTGTGGGCCAAATGTTCAAGGACTTCATCAAGGAAAGGTAGAGGGAAGTGATCTTTTCTTGTTGCTTTGTTCAGCTTCCTATAATCGATACACATCCTCCATCCAGTGACATTCCTTGTGAGTACTAGCTTGTTTTTATCATTCAGAATGACAGTAGTCCCCCCTTTTTTAGGGACCACTTGGATCGGGCTAACCCATTGAGAATCAGAAATGGGATATATGATACCAGATTTTAGGAGTTTAAGGACCTCGAGGCAAACACTTCTTTGAGGTTCAGGTTTAGTTTCCTCTGATGTTCCCTCCATGGTTTAAACTCTTCTACCATAGGTAGCATGTGCATGCACAGAGCTAGATTCATTCTTGTTAGGTCAGTCATTTTATACCCGATAGCTTTCTTATATTTCCTTAGCTCAGCAAGAAGTCTTTCTTCCTGATCATCTATTAAGGTAGAGCTGATTATGACTGGGCAAAATTTTTCTTCATCCAGGAAGACATGTTTGAGTCCTATTGGTAAGGCTTTCATTTTAGGGGCCTTGGGTACTTCTGTTGTTTCCAAAATGGTGACAGATTTCAATTCCTCAAAGGTGGCTCCTAGAGCTTCTTCGGCTTGGTCTAAATATCGCAGACAATGATGTACTAGTTCACTGGTTGAAAATTCAACTTCTAGATTTATCAAGATGTTCTCCAGATCATTAGATGGTTCGGATGTTTCTTGTTGTAATTGAGACATTTTTTCTATTACTTCGAGAAGAAAAACTTCTTCCTGGATGTTGGGACCTTTTAGGATGTTAAGGATTCTGAATTGAATGGCTTCCTTTCCTAGTCTTAAGATAATTATACCAGCTGCAACGTCAATAAGTGCTCTGGCCGTGGCAAGGAAGGGTCTGCCGAATATTATTGGATATCTTAGATCTTCCTTTATACTCATAATAACAAAGTCGCAAGGGACATATGAGTCCTTTCCTATCCTGACTGGGATATCTTCAATGATCCCCAACGGTGCAGTGATGGTAGAATCGGCCAGCTGTATTGTCATTGTAGTGGGTAACAATTCGGTAAAACCCAACCTTTTACACATTGAGAATGGCATAATAGATATGCTAGCTCCCAGATCAGCTAATCCTTTTTTGCTAGAGGCATTTCCGATAGAACATTGGATACCAAAGGAACCGGGATTCTTCTATCTTTTCGGCATTTTGTTGAGGATAATATCAGAAGTTTTCTGAGCTAGTTTAACAGTCTCTTGTTCTTTGGTCATACATTTCCTTGATAGCAAGGTCTTCAGGTATTTGGTCCAAGTTGGTATTTCGGAGAGGGCATCAAGGAACAGGATATCAATATATAGTTTCCTCATTGCTTCCTAAAATTTTTGGAATCTAGTATCCAGTTTAGTCCCTCTCAGCCTGCTTGGATATGGTATTCTGGGTTTATATGGCGGGACTTCAGGTTCTTTGAAATCAAGTTCCTTTTCCTTCCCCTTCTCGATTTCTACAATCTTTTCAATTTCTGGATTCATGCTTGCAATTAGGGTGATTACAGCTATATCTTCATCTTCTTGAATGATTTTTATGACTTTAGTGAGGACACGACCAGACCTTGTGGTAATGGATTTCAATTTTTCTTGTCTGGGTTAATCGTGTCTTGGGTTTATCTCTGGCTGACCAGCAAAGGTTCCTACTAGAGGTTTTAATTGGGCTGCAATATCTGCTAACTGTGCTTTGATGACTTTTTGTTGGGCTTGGTGGTTGGATAGCATGGTTTGTTGTGACTGCAACATTTGTCTTATCAATGACAGTTCATCTGTTGGCGAAGGTGGATTATTCTTTTGTGGATTTTATTGATACTGTTGTGGTTGCTACTACTGAGGTGCGGGTAATTGGGGTTGTTGAATTTGTGGTTGTTGCAGCTGAGGTTGCTGCAATTGTGGGTGCAATGGCGGATGAGTGTATTGGTAATACGCAGAAGGGTTTCTTAGTTGTGTGAATCCTTGCAATCCTCCTCTGAAGTTTCCCTATTTTCGATTATAGTTATTCTAGAAACATGGTGGTGATCTATTAAAAACTCCTCCTTGGGTCTGGTGTTGTGGGTTGGTAGTCCCCGCAGGATTCCCATACTGAAACCTGGGATGGTTTCTTAGTTGATTCGGGTTATAATAAGCTTGTCCTGGTATAGTGTGGATGGAATTAACTTGCTCTGGTAACAGATCCTCAGGAGGTTCGATGATCGGTTCATACTGCGGCTGCGGTGTCTGCATGTCCATCATCACATTGTATAGGAGACCACATGATAATGTGGGATGATCGGATCCATGACATGCCTTACAAGTCTTGGTAGCTGCCTTGACCTGTTGGGGGCTCTTCTTTTCTCCAAGTGTCGTTTCAAGGACTTGTTGCTTGTGAGCTATAGTTTTTAGGACTTCGGTGATGGCTTTCATTTCCATTGATTCTTCAGCTTTACAAACTTTTAGAGTTCCCCCGGTGGATGACCTTCCCCAATTAGATTGGTTCTCGGCTCCAAGTGTAAAAATCCTCCAGGCATCTTCATAGTTCTTTCGCATGAAATTCCCCCAGATGAGGAATCCAAAAATTTCTTAATGTCATCACTTACTCCTCTATAGAATGTTTCTATCAGCTGATTTTGGGAGATTATGTGATGCGGGAATCTCCTCAAAAGTTCCTTGAATCTTTCCCATGATTCTGCCAGTGATTCCCTTGGGAGTTGAGAAAAGTGATTAATTTATCCCCTAATCTCATAAGTCAACGAAGGTGGAAAGAACTTCTCTAGAAACTTTTCTTCCAACTGTGATTCTGCCAGTGATTCCCTAGTGTACATGTGTAAACTTGGATGGGTTTTTTCATTTGGGGGGGGGGCAAATGATATTATTTTTGGATCAAAATTTTTGGGGAGCTAGATAAAATGCACCTCTACAACTGTGAAAAAAAAAAATAAAATAAAATTCAGGAAGTGTGCGTGGGTAGCTACCCACGCGGGTACTAAAGATGAGCCCATATATATATATATATATATATATATATATATATATATATATATATATATATATATATATATATATATATATATACACACACACACACATATATATATATACACATATATATACATACATATATATATAAGCTTCAAAGTTGTTTATTTATTTTTTGGATAATTTACCCATATTCCACCCCATCTTTATCTGAATTTGGTTGAAAGCTTATAATGTTTTCTGTAAAGGACATCAATAATAGAATAATTTTATTGGGACCTATGTAGGTCAATTGAACTGAATAAGTTGGTGACTTGAAGAAATGAATTTAGTCTTACAAATCAGAATTTCTACCCATCTCCTCTCTCTCTCTTTCTCTCTCTCTATATATATATATATATATATGTGTGTGTGTGTGTGTGTGTGTGTGTGATTAAGAGAGAAAGATTTCCCCCCTCCTCTCCCACGCCCATAGCGGAGGCCGAACGCCCGGGAGGGTGGTAAATCAAAGCGGCAACTGGGATTCAAACACGGGTCCCTTCATGAGGAGACATCGTGCTTGACCACTTGAGCTACTCCTTGTCGGCATATATATATATATATATATATATATATATTTGTGCGTGTGTGTGTGTATGTGTGTATGTGTGTGTGTGTGTTTTGTGTGTGTGTACTTGTGTGATTTCTTGTGTCACATAACCATTTATTACCCTATACCCTAAGTCCACACTCCTAATGGATATACAGCCAAAGGTGAATGGAGATGGTATTCCGTCCCAAGCATGGTATTAACAAAGCATGAATGCCTAAACGTAAACTCTTAGCATACATGAACAAACTATAAGATAAAAGAATCAACATAATCTCAACATTCAACAAGTATTATTAAGAAACATCCTTTTATTACAAGATTTCAACTACAACTTGTGACTTAAATTTACACAAGTCTACACATGTACACTAGGGATCTTACAACAAGAACATCTGACATAGCTCATGAGGTGTTGGGTCAACAAGGTGGGTCAACACATGAGGTGTTGGGTACTGGGCAAAAAGAAACATATATATATAAGCTTTGCATAATTTGAAAAGAATTCAAGAATAAACAAATGGGAATAAATAAGTTAAGTAGTTTGAAAAACAAGAGCTCGTATTTTATGTCATTTTACTCCAATTATACCATTGTATCATGTATTCATAAATATCATGTATTTGTAAGGCCTTTTTGACTAACTTCATGTTGGAAGAGTCTATGAGGGTGTTGAATATTAGATAAGCCTATTTAAAAGAGCAAGTCCATGGCTAAGAGCTAACTCTTTTATTGACATAGTACATTCTATCTTGACATGTAAAACATGACGCCCAACCTTGTGTCCTTACCCTAAAACTTTAGGAAGGTGCATAAGATTTATATGATGGAGTTTTTGTATTATGTTTGCAAGTTCTAAAACAATGACATCGAGATAAACATGAGTACAATACTAGAATACTACATGATAGTATCTGAGCAAGTAAACAAGCATACATGTGTATCACATTTCAAGCAAAAAAAGCCATAGTCGTATAATTATTAAATCACATACCTTATTCAGATATTCTTAACTTAACTCATCCTTGACCATCTATACAAAAGTGACACTTGATTAAGCATAAGATTGCATGCATGCATTAGATTCTCGTCCCTAACCTTGACTAACTTCATTTTAGGGTTTTTGCCAAGTTAGGCTCCAAGTCGGTTATTAGTACATTACATGGTCTTTTACTAATTTGTAGGTCATCATGAAGGTGTGGTTTGAGTTTCATGCCATTTCAAGGTTCCATCTATTTTGTATGATAATTTAAAGGTTTCAGTTACTTAATTACATTTTGGGGTCAAAAGAATCATATTAGAGCAACAAGGCTTATGATCCATATAGTCAATATGCCCATATAAGCATGATTTAAATCAGAAAGGTAGGATAAAAGAAACAAATTCAAGATTAGTTGGATGTCCCCAAGGTCTAGGCATTGATACAGCCCTATTTTAAGGCTTCATTTTGTACCTTTTTGTATCTCAATCACATCTAACCATAGTAGAATGCAAGTTAAATTCCCCAATATGCATATTATTGTCAAATGCACTTATGGACGTTTTTTGCATACTTTTCAAGTACGTGGACCATGCTTTGGATGGATGAGAGAGAAGGAAGGAGTGCTAGGGTAGGGTCCAAAGAAGACCCCAAAATCCCTCAACCTAACCCTAATGGCCAAGGGTCGACATCAAGCAAAGAATTTCATTGACTGTGAAGATTCAAGATGATTTAGCTACTGAAGACCCCAGCACGGCCATGGTGCCAAGGAACGGCTGTGCTGGTCAATGTAAAAGTTACAAAGAAAATCCCAAATTTGCAAGCAACAACAACATCACCACCACAGCCATGCTACCCAGCACGGTCGTACCATGAAGCCCCCAAAATGGCCGCGATGCCAAGCGCGGTCGTGCTAGCTAAAGTCAAAATAGGTGTGTTGAAGGGAACGACCTCACCTCCAACTCACTCACCACAGTCGTTGTTACATCCTTGAAATTTGTAGATTTCAAGCCTAAATGAAAATAGGGAATATATAATAATGAATAGTTTTGAGGGATCTTGGTTGATGATTCCAAACCCTCGAATTAGATCAAATGTTCATTTTAAGGAATTAATGTGCTTTTGTGCATACACGTTCATGGGAGGCTAATATAAAGAAGCAATGATTATCAAAGCCTTAATTTGGTAATTGGCTATGTGATTAAGCTCATTGAATCTTTGGAAAGTCCAAGAGATGATTCATGGGCCTCAGGGACACTATTACCCAGTTGGTTAATCAGAGTATACATATGGGTCCCTGAGATATGTTTTTGTGTTATTGATATTTGTGATCATAATAGATAATCAAGATAATATATGGCTTAGATAATTGATTAAAGGATTATCCACATTTATATTGGAATCCAAATAATGGAACAATATGTAAGTTTCCTAAAGCAAATAGGAAACATGGTTTAAAGGAAAGGAGAAGTTGGTATATAAAAGGAAACCCAATGAACCTCGATAATGTAGTATGATTGGAAAAGGATTTAATGAGTTTCCATGTGAGGAGGATACTTGATTTAAAATACACACCAAGGAGAGAGAGAAAAGGATTAATATGAGGAAATTAAAAGGGAAAGCTTTGGACTTGTATGACAAAGGATAATAAAATTGACATGTTTTATTATGTGGGATATTCCTTGTATGTCAAGGCAAGAGTAACATAAAAAGCTAGGGCAAAGGGTATGTATGTATGTATGTATAAAGGATTATGACAACCTTTACAGGCTTCCCTCGCGTCCTTTGCCCAGCCATAGCCTGGATAGCTGGCGGGTGGTAAATACAGCGCTTAGCATGGGGCTCGAACCTGGGTTCCCCCCAGAGGGGGACACCATGCCTACCACATGAGCTACATTGGCCGGATGTATGTATGTATGTATGTATGTATGTATATATATATATATATATATATATGAAGGATTCATGTAACAACTAACATATCCATCTTTCCCCTTTCCCTACAATTCATCCCGCCCATCATGATTATCTCCTTTCCCTTTGTTTTACTCTTCCTACATACCAGCAGCCTAGGGTATGTCAAGGATGGTGACGCAACACCCTCTATGAAAACAACGACCCCCCTATATCCCTTTATCTCAGTCTGGCCAAGGAGCCACTGCAACGATGCACTTGTCATGGTGCCAAGGTGTTGGGACGATAAGACTGTGACATGGTGTAGGCCGACGTTCCAAGAAGTAGTCTACGGCCACAAAGGGCGGCAGGGTAGGGCGGAGGCTGGTCGTGCATTTTTGCAGGGAAGCAGATGTCGAGCAGCATGCGTCAACAGAGGAGATGTTCAACACAGAGAAAGAGGGAGATGGAAACAAGCCATATAGATGGAAGTCGGCACTATCGGTCACACCCAGATGAGTGTTGTAGGCACAGTGTCGCCTATGTTGAGAGGCACAACATTGCCTCTGTCTAGGTCGTGTGGACGCATGACAGAACAAGGGAAAAAGGGATAGAGCCCTCAACCTAATTGCCTCCATGCAGTCCTACCATTAGAGGTGAAGTCTCGACCAACTAGGGTCCCACTGCAGATGTCGGTGCAAGTGAACTTGGGGCTGGGCATTGAGAACGAGCTGCAGCGTCGAGAAACCACCCTGGTCGTGCGTACTACTAGTGCATGGACGTATACATAGGGTGGGAGGATGAGTGTGGCTAGCTGATTGATAAGGGCACAATCTTGACTGGAACTAAGAGGTGGAAGATATCGACCAGTGCCCTAACCATCTCGATATGAGAGACACGACATCGGGCGAAAACACTGGCTCAAGTGCAGTGTCGTCACGCCATGTGTCGCATGGTAGAAGGACTTGGGGATGGAAGGGTACAGTCCTCAATGGTTTGTTAGTGGTGAACCAAACCTAATCGACCAGTTCAGAGAAGAACTAGAGGACTGAACCACGCCCCTAACTTATCCAGGTGGTGTTGTCAACGAACCAATAGGGTGGCGCCATGTGGCCCAGATCCAAGGTAAATAGGTTATTCTTAGTTAATTCATAGTAAATACTAGGATGGTCCAAAAATAGGGATACTACATATCAATTGTTCAGAAAAATGAGAGGAATCCAAAGAAAATATAATCAGAGTCTAAATAGGCTTCCTATTCCAAAAGTATATGCAATACATGTTTAGATGTGTTTAATGCAAAGGAAAACCTAGAATTGTTGTAATATGATGCTTAATTGAGTAGATTAGGTTATTGAGCTAATACATGTCTTGTTATGTATAATGAAGAAATCCTTGATAATGAGGAATAAATGACAATTCTAGATAAATGATCTTATTCATGCTGATTTAGGGTTTTAAAACCAATGTCAACATATTTCTATGATCTAATGTTGCTAATGTGATCTAGGTATCATGAATAGTCTAATATGCTTAAGATGATGATTAGGGTTTAACCTAATATGCATAACTAAGTTTGTAATCCTAGAAACCATGATATGATGGAATTAGGGTTGTAACCTTAAATCCTAGTCCAAACATGAAATAACCCTAAACCCTAGTTTAGGAGCAGATCTAGATCTGATTAATGTAATGTGAATACAAGGTGACACATATGTAGTATGTATATTTCAGATTGAATGCATTGTTGCTTGGATGTTTGAATGCACTCTTAAAGTACATGTGATATTATGCATAGTTTATATAATGGCATAAGGTACGTGGTTATGATTATTAATACATGTATAAAATTATGAGTTTGCTGAGGTTTCTCGATGATATTAAGTGCAAGATAAACTGCTTGCTTGTTTATTTACTTCTTGCAAATTATAAAGTTCCTACGATTATCATGTAAAGTAAATAACAATATTCTAAACCCTGGGTTAGACTGATCTTAAGGGTAATGCACATGAGCCCCAGAGGGATAGTGATTACACCTGAGGTAGTTGACCAGACATGGGTTAGAATATGAAAACAAGTTTATGTTATTATATGTAAGATAAGATGTTTTCTTATATATGTACTTGTGATTATTGTTTAAACCCACATACTAGTATAGAGATATACTGACTGCATATTTGTTTTTCGGTGTTTTTGGTATCAGGTATACTAGATTCGTGGACATGAGGTTACAGATAAAGATGTTGAAGACACTAAAGTTATTCTTGAAGGTTTAGATATAATGGAATATCATCATACATGTACATGTTAACTCTTTCTAAAATTTATGTAACTCCTTAGAGGAGCTTTTAATTGCAGACATGTAACTATTTGTTCATTAATGGAAATTGTTTACTATTCTATATTATTTCTTGAATCTGATCTTGGAATTTATGAGTAATGATTTGTGACTTTAAGATCTTGTAGACACTCAAAAGTGCAGTTTGTTACATTTGGTATCAGAGAACAGATTCATCAACTAATACTTAATAGTTTATAGTTTCAAATCATCCTTAGAAACTTAAGAGGAAAATTATTAAAGCATAATGTATCTTTTAGGTTTCTCATCTCACATTTCATCCACTTCTCATCTCTTTGCTTAAATAGCCTTGATAAGGAAGTACTAATTAGAGAAGTAAAATGTGAAAAGATGTAACCTTTTGTGTAGGTCCCTCTAGAGAGGGTAGACACTAGATAATACATGTATGGGTAAGCCCTTTCTTGGAGGAAGGACTTGGTTTAGGGTATGAAAACTCTAGTGGGTCAAGGGATATGGGAATTCTAAGAGGTATAGTCCCTAACCCTAACCCTAAAACCTTAATCTTAAATAATGAACATGGTGTGGTGGTATGGGACACCACCCATGTGAAACTTGAAATCAGGAATAAGAAAGATAAAGGGATGAGTTGAGGTAACCCAGTCTCTTTTGCATGTGTGCACGAGGAGCATAACACGTATGTAAGAGGTCTTAAGATATATTCAAACTCAATAGTTATATATGAAAATAAAAGTTTGAATATAACTTGCTCAAACCCCTCATGTTGTCTCTAGAAGTTTGGTGATGGTGGCCAAGCCCTTAAAGGGGAAGGCCGATGTAACACCAAGCCCCTGGAGGGGAAGGTGACCCAAGGTCACTAAATGGACATAAACCATGAGGGGGTATTCTAGAAATTGAGAAAACATTGTTTGATATGTTATAATTATAAAAAGTTATGCCAAATAAAAAAAAAGATATCTATGAAACCTTTAGGGTTAGTGTGCCAACCTGGGGTGGTTCGACCCAAGAGTGGGAAGATGACCTAGGAGGGAGGCAAAACTTTAGATCTTGGGATTAGGTTATGGCTAGAGAGCCTAACCCCCTCCTATGAGCCAAGAAGGCACCCTAGTCTAGGACTTTTCCTCAAAATATAAGTGAATACAATTATTTAAGTATGGATATAACCTTAATCCTCACCTAGAGGGGCGAAGAGTTAAACATTATATTCTTTGAACCCAAGGATGCCATCTCTAAGTGACACAACTGGTCAAGCCCAGGAGGGAAGACCAATAAGGCACAAAGCCCAGGAGAGAAGGTGGCCTGAGTGGATGACCAAACCCAGGAGGGAAGGTCATGAAATGGTTAAGCCCAGGAGGGAAGACCAGAAAGGCACCAAGCCCAGGAGGGAAGTTGGCCCAAGTCCACAGTGCAGTTGTTTAGGATCAAGCCCCTGGAGGGGAAGATCACAGAAGGTCAAGCCTAGGAGGGAAGACTGACATGGCACCAAGCCCTGGAGAAAAGGTGGCCCGAGCCAAATGTTTGGATAACACTACATAATGTGTACTCAAAGGAGAGAGATGAAGTAAATATGGGTTAAAGAATTATATAAGAGAATAATGTGCTTAAAATATGTGAAATCTCAAAAGAAACCCTTAGGGATGGTAGAGTCCTAATGCAATCCTAGGTTCAAGTAGTTTGTATTAGAGGTGCATAGGATGGATGGGTTGGGAGATGATATGCCCTGAATGCACATGACCATGTGGTCGGGAGGTAACAGCTAGGTTTACCCAAGGTACATGACTCAGGAGATTAGCTACCGCCATGAGGATCATGTAGCCTAATGGGTGAATGTGAAAGGCACTCTCTTGATGCATGATGCGATGATTTTGAGTCGCTTTTATAGACTTGTTTTACATGTGTTTATTAGTCACTTTTGTGGTTAGTATCGCTTGATTAATTCACTTTAGTCTATAATCTCATTTCGTATAAATCTCTCATATTTTATCTTTTTGGTCATAAATGATCATATTGATATGTTCTAGCATAGCTGATTTGGATTTATTTTGCAATTTCAGGAAGAACGCATATACACAGTTGTTTATAGTATCGACATAGTCACAGTGAGACAACCACAAGGAGCCAAGATGAGTCGCTACCATCGATTGGGAGGTCGATGGTAGCGAGATACCTATAGTGAGCCAGCAATCAACCGGTCGATACTATCGACACAAAAGTCGACACTATCGACATTGCACAGCTTCAGCGATAGATAGGTGGTAAAACGGATGCCTAAAAGTCATGATACCATCGACCCGCATTGATGGTATCGATTCTACATCAGGCAGAACGTCAGAGAAGAGAAGAGAACTTGCTGATACTATGATGGGTCGATACCATCGACCCGCGTTGATGGTATCGACGTCGTCAGGATATGTTTTGTTCCAGATCGATCCTAATCCAACGGTGGTGATCTTTTGGCAACCAAAAGTGGTCCATATACCTAATTTCGGCGGCCCTAAGGAGGGTATCACATCATTAGTTGCGACACACATCCTGAGGAGAGGTAGAGAGGAGAACGGAGCCCAGAATCACACCCTGATCGTTCCGAGAGCCGCAGAAGACGATTTCCACCGCCGGAAGGTTGTAGATCGTGCACTCTACATCAAGGAATGATTGTATCTTCTCCTTTCAGGGGTTTACATCACTTTTATTCATGTTTCTCCAAGTTGTCCCTTTCTTTCATCATGTCTTTCATTGAGATGAACATGGGGGGCTAATCCCCTTTGTCTTTAGGACCGGGAGTAGCCCGGGTAATCGTTGTATGACATTTTTATCATAGTAATTCATATTTTGTCTCTTAAATCTGTGGTATGATTTTTTTTTCTCCATTATATCATTATGATTGATCACCTTAATGATAATCTAATTCCTTTAATTACTTTGAAAGAAGAATTAACGGTTCAAAAGAGATGAAATTCACATTAATTAATAAATCCCTTGAATAAGGTGATGTACGGTTAATGGTGGAAACCCAGAGTTTGGTCTTCATGCACCTAGTTTAGGGTATAGGTTACTATGATCGTGGAACCGACCTAGATTTAGGTAGTGAATTGTGACAAAGGGGTTTTTTGCAAAATAATGAGATAATTACTCTTTTGAACTCATTATTTTCTCTCATGGTCTCAAATAATTTTTGTTTGCTTCATAATCTTTTTTTGAGACTCAAATCCAAAATATGGTGATCAATGTAGTTTTTATACACATTATCACACCTCAAATTAGATCCAATCATCACTTTGTCCAAAGAATATAATTGATCCATCAAACCTCATGGTTTTGTTCTCAAACTTTTAATAAATGTTCTACACGTTTTTGTGAAGTTGTGGTCCAAATTTGAGAACAATTGGACATTCCTACATTTTACTATGAATTCTTGAAGTTTATGTATTGAAAACCCCTTTTCCCCCTTTTATTTGTGCCTTTTTCCTAGCTTTGCCATGTCAGCGATCCAAGGCAAGGATCCGGGGGCGATCCCAGCCCTTGGATCTGCCTCTCATGGATCCCAGCCCAATCTAGTGACTATAGACTTGTCTCCTACCTCCCGCAATCAGCGGGGAGGAGTAATGACGATCGAAAGCGGCAATCAGCCTGATTTGAAATTCCAATCGAGAGGGAATACTCATCTCGTGATTTCGAACTGGGCAAGCCCTGTCTAAATAAGCTTTCGAGCACCCTTGCGCCGCCAAAATGAGTCCCTTTCCTCTCCCTCTCACTCTAGCGGCCATGGCTGCCACTAAGGGCCTATCTAGCCCTAAACCTGGCCCCAACCACTATAAATAGCACCCCCTGAGATCCCCATTGAGAAAACCTTGCTCAAGGCCATGGTCTCGTGCTCTCTCCCATCCCCGAGCACCCCTGTTTTCCTCCCAGTCCTTCTCCTTCCTGTATGGTGCCGCCGTAAAGCTTAGATCGGGCGCCCCTACTCCTCGCATCCTCTCCCTTTTTTCTGGCCCCATCCAGTTCGCAGGGTCGAGGCAAGCTCGGCCGGCACCTCGGCCGCCTCCCTTGACCTCTGCTTCTCTCAGACCTTCCCTACTACGGAGAGCACCTCCGCTTGCCTGTGTTGCTCGCGTGAGACCTGTGCAAGCAAGGGGAAAGGTTCCCCGAACCATCGGTCCAGGAGATACTAGAGCCGGTTCAAAGGCCCTAGCTAGACCAGTGATTTGACCGGCTTGAACCACTCGAACCAAGATTGGACCGACCCTCCAAGCTAGCAAGTTGCATGGACTATGTGTCCGGATCTTAGCCATTGTTTGCACATCCAACGACTCTGGTTTCTCACAAATGAGGTATTTTTACTCATCTCTGACATATAATCATTTAAATACCCAGATCTTCATTAAATCACATAAATTGCATCGTAACTCCAAAAATGATGAACAAGTAGTCAATCTTGATCAGAAAAATCCAATGAACTTTTTAAAAATACTTTTGACCTGATTCTAAATGATTCTCACTGATATCCCTAGATCATACACTCTTTATCATTTAAATTGTCAAATGACTCATAATCATGATTAATCTTTGGAAACCCTATATTTGGACTCTGATGATATTTTGTAACCTAGATCTGGTCTACTTGAATCATCTACTCTTGAAAGTGAATTATTAGTGATCTAGATTTATTTATTTGATTCAATCTTGATTATAATGAATAATGAGTAATCTTGATATTGATCTTAATCATGCAAAACCCTTGATATAGTTTTGACCCATCAATCTGATCTTGAATACAAATGATGTTAGAACAACATGATGATCTAAAGATTTGATGATGACTTGGATAATGATCACAAATTAGGATTAGCACATATAATCCTAGAAAACCTAAGTAAGTCATTCACACTCGAATATATATTGGATACTTGAAATAATGTTGGACATATTGGAATATTGATTATAAGTGAATGACCCAACCCTAAGGTTGACATAGGAAAAGTGTAACCCTAATCTCAAATATTAAAACATGATTTTCTGAACATCATGATCTTGACCTTTGATCCAATCTTGATGATTTAGGATCTGACTCAAAGGGTTGACATATTGATTCAAATATTGACCATACTTGAAATCTCAGTGAAAGGTATGCTATTATACGACTCCTCCTTGATTGTATTGTGATACTTTTATGTATCTCTTGATTGTATACTTGGTTATTTATTTGGATGAGCTACTATTCCCTATGATTAGTCTTCTGTTTTTCTATACTCTATTTTGAAAAACATGAAAACATAAATTGCATGCCCATTATGATTGCCCGTATACTGATAATGATGATGATACTGATAATGTTGATATTGGGTACAATAACCCCCTCATTGGAGGTGGGACTTGTACATTGGCCTCCTATGTTCCTATGGTGAGAAGGAGCCCATTGACTTACCCCATCGCGTTGGGGTGATAAAGTCACACAAAAATATATAAGCATGCTTCTCGAATTACAGCATAATGGGAACTCGTAATAAAAATTGAATCGTTGAATAACAACCTTTTTTTCGAATGATATTGAATGTTTGGAAATCATTTCTTATATTTTTTGAAATATAAATCCTGCCAAGTATACATATTTTTCTTATAAACTGTTTTTCTTGATTTTGATAGCGTACCGTGCAACTGCATGATTGTGTCTTGATTTTCTTGATTTTAGGCAATATACATGGAAAACTGAATAAGATCGCTTCTGCACTCATATATTCTGATGACAAAGACAAATTGGTTATATCTTCATATTGGGTTAGTTGTTATTTAAATATCCAGTTTTTGAGTTATTTATTTCTTATTGTATATGCAGTGTGTTAGATCCTATCGGGCCACTCAGGGACGGGCGCTTCAATCCCTTTACCACTGTTTAGGCAGTGAGATTGGGATTGGGGTAAGAACGGTTCCGTGACAGTTGGTATCAGAGCCTTCACACTTACATATACTTTAAGTAAATAATTTCTCAAGTCTCTTACACCCAAGAAACCTTAAAGTCCATAATGGTGAAAATTGAGGTGTCTAGGCTCGGGGTCCTGGCATAATTTCTCCTATCCATCTTCACAGTGGTTGAGATCCCCCGCTCTACCTGGCCTCAATTGATCCAGAACTGGACCTAAAGGTTCTCTTGTGAAACCTTAGAGAGTCTTCTAGCATCTCATCTCTTCTTTAAGGACAATCCTAAGCCACCCATATAGATGAAGATAAGGTAGTCTTCTCATCCCCTCATGTGTTCCTTTTTGTGACCTTTTACCACATGATGTCTCGATTACGGGTAGCATATGCATGGGAAAAATGAATATTGCTAAATCTTGAAAGTTGATACCATTATCTGACCTGAATTTGAAAACTCGATTTTGATCAATTAATTTTTGAAACCAAATACTCATGTATGACTGTTGATATCATGAACACTCAAATTAGCTAAAACTTGACTATATGCTTCCTACGTTGAGGTAAATCTTGATTTGGTGAAATAAGGGTGACTTATACTTTACACCTCGTTGTTGATAAGGTCCCTATTTAATTAAGCCCATGTTGCCCTATTGTTGATTAAACCTCATACATAGTTAAGCAAACGTGTACCCTATTTTGATACATATCATGACTAAGCCATCAAGTGACTAAGCTTAGGACTCACAAAATCATGATGTAATACCATGATGCAAAAAGCAGTTTTCCTATTGACCATTGATGCCTTTTGTAATCTCGATTTTGATATGATGAGCATAGACCTAAATCTTGCACCACATTTCAAATTATATGGCTACCTTGATCATGAAAGGAAAGAATTGCAAATTTTGACATTATTGCCCTATTATCTTGAATTTTGATCTCATGACCTTATGGAATATTATTTAATCATGGATACTCTACCTATTTGAATAAGCTCAATTGATAATGATTAATATTGGTAATGTGCCAGATTAGGGTGGTAGTTGACTCATGACTCCCCTAACCTAGGTCACATCCCTGTTATGACTACCTCTAAATTTTCATAATGTTGATTATTTAGAGTATGGAAAAGTATATCTTTTCACCCGATTGGGATTGATTGACCTTAGCCTAAATAGATTAAACCCAATGTTGATACTCGACCTTGAATATCGATTTTATAATGATCTTGATATATCACAATGTTGACTATAGCTTGTGGTTTATTTCCTAGATAGATAGACCTAGGTCTAGATCATTCATCAACCTTGGAAACATGATAATGAAATTATGATATGTTGCTCAAATATTGCTTGAATAATGTTGCTCAAAATTGGATATAGATGAGTGATCTCCCCTAAGGTCTAAATAGGAATCTAAACCCTAGCTTCAAAATTTTAGACCTATGACTTTTGATCTTGACTTTGATACTGATATATAATATTGTGACTCACGATTATCAAATCCCAATAATGACACATCTCCTATGATCACACTTTTTGGGCATTGAGATATATGACTAATTACTTCCAAATCCCAAATCTTGAAATTTTCAAAATGATGACTATTTTGACCCTCTCGATTTATGACTTAGGGTTTAGCTCTCATTAGGACTAGGGTGGGCCCTCCCATTGATTTAAATCTTGAAAATCAGGATATTGAAAGTATGATGTTGTCTTGATATGTTGAAATATGGAATCTCAAATCATGGATATATAACCCCACCTAGGCCAATGTAGAGGATAGAACCCTGAGATATTGGGATTGAAAGTCACCTTGTACACTTGATTCAAGTACTCTATTTGTTTGACCTAAAATGTGATCTCTCCAAATTTGTGATCAATAGGATGCTTTCCATATTTGTTACTCATATGATGACCTTGGACAATATATGTGCTAATCTTGATACTCTTTTGCTTGATGATGAAATGGTGTTAGTACCAAGTTAATTATGATAAAGAACATGGGATCCCAATTATGATTATTGGATTACTTAAAATTTGAGGACATGATTGTGAATATATAATTGAGGAATCTCTAGTATTTGAGGATATGATATGGTTTTTGAATAGTTTTGATTTTGAGGTTGTTTTGAATTTTGGGGACAAAATTCCTTTTTAAGGAGGGAAGGATGTGACAAAGTGGTTTTTAGCAAAATAATGAGATAATTACTCTTTTGAACTCATTATTTTCTCTCATGGTCTCAAATAATTTTTCTTGGCTTCATAATCTTTTTTTGAGACTCAAATCCAAAATATGGTGATCAATGTAGTTTTTATACACATTATCACACCTCAAATTAGATCCAATCATCACTTTGTCCAAAGAAGATAATTGATCCATCAAACCTCATGGTTTTGCCTCAAACTTTTAATAAAGGTTCTACACGTTTTTGTGAAGTTGTGGTCCAAATTTGAGAACAATTGGACATTCCTACATTTTACTATGAATGCTTGAAGTTTATGTATTGAAAACCCCGTTTCCCCCTTTTATTTGTGCCTTTTTCCTAGCTTTGCCATGTCAGCGATCCAAGGCAAGGATCCGGGGGCGATCCCAGCCCTTGGATATACCTCTCATGGATCCCAGCCCAATCCAGTGACTATAGACTTGTCTCCTACCTCCCGCAATCAGTGGGGAGGAGTAATGACGATCAAAAGCGGCAATCATCCTGATTTGAAATTCCAATCGAGAGGGAATGCTCATCTCACGATTTCGAACTGGGGAAGCCCTATCTTAAAAAGCTTTCGAGCACCCTTGTGCCGCCAAAATGAGTCCCTTTCCTCTCCCTCTCACTCCGGCGGCCATGGCTGCCACCAAGGGCCTATCTAGCCCTAAACCTGGCCCCAACCACTATAAATAGCACCCCCCGAGATCCGCAGCAAGAAAACCTTGCTCAAGGCCATGGTCTCGTGCTCTCTCCCATCCCCGAGCACCCCTATTTTCCTCCCAATCCTTCTCCTTCCTGTATGGTGTCGCCGCAAATCTTAGATCGGGCGCCCCTACTCCTCACATCCTCTCCCTTTTTTCTGGCCCCATCCAGTTCGCGGGGCCGAGGCAAGCTCAGCCGGCACCTCGGCCGCCTCCCTTGACCTCTGCTTCTCCCAGACCTTCCCTACTCCGTAGAGCACCTCCGCTTGCCTGTGTTGCTCGCATGAGACCTGTGCAAGCAAGGGGAAAGGTTCCCCGAACCATCGGTCCAGGAGATGCTAGAGTCGATTCAAAGGCCCTAGCTAGACCAGTGATTTGACCAGCTTGAACCACTCAAACCAAGATTGGACCGGCCCTCCAAGCTAGCAAGTTGCATGGACTATGTGGCTGGATATGAGCCATTGTTTGCACATCCAACGACTCTTGTTTCTCACAAATGAGGTATTTTTACTCATCTCTGACATATAATCATTTAAATACCCAGATCTTCATTAAATCACAGAAATTGCATCGTAACTCCAAAAATGATGAACAAGTAGTCAATCTTGATCAGAAAAATCCAATGAACTTGTTAAAAAAACTTTTGAAACATGATTCTAAACGATTCTCACTGATATCCATAGATCATACACTCTTTATCATTTAAATTGTCAAATGACTCATAATCATGATTAATCTTTGGAAACCCTATATTTGGACTCTAATGATATTTTGTAACCTAGATCTGGTCTACTTGAATCATCTACTCTTTAAAGTGAATTATTAGTGATCTAGATCTATTTATTTGATTCAATCTTGATTATAACGAATAATGAGTAATCTTGATATTGATCTTAATCTTGCAAAACCCTTGATATAGTTTTGACCCATCAATCTGATCTTGAATACAAATGATGTTAGAACAACATGATGATCTAAAGATTTGATGATGACTTGGATAATGATCACAAATTAGGGTTTAGCACATATAATCCTAGAAAACCTAGGTAAGTCATTCACACTCGAATATATATTGGATACTTGAAATAATGTTGGACATATTGGAATATTGATTATAAGTGAATGACCCAACCCTAAGGTTGACATAGGAAAAGTGTAACCCTAATCTCAAATATTAAAACATGATTTTTTGAACATCATGATCTTGACCTTTGATCCAATCTTGATGATTTAGGATCTGACTCAAAGGGTTGACATATTGATTCAAATATTGACCATACTCGAAATCTTGGTGAAAGGTACGCTATTATACGACTCCTCCTTGATTGTATTGTAGATACTTTTATGTATCTCTTGATTGTATACTTGGCTATTTATTTGGATGAGCTGCTATTCCCTATGATTAGTCTTCTGTTTTTCTATACTCTATTTTGAAAAACATGAAAACATAAATTGCATGCCCATTATGACTGCCCGTATACTGATAATGATGATGATACTGATAATGTTGATAATGTTGATATTGGATACAACAACCCCCTCATTGGAGGTGGGACTTGTACATTGGCATCCTATGTTCCTATGGTGAGAAGGAGCCCAGTGACTTACCCCATCGCATTGGGGTGATAAAGTCACACAAAAATATATAAGCATGCTTCTCGAATTACAACATAATGAGAACTCGTAATAAAAATTGAATCGTTGAATAACAACCTTTTTGTCGAATGATATTGAATGTTTGGAAATCATTTCTTATATTTTTTGAAATATAAGTCCTGCCAAGTCCCGCCAAGGGTTTCCACATCTTGGATGGGTGTGGGTAAAGAAGCTAGTCCCGCCGCATCATTGCCCAGATGCAGTGAAAAATGTGGGCGGGCAACATTTTCGCCGAAAGCAAGTAAAGAAGCAAGTTCAACAAAAAAGGTTTAGAGTTGGATCTTGGAATATTGGCTCTTTGACAGGGAAATCTTTGGAGATAGTGGATACCATGATGAGAAGAAAAGTCAATATAGCTTGCTTGTAGGAAACCAAGTGGACAGGGGAGCGCTGTAGAGAGATTGGAGACACAGGATACAAAATCTGGTATACAGGTATTGATAAACATAGAAATGGCATAGGTATTATCGTTGATAAGATGTTGAAGGATGACGTCGTCAAGATTACAAGGATGGGTGATAGAATCATAGCTATCAAGGTTGTTCTTGGGGGAAATATTTTTAACATTATTAGCGCTTATGCCCCCCAAGTTGGCCTTAGCGAGGATGCGAAGAAGGATTTTTGGGATGACATGGATGAATTGATGCAAGGAATACCGATCGAGGAGAAGATTATTATTGGGAGTGATTTAAATGGCCATGTGGGGAGTGGTAATGCTGGATTTGAGAGAGTTCATGGTGGTTTTGGATATGGCAACAGGAACGGAGAAGGAGAGAGGATATTAGATTTTGCAGTTGCATATGATATGATTTTGGCAAACACCCATTTCAAGAAAAGAGAATCTCATAAGATTACTTTCAAGAGTGGGCACAACTATAGCCAAATTGATTACCTCCTTACAAGGAGGGTGGATCGTAACATATGCAAGGATTGTAAAGTGATTCCTGGCAAAGAACTCACGACCCAACATAGGTTGGTAGTTTTGGATATTAACATGAAGATCAATAAAGGCAAACATAACGGAAACCAAGATAGCAAGATCAAGTGGTGGAATCTTAAAGGAGAAAAGAAATTGACTTTTCATGATAAACTCATCAAGGAGGTAACTTGGAACTTGGAGTCTGATGTTAACACTATGTGGCATAACATGAGCTCCTGCATAACAAAAATTTCCAAAGAGGTTTTGGGGGAGTCTAAAGGTTGTGGACCTCCACAGAAGGAGACTTGGTGGTGGAATGATGAAGTACAAAAGGCTATTAAACTGAAAAGGGAGATCTATAGGAGCTTGCCCAAATCTAGAGATGATGCAACGTTCCAAAGATACAAGCAAGCAAAGAAAGAAGCTAAAAAGGTGGTTCGGGAGGCAAGGTCTAGATACTTTGATGATATGTATAAGAAGTTGGACACTAGAGAAGGGGAAAAAGATATATATAAAATGGCTCGTATAAGAGAAAGGAAAGGAAGAGACTTGAGTCAAGTAAAATGCATAAAGAATGAAGATGGTAGAGTATTGGTGAAGGACGATGATATCAAAAACCAGTGGAGAAATTACTTCCATAAGCTTTTCAATGGAGATACTACATATAATGTTAGCGACTCGTGTGACATGAATACGAGAGATATCATTTACACACGATGAGTTTAACCATTTGAGGTCAAGAATGCTTTGAAAAAGATGAAAATGAGAAAGGCATGCGGACCAGACAATATTCCCATTGATGTATGGAAGAGTATGGGGGATGAGGGAGTTACATGGTTAAAAAATTTCTTTAACAAGATTATGAAGACCAAGAAAATGTCGGATGAGTGGAGAAATAGTATTATAGTCCCAATCTACAAGAACAAAGGTGACGTTCCGAGATGTACAAACTATAGAGGTATCAAGCCGATGAGTCACACGATGAAGCTTTGGGAGAGGATTATTGAGCAGAGGTTAAGATCTATAACACATGTATCAAACAACCAATTTGGTTTCATGCCTGGAAGATCGACAACAGAGGCTATTTTTCTGATAAGGAGGCTTATGGAGAAGTATAGACAAAGCAAAAGAGATCTTCATATGGTGTTTATCGATCTAGAGAAGGCTTATGATCGAGTACCCAGAGAAATGTTATGGATGGTTTTGAAGAAAAAGGGTGTGCCTATCCAATACATTGACTTGATCAAAGACATGTATGATAGCTCTACTGCAAGTGTCAAGACTCCTGGAGGAGAGACACCAACTTTTCCTATTACAGTTGGGGTACACCAAGGATCCACACTCAGCCCATATCTGTTCGTTCTGGTTATGGATGAGTTAACAAAGAATGTTCAGGATGATATTCCTTGGTGTATGTTATTTGCTGATGATATTGTTTTGATTGACGAAACAAAAGATGGATTGAATGATAAAGTTGAATGTTGGAGAAAGGCATTGGAATCAAATGGATTGATGATTAGCAGGAGAAAAACTTAGTATATGCATTGCAATTTCAGCCAATCTCGCAGTGTGAATTATGGAACCAAGTTGGACGGAGTAGATATACCAAAATGTGACAAATTTCATTACTTAGGCTCTATTATTCAAATAGACGGGGATATCCAAAATGATGTTTGTCACCAGATCACTACAGGATGGTTGAAATGGAGGAGTGCAACTGGAGTTTTATGCGATCAGAAGATCCCTCTCAGGTTAAAAAGTAAGTTTTATAGAACAGCTATACGACCAGCCATGCTCTATGGGAGTGAATGTTGGGCGGTGAAGAAACAAGGTCTCAACAAGATGAATGTGGCCGAAATGCGTATGCTGAGATGGATGTGTGGGAAGACAAGAAAAGTTCGTTTGAGAAATGACTATATCAGGAATAAAGTGGGGGTGGCGAGCATTGAGGACAAGTTGTGTGAGGGCCGACTCAGATGGTACGGACATGTGCAATGCAGACCTACTAGTGCGCCTATACGAAGCAATGCTATTGAGCCAAACACTATAAATAGAAGAAGAGGAAGGGCTAAATTAACATGGGATGAGCTTATAAAGAGAGATTTTGAATCTCTACATCTCAATCAGAATATGACCCATGATAGAGCTGAATGGAAACGAAGGATCCATGTAGCCGACCCCAACATAGTTGGGATTGAGGCTTAGATGATGATGATGATGATAAGTCCTGCCAAGTATACATATTTTTCTTATAAACTGTTTTTCTTGATTTTGATAGCGTATCGTGCAATTGCATGATTGTGTCTTGATTTTCTTGATTTTAGGCAATATACATGGAAAACTGAATAAGATCGCTTCCACACTCATATATTCTGATGACAAAGACAAATTGGTTATATCTTCATATTGGGTTAGTTGTTCTTTAAATATCCAGTTTTTGAGTTATTTATTTCTTATTGTATATGCCAGTGTGTTAGATCCTATCGGGCCACTCAGGGACGGGCGCTTCAATCCCTTTACCACTGTTTAGGCAGTGAGATTGGGATTGGGGTAAGAACGGTTCCGTGACATGAATTGTATAATGACAATGAACAATTCTGACTACAGGCCACTACCCGGAATGAGAGATGAATTTGATTAACTATATAGAAATAAATACAATAAGAACCTGCAGTGAAACTGCAATCCTAAACATTCCCATCTAAATTGATTAAACTCAACATTTAATCAATTGATTTGTTTTCTTTTATTTTTCTTTTATCTTTCAATCAACTCTCAAAACCATTTAATCGGTCTAGCTGATCGCGAGTAGTTAGTAAGTAGTCTACCGATAGTGCAGTGTCTCTATGTTCGACTCGGGCCTCACAAAGGCCTATATTACTCTGACGTGTGCACTTGCATTATACGCACGGTAAAATCGTGTCAAGTTTTTGGCACCATTGCCAGGGACATAGAAACTGTCGGCACTACGAGTGCTGCAAGCGGCCACTCTAGGCCACTTTTTATTTTATTATTATTTTTGAAATTCATCGTTTATCATTCATATTTAGCAATCTTCTAGCACAGTACTGAATCAAATTTATTACCTTGCAGGTACTAGTGCATGGTGAGGACGTGTAGCACAGACAACACACTACCATTACCAGAGGTTCCACTGTAGTGATCAGATGACGAAGAGAACAATATTCACGATCAACCTGAGGATATAGATTCAGACTCTGAACCAGAAGCCATGGCAGAAGAACAGACAATATGGGAGAAGATAAAGGCTTCTTCCTCATCAGCATCAAAGGGGCCGATAAAAAGGCAGACAGTTAACATTCCAACATATAAGATTGATCCAGCACTGATAAACTTGGTCAAGTCTCAAGCATTTTATGGGATGAAGAATGAAGACCCAGTTGCACACATCAGCACTTTCATGGAAAATTGCGATATGATCAAGATAGATAGGTTTCCACAGGAGACATTGTATTTGAAGTCGTTCCCCAGCTCTCTTGCAGGTAATGCACGAGAATGGTTGCATAACCTTGATGATGAGATTGTCGGGACTTGGGATCAAATAATCGAGGTTTTCTTCGAGAGATTCTTTCCACCGGAGAAAACCAATGACCTAGTACGGAAGATCCACAATTTCTGTCAAAGGGATGGGGAGACATATTCTGAGACTTGGGAGCGCTTTCAGATAATGCTGAGGAGGTGCCCACATCATGGGCTGGACAAGGAGAAATAGGTTAAGATTTTCTATTTTTCTCTTTCTGAGCATGATAGAAGCAACCTGGATTCAGTAGGTTTGAGGTTCTTCTTAAACAACACATGTACAAGGTGTTGGGAGATTTTGAAGAACATGGCAAAAAAGCAATCCTGGGGTGATAAGGATGCACCGGAACAAGTTAAAGTTGTAGGGGATGCCAAAGCCATCAAAGAGTTGAATGAAAAATTGGATCTCATAGCCAAGACGTTCGTGGAGAAAGAGGAAGAATTTGATGAGGAGGCCCAAGTCATGTTTATGCAACAACAAGGCTAGAGGAACAATGATTACTCTTGGAGAAAGGATAGAAAATTTTCATGGAAGCATCCAAACAACTTCCAGCAAGACCCAGATGCAAAACCACAGGCTGCTGCGGAGGATAAAAGCACCGAATTGATCAGCCAGGTAGTGAAACAAAATCAAGAGATGATGAATATGTTCAGTAAGCAGTTACAGTCCCAGGGTGAGATTTTGACTAAATTTGGGCAGACATTGCAAAGTCATGGAGCGCAGATGAGGACACTAGAGACGACGGTGACTCAAATTGCCAATGAAGTGGCGGCCATGAAGCATGCAAATCAACAAAGACCGGCTGGTAATGTAGAGTCTGCTCAAGTACATCATCAAGTGAAATATATATATGTGATTAAGGAGACAGAGCCACCGGTGGCTGAGGTCCATGAAAAGGGCAAAATGCATTTTGAAACGGAGGCGAAGCCCAGGGTGCCATACCCCTGTAGCTTATATGGACTACCAGGAAGATATTTCCTATTCAAGAAATCCCACCAAGAACCCATCACAGCAATGCCCATATCTAGGCAAGAGGACCAGGTAAAGGTGACATTGCATAGTGAAGTCACAACCGCCGAGAAGGATGAGCAGCCACGAGTCACACCAATCGTGAATGATGTGTTGAAGCCAATGCCAGAAGGTGACATTGAAGCAAGCTTAGGGGAGGGGACCCCGAATAGCCCATATGTGTCACCGCACAAGCGTCTAAAGGAGCCAATTGTGTCTTTTTCAGATAGTCAGAAGTCGAAGAAGGAGCATAGACACTACAAGAAGTTCTTAGAGATGTTTAGGAAGCTCCATGTTAATATTTCGTTAGTGGAAATGATAGAACAGATCCCTGCATATGGAAAATTTATCAAGGACATCATAACTAAGAAAAGGCAGATAAAAGACACTGACATTTGTGTTGTGAATGAGACGGTGAGCTCAATTATCCATGGGAGTTTACCAAAGAAGACGAAAGATCTCGGGAGATTCTACATACCGTGCTCAATTGGCGGCCATCATTTCCCACACACGCAGTGTGATTCAGGCGCTAGCATAAACCTTATGTCGTTACCCACGTTCCAAAAGCTTGGATTGAAGACACTAAAGAAATCTTCCATGACTGTTGAGTTGGTGGATGGGTCTATTGTGAAGTCATACGGAGTGTGTGAGGATGTACTTGTCAAAGTCGACAGATTTATCTTTCCCGTGGATTTCATTGTCATGGACATGCCACAACTAAAGGGTTGTGAGATGCTACTGGGTAGGCCGTTTCAAGCGACGGCTGATGTTATCACTGCTATCGGGAGAGGTACTTTGACATTAGGGATTGGCCAGGATAGAGTTGAGTTTAAACTGACGAGTGATCCCCTAGGAACACTCTCTGATGCTCCAAGCTGATGAGCTTGATTTTGTCTAGCCTAAGACGTTAAAGAAGGGTGCTTGTTGGGAGGCAACCCAACCATTGGTAGTTTTTTTTTGTTTTCTTTCGCATTTACAAGTTAGTTTTGTTTAATTTAGTTTTTAGTGTAAAAATGATACCTTGATCGGTTTGTTCAGTGTGCAGTACTAAGATAGAGTCGATACCATCGACCACACCGTCGATGGTAGCGACATGGGTACATGGAATCGGCTGTAGCAAATTTTCTGAGTCGATACCATCGATGGCCACGTCGATGGTATCGACATACCATCAGTGACATTGAAGAAAAAGATAGCTCCGGGTCGATAGTATCGACTCCGAAGTCGATACTCACGAGATCCCTGAAGATTACAGAAGAAATCGTCTCAGTGATCTCGATACCATCGACAGCCCTATCGATGGTATCGACATGGCAACAGTAAGAAAGCAGCATTCGGGCCTCGCAAGGGTACTCGAACCACACAGAGTCGATACCATCGACACTCAAGTCAATAGTATCGACGCAACGTGTCACCAATCCGGGCCCCCAAATCTAGCAATCGACAATCGTCGATAGTCGCGAAGAGCGGATCGTGCCTCCAGGTGTCGATGCCATCGACACCCCCGTCAATGGTATCGACGGAGCGGCAGCAGTGACGAAATCAGTTATAAAAGGAAGGGTTATTTCTCGATTCTCTTCACACATTCAGAGCTTCTTCCTTCCACTTGTGCTTTGAGCATTGTTGAGCAATTGGAGGCCTTAATCGAGCATCGAAGGATCGGGATATCTTCACCGAGCTCTGCATCGAGTGGAGATCGTCTTCTCTGACCTTCACCGAGCTATATTTCTTATTCCCCTTTCTCTCTGTGACGATGGTGCGGACGGAAGGAGTTTATTCTTCAAGGGCAGCCCCGATGGAGATTGCGACATTTGTTCCTCCACCACTCAGCTCCATTTCTCGTCTGAGGATTGTTCATCCCTCGGCGGACGTAAGGAAGATATACGAGGAGTTGCTCAAGCGGAAAATTGAGTCGACCTGATATGTCGATCGGACCATGGTCCGCGACCTCGGCTTCGAGGCCAACCTCAACTATGTCCTCTAGGGGCAAGCGCAGCATACGACCAGGAGGTCTGACGAGGTCCAGTTCCACACTGAGGGCCACCCCTTTTTCGGTGAGTGGCCGACGTACAAAGAACTGGTGGCGGAGTTTATGGCATCGTTGGACATATGCGTCGTGCCTAACGACCTCATCACCACCGATCGGGATTGGATCAAGGGTCTATTTCTTTCCGGCTCTACAACAACAATTACAATCTCACCCTCCAGCAGTTTAATTTAATTTACAACTGGTACCATTCTCCAAATCAGCACAGGAGGCCAGACAACTGGACGAATTATGATGAGATCTTCACCCAGCTGGTGACCGTGCCTCCAGGCAAGTCTGTCAGCTATCATAATGCAGTCGTCGCTGATTTCGAGCATCCGTTTGTGTGGATTCTACATCACATGTTGTGCACTACTCTGTTTGCTCGAGGCGATCTTTCTCTCAATAAGTTTTAGGAGACAGACTTGTTCTTTCTGTATAAGCTATTGAAACGAGAAGAGCTAAATTGGGGGCACGTTTTTCTTGACGCGTGTGTTGGCCGTGCGGAGGAGTACAAGAAAAGATTCTATCCATTTTGGGGGGCTTATCACAACTCTTGCTCTGTATCTTGGGTTGGATTTTTCCCAACTCACTCGGCTGCCCAATAGGAATAAAGTCAACCTGCATCATCTACACCGCTCCAATCTTCTTACGCTCCGTGATGGCGTGGCCTATTCACAGTGCCATGTCAACCAGGAGTATCAGGAGTGTGCGCTTCTAGATCCCATCTTCAACATCCAGGGAGATCAGCAATTTCGGTGGCCCATCATCGCCATCGACGACTCTGACGAAGAAGACGATGGTAATGACAATGACAATGACGACGGAGACGAGCATGAGGAGGAAGAGGAGGCTTTCACTCCTCTTCGTGTACGAGTGGCACCGCGGAAGCATCCACACTTCCACCTGGGTGCATCATCATCTTCACAGCCTTGCCACCTTAGCCCTCTCAACAAGGAGAGGATGTCTATTCTATGCAGGGTATGTATACAATGTTGCAGGATATCTAGCAGACGCAACAGCAGCACACTGTGTCATTTGCTGATATGCAGGAGACTACAAATCGGCTCTATGTGAATCAACAAGCTATCTTTGAGAACGAGCGTCAGCTGTTTGCCAATCAGCAACAGATCTATGATCGGTTGTGGAGAATCGAGCAACAGCAGCAGCCGTTCTATGATAACTATTGGAGCTAGAATTATTTCGGGGGATATCCTCAACCTCCTCCGATGCCCCCGTATGATCCAAATTTCTAGGGCCAGTATCCATCATGGGATCCCACCGCCCCGCAGTACCCACCACCTGAACACTGAATGGTATCAATGTTCTACCTTTTAAGATTGTTTTTGACTATGAGGCCATAGTCGAATTCAAGCTTGGGGGGGAGATGAAACAACTTCTACCTTTTTCTATATTTTATTTTTAGTTTTTATCATTTATTGCCTTTTCTGTTGTTCTAGCAATTTTCTTAGTTTTTAGGATCCACATTTTATCTAGTGTAATCGTGGATGTCTAATTTAATGTGTCATCTCTTTGTTTGTCACATGGGAGTCAGGGGTCAATTTGAAAAATTTTAATGAATTTGCAAGCTTGCTTTGTTTGAATTTGAGCATATGACTTAAGAAAATAATTGGGTTTGTCAAGTTTAAAACATAAGACCACAACTATACATGCTTATGATTCAAGAAAAGTGGACGGAATTGGACGTTGAGCCTGAACTGATCAAATGGTAATGAGATTTTAATCTGAAATAAGAGAGAGAAACCTCTTGATTTTACACATGTCAATAAGGAGGGACATATAATATCTTCCAATGGTTCTGTCAATTAATCTTGTGATCTATCCACTTCATCTTATTTAACACTTCACCATAAGAATTGGGAGCATTATATAGTTTGTCATCTTTTAGTTGCATGACATGTAGTTAGGATTGCATTGTAGATTAGTGTTTACATTTATTGCATTGAAAGAAAAAAAAGAAAACATGTTGCATTATAATCCTGCATTCACAAATTTTAGAGTGCATGTCAATGTCATTTTAGTTGCATTTTGCATAACTTTAATCATATTGTACAATGATGAGCTTTGCTTCTTCTACAAATAAAGGACTTATTTCATACTCTCTCAAAAGTTAAGAAAAAAATAGTAGTTATGTGAATAAGCCCAAGAGAAAGATATTGGAAATTTCATCCTTTTCTATTAAGCAAGATAAGGGCTTGGAAAAAAAGAGAGCATGAAGATCAGAGGGAGAAAGGAATTTGTTCATATGCAGAATAAGAAGAACAAGCACATGTGTAGGTTTGTAGATATTCTGTCTCTCGTTGGGATATAATGATAGTGCATGCATCATTCCACCTAAAATATAACATTAGGACATTTTCACGTGCATTTTGCACCATGATAGGGCATTAATTTTTGTATTGCATGATTGACTGCTATATGCTTCCATTTCTTCCACAACCACCTATTACATCCACCTGTTGCTCTAATTGGTAGGCCACCCATGATTATCTCCTCATTCATTAATATCGGGAGATCTGCTTCCATTTATATGGTAGTTAGGAAACGAGCAACGTATATAGAAGATCACAAAGATGCACCAAGCCTGAACTAAAGGATTTTATTATTTTAACTGCCTTATTTGATAGTGTTCATCAATCTTGGGGTGGATATCTCTTATTGATGATCATTGTCGCCTAGAGGGTAATTATCATTCTGTGGTTAGTGAGGGCCTGTATGTGAAGGTCTGGCGGGGATCATATGGCAATGTCTGTTATGATAATATGTTCTTTAGTTGACCCTCGCAATTTTATTCTATAGCTTTTCTGCTCGAGGATGAGCAATGTTTAAGCTTAGGGGAGTTTGATGCGATGATTTTGAGGCATTTTATAGACTTGTTTTACATGTGTTTTATGTGTGTATTACTCACTTTTGTGGTTTGTATCGCATGATTCATTCGCTTTAGTCTATAATCTCATTTTGTATCAAATCTCTCATATTTTATCTTTTTAGTCATAAATGATCATATTGATATGTTCTAGCATAGTTGATTTGGATTTATCTTGCAATTTCAGGAAGAACGCATATACACAGCTATCGATACCATCGACATCTGTCGATAGTATCGACACAGTCACAGTGAGACAACCGCAAGGAGCCAAGATGAGTCGCTACCATCGACTGGGAGGTCGATGGTAGCGAGATACCTACAGCGAGCCAGCAATCACTCGGTCGATATTATCGACACAAAATTCGACACTATCGACATTGCACAACTTCAACCACAGATTGGTGGTAAAACCGACGCCTAAAAGTCTCGATACCATCGACCCGCGTTGATGGTATCGAGTCTGCATCAGGCGGAACGTCATAGAAGAGAAGAGAACTTGCTGATACTATGACGGGTCGATACCATCGACCCGCGTCGATGGTATCGACGCCGTCAGGATATGTTTTGTTCCAGATTGATCCTAATCCAACGGTGGTGATCTTTTGGCGACCAAAAGTGGTCCATATACCTAATTTCGGCAGCCCTAAGGAGGGTATCACGTCATTAGCCGTGGCACACATCCCGAGGAGAGGTAGTGAGGAGAACAGAGCCCAGAATCACACCTCAATCGTTCCGAGAGCCGCAGAAGATGATTTCCACTGCTGGAAGGCTGTAGATCGCGCACTCTACGTTAAGGAATGCTTGGATCTTCTCCGTTCAGGGGTTTACATCACTTTTATTCATGTTTCTCCATGTTGTCCCTTTCTCTCATCATGTCTTTCGTTGAGATGAACATGTGGGGCTAATCCCCTTTGTCTTTAGGACCAGGAGTAGCCCGGATAATCATTGTATGATGTTTTTATCATAGTAATTCATATTTTGTCTCTTAAATTCGTGGTATGATTTCATTTTCTCCATTATATCATTATGATTTATCACCTTAATGATAATCTAATGTCTTTAATTACTTTGAAAGAAGAATTAATGATTGAAAAGAGACAAAATTCACATTAATTAATAAATCCCTTGAACAAGGTGATGTACGGTTAATGGTGGAAACCCAGAGTTTGGTCTTCATGCACCTAGTTTAGGGTATAGGTTACTACGTCCGTGGAACTGACCTAGATTTAGGTAGTGAATTATATCACGATAGTGAACAATTCTGACTACAGGCCACTACTCGGAATGAGAGATGAATTTGATTAACTATATAGAAATCAATACAACGAGAACCTACGGTGAAACTACAATCCTAAAGATTCCCATCTAAATTGATTAAACTCAACATTTAATCGATTGTTTGTTTTCTTTTATTTTTCAATCTACTCTCAAAACCTTTTAATCGGTCTAGCTAATCATGAGTAGTTAGTCAGTAGTCTACCGATAGTTTAGTGTTCATGTGTTCGACTCGGGCCTCACAAAGGTCTATATTACTCTGACGCGTGCACTTGCGCTATACTCACGGTAAAATCATGTCAATGCATAAGGATGAGATCACTTCAAAGGTACCTATACCCCTAGAGACCTCAACGAATTAGCTAAGACTTATAAAACATGAGGTGTAAATATAAAATATATAACGAAGTCATGAAAACTTGAGAGAAGTTGTGCCCTAATTAAGAGTAAGAAAAAGGGGCACTTGAATTCATGGAATATAAGAATGTTATGAAATTAAGAACAAGTAAGTTTGCCGACCAAAAAAGGAACAAGTAAGTTTAGAGTCGTATCGAGTATGATTCAACTTAATATGTGAAATTTAAAGGTAACGTGTGGATGTACCATCTCCGCTCTTAGAATGGAATGAACTTTGTGTTTGGGCTGCAGTCAAATGATCATTTCATCTCATTATTGGAGAGGAAGATTGGATAGACACATGTTATTCTTAAAATTGAGATAATGAGGATGAATATCCTATGTTGAATGTGTAATGGCATGATCTAGGGTTAGAGGTGTCACCTCACCATTGTGTGAAAATAATAAATCATAGGTTGGAAATCTAGGTGAAAAGAGAAATCACCAAGTAATAACGAAATCACCAATAAGAATGGAATCATCAAGAGATGAGGAGGCACTACAAGAAATATGAGAATTACCTACACTTGGTCTAACTATACTTTATTTATTTGTAGTGAAATACTAGTTTTCCTTACATTTGGTATAAATGTAATTAAATCAAATATAGTGAAAAGTAATAACTACATACCCACTACATTTTATTTGTTCATTGTTGTCCACATCACCAATTGTTTTACTTTCCCGCTATCCCTCTCCTCCAAAATGCTTCCCCGCCTAGTTAGAAACGGGAATTGTGAAATGTGCATTTCAAAATTTCTTTTTCGTCCTCCTCCAACTGCCCCCAAAAGAGACAAGCCTAGTGACATCAAGATCCAACATCAGTGGGAGAGCGGAGATTAGTGCATGCTCAGCACACAAACCACTCCCGCTCCATGGGCTCACTGTCGTCTTTTACCTCATCCGAAACTACTGACCTGACGTCCTCCTAGTTAGTTCTTCAACCATCACTGCCCCCAAAAATCCACATCACCCTATTCCGGCGGCCCTAAGCGAGACTCCGGGGTGACATACCCGAAGACAATGGATTGATGGAGCACTTGGCATCTTTGACAGAAAAGGTTTGTGGGAGACTGAGGAGGTGAAAGAGGACTTCATTGTCCAGAATGAATGAGGTAAAAGTGGGAGACAGTAGAGGTGTGCGAGCCGGCCCGCAGTTTCCTACACAATCCTTAGTCTTTCCCCTCCCAAATAAGTTGAGTATGGAATGAGTTGGTACGGGGACCAGACTTGCGTCCAAGAGGATCCCTCTAGGGAAGTAGTCCTACACCAGTAGCTTCTCATTGAGGACTAGTCAGTAAACATTGATCCAGAGAACTGAGAACGTGAATCCCAGCAGTCGTGATTCTCTAGACAATGCTTCCGAGAGTCAAATCAATGGAAGGCAACAATTGCCAGACAAGAGCTTCATAGATGATAACATTCTTTTACATTTTGATTTAATCACAAGCTATGTGGGTATGAGTTTCTCCAGACGAAAGGTTAGACAACTCCATTATGTAAATCAAAACATTCATAATGTTTCGTATGTCCATTTTGTTTTAATATGGTTCACATGTATTAATTTGTTGTAATATTATTTGCAACTTTTCTGGATGTTGATGCTATCATACGTTGGTATGCATGTTTGGCTTTCAACAAAGTCAGTGTGAATGTTTCCTGAAGGACAATCCACAAACTCATTCATGGTAATCATTAACAACAACTACAACCCAGTGGGAAAAAAAGTTGGAGTGTGTGCCAATGGTTTGATCATACTGAGAGTTGGGGTTGATAATTACATGGACAAGTTTGTTTTCCTCTATTTTCACAAAAAATGGTCTAGCCCAAATGAGGATGGACTACATAGAAATATTAATTACCTATTTCTCTGAAGTAGCAGTTCCATCAATTACGTATCCGGATGCATTTCACCAAGTTGAGAGCATCACTCTCTAGCTGGACGTGTGTAGCTCCCATATCAGCAACAACACAGATTCCCAAAAGAGCTGCTTCAGCTTTGGTAATGTCACCACCCCAAAGGCCCCTGCATTTTCTCTATATGGTAGTCAAAAATTTCCCTATGTGATCTCAATCACAACCCCCACCATCGCACCATTCTGCTTAGTCCAACTAGAATCTGAATTAAATTTCAAATAACCCATATTAGGACACCATCGTTAGTGAAAGGTGGTCATAGTCTGAGGAGAGAAACTATTTTTTTATATGTGTAGTAGACTAGTAGTCGACCGCCAAGGTCTTGAATCCAGAAACTAATGTGGTTATATTATTTTGCTTATTAAATACAAAGTCATTTCTCCTCGTCCAAAGGGTCCAACAGCCACAACCGGTATTCTTTAGCTCGTCTAAACTCATCCATATTTTCCACCAGTTGAAATTAGAGTTAAAACCACCATCTGTGGTACTTCTCAAAACATATATCAGGTTGACCTTCATCAGAAAAGAACTAACACTGGGCAATCCACGAGAGCATTTCGTATAGTTTCAGGTGTGTCTGGGCTGAATGGGCAGCAAGCATTGTCTAAGATATGTTTGATCATGAGTCTTTCCTAGTGTGGGTAGGGTATAGATGAACATAATTTTATTTAATTCTTAGTTTTTATTAATTTTTGACTATTGACACTTGAAATAATGTTTGTAATACATGGATCTTATCTAATAATATATTTTTAGTAAGGTCTTCACTGAGATTTATAATTCTGGATCTTTTCCTATTAGTGTCCAACCCTTTTCTGAACCTGTTATCCTTTTCTTATTTTATCTCTATCTTCCTTACATCTGTACAATGTTTTATATGCCTCCCATAGTCCCATGTGAAACTTTTTATGTTTTTTCAACGTGCCAACAACACTACCGACTAACACTATTGATTGGTGTTCGAGCTTAATAATATTTTAATGTGTTTTTATATAGGATGTACTATTTGATTATACAAAATCTTTTGCCTGGATTTTGAAACAGTTATCAGCCCTTTGGTTCTAGTTAACTAGTTCCTTCGATTAGACTTTTATGTTTGAAATTATGTTTTACAAATAGATTTGTCAGATGTATTTTTCTTCTCTATTTACTTAGAGGAACCATGTAAAGATATATGAAAGATTGACTAATTAAAATATTTCTACCGTTCAAACAGGTTGCTACATAGCAGGTCAAAATCTTGCGGTTCTTCTTTTATTTTCTTAGTTATCAGGTCGTGTATCCAGACTCGTGAGTGACACTTCTTTTTCCTCATATAGAATACAAACTCTTTTCTAAACCTGTCTTTGGAGGCCTTTTTCTACTACACTATCATCAATGGGTCTCATAATGTACTTCAACGGGTGGTTTTTTTTTCTTGTTGAGGAACTATGGTATACAAAGGAGGCTACAAACCCTAAAGTTCTACCATGAATATACTGGTTTTGGCACGTTAATGGCATTTTGGCAATGTGTTGTTGGTTATGGAGTGCCATCTACCGTAATCAATATCTTGGCAATGCTACTTTTATACTAAAACTAAAAAGTTTTTTTTACTGTTTTGGATGTTCGTAATGATGAACAGAACTTGCATGGATTTTTCTACGGCAGACCATTTTGACAATTCATGAACTATGGCTTCAATTGCATATCATATACATATAAAGTTATTCCAAATCATATACTTTTCTTAAAATTAAATTGTTTATAGGATGCAGGTGGTTGTACTCATCTGTATATATTAGATGCATTTTGGGTGGAAGTGAATATATGGGAGGTACAATGTTATTCCTACTACAAGTAGGGAAAGCATCGTCTAGCTACCAAATGCACAATGGTTTAAGTTTGTAGTTGTTGTTACAGAATGAGGGATCATAAATATCTAGACCATTACTCTTTCTATTGCTAAATGTAAGACCAATTGGAATTTATGTACTCCAATTGTAATTGGTTACTAAACATAAAATTTGGAATGTGCATCTAATTAGATTTGTTCTGTTTCTTTGAATTGAAAGCCCCTAGAAAATATAACCTCCATCCTCACATTTAACCTTGAGGTGGAGGCTTTGTTTTTCCCTCTGTATTCCATGGTTTTGCAAAGGTATACACCGTTTATGTATAGTAGGATAGATTATTTTATTACCTTTATGTAACTACCAGCTTATATCAATATGGAGATTAGCAATAATTATTCAGAAATTGTAGACAGTGAGAAGCTCAAGAGATATTCATGATTCAGATCTAAATATAAACAAGACGAGTTGATCTTCTGTGTAGATAGTGAGAACCTTAAGTAAATGATCACGTTCAATGGCTTCTTAATAAAATGAAGGCATTTGATCTATAGAAATATATCATGTTGTATACAAAAGTATACAAAAAATGCAACAAGGTGTCTTAATAGCTTGGTGTTATATTGCTTGATATGTGGGCAGGTTATTTGTTTAAATGGTAAAGTTGTATGAAAAACAAGTGTTAATTATTGAGGATTAAAGAATTGACTTGAAATCATTGAATGGAACTCTATAATATTAGATAATAATTAGTCAAAATTATGGTTTAGTTTTTGGTTTTTTTTTTACAGGGCATAATAGACAGAATTTAAGTTCCTATCATCCATATGTTGCTGCTAAAAGATTTATTCTATTTTACTCATCCTCATTAGTTTTCAGACATGCATCATGTTGATTCTTAAAGTTGTTTAACAAATTCCTTCTGAGCTAGAGGGATCCCACCCATAAGTACAGTGAGAAAATATTATCTGCTATAAGTTTGTAATGAAAACTATTTTTGATGCATTTGTCTTCCTAGATCCTTATGAATTGTCAATCACATACTGTCACATATACCAAAAATTAGTATGGGTATTTTGGGTTTCTATAATAGTAGGGTGCCCTGAATTGAGGAAGGGATAATCTTTAGAGGGAGACCCCAACTGGAATGACATATGCCACTTTCCAAAAGTCAACATTCTCAAGTTTGATTATTTATAATTGATTAACAGGAGCACGCTGATATGCACAATATTGGTAACACAACTCATAGATTTTTTTTGTAGTATTAGCCTTATTTCTTAACTATAATGCTTACATTGATGATTCCAAGCGTGTTTATCTAGAACATTTCACAAATTATGCTATAGATGCCCAGATCTTGAACTTAATGATTTGTTTGCCCATACAGCTGAAACAAAACAACAAACACAGGAGTTTGTTGACCTAGCTCCAAACATACTATCACTGCAGGAAGACCAAGTTTCTATTCATATTTGACCAATTCTTTCTTGCTCACCTATATTAGTAGGCATTAAGAACTTGTAATTAGATATGGAAATTGTGAAACACACCGAGTGCATGTCCTTGTCTTGTAGGATTACTGTAAAGGTGTCCTCACTTCAGTCAAGAAAGAGACTTGAAGCTTATCAATAGTTGTTTCTCATATTGGGAGATACATACATAACATGTTTTCATCTTTCTTGTAGACTGTACCTCTATATTAGTTGAACTTGCATATTCTTGGCAAGGGAGAAGCCCATCCATAGCTCATTATTTATAAAACAATTCTGATCTTGCAAGGTGACATTTTCAGTCTTTTGTAGATTATACATAATTATGTTCAGTGTGTATGAGTTATAATTTATGTTTTCTCTCTTCAATAGCGTATCTCTACTTTTCCAGATCTTATATGTAGAGAACCAAGTCAGAATGAAAATTATTAACATTACAGTGTATCATTCATAAATAACATTATAGCCAAATTCTTTAGAAAATTGATTTAGTGGTGGCTAAGACAAGTGGTTTTATATCAATGTGCTAGGTAACACATCTTTAAGTATGCCATTCACAACTAGAAAGTTTTAAGAGGATACACATCCATCATATCTGAAGAGAAGTAATAAATACAACTATCTTCACTGTTTGGTTTTTGCCTTAAGCCTTTCTCCTTTCTATGTATTAGATTTTTTTCTTGGTAACATACCATAAATAAGGTGCCTTTATTTATGTAAAAGTATTTAGTGTACTCAAGTCAGGACAGAACAACCTGATTGGTAATTTATTTTTCTTTCTTGTTGTATATTCTTTAGTGTTTCTACTTTATTTATAACAATAGGTTTCATAGGTGATTGAGTGATCATATTTTGGACCTAAAATGTGTTAGGGTTGATGTAACAGTTTGTCTAAAGATGTTGATGATGCCACTGGTAGGGTGTCCTTTATATCTACACTTTTGGTACTATTGTGGAGTAATTATCCATTTGGTTTCCTCATGGTGGCCAAACTTAGCTCCTACATACATGTCATGGTGTATTAAAATCATGTGGTTGAGATGCAGTGAGCTACTATGTATTATCTAGATACATTTTTCGGAACTCTGTAATAGTTACTAGCCCTGCCATTATTATAGTATATATTAAGGTGAATGCATTACTACTCAATAATATTTCTAGAGGCTAATGAATGTCATTTATTTAGCTTCAACAAAAAACAAGCGAAAAGTGTTAGGAAAATGGGTCTAGAAAAGTTGGAGTCTCTCTGGGGTTGTTAAATCAAGATTTCTTATGCAAATTCTTTTGCTATCGAGCTTAAGAATTTTATAGATGCTTAGGAGTAAGATGTTGTAAGGAAAACAAACATAAAGTATATATATTATAAATCATAAGGTGTCAAGGGGCTTAAAATGAGAAGGGGCCCATCCCAAGCTCAAACTGAGGAAGAAATAGAAGAATATGAAGCCAATGTTGTATCAGTTGGTAGAAATTGATGGTATTGCATTAGTTTGTAATTTAATTTCTATGTTTTTCTATATACTCAATAGATATAGATAATGTTATTATTCATTTAAGAATTTGTTTATCAGAGCATATAATCAAAGTTAATAACCATAACTAGTAACCCTTTTAGCTTTAGATTCAGATCTGGAATCTAGTTTAAAATTATGCATGACTATGTTGACCAGCTGACTAATCATGAATCTTGGGTGGTTGATCATATCAATTGAGGTTATCTTGAGACTAGAAGTGTGCTTTTACCCCCACTTCACCTGCAATGCACAATGGAATGAAGAGTCTTTTGATATATAATCTATTTGATTGCGTTTTGAAGTTCCAGATATAAGCATCTAGATGAATACTTGGTAATATAATATGATGAGTATGGTTTAGTGTGTATTTGCATATTTGTCTTGAAACATTAGATATAAACACATGATAGTTTTTGCAAAGTTTGTTGCTTTTACTCTGATATTTTGAGCCGAGCAAAAGATTCTAAAAAACTATCTATAACTTGTGTTAGTAGTAGTAACCATGCTTAAGGGACTACAGAATAGTAAACACCATTCTGAGCCTGTGATTTTTCTTAGAAGAAGTAATCAATATCTTATCTCAAGTGAAATGTGTCTTCTAGTAATGAAGGTACACCCCTCTTGTGACATGTTATTAAGTTTGTGTCAATAGTGGAAGTAGAATCCCCGTCGGTTACACGTAATTTGATCTTAATGTTTCTAGAGTTGGACTTATGCATTCTGGTTTTATTCTATAAAATTATTTATAACATGTAAAAATTCAAGAAGTCCATAGAAATTTGCCACGTTACATTCTATTTCATATCTGACATTTGGCTGACCGAAATGTCATAGAAAATTATGAATTCTGGCTTTATTTTCTGAAACTAGTTACTATGTTGCAAGGTGATTTCTACCCAATTTGTGTTGTTTCTACTATGTTAGCCCTCACTTTACATGTCTCTAGTATCAAGATTCCATGAGGTTGTGTGGTGCTTGGAGTTCATATATGCATTGTGAGGTCATATATCTGCCCATTTTTAGTTTAAGGTTCCATTGCCTTAAAATTATGTTTCATAAAAGTTATACATGGTGATACCAAAGCATTACTGATGGTCTTTGTGATTAAGTTCAGTGTTATGGTTTTATGTTCCTACCTATTGTGTGAATGAGTTAGACCTTGAGATGAAGCTTATTATTCATTTCTGGTGTTCAGTAGAGATAGTTGTTTTCAAAATCAGAGTCATATATATAAGGTTTTGAGATCTCGTATCATGTTACAGACCTAGTAGGACCTATAGATGGTTTTAAATAAGTGATATGTTTTACTATTTTCTTATTGATGATGGCGATTGTTGGGTCTAGACTTGTCTCCTTGATCTATTACAGCTGCTTCTATGATTCTTTTTTATGATGAATAACAGTTCTATGTGTTGTCATGGGGAAATATGTAACTTAATCCATTGTCTGTCAAAATTTGTTGTTGTTCTGATTCACCTTTGATTGTTTGGGCTTGTTGGTCTAGTTGATGAAGCAATGTGTTAGAAAAAGCATGTGAAGGAACTTTATTTGCATTTTGTTCATACACAAGCTTATCATAATCATCATTGTGTTACACTTGGGGGGCATTTCCTTAATATGTATGGTTTACCATGATGCAGAAAATGGTGTTGAAGCAATCAGATGAGGTTGGGCTAAGTATCTACATCACCTGGTTCTTCCTTCAAGTATCGCATATGTGATGTTGTATTTCAATTTAACTCTCACTCTAGGAGCAATGATGACCACATACCTAACACAAAAGGGTATTATAATGAGTTTAACTTTCCACCTTCATGTTTCTCCATATCATAGAGTAGCAATGTTCAATATCTGTAAGTTTTAATTCTGAAGAAATGGAAATAGTAGAAATTTATCAAGGTTTTAAAATCTGAACCTGATCTCAAAATTTACTGCAAAAAACTCAAACAGAACCCTTGTTATACATACAAAAAGGTTTGGACCTATCAAGATTTTTACAATGAAAATTCACTTGTAACCATCTCTAGCATTGTGGCATACGAACTTACTTAGTAGAAATTTGTTTCCAATGACCTAATGATAGGTAAAGGGGATGCCATATACTAAAATCTTCTCACCATAAAATTGCTATGAATTACATTAGCAGCAACTAATTTTGAGCAATGCTATATGCTTCTAGCGATTATGTTTTTGGAAACTTTGCATAAAGCATTCACTAACAACTTGTGTCACATGTTTGACAAGCATCAGTCCATCTATAATCAGTGGCTTTAGTAGGCTATGTGTTGTGATGGGAGTTGCAGCTACCTGTATCCACAAGTCTTGTGAAGAGGCTTGGTGTCTTAAAGGTTTTCTAAAATCATAGTATGCATTTCTCTTTTAGGAATTGTATCTCAGTCTGTTATTATTTGTTAGGCGTGTGTTGTTGGATTGGTGTTTCAGGCTCTTTTACTTACAACAGTTGTAGTTGTATTGTGGAGTGGTTTACTTTCTAACCAGACCCCATTTTTCATATTCCTGTTCTTGTTGGTAAGTATATAACCAAGTCTTAAGCTTTGTGTAGAGATAGAGTATTTCTGTTATGTTAGATTGTCACTGTATAGAACTGGAGGCCCCCCCACTCCTAACAAACAAACTCCAATGACATTTCTTTGTATCTGCAGGTTCTTTCCAAGTTGGTTCATATGTCGTATGATGTTGTGGGAACACATATTCTTCAGACTGGGATACCTACAAACAAAACAAATCTAATTGGGGCCACAGAGGTTTCAATGGCGAGCCTTGCTGAGTTTGCAATATTGGGCATTGCTATTGCTATTGTGGCCAATGATGTTTCTCATTTTGGCTTCCTAGCAGTGCTTTCTATTTTCTCTGTTGTTGGAGTAGCATGGATGTTCTGTATGTGGTTATCGAATCCAACGGACAAACAAAGAAAGCTCTTTTCGTATGACCCTCACTTTTAGCTTCAATTATGATGACATGAGTTCATCTTCCATATCTCACGTGTTAGTAAATTGATATTCTGATGACTTCGTCATATTAATTTAAATTTAGTTTATCATTATTTGTTCATCTTTTTTGGTCAGCCCATTTTACAACTATAAATTAATTAGAAGATTCAAATTAAGATCTTCTGATATCCTAAGTTCATTTTATTGTAGTGCACATTTAAATGAAATTCAGAGTTTGATATGACACATGCTATGGTAGTGACAGTCTGAGAGGACCCTAAAAACTTTGATGTGTTTTTACAAACATTACAGGAAAAATACATACACTACATGAAACTTTGTACAGACACCACAGGAAAAATACAAAAAAAGCAGCATGAGTTTTTGCCAACAAAAAAAACATTAGTAGTAAGTTCTTAAAATATTTTGAAAACAATAGTAAGTCCATTGTTCTAAAGACGCCTTCTTCATAACCTTGGTGTTCCTATTTCATTTCCCATAGAATAAAAAACACAGTCACCAGTGAGAGAATACTTGCTTTGTAAACTGTTTTAAGACTTACTGCATGAGTTGGCTTGCTTATTTCATCTGATACATTTCGTGAACTGCTTTCATCTCCAAGATCGAGAGTAGGGGTCGATTCCTCACTTGATATCTCCTTAGCTGCATAGCTTGTGTATTCTGTAACCGTATCAGCCTCCAATTTCATCATCTTTCTCCTGAATGTATATTTTTTATGTGCACGTATTAAATAAACTATTATTTATTAAGCAAGATCAATATTTGTAAACTATATGCTTCTTTAAGTTTGCTTTTTCAAAATCTATCGAAGCTATGTGTTGACATATTAAGAATCAGTAGAAAATCCATTAAAACTTGGTAGTGAGTCCTAAAAGATCTACTGGAATCATTAATAAGTCACATGCTTGATAACCTTGTTGTTCTTAATTAATTTTCCTCTGTGAAACAAAAAAAATAACTCCTTGACTATTTGGAGGAAAATAATTGCATGCAATCATTTGCAGAATGTTTTCTGTGGGATGTCTTGACTTTCTACATCCTCAAATGGGTTGAGTTGTCAACAACATAGCAGATCCATCGTCATGGGTAGACTGTATGTAATTCATTGAGAAGATTAGATGGCCAAATCATATCTCAGGTAATTTTCTTTACCTCATTTTGTATGCAATTTTTTGTCTAATCCCATCTAATATTGTATCATAGCAACACACTCAAATGTCGGAAGGGGAGAATTGATGTCCTTTATCGTGATCGTCTTCACACTTCTATGCGTACCTAACAATGCCATATATAGGTTCTGCAAATGGTAGCCGCTGTACTTAGACACCTCCAGTTTGAGATGACTGCTCCAACAGTGAAATGCTTTTGAGGTATTCCACATTGCATTGATGTATATTACCCGTGAACACTACTTTAAAATTTTCTTAACTTGACCTTGACAAACCTTTTCTTCTTCTTCTTCTATATTATAGGAGATTCGTCCGTGTAGCTCAACAGTCAGAAGGGGTAAGCGTCTAGTTCTCATTGCTGTCACCTTTTAAACATAGTTCAGGTTTTTAAGTATTTATCCATTTTTTTTGTTGCAGGTTCCTTCTCTGCAACTTGAATTCTTAGCTATTTATATAGCATAGTTGACACTCTTGGAGTACAGTTTTCTTTCTTATGCTCCATCGTTAATAGCTGCCTCAGCGGTCTTCCTTACCAAATTTATACTACAGTCAATGAGGAAACCTTAGGTAAACAGTGAAAATAGGTCCAACCATCAGCTTGGTAGCATTCTACAGATCAATGAGAATGACAAAATGTAATATAGAGGTCATCATGTATAGGTAGGGGCTTATTCTTAAATGCACTAGGAGAAGAAAGCTTATAGAATAGGTAAGTTATGAGTAGGAGAAACTATGCTTTCTTGTTTCTTTCGTGAGATATATCTCAAAACCTGTATGTTTCTTTGTAGGTATCCATGGTGGTTCGCAGAAAGTGGATGCTAACATCAACTTGATGGTGCTTGATCCACAAATACAAAAGTACAGAACATATAGATTATGAGAAGAAATGTCAATATGTTCTGATCCAGGGGATTCTCCAACCAAAACTAACCATACATGAACCTTACATGAACCTCTACATGAGTTGCCAACAGGAAAGGCTGCAACTCGAGCTCTGGGAGTTGATGAGGGCATGGCACATACCTCTATCATGTTTGGGATTGGAAGATTCACCACTAAATCTGAGATTCATAGGGATGTTAAACTCACTATGAATTAGGTGGAGGAACTAAGGGAGATGAGCCCTCTTTATATTGTGCTTTGTAGTCTACAATGGATAGGTGTAGTCAGAAGAAGATATTGTATACATGTATCTTTTTTCCGTGCATATAGTAAAATAGGGGCCAGGTTAATGTCCTCCCCATGTGTACTCATTGTTCAAATATAAATAAAAGTATCATTGGTGACATTATAAGCACAACTCGATCATGATTAACATTCATCTGTTTTCTTATTGAAAACCACTCTATATTGGCAAGCGATCTGACTGGTTACATAATGTCTCTCACTACATATGTATGTATAGTACATGGTGTCTTTCACTACACACTAGCTATAATTACATGTGTAGCAAGTGCAAATTTTTACTATACATGAACTACAAATACAAATTGTAACCAATGTCATCTCTCCCTACATATCATAGGTACAAATTGAATTGTAGTCATACATTTGGCTACAATTGAAACTACATGTTTATGTGTAAGGACATTTTTACCTACATTTAGGGTTACATATGAATTTGTAGCGAGAGGAATAACTAACTACAACTTAAAAAAATGTAGCCTAAACAATTAGCTACACGGGTATTAGCTATATATTATAAATGTAAGGATAAATGTAGCCAAAGCTTTTAGCTACAAATTTTGGGGTTTTCGCTACAAATTTTTTTTGTAGTTAAAGACCATATTTTTCGTAGTGAGGTGTGAATACTAAAGATGTGGATATACTTGAATTTCAATTCAAGTGCCAATCTTAGTAATAAAATATGAAGTTTGATATACTAAGGAAAAGTGTTAAAGCCATCCAACTAGGGTGCTAACCTTAAGTTTTGAAAATAATATGAGTTATCGTTCACTTAGGCTTGGTAGGCCTGAATTTTGAGGACAAAATTCCATTTAAGGAGGGGTGAATGTTACATCCTTGAAATTCGTAGATTTCAAGCCTAAATGAAATTAGGGAACATATAATAATGAAGATTTTTGAGGGATCTTGGTTGATGATTCCAAACCCTAGAATTAGATTAAATGTTCATTTTAAGGAAATAATGTGCTTTTGAGCATATGCGTTCACGAAAGGCTAATATAAAGAAGAAATGATTATCAAAGCCTTAATTTGGTAATTGGGTATGTGATTAAGCTCATTGAATCTTTAGAAAGTCCAAGAGATGATTCATGGGCCTCAGGGACACTGTCAGCCCAGTTGGTTAATCAGAGTTTACATCTGGGTCCCTGAGATATGTTTTTATGTGTTATTGATATTTGTGATCATAATAGATAATCAAGATAATATATGTCTTAGATAATTGATTAAAGGATTATCCACCTTTTTCTTGGAATCCAGATAATGGAACAATATGTAAGTTTCCTAAAGAAAATAGGAAACATGATTTAAAGGAAAGGAGAAGTTGGTATATAAAAGGTAACCCAATGAACCCCAATAATGTAGTATGATTGGAAAAGGATTTAATGAGTTTCCATGTGGGGAGGATACTTGGTTTAAAAGATACACCAAGGAGGCAGAGAAAAGGATTAATATGAGGAAATTAAAAAGGAAAGTTGTGGACTTGTATGGCAAAGGATAATAACATTGGCATGATTTATTATGTGGATCTTCCTTGTACGTCAAGGCAAGAGTAATGGTGAAAAGCTAGGACAAGGAGTACGATTATATATATATATATATATATATATATATATATATATATATACACACACACACACACACACACACACGAAGGATTCATGCAACAACTTACAAAGCCATCATTCCCCTTTCCCTACAACTCACCTCGCCCATCAAGATTATCTCCTTTCCCTTTTTCTTACTCTTCCTACATACCAACAGCCTAGGGTATGTCAAGGATGGTGACGCAATGCCCTCTATGAAGACAACGACCCCCCTATATCCCTTTCTCTCGGTCTGACCAGGGAGCCTCCGCAACACTACACTTGTTGTGGAGCCAGGGTGCTGGGACGACAAGACCGTGACATCGTGCAGGTCGGCGTTCTAAGAAGCGGTCTACAGCCGTAAAGGGCGGTAGGGTAGGGTCGAGGATGGTCGTGCATCTGTATAGGGAAGCAGATTTCGAGCAGCATGCGGCGACGGAGGAGATGTTCAGCATAGAGAAAGAGGGAGTTGGAAACAAGCCATGTAGATGGAAGTCGGCACCATCGGCCACACCTGGATGAGTGTTGTAGATGCAGCATCGCCTGCGTTGAGAGGCACAACGTCGCCTGCGTCTAGGTCGTGTGGACGTGTGACGGAATAAGGGAAAAAGGGATAGAGACCTGACCCTACTTGCCTCCACACAGTCCTACCATCAGAGGGGAGGTTGCGGCCAACTAGGGTGCCTCTGCGGATGCCGGTGCAAGTGAAATTGGGGCTGGGTGTTGAGAACAAGCAGGAGCATCGAGGGTGGCATCGAGAAACCACATCGATCGTGCGTACTAGTGCAGATATGTGTACGCAGGGTGGGAGGACGAGTGTGGCTAGCTGGTTGATAAGGGCGCAATCGCAAGGGGAATTGAGAGGCGGAATATATCAATTAGTGCCATGTCCGTCTAGAGAAGATCAACTAGGCGGAATATATCAATTAGGCGGAATATATCAACTCTAGCTCAAGCGCAGTGTCGTCATGTTGTGCATTGCATGGGAGAAGGACTCGGGGATGTAAGAGTACGGTCCCCGATGTTTCGTTAGTGGTGAACCAAACCTATTCGGCTGGTTCAGAGAAGAACTAGAAGACTGAATCACACCCATGACTTATCCAGGTGGCGCTGGCAGCGAATGAATAGGGAGGCGCTACGTGGCCCAAATCCAAGGTAAATAGGTTATTATTGGTTAATTCATAGTAAATGCTAGGATGGTTCAAAAATAGTGATACTATATATTAAATTGCTTAGAAAAATGAGTGAAATTCAAAGAAAATATAATAAGAGTCTAAATAGGCTTCCTATTCCAAAAGAATATGCAATACATGTTTAGATGTGTTTAATGTAAAGGAAAACCTAGAATTGATGAAATATGATGCTTAATTGAGTAGATTAGGTTATGTTGGGCTAATACATGATCTTGTTATGTATAATGAAGAAATCCTTGATAGTGAGGAATAAATGACAATTCTAGATTAATGATCTTATTCATGCTGATTTAAGGTTTTAAAACCAATATCGACATCTTTCTATGATCTAATGCTAATAATGTGATCTAGGTATCATGAATAGTCTAATATGCTTAATATATTGATTAGGGTTTAACCTAATACGCATAACTAAGTTTGTAATCTTAGAAACCATGATATGATGGAATTAGGCTGGTAACCCTAATCCTTAGTCCAAACACGAGATAACCCTAAACCCTAGTTTAGGAGTGGATCTAGATCTGATTAATGTAATGCAAATACATGGTGACACATATTTAGTATGTATATTTCAGATTGAATGCCTTGTTGCTTGGATGTTTGGATGCACTCTTAAAGTGCATGTGATATTTTGCATAGTTTCTATAATAGAATAAGGTATGTGGTTATGCTTATGAATACATGTATCAAATTCTGAGTTTCTCGAGGTTTCTCGATGAGATTGAGCGAAAGATAAACTTCTTGCTTGTTTATTTACTTCTTGCAAATTATAAAGTTCCTATGAGTATCATGTAAAGTAAATAATAATATTCTGAACCCTGGGTTAGACAGATCTTAAGGGTAATGCACACGAGCCCTGGAGGGATAGTGATTACACCTGAGGTAGTAGACCAGATATGGGTTAGAATATGAAAACAAGTTTATGTTCTTATATGCAAGATAAAGATTTTTTTTCTTATATGTGTATGTGTGATTATTGTTTAAACGCATGTAACATCATAGAGATATATTGATCGCGTATTTGTTTGTTGGCGTTTTAGGTATTAGGTATACTTGATTCATGGACATGAGGTTACAGATAAATATGTTGAAGACACTAAAGTTATTCTTGAAGGTTTAAATATAATGGTATATCCTCATACGTGTACATGTTAACTCTTTCTAAAATTTATGTAATTCCTTATAAGAGCTTTTTATGTAAACATGTAACTATTTGTTCATTAATAGAAATTGTTTACTATTTTGTATTATTTCTTGAATCTGATCCTAGAATTTATGAGTAATGATTTGCAACTTTAAGGTCTTTTAGATACTCAAAAGTGTGGGTTGTTACATTTGGTATCAGAGCACAGATTCATCGACTAATACTTAAGAGTTTATAGTTTCAAATCATCCTTAGAAACTTAAGAGGAAAATTATTAAAGCATAATGTATCTTTTAGGCTTCTCATCTCACATTTCGTCTACTTCTCATCTCTTTTCTTAAAAAGCATTTTTCCTGCTAGGATTGGGAATCCTATATTTTACATATCCATATGATCGAGTCCTTGGGTTTCTGAAATAGTGTAATGTAAAAAGAAGTGCTTCAAATCATTGCTATTTGATTCGGACCTGTTCTAAAAAAGTCAACTAGCTAATCAGATGCAATCCCCTCCTTGGGCGGATTCTTCCTTTTGCTCCTCAGCCTACGGGGTATTAGCAACCATTTACAATTATTGTTCCCCTCCCAAGGGTAGGTTCTTACACACATTTATGACCTCCCCCTCTATTCCTTGCGGTAATTATTCCTCTAGCATTACGACCTTTACCACAATGATGTTGTCCATAAATCAAATTATTTTGTGGATTGGATTTCATGTCTACGGCTCTGTTGCATGTGCTTGGGGTAGAAATTTTGTATAAATGTATGGCCATGTTACCTTTCTTTTAATGCTATATCAGGAGTTACTCCACGTATTGCTTGACGTAAAATAGATAGTGGATTTGTTTCTAAATTGTTAATTAGAGAAGTAAAATGTGAAAGGATGTAACCTTTTGTGTAGGTCCCTCTAGAGAGGGTAGACACTAGAAAGATGCACGTATGGGTAAGCCCTTTCTTGGAGGAAGGACTTAGTTTAGGGTATGAAAACTCTAGTGGGTCAAGGGATATGGGAACTTTAAGATGTGGAGTATAGTCCCTGACCCTAACCCTAAAACCTTAACCTTAAATAATGAACATGGTGTGGTGATATGGGACACCACCCATGTGAAACTTGAAATCAGTAATAAGAAAGATAAAAGGATGGGTTGAGGCAACCCAGTCTCCTTGCATGTGTGCACGAGGAGCATAACATGTATGTAAGAGGTCTTAAGAAATATTTGAACTCAATAGTTATTTATGAAAATGAAAGTTTGAATATAAGTTGCTCAAACCCCTCATGTTGTCTATAGAAGTTTGGTGATGGTGGCCAAGCCCATGGAGGGGAAGGTCGATGTAACACCAAGTCCCTAGAGGGGAAGGTGACCCAAGTTCACTGAATGGACAAAAACCATGAGGGTTCTAGAAATTGAGCAAATGTGGGTTGATATGTTATAATGATAAAAATATATGTCAAATGCAAAAAAAGATATCTATGAAACATTTAGGGTTAGTGTGCCAACCTGGGGTGGGTCGACCCAAGAGTGGGAAGATGACCTTAGAGGGAGGCAAAACCTTAGATCTTGGGATCAGGATGTGGCTAGAGAGCCTAACCCCCTCCTATGAGCCAAGAAGGCACCCTAGGCTAGGACTTTCCCTCAAAAGGTATGTGAATGTATTTAAGTATGGAGATAATCCTAATCCTCACCTAGAGGAGTGAAGAGTTAAAGATATAAAAGTGAAAGCATTTATATTCTTTGAACCCAAGGATGTCATCTCTGAGTGACACAACTGGTCAAGCACTGGAGGGAAGACCAGTAAGGCACCAAGCCCCGAAGGGAAGGTATCCTGAGTGGACGACCAAGCCCGGGAGGGAAGGTCATGAATTGGTCAAGTCCAACAGGGAAGGTGGCCCAAGTCCACAGTGCAGTTGTTTAGGATCAAGCCCCTAGTGGGGAAGATCATAGAAGATCAAGCCCAGGAGGGAAGACTGACATGGAACCAAGCCCTAGAGGGAAGGTGGCCCAAGCCCAATGTTGGGACAATACTGCATAATGTGTACTCAAAATCGAGAGATGAAGGCAATCCAGGTTAAAGAATTATATAAGAGAATAATGTGCTTAAAATATGCGACATCTCAAAGGAAACCCTTAGGAATGGTAGAGTCCTAATGCAATCCTAGGGTCAAGTAGTTTGTATTATAGGTACATAGGACCGATGGGTTGAGTGATATGCCCTAAATGCACATGACCATGTGGTTGGGAGGTATCAACTAGGTTTACCCAAGGTACATGACTCAGGAGATTAGCTACCTCCATGAGGATCATGTAGCCTAATGGGTGAATGTAAAAGGCATTGTCTTGTTGCATAAGGATAGATCACTCCAAAGGTACCTATACCCCTAAAGACCTCAAGGAATTGGATAAGACTTAGAAAACATGAGGTGTAAATATAAAATATATAATGAAGTCATGAAAGCTTGAGAGAAGTTGTGCCCTAACTTAAGAGTAAGAAAAAGGGGCACTTGACTTCGTCAACTATAAGAATGTTATGAAATTAAGAACAAGTAAGTTTAGATTCATATCGAGTATGATTCAACTTAATATGTGAAATTGAAAGGTAATGTGTGGATGTACCATCTCCGCTCTTGGAATGGAATGAACTTTGTGTTTGGGCTACAGTCAAATGCTCATTTCATCTCATTATGGGGAAGGGAGATTGGATAGACACATGGTATGCTTAAAATTGATATAATGAGGATGAATATCCTACGTTGAATGTGTAATGACATGATCTCGGGTTAGAGGTGTCACCGCACCCTTGTGTGAACATAATAAATCATAGGTTGGAAACCTAGATGAAAAGTGAAATCACCAAGTAATAACGAAATCACCAATAAGAATGGAATCATCAAGAGATGATGAGGTGTGAATTCTAAAGATGCATATATACTTGAATTTCAATTCAAGTGCCAATCTTAGTAATTAAATATGAAGTTTAATATACTAAGGAAAAGTGTTAAAGGCATCCAACTAGGGTGCTAGCCTTAAGTTTTGAAGATAATATGAGTTATCATTCACTTAGGCTTGGTAGGCCTGAATTTTGAGGACAAAATTCCTTTTAAGGAGGGGTGAACGTTACATCCTTGAAATTTTTAGATTTCAAGCCTAAATGAAATTAGGTAACATATAATAATGAAGAGTTTTGAGAGATCTTGATTGATGATTCCAAACCCTAGAATTATATTAAATGTTCATTTTAAGGAAATAATGTGCTTTTGAGCATATGTGTTCATGGGAGGCTAATATAAAGAAGCAATGATTATCAAATCCTTAATTTGGTAATTGGGTATGTGATTAAGCTCATTGAATCTTTGGAAAGTCCAAGAGATGATTCATGGGCCTCAGGGACCCTGTCAGCCAAGTTGGTTAATTAGAGTGTACATATGGGTCCTTGAGATATGTTTTATGTGTTATTGATATTTGCGATCATAATAGATATCCAAGATAATATATGGCTTAGATAATTGATTAAAGGATTATCCACCTTTTTATTGGAAGCCAAGTAATGGAACAATATGAAAGTTTCCTAAAGAAAATAGGAAACATGGTTTAAAGGAAAGGAGAAGTTGGTATATAAAAGGTAATTTCAATGAACCCCGATAATGTAGCATGATTGGAAAAGGATTTAATGAGTTTCCATGTAGGGAGGATACTTGGTTTAAAAGATACACCAAGGAGAGAGAGAAAAGGATTAATACAAGGAAATTAAAAGGGAAAGCTTTGGACTTGTATGGCAAAGGATAATAAAATTAACATGTTTTATTATGTGGGATCTTCCTTTTACATCAAGGCAATAGTAATGTGAAAAGCTAGGGCAATGGGTACGATGTATATATATATATATATATATATATATATATATATATATATATATATATATATATATATATATATATATATATATATATATATATATATATATATATATATATATATATATATATATATAGAAATCATACAAATGTATTGACCAGATCTTATGTGTGGTATGTATTTGAACAAACATACATTTTAACAAATAAATTTTCCTCTTATTGTTTGAGAAAATATAATAGTATCCCAAGCTTCTAATATTTCTATACGTTCATTTTCCTCTCTTTTTTCTTATTCTTTAATCTCCCTTTCTCTTGCTTCTTCTTCATCCACAGAATTAAAATTGACATTCACAATTTTTTATTCTCTAACCATCTAGTTTCTAAAAATAAATAGTTAGAAAAAAATTCTTATTTAAATATTACATTATAGCATTACATTATAATGTAATATTTAAATCGTAGTAACTTCCATTTATTTTTTTTCATTTTATGTTCTTTTCTTCTAAATGAGTTGAATTGATCCAAAGAAAGAGGGTTCATTGGAATTCCATATTCCAAGGATCTATTCATTAACATTAAAAAGAATCGAAGCTAGTTTTCAAGAAACTTCTCGAGTTTTAGCAAAAGTTGCTTTACGGGGTCGTATTGATTGGTTGAAAGGCCTCAAAGAGAATGTTGTTCTGGGGGGATTATACATGTTGGTACCGGATTCAAAAAATTAGTTCATTGCTCAAAGCAACAAAAGAACATTCATTTGGAATTAGAATAACTTAATAATGTGTATTTGTTAATTATGTATTAGTGCATATTTATAATATAGATTAGTAAATACATTATTAAATATCATATCTCCTTCTCGGTTCCTTCTTCCATAACTCGATCTCAGAGAAGGAAAAGATAAGAGGGACCTATGGAGAATGTGGTCAGAAATCCATAATAGAGTCTGACCACAATGACTGAATTGATTTGAACATAAGCGCGTTGCTTTTTGTTTCCCTGGGATCCCCCCTTAAAAATCGGATGTGAGAGTTTCCTCTCATCTGGCTCAAGTAGTCACAACAAATAAAGTAAAGAAAGTCATTCTTTTTTTTAATTGAACAAAATTGGAAAAAACCCATAAAAAACCCAATATGATACTTATTGATTGGTAGAATCTTAAAAATAATAAAATAAATAAGAAGCCAATCAATCAAAAAGAGAAAAAAATGTATCATTAACCATTTCATTTTTTTGTGTGAGGAACTTAGCTTACTATGAATCCACTGATTTTTGCCACTTCCGTTATTGCTGCTGGATTAGCCGTAGGGCTTGCTTCTATTAGACTTGGAGTTGGTCAAGGTACTGCTTTAGGACAAGCTATAGAAGGTATTGCGAGATAGCCAGAAGCAAAGGGTAAATTTCTTTCATTTAAGAAAATTAATAAAAGAAATAGAAACATATAATAATAAGTTTTAATTAAGATAAAAGAAATATATAAAATCGATTTCATTAAAATAGATATATAAAATCAAAATAGAATGGGAATGAAAAACAAGAGATCTTTTTTCTATAAATATGGACAAATGGAAGTTTAACTCCAAAAGAAGCACTTTATGAGGCTTCTCGTAATTTGATTGATTTATTTATTCTAGTCTTCTAATAAGTTATTTAATAGTTGGCATGTTGAATTTTATATATTATAGAATGGAATTGTTTAGATCGATCTTAACCTGGTGATTATAAATTATTTCCATTCAATTGAATGAGAATATTTTATGGATATAAAATATTAAATATCAAATTCGCAAAAATTGTACTTATGTTTTGTAATTGATGCATTTATATCGGATCCCCGATATTTTTGACTGCTACAAGATCAACAATACAATAAGCTTGGGCTTCTGTTTCATAAAATATTCTTGGTGGAAAAAAAATTGGAGTGAAAGATCCCATTGAATCAAATTTGATCCATGAATCTAAGAAATAGTGAGAATTCTTGATCTCTCTCAATTCCAAGATCCAGGATTTGAATGGATGTTGTTTCATTGATTCCTCTTTCATTGATTCCTCCTAAATATTTCATTTCAATTGGAATTTGGTTATTCACGATGTATGATGATCCCTGTTAAGCATCCATGGTTGATGGTTAAAGCACCCAACTCATAATTGGCAAATTCGTAGGTTCAATTCCTACTAGATGCACACCAATGGGAACATTCAATAAGTCTATTGGAATTGGATCTCTCTCAATGGAGTCTCACCATCCATACATAATGAATTGGTATGGTATATTCATACCATAGCATACAGTACTAATCTTCACATCATTTCCTAAAATGGTGACCTCGTTATTACCTATTCTAGCGAAACCGCCCATAAGAGCCACTGTTAACCATTGGTCATTGTAGCGCATTCTCAAAATATCTATATCTATATTTGTAGCAGCGGCATCGTGGTTTACTAATATACACTGAATAATTGAATATCTCCTCTATAAGGGAGGATATCCTCTTTTAAAAGTTATTTTGTCCCATCTACTAAAGCTTGAAGAATTTCTAATGGACCAGCATATTCAGGCCCGATACGTTGTTGTATTCCTGCGGGTATTTCTCTTTCTAACCAAAAAACATATAAATGTTGACTAATCTGGCTAATGTTGAGCTTGGTAAAATGAAATGGTTGAATAATTGAAAAATTAGATTATTCAGGAATACACATTGAATGCTAAGATTAGGTATTGCGTTTTTGGTAGTGGATCCATAATCAAAAAAAAAATTGTGATTGTTCCAGAAGAAATGAAACAAAAGATAGGGTAGAATAGAACAGTTATTGTATGGGGTCTACCCAATGCTAGATGGATAGGCACATAATAGATCGATATGAACATCATGACCTGTCCCGTAATAAAACTAGTTGTTGCTGATATCTCCTTCTCGGTTCCTTCTTCCATAACCTGAGCTCGGAGAAGGAAGAGATAAGAGGGCCCTATGGAGAATGTGGTCAGAAATCCATAATAGAGTCCAACCACAATGACCAAATTGATTATCTTCATGCATAAGGATAATAGATTACCTAGTAGAAAAGATTTCAAAATCATGACAAACCTCCCTTGTTTCTTTTCTATTGCAATTTCTTGATTATTATATGATGATTTCTTAACTTTCTATATATGGAAAGAGATAATAATTGAGTGTGAGAGCCAAATAAATTGAAAAATTCATGTTTGGTTCGGGAGGAGATTATCTAAGTTATGAAATTAATTATAAGAAAATCTAGTTTTATTTAATGATTTATTAGATAATCGAAAATAGAGGATCTTGAGTACTATTCGAAATTTAGAAGAATTACATAGAAGTGATGTTGAGCATCTCGAAAAAGCTCAAGCCCACTTACATAAAGTGGAAACAGAGGCAAATGAATATCGAGTAAAAATATTCTGAAATAGAACGAGAAAAAGCAAATTTGATTAATGCCACTTATGAGAGTTTGGAACGATTAGAAAATTACAAAAATGAAACCCTTCATTTTGAACAACAAAGAGCCATTAATCAGGTTTGACAATGAGTTTTTCAACAAGCCTTAGAAGGGGCTCTAGGAACTCTGAATAATTTTTTGAATAGTGAATTACATTTCATTTTTACTTCGAATTTCACTTTATGAATCACTTATTCAATTACAACATAAATAAAAATATTGAGTAGTCTACTTCCCTTCGAACAATAAATTTCCCTAAAGGAATACTTTTTTTTGGAACTCATAAGAGATTTACTTGTCTATATTCACTTGTCTATATTTCATTCGATCTTTTAGGTCCCTAATCCACTTACCTCGTTGGTTCTACCACGATGTTCCTTCAAGCATATATGTGATGGATATACTCCTGTAAACATATTCTATTTGCTTACATGAACGAAATCTTTCTCTAAAAAAATAGCTAATGTTTTTTTTATTTCACAAGGTATATCTAGCAATCCCTATTTATCTATGACCATAGATCAATTCCCCCTTTATTTGGAAGTATTGAATACATCCAGAATTCTGAGCTTCATGTTACTTCTACAAATATACATATCAGAGTCAGGGGCACCCCGATCAGATTGAATGGGGTGACAGTTTATTAGCACGACTCTGTAAAATGAAAATTTCGATCAAATCACACGTCGCAGTATACTAGGCCCTCCAACTCCTTAAGGGGTTTATCTAAAATATTCGTGATATAACTAGGAATACGTTTCAAATACCACGCATGGGTTATTTATTGGGAGAACCCAAGTACTCTCTTACGGATCCATCAAACAACTCTCAGAAATCTTTGATATCTAGTTCTATCATTAGCTAAGGGTTTAAATCTCAGAGAAATTCTAGATAATGTTTGTTACCCAGAAATTTTCTTGTCTTTCTCAAATGATAAGGAGAAAAAAGATTGGGTCAAAAGAAAATGCCATTTTGGAGTTTTCTCGATAAAGTCTTTGCCTTAGCTTCTTGGGCGTAGCTTAATTAATATGACTATAAAAATTGAATTAAATGATTTACATTAACTAAAATGAATGTTTTCCATTTTTCTATTCAAATTCAATATAAAATAAATTAGAATGATTTCTTGTAATATCTTGTAATATATGGAATAATAATTTGTAATACGTGCATTTTTTCTATTACTATACTTTTCACAAAAATTCTTTTTAAGAATTTTTGTGAAAAGTATAGTAGAATTCCAATAGGAAGTAAAAATCCCATGTTCTCTATCCATTTTGTTTTCTATATCTATATATAAATAGAAACCAACTTGCATTGAATCCTTAAATCTCGACGATTCTAGATGTACGAACTATTATTATTTCAAGCAAGCTGCCATGGTGAAATCGGTAGACACACTGCTCTTAGGAAGCAGTGATAGGGCATCTAGGTTTGATTCTGAGTGGCGGCATCATTCTATAATATAAAAAGAACACAATAAAATAAAAATATAAAAAGAACACAATAAATTCTATAATTTATTCAATAAGAAATTCCTTGTTTTTATTTTATTCACTAATCGGATTATCTTTTTATATGATATTTATAAATTTAGAACATATATTAACTCATATATCTTCCTCGATTATTTCAATTGTCATTATGATTCATTTGATGACCCTATTACTTCATGAAACTGTAGGATTATAGGACAAAGAAATTTGTTCCTTTTGATTGATCCTCGTGAGTGAATTCCATACAAGTTTTTCTATCCCCGATCAAAGAAAATAAATGTTGATAAACTTTTAAGTATACCCAACCCCAATCCTTTTTTTATAAGTGAAAAATCTCATCCTGGCTGGCTAAAAATTACAATTTAATTCAATGCCTTTTTTTTTAAATACCCTAAGAAATTTCCTTTTGGTAGAAGAAAAACCCTAATTGATTGTTTCAGAGATAAATTCTTCAATTTCTCCCAGAAGCGTATGATTATTCATCTAATTCTCATGTTCCATGAATAGCTGAGACATTGAGGAAGATCCAAAAAGGCATTTCGGGAATCGGTCTGATTCTATTTCTGTTCGTTCCGTTTGAAGAAAGGAAGGATCCCAAAGAATCAATCTTTCTTTTAGTTGTTGAATCTCTGTTTGATCGATCAACTATACTATATTTATAGTATAGAATCCCATAATAAGATAGGATCTCATTTTTTTGTTTTTATTTAATTTAATTAGGTTTTACTATGATTCACGATATCGGTATAACCTGTATGGGTATGAGTTAATTAGAAAAGTAAGGTAAGTTATCAATTGAAATATTAGTTTATGTATGGATCTTATTAACAAATAAAGTTCAATGGATAATATATGGTTTTTTGACCAAAATTTTTATTTTGTATCTGGTTCAAATGAATAATCTTAAAATAATCTTAGAATTAATGTAGGATTTATGTAGAAGGGATTTCTATATTCCATTTATTTTATCATTTTAATGGAATAGAATTGATTCATGAAAAAAATTCTTGACTTGAATCTTAAGTCAGGAATGACCTGTATAAAATGACTGAGGCTTGTGCCCATACTCATTATATTATGTCTTGTTGTTACAGAGCTACTAACTATGACGAAAGTTCTATGTATACGAAAATAGACTGATTTGATATCACCCCTCAATTCAAATTAGCAAAAGCAATGTCTCCTTGCATAATATGGATTCCAAACAAATTTCTCTATCAATCACCATCTACTTCAGAGATATCTTATGAAAGACCTTTCAAATAAAAAACAAATTCAATATTTTCCCAAGAATTGGTGAATTATGTAGATAGTTGTTGTTTGTGCAGAATAGAATAGAATAGTAAACAACGGGTCAATTTTTATAAATTTCATTGTAAATATGAAATACTCATACAAATAAATAGAAATACAAATGTGGGGGAGATCAGAAAATTCTTAATATTTCTATAATTTATTTTTATAAGATTTTCAGTCTATTACCGGCTTCATAATAGAAAGTAATGATTTTTTGAAAGTATTAAGGTTCTAATATAAAAATTCTTGAAAAAATTTTCTCATATTCATCCAGTTCAATTAGATACGAAATCCATAAACCCAAACCCTTTTTCATGGTTAAAAGTTGTTTTGCTTCAATCTAACCTGATTTTCCACAAAGTGGTGATGAAATGTATAACTTGTACTAATCTTTCCATTTTCCAATTCAATTCAAGCCATTCATTCGTAGAGCTATTTACTCGATCGCAAACATTTCTGCAACACCTCTAACAGAGGAACAAATAGTCAATTTTGAAAGAACTTATTGTCAGCCTTTTTCAGATATGAATCTAATAAGTTTCCAATTTTCTATTACATATCTGTAAACCAGTATTTGTGTGTTTCTGCTTGAGCCATACGAGATGAAAGTCTGATATATGGTTCTAAGAGGGGGAGTTCTCTTGTTTCACCTATCTCAATAAAGTATAGGATTGGTTTGAGGAACGTCTAGAGATTTAGGCGATTGCATATGATATAATTAGTAAATATGTTCCCCCTCATGTCAACATATTTTATTTCCTGGGGGGTCACACTTACTTGTGTTTTAGTACAAGTAGCTACGGGGTTTTCCATAATAAATAGAATTAAAAAAAGGGAAATGACAAGGCGTCTAGGAATAAATGATTAATTTCGATCAATAGACTTGATAAAGCCCCAAACCATAGAGTACTTAGCGCAGGTGCCATAGAGAGATATGTCTTTATATCTCGCATTGGAAATCCTCGTTCTTTATTTCTTTATTGTAATACATATACAATCGATCATATGTTGTAGTTAAGGATCGCTTGTATTTTTATGCAAAATGCCTAACTTAACAACTATATTAATATCTATGTACAATGAACTAGTCGATGAGATTTTCTTCTCCTTAAAAAAAGATAATAGACTCTTTCCTCCTGAGCATTACCGATAAATATTTTTAGGGTTCTCATATTTTCAAAAATACAAAAATTTCCAATTTTGTTGATCAAAGAATATGACCAAATGATTGGTTAAGATTATTACTTAGTTATTAACTAAAGAAAAAATTTGATTAATATATGGAATATGATATTTTTTATGATTGTATTATCCTGATGATTTATAACAGTATAGTATAGTAAAAAAGAGTTATACAAAAAAGAATACTTGGTTCAAATATGTATGGGTCTGGTATCTGTTAATAATCGGATTCAACCAAATAGCCAAAACTTATGTTTATTGTGAATCTTATGATATTGTTTATCTTACCTCGCAATAATCCATCACTAAGATTATTCTTATTTGGTAATATCTTGTTTAATAGGTTAATTACTAACCTTAAATGAAATTGAATTAAATTATGGAAAAACATTATGAATGTGATTAATTAATAGGAAAAATGATATTAATTTTTTTAATACAATATTTTTGTTACAATATAGAATTTTTGAAATTCTATTAAATTCTTAAATTATATCTTATATAATTATTTAAATTCTATGAGGGCTCTTAATCTTTTTGATTTAACAAATTAGATTTACAATATTTACTAAAATGAGATATGAGTTCCAAATTAAACCTAGATTATTATAAATGTAGAGAAGAAATCCTTACTAAACTGATATATTAAACGAGATATTGTTTTTATTCAAAATTATTACAATTTATTTTCAATTTGTTATTGTTTATATGGGATTAAGTCTATAATTGACGAATAGCCTATAATTACTAAAATTATACTAATGTTTATTAGTCTAGTATTGAATATAAATAAGAATGGGGTGTGGCCAAGTGGTAAGGCAACTGGTTTTGATCTTGTTATTCGGAGGTTTGAATCCTTCCATCCTTGGTCATATAATCGAGGTTACATAAACTTGTTTTATACAAGAATATTTACCAGAAGTATAAGAAAATTATCTCAATTAACTTATTTTTTTGATAAATGTATAATTGATGGAATCATAAATGGTACTGGTATTGCAAGTTTCTTTATAGAAGGATTAAAATATATAGAAGGTGGGTGAATCTCGTCTTATCTTTTTTTCTATTTATTCTATTATCTATCAATTTTTGTACTAATTAATTTTTTGAGTCTATAATATAAGCTTTGAGCCTATAATAATCGAATTTTTTTCATTTTCTAATAATAATCAAAATTAAAAATAAAATAATTTTCAAAAAGAATTAGAAACTATAATCAATTATCATTCAATTACTCTAAATTAACTATATTTATAAAAATAGTTTTTATAAATATCAATTTTATAAATCAAAAGAAAATCAAATAAAAATAAACAAGATTTCAGTTTAATTATTTAATTATAAATTAATTAAATATAAATTAATTATTTAATTATAAAATTATAAATATAAATTATAAATATAAAAGTATTTAAAAATTATTACAAAACTATTAATTGTTACAGACTATTAATATTTCATATATTAATATTAAAGATGGGATAGAACTAGGATAGTTATTGTATGGGGTCTACCCAATGCTAGATGGAGAGGCACATAATAGATCGATATGAACATCATGAGTTGTCCTGTAATAAAACCAGTTGTTGTTGACATCTCCTTCTTGGTTCCTTCTTCCATAACCCGAGCTCAGAGAAGGAAGAGATGGGAATTTCAATTGCACTTATATCCATCATTGTAGGAATTGGGTTCAAGCTTTCCCCAGTCCCTTTTCATCAATGGACTCGTGACGTATACGAAGGAGTGTGATTCGTTCGACAAATTCCTCTAACTCTATATCTATCTCTGAGATGTTTGGATTTTTCAAAACTCCATAGACATGCAGAAGAAAAATGCTATCCCCACTCGGCCATCTCTCTAAGAAAACTTAATGCCTGAAAGGAACATCCGCTCTTATATGAATTCATATACTATATATATATGTAGAATTTTGCATTTTTATATAATTGGAGAATGAAAGAATATATATATAGAAATAATTATGGATTCAAATGGATTAAAAATGAAAGAATATGTATAGAAAGAATTATGGATTTAAAATTCATAATTTGATACAATTCATTAATCATTTTCTTTTTTCTTACTATACACTCTTATTATACATTATATTCTAATCATCTATTATCTAATGATATATTAGATCATTAACATCAATCAATATCTAATATAAATTTAGTTATCTTTTTTTAAGGAGAAGAAAATCTCATTGACTAGTTCATTGTACATAGATATTAATATAGTTGTTAAGTTAGGCATTTTGCATAAAAATACAAGTGATCATTAACTACAGCATATGATCGATTGTATATGTATTACAATAAAGAAATAAAGGTGGATTTCCAATGCGAGACATAAAAGCATATCTCTCTGTGGCACGTGTGCTAAACCCATGTTTATTGGAAAAAGCAACCCCAAAAATTTGGGACCAAAAGCGGTTAGCAGTGACCATCGAATAAGTCCCCCCTGAGCCAAGTGGAGCATGCATGAAGGAGTCAGATACTTTATTTATTCTTTTCCCTAGAACAGCTGGGCCATCCTGGACTTGAACCAGAGACCTCGCCCGTGAAGTAAATCATCGCACCTACGATCCAACCAATTGGGAGAGAATTAATAGATTATTTCCTCCCACTGCTTGGGAGCTCACGGTTTCATATTCTATTTCACTCCCCGATGGGGGTTCTTTTCACCTTTCCCTCACAGTACTACTTCGCTATCAGTCACCCAGGAGTATCATATATATACCTTGACATACCCTAGGCTGCTGTATGTAGGAAGAGTAAGACAAAGGGAAATGAGATAATCTTGACAGGGGGGTGAGTTGTAGGGAAAGGGGAAAGATGGCTCTGTTAGTTGTTGCATGAATCCTTCATATATATATATATATATATATATATATATATATATATATATATATATATATATATATATATATATATATATATATATATATATATATATATATATATATATATATATATATATATATATATATATATATATATATATATATATATATATATATATATATATATATATATGAAGGATTCATGCAACAACTAACAGAGCCATCTTTCCCCTTTCCCTACAACTCACCCCCCTGTCAAGATTATCTCATTTCCCTTTGTCTTACTCTTCCTACATACAGCAGCCTAGGGTATGTCAAGGACGGTGACGCAATGCCCTCTATGAAGACAACAACCCCCCTATATCCCTTTCTCTCAGTCTGACTAGGGAGCCACCGCAACACTACACTTGTTGTGGAGCCTGTGCACTGGGATGACCAGGGAGGAGCCATGTGGCCCAGATCCAAGGTAAATAGGTTATTATTGGTTAATTGATAGTAAATGCTAGGATGGTCCAAAAATAGTGATACTTTATATCAAATTTCTTAGAAAAATGAGAGGAATCCAAAGAAAATATAATCAAATTCTAAATAGGCTTCCTATTCCAAAAGTATATGCAATACATGTTTAGATGCGTTTAATGTAAAGGAAAACCTGGAATTGTTATAATATGATGCTTAATTGAGAAGATTAGGTTATGTTGAGGTAATACCTGATCTTGTTCTGTATAATGAAGAAATACTTGATAATGAGGAATAAATGATGATTCTAGATTAATGATCTTATTCATGCTGATTTAGGGTTTTAAAACCAATGTCAACATCTTTCAATGATCTAATGCCGATAATGTGATCTAGGTATCATGAACAGTCTAATATGCTTAAGATGATGATTAGGGTTTAACCTATTATGTATAACTGAGTTCGTAATCTTAGAAACCATGATATGATGGAATTAGGGTTGTAACCCTAATCCCTAGTCCAAACACAAGATGACCCTAAACCCTAGTTTAGGAGCAGATCTAGATATGATTAATGTAATGTGAATACTTGGTGACACATATGTAGTATGTATATTTTAGATTGAATGTCGTATTGCTTGGATGTTTGGATACACTCTTAAAGTACATGTGATATTATGCATAGTTTCTACAATGGCATAAGGTATGTGGTTACGCTTATGAATACATGTATCAAATTCTGAGTTTAATGAGGTTTCTCGATGAGATTGAGCAAAAGATAAATTGCTTGCTTGTTTATTTACTTCTTGCAAATTATAAAGTTCCTATGAGTATCATGTAAAGTAAATAACAATATTATGAACCTTGGGTTAGAATGATCTTATAATAATTTACTTCTAGCAAATTATAAAGTTCCTACGGCCTTGCTACCACCTAAACCCTATCATTTTCTGCGTTGTTTTTTCAACAATGCCCCTACTTACCCTAGTGCTTCCACCACCACATACATATACATCGGTGGTGGCCACAACACAAGGTTAGACGCCCCCCCATGCTTCCATTACTCCTCTCCACCCACCTTGAACATTCATTGCAATACACTTGCAGTTATGCTCTCCATCCACCATTTCTACCTAATTTCCACCATAGAAACCTAGTTTTCTAGGTTTTCTAACGTAATGCCCTTCATTTCCATGCCCATCATCCACCTTAGAGGAGGGAGGTCACCCTACAACAGCTAGGAGGTGAAGGAGAAGGATCTACTTTGAGCTCCATGGAGTCATATCCCCTTCTTCTCATTTCTTTTATCTTTTCTTTGAGCATGTCTAGCTAAGCCCCTAGTAGTGGGTTGTTTGGGGCTAAAATGTGACTTTAATACCATGTTGGGGGGGATAATTTGTAATGAACATAATTTCATTATATGATGATTGCCTTTGCTTCTATCTCATTTCCCATTATATTACATATGGTTTGTGCTTTTAACATAGATTGTTTGCTTTGTGGTGCTTGATGACACTTAGCTACTAGGGGAAAATGGAATGTATGCAGCAATCTTAGGAATGGCACCTAGATCCCATTAGTGGATCCCTAGATAGCCCCCTTTGTTTATACATACATCTCCCTTCTTCTACAAATGAGTGTGAGATCTAAGTATCCAGTGTAAGTGTGATTGGTGCAATTGCCTAGATCTTCCTAAAGGCTAGATGGCAAGTAACATGAGGTGAAATACCCTCATCTCTACTCACATTCCTACCCTTGGCTCTCAATTTCCCTAATACCACTTACCCTAGAAATCTAGATTTGGAAAATCCTACTAGAATTACACCTAACCCTAGTTCTCCAACTAGTAGTATAGGGTATATTCTAATAGCTCTTTCCGTGTTGTTTGGTTAGGTAATCTAGATTGAATTGTGATAATTGCATTCCATGTTGACCTTCCCCCAACTAATATCAAATCACATTCCCAAACGGCCCACCTATCTAATCCATTGCTTAAAACCTAACTTGTCATCTTAGCTTGTTAATGCTAGTTTAGCTTAATTGCCTTTGTTCACTCTAGATAATTGCTTAGTCTTGTTAATTAGAATTAACCTAGATTCTTGCTTGATTTAGTGTTTAGCTTAGTTTTTAGTTGCTAATTGTCTTGCTAGAGTAGTGTAGATCATCTTGGTATTGTTTAGTTGATTGCTTAATTTAGTCTCTTAGACCTAACTTTCTTAGGATAATTTAGTTTTTGGTAATCTAGTTTTCATATTGCCTTTATCTCCTTGTTTGCTTAGTGTAATCAAACAAACCCACTTTTAAACCCTTCAACCCTAATCTCCGCTTGAGGAACGTATCCAACACAAACCTAGCTCTAGTTCCCCCTCTATCCCTGTGGATCGACCCCCATTACTTGCCTCTCATCTATACTATAACATGACCCCGTGCGTTTACAGGAGCATATTTTAGTGTTGTGAGTGAATCTTGTTTGGGGACTTACAAATTTGAAAGATCACACATGCGTGGAATATTGCACCAAGCTTTCTAGCGCCATTTTCGGGCATAGGGGCGCTCGGCCTAGATAGTTAGTATATCTTATCCTTTCCTACTACCCTCATCATTGATATTCTTTATTCTTTGTTCACTTCTACATATTATCATTCTAACTTGGTTTTTGTTGCTTGTTTATGCATTGTGCGGGTGACAGTTGTGTGTCATACGTGTTCGACTTGTACTGACTTTGTGTTATACAACCCCGAGATAGGTAGAAGGAGGCACCAATGCTGTCGTAACCAACACTAAGAAACCGAGATGGGTGGCCATGAAGCTGAAATACCTTATGCAAATGCTCAATCACCGCAACCCAACTGCCCCCTCCATGAGTATTTCACCCTGGGGAACTATAATGCCCCCATCGCCACCATTGTTGACCAAATGCCAGGTCAACAATTCTCCATTCCACCCACACTTCTTGGACTCCTTCCTACTTACTATGGGATGGAGAATGAGAATCCCAACCGCCATATCGATGCCTTCCTTGAAACTTGTTCCACAATCCACACCCCCACTACCACCGATGACTCCATCCAGAGGACACTCTTCCCATTCTCTTTAAAAGAAAAGGCCAAGGAATGGTACATGACCAAGCCCAATTTGTTGACATGGAATGCGGTGAAGAACGAGTTCCTTAAGAAGTTCTACCCGATCTTGAAGTCGACCCAGATGCGAAGATGCATCACTTCCTTCACGCGGAAAGAGAATGAACCATTTCACGAAGCTTGGGATTGATTTCAAAAGCTCCTCCTTGACTGCCCACATCATGAAGTACCTCTAAAGGGGCTGGTTCAAGCTTTCTACATCGGGCTATTAGAATTGAGACAAAACAATGTTGATTCGTCATGTGGAGGCACCTTCATGGCAAAGACACCTGAGGAATCTTGGCCCTTGTTCGAGCATATTGCTAATAATTATTACCACCGAGCCTCAAGTAAAGGGGGGTAATGTGATTGAAACTACACTCCTCCACCTCCTCCCGTAGTTCCAGCCTGTACTGAAGCCAACCTTGACATGATGAAAATCATGGCGGATATGATGAACATGATGAAGAACCAAGCTGGAGGTTCCTATAGTCAATTCACTTTGGCAATTGATGGTGTAGATGAAGAAGTGCACGCTTTGCATGCTTTTGGAAACCGCAACAACAAAGGCCCAATGTCCAGCACCTATACTCCTAAGTGGAGAAATCATCCAAACTTCTCATGGAAATAACAAAATGAGGAGGGGCAAGGGCAGACAAGACAATACCACGGTCCTAAGAACAACTCCAAATTTGAAGAAGAAGTTCTAGGAAGGCTAAGGAGCCTCGATGAAGTGAATAAAGAGGTGTTCTCTCAAGGACAAAACATTTCCAACCTTGAATAAAGGCTTGATCGAATCTCTCTCTCTCACTTGCCTATTGTGAAGAGGGGAGTCTCCCATCTCAATCCATGGCCTATCCAAACAACGATGATATTTATATGAGCACTACTCAAGGTGCATATGTCCCATCATAATGCCAAGTGCCCCAACTTCAACAGTACAAAGGACCACCACATCCATATGCCCCTCCACCTCACCAACCCCCTTTCAACTACCAATACCCCCCACCACCATCACACACCTATCAACCACCACCTCCACAACAACCTCCCCAACAACCAACTTGCATACTCCAAAATCCTAACCCACCTCATCAAAGACCGCCACCACCTTCATCTTCGCAAGCCCCTCCTTCTTCCCATGAACAAGTGAATATGGCGTCTATCATATGGGGGAGGAAATTTGCTCAAGAGCTTAAAAAAGGGAGGATGAAATGATTAAGGTCTGTGATAAAAATTCAGTGCCAAAAGAGTCTAGTAGAGATCATAAGAGTGCCAAAGAGTTTGTTGCTCAGTTGTTCTTGAAAATACTGAGTGCGTTCAAGAACCCATTGCTCCTGTTGTGTATGAAGAAGCATCCTCAATGGTCCCACCCTTTCTTGGAAGTAATAAAAGTGCTAGAGATTTAGTTTTTCCATCCTTCCGTGCTAAGATCATGTTTGCTGCCCCACATGCCATTAACATGGTAACACCTGATGCAATACCTTGTTGGGAGCCAAAACCTCCCCATGAGATAAGAATCACCATCATACCTCCTTAAGGGCCACAAATTTCTACAAAAACATTTGATGCAATTGGTGAGCAATTCCATGAGGCTTTAGAAGGCCCCTTTCTCCAAGAGAAGAATAGTCGTATCATGAATCTCTTAGAGACCTTGAAGCAAGGAATAGTAGGCATCAAAGCATTCCTTTCATTAGTGAAGGATGTTTGCACGGGGAGGATAAAATTGGTGTTATTTCCACCCAAGGAAATCATCGCAACAAGATTTGTGAACTTCATCTTGGACATTGGTGTCTCGAAAAAAGGAATGATCTGGGAGTCCCTCTTATCACATGCTACATCAATGCATGACCTGTTGAGCACACTCTCCTAGGTCTAGGGATAGGAACAAGAATTGTGTCATTGATCATGTACTTACGGCTCGGCCTAAAGAAAATGGAACCAGTGGATTGTGTCCTTGTATTGGGTGATGGGACTAGGAGAAAACCCCTGGGCATATTACTAAATGAGACAGTGACATTGGATCAAAGGATAAACATCGCATACCTAACTGACTTTCTGATCATGTATTATTGTCCTATTGATGGAAAGGAATACATTATATTGCGGAGACCTTTCTTGTCTACGGTGGGTGCAGATATTAATGTGTGTATAGGCACTTTGACGGTCATGCATAGAAGGAGAAAGTTTGACTTCTTTATTTTCACTGAAGAAGAAAGGTATTGACTGGGTGAAGAATATTTTGGCAACAATCTAGGCTATTATGACCCTCTAGAATAGTGGAGATCAAGTTACTTTTGATCTATGTACACTCCTTGGGATGAAGCCCGTGTCATTAGAACTCTAGAAAGGATAACTGTGGAAGAGAAAGGAGACATTGTGGGTGTCAACACTTAGTGAAGAAAGCAAAAAGCCTGGTTGAAGGCTAAAAATTTAGTGCTAGTGGGAGGCAACCCATGTGGTTTGAGATTCTTGAACCTTGTTGTTTGATCACACTTTCATTTTTTTCCAAGAAACACACACACTATACTTGATAGTTTTTCTATTTGTGAATCATGTTAGTATAGTTACAAGGAAGAAAAGGTGATGCACAAAGGGTCTAGAAAGGAGAAGATCAAAGTTGAAAAGAACATTGCAAAATAGTAGAAAAGCTACAGGAAGGAGTCCAGAATGGTTGTGCTGCTTAGCACGACTATGGTGGTCTTGCCCTGCCCACCTGGTGCTACATTGATCACTCCATCTCTTGGTAGTTGTCTTCTGTGACTCCATGCCCTTTACCCTACTATTCTAAACTTCTATTTCATGTTGAGGACATCATGACTTAAAAGTTTGGGGTGGTAGGGCGATAAGCCCTTCTTTCACTGCATTTTTATCTATGTACCTTGTGCTAAATTTTTGCAAGATGATCAAACAGTTTGACTAACTTTCATACTTGTCCATCCTGACCTTGTGTGTTCCATCCTAACCTTGTGTATCTGCTAGCATTCATGCATGCATGTAGTTCAATTTCATGCATTTTTGTGTAATTTTTCAAAAAAATGCTCTTTTTGCTCCTCCATGTCATGCATTGCATTCTCATGTAGAATTTGGTAATTTTTTTGTGTTTTTAATTAGTATTTTCTGCTTTATGTTTTAATTTTCCTAAAAGTAAGGTTTAGATGTGATTGAATGCAAATTGGCACCATTTTGAATGTTCTTGCCTAAAAGCATGTTTTAACTTAATCTCCACACAAATTGGCACCATTTTGAATGTTCCTGCCTAAAATCATGTTTTAAATTAATATCCACTGTTTGAAATGAAAATGATGATTTTTGACAAATGCATGCCACATTTTTAGAGTTTATTGTTATATGGTCTTGATTGTCGACTTTTTACATGTGCATCACCTCTCTCAAGTTTTTGAATGTTTTGGTTGAATTGTGAATTGAGTAAGCTATGAATGCTTAGAGCATGTGGAATCGCTTGATATAAATGTGAATCTCATGTTGTTCAATCATGTGGTGTGATATCATTTGATGAAGTGTTAGGTTAGTTCTCATGTAGGAAATCTTATGTTGAGGACTACACTAATGACTCCTCTTTGACCTGACTCTTCTTTCACCATCGTCATACCTCTACGCCTCATGAAAGGATGTCTTAGTGCACATATCTAGCCTTGGCCACCTCCAAAAGTTTGGGTGGCCATATCCACATCTCCCCACTTCACTCTATCCACCATATGCCCTACCTACATCAAGGGAAAAAGAAAAGAAAAGAAGAAAACAAAAAGCAAAAAGAAAATAAAAATATGATCGTGTTTAAGAGCATCTAAATAAAGAAAAGTTGAGTGTGTAAAAGAACTCCAAAAGCTTACCACAATCCTTTCTTCCATTTTCATACCCATTGAGCTAGAAAACATCAAATCTAGCTCACTTCACCCTTTTTACAACCATGTGGGTCATTTGGTGTGGTTTGAAGCATAAGATTTAATGCATGAAAGTGAAACAACACTCCTAGTCATCATTGATTAACACCAACATGAAACGGTTTACCTGGAACTACATGAAGGACATATGGAAAGCTTGTGTATTCTATGCTTATATTTGAAGTTTGTATGCTCAGTGCTCATTTCATGATTGTTTTGTGATAGTGGAGAGGAGAGAGGTGGGACACATGCACTTAGTCACTTTTAAGACCATTTAGTCAATAATCATCTTTTGCTATGCATTTGTCATTCTTGTTTATTGAAAGAAAACTGAAGAGAGAGATTAAGTTGGAGCATACCTGAGGACAAGTATGTTTTAAGTTTGGGGTGGTGATGCAGCCCTATTTTAGGGCTTCATCTTGTGCCTTTTTTGTATCTCAATCACATTTAAACATAGTAGAATGCAAGTTAAATTCCCCAATATGCATATTACTGTCAAATGCACTTATGGATGTTCTTTGCATACTTTTCAGGTACTTATACCATGCTTTGGATGGATGAGAGAGAAGGAAGGGGTTCTAAGGTTGCTCCACTCATTGAGGGGTCCAAAGAAGACCCAAAAGCTCCCTCAACCTACCCCTAATGTCCAAGGATCGACATCAATCAAAGAAGTTCATTGACCATGAAGATTCAAGATGATTTTGCTACTAAAGACCACAGCCAGGCTGTGCTACCAAGGAACGACGGTGTTGGTCAATGTTACCTTCACGAAAGTTATTAAGGTTACCTTTTACAAACACATAACCTTAATTCCAGATTAATGCACAAATAACCATCAATTAAGTCCATTAAGCTTCTTCTACATTAAAGCTACCATTTTTACCCTTTTCAATCTATGACAAAGTCATTATGCTTATTTATCATCAATTCGTAGTTCATTATGCTCTAATACTCATATGAATGTTATTTATCATTAATTCTACCCTTTATCCACTAGGAAACCCTAATTTCCACATTAAGGGTATTTAACCATAATTAGGAACTTTAATGCTCAAAATAGCTTAAAATCATCATATCTCAACTTTATTTATGAATTCGAACAATTAAAGCCATAAAGAGTCACAATGACTAATATTAGGGTTTCAAGGCCCATTAAAGGATATTTATGCACATGGAACCCTAAATTAATCCAATTACGTGTAAAGTTCACCCTTATAGATCTTAATGTATCTTTTATAATCAACAGGTTGATTTCAACTTTAATCATCCACATAACTCTTCCCAATTCAATAATCATCAATGATTAAGGTTTTCCATTGATTAAACCCTTAAAGATAGCATCTTTATAAACTTTTTGAATTGAAAGTAAAATTAGGAGTCAATTTCATTTTCATTGCATTCCTTGCATTTTTCTGATCAAGTTTCATATACAACTTATTTTCATCGGAGCTATCAATCTTTTTCTATGATTTTTGCAAGTTAATTACTTTTAAGCCAATAAGAAGATGACACATCGATCAAGCAAAACTTACTTTAGTATCCACGCAATAGTGGTTGATTACATTTCTACCCTTGAACCCTTTTCACAGCTGTCGGGGTAGGGGAGTCTTTTCTCCCTGTCTTCTTCTACCTCGCGCAAAACTCTCCTGCGCAGTCCAGCACAAGCCCACAGTAAACTCCATTGTTGAATCTATGACTTACTGCACCAAGACGCATGGCGATGGCATCCCCACCTCTATCTCTCTTCCTTGAACTCGACGCCTACCGCTATTGCTCCTCGTCTTTCTTGAATGGCTCGGACGGAAGAGCTCTTCTACGGCGAGAAGGGCGGCCTGATCAGGGTACAGGTTGGGGAGATCTTCTGCAATCTGTTGCTCTCATCAACTTGCCTTATCCACGCAGACTCATAGAGGGGTTCTAGGGCTATGCATGTGGTGTGTATCCCCCGCTATATATACAGGTCCTCATATGGCTGTCGAGAAGTCCCAAATTGGGTAAATCGTCTAGAGGCAACGAAACATAGGGAAACCAGGGGTAGATCAACTCGGATTGATCCCCCATATTCTTTGGAAAGTTTTCTGAGTTTGCCTATGCATTCAAGTGCAAGAACTCTACTTTGGAAAACTCTGCTTTTACATTTCCGATTTTCCTTATCTATTCGGAGGTAGGTGATGATATCCTGATCATCGGATCTCGATCCCACGGTCATAATCTCACACAATTCATTTATTTTAGGGATTTTCAAAAATCCATATCTCCTAATCCGTTAATCTTTTTGATCCCAAATTTTGAGGGAAAGTTCTTGATTAATTAATCTATCATCATGCCAAATTTGGGATCATTATCTAAAGCAATCGGGTCCCTTTCTTTAGTTGCAAGTTATTACTCAATTATGTATATTTCTCAACTATTTTCTCTTTCCTTTGCCATTAAATTATTATTATGGGTTCCTTGAACCTCAAGTAACCTTAATGGATTGAAATCCCATCTTGGGAATATCCCTTAGCCTTTTACTTATCTTTTATCTATTTTCTTATTATCTTAATTATTTTCCTTATTCTTTTTAAGGATTCCTCTTTATCTTTCCTTTCCTTTTTCCTCTTTGGCATTCCTTTTAACATTAGGAATCCTTTGGATATGAAAATCCATCAAGGATAACTCAATTATACCTCTTTTCACTTATTTTCCACATTTTATCATTATTTTCAATTTCTTTCTTAATAAAGAAATGTTTAATTGATCTTTTCTTTTCTTATTGCACTCTTTATGCAACTTTGGACTCCTTGGGACCCAAGGAACCCAAGAGGCACGAAGTCCACCTTTGGATTGCATTCTTTTGCCTTCTAGAGATTTCCACATCTTTTCTTTTCTCAAAAACTCAATTATTCATTTATTAATTGAATTTCCTTGTTATTGGGCCCAATAGCCAATAAAGCCCACCACACAATAATCAAGGCTATTGTTAACAAATTGTATCATTATTTGTCCAAATATCTTTAATATGAGAAATTACATTTCTCAGCAATTGAACCCAAAATTGGGGTTGTAACATCCTTCCCCTCTTATAAGAATTTTGTCCTCAAAATTCCATCAAGCAAGCAAACAAACAGGATAATCCTTTCTTATGTCCATCAGGGCTCCCATGTGGCTTCACCCTTTCCATGGTGCTTCCCAAGAACCTTCATAATATCATATTCTTCCATATGAGTTCTTTCTTACCTTGGTATATCGTACCCTCATAGGTGACGCAAGACTTTTCAGCCTCTCAAACAACTGAATAGGTTCAGGGCCCAGCACATGGCTTGGGTACCTCACATAGTGCTCTAAATCGGACTCATGTAACACCTTATACATCATGTTATCCTGAGGGGTAAGGCTAAACACAACCATCTCCACCAATCCATCTCAAATGGACCCATATATCGGGGACTTAGCTTTCTTAGTTGTAGCTCAGAGGGGTCGGATTTTCACATTACATATTCTCCCACAGTGAACTGCATGTTAGTCTGCTTTGCATCAGCTCACGACTGATGTCGTCTCTGGGCTCTCTCTCTTAGCCATTGCACGATCAAAGTGACTTCATCTACACCCACTGTGGTTCTTTTCTGACCTTCGTGAGGCCTCCTTCACCAACATCATCTTAATGAAGTGGTGACCGACACAACCTCCTTCTTGCATTCCAATAAAGGCTATTGTGGTTATCATCACATCTTAAGATCTGTCTCTTTGTATCACCCTGAATGAGCACACATGCTCTCATCAGACCCCCTAGTCTGGATCATACTAACCATTAGTAAGGGGTGATAAACTGTACTAACATCGAGTTCTTCACGCATCTGCTTCCACCTTATGGAAGTGAACTTTTAGGTCCTACTCAAGAACTTTTGAACTCGCATCATGTTGTAGTTGAACCATCTCTCTTTCATAGGTAGTTCAACTGGATCTGTCCCTTGACATTACTCTTTCTTTCTCATGTTATATAGGTAAGGTGATCTACCATAACCCATTTTGCATATTGACCTTCCTTGGTCTAGGGGAGACTCACAACATCCACAGTGATGAACTCCCATTCCCTCTCGAGAACTCTTTATACTTTATATCCATTCATTGGGTTACTAGTGTTCGTCCTTCACCTTAGGACTTGCATGGCCACATGCTACATGCAATTTCATATTAAGCATCCCAAGTACTACTATCACTTACTATCTTTGTAGTATCATGGTGTTTGGTGATCTTAAACCATAATCTCATGTATGTCATGATTCCTCAAGATCGATTCCTCAGAAACCCTAAACCACTCTCATCCGGGTTTTATTACCTTCCTATCCAAAGAAGTGTATCTGAGGTTCTATCCCCATCCTTTTGTTATATCAAGGACTAAACGGGCTAACCAAACAACCATTAACTTGTTTAACGTATCTTGTTACATATGAGTGTTAGCCAAAACACATCTTCTTTCCAAACTTAGGGTTAGCCGAACAACCTCAACTTCTCCTAGTCTCTAGTTAAACTAGGCAGCTATATCCCAACCAGAGCATTCATTACCACTTCATATCCTTAGGTGTTAGGTAATGATGAAGACATACACCTCTAAGTATTCCACTTATCATCTCATCTCAACCTCTAAGTTTGTCCTCATCAAGGAACTCCCTGATCTCATCATCATGGTGATCAAACTCAACCTGGTATAACTTACAAGTTCCACATAGCTTCTGCGGAAAACATCCTTTTTTTCTCCTACTATTTGTAAACCATCCATGTATTGTTTACTCCACTAGGGTATGTTATCATCTTTGTAGAAACATTCCAACTCACATCATCTTTATCCTTGGTGTATGGCATGTGTATTGTCCTATCTCTCACTCCCATAACAAGAGGAAATAAGCATTTGGCTGCAGTCCAAATACAGAGTTCTTCCTATTCCAAGAATAGAGATGGTACATCCCACCTTGCCAGTACACCTTTAAATCTAAATTGAAACGTGCCACATATATCTCTACATCACAAACATCATGATATCAAAATTACTTCCATGGAAAACTGGTCTCAAACTTACTTGGTCCAAGCACGATCCTTGGTCATCTCCTCTAGGTCTTTAGGGTGCCGACACTTTTGGGGTCATCCCTCTTCCCTCATGCATCTAGAGAGTGCCCTACTCATTTTCCCTTTGGGTCCTATGAGTTCATGAAGGTGATCAATCTCCTAACCCATGGCCCTCAGACAATGTTAGTTGTTACCTCCCGACCCTATGGTCATATGCAACTAGGAAATTAGGAAACTCCTACTTCCATAGGTCTTATCCCCTCCTGACCCTAGGATAGACTTAGGATTCTCTTATAGTACATGTTCAACTTAGAACCTTACTCGAGCTTTCATCATCTCTTCCTGCATTCATGACTGACTTTCACCCTTTCAAATAGGTCATGGCAACCTACCTACCTCGGTCAGGCCCCATACCGGTTACCTCCATGGTAACACATCCACATGTACTTAGAGATGGTTATCTATGGGTCTACAGGTTCCTTCTCATACCATGTACTTTTCACTTAGCTTCTCAAGATCCTATGAAACCTCTTTAGGTTACCTCCAAAACCAACAAAATTGTTATACACTCTACAAAAGGGTCCCTCTCCCAGGATGGGAGGAAACTACATCTTGATAACAAAGGTCACAAGCGTCCTTATGTTTAGGTTCTACATCCACATGAGCATGCTTAGCCCTAGCAAGCTACTAAGGTACAAGCGGTCACCTATTAAACCATGCTAGGTCATACTTGTTCTCGTTCCTCAACATTAGATCAACTTAGTTGTGAGGGGTTCATCAAACATACCCTTAACTTAAGGGGTTTCCTTTACCTCTACACATGAGGAGTACCATGCTCGAAACTATAGAGACTCAGATCTCATCATGAGCATCATGTACACCACTTCCCCTCTTAGGCCTAGGAACCTTAGGTTCACTTTTGGGGTGTCCAACTGCATGCTCGACCTCTTAACCATGAATCAAGCATGTCCAAGGTATGTCATGTACTCCCATGATCCTTTTATATGAGCAACACCTCATAGTTGAGTCCTCCTCAAGGACAACCAACTAGGTATAAGGCCTCACAACATGTTACTAAACCTTTCTAGGTCTAAAGAACTCTTCTTCCTATCTCAGAAGGTAAACATCTATACCATAGGCACATAGGTACCAGAAGCCTCATCCTCTCTCTAGGGTTTGGTTCCTCTCAAGGCAACCAAGACATCATCAGCCTTCAGGGATCATGCATGAGGCAACTGCAACCATCCACTCAGGTCACATCATCCTCAACTCCCTACTTTTCCCCATATCTCCGAGTCTAGGCTTTCAACCTTCTTGCATGAGTCCTACTTTCTCTCTCTAGAGCTAACTCCACACCCATCCTTACTATGAGAGGTCCTCTCTCCATGAAGGATCAAGCTCACAAACATCCTCTACATGGGTGAAGCCCATGCTTGAACTTAGGTTTGCTCATAATTATCCATAGCCCCTTATGCTTACCTCATAAGCCATCCATCCTATCCTTCTGGTCTCGGTTATAACTTGCTGATCGTACTACTTATGTACTCTGGGTGCAAGCTATATCCTACTTGCAACAACCCATAAGGTGTCTATAGGTTCTTCTCTAACCTCATCCATGAAGGAGCTATCCTTCACTCAAACATGCACGACCCTTCCCAGGGTTGGGTTGCCAAAGGTACTAGATCATCCAACCTCTCATGGCTCATATGGAAATCCAAAGGCATGTCCATCCAAACACCCAGTCAACCATGGCATCTAACTTACCATGTCATCTCTCTCTCTAACCTCCACTTAGGGTTAGGGTTAACATCATCCTCATAGGATGTGCTAGGTCTCTACTTTTAATCGAGGTCTCCAATTCCAAGACTAACTTTCTCTACTCATCCTTCTGACAAGAAGGTCTATCCTCAGGTCTCTCCTGAGGGCAATGACATCTTATGTCATACGACCTAAGCATGTATCTATTATTTTACGCTTACTCTATTAAGCTTATGTCCATGACATCTTATTTACATGATTTTTATTAATTTGGTGGAGGATTCCTTAATCCTTATCAACCTTACCCATATCTCAAGAGGGTGAGGAGAAGAGAGGAAACCCTAATCCTTAAGGTCCTTAATAGAATTTGATTTGAGAAGGGGTGAACAAGATGAGAGAGTCCTAAAGGTATCTTATTTCGAATCATACCCTAAGACTTTGGCCAGGCATTCACACAGATCCGGGAGTCCTTGTATTCCAACAAGTGGTGCGGAGGAAAATATTGCCAGCCCCCGATCGTGATCCTTTTCTAGACACCTCTGTCTTTCAGAAAATCCTCTAATAACTCCCTTGGGTTCTACAGAATTTGTAAAATTTAATAATTATTAAAGATTAAGTGAGGAACCTTCGCTCTGATACCAATTGTAATGACCCCGCCTCCCGGTAACCCCCAATTAAGGGAGACCAGAAGGTTAGAGCCATTATCCAATAAATAGGATCAACGGTTCGACAAATAATCAATAATAATTAATAAACTTTACCAACTAAATTGAAAATTGGTATAAAATAAAACTTTGCTTACCTTTTAAAAATTGGGATTTCTAAACTTCTAACCATGAAGATATTGATCTAACTAATCCTCCTGTGCACGTTAATCCTCATTTAATTCCACATATGCCACTTTACTGTTTGTTCTTTTCATTGTACCTAAAACACTGACAAACAAAACGTCAGTCAGCAAGAAGCTGGTATGTGGGGGAAACAATAATCGTGCAACTATAATAACAAGTAATTAGCCAATTATCATTTAACGGCCAAGATTACGTTTTAAACCATACTACTCAATCCTTTCCTATCCCCTATCTTTGTGTTGTCCCTACAATGGACTGCGATACTACCTCTCTCTAGGTAGATCCTTATTAAACCCCGCATGATCCTACCTAATAGGTAGATCAATATCTAGGGTTGAGTCGCATGGCACTACCCATAGGTAGTCCAATCTCTGACTCAAAGTGACTTGCTAGACCTACCCCATTGGTAGCCATATACTAAGTCATCCAATGACCTGATGGGCCTACCCCATTGGTAGCCATGTGCTAGGTCAACCCATTAAGCTACAGAGGGAACTAGGATCTGAGCTAGTAGGCACATATCTTATGTGATAGTCATATTCACATTATAATTTGTAGGAATTAAATTCATCCAACAATGAATTCAAGTCACAATGTAAACATCAATCAAATCCTCAGAAAATTAATGTGGGATATTCATAGGCGTAACCACATACTTGTCAGGAAGACTCAGATGCGGGAATAGTCCAAACAAGCAAGTAATCCAGAATCAAGCAAGTACACAGTTCAATCCTGAAATATACATCCAATTCCTTTTTATCAAAAACTATCCAAACCATCTTGCTACTTATGGTTTCTATCCCTTTTTAGTGTTTCATTCCTCTTTTTAGGGTTTACTTTGTAATTAGGGTTTTAATTCCCTTTACTCTTTTTAAACCCTAATTTTCTCATCTATCCTTCACGAAAGTTATTAAGGTTACCTTTTACAAACACATAACCTTAATTCTAGATTAATGCACAAATAACCATCAATTAAGTCCATTAAGCTTCTTCTACATTAAAGCTACCATTTTTACCCTTTTCAATCTATGACAAAGTCATTATGCTTGTTTATCGTCAATTCATAGTTCATTATGCTCTAATACTCATATGAACGTTATTTATCATTAATTATACCCTTTATCCACTAGGAAACCCTAATTTCCACATTAAGGGTATTTAACCACAATTAGGAACTTTAATGCTCGAAATAGCTTAAAATCGTCATATCTCAGCTTTATTTATGAATTCGAGCAATTAAAGCCATTAAGAGTCACAATGACTAATATTAGGGTTTCAAGGCCCGTTAAAGCTTATTTATGCACATGGAACCCTAAATTAATCCAATTACGTGTAAAGTTCACCCTTATAGATCTTAATGTATCTTTTATAATCAACAAGTTGATTTCAACTTTAATCATCCACATAACTCTTCCCAATTCAATAATCATCAATGATTAAGGTTTTCCATTGATTAAACCCTTAAAGATAGCATCTTTATAAACTTTTTGAATTGAAAGTAAAATTAGGAGTCAATTTTATTTTCATTGCATTCCTTGCATTTTTCTGATCAATTTTCATATACAATTTATTTTCATCGGAGCTATCAATCTTTTTCTACGATTTTTGCAAGTTAATTACTTTTAAGCCAATAAGAAGATGACACATCGATCAAGAAAAACTTACTTTAGTATCCACGCAATAGCGGTTGATTACATTTCTACCCTTGAACCCTTTTCACGGCTGCTGGGGTAGGGAAGTCTTTTCTCCCTGTCTTCTTCTACCTCGTGCAGAACTCTCCCGCGCAGTCCAACACAAGCCCGCGGTCAACTCCATTATTGACTCTGTGACTTGCTACACCTGGATGCATGGTGAGGGCATCCCCACCTCCGTCTCTCTTCCCTGAACTCGACGCATGTCTATATTTTGCTTCGTATTGCCTGAATGGCTCGGACGACAGAGCTCTTCTCTGGCAAGAAGGGCGTCCTGGTCAGGGTACAGGTTGGGGAGATCTTCTGCAATATGTTGCTCTCATCAACTTGCCTTATCTATGTGGACTCATATAGGGGTTCTAGGGCAATGCACATGGTGTGTAGCCCCCCCTATATATACAGGTCCTCATATGGTTTTTGAGAAGTCCCAAATTGGGCAAATCGTCTACAGGCAACGAAACACAGGGAAACCAGGGGTAGATCAACTCGGATTGATCCCCCATATTCTTTGGAAAGTTTTCTGAGTTTGCCTATGCATTCAAGTGCAAGAACTCTACTTTGGAAAACTCTGCTTTTATGTTTCCAATTTTCCTTATCTGTTCTGAGGTAGGTGATGATCTCCTGATCATCGGATCTCGATCCCATGGTCATAAGCTCACAAAATTCATTTATTTTAGGGATTTTCAAAAATCCATATCTCCTAATCCGTTAAGCTTTTTGATCCCAAATTTTGAGGGAACGTTATTGATTTCTTAATCTATCATCATGCCAAATTTGGTATCATTATCTAAAGAAATAGGGTCCCTTTATTTAGTTGCAAGTTATTACTCAATTATGTATATTTCTCAACTATTTTCTCTTTCCTTTGCCATTAAATTATTATTATGAGTTCCTTGAACCTCAAGGAACCTTAATGGATCGAAATCCCATCTTGGGAATATCCCTTAGCCTTTTACTTATCTTTTATCTATTTTCTTATTATCTTACTTATTTTCCTTATTCTTTTTAAGGATTCCTCTTTATCTTTCCTTTCCTTTTTCCTCTTTAGCATTCCTTTTAACATTAGAAATCCTTTGGATACGAAAATCCATCAAGGATAACTCAATTATACCTCTTTTCACTTATTTTCCACATTTTATCATTATTTTCAATTTCTTTCTTAATAAAGAAATATTTAATTGATCTTTTCTTTTCTCATTGCACTCTTTATGCAACTTTGGACTCCTTGGGACCCAAGGAACCCAAGAGGCACGAAATCCACCTTTGGATTACATTCTTTTGCCTTCTAGAGATTTCCACATCTTTTCTTTTCTCAAAAACTCAATTATTCATTTATTAATTGAATTTCCTTATTATTGGGCCCAATAGCCAATAAAGCCCACAACACGATCATCAAGGCTATTGTTAACAAATTATATCATTATTTGTCCAAATATCTTTAATATGAGAAATTACATTTCTTAGCAATTTAACCCAAAATTGGGGTTGTAACACAACCTCGCCTCCAACTCACTCACCACCGTCGTGCTTCCCATTACAACTCTCCACCACAGCTGTGCTGCCCAGCACGGCTGTGCTACCAGCCTCCATTGCACCACCTCAACCTGTGATTTTCCACTTTCTTAGAACAACCGTTCCACACCACCACGGTCATTTCTACCCCGACCCACCACGGCCGTGTTGACCAGCACAGACGTGCTACCACCTAAATTCTAGTATTTTCTACACTATTTCCCCAAAAATGCCCCTACTTACCATAGTGCTTCCACCACCTATATATACATGGGTTGTGGCCACAACACTAGGTTAGACCCCCCCATCCCTCTCCACCTACTCTTGAGTATTCATTGCACTCCCCTTGTATTTATGCTCTCCATCCACCATTCCACCTCATTTCCAGCATAGAAACCTAGTTTTCTAGGTTTTCTACCATAATCCCCTTCATTTCCATGCCCATCATCCACCTTGGTGGAGGGAGATCGGCCTACAGCAGCTAGGAGGTGAAGAAGAAGGATCTACTTTGAGCTCCATGGAGTCATATCCCCTTCTTCTCATTTCCTTTATCTTTTCTTTGAGCATGTCTAGATAAGCCCCTGGTGGTGGGCTGTTTGGGGCTTAAATGTGACTTTGATACCATGTTGGGGGGAGAATAATTTGTAATGAACACAATTTCATTCTATGATGATTGCCTTTGTGTCACAGAACCAGAATCCCAGTCTCATGAACCAAACGAATATCAAAGACGACATGCGGAAGCATAAAGCTCAACACACATGAACAGATAACAAGATACAAGCACCAACATAATCTCAACAATCAACAAGATATATTAAGCAACATTATCATATTACATGATTTGAATTACATATTCAAGAGTCACTTTGTACAAGTCTGCTCATGTATACTATGTATAGATCTTACAACAAGTACACCTAGCATAGCTCACCAAGCCCATCAACCTTCTAGCCATCTCTGAACCTAAAAACAACATACGAGAAATGGGTCAACACACGAGGTGTTGAGTATGGGGCCGAAAGATACACATATATATAAGCTTTGCAGAATTTTGAAAAGATTTCAAGATTAAACGAACAAGAATAAACATGTTAATTGTTTAACAAATGTGAAACCATATTTTATGTCATTTCACTCCATTATACCAACAATATCAAACATGTTTAAGGCCTTTGACCATTTTCCTGTCGGAAGGGTCTGTAAGGGTGCTCAAGCTTAGCTAACCCTTTTATACGAGAGGGACCTCAAGGTCGTAACCAAGAGCCCTTTATCAACAATATTATAATGGAGTTCCATATATATATATATATATATATATATATATATATATATATATATATATATATATATATATATATATATATGTATATATATATATATATATATATATATATGTGTGTGTGTGTGTGTGTGTGTGTGTGTGTGTTCAAGTTATAAAACTGACGAGGCAAACATCGAGTAACACATAGCAATACTACATAGCAATATTTGAGAAAATAGACAAACAAGCATACAATATATGTCTTTTCAAGCAAGAAAGTGGTAGTCATATAACTAGATAAGGCCCATACCTAATTCAGATATTCATAACCTAACATATCTTCACCATCTAGCCACATGCCAAACCTGATTAAGAACAAGATTACATATATGCATTAGATTCTCATCATTAACCCTAATTATCTTCATTTTAGGATTTTGGCCAAGATGGGTTCCACATTGCTTATTAGTTCATTAGGTGATCTTATACTGATTTACAGGGCATGATGATGGTGTGGTTCAAGTTTCATGACATTCTGACGTTCCATGCATTATATATGACCTTATCAAGAATTAGGTTACTCATGTACAGTTTAGGCCAAAAGGGCTCTCAATAGGGAAACAAGGTTCACCACCTTCAAGGCAAGGTATCCAAGCAAGAGAGAGTATAGATCAGGAGATTAGTGATACAAGAGGTGTATTAAAAAATAGGTAGATGTCCCCTAGGTCAACACATAGCATTTGAATCATGTAAGGCCATTCATTTACATAATAGGGATACATTGATGTATTTAGGGCCATGTAGAGAAAACATAGACAAAAAGGGATATTGGGGATGGTTCTTATATCATGGAGCACACTAGTCTCTTATTTTAGAATTAATTAATCATTTGTGTCATAATCATTTGTGTCATTAGGGAAGAAGATTCACTTTAGTGGGGCTACTAACATCATTACAACAATTCACAACATGGTCATGTAAGTGCATATAGGATCACTTAAGAGACCTTGGGGTGATTTGGACCCTCGAGCATTTCAAAGATGCACAAAAGATGCTCACATAAAGATTGTGGGTGAACAAGGAAATCGAAGGTTCAATCATTATAAAGATCATGCATTCAACATGGTCAAAGCCGTCAAAAGTTACATATTTAACAAATCATGGGCAACCTAAGGGGTTTCAAGGGTTAAAACTATGCCCAAGTTGTAGGTCTCGTCGAGCTAATTGATTTGGTATATTGGATTATAACTTTTGGCCAAGGGAGATGGAAGTTATGGATTTTAGAACTTTTGATTAGGAACTATAATTATAAAGGAGGACATACCCATGTCATCTATTGACAACCAGCCGTCGTTGGATCGTGGGACCTTGGTGGTCCTCCCTTCATCCAGCGATCAGTCTCCTACCGATCTGGGCCTCCAGTTTTGGGTCGATGCGCTTGCTGGGCTGCTCACCTACCACTTCCTCTCGTCCCTTCCCCTGATTTCTTGGTCGCGCGATCCCCTATTTCCCAAACGGAACAGAGGAGACCTGCAGGGTGGCGCCCAGCCTTTCCAGGGGCCGCTACGCCCATGGCAGACCGCGGAAGAGTGGGTTGGAGGTCGGTGGGGGCTCCGTGATGGTTGGATGGGACTTTGGCGCTGAGGGATCGCGGTTGACTACTGGCGTCTCACCATGGTGGTTGTGGGTGGAAGGAGCAAGAAGGCAGGTGGGAGAAGGAAAGTTGGCGGCACGAGAAGGCTAGGGAAAATGGGAGAAGGGAAAGCCAGGGAGGGGTATATAAGGAGCAAACTAGGGTTTAGATTCCGAGCGATTAAGAGTTTGCCCTTGTTGCCCGATTTGGCTAAGGGCGGCGGACGTGCTTCCCAGTCATGTACTTTTCCCCCAAAGCAGAAGGGGAAGGAGGGGCAAGGAATTGGGCCTCCCAGTTCATTTGGGCCTAGAGTGACTAAAATCGGCCCAAAGCAACATGAAACACATAAAGAGAAAGGCTAAAACATAAAATCTTCAAAACATCATATCTAGAGTTTCATAGGTCCAAAAGTTGTGATTTTGGGGTTGTTAGATTTGTAATCGATAGCTCTATAACAATATATATACTAGGAATCCAAAACGATAGAGTAATGAGGTTCAATATTAGATCTAAGAAGGTGACATGATATAGCATGCTACTTAGTCGAAATTTCTCAAAATAGAGCAACATATCATCAACTTCGTCATCAAGGTGATCAAATTGGGTCTTCATCACACTCTAGTATTGTGATTGAACTCATATTGAGTGATGTGAGCCACTAATAGAGAAATAAAAAGTATAGTAAAGGAGAGAGAAAATCGAGGTTGTCACACTTTGCTTCTATCTCATTTCCCATTATATTGCATGTGGTTTGTGGTTTTAACATAGATTGCTTGCTTTGTGGTGCTTGATGACACTTAACTTCTAGGATAAATTGGAATGTATGTAGAAATCTTAGGAATGGCTCCTAGGTCCAATTCGTGGATCCCTAGCCAGCCCCCTTTGTTCCTACATACATCTACCTTCTTCTACAAGTGAGTGTGATATCTAAGTAGCTAGTGTAAGTGAGATTGGTGTAATTGCCTAGAGATTCCTAAAGGCTAGATGGCAAGTAACATGAGGTGAAATACCCTCATATATACTCCCATTCCTACCCTTGGCTCTCAATTTCCCTAATACCACTTACCATAGAAACCTAGACTTGTCAAGTCCTACTAGAATTACACCTAACCCTAATTCTCCAACTAGTAGTATAGGGTATATTCTAATAACACTTGCCTTGTTGTTTGGTTTGGTAACCTAGATTGAATTGTGATAGTTTCATACCATGTTGACCTTCCCCCAACTAATATCAAATCACATTCCAAAACGGCCCACCTATCCAATCCATTGCTTAAAACCTAACTTGTCAGTTTAGCTTGTTAATGCTAGTTTAGCTTAATTGCCTTTGTTCAATCTAGATAATTGCTTAGTCTTGTTAATTAGGGTTAACCTAGATTCTTGCTTGCACTAGTGTTTATCTTAGTTCTTAGTTTCTAATTGCCTTGCTAGAGTAGTGTAGATCATCTTGCTCTTGTTTATTTGATTAATTAATTTAGTCTCTTAGACCTAACTTGCTTAGGATGATCTAGTTTTTGGTAATCTAGTTTTCATATTGCCTTTATCTGCTTGCTTGCTTAGTGTAATCAAACCAAACCCACTTTTAAACCCTTCAACCCTAATCTCCTCTTTAGGAATGTGGCCAACACAAACCCATCTCTAGTGCCCCCTCTATCCCTGTGGATCGACACTCATTGCTTGCCTCTCATCTATACTATAACATGACCCCGTGCGCTTGCGAGAGCATATTTTAGTGTTGTGAGTGAAACTTATTTGGGGGCTTATAAATTTGAAAGATCACATGTGTGTGGAATACTGCACCATGCATCATGGTCTAACATATCAACTTACATTCAATATCCTATACACATGACTTTTATCATTAGGGTCCAACATATGACCTAAGTGGGATAACCAAATCAAGGGGGTCAAAAGTAAGAATCAAATCAGAATTAAGAGGTTAGGAAATGATACTAAGAGCTATATTGATATTGGGGCATAAGAAAAACAATCAATTCATATAGGTCAAATTAGGTCCTAATGGAGCACATACATCATTATACCATGAATATAGTTGGGCTAAGCCAATTAGGTCAAATCACATCATCATGTTATTGATTCCCATGATCTAATAGGGTTTGAGGCACGAATGGGGTCAAAGCCAAACATATGTATAAGGTGTGACCACTCAGTCAAATAAATGAGGCAAATGCATGCATTAGGTGTCAGATAAATCAACCATATCAAGAAGGCTAGTAGGGACTAATTTAATGTAATGATATGTGACAAGTTACTTCTTTGGGGCTAACACGAAGTCTCAAGTCATTTCACAACATGTTGACACATCAAGCCCAAGATCTTAGCAATAAAGTGCATTTTAGGACATATTTGGTCCATGGATGACAAATGGGTAAGCACAAAGGGTCAAGACCCAATGTTTCAAAAGTGTTCAACAAAATCTACTAATTTGAGGTGTATGAAGTAGATTGAGTAACAAAGACCCAATATTTTCCAATAACATACATTTAGTATGGTCAAATATAGTTAAAGTTTGCATTTATATCAAATGGGTAAAAATGAAAGGTTTTAGGGTCTAGAATTTGGCCCAAAGTGTATATCTTTTCGAGACAATTAAAATGGTATATACATTGATATTATAAGCCAAAGGGTTAGCAAGTTATGCATTTTACAAAGATATGCATCAAAACTATAGGGGAAAATAAGAGGTATTGCATGATTATTTGAGGGTCAATGCATGCCCTTGATCTTTGATCGAGCGGCCGCGTCCTAAGCCTTCACCCAAACTCCCATGTGCAGACCCCTCAGATCATGTGGTGCCTCTTGAGTCACCCTTGACTGGTCATCTTTGACCTGGGTTGCATGGAGCCCACATCATCTCCCACACATCTTCACAGTTGGTCTCGACCCACCTTGGATTGAATGGCTTTGACTCATCCTCCACCTAATGTTGTTGTGCACTGCCGCCATCATCTTCTGCAGTGGTGGGGTGCAGTGGTGGCCATTAGTGGCCCGCGCAACTACCCCAATGTTTGGCACTAGAGAGTCTCTCACCTCTGCCCAGGACCTGTGGTTGCGTCCACGACCACAGCTAGAGGTGGTGCGTCCTTGACACCAAGCTAGGATCTGAAAATAGGGGGGTCCAACTAGGTGTTTTAGGGTCTTCAAGGTAGAAGATAAAGAATAAAAGGGTGCTAAGGGGTGTGAGGGGGGAAGAAAAGAGAAGAAATGAGATGGGGGGATGTTTTTAGGCAAAAATAGGGTTAGATGTCAAAAAGGGGGCTATAATGATGCTATTGGTGGAGCTCAAGTGAGGTAAGTGGCGTCCAGCGCCGCTTTCTCCAGTGGCACATATGAAGGAAGTGGGTGATATGTGAGTTGTTGGATCAAAGCATAATCCAAGACTTCCAATCAAAATCCTAATTGGCTGATAGGGTAAGAGTCGGATAGCCTCCCAAGTGAAAGGGGGTGCCATTCTGTTTAGGCCATGCCAAGATTTGGCCCATTAAGGCTTGAAATCAAATTAAATCAAAGATTAACTAGCAAAGTTCAAATGTCCATGTCTTGTACTATGATTACTCGATTGATGTGATTTTTACATTGTTAGATTCATAATTGAGAGATATATGACATTAAATATATTAGAAGGTAATGATATCTCCTTGATGAGTATCATTTTCACTTTCAAGATAGGTATGTATTAATGGTGATAGTTTAGAATTGTACATTCATGTCATATATAGCAACATGGGTGCAAGGTGACTATGATTAAGCATTAAATTACTAAATTATGTATGAACACAAATTTGGTTATGTGAGTCACTAATAGTGAGAGAAAGAGTATAATAAAAGAGATAGAGAAATTAGGGTTGTCACATTCTTCCCTTCTTGTAAGAAATATCTTCCTCGAAATTTGTCCATGTCATTGTTGAAGGTCAAAGTTTATATTCATCATGTTTAGAAAACCAAACCTAGGTATCGAGGCATATCCCATCATGGGGTGCACGATAGGTTTCCATCCAATTGTGAACCCATCCAGATTCATTGATTTGAGCATTAGTTATCTTATCTTCATAGTCGAGCATCTTTTAAAATTTAGGGTTCCACGTCCCATATCCCTATGGCATTAGGGTTTTCACATTTTCATTCAAGTTCAAGGTGTGTTATGGAGATCCAGGTCATGAATTTCCCAATTAGACATTTTCATTATCATGACTTCCAGTTAACATTACTATTAAACTTGTACTTCATCATTACACTAAATTGCATGCATGTTTAGATTACCCCCAAGATTTTACCAACTATCATCACTTATCCCCAATTAGACTCTTTACTTTTCATTTTGGGTCTAAAGTTAAGCATTGTATTCATGACTATTCAATCTAAGATCATAAGGTATCATTATATTAAGTTCATAATTTCAAATCCACATATTTCATGTATGATAGCATTTCATATTAGGTCTATCTTATGGGAGTGTCTTATTGTTCATATGTCAAATTTTAGACGTAAGTGAGATATTTCTTGTATCAATCATAATTTGAGGAGCAACATTATGATCAATGTTTAGATTTTGTAATTATCTCACTTGTATCTCAAAGGAGCTCCACAAGTTCAAGACACTCAAGCTAAGACCTATTTGTGTCCAAGAAGACATGCTAACCACAACCATATACCCATAAAAAAATGTCTACCCAAACATTAAAAACAAGGGCCACCACTAGATACCTTTACATACAACCACTAAACCAAGTATGAGGTTCATCATGGATATAACACACCATGTACATCATCTTAGGGTCTTGGGACATCTCCCTCACCTATATAGAAAACATCATATATTCAATTTCCTCTTTTCCTAGGGTTAGATATTTAACATAGGGAATTTAGGGTTCAACATTTTCAAGGGAACCACATACTAGGTAACTCAACTCATATACCTAGAGCAGTCTAGATAGGGACTCGTCGTCATGTATTCTGCCATTCATATTTTTCAACATTTTGTATGTTTTGGAGGCCAGGTATCATGACCTTCTCCCGTGGTGTGTCAACTTGCATCAAGAGGTCAACCTTTTCATATGTCTCATACTAGAGTTCCTCCTTTGTAAAGAGATTGAGGCCTATGTTGGTCCTAAACCATATCTCACTATCCATGTCTCAACATCTACATAGCTAGACACAAGCAAACATGTGAACCCACTAGCTATGTTTAGCACATCAACCACATCACATGTACCATACAAGGTGCTAGGTTTAGCTACGGTTGCATGGTCAAACTCATTTCATCAACATTAACATTGACATCAATATCAACATTATTATTACAATCATCACCATCATCACATCATCATCATCAGTAGCAGAATTATCATCATGAACATTATCATCGTCATCTTAGGACTTCTAGGCTACTTACTAGCCTAACCTTTATCATAGCTCTAGACAACTCTAGAGACTATATCTATCATCTAAACACTCACATCTAGATTGATGTTACATCTCTTTCTCTGTGTGTGGTAACATTTTTCATATGTACATATAAAAATACTTGAAATAGATTTTCTCCAACGTTGAAACATGTGATAGAAAACCACCATACTCCTTTTGAATAAAACCAAAATGTGTTACCACACTCATTAGGTAGTCTAGAATCATGACACCTAGAGACAAGCAAGAGCATTGTTACGATCCCACCTCCCGATAACCCCCAATTAAGGGAGACCGAGAGGTCGAAGCCGCACCCATAACTTTCGGATCAAAGGCTCGACAATTAACCAAGAATAATTATCAAAGTTTAACATACTAAACGGGAAAACTGTAAGAAAATAAACTTTTGCATACCTTTTTGAAAACTTGGATCTCTAAACTTCTATCCACTTATGGATTTTAATCTAGCTAATCCTCCTTGTATTTTACTTCATGTATTTCACAATATGACGATTTACTGTTTGTCCTTTTGGCTTGTACCTAAAACGCTGACAAAAAAAATGTCGATCAGCCGAAGCCGGTATGTGGGGGAAACAATAATTATGTAGATACATTAATAATGTAATCATTCAATTAATCATTTAACAACCAAGATTACATTTTAGATATAACTCCGCGATCCAAGAGTACCCTATCCTCTATGTTGTCCCCATTAAACCCTTCATGATCCACCTATAAGTGAACCAATTTCTAGGGTTGAGTCACATGGCACTACTCGTAAGTAGCCCACTCCTTAACTCATGGCAGGCTAATGAGTCTCATGGCACTACACGTAGGTAGCCTAGTTTCTAACTCTCAGTAACCTAGACCTTGCTCTAGGATTACCCCTTTCTTCTTAGACTTTTCAAAGCAATAGAGGTGGACCCGGATCTATCTAGTTATATATGCACATTTATTGTGATAATCATAGTCACTTTATAGTTGCATGAAATAAATAAACATCCAACAGTTATTTCAAGAAACCGATTAAAACTTCGGGAATCGCCGTGAAACTAGAGTGATTATTCATAAGCGTAACCACATACATGTATTTGCAGATTTGGATACAGAATTAACTTTGTAGAGAGAGAAAATCCAAACAATCAAGCAAATTGCATAGAAACCCTGAAATAAACATTCCAACTTCATTTTATCAAAATTTATTCAATATCATCATATTCTTTAGGGTTTCTATTCCAATTTTAGGGTTTCCTTGGAAATTAGGGTTTTGCCTCCATTCTTAGTTATTAAGAACCCTAATTCATCAAACATTTAAATTCCCTCATTTTAATATTCCTAATAGTCTTAGGGTCATCATTTAGGAATGTACTTCCTTAATCCGAAATATCATGGTTTTCCTCTTCTTTTACCTCAATTAGGGTTCCCATATGTATTATTCTTCATTTATGGGTTAAAACCCTAAAACTACCAATTTTGTATACAAAACGGATGAAAACTCTATATTATTAATCAACAGGTTAATATCTTTCAAATTAACCTATTAGTCTTCAAAGATGTATCCTTTATATTCAATTTAGAGTTTCTAAGGTTTCCTACAAAACCCTAACCATCTCAATTGTCTTCATTAATAATTATCTAATCCAAACTATGTTCAAGAATCATTATATTATAGTTGAAGCCTACTAGAAGGGGGGAATAGAGTTTTAAACAATTTTAAACAATTATTTAACTCAAACAACCAATCACAAAAATATTGGACAAGGGGACAAGGATTTAGAGTGGTTCCTACCTTAGCAAATACTAAGGCAGTCAGTCCACTACCCGGTTGCTTACCCAACTGGGATTTGGAAAGAATTTAATTTTATTACCTCGCAAGGACTTTACATAAAATTACAATTCTCTCCCTAAACCCTTCAAGCAGCCTTCACCTCGAAGTAATCGCACCAACCTTGAAGCAGCCTTCACCTAGAAGCAATTGCACCAACCTTGAAGCAGCCTTCCTCCTGAAGTAGCTTCCCGTTGCAATAACCTTCTTGAAGTAGCTTCCCGTTGGGATAGCCTTCTTGAAGTAGCTTGAAGTCCACCTTCTCCTCCGAGAAGAACCTTCTCCAATCCGCAGCCTCCAACCCTAGGAGTAGCAAGGAGAAAACAAAAGATACAAAGGAACAAGAAAGAAAACAGAAATTACAATACCACTTGTAGCTCAAGGCTTGATTTCCTATATCAAGCGTTTTGATCTCCTAACCAATGTATGTAGAAGTGTAAGTGTTGTGGATAGGAGATACTAGCCTATAGGACACGAAGTTGGAGCAATGGGAATGAATAGCCAATGTAGGAATTGCTCTATTGCTCGAAACAGATTGCCAATGAGTATTCAATCTCAAGTGTAGCACATGTGTAGCTTGGGTGTGTTTAGGTGTCCTAAGGCATGTCCTATTTATAGGAATGACCTACAAGTGCTTAAGGACATTCTAGACACTTTCTAGGGGGTTCTTAGTGATCAACTAGCCGTTATGTGTCCACTAATTGCATTTGCAACGGCTAATTAATTGACCCTGAAAAGTGCAGACAGAACTTTTCTCGATCGAAAATTTGTCGACCGAGAGTCCTTCTCGGTCGAAGATTTGTCGACCGAGGGACCTCCTGGAGCAAGTGTTTACAACGTTCATTTCCAACTCCCAACCACTTTGTCTGCTGGGTCTAACGGCTACTAGGGTCTATTCTCGATCGAAGATTTTGACGACCGAGAGTTTCTCGGTCGAAGATTTGTCGACCGATATTTTCTCGATCGACGATTTGTCGACCGAGAATATTACTGACTCAATGTATTCATTTACTAAGTGTGTGTATCAATGTGCAATTGTGATACTATCTTGGGGAATGGCCTATCTAAGTGTTGTGAGTGGATAGGGAAGATCTAAACGCTTGATTTACATGATATCTAATTACTTGTACATTATATACTTGTACAAGCATTTACATCTGATTACAATCATGAAAATAAAGCGATTTTATCAAATTGTTTCTTCCAAGTCTTTGTTATCCACCACCTTATATGCTTGTTCCTGAAATACTCAAATAGCACGTTAAAACCACAAGAATGAAATGTTTGTCATTATCAAAACAAAAGGGATTATGCTAATGTCAATTTAGCCAACAATCTCCCCCTTTTTGAAGATGACAAACATTTCCTAAATATAAAATAAAGAAATATAAATCATGTGAGTTTCATACCTGAAGATTACCTTTTGTAGCCATTCTTGTTTTGCAAGTGGATGTTGGCCGAGATATTATGAAACTCATATTTTTATTTTATGTTTTTTATTTTATATTATTTCTCCCCCTTTGTCATTTCAAAAAGATATCCAATATAATAGATTTTATTTCTCCCCCTTAATTTTATGCTATGATCCCCCTTAAAGAGATATTCAATTAGAAAACAAGGGATTAAAGCAAAGCAATGATTGTTAAATTTAGCCATAATTTATTTCTCACTCATTTGCAATGTATGTTAAGTCTTGAAATGATATGAGTTCCTTTTAGGTTCATGGCATTTGTGTATTGATTTCTTATCCATTTTACAAGGGATGTTAAGCCCTAAAAATTAAATGAGAATTCTTTAATCTTCATAATCAAGAGTAAAAATACTAAGGTCGTAACAAGCTTCAAATGATGTTTACAATGTTTTTCTAAGCTTCTTAATCAATTAAACCAATTTGTTGTTATGAGCTCCCCCTTAATCTTACAATTTAAGCAGTTTGATGCTTCTAAGGTCACAAATGATTTTAAATTTTGATTTTGACCTTTGTCAAAAGTATACTAAGATTAAGTGCAATAAAATGATGTCCAAATAAGCATTTTGTCAAAGCTTATTTTAGGTCGCCCTTGACTACGACCATGGCGCCCCTTGGTCAATTTTAATTTTAACCAAGAGGCAAATTCTGCAGATTTTCAAGATAAGCATTCATATGTGAAGTATAATTTCTGCAGATAGCTATAATTATCAATTTTGAAGCACATTAAGATATACCTATTATGAAGACTTAATATGAGCATCATAGTGAAATCTTTGACCTTGATTTTTCTAGAATGCGTGTTTTACATTCATTGTAAAAGATGTTTCATATGCTTTGCTATGGGTACATAAATATCAAATCCCATTTCTTCTTATACCCTTAATATAAGATCCTTTAGAAACATATATTTTGAAAGCAAGATTAATATCTTAAAGTCAAGATTTTTGCTTTTGATTTCTTAGAACAAGCAAATAGATAAAAACATTAATATTTTGTTCTAAGAGGCACCGTTTGGCTTGTCATAGCAACATTATCATTACAAGCTGTGTCCACAAGCATTATCTATTATGTCAAGATGCTTTTATGCTAATGACATTTGCAATTTTCTGAATCACAATGATCATTCATGGTTTGTATATATGAATCAAAGCTTATTTTAAACCAATGAAACATAATGATCATGATGAAGCATATCTATGATAAAACAGTAATTTCCTTGGTTAAGCCAATCATGATTTTTCAGTTTTAAATCCAACCATTGAGAGTAAACCAAAATAGTCTCATATAAGTTTTCAATTTTAAGACAAAATTTTATAACTGATCATGCCGAAGAAACTTTTCAAACAATGAATAAGGTTTGTTCAAGATTAGTCTTCTCACAGCACTTTTGCAATATGTTTAAGGATTTTCTACTCATAATGTCATATAATGTAAACAATCAATATGTCTTGCTACAAAAATTGTCTTCCAAGATTTTATTCTTGATTTGCATGTTAATTCAATCATCAATAACAATTTGATAGCAAACTAGGTTGATTGAAAAACAATTTCAGAAGATTTATGTCAGACTTGACAACAGAAGCCTGCTCGGTCGACCATTTCTCGACCGATAGATTCCTCGGTCGACAGCGTCTCGACCGAGAAAGGTTCTGTGTTGTTTCAAACCTGTTTTCAAATATTGTTTATAATTAAAAGCAAAAGTATGAAAGTTAAAGCTCGATTTAGTTGAGATATTTAAATATCAAAGCAACATTTAGGTTAAATCTCAACTAATCATATACATTTTGTGAATCCAAACTAATCAAGTAGTTTAAGATGTATATTTGGAAATTTAATTTCTTGGATTAACTTGGTGTCCTATTATGTTAAGTTGAGATAGACATAGAGATATACCACTTAGAGTCTTTGGTCATATCTCAACTTAATTTTATCCATTTAGTTTGGGGGTTTTGGAACCCATACTAACTCAACATTCTTTTTCTTGTATGGGCATGAAAAAGAGTAATGTCCAAGACGTGAGCAATAATGGCAACATATAGAATCAACCTCAAGTCTTTTTCTATGGTTTTGTTCTAGGTTGTTCTTTGGTACAAATGTAGCTTGATGTGCTCGTGTCTTTCTCCAACTAGGTTGTTGATGAGATTTCCCTTTGGGCTTATAACCTAGTCCTCTTCTCCCAATTTGATGATAGGAATTATCCAATATTCTATCAAGGATTCCATTGTTGCTTAACCTACTAACTTCTTGTTGCAACTTAGCGATCTCATCCATTCTTTTCTTAATATCTAGTTTTGCTTGATCTAGATTAGATGATAAAGAATTCCTTTCTTTCACTATATTATCATAATCTAGATGTGTACACAAAACAGGTTGTTTTTGAAAATCATTTAACTTTGCAAGTAATTCAACCTTTTCTTGATATAGAAGATCATAATTTGTTTCTAGAGTAAAAATCTTCACATCACTACTACTTAGAGATGATTTCAAAGTACGATTTTCAGAAACAATGCTATCTTTTTCAAAACCTAGATTATTCAATTTAGCATATAAATCTTCATTTTCGGATGTAAGAGCAAGAAGTCTAGCATTTAACTCATCGTTTGTTTTACTAGATTTCTTTAATTTCTTCTTGCACTCAATATACTTATTGTGTGTTTCTTCAAGACTAGAAATTAGCTCTTCTTTTGATAAATCAAGAAGGCTTACCTCTTCTTCTTCTTCTTCATTGGTTGTAGCAATGAGACAATTTTTGTGGACCTCTTTCTTCTTTTCTCTCCATGGACAACCGATTGTTGTATGGTTTGTTCCTAAACACCAATTGCAGCTTGTTGAAAGTTGGTCCAAGTTGCTCCTTTGCCTGCGGTTGTAGTCACCTCCACCCTTCATTCTTCAAGACCTGGTTAGGGTTCCTTGAAGCCTGCTCTGATACCAATTGAAGCCTACTAGAAGGGGGGGAATAGAGTTTTAAACAATTTTAAACAATTATTTAACTCAAACAACCAATCACAAAAATATTGGACAAGGGGACAAGGATTTAGAGTGGTTCCTACCTTAGCAAATACTAAGGCAGTCAGTCCACTACCCAGTTGCTTACCCAACCGGGATTTGGAAAGAATTTAATTTTATTACCTCACAAGGACTTTACATAAAATTACAATTGTCTCCCTAAACCCTTCAAGCAGCCTTCACCTCGAAGTAATCGCACCAACCTTGAAGCAGCCTTCACCTAGAAGCAATTGCACCAACCTTGAAGCAGCCTTCCTCCTGAAGTAGCTTCCCGTTGCAATAACCTTCTTGAAGTAGCTTCCCGTTGCGATAGCCTTCTTGAAGTATCTTGAAGTCCACCTTCTCCTCCGAGAAGAACCTTCTCCAATCCGCAGCCTCCAACCCTAGGAGTAGCAAGGAGAAAACAAAAGGTACAAAGGAACAAGAAAGAAAACAGAAATTACTATACCACTTGTAGCTCAAGGCTTGATTTCCTATATCAAGCGTTTTGATCTCCTAACCAATGTATGTAGAAGTGTAAGTGTTGTGGATAGGAGATACTAGCCTATAGGACACGAAGTTGGAGCAATGGGAATGAATAGCCAATGTAGGAATTGCTCTATTGCTCGAAACAGATTGCCAATGAGTATTCAATCTCAAGTGTAGCACATGTGTAGCTTGGGTGTGTTTAGGTGTCCTAAGGCATGTCCTATTTATAGGAATGACCTACAAGTGCTTAAGGACATTCTAGACACTTTCTAGGGGGTTCTTAGTGCTCAACTAGCCGTTATGTGTCCACTAATTGCATTTGCAACGGCTAATTAATTGACCCTGAAAAGTGCAGACAGAACTTTTCTCGATCGACAATTTGTCGACCGAGAGTCCTTCTCGGTCGAAGATTTGTCGACCGAGGGACCTCCTGGAGCAAGTGTTTACAACGTTCATTTCCAACTCCCAACCACTTTGTCTGCTGGGTCTAACGGCTACTAGGGTCTATTCTCGATCGAAGATTTTGACGACCGAGAGTTTCTCGGTTGAAGATTTGTCGACCGATATTTTCTCGATCGACGATTTGTCGACCGAGAATATTACTGACTCAATGTATTCATTTACTAAGTGTGTGTATCAATGTGCTATTGTGATACTATCTTGGGGAATGGCCTATCTAAGTGTTGTGAGTGGATAGGGAAGATCTAAATGCTTGATTTACATGATATCTAATTACTTGTACATTATATACTTGTACAAGCATTTACATCTGATTACAATCATGAAAATAAAGTGATTTTATCAAATTGTTTCTTCCAAGTCTTTGTTATCCACCACCTTATATGCTTGTTCCTGAAATACTCAAATAGCACGTTAAAACCACAAGAATGAAATGTTTGTCATTATCAAAACAAAAGGGATTATGCTAATGTCAATTTAGCCAACAATAGTTGTATTCTTGCATTATCAGATTATGACCACTAAAACTCATATTTATCCAAAATAGGGTTTTTGGTCCATTAAACCATGTTCATGATCATAAAACCCTAAAAGAAAAATATGAATCATCCTTTTATGATTTTACCATTCCTTTTACTCTTAACATGTTAATATTCGTTCAAACATTCATAAAACATCATTATATCCAATTATCATCAATTCTAAGGGTTTTCCATTAATTAAACCATTAAAGATGATAACTTTATACACTTTTCAAATTACAAGAATATTTAGGTCTCAATTATATTTTTGTTGCACTCCTTGCATTTTTCTAATCAATTTTGATATATTACTTGTCTAATTCTGAGCATCCTAGCCATTGCTATAATATTCTAAAGTTAAACATTTTATTAGCCAATTAGGCACTGCCACGTCTGTAAGATATTTGTTTCTTATTAATTGGCTCAGGATCAACGAAAAGACTTACTTGTCCCTGGCTCTTAAACAACATGAGAGGGGCATAGGCGTCCTTTGACTCTAAATCATCTTCCTCCTCGTGCTCCGTTAGGTGCCCGATCAGCGGCCAATTGATCGGCAACATCACCGCACTTGCAATGTAAGCAATCGATGTTGTTGTGGACGACTGAGACGACCGCTCTTCTTCACGCAGAGGGTGCTTCCACCCATGCTGCACGGGTGCAGCCATCCTCACGCCGCTGCTGGCACCTACACTCCCGCTCCAGCCGCTCGATGGTGAGGCACGGTGCCTCTTCCTAGGTGACGTTGATGTGACCCCCTGCTAGTCTCCTCCTCGCTCGTCCCTTCGGTTTCATCGTTGCAGACAAAAGGGTAGCTTCTGCTACCTGCACCGTCCGCAGCACTGGACGCTGTGTGTGGTACCATCGAAGGCACCTCGGTGGTGCTCTCCCTTCCCTTGCCTCACATCTCTGGGTCTGCCGCCTCCTCCAGCAACCTTCATGGTGACCTAGACATCCAACTCACCACCCCTGCCTTCCTCTTTCAGTAGGCTTTGGTGGAGTTGCTTGCAGGTCATGCATGATGGATGACCCTCCTCCAGGTTAAACATGGCATTGAGGACGATGGAGAAGGTCCACCCACATCCGTCCCTGCTTGCCGCTGAGCTATGTCGTACCTATGTTGCAGGTTTATTCGATGTGACTCCACGTCGAAGGAACTAGGGGAAAGGGTCTTCACGGAACATGGATCCTTCGTTGGGTTTCATCTTGGACCACTATGGATAGGGCCGTGTATTTTGGTGGCAAGTGGCTGACCTGAGGTTCCCCTATATATACATACCTAAGGAAACCCTAGGGGTCATCCTTGAAGAGACGAAGAGAGGCCTCAAAGCCTAGACCCTTTCACTCTTGGTTGCGAGACACACATACATTTTCGTATTTCGTGATTTACTAAAAAGTAAGGGCATTAATCATCATGCCTTATTCTCTAAAAGCATGTCCATGTATATAGATTCCAGAAAACCCATTAGATATTCCCTATTCTTTTTATTTTGGAATTGGCAACCCAAAAATATCTCTACGGCACACATTGGATAATTTATTTCTCAAATAGATTATAGCAACATATCAATCTTTTCCCATATTCCAATTGTGGGGTTCCACGGAATATCTTTTCATATCCTGAAACTTGCTCCTTTTAAATAATGTTATTATCTTATAGAATCTCCTTGTTTGGTGTCACAACCATTAAGTTTCAAATCTTGGCTATGTAATTACTCTTTTAATTATATCATCACACCATGCATCTTATTTTCCACATTTTCCTTTTCTCAAATATTCACTCATTCACTTACTAATTGAATTTCTTTGTTATTTGGGCCCAATAGCCAATAAAGCCCACAAAACAATCGTCAAGGCTATTGTAAACGAAATCCATGTCTTCAAAACAAATTATATCATTATATGTTCAATTATCCTTAATATGAGAAATTGCATTTCTCACCAATTGAACCCAAAAAATTGGGGTTGTAACATCCTTCCCCTCTTATAGGAATTTTGTCCCCAAAATTCAGACAAGCAAACAAACAATTTAGGATAAGACTTTTCCATGTCCATCATTGGCCCCTATGTGGCTTTACCCTACCCATGGCACTTACAAAGAACCTTTATCATCACTTATTCTTTTCTCTGAGTTCTTTCACCCTGACGTCTATAAACCGCACAGGTGACTCAGGTCATTTCAGCCTCCCTTGGGGCTCACTAGGTTCATTGCTCAGCACATGGTCGGGCACCTCACATAGTGCTCTAAATTGGACACATGGAACTCCTCACACATTACTTTATTCTGAGGGGTAAGGTCAAAACCTAACCATCTCCACCCATCCATCTCTAATGGACCCATGTATCGGGGATTCAGCTTTCTCAGCAGCAGCTCAGAGGGGGCGGTTTCTCACATTATATTCTCCCACAGTGCACTGCATGTTAGTCTACTTTGCATCTGCTCACGACTCTCGTCGTCTCTAGGCTCCTTTCAGCCTTTGCATGATTAAAGCAAATTTCGTCTTCATGCACTGTGGTCCTTTTCTAATCATCATGTGGTCCTTTCACCAACATCACCTTACTAAAGTGGTGACCGACACAACCTCCCTTACAGAGCTTCTTAGAATCCTGATACTGGCAATGGTGGTTATCTTCACATCTTTCATAGGACAAGAATTGTCTCTAGCTATCACCCTGAATGAGCACATATGCTCTCATCAGACCCTTTAGTCTGGATATACTAACCATTAGTTAGGGGTGATGAACTAACATCGAGTCCTTCATGTACCCATTTCCACCTTTTGGAAGGGAACCTTTAGGTAAAACTCAAGAATCCTTGAACTCTCTTCATGGTGTAGTTGAACCATCTCTCTCATGGGTAGTTCAACCAGATCTGTCCCTTGGCAGAACTATTTCTTTCTCATGTCATCTAGGTAAGGCAATCTACCATAACCCATATTGCATCTCGACCTTCCTTGGTCTAGGGGAGAGCTATCACAACATCCATAGTGATGAACTCCCATTCCCTCTCAGGGAGTCTTTTATCCTCTATATCGATACACTGGGTTACTGGGGTTCATCCTTTACCTCCTGGCTTGCGTGGCCATATACCACATGCAACTTCATCTTAGGTATCCAAAGTATTACTGTATGGTGATATTAAAATCATGATCTCCTGTATGTCATGATTCCTCAAGATTGATTCCTCAAAAAACCCTAAACTACTCTAGTCGGGGTTTCATCACCTTCTTTTCCAAAGAAGTGCATATGAGGTTCTACCACCATCCTTTCATTGCATCAAGGCTAGACTGGCTAACCAAACAACCCTTAACTTTTCAAGGTATCTTGTTACATCTTAGTGTTATCCAAACACCTCTCCTTTTCAAACTTAGGGTTAGCCAAACAACCTCTTCTAGCTTCTAGTCAAACAAGTCAGATGTATCTCAACCAGAGCATCCATTACCACTTCACATCCTTAGGTATTATGTAACGTTGAAGACATACACTCCCATGTATTTCACTTATCATCTCGAACTCGAATTCTAAGTCTATCTTTATTGAGAACACTTTGAGCCCATCTTCTTGGTGATCAAACTCAACCTTGTATGACTCATATCTCATGATAAAAACATCTTCATAAGGTGACGACCTCATTCCTCCTAGTGTTTGGAAACCATCCATGTATCATTCACTTTACCAGGGTAGGTTATCTTCTCTGTCCTCATACCTTGAAGCAACGTTCCAACTCACATCATCTTTTATCCTTAGTGTATGGCATGCGTACTGTCCTATCTCTCACTCCCATAACAAGAGGAAATAAGCATTTAGCGGTCGTCCCAAATACAAAGTTCTTCCTGTTCTACGAGTAGAGACAATACATCCCACCTTGCAAGTACACCTTCAAACCTAAGTTGAAACATGCAACTTATGTCTCTACATCACAATCATTTGATATCAAAGTTACTTCCATGGAAAACTAGTCTTGAACCTACTGAGGTTTACACACATCCTGTGGTCATGTCCTCTAGGTCTATAGGGTGCCGACACTTTTAGGGTCATCCCTCTTCCCTCATGCATCAAGAGAGTGCCCTACTCATCTGCCCTTTGGGTCCCATGAGTTCATGAAGGTGATCAATCTCCTAACCCATGGCCCTCAGACAATGATAGTTGTTACCTCCCGACCCCATGGTCATGTGCAACTTAGGGAATTAGGAAACTCCTACTTCCATCGGTCTTATCCCTACCTGACCCTAGGATAGACTTAGGATTCTATCATAGTACATGTCCAACTTAGAACCTTACCCAAGCCTTCATCATCTCTCTTTCTGCATTCATGGGCTGACTTTTATCCGTTCATGGCAACATGCCTATCCTGGTCAAGCCCCATATCGGTTACCTCCATGGTAACACATCCACGTGCACTGAGAGATGGATATCTATGGGTCTACAGGTTCATTCTCATACCACGTACTTTTTCACTTAGCTTCTCAAGATCCTATGAGACCTTTAACCAACAAAACTGATGCACACCCTACCAAAGGGGTCCCTCTCCCAGGATGGGCAGAAAACTATCTCTTGTCAACAAGGTCACAAAAGCTTTTAGGTCTAGGGTTTACATCCACATGAGCCTACTTAACCCTAGCAAGTTATTAAGGCACAGCAGATCACCTACCGAACCATGCTAGATCATACTTGTCCTCTTTCCTCCATGCCGGATCAAGATCATACCTTCCTTTATCATCAACCTAGTTGTGGGGGGGTTTCATCAAACACACCTTAAACTTAAGGGGTTTCCTTTTTCCTCTAAACATGAGGAGTACCATGCTCGAAACTGTAGAAACTCAATTCTCGTCATGAGCATTAGGTACACCACTTCCCCTCTTAGGCCTAGCAACCCTAGGTTCACTTGTAGGTGTCCAACTGCATGCCCTATCTCTTAACCACGAACCAAGCATGCACAGGGCATGACATGCACTTCCTGTCATCCTTCAACTCAAGCAACACTTAGAGTTGGGTCCTCCAACAAGGTACAAGGCCTCATAACCTATTTCTATACCTCTCCAGGTCTAAGGAACTCTTCTTCTCATCTATACCATAGGTACAGAGGTACCAGCAGACTCATCCTCTCTCTAGGGTTTGGTTCCTCCAATGACAACCAAGACATCAGCAACCTCTAGGGATCAAGCATGTGGCGACCACTATCATCCTCAACTCCCTACATATCTCAGAGTTTAGGATTCCAACCTTCTTTCTTGGTTCCTGCTCTCTCTTTCTAGAGCTAACCCTACAACCAACCTCACCATTAGAGGTCCTATCTTCGTGAAGGGTCAACCTCAAAAGCATGCCCCTACCTGGATGAAGCCTATGTTCAACTTATGTTTTGCTCAAGGTTATCTATAGTTCTTTATGCTTATTTCATAAGCCGTCCATCATGATTCCTTAACCAGGGTTTCATCCTACTACTGACGTGCTCTGGGTTCAAGCCATACCCTACTTGCACAAGCCCATAGGGTTTCTGAGGTCCTTCGCTAACATCATCATCTAAGGAGATATCCTTTACCCTAACATGCACGATCCTTCCCAAGGTTTGGTTTCCAAAGGTTCTAGGTCACCCATGGATCATATGGCATCCCAAATGCATAACCTATCCAAACACCTGGTCCAACTCATCTCTCTCTAACCATCACTTAGGGTTAGGGTTAGCATCATCCTCAGAGGATGTTCCAGGTTTCTACTTGCAATGGAGATTTCTATCTCCAAGACTGACTTATCCTCCAGACAAGAAGGTCTAGCCTCAGGTCTCTTCTGAGGACATGACAACTTATGTCATACGACCTAAGCATGTATCTATTATTTAATTTGTGCTTAATCTACTAAGCTTATGTCCATGATATTTTATTTACATGTTTTGCATTAATTTGGTGGAGGATTCCTTAAACCTTATTAACCTTACCCATACCTCAAGAGGGTGAGGAGAAGAAAGAAAACCCTAATCCTTTAGGTCCTTATCAGAATTTTGTGATGAGAAGGGATGCATAAGATGAGAAAGTCCTAAAGGTATCTTATTTCGATTCATACCCTAAGACTTTGGCCAGGCAGTCACATGGATCTGGGAGTCCTTGTATTCTGACTAGCAGTGCGGAGGAAAATATTGCCAGCCCCCGGTCATGATCCTTTTCTAGACACCTCTGTCTTTCGGATAATCCTCTAATAACTCCCTTGGGTTCTATGGAGTTTGTAAAATTTAATAATTATTAATGGTTAAGTGAGGAACCTACGCTCTGATACCAAATGTTACAACCCCACCTCCCGATAACCCCCAATTAAGGGAGACCGAGAGGTCGAAGCCGCACCCATAACTTCCGAATCAAAGGCTCGACAATTAACCAAGAATAATTATCAAATTTTAACATACGAAATGGGAAAACTGTAAGAAAATAAAATTTTGCATACCTTTTTGAAAACTTGGATCTCTAAACTTCTATCCACTTATGGATTTTAATCTAGATAATCCTCCTTGTATTTTACTTCATGTATTTCACAATATGATGATTTACTGTTTGTCCTTTTGGCTTGTACCTAAAACGCCGACAAACAAAACATCGGTCAGCCGAAGCCGGTATGTGGGGGAAACAATAATTATGTAGATACATTAATAATGTAATCATTCAATTAATAATTTAACAACCAAGATTACATTTTAGATATAACTCTGCGATCCAAGAGTACCCTATACTCTATGTTGTCCCCATTAAACCCTTCATGATCCACCTATAAGTGAACCAATTTCTAGGGTTGAGTCACATGGCACTACTCGTTAGTAGCCCACTCCTTAACTCATGGCAGGCTAATGAGTCTCATGGCACTACACGTAGGTAGCCTAGTTTCTAACTTTCGGTAACCTAGACCTTGCTCTAGGATTACCCCTTTCTTCTTAGCCGTTTCAAAGCAATAGAGGTGGACCCGGATCTATCTAGTTATATACGCACATTTATTGTGATAATCATAGTCACTTTATAGTTGCATGAAATAAATAAACATCCAACAGTTATTTCAAGCAACCGATTAAAACTTCGGGAATCGTCGTGAAACTAGAGTGATTATTCATAAGCATAACCACATACCTGTATTTGCATATTTGGATACAGAATTAACTTTGTAGAGAGAGAAAATCCAACCAATCAAGCAAATTGCACAGAAACCCTGAAATAAACTTTCCAACTTCATTTTATCAAAATTTATTCAATATCATCATATTCTTTAGGGTTTCTATTCCAATTTTAGGGTTTCCTTGGAAATTAGGGTTTTGCCTCCATTCTTAGTTATTAAGAACCCTGATTCATCAAACCTTTAAATTCCCTCATTTTAATATTCCTAACAGTCTTAGGGTCATCATTTAGGAATTTACTTCCTTAATCTGAAATATCATGGTTTTCCTCTTCTTTTACCTCAATTAGGGTTCCCATATGTATTATTCTTCATTTATGGGTTAAAATCCTAAAACTACCAATTTTGTATACAAAACGAATGAAAACTCTATATTATTAATCAACAGGTTAATATCTTTCAAATTAACCTATTAGTCTTCAAAGATGTATCCTTTATATTCAATTTAGAGTTTCTAAGGTGTCCTATAAAACCCTAACCATCTCAATTATCTTCATTAAGAATTATCTAATCCAAACTATGTTCAAGAATCATTATATTATAGTTGTATTCTTGCAATATCGGATTATGACCACTAAAACTCATATTTATCCAAAATAGGGTTTTTGGTCCATTAAACCATGTTCATGATCATAAAACCCTAAAAGCAAAATATGAGTCATCGTTTTATGATTTTACCATTCCTTTTACTCTTAACAGGTTAATATTCGTTCAAACATTCATAAAACATCATTATATCCAATTATCATCAATTCTAAGGGTTTTCCATTAATTAAACCATTAAAGATGATAACTTTATACACTTTTCAAATTACAAGAATATTTAGGTCTCAATTATATTTTTGTTGCACTCCTTACATTTTTCTAATCAATTTTGATATATTACTTGTCTAATTCTGAGCATCCTAGCCATTGCTATAATACTCTAAAGTTAAACATTTTATTAGCCAATTAGGCACTGCCACGTCAGTAAGATATTCGTTTCTTATTAATTGGCTCTGGATCAACGAAAAGACTTACTTGTCCCTGGATCTTAAACAACAGGAGAGGGGCATAGGCGTCCTTTGACTCTAAATCATCTTCCTCCTCGCGCTGGGCGCGACCCTCTCCGCTTGCCGCTCCGTTAGGCGCCCGATCAGCGGCCAATTGATCGGCAACATCACCGCCCTTGCAATGTAAGCAAACGATGTTGTTGTGGATGACGACCGCTCTTCTTCACGCAGAGGGTGCTTCCACCCATGCTGCACGGGCACAGCCATCCTCACGCCGTTGCTGGCACCTACGCTCCCGCTCCAGCCGCTCGATGGTGAGGCGTGGTGCCTCTTCCTAGGTGATGCCGATGCGACCCCCTGCTAGTCTCCTCCTCACTCGTCCCTTCAGTTTCATCATTGCAGACAAAAGGGTAGCTTCTTCTACCTGCACCGTCCACATCACTGGACGCTGTGCGTGGTACCATCGGAGGCACCTCGGTGGTGCTCTCCCTTCCCTTGCCTCACATCTCTGGGTCTGCCGCCTCCTCCAGCAACCTTCATGGTGACCTAGACATCCAACTCGCCACCCCTGCCTTCCTCTTTCAGTAGGCTTTGGTGGATTTGCTTGCAGGTCGCGCATGATGGATGACCCTCCTCCAGGTTAAACATGGCATTGAGAACGATGGAGAAGGTCCACCCACATCCGTCCCTGCTTGCCGCCGAGCTATGTCGTACCTATGTTGCAGGTTTATTTGATGTGACTCCACGTAAAAGGAACTAGGGGAAAGGGTCTTCACGGCACATGGATCCTTTGTTGGGTTTCATCTTGGACCACTATGGATAGGGTCGTGTATTCTGGTGGTAAGAGGCTGACCTGAGGTTCCCCTATATATACATACCTAAGGAAACCCTAGGGGTCATCCTTGAAGAGACGAAGAGAGGCCTCAAAACCTAGACCCTTTCACTCTTGGTTGCGAGACACACATACGTTTTCATATTTCGTGATTTACTAAAAAGGAAGATGCCTAAGGGCATTAATCATCATGCCTTATTCTCTAAAAGCATGTCCATGTATATAGATTCTACAAAACCCATTAGATATTCCCTATTCTTTTTATTTTGGAATTGGCAACCCAAAAATCTCTCTACGGCACACATTGGATAATTTATTTCTCAAATAGATTATAGCAACATATCAATCTTTTCCCATATTCCAATTGTGGGGTTCCACGGAATATCTTTTCATATCCTGAAACTTGCTCCTTTTAAATAATGTTATTATCTTATAGAATCTCCTTGTTTGGTGTCACAACCATTAAGTTTCCAATCTTGGCTATGTAATTACACTTTTAATTATATCATCACACCATGCATCTTATTTTCCACATTTTCCTTTTCTCAAATATTCACTCATTCACTTACTGATTGAATTTCTTTGTTATTTGGGCCCAATAGCCAATAAATCCCGCAAAACAATCGTCAAGGCTATTGTAAACGAAATCCATGTCTTCAAAACAAATTATATCATTATATGTTCAATTATCCTTAATATGAGAAATTGCATTTCTCACCAATTGAACCCAAAAAATTGGGGTTGTAACAAGCATGGTGCACAATTGTGTACCTACACTAAGCACATGCCACGAACATTATGTATAGGTTTGTGGAATAAGATCTCCCTTTTCTCACCCTCCTCGACCTATATCCCATACTACAGGATAGAAGGAGGAGAAAAGAAAGGTTCTAGGGGTTACACAAGTATACACCTAGTTCTAGAACATCTAGGTTCTAACCTAAAGGGTAAGTCATCTTAGTCCACAAAGGACATCTTATTATGTTGCTAAGTTTGAGATGTAGGATTGTGTTTAGTCTGTGTTTCATGTGAGTAATGTTTGGTGTAGTTATTGTTCATGCTCTGATATCATCTATCACGGAACTATTATTACCCTAATTCCACACTCCTAATGGCTACACAAACAAAGGCGAGTAGACTTGGGCATTCATCCCTAGAATGCTATTAACAAAGTGAGAATGTAGAAGCGTAAAAGCTTAGCATACATGAATAAATAATAAGATAAATTCACCAACATAATCTCAACTTCAACAAGTATTATTAAGCAACATCTTTTTATTACATGATTTCAATTACAAGTTGAGAGTTATATTTACACAACTCTACTCATATACACTAGGGATATTACAATAAGAACATCTGACATAGCTCATCGAGCACGTAAACTTCTAGCCATCTTTGAACCTATAAATATACATGAAACAAAGTGGGTCAATAGACAAGGTGTTGACTAAATGGTAGAAAGATACATATATATAAGCTTTGCATAATTTGAAAAGATTTCAAGAATAAACAAAGATAATAAATAAGTTCAAGTATTTAGAAAAATGAGAGCCCGTGTTTGATTTCATTTTACTCCAATTATACAATCATATCATGTATTCATCAATATCATGTATTTATAAGGCCTTTTTGACTAACGTCCCATTGGAAGAGCCTATGAGGGTGCTAGAGATTAGCTAACCCTATTCTTAAGGGACCTGAAGGCCATCGCAAAGAGCTACTTTTATCGACGTGAACGGTCCTATCTTGACATCTCAGGTAAGATGCCCAACCATGTGTCCTTACTCCAAAACTCTAGGCAGGTACCCAAGGTTTGTATAATGGAGTTTCCATATTATTTTTGCAAGTTCATAAACAACAATATATAGAGAAACATTGAGTATATTACTAGAGTAGTACTTAGAAATATTTGAGAAAGTAAAAAAGTAAAGTATGCATGATATTTCAAGCAAGAAAGCCATCGTCAAAAAAATAAAAGCTTGTACCTGATTCAAAGATTCTTAAATTAACTCATCCTTGACCATCTAGCCATAAGCAACACATGATTAAGCATAAGATTGCATGCATGGATTAGATTTTTGGCATGAATCTTGAATAGCTTCATTTTAGGGTTTTGGTCAAGTTAGGTCCAAGTTGGTTATTAGTATATTAGATGGTTTTTACTGATTTCGAGTTTATCATGAAGGTCATGGTTTGAGTTTCATGTCATTTTGAGGTTCCATCTATTTTCTATGATCATTTCAAGGTTTGAGACACTTACTTGCATTTTGGGGTCAAAAGACACATATTAGAGCAACAAAAGTTCATGATCCACATAGTCAAGATGTTCATATATTAAGAATGATTCAAATTAGTAAGGTATGATAGAAGAAAAAAATTCAAGACTAGGTGGATGTCCCCCAGGTCTATGCATCATGGTCTAACATATCAACATACATTCAATATCCAACATATATGACTTTTATCATTAGGGTCCAACATATGACCTAAGTGAAACAACCACATCAAAGGGGAGAAGAATAAGGATCAAATATGATTTAAGAGGTTAGGACATGAGATTAATACCTATATTGAGATTAGGGAACAAGAAAAACAATCAAGTCTTGCATATCAAATTAGGCCCTAAAGGGGCACATACATCATCATACCATGAATAGGGACCTTAGCCAATTAGGTTACAACACATCATCATGTTACCAATTCCTATGATCTAATAGGGTTTGAGGCACTAATGGGGTCAAATCCAAACATATGCATAAAGAGTGACCACTCAGTCACATAAATGAGGCATATACATACATTAAGTGTCAAATAAATCAACCATATCAAAAAGGATAGTAGGGACTGATTTACTATCATTAGGTATGACAATTTGCCTATTTGGGTCTAACATGAATGGTCATGTCATTCATTTTGATACATCAAACCCAAGATCTTAGCATTAAAGTGTATTGTAGGACATATGTCGGCCAAGGATCACAAAAGGCTAAGCACAAAGGGCCAGGGTTGAATCTTTTATAAAAGTTCAAGAAATTTTACTGGTTTAATTTGTATGAATTAGATTAAGTAAAAAAGACCCAATATTTACCATTAACATACATTAAGTATGGTCAAATATAGTTAAATTTGTAGTTTTACTAAAACTAGTAAAAAGGAAAGGTTTTAGGGTCTAGAACTTGGCCTAAAGGGTAGATCTTTTCGAGACAATCAAAATGATATATAAATTTGATATTATAGGCCAAAGGGTTAGCAACTTGTGCATTTTACAAAGATATGCATCAAAAATATAGGGGAAAAGAAGATGTATTACATGATTATTTGAGGGTTGTCACAAGCCCTTGATCATCGATTGGGCAGTCGCATCCCAAGCATTCACCTAAGCTCTCACATGCCTGCCCCTCATGCCTTGTGGTGCCTCTTGGTTTTCCATGCCTGGTCATCTTTGACATGGGTTGCGTAGAGTCCTCATCAACTCCTGTGCATCTCCACCATAGGTCCCATCCTTCCTCGGATCGAGTGGCTTTGGCTCGTCCTCCACCTAATGCTTCTATGCGCAGCTTCCATCAACTTTGACAGTGGTGCATTGTGGTGGCGGATGTCAATGTCCCACGCAACTTCCCCAATGTGTGGTTCTGGAGGGTTACTCGCCTCCGCCCCGGCCCTACAGTTGTATCTGTGGCCATGACTGGAGGTGGGCACCCTTGGAACCAAGCTAGGAGCTCAAAATATGGGGTGGCTTCTAGGTGTTTTTAGGGTTTTCAAGGTAGAAGATGAAGAAGAAAAAGGTTCTCTAAGGGGCATGAGGGAGTAATAAAAGAGAATAAATGAGTTGGGAAAACGTTTTATTTGCAAAAATATTGTTAGATGTTGAAAAGGGGGCTAGAATGGTTCTATTGGTGGATATCGAGCAAAGTAGGTGGCGGCCAGCATTGTTTCCAGTGGCGTGTATGAAAGAAGAGGGTGATATGTGATCCACTGGATCAAAGCATAATCCAAGGCTCCCAATAAGGGATCCCTGATTGGCTGAAAGGGTAAGAGTTGGATAGCCTCCCAAGTCAAAGGGGGCACCACTGCATTTGGGCCACACCAATATTTGGCCCATTAAAGCTTGAAATTGAATTGAATCAAAGATTAACTAGTAAAGTTCAAATGTCCATATCTTGGACTATGATTCTCTCATTGAGGGGATTTTTGTGTTGTTGGATTCATAATTGATAGATGTACAACGTTAAATATATTAAGAGGAAAGGATATGTCATTGATGATGGTCAATTTCATTTGCAAGATAGGTATGTATTAAGTAAGATACATAGTTCAGAATTGCACATTCATGTCATATATAGGAACATAGGTGCAAGGTGACTATGATTAAATTACTCAAATTATGCGATTGAACTCAAATTTGGTGATGTGACTCACTAATAGAGAGATAAAGAGTTTTATAAAAAGAGAGAGAAAACAAGGTTGTCATAACTTTTGTGTGTATGTGTGTATGTGTGTGTGCATATATATGCTTGTGTGTGTGCTCATTTGTACAAATAAAAAATAATGAAGTATTACCTCAAGAATTCAAAGGTAATAACTCAATATCTTAACTTGAAACAAACTAGAAATTCCATACATATGGGGTTTTGTTCTGATTCCATCCTACCCCAAACTTATGACATAATCACCACATCATATCTCAAAAACTCTAAGTAATTGAAATGATATAGTTTTAGTGATGCAACATGGTATAAATGTCATGGGATCAAAAGATGACTTTTTTTAATATTGTTGTCCATTTTTTTCTTGATGTATTTTCTTCTATTTCCTTGATTTTTTTATTTTTTTAATAGATGTTCATAGTTGACCTCAAATGTAAAGTTCTCCCTATCTCCATGACAATTAGCTATATGCATTGATTGTATTCCAGTTTTGGCTACCATCATATATCATGATTGTTACATTCAAATAGAAATCATGTGTCTATTTCACAATATATGTGTGTATGATTTGATTTCTTAGATTATAATTTAGTCACCTTAGTTATCTAGAATCAAGTGGATATACATATAAAATTCACATCAATCGTCAAATGTAGGCTATAGAATTTTTGCAATTGTATATGATATAACAAGTTTTTCATGAGGTGTAATAATACCAAGTGGTCTTTAGTAAATATTTACTCAAAATATTATCCAAACAACTTAAGGAAATAACATATTTTTTCTAAGAAATAGTAGACTCATAATTTACATCTCTAATAGTAATGGTATATATCTTATGTTGTGATTACAAACTAAAAAATATAAGATAGATATAGAGAAAAGAAGGCCCTAAAATGAGAATTTATTATAGTAATCCAAATGTATAGTGGATATGATAAAAAATGATGATTGAGTGTAATGCTCAATAATTTTGTTGATATCTTCCAACACTTACTTGGTATAAATACATAATTCATGTGCATGCATACATTAGGTTATGTAGATCATTTTATGTTAGTAGCATGCATATGTTGGAGCTATTTACTAAGGTGCCTCGGATTAAAATCAGTTTTTGTTTTGTGTTTTGATGATTTTATGATGTTGGACATATGTATTTGTAAAATAATCCATAAATTTAATCTAATATCAAATAATTCAAATTCTATAAAATTGGAACTTTTAGTTAAAAGATACTTTAGACTGATTAGAGATCTTTTGAATCATTAATAACTATGTCTTGCTTAGTATCTATAATTAAGCATTTGATATCTTTCCTAAAAGCATAAAAACAACAAATCCATATTCTCACATTGATTTCTTACCTAATCTCGAACTACTAAAATATTATTTTTATCATTTAATTAATATATGATTGAATGAATGATTACTTTCCTATAATTTATTACTATTTGAGATCTTTAAAACCATAACATGGTCCTTTGACAGACGCAACTGGACGAAAGGGAAAAGGTGAAACTAAGCATTGAGATAGGGGTGGATATAAATTCTTTCTCTAAGTCAACTGTTGGAGTTTCAAGCATTCCTCCATACATTTCTTTTGTTTGGATAACTAACTAGCACAATTATGGTTTATAAGATTTATAGAAATGTAATTTGAGGAGAGATAATGAGAGAGATAATTCATAAGAAAGGAGTAAAAATCAATTGGATATGAACCAACTTATTATATCATATGTGTACTTTATATTCTTGTGATAATATGTCACAACTAAGATGACCCCAGCCCACTAACTAGGGTTAGAGCCTGTATCAAGGGTGATATTTAGGGATGGCAATTTTAACCATTTCCCAAACCCCAAACTGCCCCTAACCAAACCATCCTACTTTGGATGGATATTATAGCAATCAAAGGTTTGTGGGGCCCCAGTGATGGACAACCAACTTTGCAATTTGGTTTAGTGGGAATCTGACGAGGAGCCAATGTTCAGATGACTGATTAAATGATGAAAAATTTTGCATTGACAAATGTTGGTTTTATAGCCTATAACATATCCATACTCACCTTCTTTTCTATTTCCCCTAACAATGATCTACCCAATGCCTTCCCCTTCCCGTACAGATGCTCTTCATCCACATTAGAATATGGTGTTGTTGTAAGACCCCTGGCCTAGCTTAGTGATTAATTGTGCTTGATTTGCTTAATAAGATGCTTAAACTTTAATATAATCTTGGGATACACCTTAATAATAGTGGCATGCTTGTGTTTTCAGTTTGGTCGTATTTGGTTGATGTTTGAGCTAGTTATGCTTGTTTTGGACCAAGTTGCAATTTACCCATGTTGAGGGTTAATCTTGCAATTTGTCACATGTAGGTTGTGACTTTAGAGCCTTAGAATCATCAGAGAGAGAATGATGCTTTGGGGCACCTTGTTGGGCCTTGGTTGATGAGGTGACATCATGACATGATAGTCAAGTTTGCATGGGTGCTTGTGTTTGATGAATGTTTTGACCTTGTGTGTTGGTTTTTGACATGTTGCAACCACAACACTCTCTTGGTTGATGTTTTTTGCGACCATGGTGCCCTTTATATGGTTTCGGTTGCTACGATTTGTGATCTTATGGAGTTTTGCGATCGTTTTGGTTTTTCTTTGACCTTGGGGGTGTAGTGGACCTAAGTGGTTGCTACACTACCTTGTTTTTATCACCCTTTCTTGCATGCATGTCTAGAGTGCTTGCATGGCCTGGCTTTGTTGGACATGTGTCCTTTTGGTTCTCTAATATCTTGAAACCTCATGATCTTTACCTCTCTCCTATCCTTGAGTATATAAGCTCTCTCTTTCACATGCAAGTATCTCTTTTAGCTCTCTCCTTCCTCTCTTCCCCCTTGTGTTTAGTCTTGATCTTGGTGGAGTAAGAAAAGGTGTTGATCTTGGAGCTAGGTGGATGATCTTCTCTTGCATGTGGTGATCTTAAGCTTGATCATCCCTCTTGTGGTGATCCTTGGTGATCTTCCTTCTTGGTATGTGGTTCTATGACTATCATCTTGATCTCATTTTTCTTTTGGAACCCTACCTATTTCTTCTTCCTCTTCGTCGTGAGACTATGGATCACAATGGTGGCTATCGTGAGGATCTTCTCTTCACAAAGGTCGAGACTAAGTTTGACCATGGTAGTACCTAAGTGAGATGAATTTTCTTCTCTTTCCTCTTTCTTCTCCCTTGTTCGGCCTAGGGTTTGTGCTTTCTTCTTCTTGAGCTTTCCTTTGAAATTGGTGTGTTCTTCTCTTCTTGATGTGACCTTGTTGGATCTTCCTTCTCTCTCTTAGATCTCATGGCTTTGGAGCTTGATCTTCATCTTAAGGCGGGTTATATAACTTTCCCCTCTACTATTATTGCACCATATTCTTGCTTGCATGCTACTGTCTCATCTTGGTGCGTATGGTCGCTACATGCTTGATGGGGGTGTTGCGGGTGCAACAAATGCTAACCCTAAGTGGTTGGTCGCTATAGTTATTGACTTTGTTTGATCGCTACAAGGGTCGCTACATGTGGTCTTCTTGTGGTTGCATCACATGCTTTAGTTGGTTGATCACTACACATATCTGGGTTGGTTGCTACAGGGCCCTTAACCTTATTTGGTTGCAAGTGTGAGATAACCCTAATGGTCACTACACCTAGGGGTGGTGATGGTTGCCCATGATTATGTGAGTGGTCACTAGAGGTAGCTATGTTTTGGTCACTACCCCTACTGGTTCTTGTTGTGGTCGAAGTGATATGTTTGGTCGCTACACACGACATAATTGGTTGGTTGATACTCGTGTTTCCTTGTGTGGTCGCTACAGTGCCTTATCTCCATGGTCGACACATGTTGATATTTACATGTTTGTGATATATGATTGGATGTGCTCCAAGAATGAGGGAATGATGTACCATGGTGTGATATGATAAGTACTGCATGAGAAACCCTACCCTAATTCAAGTGTGTGATGTACTTGTTGAGATTGCTTTAATGAATACCATGAGTTGATGTTTTCTCTCTCCTACTTGTGTAACCCTAATCTTTCAGATGGAATAAATAGCATAGCTAGTGATTGATATAGTGTATATGATATGACACAAGGTGTATTATGAGCCTTTATGAGGCATGATGAGATAATGATGATGTGCAAGAACTATGTGTTTGGGTCTTATACCCTAGAAGAGGCTCAATGCCTAATGTGAGGTGGTATCCTCCAGTGATGAGATGAGGGATTGTTATCCCCTAGTGATTTCATAATGTTGATGGCCTTGTGTGGTAGTGATATCAAGTGATGACAGCATAGTTTGTACCTCATACGTTTTATATCTTCTGGAGTTGTACCTTTACCCCTATTTTTGTAGAATTTGTTTGGGATTTGTACATTATAACTTGATTGATGCATTAAAAGATATCCAATTGGCATAACTAATTAAGTGAAACTCTAATCATGTAATGCCCTATGCCATATATCCATTCTAGAGTCAGAATTTTGTTGGATATTTAAATGGGTACTCCTAAGGGAAAACCCAGAGGGCATATTGTTGAGTATGTGAGATGCAAGTGACTATGTCCTTGACATCTTGATCCCAAGTGTTTTCAGAATGATTGCGGTAGGGTCTTGGTGATGGTGAAAATGTGATATGATGTGATAGAGGATAGTTGTATTATACCTTAGTGTTTGGGTTATATATCGTGGTTTCTAGCTCCGTGACTTGTACCAAGGTGATCTAGGTGTTTACATGACTATAGCTTTGTCTATAAGGTGTTGTTTATGTTTACTGGACTATATATTTTATTGTAAGTTGTTGTTTTGCAGTTTGACTGATATGTCACTGCGTTGTAGACTTGAACTGATTGAGTAGTGTGGGAATATCATGGAGTCTGGCTATTCCATAGATCTTGTATGGCATTGATTTCAACTTAGCAGTGGTCAGTTGGATTTGGGTGGTACAACTCAAATCCTCAGGGCAAATAAAAGACGTAACACATTATAGTATATTTGCTTAGGTTCAAACACGATTCACATTGGATGACCCCTTGCCTTGTTTCTTATACTATTTAGTTGATAAAGGTTAACATGTTCTTCATATTCCTTCTAAAAGTATAAGATGTTCTAATGCTCAGTTGTAGATCCCTAATCGATTTAATCTGTGTTATTAGCTTTACTCATATCATTTAGCTAAATTTTCTCATCCTGGTAATAATGTTATCTTCCTACTTCAATATATTTGTTCTTATAATAGTTGTTGGTGGAGAGTTATATATCTTGCTGGGAGGTTGGTCTCACCCCGTGGGTTTCCACATCTTTTATGTGGTCGTGCAAGACGAGGTAGAGATCGTGTGGTTGAGGCTGATCGACAAGAGGAGCAGTAGTTGTTGAAGGTTGGATATGTTGTTAGTGTTTTATAGTAGAGTCATATGTGTCATCCTTGTACTCTCAGGTCCTTGGGGGTGTTTTGTAGATGTTGTATATCGATACGAGTTTTGGCAGTATGCCATGGTTGTATAGATATGGCTTATATAACTGAACATGTGACTATATGTAGCAGGTTGTGGCAGGATGGCCACTAAATCGTGATATGTAATATCTTTTGGTATGACATTGGTGGCATAGTTTGTGGACTCAGATGTAATATGTTTCATCTTTTGTGGTTATATAACAATCGGTTTTAATTTATACTACTTTATGGTAATGTGGATGTTTAGTATTCGTTCCACACTTTGTTTTGAGTAATCCCACTTGTATGGCATCGGGTTGTCATAGTTTCTCCATTGCAAATCTATGGATGTCATGCCTCTATGACTGGAGTAGGTGATAGAGATGACCTAGCCTCCCTTTATTGATCTTTGAGAAGCCCAACAGTCGAAGCCACTTCCTAGTCACTATCTCCTTCTTTCAACCTATGAATCATTACAGAAGCTAGCAGTGAGATGTTGCCACCGTCACACTTAGGCACCCTTCAGACCTTAACAAACTGGATTGTATACTAATCAACTTAGATCCTCCCTATCGTCCTCCATCTCGATAGATAGGCACTTGATGATTTACAGACAAATATGAGTTTACACTTCCATAGGAAAATAGTACCATCGATGGGGCCGCTCCGCAAGAGCACCTCTGCGGCTGTCGTTAGGTAGAGTGCTACAATTTTGTGGGCCTACAGCACCCCACCATGCACATTGAAGTCAGATAGACTTCATGGCTTGGAGATCGGTGGTGATGGCACCACAATGCTTTTGTTGTGGCCACAGAATGTGCAATGAAGTGGCAATGAGCACGCACTGGGAAGGAAGACAATGGGAGTAGGGTATTTGCAAGATGGGGGCCAGGCAGTGGACACTAATGAGTATGTGGTGGTAGTGGTGGGTGCATGGTTGTGGTTGTGATGAGCACTTGGCATCTGACTTATACGAGAGGGAGGTGGTGGAGGCGGCAATGAGTGTCTGGCATCTGGAAGAATGGGATGAGAGGTAGTGGTGGTTGTGATGCGTGTTGAATCCAGTGGTGATGGACATTGATGGCTTCCCATGTTTACCCAGTCCCTGGGGGGGCATGGGGAAGTGGAGTGGATGCTTGCACAATTCATTTTTCTTATGGTATGCTTTGGTATGGAGCGGTGGAGTGAAAAACCACTCCATTGCCATCCCTAGGACTAACATTATTCTAACCATCCCTTTTCATTCCAATTGGAATCAGCACTACATTTTATTCATTGAACTCATAAGAACACTAGAAAATAACATGTGATCATTTCTAAACCAAAGTCTACTGATACTGAAAGGTAAATTGTACACAACTGAACTTGGTTATTACATTAGAAATAAAAGAATAACATAAAGTAGATCTAGAAATTAATTTACATCAACAACAAAGTTGTAAATAAATTCTCTTATCCTTAGTCTCACACATTCCTGGGGCCAAAGAAGAATAATATGCCATCCATATTACTATGTATTCATGTCTATACACATGTATTATACCACTCTTTCTAATATATGGCTTTTGTATCCCCCTGTTATTAAGTACATGTACCCCAAAATTATCTTAGTAGAGTGTGATATATTGTTCCTGTAATGACCTCAAACCTAGGTATCATCCTCTATTTTCTTTTTTTTTTCTAAAGGTTTTAAATTATATTTACTTCAAACCTTGATGAAAAGTATTTTTGATCCTGATAGCAATTTTGGAGTAGTTTGGACTTTATATCATCACTCATTCACATAATCATACTTGGTAGTGACATTGAGAAAATTGGGAAATCAATTCACATATTGTGGGGCAAACATATATAATGTCAAGTGAGAAGAAGAATCCATAATATGATCCCCTATTACCCTAGGGAGAGTTTTAATGAGGGGATAATACCCAGATACCATTTAATGATACATAAAATAAATTATCCTTTATTAGGCCTTTTGGAACCCAGTGATTAATATCAACACCTACATATTTGAAATGGCTTATTAAATCGTGCATCTTGTTTTATTTAGGGTTGTTAGTTGGCTTACGAAATTAGAAGTTCAAAAGAACTCTAATTGTAACATCCCTGACCTGGGTTATAACCTAACCCTAGAAGTTTTGCCTAAATATGTAATTATATACTTGTGAATACTCCCTGGCATGTAATTAAGTTCATCAGGAACATTTACTTTCAATTTTGCTCCTTTATATGTAAAGTTGTAGCATTGTTTTGTAGTACAGGGACCTATGTGCAAATTACCCAGTTAAAGGGGTTAACTTGCAATGTTCACAGTTTAAGATGTTCTTATGATAATAAGACATCATATGAGTAAATATGATGAAGTAAGAAGGATTTTCCAAGCTTGGGCATCAAGATGCAGCTTGTGGAATGATCCTAGTGCTTAAAAACCCTAATTTGGAGTAAAGTGCAATTTACCCAAATTGAGGGGTGTAATTTGTAAAATTCACCTTCTAGAACATCTTTTATAACTTTTGCCATCATTTAGAGTAGAAATGATGAAAAGGGGACATCAATGAATAATCAGATAAGAAAAATGATCCTTGTGGTAAAAATCACCTAATATGGGTATGGAAACCTTTCATATATGTACCTTAGTTGAAAGTTGGCTTTCTTTACCCTTAGATCTTGAGATTTCATGAGCTTTGCATATGTTTAGATGAGTTTGGACGTGCCTTGAGCAAGGAGGGACTTAGATGTAAATTCCATACTTTAGAGGTCCTTATGGTGTAAAAAGGCCTAAAGTATATAAGCCCTTTCCTTGTAACAAGTGAACGAACCTTTCATTTCCTTCACTTCTTCTCTTCTTTCTCAACCGACCAAGGCTAGCTCTGGAGCAGAGAGGGACGACCAAGGGTTCTAGGTAAGTTTAGATCATCCCTTTTGCTTGAATTCATGGAGGAAACTCATTTTCAAGGTTGGATTCATGGCTAGCTCACCTAGCTCTATCTTTCTAGCCTTTCCTTTCCGACGTTTCCTTGGAGAATTCACCTTGGCCGAACCTGTGGAGCTCAAAGACGCCATTAAAGCTTGGAGCTTGAAAGCTTGGAGCTCAAGGAATGACCTTTAGGCGGGTTTTATAACTCTAAACTCTTTGCTTTATATGCATACTTAGTTCTTGCAAATTAGCATGATACTTCTTCTTCTACCTCCCTTCTTCCTTGCAATTTTGCAAGCAAAACGGTGGAATAACCGACCTTAACCAAGGTTGAAGATGATGGGCGTGAATTCCTATGCTACTTTATCAAACGACCTTGGACCCTTTTGGTCCAAACGGTTGCAAACCGTTTAAGGTCAAACGGTTTCAAACCGTTTGCTCTCAAACGGTCTTGCAAGACCGTTTGGATTGAAACGGTCTCAAGACCGTTTTATAGGGTTGACCAAGGGACGACCGTTTGAGGGTCTGTTGGTTATATATTGAATTTCATTCCTGCAAAGAATCAAAGTTTAATTCTTAACCAATTGAGAGTTGAAGGCACTTCAACATCCAAACCCTAATCGGGTCAAAATTGCTGTTTTAAAACATAGATCTTGTTGAGTTTTGGGTTGAAGGACCCAAACGGTCTCAAGACCATTTGTGGGTTCCTCCAAACGGTCTCAAGACCGTTTGGGCACAACCCAAGACCGTTTTAAGGTCTAGGATTGAGATAATCTAATGGTTTGAAGGTCCAATTGCAATAAGTTGATGAATTGATAAATATGCTAATTTTTGACCTAATTGGAGTTCAACCCTAATCTAACCGACTTGGTTTTTGGTAAAACTTTGGGCAAACGGTCTCAAGACCGTTTGGATGATGTCCAAACGACCTCAAAACCGTTTGGGCCAAGTTTGGGCCCAATTGGAGGTCAATTGATAGGTTCAACCTTGAATTGATTCACATTGTTGAATATTGATGACCACCCGATTTGAAACCCCAATTGAGAAGGATTTAACCCTAATTGGCTTTCAATTGAGGGTCAATTTTATGTCCAATTGATTAAGGCTAATCCTAATCGACTCAATTTATAAGTGGTTAGCATGTCTTTGACCAAATGAGGGTTTCAACATACATATCCATAACCAATTGTAACTTTTGAACCACTTTGGAGGTCCAAACGGTCTCAAGACCGTTTGAGGCCAAACGGTATCAAGACCGTTTGGGGAAAAACGGTCTCAAGACCGTTTGGGGCCAAACAGTCTCAAGACCGTTTGGGCTCAAACGATCTCAGGGTCGTTTGGACCAATCGATCTCAAGTTGATTTGATCAAACGGTTTCAAACCGCATGAGCTTCAAACGGTTTGGAAAGTCAACCTTTCTAAACGGTCAACACATCCAAACGGTCTCAAGACCATTTGAGGTCAAACGGTCTCAAGACCGTTTGAAACCAAACGGTCTCAAGACCGTTTGGTGGTTGAAGGTTGAAACCGTTTGAAGGTGTTCAAGGTGGTTTGTACTTAATCAATTGATGATGTAATTGATTCAATGATGATCTAATATAAACCCTAATGGTAACCTAGGTCATTAAGGGAATAAGTGATTAATGAGTTGACCCATGATGGTGATCATGAGGTAAATTACCAAAATACCCTTGAGGGGTTTAATGGAGTAAAACCTTGTTCTAATCAAACCCTAATCACATGATAGTGATGTTTTGGCTTATGTTAATCAATGAGGACTTAACCCAACCTGATCTAGAGTGGTGTTATCACCATCTAATAGTAAGAGGAGAGAGAAAGTATCCTAAAAGAGAGAAAGTACCCTTTTATGGTGGAAACTTAAGTAAGATACTTTCAATGCACATGAATGTACATGAGTAGGGAATGATCCACCTATGTGAGATCATGGAAACCCTAATTATGATGTCTAGTGAATCTTAACCTTACTTAAGAGCTTTAATGATGATGTTTCTCATACATGATGATGTAATGAGTACAATTCACCATGGAGTGAATAGTAAACCCTAATTCTAGGGTGGTGACATGAAAGATGAATAGTAAACCCTGATTGATGAATTGTTTACTATTACCAGTTGAATTAACCTTGCAGGTTGTTATGAGATGATGATCACATCCAGGTATGGATTGTAATACTATATTCATTGAAAGCATGTCTTAAGCTTTATGAATAAGTGAAATATCTTGATGCACTGCTAGTGACATCTATTGAGATTTATGGGCTGTAAGAGCCATAAATACCATCAAGGTCATGCTTAACAGATGACTTGTGGTGAAATGATTGAGAACTGATGATTGAAAAGAGTTAGGCTTGCTACATTTTAGTATTCTCATTTATAGTTGTTATGCTAATGTTATTGTTTGAAGAACCATGTATGATGTTAAAAGAATACTGAATGTACCTAACTAATCAAGTGTAATGTAGAGCCCTGATCATAGATCCATCATTGTCAGAGTCTAAATGATGGTGAAATAGGTTTTCCCAAGGGAACTCCTGCATCACATACTTTTAAGTATGTGTGGTATATGGATGTGTAGAACCTTACATCCTAGTGTAGGAATTGATGTAGATTTTTATAGTCCGTCAAACCTTCACTACAAAACCCAAAAGGTGAGATGTATCACTATTCTCCCAAAGTAAACATAAACACCGCATCGGTGAAAGATAATCAAGAAATCTTCCGATGACGAAGAGAGTACAGAACGCCACTGTAACTCTAAAAACATAGCGAAGGTCCAGTTTACCCTAGTGAGCTATAAATAGCAGACGTCCTGCCAGATGTCCTGCAAACAATCCTCTAACTGACTGAGGAAGATGAGGTCATAAGAATCCGACTCTTTTAATGACCTATGTATGATACTGATGTGACTTCTTAGCGATCAGTTGGAGTATGAGTGGTATGCCTCATCTCCACAGGGCATAATAATGTTTGAAAAACATAATCAACAATGTAGTATATCTATTAGAGTTAACTACGAGTTACTTGATTGATGTTATACTGGATAAAGTATATGTTCTTCATGTTTCATAAATGTTGAACTCTTGCTTATTATCAAAACTGCTAATGAATGCTTTGAAAGCTTTTACTGCCTAAGTTATTCTTTGTTTTGCTTATAAAGCTTCTAGTGGAGAGTTATAACTCTTGTTGGGGTAATTATGTATAATTGTCTCACCCCGTAGACTTCAACTTTTTAGGTGGTCGTCAAAGACGGAGGAACCGGTCTAAAGGTGACCAATCCCAGCAGCAGCAGCACCAGGAGCAGCAGTAAATCTCAGGTGGAGATTCAGCCTGCTATGTGGTGTAGTTAGAGTCAGTCCTATGTGTCCTCTGTACTCTCAGGTCTTGGAGTGTTTTGGTCATGAGTTCTTGAGATTTTGTATCATGTTGTATATAATTACTCAAGAAGTAATTTGACAGAGATGTATACAGTTTAAATCCTTTTCCTATGGAAAAGGTTTGTGGTTTCAAGCTCTTATCTCGAAAAGTTTTAATTTCCCATGATTTTTATCTTCCGCTGATTATCGATTGCTTCCGCTCAAGTTTAAATCGTGATTATTTCGTGGTTTGGAGATCGGAGCCCACAATTAAGTGGTATCAGAGCTCTAGGTTTGCCGAGTCTACAGAGGCATAGGACTTAGGAAGTCGAGTTTATCTCTAGTATTCCTTCCTTATCTATTAGAATCTTCTGCTCCTCAGGAGAAGAAGATACATAAGGATGGCTGAGCCACAAGATGAGTACGTGGCAGAGAGTAGTGCTAGTGCACCTTGAGGCGGTGCAAGGGTTCCAGAAATAGAACAGCCTGCACCTAAGCCACTCAGGGAGCCACCCCAGTTTGACCCAACTGACATGGGTAACCCAGCAGTACAAACGATGTTCGGGCAGTTTATGACTGCCATGACACACATAACCGACAGGATGCCTATGCCTACACCTAGGGCACCTGCCCAGCCTGAAGGACAAGGTATCGGTAAGACGTTCGAGCGACTATGTCGTGTCGGAGCTACCGAGTACCTTGGGACTGCTGACCCCGCAGATGCTGATCTGTGGTTGACGGAGTTGGAGAAGGCTTTCAGGATCCTCAATATCCCTGAAACTGAGAAGGTCAGACATGCTGTCTATCTTCTCAAAGGAAGTGTTGGTCATTGGTGGACAATGGAAGAGCAGAAGAGACCTGGAATGGAGATCTCGTGGGAAGACTTTCGGTGGGAATTTGTTCATAGATATTTCCCAAAGACCTTCCTAGAAGAGAAGATCTCTCAGTTTGAGAGACTGAGGCAGGGCATGATGAATATTAGCGAGTATGAAGCTAAGTTCATGGAGTTGTTGTGGTTTTGTCCGCACATGGCTGCCACAGAAGAAGAAAGAATTAGGAGATTCGAGAGGGGTTTGAATGCTGACATGACTACCCTTGTCTCTGCCTTAGAAAACCGAGAGAGATTCTCTACCTTCGTTGAGTCAGTCCGAAGGATAGAGAGATCTGTGGTTGAGAAGAGGCAAACTCAGAAAAGATATCCACAGTTCCAGGGTTCTTCATCTAAGGACTTTAAGAAGACTAGATCCTCTGCACCTAACCCTCCACCACCTAGATCTAGTTCTCAGACTCAGTGGTCTCCAAGTAGAGGTAGAGGACGAAGACAACCACCTCAAGAGACTCAGAGTTCTGCATCAATGTCAGTTACTGGACCACCCAGACCACAACAACTGGAGAGAAGTTGCTACAACTATGGTAAAGTGGGACACTTGATGAAGGACTACCGATCTAAGCCTGTCAGTATGACACAGCCTCCGAGACAGAATCAACAAGGATCTCAGAGAATGCAACCTCAAGGAGCAGCTCGAGGACGTGGACAAGCGTCTCAAGTTGGATCATCAGCACCACCTCAACACCAGGCGACAGCGAGGTTCTATGCTATGAACCCACCAGAGGCAGTGGTCGATCCACAAGTGGTGACAGGTCAGATGGAACTTTTATATTCTGATATGTCTAAACCTTGTGTAGTATCTGTTCTAATTGACCCGGGTGCTACGCACTCTTTCATCACTCGAAGAGTGATTCGCAACTACAATATGACAGTTAGTCATAGGGCAGATAGTTTGATGTTGGAGACTCTGTTGAGAGGGTCTGCCGTTCTGCAGGAGGTATGCTCTCCCTGCATCCTCTTCTTTTCTGATCATCGCATTCAAGTGGACCTTATACCACTTGATATGCAAGGATTTGATGTAATCCTCGGGATGGATACCTTGGAAAGGTATCGAGTTGTCTTGGATTGTGAGTCCAAGTTGGCAGTGTTTGCTGATGAAAGCAACACATGGATCTTTCAAGGAGAAAGAAAGATTCTGCCCACTTGTCTTGTATCAGCTATGGTTGCTGATAAGCTGATGAGGCAAGGATGTTATGCATTCTTGGCCCATGTGGTAGATGTTACCAAGGAGAGTCCCAACCCTGTTGAAGTTCCTATAGTCAGGGAATTCGAGGATGTGTTTCCTGAAGAACTTCCTGGTATACCACCACCTCGGGAGATTGATTTTGAAATCAATTTAGTCCCAGATACAAAGCCTATAGCCCAGACTCCTTATAGGATGGCGCCTGCCGAGATGGCAGAACTCAAGAAACAGCTTCAAGAGTTACTTGAGAAAGGTTTCATCCGACCGAGTACCTCACCTTGGGGTGCTCCGGTTTTGTTTGTTAAAAAGAAAGATGGATCAATGTGGTTGTGCATTGACTATAGACAACTCAATAAAGTAACAATAAAGAACAAGTACCCTTTTCCGAGGATTGATGATCTTTTTGATCAGTTGCGTGGTACAACAATCTTCTCAAAGATAGATTTGAGATCTGGATATCATCAACTCCGCATTAAGGACAGTGACATATCCAAGTCTGCCTTTAGGACAAGATATGGTCACTATGAGTTCACGGTTATGTCGTTTGGACTAACCAATGCACCAGCTGCATTCATGGAACTCATGAATAGAGTCTTTCGACCCTTCCTTGATCAGTGTGTTGTCTTTTTCATAGATGACATATTGATTTATAGTAAGGATGCTCAGCAGCATGAGCAGCACCTTCGACAAGCTTTGACCTTGCTAAGAGAACACAAGCTGTATGCAAAGTTTAGCAAGTGTGAGTTCTGGCTGCCTGAAGTATCTTTTCTTGGGCATGTGATATCTGCCTCGGGAATTCGTGTTGACCCTACAAAGGTAGAATTTGTTCTACAATGGGGACAACCGAAGACACCGACGGAGATTAGAAGCTTCTTGGGATTAGCTGGTTACTATCAAAGGTTTATTAAGAATTTCAGTTCTATAGCCTTACCTTTGACCAAGTTAACCTGAAAAGATGTACCTTTTGCCTAGAGTGATAAGTGTCAACAGTCTTTTCAGCTATTGAAAGAAAGGTTGACAAGTGCACCTGTGCTTGTGCTACCTGAACAAGGAAAAGGATATGTAGTCTTCTGTGATGCCTCCAAGAATGGACTTGGATGTGTGTTGATGTAGGATAAACAGGTGATTTCTTTTGCTTCCCGACAGCTTAAGAAACACGAGGAGAATTATCCGACACACGATCTGGAATTAGTTGTTGTGGTCCATGCTTTGAAGATCTGGAGACATTATCTCTACGGAGAAACCTTCCAGATTTTCACAGACCACAAGAACCTTAAGTATATCTTCTCTCAGCATGAGCTTAACATGAGGCAATGTCACTGGATGGAGTTAATCAAGGACTATGACTGTACAATTGATTATCATCCGGGCAAGGCCAATGTGGTTGCAGATGCCTTGAGTAGGAAATCAGCAACATCAACCATGGATAGAGCACAACTAAGTTCCTTAGTATGCTCTAGGAGAGATATGCTTATCTCTTTAAGGCAAAACAATGTACAGTTGAAGGTGTCATTGTTAGCTGGTTTGTTAGCTGAGATGCAGATTAAACCTACCCTAAGAGAGCAGATAAAGGAGGCACAACAAGTAGATGCTACAGTTCAGAAGTTTAGATCCACGTATGGTAGTGAGAAGCAAGAAGGTTTTCATGATTCATATGACCAGGTGGCATGCTATCATGGGAGGATGATAGTACCAGATGTAGATAACCTAAGGAAGATAGTTCTAGAGGAAGCTCATTCTTCAATGTATGCCATGCATCCAGGGAGCACCAAGATGTATCGAAACTTGAAGGATATGTATTGGTGGCCTGGGATGAAGAAGGATATAGCTGAGTTTGTTCTAAGGTGTTCTGTGTGTCAGCAGGTCAAGGTTGAGCACCAGAAACCTGCAGGAACAATGCAACCCTTACCCATACCACAATGGAAGTGGGACCATGTGACCATGGACTTTGTTGTTGGCCTACCCAGGACAAACAAAGGACATGATTCCATTTGGGTAGTTGTTGATAGGTTGACAAAGACAGCACATTTCCTACCTGTCAAAACAACCTATTCTGCTGAAAGGTTATCACAGTTGTATGTACAAGAGATAGTGCGTTTGCACGGAGTTCCTGTCACAATAGTTTCTGACAGAGGTCCCCAATTTACACGTCGCTTTTGGGAGCAGTTACACAGAGCCTTAGGCACCAAACTAAGGTTTAGTACAGCCTTTCACCCACAGATTGATGGACATTCGGAAAGGACTATACAGACCTTGGAAGACCTGTTGAGAGCATGTGTTCTCCAATTTACCGGGAGTTGGGATCTACATCTAAACTTGATAGAGTTTGCCTATAACAATAGCTATCAACATAGTATTGATATGGCACCATATGAAGCTTTGTATGGTAGACGTTGTAGATCACCCTTGTGTTGGTATGAGACTGGTGAGCACCAGTTGTTAGGTCCTGATCTTGTGCAGCAAACTACAGAGAAGATTAATGTTATACAACAACAGCTTAAGACTACATAGGATAGGCAGAAGTCGTATGCTGATAAACGTCGTAGACCCCTAGAGTTCCAGGTTGGAGACAGAGTGTATCTCAAGGTCTCACCTTGGAAAGGAGTCCTTCATTTTGGAAGAAAAGGAAAGTTAGCTCCTAGATTTATGGGACCTTATCCTATTGTTGAGAGAGTTGGAAAGGTGGCCTATAGACTAGAGTTACCTCAAGAGTTGCAAAAGTTACATCCTGTGTTTCACATTTCCATGTTGAGGAAATGTCACCCAGACACCGAGTCAGTTCTACAACCAATGGAAGTAGAATTAAATGATGATATAACATATGAGGAGGGACCAGTGTCAATACTTGATAACAGAACTAAAAAGTTAAAGAAGAAAGATATTAGCCTCGTGAAAGTCCTCTGGAACCATCGTGGTGTTGAAGAAGCCACTTGGGAACTAGAGGATGAGATGAGAAGGAAATACCCTGCTCTTTTCTCCTAATACGTTTTATCGAATTCGGGGACGAAATCCTTGTGAAGGGGTGGGTAATTTGTAACATCCCTGACCTGGGTTATAACCTAACCCTAGAGGTTTTGCCTAAATATGTAATTATATACTTGTGAATACTCCCTGGCATGTAATTAAGTTCCTCAGGAACATTTACTTTCAATTTTGATCCTTTATATGTAAAGTTGTAGCATTGTTTTGTAGTGCAGGGACCTATGTGCAAACTACCCAGTTAAAGGGGTTAACTTGCAATGTTCACAGGTTAAGATGTTCTTATGATAATAAGACATCATATGAGTAAATATGATGAAGTAATAAGGATTTTCCAAGCTTGGGCATCAAGATGCAGCTTGTGGAATGATCCTTGTGCTTAAAAACCCTAATTTGGAGTAAAGTGCAATTTACCCAAATTGAGGGGTGTAATTTGTAAAATTCACCTTCTAGAACATCTTTTATAACTTTTTCCATCATTTAGAGTAGAAATGATGAAAATGGGACATCAATGAATAATCAGATAAGAAAAATGATCCTTGTGGTAAAAATCACCTAATATGGGTATGGAAACCTTTCATATATGTACCTTAGTTGAAAGTTGGCTTTCTTTACCCTTAGATCTTGAGATTTCATGAGCTTTGCATAAGTTTAGATGAGTTTGGACGTGCCTTGAGCAAGGAGGGACTTAGATGTAAATTCCATACTTTAGAGGTCCTTATGGTGTAAAAAGGCCTAAAGTATATAAGCCCTTTCCTTGTAACAAGTGAACGAACCTTTCATTTCCTTCACTTCTTCTCTTCTTTCTCAACCGACCAAGTCTAGCTCTAGAGCAGAGAGGGACGACCAAGGTTTCTAGGTAAGTTTAGATCATCCCTTTTGCTTGAATTCATGGAGGAAACCTGTTTTCAAGGTTGGATTCATGGCTAGCTCACCTAGCTATATCTTTCTAGCCTTTCCTTTCCGACGTTTCCTTGGAGAATTCACCTTGGCCGAACCTGTGGAGCTCAAAGACGCCATTAAAGCTTGGAGCTTGAAAGCTTGGAGCTCAAGGAATGACCTTTAGGCGGGTTTTATAACTCTAAACTCTTTGCTTTATATGCATACTTAGTTCTTGCAAATTAGCATGATACTTCTTCTTCTACCTCCCTTCTTCCTTGCAATTTTGCAAGAAAAACGGTGGAATAACCGACCTTAACCAAGGTTGAAGATGATGGGCGTGAATTCCTATGCTACTTTATCAAACGACCTTGGACCCTTTTGGTCCAAACGGTTGCAAACCGTTTAAGGTCAAACGGTTTCAAACCGTTTGCTCTCAAACGGTCTTGCAAGACTGTTTGGATTGAAACGGTCTCAAGACCGTTTGATAGGGTTGACCAAGGGACGACCGTTTGAGGGTCTGTTGTTTATATATTGAATTTCATTCCTGCAAAGAATCAAAGTTTAATTCTTAACCAATTGAGAGTTGAAGGCACTTCAACATCCAAACCCTAATCAGGTCAAAATTGCTGTTTTAAAACATAGATATTGTTGAGTTTTGGGTTGAAGGACCCAAACGGTCTCAAGACCATTTGAGGGTTCCTCGAAACGGTCTCAAGACCGTTTGGGCACAACCCAAGACCGTTTGAAGGTCTAGGATTGAGATAATCTAATGGTTTGAAGGTCCAATTGCAATAAGTTGATGAATCGATAAAAATGCTGGTTTTTGACCTAATTGGAGTTCAACCCTAATCTAACCGACTTGGTTTTTGGTCAAACTTTGGGCAAACGGTCTCAAGACCGTTTGTATGATGTCCAAACGACCTCAAGACCGTTTGGGCCAAGTTTGGGCCCAATTGGAGGTCAATTGATAGGTTCAACCTTGAATTGATTCACATTGTTGAATATTGATGACCACCCGATTTGAAACCCCAATTGAGAAGGATTTAACCCTAATTGGCTTTCAATTGAGGGTCAATTTGATGTCCAATTGATTAAGGCTAATCCTAATCGACTCAATTTATAAGTGGTTAGCATGTCTTTGACCAAATGAGGGTTTCAACATACATATCCATGACCAATTGTAACTTTTGAACCACTTTGGAGGTCCAAACGGTCTCAAGACCGTTTGAGGCCAAACGATCTCAGGGTCATTTGGACCAATCGATCTCAAGTTGATTTGATCAAACGGTTTCAAACCGCATGAGCTTCAAACGGTTTGGAAAGTCAACCTTTCTAAACGGTCAACACATCCAAACGGTCTCAAGACTGTTTGAGGTCAAACGGTCTCAAGACCGTTTGGTGGTTGAAGGTTGAAACTGTTTGAAGGTGTTCAAGGTGGTTTGTACTTAATCAATTGATGATGTAATTGATTGAATGATAATCTAATATAAACCCTAATGGTAACCTAGGTCATTAAGGGACTAAGTGATTAATGAGTTGACCCATGATGGTGATCATGAGGTAAATTACCAAAATACCCTTGAGGGGTTTAATGGAGTAAAACCTTGTTCTAATCAAACCCTAATCACATGATAGTGATGTTTTGGCTTATGTTAATCAATGAGGACTTAACCCAACCTGATCTAGAGTGGTGTTATCACCATCTACTAGTAAGAGGAGAGAGAAAGTATCCTAAAAGAGAGAAAGTACCCTTTATGGTGGAAACTTAAGTAAGATACTTTCAATGCACATGAATGTACATGAGTAGGGAATGATCCACCTATGTGAGATCATGGAAACCCTAATTATGATGTCTAGTGAATCTTAACCTTACTTAAGAGCTTTAATTATGGTGTTTCTCATACATGATGATGTAATGAGTACAATTCACCATGGAGTGAATAGTAAACCCTAATTCTAGGGTGGTGACATGAAAGATGAATAGTAAACCCTGATTGATGAATTGTTTACTATTACCAGTTGAATTAACCTTGCAGGTTGTTATGAGATGATGATCATATCCAGGTATGGATTGTAATACTATATTCATTGAAAGCATGTCTTAAGCTTTATGAATAAGTGAAATATCTTGATGCACTGCTAGTGACATCTATTGAGATTTATGGGCTGTAAGAGCCATAAATACCATCAAGGTCATGCTTAACAGATGACTTGTGGTGAAATGATTGAGAACTGATGATTGAAAAGAGTTAGGCTTGCTACATTTTAGTATTCTCATTTATAGCTGTTATGCTAATGTTATTATTTGAAGAACCATGTATGATGTTAAAAGAATACTGAATGTACCTAACTAATCAAGTGTAATGTAGAGCCCTGATCATAGATCCATCATTGTCAGAGTCTAAATGATGGTGAAACAGGTTTTCCCAAGGGAACTCCTGGATCACATACTTTTGAGTATGTGGGGTATATGGATGTGTAGAACCTTACATCCTAGTGTAGGAATTGATGTAGATTTTTATAGTCTGTCAAACCTTCATTACAAAACCCAAAAGGTGAGATGTATCACTATTCTCCCAAAGTAAACATAAACACCGCATCGGTGAAAGATAATCAAGAAAATCTTCCGATGACGAAGAGAGTACAGAACGCCACTGTAACTCTAAAAACATAGCGAAGGTCCAGTTTACCCTGGTGAGCTATAAATAGCAGACGTCCTGCCAGATGTCTTGCAAACAATCCTCTAACTGACTGAGGAAGATGAGGTCATAAGAATCCGACTCTTTTAATGACCTATGTATGATACTGATGTGACTTCTTAGCGATCAGTTGGAGTATGAGTGGTATGCCTCATCTCCACAGGGCATAATAATGTTTGATAAACATAATCAACAATGTAGTATATCTATTAGAGTTAACTACGAGTTACTTGATTGATGTTATACTGGATAAAGTATATGTTCTTCATGTTTCATAAATGTTGAACTCTTGCTTATTATCAAAACTGCTAATGAATGCTTTGAAAGCTTTTACTGCCTAAGTTATTCTTTGTTTTGCTTATAAAGCTTCTAGTGGAGAGTTATAACTCTTGTTGGGGTAATTATGTATAATTGTCTCACCCCGTAGACTTCAACTTTTTAGGTGGTCGTCAAAGACGGAGGAACCGGTCTAAAGGTGACCAATCCCAGCAGCAGCAGCACCAGGAGCAGCAGTAAATCTCAGGTGGAGATTCAGCCTGCTATGTGGTGTAGTTAGAGTCAGTCCTATGTGTCCTCTGTACTCTCAGGTCTTGGAGTGTTTTGGTCATGAGTTCTTGAGATTTTGTATCATGTTGTATATAATTACTCAAGAAGTAATTTGACAGAGATGTATACAGTTTAAATCCTTTTCCTATGGAAAAGGTTTGTGGTTTCAAGCTCTTATCTCGAAAAGTTTTAATTTTCCATGATTTTTGTCTTCCACTGATTATCGATTGCTTCCGCTCAAGTTTAAATCGTGATTATTTCGTGGTTTGGAGATCGGAGCCCACACTAATACACCCTTTATTTACCTTAGGGACACATATACGTAGTAGGAATTATTAATTCAATTGAATGTCACACGGCTTTAGGCTGCGTTTGTTGCACCGGCAGACGGCCGGCACGACACGGTAATTTGTCTAGATTAGATTAACTGTTGTTTGTTATTCCATTTAGGAAATAGATAAGATGTCGCACGACAAATTAATCGAAAAATCATCTATTAACGGCTGGTTTATATGTCCACGGTAAGTAAACCTGTGTTGTCCATGCGCGAAACGCAACCTTATTGTTGTTTTGGCCGCGGCACAACAATGGTAACTCTAACTCGTGATGGACGGTCTCGATTTTTTAATCCAACGATCCTGGAAGCAAGAGAGAGCCTCCTTCTTCCACAGCCCGCACACAGACGTTACATGCCACAAGGACTCCCCGTGTCGATTCCTTTGACACCACACCATAATTGCTCGCGATCTCACTGGCATCCATTTCGGGAGAGCGAGCTGGTCTCGTAGAACCCTAATTTATTCCCTGTGGCACCATGAGCACAAAACGCCCAAAAAACCATCGATATGGTAGGGTTCAGGCGTCCACTGCGCCTGACCGAGGAAGGAGTCTGATGCTTCCGGTGAGGACCTATGGTGGAGAGGAGAAAAGGGATGAGAAGAACGGAGACAGAGAGGCGAGAGAAGGGCGGAGCCGAAGTTCAAATTCCAGATACCGGCTCGGTCCGAGATATCGTCTTATTAATAGTTGTCCTTCACTACACCCGACAACCAGGACCGCTGTCCTAACAGAAAGACATCCCTCGCTCACCAAAGCAACGTGTTACACAGGCCAGGTCACACGGACCTTCCCGGAAAATCATCACATGCCACATGGCACTTACAAAGTAAACCCCACGACACTACTGCTCCCAACCGTTGGTATCGTAACAATTCCCTCCCCCTTAACATCGCGCGTCGTCCTCGATCGCGATCCACGACGGAAACGCAAACTTCATCTTCTCGTAGCTTTCCCAAGTCGCCGACTCCTTCGTCTCCCCGATCCACTGCACGAGCACTTCGGCAGCAGCTCCGTTACCTACGCGAATCATGCGGCGCTCCAGTATCTTCTCTGGGAAACGCGAGGCCATAGCCCAATCCCAGTTTGGAGGGGACATTGGCTTCTCCGGTCTCACTCCATGAAAGGGCTTCAGCTGTGAAAAATGAAAAACGGGATGGACTCGGGCCTCAGCTGGCAAGATGAGTTTATACGCCACAGCACCGATCTTCGCTTCGACCTCGTAGGGACCAAAATATCTGGCTCCCAGCTTCTGAGACGATCGTCGGACCACCGTCTGCTGACGATAAGGTTGTAACTTCAACCACACCCAATCTCCAATCGCGAAACTCCTATCCCTTCTCTTTCGATCTGCCTGCTTCTTCATTCTCTCCCGCGCCCGATCTAAGTTCGTCTTGAGCCTTCGGATGATCCAATCACGCGCCTTTAGTAACTCCTCCACTGCAAGGGATGCTGCTGATCCTACTTCGTGGGGGAGTAAGGATGGCGGTGGTCGGCCATACACAACCTCAAAAGGGGTTAATCCGTGTGCTGAATGTTGCGATGTATTATACCAGAACTCAGCCCAAGGCAGCCAACGCAGCCAGTCTCTCGGTTGAGAGTTGCAGAAGCATCTCAGATACGTCTCCAAGCAACGGTTCAGAACCTCCGTTTGCCCATCCGATTGTGGATGATAAGTTGAACTGCGGCACAATTTGGTCCCGCTTCTGTTGAACAACACCTCCCAAAACCTGCTCGTGAAAACCGGATCTCTATCCGACACTATGCTCGATGGCACACCATGAAGTCGAACCACCTCTGCGATGAACACCTCCGCCACGGACACCGCCGTATAGGGATGCCCAATAGCTATAAAGTGACCATATTTGGATAGCCTGTCAACCACCACCAGAATGGTCGATTTGCCTTTCACATTCGGTAATCCATCAATGAAATCCATCGATATTTCGTCCCAAATCGACTGGGGAGATGGTAATGGTTGCAATAAGCCTGCTGGCGCTCGGGCTTCATATTTATTTTGCTGGCAGACCACACAGTTCTTCACCGCCTCCTTTACCTTCGCCTTCATTCCAGGCCAATAAAAATCTCTCCTCACACGATGCAATGTCTTTGCATAGCCTGAATGCCCTCCCGTCTTAGAGCAGTGTGCTTCTGCGATCACCTTATCGACCAACGTCGAATCAGGACTAATATACAGTCGTCCCTTATAGTAGATTAGATCCCCTTTCTTCTGATACAGGTTCGCATTCAACTCGCCTGCTCCCCACTTCCGAATCAGCTCTTGAAGCTCTGTCTGATTTTGATAATCATCCCTGACCTCCTTCAACCAATCTGATACTACCGTAGTGAATCCCTCATAGGCCAAATCCTCCCCACACATGGATAGAGCATCTGCAGCCAAGTTCGAACTCCCCTTCCGATATTCAACCACAAACGAATACCCCAACAGCTTATGAAGCCACTTCTCCTGCATAGGCGTATGGATCTTTTGCTCCAGAACAAACTTGAGACTTCGGTGGTCCGTCTTAATCACAAAATGGTGCCCTAGCAGATACGGTCTCCATTTTTGCACACACTCGACAATAGCTAGAAACTCCTTCTCATATGTCAAGAGATTCACCTATCTCCCTTTGAGGACTCTGCTATAGAAGGCGATCGGGTGATGCTTCTGCGACAACACTCCCCCAACCCCCTTTCCTGAAGCATCACACTCCACCGTGAAAGGAATAGTGAAATCCGGCATTGCTAGCACAGGCGTAGTCGTCAGGGCCATCTTCAGTTTCCCAAAAGCTTCCTCCGCCTCCTTCCCCCACACGAATGCATCCTTCTTCAGCAAATCAGTCAATGGACTGGCAATCGCCGCAAAGTGTTTAATAAACTTCCTGTAATACCCAGCTAATCCGAGGAACCCTCTTAGTTGTTTACAAGTCTTCGGAATGGGCCATTGTTGAACATCAGCAATCTTCCCTTCCTCCATCGCTACTACCCCTCTGGACACCACATGCCCCAAATACTGGACCTCTTGAACAGCGAAACTGCACTTGCTCTTCTTCGCATACAATTGATGCTGAACCAGTACTTGTAGGACCTGCTGCAAATGGACCTTGTGCTCCTCCAAGGTCTTACTGTACACCAAGATGTCATCGAAGAACACCAAGACAAACCTGCATAACATTCCCCTGAACACCTCGTTCATAAGATGTTGGAAGGTCGTCGGAGCGTTAGTCAGTCCAAAAGGCATCACGATGAATTCATAGTGCCCCTCATGAGTTCTGAACGCCGTTTTGGGAATATCCCTGTTAAACACACGGATTTGATGATAATCGGACCTCAAGTCCAACTTAGAATACCATTGAGCCCCCGTTAACTCATCCAACAACTCATCTATCACTGGAATTGGATGCTTATCCTTAACAGTTTGTTGATTCAGAGCTCGGTAATCTACAAAAAATCTCCATGACCCGTCATGTTTCTTTACTAGGAGCACAGGTGAAGAAAAAGGACTATTACTTGGTCGAATTAATCCCTGGAGGCGCATCTGCCCCACCTGCTTCTCAATCTCATTCTTCTGCGCATAAGAATATCGATATGGAGGGACTGCTACCGTTTTGTTCTCGTCCTTCAGAGGTATTTTATGATCCACAGACCGGACTGGAGGTAGTCCCACTGGTTCTTCGAACACCACCTGAAACCTCTGCAAAATATCTCCTACATGTTCTTCTCCACCCTCACCCTTTGTTGATTCCTTCTCCAGCAAGGGGTACAACTAGAACATCATAGCGCAAGCTGCTCCCTGCAACTCATGATCAACCTCTCCCGCCCCAATCTCCTTCAATCCCCCGGGTATTAAGCCCTGGATTTGGTACTCGATGCCTTTCACAGTAAAGATCATCTTCATTTCCTGATAATTGTTGCTGATCGTTCCAAGCTTTTCCAACCAGGCCAATCCCAGCACTAGCTGTCTACACCCTAACGGCAACACGTGAATGTCCTCCGTGGTATGATATCCTTGGATTAAAACCTTACAGTTCTTTAACATCCCTTGCGATTTGAGAATTCCTCCTCCTCCGACTTCTACCTCCAAGGAGCAGTGATGTTGTACCTTCATTCCCCATTCATCAATCAAGGTCGGATCGATGAAATTGTGAGTTGCGCCCGAGTCGACAAACACCAGGCACCTATGCCCTTCCACTGCGCCCCAAACTTTGAATTGCCGAGTTCTCACCTCCCCGGTCACTGAGTGTAGAGAGATGGTACTGAGCTGTGGAACCTCCTCTGCTTCTTCCTCCGCTCCTCCTTCCTCTTCATCTCCAGGCGCCACCCCCATGTTCCGTCAAAACCTCCCACCGACCTTCCTGGTCATGACTAAGCATACACAGCAGTTTACCGGAGCAGCGGTGACCCAGCGTATACTTCTGGTCGCAGCGGAAACACAGACCCTTGGCCCTCCGGTCATCCCGTTCCTCTTTAGTCAGTTGTTTGATCAGCAGTGGCCCTGATCCGCCTGCTGTCCCCGCCGTCCTTGGTTTAGCTAGCTCCGTCCGACTCCTGGTCGCCCCTTCTTTCCGGTGTAGCAAGCACTTGGCCTCCGCCCCGGCTGCTTTCTCGCACATATCCATGAGGCTTGTGAATCCCGTCAGCCTCAGCTCAGCCTTGATTTCCGGTTTTAGACCTCCGCGGAATATCGGACAACTCATCGCCTCCGAGATAGGAGGACATCGATTCATGAGGCGCTCGAATTCCCGCTGATACTCACGGACCGTTCCGATCTGAGTTAACCGCGACAACGCCTCCATTGGTCCCCCGTCTATCTCAATGCCGAATCGACGATGTAAGGCCCCTTGCAAATCGCTCCAGGTGCTCAAGTGTCCCCCCCTCTCATACCAGTTGTACCAGCACAGCGCATCCCCTCGCAGGAACTGAGCAACAACCTTCAGGGTAGCAGTCTCGGTAGGCTGGGGATTCTGAGCGAAATATCGGATTGCGCATTGTATCCAATCCGTCGGATCTTCCCCTCCATTGTATGTCGGCATCGATACGCGATTTGACCACTGCAGGCCGGTGGCGTCGTCGGTTGTCAACACCTGCTCCCCCGATCTGGATTTGGATCCAATCTCCAGGGACTCCATTCGGCTCTCCATCAATTTCTGCCACTCCGTCAGGGCGCTGAGCTGCATCATCATATCTTGCATCAGTGCTCGAAGCTTCTCCGACGGGTGCTCCCCTTCCATGGCGACCGGATCGTTGTCACTGGAGTCAGTAGACGACTCTTCTAAGAAGATGCTGCCAAGGTTAAGCGGTGGAGTAGGTGGCGTAGGGAGGAGTGGTGGTTGCTCTAATACCAAAATGGTAGGGTTCAGGCGTCCACTGCGCCTGATCGAGGAAGGAGTCCGATGCTTCCGGTGAGGACCTATGGTGGAGAGGAGAAAAGGGATGAGAAGAACGGAGACAGAGAGGCGAGAGAAGGGCGGAGCCGAGGTTCAAATTCCAGATACCGGCTCGGTCCGAGATATCGTCTTATTAATAGTTGTCCTTCACTACACCCGACAACCAGGACCGCTGTCCTAACAGAAAGACATCCCTCGCTCACCAAAGCAACGTGTTACACAGGCCAGGTCACACGGACCTTCCCGGCAAATCATCACGTGCCACATGGCACTTACAAAGTAAACCCCACGACACTACTGCTCCCAACCGTTGGTATCGTAACACGATAATAGGTCCCGCCGCCTAATTCTGTGCCTCGTCACCGTCCTCGATAGAATCTGTCACCGTGAAACCCCCTTCTGCTGGTTGCACACTGCTAGCCTTAGTGCTTCCCATCCTCAATTTCGGCTAATAGATACTGTCTTCACACGCCAGGACTGCATCTTCTCCGACGAGGTCAAGACTAGGGCCGCCGTTGTGACCAACCTCGGAGACATTGCAGGTAACTACACCATCTCCAGGTTAGGAACTTCCGTTTCCCGTTCTCAGATCGTGCTAGCTTTGCCCAAGTCGCGGGGTCGACAAAATCCCCTGTTTTCTGCATGCTAGTTCTCACTGAGAAGGCACGGTGCCTACGGATCCTTGTGTGTTAACCCAGAACCCACTCCGAATCGTTGACAGTTTCGTGAGCGTCTTGATCGATCATTTGGTATCCCCCTACTCGCGAGTTTTGCACTGCAATTCATTTTTTTTTTGGCTCTGTTCCCGTGTCTCCACTAGCAGTGTAGGCTTGCTTGAATGTAGTGGCTATTCACTGTTAGTGGATACGAATTGGGACTCCTGTGGGTAAGCATCTACTCGATACGTGTCGTCATTGATTGCCGGATGGCCCGGATCTATCCATGTATTCTGCTATTTCACCTTGCGCTTGATATGTCTTCCTTCCGTGAATTTCTTTCCACTTCCTATGTCGATTCATGGCCAAGCAACGTGGAACAAGTTATGGGTTCTTTGACTGGTAGCTTCTCTCAATTCGTGACAGGGTCATAGGATGTATCAGAGACAGTAGATGCTTGCTGTGAGTGACCTTCCGCCCCAATCGTTTTCTGTAATCCAATGTTCATATTTGTCTCATCACGATCAGCCACTGCTGGAGAAGGTGCTTGGTTCACTGACCTCAATAGCCGTGCCTGATACTCGCGAAATCGTGGGTATGCGGGTTAAACGACATTGATCAATCGTATTTTGTTGTTTCCAGTTGGGTTCCGTCATTAATTGTTGTCAGAGTGTCCAAAGCTTTGACTCCAATTCTGTTTCATGTTCTGGTATCCGGTCAGGCTGGGAGGACCGACGACCTATGTGCCTTGGGTAGCTTAGATTTTGTGATTATTTATCTGACTTGCGTTCTGAGTTTGTTCAGCAGTTCCCTAGACCCTGTGGTCTTCTTCATTTACCAATCGAGATCCCTGCTATGGTCGGGATTACTGTTCTTTGTCGATGCTATAGTTGTGAGGTTGTATTTTTGCCGGTGATTGCAATTCGGCCTTTCAGGGATTGCTCCTGCTGTGTTTTGCATAGCAGTCTGTGTGTTTGTTGAGTCGTCGACACTGAAGATTTGAGTCATAAAAGATAAATCGCTTTATGTGGCAATTCAGTTGCTTTTTGGGCATGCAGTAATGGTCCTGGAATTATTAAGACAAAGTCAATCAGCTTTAGACTAGATGCTTATTTGTGCAGGAGTGTGTGATTTCAAATCAGGAGAGTTTCCGGGTGTTTTATACTAGCCTCAGAACCCAAAATCGAGTGTTTAAGAGTGTTGTTCGTAGATTAATTATTACATGAGGAACAATATTAACACAAAGTATAATTTTATGCTTAGGTGGTGATAAATCTGGTTCAGACTTATGTGATATTTATTTTGACTTAAGCAAGACTAGAGGTATGTACTCCTCTCTATTTTATAACTGGGCATTATATGAATAAATTTCCCATAATGAGGCATCTTTTGATATACTTACTCTTATTTCACTTTGACATATCCTATTCTCTTGAAAATATTATTTACAGGTTGAATTGGGTCAATGACCCCACATGTTATTATGCATGTCTTATGACACAAATGTCTAATGAAAGATATATTTTGCCACTATTTTATGCATGGTAGACTATTTGACTAGCTAATTATTGTAGACGCTTATATGTAACCATTAGGGTGTGCTACTTCTACCCTTTTATATACATAGGCGTGCTAATTATGCCTATGGGTGTGCTACTTCTACCCAAAATTTATATATAGGCCAATGACTCAGTGGTGTCTTGACCCTACCATAGTTAACTTAGTCCAATGTATCTACATGCAAATATTTGTTGTAATGTGATAATTAATGGTGGCAAGATCTGTTATATATTGGAATGCTTATAATGCCTCATTCTTTTGAAAATTCATTTCTTTTTATAATTCTCATTGAAACTTACCTAGTTTTATCGCCCCCCTTTTTTGTTGGAACATCCCACCTTACTTTTTAATGCCCTAGTTAATTCTCTAATGTACATACTCAGCTTTTGCTGATTTATACTTTGTTTTCCTATATTTTTTGGGTGTTCCCAAAACTACCCATGTATAGGTGCTTTGAAGAACGTGGACACATGAAGTTGGCTTAAGGATAGCTTGGAATAGTCGGGTTGCTATCTGCATCTGGGACTCTTATGAAATATAGTTATAGAATGTCCTTTTTATGTACCATCCTTAGGGTGAAAATGCTATGTACATGAGAATATTTTGTAACTTTGTAAATAGTTATGATTTTCGCTACCTAAATATTTCATGGCTCGTGTTTGTACCATTGAGTGGGCCCACTATCGGGCCTCACTCCTTACAGTTCCAGTGTGTGTAATTTCATGAACCAGTCACAACAATCCAAATATAAATTTAGTGAATTAAATTCATATTCAATTTAAGAATGGAAATTTCATACTAATGAAGCATTTTTGAAAAGTGATTATTTTCATTGCTATTTTTTACCACCATCATACATCCCAAAATATATCATGGTGAGAAATGAGTGGGTAATAGAGTTTTCCCATATATGCATATATAAAAACCAATTTGAAATTACAATGTTCATCAGTTGTGTGTTTGACAAAGTGATTGGTAGCGATTGACATGTTGCTCGTGATTTCTCATTGATTTTACCTTCACTCAATTGATTTGCCAAACAAAACAAGTTGTAGTTGAATATTCTACACAATAATAGCCAAGGATGGTAGGGAAAAAAGGGCAAACAAGAACAAATGAGAAAAGATGAAGATCTTACATGGAAATATGAAATGTTGGATCATAATGATGATTGTTGGATTAGATTTTTAAAAACAAAGGCAATATGTCAAGCAACATGTAGTATACCATTGTGGATTTTTTTGGTCTCACTCCAACAAAACCTCAACATCTCAAAAATACACAAACAGGCTCTAAGTATGATGGGTTTACACATTTATAGTTTAGGGAGGTAAAAGTTGAATATCAATCTATAAGTAGTGCCCAATGGGTTAGACAGACAAAATGAAGCCTAATCTACTCGCATCGGGCAGGACATACATGCACAACGCAAGGCAGACACACACCATGCAACAGAATCAATCTCATCCTTTGTTTGACCTAGGAAAATTAGTCTGAGTTCTAGGAACTTAGTTGATCTGGATAGTACCCAGCCAAACAAAACCACCACCAACTCGGGCATCTAAACTTGGGCATGTGAATCTAGTTTGACCAGACTCAGCAGAACTCAACTAGAGTTCCCATAAAAAAGTAGGCAAAATGTTAGACCAAGACAGGAACCTCCCACCTCTATCTTGGGTACAATAGTCCTTGAACTTGATCAAATTCACATTGAATTTGTCTATAGCTCCACCACTAACCCAAGACAAATCTTCTGATGAACTCAGTCTCATTAGCTCGACCAAACTGTACCAAGTTTATTGAACTCATTCAGAGTTCCTTCTCATAAGCAAGACAAAAACCCTCATGAACTTGTCAGGGTTCACATAAATCCACACCACATTTAGGCCCAAGGTCATTGACTTGGCTCAAATTCAAGTTGAAATTGACTAAATTCATGGCCCATAAACAATAAAACAAAACCAATGATCAAGAACCCTAACCTAATAAAGAAAAATCCATGTTTCTCCATAATCTTGTTTGTTAAGCCCTCAAAAGCTAAATATACATATGTATTGCAAGATGAATTAGGCGTGTACATCTTCAAATATCTTGTTCATGTTGCAACATATTCCAAACAATAAAATTAATTCTAATAAACAAGCAATTGGGGGAAATGAGATTATGATTAAGCTTAGATAGTGGTGTTACACCTTTCTCAAACCTTATACACTTGTCAATGTTTTCTAGAATAATTTTTGAGAAAATGTGGGCCAATCGAGTGAAGTGTGCCTGAAATTCTTCAATTGTCACACTGTCTTGTTGAATGGTCTTCAGTTGTTTAATCTTGTTGCTTAGGAATATGGGAAGGAAATTCTTCAACTTAAAGTCATCCACAAATTTCATGCATGACATCACAAAACCTCTCCTCTTGTTTTCCACTCCATGCTAGAAAAACTCAACATTTCCTTTTAGTGTATAGATGACATAATTGATTTACATACCTTATGATATATCCATAAGAAAAAGACATTTTCTAATTGTCACATTCACTCATACACTACAACAGTATTTTTAGTGCCAGAGAACTAATCCCCCAAACTTCTTAATCACTTCATATGATCTCATCATATTCTTATTAGAAAATGAATATCCCTTATCCAACTTGTACCTCTCTTGGTTCCTCAAAATATAAGGCACATCCTTTCATTAATTATATCATTCATGTCTTATTCACATCGAGTCATAGGATGAAGATTAGGATCATAATTGGTGTCGACTTATTCTTCTTCAATTCCTCTTCCTTCCATTTACATATCCATAAGGGAATCAAATGTTATGTAATCATGATTCAAAGTGGAAAATCGCCTAATTCTAATGGCTTCTTCTTACCTCTTCTAATTGTAAGTTTTAGTACTAAAGTTAACGCAAATTTAATCTACTTACTAGGGTTAGCACCCATGTCAAGGGTTAGATTTTAATAACTAATCCTTATCTATCTTAATTGAATTCAACTCTAGATTGTTCTTCATCTAACACATTAAAATGTTGAAACTAACACGAACTCATATAAAGGTCGTCTCAACATTTGAGATGCTCTTTTGGCTCCCCAAACGGACGTATCAACACTTGAGATGGTCGTTTGACAGTCCACTTAGCCAATCTATAGATCTGTTGCGTGAATTGAATACTTAAACACTTTAGTAATCAATCCAATCATCATTCAAGATAAACTCCTCTTCTAGGTGAGTTTCTATGTGTGTGACCCTATAGGTCCCCTATCACGTTGGTAGTGAATGTCCATAACTAGCTTATGACATAATAAGCAAAGAGTGGTGCCTAGTCACACTGTAACACCCCTCCCTAGGGTTTCATACGTAACCAGCGGAAGCACAGCCTAATCCCCAACATTATCCATAATGTGGGGTACTTGGCATATCGGGGAGGGAGTGTCACATACATGATCTCATATCAAGAAATAAACAACACTTGGCATTCATAGAAACATAGATTCATACATAAAGTTCTTCTTGGAAAGATAACTACGTCATGATACTAAAGCTATGCTAATATAAACTAGATAACATATAAATGATAGGATCTCCATTGATGGATGTCCCACCAGGAAACAACTCCTTAGATCTTTGGGTCCTTGTATTCTTCTCAAGATGATTCCTTCTCTTTAGCTCCAACGTCTGCGGACATCTCGTCCCCAGCCATGCAAAGGAAAAACAAACATGGTAAGGAAGCGGCATTGGCATGTTATAAAGCATGAAAATAAAATATACAGGTGACTTGACATAATCATGAACATGCATTAACATTAATCATTTCTTGACCTCTTTTACATAAAGAAATTGACTAGAAGTATATGCTCCTCTCTTAATGCCCCATAAGGAGCCCATAATGCTCGGAAAGCCCATAATTGCTCGGAAAGCCCATAATGCTCAGAAAGCCCATAACAAGGTGCACATAAATCTAAATCAATTTCCATTAATCATGATCTTTATTAAACTTGATAATCTCCTTAATAACTTAGACTTGATTGGGATTTCTCCCTCTTGAACATAATGGGATTTCTCCCTCTTAAGCATAAATGGGAAATTTATTCCCTCTTAATCTTGGTTTCATGTATCTTAATCATAATTCATAATCTAAATGTGGTTTCTATACTTAGACTTATATTATAACACTCAACATCCAATAATCATATACATTGAAGAAGAACATACATTTATCATGACTTGAGTATAAAGTGCATAAACATATCATAATCATTAATTAAATCAAGTTTACTATCCAAGGGCATGGCCCTCTTACCTTGAGCTAAAACACCTAGGTCAAACCTGGTTTGACTGGTTGGATCCTTTTAATCACCTGAAATTAACATAATTATCCTTTATCATATATCATTAAACCCTAATTTGTCCATACAAATATTGAGATGTGAAAATAGCAAAATTAGTCGATATAAACCACAAAATCGGATTCCTCATCGAAAATCCTTTCCAAAACATATTTATTTATATTTTTCTGAGGTCGTATGCAAAAGTTATGAATTTTGCACTCTGGACCAATCAGAAATTAAGAAACCATCGCGTGACATCATTTAAATCCAAAATTAACCTGATGTAAATAAAAGATGAAATACCAGAAAACTCGAGCGTGCGTGACACATGAATCAAATGAGCGGGGTTAAAACTGTCATTTAAGACAAACTAACTCCTGCGGTCGATGGAGAACAAATCGAACGTCAAAATACCTAAAATACCCTTGGGTAATCAGTTAACTGATTGCACTCGTGGGGCACCATGGTCATATCAGGACCTGGATTGCTCCCCACCTACACAGCGCGAGCCATGGCTCGAGCTTGGCTCCAGGAGCAAGAAGTCGAGATGCAACTCTGAACAACTTGCACTTTCACGCTGTTCTGAGGCCATCAACCGGTTCCTTACCTGCTGACGTAGTCGTCGAGAAGGCAACTGGGTTCGAACATGCTCTGGAACATCATGAACAACACACAGAGAAGCAGAACAGGGGAAGCACATCAGAGATCCAAGATCAAGAAAAGTGGTCTGAAACCTTCAGGCGATGATCGGAAAATGACCGTGGAGGCAAGGCGATGCCATCCATCCTATTTTTATGGTTGCAGATGCTTCAGAGCACCATGGCGACTAGAGGCGTTGAGGCTTAACGGCGGTGTACATGTCCCGATGATATGGGAGATCACAGGGCAAACTGAGGTCGAGAAAAGAAAGGAGATGCTCCGAGGATGCTCACCGGAGAGGCAATTTGTCTAAGGTGGCACTGAGATCTAGGGTGAGGCCTTCGTCACGCGAACTGAAGATCAGGTAGGTCAGGGCTTCCCGAGGCACAAACGAAGAAATTGAAGGAGGAGGAGTTGAGGGTGAGGGTCGACGAAGCTTCTGGGATGGTTAGGAGGGTCTGGGGTGCACTGAGGTAGCGGCTATGATATGGTGATCGAGAAATAGTGGAAGCCCTAGTTTGGGTGTTTGTTCTACAGAGCACGAAAGGGAACGAGTTAGGGCTTGCTTGGATTGGGGTGACGAGCCAGAGGCATTGGCAAAGAAATCAAGCAAAACTACCTCGTAATGAGGGAGAGAATGATCGACAAAGAAACCACTGTGAAACGTCCCTTGCTCGCGGGGAATAACGGAGGAAGAAGAAGGCAGATCAACCGTTGATCGTTGGTCGAATGGTGTTGATGACCCGCGTAAGACTAGGGTAACGTGTGACAGAGTAAATGATCTGAACCATAGCGTTATATGTGTATAAATGCTAATTTCGATTAAATGGTAATGAAACAATATGTAACTCTCCCATAATCAATTAAAAGGGTCATTTGAAGTCCAAATGAGTTCAAATTTCACCCATAGGTTAATGACGTGTACTAAAACATAATTGTTCAGTTAATTTCGTCTTTTAACCTACCATCACTCCTAATTAGGCAAAATGCATTCAAATCTTGGTCAATTTATATTCAAATCTTTCCCAATTTAATTGGGGGGTCAAACATGGTCATAATGGGTTCAAATTTGAACCATAGGTACATTAGGGTGTCTAGAGTATTCATGTAGGGTTAGATTTTATGCTTGTACACGTTTTAGGCCTAATATAGCAAAAATCATTACTTGCACTTAAATGACCATGCTGAGTGTAAATAAAACCATTAACTTCTCAAAAAAGAATTACAAAACATGAAAAACATGCACTCACAATTATTTATTTTCAATTAACAAGATGGAGGCCATTAAGCAAGAAATTAAACATGTAAGTCACTAATTATCATATGAGAGAAAAAAATTGACATAAAACATTTATTTCCATTTTCTAAACAAAAGTGCATAAAGAGACATTTTCTTTAAATAAATCATGGGCAAGAGAGTAATTGAACATATTAAAACGAAATTGCAAAACTAACATGGGAAATTGCATTTAAGTCCTCAACAATTATCTAATTAGGAAAAGAGCATGCAACGAATAAAATAATTTGGAAAATTGCATAGCAAGAGTGGGATGTTACAATTCTACCCACCTTAAATAAATTTCGTCCTCGAAATTTCCTAGGGTTTCTACCCACCTTAAAGGTTTTCACATAAACTGGCAAGTTTTTTTTACAAATTTTATTATAAAGAAGCATACATAAATAAAGCATTATGATTCAACATAAATTACTTAACTACCATTACCTTGATCATTTTCCTCTTCTCCATCCGACATTTGCATGGTGAAGAGCCTTGGTTTAACCTTGGGTGGAGGATTAGGGTTCTTAGCTTGGTTATGGTTGGGATCCTTCTTTGCAAACTTGGGGCAATTAGGCTTGATATGCCCTTCCTCACCACAATAGTAGCAAACAGAAGTCCCAAACCTACAAGGACCACCATGATTTCTCTTACATGTAGGGCATGGGGTTCTCCCATTCTTAGAAGAAGGCTCAGGGGCTTTTCTCTTGTGGTTGTAGGGTGGAGGGGGTTGATGGTGATGATTGTTTTGGGGTACCTCCTTCTTATGGTTCCTTCCAGGGTGATCCTCCAACTCTAGGGCTGCATCTAGGGCTGATTGCATGGTCCTATGTCCTCTACTAGACAAAGCATAACTTAGGTCAAGTTTAAGCCCTCTAATGAACTTCTTAGATCTCTTTTTCTCAATGTACTCAAGACCATACTTTTGGAGTTTACGAAACTTCATGGCATACTCAGTGACATTCATGTCACCCACTTTCTTAAGGTTGACGAACTCATCTTCCTTCCTTTCTAACATGGCTTCAGATACATAATGGTCGTTAAAGACTTCTACAAACTCACCCCAAGAGAAAGGAGGGTCATCATCTTCCCTAGAGGCTAAGAGGTTTTCCCACCAAGTATGGGATGCACCCTTGAGCATATGGGTGGAAAATCTAACCCTACTACGTGGGGGACACTCTAAATCTCTAAAGCAATGTTCCATGTTGCTAAGCCACTCCTCAAACTTGGTGACCACATCAACTTCATCTTCACCATGGAAAGCATCGGGTCTAATCTTCAAGAAATCTATGAGGGATATCTCATGTACTCTAGGTGGAACACTAGGTTGGAGGGCATTGGTCAAGGCTGCTACTAGGGCATCTAGGGTGATTTGTGGAGGGACGTGGTTCATGTCTTCAGTCTTATCACCACTAGAGGATCCTTGTGAGGGCCTTGACTCACCAACCTTCTCCTTCTTTTTAGGGGCCATCTGAAAGGGTAAACATAACATGATATTAGAACATAATATGAATCTATAGTGTTGCCTTAGTGGCCATCTATTCCTTTCTCTGATACCATTAATGTAACACCCCTCCCTAGGGTTTCATACGTAACCAGCGGAAGCACAGCCTAATCCCCAACATTATCCATAATGTGGGGTACTTGGCATATCGGGGAGGGAGTGCCACATATATGATCTCATATCAAGAAATAAACAACACTTGGCATTCATAGAAACATAGATTCATACATAAAGTTCTTCTTGGAAAGATAACTACGTCATGATACTAAAGCTATGCTAATATAAACTGGATAACATATAAATGATAGGATCTCCATAGATGGATGTCCCACCAGGCAACAACTCCTTAGATCTTTGGGTCCTTGTATTCTTCTCAAGATGATTCCTTCTCTTTAGCTCCAACGTCTACGGACATCTCGTCCCCAGCCATGCAAAGGAAAAACAAACATGGTAAGTAAACGACATTGGCATGTTATAAAGCATGAAAATAAAATATACATGTGACTTGACATAATCATGAACATGCATTAACATTAATCATTTCTTGACCTCTTTTACATAAAGAAATTGACTAGAAGTATATGCTCCTCTCTTAATGCCCCATAAGGAGCCCATAATGCTCAGAAAGCCCATAATTGCTCAGAAAGCCCATAATGCTCGGAAAGCCCATAACAAGGTGCACATAATCTAAATCAATTTCCATTAATCATGATCTTTCTTAAACTTGATAATCTCCTTAATAACTTAGACTTGATTGAGATTTCTCCCTCTTGAACATAATGGGATTTCTCCCTCTTAAGCATAAATGGGAAATTTATTCCCTCTTAATCTTGGTTTCATGTATCTTAATCATAATTCATAATCTAAATGTGGTTTCTATACTTATACTTAGATTATAACACTCAACATCCAATAATCATATACATTGAAGAAGAACATACATTTATCATGACTTGAGTATAAAGTGCATAAACATATCATAATCATTCAATAAATCAAGTTTACTATGACAAGGGCATGGCCCGCTTACCTTGAGCTAAAACACCTAGGTCAAACCTGGTTTGACTGGTTGGATCCTTTTAATCACCTGAAATTAACATAATTATCCTTTATCATATATCATTAAACCCTAATCTGTCCATACAAATATTGAGATGTGAAAATAGCAAAATCAGTCGATATAAACCACAAAATCGGATTCCTCATCGAAAATCCTTTCCAAAACATATTTATTTATATTTTTCTGAGGTCGTATGCAAAAGTTATGAATTTTGCACTCTGGACCAATCAGAAATTAGGAAACCATCGTGTGACATCATTTAAATCCAAAATTAACCTAATGTAAATAAAAGATGAAATACCAAAAAACCTGAGCGCGCGTGACACATGAATCAAATGAGCGGGGTTAAAACTATCATTTAAGACAAACTAACTCCTGTGGTCGATGGAGAACAAATCGAACGTCAAAATACCTAAAATACCCTTGGGTAATCAGTTAACTAATTGTACTTGTGGGGCACCATGGTCATATCAGGACCTGGATTGCTCCCCACCTACACAGCGCGAGCCATGGCTCGAGCTTGGCTCCAGGAGCAAGAAGTCGAGATGCAAATCTGATCAACTCGCGCTTTCACGCTGTTCTGAGGCCATCAACCGGTTCCTTACCAGCTAACGTAGTCGTCGAGAAGGCAACTGGGTTCAAACATGCTCTGGAACATCATGAACAACACACAGAGAAGCAGAACAGGGGAAGCACATTGGAGATCCAAGATCAAGAAAAGTGGTCTGAAACCTTCAGGCGATGATCGGAAAATGACCGTAGAGGCAAGGCGATGCCATCCATCCTATTTTTATGGTTGCAGATGCTTCATAGAACCATGGTGACTAGAGACATTGAGGCTTAACGGCGGTGTACAGGTCTCGATGATATGGGAGATCGCAGGGCAAACTGAGAGATGGTGGGATTACTGAGCCTAAGATGAGAATGAGAGATATTCAACTGATAAGGTGGATGAAGCCTGACTTGCATAACTTGAAAATGAACTTGACTATAGGAAGAGATAGGGGAGAAGATGGGGTATGTAGGAGGTGGGCGGCAGGCCTGATACGAAATCAAAATGTGGATATATGCATGGTGTTCTATGCCTGGCTCAAGGCACCGGACTTCGTCCTGGCATATGTACAGGCATGCATTGTTGGACTGAAACTGGCAGATGATCATATGCTACGAGTTTCATGTATTGAGATTGATGACCAGGAAGTCTATGATATTTTGTGGAAGGATGCTATAGAACCGTGGAGGACCAAGACGTTTGTTAGAGAGTTGAGGTCCGAGTTGGTTAGATCTAGTATTACTGGGTCAATGGTTCACAAAGTTGCTAACTCTATACCCAGAGAGATTGGGAGACGGGGGAAAAGATTTTTAGAGATGACAGTTATTATGAATAGAAGGATGATACTGAATAGAATTCGAGGCATGGCAACTTTGGAGAAAATGTGCATTCCCTACGTGCACCTGCAGAGGATTGACGCTTGATGAATCATGGATGTTTTTTTAGTTGTTTCTTTGTCTGGGTTGTGAGGTTTTTTTATCTGGTCTTCGGGGGGAACAAACCTGCAGACACATAAGCAGGAGGTGTATTCTGTTGATGGTTTCGCCCACAAGAGAGGGGTGGGATGAATAGAGAACCCTCTGGCTTAATTTAAAAAAAAGGCAAATTGAGGTCGAGAAAGGAGATGCTCCGAGGATGCTCACCGGAGAGGCAATTTGTCTGAGGTGGCACTGAGATCCATGGTGAGGCCTTCATCATGCGAACTGAAGATCAGGTAGGTCAGGGCTTCCCGAGGCACGAATGAAGAAATTGAAGGAGGAGGAGTTGAGGGTGAGGGTCGACGGAGCTTCTGGGATGGTTAGGAGGGCCTGAGGTGCACTGAGGTAGCGGCTATGATATGGTGATCGAGAAATAGTGGAAGCCCTAGTTTGGGCATTTGTTCTACAGAGCACGAGAGGGCATGAGTTAGGGCTTTCTTGGATTGGAGTGACGAGCCAGAGGCCTTGGTGAAGAAATCAAGCGAAACGACCTCGTAATGAGGGAGAGAAGGATCGATGAAGAAACCACTGTGAAACGTCCCTTGCTCGCGGGGAATAAAGGAGGAAGAAGAAGGCAGATCAACCGTTGATCGCTGGTCGAACAGTGTTGATGACCCGCGCAAGACCAGGGTAACGTGTGACAGAGTAAATGATCTGAACCATAGCGTTATATGTGTATAAATGCTAATTTCGATTAAATGGTAATGAAACTATATGTAACTCTCCCATAATCAATTAGAAGGGTCATTTGAAGTCCAAATGAGTTCAAATTTCACCCATAGGTTAATGACGTGCACTAAAACATAATTGTTTAGTTAATTTCGTCTTTTAACCTACCATCACTCCTAATTAGGCAAAATGCATTCAAATCTTGGTCAATTTATATTCAAATCTTTCCCAATTTAATTGGGGGGTCAAACATGGTCATAATGGGTTCAAATTTGAACCATAGGTACATTAGGGTGTCTAGAGTATTCCTGTAGGGTTAGATTTTATGCTTGTACACGTTTTAGGCCTAATATAGCAAAAATCATTACTTGCACTTAAATGACCATGTTGAGTGTAAATAAAACCATTAACTTCTCAAAAAAGAATTACAAAACATGAAAAAACGTGCACTCACAATTATTTATTTTCAATTAACAAGATGGAGGCCATTAAGCAAGAAATTAAACATGTAAGTCACTAATTATCATATGAGAGAGAAAATTTGACATAAAACATTTATTTCCATTTTCTAAACAAAAGTGCATAAAGAGACATTTTCTTAAAATAAATCATGGGCAAGAGAGTAATTGAACATATTAAAATGAAATTGTAAAACTAACATGGGCAATTGCATTTAAGTCCTCAACAATTATCTAATTAGGAAAAGAGCATGCAAGGAATAAAATAATTTGGAAAATTGCATAGCAAGAGTGGGATGTTACACACACATTTGTGCTACCCAAGTGAATGGAAAGTTGGAGAAAAACTTCAACTTACAATCTGTATAAGGTGTTGTAGTGATTGTATAATTCCTTTGTCTCTGATATCCAACATGAACTCGAGGCATGGAATTGTCATCCTCTCAACATTCAATCCATGTTCCTTAAACCAAGAGCAGAATGTCTGAGATAATGTGACATCAATATCATATATTGATTTATATGTGCATGCGGATGCATTTCTCTATCTCGCTTATCAAGTGACCAGGATATCAATCTCCAGTAGGAGGGGCAAATCCCATATCTATCACTCACAATCTATCCCCATGGGTCAAAGTCACCAGATCATCACCTTAATAAAAACTCATGTTTGATGACTATGTTTTATGATGCCAAAGCACACCCAATGACATGTGACGAGTGCAGTGATTTCAGGTCTAAGAATCACAATCACTACCTTCACTATGAGAGATGACTATGACCACCAATGATGGTTTCCATGTGTCACTCACAAGGTGGGTTTGTCTGATACACTATTCCCTAACATGTATTTGTGTGTTTGTCTTGATATTGCCATATCATGAGTAATGAGATTTTTTCATCAACCAACCCACACTCTAGTCTTATGTGTTATTGATATCTATTTACTTCCACAGTAACAACCAACTAGGGACATAATAAGAAAGTACATACTCTTAGCATTTGTATGATCCCATTCTTTCAAGTCATGTACTTGAAGGCATACGTGATTGAGTATTGTCATTCTTTAGACATTCATCATGTTTCATCATTGCCTCATAACTAAATGAAAGAGAATGAATTGGAATTTTGCCTTTAAGAGTATTAATCAAATCCTTTATGGTATATGTCATATCAATCATCACATGATTGGATCTATGGGAATACCTTACCAACAGACTCCCACTTTCTCTTAGAGCCAATCACCCACGAATCATATTATTAATGATCTAAACATGTCCACCATGTTTCTACTGCGCTAGTGTTACTATATTGGGTTAGCAACACTTTGCTTAAAGTCAGTATATTGCATGTTTCCTTCTCTCTTCATTGTATGATTTCTCATATGAGACGGAACTGTCATAATATGGTATCTAATATTCCTTGCCTAACAAGCAGCTCCATTATTGTCACAAGTATTACTAGTGGGTCATCAATGGTTGGAATATTTATAAGTTCATCATATGAGCTTATAGATCCATATAGTATCACTTTGTGTTCATAACACAAGTATACTCGACTTCTAATGTAGAATATAATTAATGGATATTAGTTCGGAACCCTTCCAACTAACAACATTTCTCCTTTTAAATCAAACATATTTTAATTTGTGATCACTTTTGTCATTATGGAATCTTGCATCGATGTAACCCTTTACATCCAACTCTTCCTTTATTTCTATCCTTATTGACTAGCAATCTATCCTTAGATACTTCTCAAGTACTAATGGATATCTTTAATGACATTCCGATAACCCGTATTGGAATTTACCATCATCTTGTCATGTCCAATACATACAAGTTTATGTGGGATAATAGCATTCATGATAGATCCATTGCTACAGCCTATGGCATCTCAATCATGGTGTTTCCATTCTTCACAAGAATTGGAACATAAGATTCATGAGAGACTAATCTGGATTCTCTTTCACAGAATCCTTTCAAGGTTGAACTCCTTAAACACATTGTTATTATGTGTGCATAAAACTTCCATTTTGAAACATTCAAGAACTATCTCATAGGTCTTGATTTGTATCTCATAAGAAGTTTCACTTAATTCTTCATTATTGAAGGTATTTCCCATGACAGATCTCAACATTTATAATATTGAGATGTTATTCCTCATCATATGTGGAATATTCATATATGCTCCCACTAAATCTTTTGAAATCACATATTTCATCTTGACTCAAGTCAAGCTCTTTAATCTTGTCAAGTCAAAAGATCCCATCTCTGAGATGTTTTTTTCAATCCCAAATTGAACTTTGTAGCTGATAGAATTTATTTGCATTCTTGAAGTTATAAAACCCTTTTAGGTTGTGTCACATACACATCCTTTGATTAATTCCTTTAATAAATCCAATTTCTATCTTCATATGCCAAATCTCTTAGTCTACTTTAACTACAACAACAAGCTTGACAATGTTAAAGGAATTTCTATCATATTCATCAACTTGAACTGGTTTAAAAAAAAACTTTCCAACCAATTTGTCATTTTATGTTATCCATGAAGGTCTTTACCACAAGACCCTATTGCACCCTTTGGGTATTACCCATTTAGGTGGCACTACCAAGATCCTACCTTGCTAGTTTACATGGATTCCATAATGGCCTTGAACCATCTACTCAGATTATGGTACTTAATGGCTTCTAATCGATTAGTTGGTTCATCTTGTTATGACCAACCCATCTAAATCATTGGATTCACAATCCTTAACTTTAGATGTATTATACTACAACTATTTTGTTCTGTGTCATGTGATGAACCTGAGATTTCACAACAACTTGTGATTCTCTTAGTTTTCATTGTACCTTTTGTGTTGTACTTGAGCAATTCGAGTTCTTCTTTTACTCCCATTGATTCTTTAGGAACTTGTTTATCCTATCAACAAAACATTTTTGTCATTGGATTGGGATTAATGGTAGCATTCAACAATCATGGTTTGTAGACAAAGATTCTTCAAGAAACTACTTTCTCAATGTAGGTTTCAATCCTCTAGACATATTGCGACATTCCCAAATAATATCATATATGATGTCTTATAAACCATTTAGATGGTACATTATTTTAGTTATAGGTATATATTTATGAGGATAAGAATATTAGATTAATTGATAATTATAGCATGACTCATCATGGTGCAATTCCTTTATTCTTACACAACGTCATATTAGATGGAATTGACTTGTGATACATTATCACAGTCCTTTCTTTGATGGTACTCAAGGTATCGATGTAAAGTATATTAACATTTGATCTCATAAAGTTTCTTAATACTTTCATCTAAGTCATACTTCATTTATAATCTTCTTGAACGGGTCGAGAGATTAATGATTCCATTTTACTAAGTACATATCATCATATTACTCGTAAGTGAAATGAAGTACGAGTGAATCATCTATAGTCATTCCATAAGATCTTCATGCATCACATGTATGAGGTATAATGGAAGGCTTATCCTCCCACTACATCTAGTGAAGGATGTCATGTTACATTGTGCATAAATAAGGTTTTGCATGTTTTCTTAGGTTCAATAAGCAAAGGAATCTAGATTAACATCAATATGTATTCTAGACATGCATTTCTTATATATTTATATCCAAGGTGACTATTGTTAATGATAATCTTGAGTTATAAATTATAATCCTTTGGTATTAATGTTATAAACACTCATATCAAAAGATTTCTACAAAGATCATTAGATGTTTGGGCATTCTGCAAGATCATATCTTTTAAAACATAAACATTAATATTTTACTTTATTGATTCACCATCCTTATCATACAAGATGCTTTGAAGTAAATTTTCTATTTGATGGCATCATGAAATGGTATTTCTAATAACTCTATTACTATTATCATTGGGCTAAGATAAATTTAAATGTAGACAAAAGCTTCTACAATTCTTACTCTGCCTTGTCCATTTTTTATCCTTCCATAAAGGCTTTTACTTATTATCAGATCCTGCACATCAGTACGTCAGATCTCCATTTGGTATCACATACCAATTGAAGAAGTAATCAAATTTATCTTATGACATTTATACTTGAAGTGGATGCCTCAGTTGCTTCCTTATTCTTTAATTCCTCTAACCAAAGTGGGAAATTTCTTTTCCAATGTCCAAGTTGGTGACAATGGTGACAATCGCCTCTTATTTTCTTCACACCTCTCTTTGCCTTGAGATATGAAGATTTAGGCTTCTGGCTCACTTTAGAAATCTACTTAGCTTTGCCTTTGCCTTTAGACTTCTCCTTTGTCTTGCTAATCATCATCACAGACTTGGGCTTGTCTTTCTTCATCTGTCCCTCAGTTGTTCTAAACATGCCCAACAACTTTGTCGATGACTTGTCAAAGTCATTCATGTTGTAGTTCATGACAAACTGACGATATGACCCTGGCAGAGACTGCATAATCACGTCAGTGGCCAACTCTTGACCCAAGGGGAATCCCAATCTAGCAAGGTTCTCCACATACCCAATAAGCTTGAGCACATGAGTACCTACTAGATATCCTTCTGTCGTGTTACATTTGAACAGTGCCTTGGAGACATCGTATCTCTCTTGTCTCATCTGATCTTGGAACATGTTCTTGAGATGTGTGACCATCTCAATCACATTCATGTTGTCATTTTGCCTCTACAAATCATAGTTCATGGAGCATAGCATCAGATACTTGACATTGATGGCATCTTCAGTATGCTTCTTGTAAGTATCCTTGTCAGCCTTTTGGTGCATTTTGAGGTGGTTCCTCTAGTTATGGCATCTCCAGAACATAGAGCTTGCACTCCTATGTGAGAATGATTCTCAACGTCCTAAACTAGTCATGGAAGTTATTCTCAATTAATTTGTCCTTCTCAAGGACTGATCACAGAGAAAAGTGATTGTTGTTCGTTGCCATTTGGTTTTACAAACATAATTTGTAATTTTTTTTAAAACTCATTTTTAATTTGATCTGATTTGATTTGATTAAGATTTGGTTGATAATCATTAGGTCTTTAATTTAATTATGGTTCTCATTATTTTACTCAAATTGATAACCCTCAAGTATCAATTCATAAAACTACATCGAACAATTTTCTAATGAGCTAAGATCCATATTTTGCCAAATCATGAGTCGGCTTTTTTGATCACCCACAACTTGATTATTTAGGTAGGCAATCATGCCAATTGCATCATATGCAACTCTTGTATAGATGATATGCATAAATCCTTACCATAATCATTTGTATGCTTCTGGGCTTGGGCTCTCCAAGTCACCAGTTAAGCCTAACCCCATAGGCAATACGATAATAATGCACCTCGCTTTAGCGGAACCTACATTACTACCATCACACTTCCATGAGGTAGACGGCACACCACGCTTTGGTGTAACCTATGCTTGACCGAACAAGCTTTTCATGTGTATTTCTATTAGAAAACATCTTAGACTTAATATGTTTGATTGATGGATTTCATATATATCATATATACATACATATATTGTATGCTATATCTCACAACGTAAACATGCAATATAAAACAAAAAGTGATCGTTATGGCCATGTCTACAGTAATTCCTTAGAGACACAAGGAATTACTACCACCTAGGTCAATCATCACATCTCATGTATGAACCTACTGTTGGTGTAGATCTCTGCTTGCCAATCTGGGTAGATCAGTTCAACTCTTGAATCAGTCGTCTCGCCTGTTGGTCGGTCGATTGGTCATCACGTGCAATCGTCTAGCCACTAGTCTAAAAGATGTTTGGACTCCTTCCAAACGGTCAGTTGGGTCCACCAGACGGTTTTTTGGCTCCATCTTTCTCTCTTCCATGGTCCTCCAGACAGTCAACTCATCTCACAAACTAGTTGTCTCATCTGGCGATGATCGTCCTCGTCTTTGCAAGAAAAGAAACTATCCTATTGCTACTTTATTATAATATAAAGATAAACCTCGAGTTACATTTGAGGGGAGAAAAGGTAGCAAAGAATTAACTTTACATTAGGAAGAGGGAGGTAGAGGATCGGTATGAATACCAGATAAATAAGAACCAAACCATCTGACCACACACAGATATTGGGTGTTTGCCATAACCACGCCACACATCCACCATCAAAACCGCTTCTAGGGTGACACATGTAAATTGCATATATATCATATATATATATATATATATATATATAGAGAGAGAGAGAGAGAGAGAGAGAGTCAGGCTAGAATACACTCGAGTGTACAGATCACGCCGTACACCCCAATGGTGTTTGCCTATCTAGACCATATTTTTTCAAAATATAATTCATTGATCTTCATGGTTACAATAATAATAGGTCACATACAAAATTTGAGCTCATTTGGATGAGTGTAAGTCACTCATCCAAGGACAACAAAATCGACGCACAAAACTAATTTGAAATGCATAATTTTTGCCTCCTTTAGATGCACGGCCTATACGTGTCCAAATGAGCTAAAATTTATTATATAGTATGTTCTTATGATAATTAAGAAGATCAACGGTTTAGATTTTTCAAAAATTTATTGCATCTTCAAAAATGAATGAGGTGTACGGTGCCTTCGGTACACTCGAGTATACACTAGCCTGACTCTCTCTCTCTCTCTCTCTATATATATATATATATATATATATATATATATATGTTAGTTTGGGATTATGTGGTCTTTGGTCAGATATGCATATGAGATAGTTTACATATTTGCATCGTTGACCGGCCTAAATCGCGCGTCCTAAAATTGGAGGCGTATTTGAGGTAGTCGAGCCTTCGCATTTATAACCTGAATCCTTCTAGGCCCCCGCAACTTTGTTTACGGGGTCGAAGTAGTCATACGGGGTCGAACACAGGGACAAGGTGGGTCGTGTTGACGACTCTGAATCGACACTCTACACTCCGGTGGGTATAAAGAGATATTAAAGTTCCCCGAAGGGGAACAACAAGCTGTCACGATTAAATCAAAGAAAATTATCTCCAACTGGAGTTACAAGAAAGATTAAGATTTTGTCATTTAGCAGTTTTTTAGGGATTTTTATGCAACAGAAAATAGAAAGATAAACTGCAGTTTAAGGCGTAATGCAAGGGATAAGACTTTAGTAAGACAAGCGGTAGTAGTAACACCCTGCACCCCTCCTCTCAGAGCGGGTGCCTCTAACCAAGCTTCAACACCCCTCTCGAGGTTGCTGGGCTCAAGTTAGAGTGGAATGATACTAAAACAACTCCGTTCCGGGCACTCTCGTACTCCAGAACCGGACCAAACACTAGAGCCACAACCCAACTCTCGAAGTAGTTGCGACGGGAAAGACGATTCGGTAGCTAAGCGAAACGTGATCCAAAACATGCAAGCTAGAGTTCAGATATCCAACACAGCAGTTATCCAATCATAAGGCATCAAGCATTAAACAAATAGCAATTAAGCATTTCTATTTCCAGAAGCAATAAGGGTCTTAATACAATGCATAAGCTAAGAATTTACATAACAGAATTAAAGATAGATGTCGCCTTCTTGATGTAGAAGAACGACAGACTACTACTACTCCCAGCCCGATACCGTCCAGGGACCTATCCCGGTACAGCCGTGTCGGGCGGCACGAACTCTTGAACGGCACGCCTGACGGATGACTATATCGTTTGAAGACCCTGGCCGATACGCTCATGTCGGGCGGCACACCCTCTCAGGCGGCACGCCTGACGGGCAGAGCGTATCGGGTTCGGTATCGCGTCGGGCACAGATTTACATATACTACTGTCGGGTGTTGTTGTCAGGCACTCGTGTCGCGTATCTACGTCGGCCGATATCGGCCCTCAGTGTCGTCCGGTACAGTCCTAGGTGAACCGATCCCCTCCCTCACGGGATGAGGAAGAGCTCACTTAGTGTCGCCCGGTACGAGCACTGGGGCACGATACGGTTGCTCTCGCACTTCTCTCGCAGATAGCTCAAGTCCCCAACTGTCCGAACTGTGAACTGGGCAGTCGTCCTGACCCGTCCAACCTGTCTTTTCGGCTTCCTGTAGCTGCTATTTATAGTCAGCTGGTTGGTGAGAAAACATGGTGCTCGAAGCGCCACGTAGCTCCCTTATACGTCGGTCGATGGATGTGGATGGCCAATACAGGCATATCTCGGCGCAAGGTGCTGCTATTGGTCACGTGGTGAGCGGGACGCCTGCCGGTGGGTGGTCGTGTCGCTCAACGAGCTGGGTCGTCGATGCGGCTCTGGCTCCCTGTCGGGTAGAAGGTGTGTTGGCCGGCACGTCCCTTTCGCAAGGCGCCCTTCTCCGTCGATCATTCTCGTGTCGCCCAGCCCCTGTCGGGTTGGGTTGTATCGGGCGTCAGGAAGGTCGAGACGGGCTTAGACTTATTGTGGGCCGGAATCGGCCTTATTGCACAAAAATGAGGAAAACTCTGTAGAAGATAGGAAAAATTGGAATAAGAGTGCTGCTTGGCCAATTATTGTGAAAATGCTAATAAAATAGAGGAAAATAGCAGAAAAGGGTAGTTTTGATAACAGAATAAAGGGCAAAAATGTCACAAAATTTGGTGTTATCAACTCCCCCAAACTTAGCTTTTTGATTGTCCTCAATCAATATTTAAACTAAACTTTGTGCTGCTTCTTCTTGCACAGCAAAACTTTAAGGCTAAGGGGTAGCACAAGATTTGCGATGTCTTGGAGGTAATGCTGTCTTAATGCAAACAAAAGACCTTGCCCTACTTGCCTTATTATTTAAGTAAAATTTTTCTTCTCCACAGCTTCAGCGAGACTTTGGTGTATGATTCTGAAGTTAGCTTCCACACAAAACAGCTTTATTTTAGGGGCAGAAAGTTGTGTATAGGGTAGGCTAAGGCTTTTTGGGTTTTTCTTCTTGTTTCCCATCAGTCCATCCAGGTAAGGGTCCGTTAACGGGCAAGTGGTCCCTGCAGTCCAAGCCAGTTGGCTTTAGAGCAGTGATTTCACATCCTACGTACCACTGTCCCGGATCTACCATGCCTAAAGATGGGTACTTTTGGAAAACAAGTGTGTATATATATATATATATATATATATATATTTTCTTTTCTTTTATTGGGCACAACTCTCATGCTTTTATTCACGCTCGTAAGGCTTCTTTCTCTTTTTGGGATTTTTGCTGGGTAAGGGAAAACAAAAGAGATATCTGTTGTTTGGGCAGCTTTTTCCTTCTCCATACTCGTCTCTTAGCTGTTTGTGAGATTATTATTTTTCGAAAATTTTTGGATGGCAAGGCACAATCTTTTGTTTGTTTGAGACAACATTATCAGAAAGATATGACAGAACTTGTAACTCGTTAAACATACAGAAAGCAAACTTTGTAAGAAGTCACAACAAGTTTTTATTATTATTACAACAACTTTATACATATGCATAGGGACAGAAATTTGCAAAGGAAAGATTTTTGTAAATTTTTATATGGCATGCATGCGTACATCAGATATACAGGAAGCTGTAAGAGCACATCAGGTAAAAGAGAATGAATATCGTAGAAAGCTTGAAGTGATAAAATTTTTATACCTCCCTCACTGGCATACCCCCCCCCCCAAACTTACTTTCTACTCTGTCCCAGAGTAGAGAAGAAAGAAAAAGTGAGGTAAAGCTTAGCCAGTGAGGGTTAGCTTTATGATGTGCTGCAAAATGCTCCTGCGAAGTTGCAGCATGCCATTGGGAGGTTGTCTAGTGGGTTCGCTTTGGCGATGTAGCGGTTGAGCTGGAGCGAAACCCTCAAAATTCACTTCTGGCCCCCCCTTTCTTCACATCTCTGCTGTGAACATAAACAAGGGGCTGATTATCCGTCCCTAGTTTAGTTCCCAGGAGTGTGTAGTCAGGGTGGGCCCTCTCCCTTAAGAGGACGGAACCAGGGTGCCTCGAACTTGTTCGGAGGCCTTGGTTGTCGCACTCTTAGCTAGGTGAATCACTATTGGAGCTACCACATGAAGAAGAATCCATCCCTTTCTTGTTTGTACCGTTTTTGTCCGACAGTTGTTGCTGATCCCCACGTTGTGCTTGCTGGTGCGGTAGGTAGTTTGCTCCAAACGAGCCATACCTGTTATTTAAAATTTATTCATTCATCTGTTAGGCAAGAAAGATGAAAAGATAGAAAACTTATTAAAACTGGGCGATAGGTGATCGGACGACACGATGTTGTCCCGCGACATGACTCGTCGCCCGACACAGGTGTGTCGGGCGATTCGAGGTCACATGAAGCAAAAACATGACATCGACGTGAGAAGCATGACGCCCGATACGATACATCGGGAAAACGCTATCGACCGGCATTACGCGCAAAAGCATGTCGGGCGATAGAAAATCTGCAGGTCATGTAAACCCGATAAGCGGCTCGGTAAAAGATACTGGCGTCGGGCGACAGGGTTATCGGCCGATAAACGTGTCGGTCTACAACCTTATCGGGCGACAAGCCATGTCGTTTGGTAAGAAAACAACAAGCCGGCCGATACACTTTGCACTATACAAAACCTGTGTCGGGCGAGAGATAACGTGTCGGGCAAAAGGTGTGTCGGGCTATACCTTTTCTCTCAGGAGGCATCGCCCGATACCAGGGTGAAGGCAAGATGGCCGACACACGAGCAAAAGGGAGGATCACAACATGCGTAAAAGGTGGCAAAAGGGAGAAAATGATAGCCCGACACGAAGAAACCTCCACGCTATTTATAGAGAACCCAGCTGGGGCTAAAACGGGCAAAACATGGCGCGCGTCGGGCGTTTTAGTCACGCTATTCCCGAGACGCGCAGTCCCATCGGGCAGTCCAAGGGTCATCCTCTGCCCTTGCGACGCCCGGGGCGTGGCTGCCCGATACAAGCGGTTCTGCGCCCAGCTGGTCGACACGGTAGAAAAGCGGGCGGTTAAAAGGCCAAAACTAAACCTGGGTGAAGTAAAAGGCCATTGCAGGGTAAAACATCATTGGTATAGAGGAGGATCTCCTACCTGAGATGATATTACTCCTCAATGCTCCGCAAAACACAGCGGTGGCCCATAAAACAAAAGGAATCAGCACACGCGCGCATGCATTGACTCGGGCCTTATTACAGTCCATAATGTTTGTTTTTACAAAGAAAAGAAATGCATCCTAATCTATGACTCGGGCTGCCTCCCGAGGAGCGCTGAAGTTTCCGTCACCAGCTCGACCGTTGTAGGCTCTTCGGTTGTACCCACATCCAGCAAGTTAATCTCTGCTTTCCTGACAAAATCTTCGTCTTCATAAAACTTTTTCACTCTGTGCCCGTTTACCTTGAAGATCTTAGTCGGGTCATCCTTGTCGCGGAGCTCCATCATTCCTGATGGGTATATCTTTGACACAGAGAATGGTCCCGACCATCTTGTCTGTAATTTCCCAGGAAAAAGACGGATGGAGGACTTGAATAACAAGACCTTATCCCCTTCGCTCACATCCTTTCTCCTAAGGTGGGCATCATGCCACATTTTTGTTCTTTCCTTGTAGATCTTTGCATTCTCGTAGGCGTGAATCCTCAGCTCTTCGAGCTCTTGAAGCTGCAAAAACCTCTTTTCTCCTGCTTTGTCTAGGTCCATATTTAGGAACTTGATCGCCCAAAGGGCCTTGTGTTCTAATTCCAAAGGCAGATGGCAGGATTTTCCGTATATAAGACGGTAGGGGGTGGTTCCAATGGGCGTCTTGTAAGCAGTACGGTAGGCCCATAATGCGTCAAATATTTCCACTTCGATCCAGCTTGCCATCGACATTTCATTCCTCCGCCCTATATTTCCCATTGACAGGCACTCTTTACAAACCTTTACAAATCGTGCAGCATCTTTAAATAAGGAGGGCCAGTAGAAACCTGATTGTAGCACTTTTGCCGCTGTTCTTTCGCTACCCAGGTGTCCACCATAGGGGGAGGCGTGGCATTCCTTCAGGATATCAGCAGTTTCTTCTTCCGGGATGCACCTCCTGTACTAGTTGTCTGCGCATCTTCTGAACAGGAGAGGGTCATCCCAGTAATAATTCTTGGCATCCGCGAATAGCTTCTTCTTTTGGTTGTAGGTGATGTCAGGAGGCAGCTCTCCACAAGCAAGGAAATTGCAGATGTCTGCAAACCAGGGCAAACCTTCTTCTTGAGCTTCAGCCATCATAAGACCTTCGTCGGCAAAGTCGTCGTCGATTTGTGGCCCTCTATGTCTCTCAGCCACTATCCTCGATAGGTGGTCTGCGACCATATTTTCTGCGCCCTTCTTGTCGATAATTTCATGATCGAACTCTTGGAGCAACAAGGCCCATCTCAACAATCTGGGCTTTGTGTCTTTCTTTTGCATTAAGTATTTTATTGCCCCATGATCTGTGTATACTTTGACCTTTGATCCGACGAGATACGACCGAAACTTGTCAAATGTGAAGACGATCGCGAGCATCTCCTTCTCGGTGGTTGTGTAGTTTACCTGTGCTTCATCCAACGTGCGACTAGCGTAGCAAATCACATGGTACTTTTTATCTTTCTTTTGCCCCAGGACTGCTCCAACTGCGTAGTCGCTAGCGTCGCAAATTAGCTCAAAGGGTAAACCCCAATCTGGCCCTTGAAGGATAGGTGGTGATACTAAAGCATTTTTCAGGGTCTGAAAAGCACTGAGACAATCGTTAGAGAAAACAAATTCAGCATCTTTTACCAGAAGATTGGACAAAGGTTTGGAAATCTTTGAGAAGTCTTTGATGAATCTTCGGTAATATCTGGCATGCCCGAGGAAGCTTCTTATCCCCATGACAGATTTTGGTGGAGGAAGCTTAGATATAGCTTCGACTTTGCTGGTATCCACCTCGATCCCACGCCTTGAGATCTTATGCCCTAGAACGATGCCCTCCCGCACCATGAAATGAAATTTTTCCCAGTTCAGGACCAGGCTGTTTTCCTCGCACCTTTGAAGTACTAACGACAGATTCTTCAGACAGCTATCGAAGTCCTTTCCATAGACGGAGAAATCGTCCATGAAAACTTCCACGATGTCTTCTAGAAAATCTGAGAACATTGATATCATGCATCTTTGAAAGGTGGCGGGGGTGTTGCAGAGTCCGAAGGGCATCCTTCTAAAGGCATAAGTGTCGTAAAGGCAGGTGAACGTCGTTTTCTCTTGGTCTTCGGGTAAGATGGGTACCTGGTAAAATCCTGAAAAACCATCAAGAAAACAAAAATAATCGTGATGCGCTAATCTTTCAAGAACTTGGTCAATAAAAGGTAACGGAAAAAGATCCTTTTTTGTAGCCTGATTTAGCTTTCGGTAATCAATGCACATTCGCCAACCGGTGACGGTCCTTACCGCCACCTCATCACCCTTCTCACCCTTAACCACAGTCATTCCGCCTTTCTTGGGTACTACGTGGATCGGGCTTACCCAATTGTTGTCGCTAATTGGGTAAATGATCCCCGCGTCCCTAAGCTTTATTACCTCTTTCTTGACGACCTCCTTGAGCATCTGATTAAGCTTCCTCTGGGGTTGGGCCAGAGGCTTGGCAGACTCATCCAAGTTGATGCGATGCATGCAAGTTGACCGGCCTAAATTGCGCGTCCTAAAATTGGAGGCGTATTTGAGGTAGTCGAGCCTTCGCATTTATAACCCGAATCCTTCTAGGCCCCCGTAATTTTGTTTACGGGGTCGAAGTAGTCATACGGGGTCAAACACAGGGACAAGGTGGGTCGTGTTGACGACTCTGAATCGACACTCTACACTCCGGTGGGTATAAAGAGATATTAAAGTTCCCCGAAGGGGAACAACAAGCTGTCACGATTAAATCAAAGAAAACTATCTCCAACTGGAGTTACAAGAAAGATTAAGATTTTGTCATTTAGCAGTTTTTTAGGGATTTTTATGCACAGAAAATAGAAAGATAAACTGCAGTTTAAGGCGTAATGAAAGGGATAAGACTTTAGTAAGACAAGCGGTAGCAGTAACACCCTGCACCCCTCCTCTCAGAGCGGGTGCCTCTAACCAAGCTTCAACACCCCTCTCGAGGTTGCTGGGCTCAAGTTAGAGTGGAATGATACTAAAACAACTCCGTTTCGGGCACTCTCGTACTCCAGAACCGGACCAAACACTAGAGCCACAACCCAACTCTCGAAGTAGTTGCGACGGGAAAGACGATTCGGTAGCTAAGCAAAACGTGATCCAAAACATGCAAGCTAGAGTTCAGATATCCAACACAGCAGTTATCCAATCATAAGGCATCAAGCATTAAACAAATAGCAATTAAGAATTTCTATTTCCAGAAGCAATAAGGGTCTTAATACAATGCATAAGCTAAGAATTTAAATAACAGAATTAAAGATAGATGTCGCCTTCTTGATGTAGAAGAACGACAGACTACTACTACTCCCAGCCTGATACCGTCCAGGGACCTATCTCGGTACAGCCGTGTCGGGCGGCACGAACTCTCGAACGACACGCCTGACGGACGACTATATCGTTCGAAGACCCTGGCCGATATGCTCATGTCGGGCGGCACACCCTCTCAGGCGGAACGCCTGACGGGCAGAGCGTATCGGGTTCGGTATCGCGTCGGGCACAGATTTACATATACTACTGTCGGGCGTTGTTGTCAGGCACTCATGTCGCGTATCTACGTCGGCCGATATCGGCCCTCAGTGTCGTCCGGTACAGTCCTAGGTGAACCGATCCCCTCCCTCACGGGATGAGGAAGAGCTCACCTAGTGTCACCCGGTACGAGCACTGGGGCACGATACGGTTGCTCTCACACTTCTCTCGCAGATAGCTCAAGTCCCCAACTGTCCGAACTGTGAACTGGGCAGCCGTCCTGACCCGTCCAACCTGTCTTTTCGGCTTCCTGTAGCTGCTATTTATAGTCAGCTGGTTGGTGAGAAAACATGGTGCTCGAAGCGCCACGTAGCTTCCTTATACGCCGGTCGATGGATGTGGATGGCCGATACAGGCATATCTCGGCACGAGGTGCTGCTATTGGTCACGTGGTGAGCGGCACGCCTGCCGGTGGGTGGTCGTGTCGCTCGACGAGCTGGGTCGTCGATGCAGCTCTGGCTCCCTGTCAGGTAGAAGGTGTGTCGGCCGGCACGTCCCTTTCACAAGGCGCCCTTCTCCGCCGATCATTCTCGTGTCTCCCAGCCCCTGTCGGGTTGGGTTGTATCGGGCGTCAGGAAGGTCGAGACGGGCTTAGACTTATTGTGGGCCGGAATTGGCCTTATTGCACAAAAATGAGGAAAACTTGGAATAAGAGTGCTGCTTGGCCAATTATTGCGAAAATGCTAATAAAATAGAGGAAAATAGCAGAAAAGGGTAGTTTTGATAACAGAATAAAGGGCAAAAACGTCACAAAATTTGGTGTTATCAATCGTATGCAACAAATAAACAATTAAAACAAAATTTTGATCATATTTATTATCCCAAAGCATAGTAAATTGACATGGCTCTGATACCACTATTGGGAAATATGGGCACAGAGTATAGAACGCAACTAAATTTTTTATCTATCCATATTCCCAGAACAGCAAGATCACATCAACTACTATGAAAATGGGAAGGATGGTTTAACAAGTTATACATGGTCCTGGAGGAAGTCCTGCAAAAACAACTCGCTCAATGCAACTATCAACTAATTACACTTGGATGGTGGTTGTGCAACTCCTAGTCTTCACCACCAACAATGAACAAAACATCTTCTGCGGCAACTCTTATGGTCTCTGTGGCATCCAACTCATAAAACCAGATTAACTAAATTAACTAATGCACTAAAAATTAAAACCATTTTATAAAAAGGTTTATTATCAGAAAACTATGTGAACAAGAACCACAGTATTATATTTACATACTGTTCCACATTGTACATTCCATGTACCATCTCTCTTCGAGGAATATATACACATCATTACTTTGCTAAATAGCACAAGTAACAAAATCCTCGAAGCATCAAACTAAAATCTCAGATCGATTATAAAACACTATCTACTGACTCCTAGGACCTGAGAGTATAGAGACGACACATAGGACTTTATGTACAAAGCCTGACAACTAGTATCCCCACCTGGGATATTACTGTTGTCCTTGTTGTTGTTGCTGCTACTCTTCCTCTACTATAGAGGTTCTGCCTCTTTGTCTGCGTCTACCTAAAAATGTTGAATCCCACAGGGGTGAGACAATTATAAAATTTCCCCAGTGAGAGATATAACTCTCCGCTGTAACATTATTATTGCAGTTTAATAGAAATAAACTGAGCAGTGGGATAATATAATTCAATAGCAGATAATCATTATCTATGCAGATTAGAGCAACATTCCTATTCAAGTATTTAAGTTATAACTTGACAAGGCAACATGTATCTTATTTAATAAAGAATTAAATAACATAAATAACATTTATGTATCAAGAACATGCTAAGTAGGATAACATCAATCAGTGGTTCTCATATTTCAATCATATGCAAATATGCTACATGACTGATTATATTTTTCAAAGATTCTTAAGCTCTAAGGAGATGAGGTATACTGCTCATACTCCAACCGACCACTGCGAAGTCAAAATCGGTACCATACAAAGTCAATGGAAGAGTCGGCTTCCAAGACTTCTCACATCTCGGTCAGTGCGAGATCACATGCAGGACATCTTGTGTCTCTGCTACATAGCTTTCCAGGGTATAGTGGCATCTAGCTATAGAGTTATAGTGGCGGTTGTACTCTCTTCGCAATCGAGAGATTTCATGTTTACCTCCATCAATCTGACATTAACATCATCAGGAGATTAGTGTTACATCCATCCCGGAAGATTCAATGAAGGATTGAGAGGTTTAATGTTTACCTTCCATCAATTCCCTCATTAGGACTTAAGGATATTTTTGCCCATCGACCCCCACATATTCAATAATATGCGAACTCCAGGAAATCTCATAAGAAAACTTGTTTCACCATCACCAACTACTGACGATGATGGATCTATGGTCAGAGCACTACATGAATAGCTTTCACTTGATTAATTAAGTACATTATCATATTCTTTTAGCATCACTCAAGTTTTCAAACATTACTTATTAGGACAAATGCTATAAAGAAACATGTATTGTTCTCATCAGTTACTTCTCAGTCTCTAAAAGACATTGGGATGTTAGTCCCTCACATAAACATATGGTTCTGGGTATTCAAACCCTCAGCTCATCACTGAGCATTGTTACCACTTTTTCAGGTAATTATCACCTTCAGGTCATCTGACCAAGGTACACATGACACTTGCTACACAAGCATCTTATCTGGAACTTGAGGCCCATCAACTCTCTTGTTACCTCTTACTAAGCAACAAGACATATTATGGCACACAAGACCCAATAACAATTTTTAATAATAAAACATCATAGATCATACCTGGCTATGTTCATCATCTCATGATACATGCATGGTTAGTACATATGATAACAGATATATCAATCACATTTCAGTTCCATGCTATCCCAGGGTAACACCACTATTCCTATACTAGGGTTAGGGTTTCCCATTTTATAGCAATCAGGGTTACTCATCCCCCTTTATTCAATTGGGACCAATGATTCATCATTTTATTGTCTAGGATTAGGGTTTCATGCTAAATAGCATAATCCAGAATTAGGGTTTATTATTCACATCACATCACCCTGGATTTAGGGTTTATATTCAATAACCCACTATTAGGGTTTACTATTCATCCCAATTAGGGTTTTACAGTAAAATACCATGAATTAGGGTTACTCATGTCATTACCCTAAATTCATATCACATTATGTTCCTAGATTAGGGTTTCACTCAGAATTGCCCTAATTTAGAGTTTGAGTTCATCAATTAACTCAACTAGGGTTTCATGATCTCTTTACCAAGGATCATACCCTAATTGTATATGACCTTTATTTTGAATGTGTTTGGCTTTATTGTTATATGATTATCTTACATGTATAAATCTATCTCTCTCATCCTCTTCTAGGATGTCCAGAAGATTTGATCAATTGAGCCTTCAATCACATGAGTATTCAAATGAATTGACCAATTGAATCTTCAATTAAATTATATATGCAAATGGATTAACCATTTTGAACCTCAAACGATCTTGCCTACTTAGGCCCTAAACGATCTTGGATTTAGAGTTCAAACGGTTTGAAACTGTTTGGGCTTATTGCCCTTGAAACCGTTTAAGAAAACATTGCCTTGAAACTGAATGAGCTAGAAAGTGTTGAAACCGCATGAGCTTGGGTCTCCAAACGGTTTGAGATCGTTTGTTCGTTTGAGACCGTTTGGTCCAAACCCTCTCAAAACCGCATGGACCAAAAAGGTCTTTCAACACTTAATCATTTCAAGGTTCCAATCCATGAACCGATTATCAATTACATCCTTGATTCATTCATCAACTGAACCATAGAATCACCCCTCAATTAGACCATTAATTAGGGTTTTGAACCCAATTGAACTAGAATTTATAATCAAGAACCCATCAATTAGGGTTTTTGAATCGAGGAACCATCAATGTTTATCATTGTGGAATTAATCCAATTGAAACCAATGAACCACCATCAAATTATGGTATGACCTAACCTCAAATGGTCTTGAGGTCATTTGGATGTCCTCCAAACAGTCTTGAGACCGTTTGCCTCATCTTTCCTTAAAATTTGTGAAATCTAATTAGGGTTTAAATCATTGGATTGATCATCAATATGGATATTGAATGCACTTCGATTTGATATCTCTAACTCTTCAATTACTCAACCATATTCAACCTTAGACCTCCAAATGGTCTTGGTTGACCTCCAAACGGTTTTGAAACCATTTGGGGTGACCTCCAAATGGTTTTGAAACCGTTTGGGCTAATAAACCCAAAACATCAACTTAATCAAATGCAATTTCAGCACTTAGCCGATTAGGGTTTCTATTTAGAAGATTGTCCATTTGTTGATTTAATCAATTAGAGTCATTGGATCATCATCCAACATATATTAGGGATCTGACCTCAAACGGTCAACCCATCCAAACGGTCAACTCCTCTAAATGGTTTGGGGGTCCAAGCCTCCAAACGGTTTGGAAATCGTTTGGTCTCCAAACGGTTTGGTGAAACTGTTTGGACCAAAAACTTGAAACCGTTTGCAATACAAACCTATTGGAATGTGAGCCTAAGATGATCTTATCAACATCAAGACTAAGTCCATCGAAAACTAAAGTCATCATCATGGTAATTGCATCAATTAATCAAATGAATTGAAAGAAGAGCAATTGAACATAGTTGATTGAGAAATTAAAATCAATAACAATGAATAGGGGTTCAAGTTATATAACCCTCCCTCAATTGAGCTTCAAAGGTTGGAGCTTCACGTCAACAATGGTGTAAGAAGCTTTTTAACACCACAAGGATCGTTCCTCAAGCTATTGAGTGAAAAGGGATGGTTAGAAGTGAAGATGGGATCGAGATATGAAGAAATCATGCATTGATTTGTGATTTCCACCATAAAATCAAGATGAATGAAGGTCAAGAAGCTTACCAACAGGTTGAGGGTAGTCTTCCTGCTTCTCCTAGCTTCCTTGAACCTTTTTGCAAGCAAAGGAAAGAAGTGGATCCAAAAAAGTCCTTGGTTTGAGTGGTAAAAGGTCTTTTTAAAAGAAAATCAATGAGAGAGAAAATGCCTTATACAAATCCTTTAATTCCAAAATTTGTGCCACCTCTTCCTCCTCATTTCCGTGCATGCAAAGCTATATTCATTATCTCCAAATTCCCTTCCATTATCCATGAATTAAGGGAAAAGAAATTAAGCACCTTAATCATATTATATTAATATCCCATTTTTAGTGGATATTACTTTCCATTAACTTAATGTGAGTGGACTCTCCACTCAAGTTAGATCTTTTCGTGGCCTAGAAAAGGCACAAATCTGTTCACACTTGAACAAATCCAACCATCTCGTTTTTGGATGAAGGCCCTTCAGTTAATATATTTATTTTTGCATTAATTTGAAGTAAAGTTCCATTTATGATTAAATCTTGATTATTTTAATATCAAGATATTCTCTCCTTCAAAGTAGCTTAAATGAGATTCCCCTCTCATTTTCTTGCCTCTAAAAGATGCCAATAATATTAGAGACCTTATTGAAGTGGTAAATTGCATATTGAACCCTGGGTTTTGGGTAAATCACACATAACACCAAAACTAGGTTTTAATGCACAAACATTGCTTTATCAGCTCTTTCTTGGTACTCAGGCTATCACTAGCCATACCTCAGCATCATCTTCATCCCCATGATGCTTCAACATATGAGGAACATATTATCGTGCAACATTTGTAATTTAACCCCTCAACTTGGGTAATTTGCACTTTTGTCCAAAGCAAGTAAAATATTATTTTCAACATTATTCAAAATGGACTAAAATTGAAATATAAGTTCCTCTTGAGCCTTGATTACTTTTCAAAAGATAATATCAAGCATATAATTATCTTTATTAAACAAAACACCTAGGGTTAAAGCATAACCCAGGTCAGGGATGGTCAGGGATGTTACAAATTATCCACCCCTTACAAGGATTTTGTCCCCGAAATCATTAATAAAAACATTAAGAGGAAAGAGTAGGATATTTCCTCCTCATATATTCCTCTAGTTCCCACATAGCTTCTTTAATGCCACGGTGATTCCAGAGAACTTTTACAAGACTAATGTCTTTCGTTTTCAGCTTTTTAATTCTTCTGTCAAGAACCAACACAGGTCCTTCAACATAAGATATAGCATCATTTAGTTCTACTTACACAGGTTGCAGAACTGACTTAGTGTCAGGATGACACTTCCTCAGCATAGAGATATGAAATACTGGGTGCAACCTATGCAACTCAGGTGGTAACTCCAGCTTATAGGCTACCTTTCCCATCCTTTCAATGATCGGATAAGGCCCCATAAATCTAGGAGCTAACTTCCCCTTCTTTCCAAATCTTAGGATACCTTTCCAAGGTGAGACCTTGAGGTATACTCTGTCTCCAACTTGGAATTATAAGGGTCTACGACGCTTATCAGCATAAGATTTCTGTCTATCCTAGGCTGCTTTCAACTGTTGTTGTATTAGTTTGATCTTCTCAGTTGTTTGTTGTACTAGCTTGGGACCCAAAAGTTGATATTCTCTAGTTTCATACCAACATAAAGGAGATCTACAACGTCTACCATATAATGCTTCATATGGTGCCATCTCAATACTGTGTTGATAGCTATTATTGTAAGTGAACTCTATCAAGCTCATGTGTAGATCCCAACTTCCCACAAATTGAAGGACACATGCCCTAAGAAAGTCCTCCAAAGTTTGTATGGTCCTTTCAAATTGTCCGTCTGTCTGTGGGTGAAAGGATGTACTAAACCTTAACTGTGTACCCAAAGCTTTATGCAGTCGTTCCCAAAAATGACTCGTAAACTGGGGACCTCTATTAGAAAGGATAGTAGCTGGAACCCCGTGTAAACGCATTATCTCATCTATGTATATCTGTGCAAGCTTCTCAGCTGTGTAGGTTGTTTTGACAGGTAAGAAATGTGATGTCTTAGTCAACCTATCAACTATCACCCAAATGGAATCATGACTTTTGGCTGTTCTAGGTAAACCAACCACAAAATCCATGGTTACATGATCCCATTTCCAATGCGGTATAGGCAGAGGTTGCATTGTTCATGCGGGCTTCTGATGTTCAGCTTTAACTTGCTAACACACCGAACATCGCATAACAAACTCAGCAACATCTTTCTTTAATCCAGGCCACCAATACATATCTTTTAAGTTATGATACATCTTGGTGCTCCCTGGATGCATGGCATACATTGAAGAACGAGCTTCTTCCAGAACTAACTTTCTTAAGTTATCAACATCAGGTACTACCATTCTACCATGGTAACAGACTAAATGATCATCTGAATCATGGAAGCCATCCCGTTTCTCACTACCATACTCTGACCTGATCTGCTGAATCACAGTATCAGCTTGTTGTGCTTCTTTAATTTGTTGTCTCAGAGTAGGTTTTACTTGCATCTCAGCTAATAACCCAGCTAATAATGATACTTTAAACTGTATGTTGTCTTTCCTCAAGGAGATAAACATACCTCTCTTAGAGCACACTAAGGAATTCAACTATGCTTTATCTAAGGCTGGTGTTGCTGATTTTCTACTTAGTGCATCAGCTACCACATTATCCTTCCCTGGATGATAATCAATTGTACAGTCGTAGTCCTTGATTAATTCCATCCAGCGGTGCTGCCTCATATTCAGCTCATGCTGAGAGAAGATATACTTTAGGTTCTTATGGTCTGTGAAAATCTGGAATGTTTCTCCATAGAGATAATGTCTCCAGATCTTCAAAGCATGGACCACAGCAGCTAGCTCTAGATCGTGTGTCGGATAATTCTCCTCGTGTTTCTTAAGCTGTCGAGAAGCAAAAGAAATCACTTGTTTATCCTGCATCAACACACATCCTAAGCCATTCTTGGATGCATCACAGAAGACTATATACCCTTTTCCCTGCTCAGGTAACACCAGTACAGGTGCACTTGTTAATCTTTCTTTCAGTAGCTGGAAAGAATGTTGACACTTGTCATTCTAGACAAAAGGAATATCTTTCCTGGTCAACTTGGTCAGGGGTAAAGCTATAGAGCTGAAGTTCTTAATGAACCTCCTGTAATAGCCTACTAGTCTAAGAAAACTACGAATCTCCGTCGGTGTCTTTGGTTGTTCCCATTGCAGGATAGATTCTACCTTCTTAGGATCAACACGAATACCTGAAGCAGATATAACGTGTCCTAGAAAAGAAACTTCTGGTAGCCAGAACTCACATTTGCTAAACTTAGCACATAGCCTATGCTCTCTTAGCAAAGTCAAAGCCTGACGGAGGTGTTGCTCATGTTGTTGAGCATCTCTATTGTATATCAAGATGTCATCTATGAAGACGACTACACACTGATCAAGAAAAGGTATGAAGATTCTATTCATGAGTTCCATGAATGCAGTTGGTGCATTAGTTAGTCCAAACGACATAACTATGAACTCATAGTGTCCATATCTTGTCCTAAAATCAGATTTAGATATGTCACTCTCCTTGATATGCAACTAATGGTATCCCAACCTCATATCTATCTTAGAAAATATAGTTGCACCACGTAACTGATCAAACAGGTCATCTATCATTGGCAGAGGATACTTGTTCTTTATGGTTACTTTATTTAACTGTCTGTAATCAATGCATAATTGCATCGATCCATCCTTATTTTTAACAAAAAGAACCGGAGCACCCTAGGGTGAAGTACTCGGTCGGATAAAACCCTTCTCAAGCAACTCTTGTAGTTGTTTATTGAGCTTTGCCATCTCAGCAGGTACCATTCTATACGGAGTTTGTGCTATTGGTTGCGTGCCCGGGATTAGATTAATCTCAAAATCAATCTCTCGGGGCGGAGGAACACCTGGAAGTTCTTCAGGGAATACATCTTCAAATTCCCTAACTACTAAAACTTCAGAAGGATGAGGGCTCTCCATTGTGGTATCTACCACATGAGCCAAGTATGCAAAGCATCCCTGTCTCATCAACTTCTCAGCTACCATAGCTGACACAAGACAAGTTGGAAGAATCTTTCTGTCTCCCTGAAAGATCCATGTGTCACCGTTATCTGTAAACACAGCCAGCTTAGAACTACAATCCAAGATAACCTTATACTTCTCTAAGATGTCCATCCCAAGGATTATATCAAAACCCTACATCTCAAGTGGTATAAGATCCACTTGAATGCGATGTTCAGAAAAGATAAGAGTGCAGGAAGAACACACCTCCCGCAACACTGCAGATCCCAACAAAGGGGTTTCTAGCATCAAACTATCCGCTCTATGACTGACAGTCATGTTGCAGTCATAAATTAGTTCTCGAGTGATAAAAGAGTGTGTAGCACCCGGATCAATTAACACAGATATGAAGCAGGATGAAGACATATCAAAATAAAATAGTTCCATCTGACCTGTTACAACCCGAGGGTTAACTACTGCTTCGGGATGATTCATGGCATAGAATCTAGCTGTTGGTTGTTGTTGACCCTGTGCTTGGTTGTTTGGTGCCGACGATCCATCTTGGGATGCTTGTCCACGCCCTCTAGCATTATTACTAAACTGTCACCTCTGTGAGCCTTACTGACTCTATCTCCGGGGTTGAGTCACAGTTCTGACTTTCTCAGGACAATCTCTTTTCAAGTGTCTTGACCTCCCACAGTGGTAGTAGTTGTAGTTTCCCAAACTCTGTCTGGGTGGTCCTGTCACTGATGCTGATGTTGTACTGGGGGCTCTACTTGGAGTAAAGATACGACCCCTACCCCTACTTGACGTCCATTGTGTCGGGGCATTAAACTTTGGTGGTGGTGGTGCAGAGAACCTCAACTTCTTGAAACTCTCAGACAAGGGTCCTTGAAACTAAGGATACACTTTCTTATTACTGGTCTGTCACTTCTCGATCACATACCTCTCAATCCTCCTCACAGACTCCACAAAAGTGGCAAATCTTTCCCTGTTCTCCAGAGCAGACACAGGAGTGGTCAATTCAGCATTCAACCCCTTCTCGAAATGTTGAATCCTCTCCTCATCAGTAGCTTCCATGTGCGGACAGAACCACAACAGCTCCATGAACCTAGCTTCATATTCGATAATGTTCATCTGTCCTTGCCCTAACCTCTCAAATTGAGAGATTTTCTCATCTAGATACGTCTTGGGAAAGTATCTAGCAACAAACTCCCGTCAGAATTCATCCCATCTGACTTCAACTCTGGGTCTCTTGCCTTCCTCGATGGTCCACCAATGACCGGCACTCCCCTTCAGTAGGTAGACAACATGTCTCACCTTCTCATATTCAGGAATCATAAGGATTTTGAAGGCCTTCTCCAGCTCAGTTAACCATAAGTCAGCATCTGCTGGGTCAGCTGTGCCAGCATACTCTATGGCTCCTACCCTCCGAAGCCTTTCAAAGGTCTTGCCAGCTCCTTGTCTTTCATTGTGGGCTGGTGCCCTTGGTACAGGTAGTGGCATCCTATCTGTCATGTAAGTCATCGTCGCCATAAACTGCCCAAACATGGCTTGAAAGTCTGGGTTCCCTAATGCAGCTTGATCAAGTTGAGGAATCTCAGGTATAGGTTCCTCCCTAGCTTGATCCCTTGCACCTTCTCCTGGTGCAGCAACGCTGCTCTCAGCAGCATGTTCATCATGCAATCCAGACATCTTCAAGTTCTTCTTCTCCTATATGAGCAGAAGACACTATCAGATAAACTGGAAGACACTTAGAATAGACTCAACAACCTTAATCCTATGTCTCTGTATACTCAGTGAACCTAGAGCTCTGATACCACTAATCTTGTGGCATCTAATTCATAAAACCAGATTAACTAAATTAACTAATGCGGAAGCGTTTTGTTAGAAGCAGAATTACTGAAAATCACTAAAAATTAAAACCATTTTATAAAAAGGTTTATAACTAGAAAACTCTGTGAACAAGAACCATAGTATTATATTTACATACTGGTCCACATTGTACATTCCCTATACAATCTCTCTTCGAGGAATATATACACATCATTACTTTGCTAAACAGCACAAGTAACAAAATCCTCGAAGCATCAAACCAAAATCTCAGATCGATTATAAAACACTATCTACTGACTCCTAGGACATGAGAGTACAGAGACGACACATAGGACTTTATGTACAAAGCCTGACAACCAGTATCCCCACCTGGGATATTACTGTTGTCCTTGTTGTTGCTGCTGCTTCTCTTCCTCTACTATAGAGGTTCTGCCTCTTTGTCTGTGTCTACCTAAAAATGTTGAATCCCACGGGGGTGAGACAATTATAAAATTTCCCCAGCGAGAGATATAACTCTCTGCCGTAACATTATTATTGCAGTTTAATAAAAATAAATTGAGCAGTGGGATAATATAATTCTATAGCATATAATCATTATCTATGCAGATTAGAGCAACATTCCTATTCAAGTATTTCAGTTATAACTTGACAAGGCAGCATGTCTCTTATTTAATAAAGAATTAAAGAACATAAATAACATTTATGTATCAAGAACATGCTAAGCAAGATAACATCAATCAGTGGTTCTCGTATTTCAATCATATGCAAATATGCTACACGGTTGATTATATTTTTCAAAGATTCTTAAGCTCTTAGGAGATGAGGTATACCGCTCATACTCCAACCGACCACTGTGAAGTCAAAATTGATACCATACAAAGTCATTGGAAGAGTCATCTTCCAAGACTTCCCACATCTCGGTCAGTGCGAGATCACATGCAGGACATCTTGTGTCTCTACTACATAGCTTGCCAGGGTATAGTGGCATCTAGTTATAGAGTTACAATGGTGGTTGTACTCTCTTTGTGATCGAGAGATTTCATGTTTACCTCCATCGATATGGCATTAACATCATCAGGAGATTAGTGTTACATCCATCCCGGAACATTCAATGAAGGATTGAGAGGTTTAATGTTTACCTTCCATCAATTCCCTCAGTAGGACGTAAGGATATTTTCACCCATCGACCCCCACATATTCAATAATATGTGAACTCCAGGAAATCTCGTAAGAAAACTTGTTTCACCATCACCAGCTACTGACGATGATGGATCTATGGTCAGAGCACTACATGAATAGCTTTCACTTGATTAATTAAGTACATTATCATATTCTTTTAGCATCACTCAAGTTTTCAAACATAACTTATTAGGATAAATGTTATAAAGAAACATGTATTGTTTTCATCAGTTACTTCTCAGTCTCTAAAAGACATTGGGATCTCAGTCCCTCACATAAACATGTGGTTCTGGGTATTCAAACCCTCAGCTCATCACTGAGCACTGTTACCACTTTTTCAGGTAACTATCACCTTCAGGTCATATGACCAAGGCACACATGACACTTGCTACACAAGCATCTTATCTGGCACTTGAGGCCCATCAACTCTCTTGTTACCTCTTACTAAGCAACAAGACATATTATGACACACAAGTCCCAATAACAATTTTTAATAATAAAACATCATAGCTCATACCTGGCTATGTTCATCATCTCATGATACCTGCATGGTTAGTACAGATGATAACAGATATATCAATCACATTTTAGTTTCATGCTATCCCAGGGTAATACCACTATTCCTATACCAGGGTTAGGGTTTCCCATTTTATAGCAATCAGGGTTACTCATCCCCCTTTATTCAACTGGGACCAATGATTCATCATTTCATTGTCCAGGATTAGGGTTTCACGCTAAATAGCATAATCCATAATTAGGGTTTACTATTCACATCACATCACCCTAGATTTAGGGTTTATATTCAATAATCCACTATTAGGGTTTACTATTCATCCCAATTAGGGTTTTACATTAAAATACCATGAATTAGGGTTACTCATGTCATTACCCTAAATTCATATCACATTATCTTCCTAGATTAGGGTTTCACTCAGAATTACCCTAATTTAGAGTTTGAGTTCATCAATTAACTCAACTAGGGTTTCATGATCTCTTTACCAAGGATCATACCCTAATTGTATATCACCTTTATTTTGAATGTGTTAGGCTTTATTGCTATATGATTATCTGACATGTATAAATCTCTCGCTCTCAACCTCTTCTAGGATGTCCAGAAGATTTGATCAATTGAGCCTTCAATCACATGAGTATTCAAATGAAATGACCAATTGAATCTTCAATTAAATTATATATGCAAATGGATTAACCATTTTGAACCTCAAACGGTCTTGCCTACTTAGGCCCTAAATGGTCGGATTCAGAGTTCAAATGGTTTGAAACCGTTTGGGCATATTGCCCTTGAAACTGTTTAAGCAAACATTGCCTTGAAACCGAATGAGCTAGAAAGTGTTGAAACTGCATGAGCTTGGGTCTCCAAATGATTTGAGATCGTTTGGTCCAAACCCTCTCAAAACTGCATGGACCAAAAAGGTCTTTCAACACTTAATCATTTCAAGGTTCCAATCCATGAACTGATTATCAATTACATCCTTGATTCATTCATCAAATGAACCATAGAATCACCCCTCAATTAGACCACTAATTAGGGTTTTGAACCCAATTGAACTAGAATTTATAATCAAGAACCCGTCAATTAGGGTTTGGGAATCGAGGAACCATCAATGTTTATCATTGTGGAATTAATCCAATTGAAACCAATGAACCACCATCAAATTATGGTATGACCTGACCTCAAACGGTCTTGAGGTCATTTGGATGTCCTCCAAATGGTCTTGAGACCATTTGCCTCATCTTTCCTTAAAATTTGTGAAATCCAATTAGGGTTTAAATCATTGGATTGATCATCAATATGGCTATTGAATGCACTTCGATTTGATATCTATAACTCTTCAATTACTCAACCATATTCAACCTTAGACCTCTAAATGGTCTTGGTTGACCTCCAAACAGTTTTGAAACCGTTTGGGCTAATCAACCCAAAACATCAACTTAATCAAATGCAATTTCAGCACTTAGTCGATTAGGGTTTCTATTTAGAAGATTGTCCATTTGTTGATTTAATCAATTGGAGTCATTGGATCATCATCCAACATATATTAGGGATCTGACCTCAAATGGTCAACCCATCCAAACGGTCAACTCCTCTAAGCGGTTTGGGGGTCCAAGCCTCCAAACGGTTTGGAAATTGTTTGGTCTCCAAATGGTTTGGTGAAATTGTTTGGACCAAAAACTTGAAACTGTTTGCAATACAAACCCGTTGGAATGTGAGCCTAAGATGATCTTATCATCATCAAGCCTTATTCCATCGAAAACTACTGCCATCATCATGGTAATTGCATCAATTAATCAAATGAATTGAAAGAAGGGCAATTGAACATAGTTGATTGAGAAATTAAAATCAATAACAATGAATAGGAGTTCAAGTTATATAACCCACCTTCAATTGAGCTTCAAAGCTTGGAGCTTCACATAAACAATGGTGGAAGAAGCTTTTTCACATCACAAGGACCGTTCCTCAAGCTTTTGAGTGAAAAGGGATGGTTAGAAGTGAAGATGGGATCGAGATATGAAGAAATCATGCATTGATTTGTGATTTCTACCATGAAATCAAGATGAATGAAGGTCAAGAAGCTTACCAACAGGTTGAGGGTAGTGTTCCTGCTGCTCCTAGCTTCCTTGAACGTTTTTGCAAGCAAAGGAAAGAAGTGGATCCGAAAAAGTCTTTGGTTTGAGTGGTAAAACTTCTTTTTATAAGAAAATCAATGAGAGAGAAAATGCCTTATACAAATCCTTTAATTCCAAAATTTGTGACACCTCTTCCTCCTCATTTCCATGCATGAAAATCTATCTTCATTATCTCCAAATTCCCTTCCATTATCCATGAATTAATGGAAAAGAAATTAAGCACCTTAATCATATTATATTAATATCCCATTTTTAGTGGATATTACTTTCCATTAACTTAATGTGTGTGGACTCTCCACTCAAGTTAGATCTTTTCGTGGGCTAGCAAAGGAAAAAATGTGTTAACATTTGAAAAAATCCAAACATATCGTTTTTGGTTGAAGGCCCTTCAATTAATATATTTATTTTTGCATTAATTTGAAGTAAAGTTCCATTTATGCTTAAATCTTGATTATTTTAATATCAAGATTCTCTCTCCTTCAAAGTAGCTTAAATGAGATGCCCCTCTCATTTTCTTGCCTCTAAAAGATTCCAATAATATTAGGAACCTTATTGAAGTGGTAAATTGCATATTGAACCCTGGGTTTTGGGTAAATTGCACATAACACCAAAACTAGGTTTTAATGCACAAACATTGCTTTATCAGCTCTTTCTTGGTACTCAGGCTATCACTAGCCATACCTCAGCATCGTCTTCATCCCCATGATGCTTCAACATATGAGGAACATATTAACGTGTAACATTTGCAATTTAACCCCTCAACTTGGGTAATTTGCACTTTAGTCCAAAGCAAGTAAAACATTATTTTCAACATTATTCAAAATGGACTAAAATTGAAATATAAGTTCCTCTTGAGCCTTAATTACTTTTCAAAAGATAATATCAAGCGTATAATTATCTTTCTTAAATAAAACACCTAGGGTTAAAGCATAACCCAAGTCAGGGATGTTACAGTCTCGCAACAGACTGTAGGCTGACTTTGCTCTCCTAGCAGTAGCCAAAGGACTCCTGCCTCTATAGTAGTTCACACAGACCAACTAGAACTCATATCTTTCAGCTAGAGCAGACATGAAGGAATTGTCCCTCCCGTTGATATACTAGTCACCAATTTGTTCTCTCACAACAACAATTCTCAGTTGTTCTCTCTCATCGCTATCCCTCCCTTGTTGGGCAGGGCTTTCTTAGGTTCTCTCGATTACCACAACCAGAGAGGACAAGAATTGTCAGAGCAATGGATTCTCAATTGTCTATGTTTTACTCTAGGAATCCCTAGTACCCCTCTATTTATAGGTGGGGTTAGGGTCAGGGTTCCCAGTCTGTTCGGGATCTGTGCGGGAGTGGAAGGGACCAGAAGATCTTGAATTTTCAGAACCTACAATAGCTGAAATGACCATTATATGACCCAAAAAGTTGTCTTGTACTGCCAAATGGCCATTTTGTATTTTCCTAATCGCACACTAATTTGGCAATTTTGATTTCAATTAATATTGCATATTAATTCCTTGCACCACAAGTAATGTGCAATCGAAACAAGTTTAAGAAACATCCAGAACCTTCGTTCGGTCCAACCGAGTCATCTCACCCATGTGAGACACCTGTCTCATTCACCCAAATGGCCGTCTAGTGAACCTGAGCTGATCCAGACGGTTCAACAAATTGAACCCTCGGTTAACTCCTCAATTTGGGCAGAATTTAACCAATTTGAACTCTGATTAGCCTGACAACTCAAATTGTCATCTCAAAATTTGATATGCTCGTCTGGCTTCTTAACACTTGAGATGGTCATTTGGTAGTCCAGTCAGCCAATCTATCGATCTATTGCATGAATTGAATACCAAAACACTTTAGTAATCAATCCAATCATCATTCAAGATAAACTCCTATTCTAGATGAGTTCCTATGTGTGTGACCCTATAGGTCTCATATCACGTTGGAAGTGAATGTCCATAACTAGCTTATGACATCGCATGCAAAGAGTGGTGCCTAGTCGTACATTTGTGCTACCCAAGTCAATGGAAAGTTGGAGAACAACTTCAACCTAAAATTTGTGTATGGTGTTGTAGTGATTGTATTTTCTGATATCCAGGATGAACTTGAGGCATGGAATCATCATCCTCTCAACATCCAATCCATATTTCTTGAACTAAGCACATATTTCCTGAGATAATGTGACCTCAATATCATATATTGATTCACATGTGCATGTGCATGCGTTTCTCAGTCCCGCTTATCTAGTGGCCAGGATATCAATCTTTAGTAAGAGGGACAAATCCCATATCTATCACTCACAGTCTATCCCCATGTGTCAAAGTCACCCAATCATCACCTTTATAATAACCCATTTTTCAAGATTGCATTTGATAATGTCAAATCATACCCAATGACATGTGACAAGTGCAGTGATTTTAGGTCTAAGAATCACAATCACCACCTTCACTGTGAGAGATGACTATGAGCACCAGTAATGGTTTCCATGTGTCACTCTCAAGGTGAGTTTGTCATATACATTATTCCCTAACATCTATCTTTGTGATTGGTTTGATATTTCCATATCATAAGTAATGATATTTTGTCATCAACCAACCCGCACTCTATTCTTATGTGTTACTGGTGTCTATTTACCTTCCACAATAACAACCGACTAGGGACATAATAAGAATGTACATACTCTTATAATTTGTATGATGTCATACTTCCAAGTCATGTACTTGAATACATATGTCATTGAGTATAGTCATTTTTTAGACATTCATAATGTTTCCTAACTATCTCATAATTGAATGAAATAGAATGAATTGGAAGATTACCTTTATGAGTATTAATCAAATCTTTTATGGTATATGTCATATCAATCATCACATGATTGGCTCTATGGGCATAACTTACCAACATTAATGTGACAACCTCAATTTTTTCTCTCTCTTCTATTGTACTACTCCTCTCTCATCAAGTGTCTCTTACTCAATTTGATTTTAAATATAGAATTGGATGGTTGTGATACTCCAATTTGGCGACTACCATGGTCAATTTCGCAATGTGCGACTTTAATTTATACTTTTAACTAAGCATCTTGCTATATCTTGTCACCTTCTTATACCTATTTATGAACACTAACACCATGATATTTTGTCTTTTAAATATGCCCCACATTGTAGTGGACTCAATTTCGAATCCAACAGCCCAAAAATCACCTAAATCGGAGTTATAAATCACTAGATATGGTTATTTGAATGTTTCCATCTAATGTATTATTTCATTTGGGTTTGCAACCTTATTGGACCCAAATAAAAATCGAGGCCCAATTGCAACTTGTGGCTCAGCGGCTTGATTTATCCTCTGGTCCGTCCTCTTCAGGAAAGCTTTTGACCGCCTCCACCGTTTATGGTAATGGGGGTGAGGGATGAAATACCCCGTTATAAACCCCCCCAACCTAACCCTAGTACCTCCTATTCTTTCTCTTGGCTCTGTTACCCCACCGCCTTGCTATTTTACAGCCAGCACCACCACCTGTTTTGTTCCTACATGTTGTCGCCACCCCCAAGGAAAGCAGGAGTCCCTGCTCCTCCCAACTAAGCTATCCCGGCATCGTCGGCCCTTGGGATCACCTTCATGTGTCGTCTACCTCCTTTCCGCACCATACTTGGCCGCCAAGGATCCTTCTTCTCCTCTATAACCGCCCCCTCATCTGTCTCCCGCTCCCCATGCCCGAGCCACCTGGGAGGGGAACAGAGGCCAACGATGGCCCCGACGCATCCTAGTCGCTGCCAGCCTCCCTCGGACCCCCACCTTCCTCTGACCGCCTCCATGGATAGCCGTCATGGTTTGGCTTGGGCGTGCTGACCGCCGGAGATGCCAGGGCGCCGTCCCCTGTCTCTGCTCTGCTCCCGCACAGGAAACAGAGTTGCGCGAGAGCGGGCGAAGGAGAATAGCCGACTGTAGGCTTCGTTCTCGGGTGAGAGTGGCCCAATAAGAAGATTTGGCCCAAGTCTAGAGCCCATATCGCAGATAGGAGAGTGGCTGCAGGATCAAGGATGAACGGCTGAGATCCTTCACATGATTAGCATGGTATGCTACTCATTACCCTATAGTTCTTGTTTTAATCTTCTAAAATTTATATCTCTCAAATCCCTTGGTCAAATTGGACAAATAAATATACCAAATTGATCATCTCGACGAGACCTACACATTGAGCCTAGTCCCAGACCCTAAATCAAATGTTTGTTCCTTGATTTCTTGAAAAGTCTAACATTAGTCATGTTTGAGCACATTTATTCACTATCATGATCAATCTTGCATCTTTAGTGTCTATTCGATCTCCTAATCATGAAATCAGTAATATTTATTCACCTTGAACCAAGTTGAGCTCGTAAGATCCCCTTTTGATCCATGGTTGTCCCTAATGCATGTTGTAGCTTGTTCATGAACTGTAATGCATGATTATGATGAAGTTTGAATCTTTGATGTACTTATAGCCTCCTAAGCATCAAATCAGTAGTTATTTTGCTCTTGTGACCCTAATGGAATCCCTAATCACCCCTATTGCTCATAATTACTCCTTTTTGTACATATGTACTTAGTTTGGACTTAAATGAGGAACGTTACCCCTAATTGCTAATCTTTTTGCTAATGAAAATCCACTTAATCTTGTCATATGTTTCTAATGACTTAATATCACTGATCTAGATCATCTTTTAGATATAGACCTCTTGACTTGATGAATCATGATCTAGGGTGCTCTATTGTGAGTCTTTTGTCCCTTTAATGCATGTAAATGCTTTAAACCTTGATATGATCATAGAAAGTGCATGGAACGTCATAATGACATGAAACTCTACCCACACCATCATGATGCCCCCCTAAATCAGTATAAGATCACCTAATGAACTAATAAGAAACTTGTAACCTAACTTGGCCAAAACCCTAAAATGAAGATAATTAGGGTTAATGATGAGAATCTAATGCATATATGTAATCTTGTTCTTAATCAGGTTTGGCATGTGGCTAGATGGTGAAGATATGTTAGGTTATGAATCTCTAAATCAGGTATGGGCCTTATCTAGTTATATGACTATCACTTTCTTTCTTTAAAAGACATATAATGTATGCTTGTTTGTCTATTTGCTCAAATATTGCCATGTAGTATTGCTATGTCTTACCTGATGTTTGCCTCGTCAGTTTTATAACTTGAACACATATATGTACAAAACTCCATTATAATATTGTTGATAAAGGGTTAACTCTCGGTGACGTCCTTGAGGTCCCTCTCGTATAAAAAGGGTTAGCTAAGCTTGAGCACCCTTACGGACCCTTCCGACGGGAAGATGATCAAAGGCCTTAAACATACTTGATATTGTTGGTATAATGGAGTGAAATGACATAAAATATGGTTTCGCATTTTTTAAACAATTAACATGTTTATTCTTGTTCATTTAGTCTTGAAATCTTTTCAAAATTATGCAAAGCTTATATCTATGTGTATCTTTGGGCCCCATACTCAACACCTCGTGTGTTGACCCATTTCTCGTATGTTGTTTTTAGGTTCAAAGATGGCTAGAAGGTTGATGGGCTTGGTGAGCTATGCTAGGTGTACTTGTTGTAAGATCCAGATATAGTATACATGAGCAGACTTGTACAAAGTGACTCTTGAACATGTAATTCAAATCATGTAATATATTGATGTTTCTTAATAGATCTTGTTGATTGTTGAGATTATGTTGGTGCCTTTATCTTGTTATCTGTTCATGTGTGCTAAGCTTTACGCTTCCGCATTTCGCCTTTGCTATACATTTGGTTCATGAAACTGGGATTCTGGTTCCGTGACAGATGGTATCAGAGCATGAACAATAACTACACCAAACATTGCTCACATGAAACACAAACTAAACTCACCCTACATCTCAACCCTAGAAACTTAATAATATGTCCTTTGTGGACTAGGTTGACTCAGCCTCTAGGTTAGAACCTAGATGTTCTAGAACTAGGTGTAGACTTGTGTAAATTACCTCCCTAGACATGATTCGCGACATGTGCTTAGGATGTCTACACAAGTGTGCACCATGTTCTTGCTAGTTCTCTAGGTGTCATGATACTAGACTGCCTAATGAGTGTGGTAACTCGTTTTGGTTTTGGTTTTATTCGGATGGAGTATGGTGGTTTTCATCACCTGTTTAAATGTTGGAGAAAACATATTTCAAGTATTATTATATGTACATATGAAAAATGTTACCACACACAGAAAGGCAGTGAGTTTCCATGCAACCTAGGAGAAAGAGATGTAACATCAAGTCTAGATAAGAGAGTTTAGATGATAGTGATAGTCTCTAGAGTTGTCTAGAGCCATGATATAGGTTTAGGTCAGTGAGTAACCTAGAAACCTAAGATGATGATTATGATAGTGTAGATGATTTTGATGTTGATAAGACCCAAGTTTGTCCTTGAGAGGGCCAAGTAGTTTGATGATATGAAATGAGTTTGACCATGCAACCCTAGCTAAACCTAGCACCTTATACGATACATACCACTTGGTTGACGTGCTAAACATAGCTAGTGGGTTGACATGCTTGCTTATACCTAGTCTTGTAGGTATGGAGATATGATATATGGTTCGAGATCAACACGGGCCTCAATCTCTTTACAAAGAAAGACCTCTAGCATGGGACATATGAATAGGGTGACCTGTTGATATGAGTTGACCCGTATCGGGAGAAGGTTAGAGTACCTGAACTCCAGAATATTTGAAATGTTGAATAATATGAATGATGAAATACTTGATGATGCGTCCCTAGATAGACTACTTCTAAGTATATGAGTTGAGTGACCTAACGTGTGGTTTCCTTGAAAATGTTGAACCCTAGATTTCCTATGAAAATATCTAACCCTATAGAAAGAGGAAATTGAATATTTGATGCTTGATATATAGGTGAGGGAGATGTCCCAAGACCTAAGATGATGTATATGATGTGTGATATCCATGATGAGCCTCATACTTGGGTTAGTAGTTACATATAAAGGAATCTAGTGGTTACCCTTAAGATGGGTAGAAATTTATGTTATGGGTAGAAATTGTGGTTAACATGTCTTGTTGGACACATATATGTCTTAGCTTGAGTGGCTTGATCATGTGGAGCTCTTTCTAGATACAAGTGAGAAAGCTTCAAAACCTCGAAGTTGATGATAATGTTGTTCCTCATATGGTGCTTGATATATATATGAAATACTTCACGTACATTAAAAATTTAACATATGCACGATAAGCCACTCTCATAAGCTACACCTAATATGAAATCATACTATACATAAAAGAGGTATCCTTGAAATCATGAAAATAATATGATGATGTCATGTAAACCTAGCTTGAATAATCAGGGGTAACGTGCCTAATCTCATACTCAAATGATCAACTTGATATGACAATACTCTTGGAGTCATAACTCAGATGAGCATGATGAATAAATTGTTTAATTTTAGATTTAAAATGAAAAAGAAATAACATAATTTATTAGAGTTGGTAGAATTTTTGGGGAAGACTAAATCATGCATGGAATCTAGAATAAAGATGAGATGCACACTCGGTGATAGCCATGACCATGCATATATTTGTTTCAGAATTGATAACACAGATTTTGATGATACCCCTGGGTCTCATATGAAGATATGAACAAAAACCCTAATGTATGGATGTGAGGTGATGGAAAGCTCTAATGCCATAATGATGTCATTAAGTGATAAAATAAAAAGTAACACATATATGATCGTTATGAGTGAACCTTTGATAATGATAGCCTACATCTGCATCCCATGGTGGGGAATGCCTTGACAACCATGGTTCAATAGCCAGACTCCATGGATCCTGACTTGACTCTTGACTTAAATCATGGATGAATTTCGAGGACGAAATTCCTTGTAAGGAGGGAAGGATGTGACAACCTCAATTTTTTCTCTCTCTTCTATTGTACTACTCCTCTCTCATCAAGTGTCTCTTATTCAATTTGATTTTAAATATAGAATTGGATGGTTGTGATACTCCAATTTGGCGACTACCATGGTCAATTTCGCAATGTGAGACTTTAATTTATACTTTTAACTAAGCATCTTGCTATATCTTGTCACCTTCTTATACCTATTTATGAACACTAACACCATGATATTTTGTCTTTTAAATATTCCCCACATTGTAGTGGACTCAATTTCGAATCCAACGGCCCAAAAATCACCTAAATCGGAGTTATAAATCACTAGATATGGTTATTTGAATGTTTCCATCTAATGTATTATTTTATTTGGGTTTGCAACCTTATTGGACCCAAATAAAAATCGAGGCCCAATTGCAACTTGTGGCTCAGCGGCTTGATTTATCCTCTGCTCCGTCCTCTTCAGGAAAGCTTTTGACCTTCGCCACCGTTTATGGAAATGGGGGTGAGGGATGAAATACCCCGTTATAAACCCCCCCAACCTAACCCTAGTACCTCCTATTCTTTCTCTTGGCTCTGTTACCCCGCCGCCTTGCTATTTTACAGCCAGCACCACCACCCGCTTTGTTCTTGTATGTTGTCTCCACCCCCAAGGAAAGTAGGAGTCCCTGCTCCTCCCAACTGAGCTATCCCGGCATCGTCGGCCCCGGGGATCACCTTCATGCGTCGTCTACCTCCTTTCCGCACCATACTTGGTCGCCAAGGATCCTTCTTGTCCTCTATAACCGCCCCCTCATCTGTCTCCTGCTCCCCATGCCCGAGCCACCTGGGAGGGGAACAGAGGCCAGCGATGGCCCCGACGCATCCTGGTCGCTTCTGGCCTCCCTCGGACCCCCACCTTCCTCCGAACGCCTCCATGGATAGCCGTCATGGTTTGGCTTGGGCGTGCTGATCGCCGGAGACGCCAGGGCGCCGTCCCCTGTCTCTGCTCTGTTCCCGCCCGGGAAATAGAGTTGCGCGAGAGCGGGCGAAGGAGAAGAGCCGACTGTAGGCTTCGTTCTTGGGTGAGAGTGGCCCAATAAGAAGATTTGGACCAAGTCTAGAGCCCAGATCGCAGATAGGAGAGTGGCTGCAGGATCAAGGATGAACGGTCGAGATCCTTCACATGATTAGCATCGTATGCTACTCATTACCCTATAGTTCTTGTTTTAATCTTCTAAAATTGATATCTCTCAAATCCCTTGGTCAAATTGGACAAATAAATATACCAAATTGATTAGCTCGACGAGACCTACTCATTGAGTCTAGTCCCAGACCCTAAATCAAATGTTTGTTCCCTAATTTCTTGAAAACTCTAACATTAGTCATGTTTGAGCACATTTATTCACTATTGTGATCAATCTTGCATCTTTAGTGTCTATTCGATCTCCTAATCATGAAATTAATAATATATATTCTCACCTCATGTTTTGGTTAAGGATGGCATGTTGAATTAAAACGATCCATGAACTTATGTGTTGATTCAATGCTTTAAATACCTACTTAATCAGGGGTGAGCTAGGTGACATGGCTAGGATAAATAGAGAGATGAGGGGAGAATTTATTATTTAACATGCATTCTGCACTTGTTTGAGAGTATTTGTATTGTTTACCTAGTAAGCTCAATGTGATCTATATAACCAGGATTATGTGCACTTGTATATTGATTTAAGCTAGAAATTTTAAATATAGTGTGCAAATTAGTGCTTGGGTCAAGTTGGAACTGAACTTGGGTCGAGTTTGTCTTGGACCATGACAATTTAAAAAAATCCATGTTGAGTTCCTCTTGGACCTATTTTGGTAGGATCCAACTATGAATCTTGTTGGTTGCAAGTGAACTCGAACCGGGTTCATTAACGGAAAGCATGGTTAGATTGTTTGACACCTTCTTAGATAAATGAAGCAGTAAAACCATGCTACATTCAATGAACTTGGTAGACTTCACCAAGGTCTTGGACTTAAGTTGATTTCCACTTTTTTAAAATTTAATGATATCTTGAAGTTTGGTCATGAACCTGGGTTGGTTTGATGTGAACCTTGCATTATTTGTGAGACAAGATTCATTAACTTTTTATTGTCTTTTTATGCTTTGGTTTTGCCCATTTGGGTTCATTGACATGCGTACATCGTCTATTTGAATTTTTTTAATATACATATGTATAAAGTGAATTGTATCAGTTTATTTTATTATTTACCATTTTGAGATTTCAATTTCACATTAGTGGAGATTTGGAATGGAAAGATATAGTGATTTTGGTGATAGAGACCTAAGATAGGATGCTTTCTTGCGGATTCATGGATAGAAACAAAGTACTTCGTCTTCCCCTTATTGATCTAAGGTTTGTTTCTTGTATATTGATGTTTCTCTTTCATCTTTGTTCTCTGTCCTCTTCTTCAATCCATTTTTGGTGAAATAGGACCACTCCAATCTCTCATCATCTTCCGCCTTGCTTTCAAGTTCATTTTCTTAGACAAGGAGGCCAGATTTAAGGTGTTTCACGAGTGGTATTTCACCAAACCAAGTTCTTGGACATATTTATTTCTCACGGCACGCCAACCTACGGCCACCTCTTATTTTTCCTTACTATTTGAGGTGAGTTTTTAAACATCTTGAGTATCTTTACAACCTTCTAAACACCTAAAGTACTTGTTTCATTGACCGTAAAGGCTAAATTCTCATCTTGATGCACAAAATCAGATCTTAAGTATATTGATCTTGCTTGTTTTTGTTAAGATTGTGTATGGAAAACCTTAGATATGTCACATATTTTCATATACATGCTTGACTGTGTCAAATCAACATATTATGTGTATAGTAGTTGAATTTTACTCTTTCCTTGCAAATTTGGTTTCAAAGTTCATTCCTTTATTCCATTGTAATATTTAAATATGATACAAGCATTAAGATCCTTTTTATGCTTGATCCTATTTCACATGTGTAAGAAAGAACTTCTACGATGAGAAAAAAAGATGGAAAAGTGTATATCAACTCTAATATCGATATGCAATCCCTTGTAATATTATTTGTGGGTTGAGATGACATGGTATTGATCTTGTATGAGAATTATGAGCTTGCTATCATAGGGACTAAGATGAATGTACTGTAGCCTTGATTTAGAATCTTGTTCATGTATTGACCTTTTGAGGTCCTATGTGACACATATGATCATGATGGAATGCCCACTGTGCTAGATTTGAACTATTTCTTTTTTTACTAACCCTTGTGGTGATCTCAGAATAAAGATTTATTTCTATTTTAGGACGTTCAATATGAACACATATTTAATCTGGTGCACTTGTGTTTAGAAGGTGTTGAATCTAATTGTCGTGTTTATGTTAAAATTTGGTGCACTTGTGTTTTGTGGCATGCGATTAGCATTCTTGGGGTTATTATTATGCTAATCCTCAGGTCCAATCTTAATAATGAAAGTTTAGTTGGTTAGTGGGACCGAATCCCAACACATGGTTTGTTACGAACACTAAAGATAGATTGGATAAATTAGATGATTTTCTTTATAAATATTTTTTATTATATTAATTTTATAAAAGCTTATTGTATTAATAATAAATAGCATGCTAAAGTAAAAGAATCTATTCATGTTTAGTTTTTTGAAATTAACACCTCTACATGAAAGGGTGTTATCTGTGATGATTTTCTTAGTGATCTCATGCCTAAACTCAAAGAACTAGACATAAATCACAATGTAGATGAGAAGGTAGTTGATCAATATGTTCAACATAAAAACCCTTGAGATGATGAAAAGAAAGATATAATTTTAAGATTTGCAAAGGATATCATCTTAGGTGATCTGTTTGAGAAGCCCAAAACAAGAGTAGCCTTCAAGGATAAAGTAATAGTGCTTTCATAAAACTACCCAAGCCAAAGTTCATAAAAGAGTCACCTAAAGATAGTGATTGGATCACAGTTATGAAAGAGAAGTTGGAACAATTTCTCAAGAATCAAGTGCGGACACTAGTACAAGACCTCAAGATAGGAATATCATGGGTAGAATATGGTTGTTTGGCAGTAAGCTTAATGAACAAGGTAAATTAGTGAGGAACAAAGCTAGGTTGGTTATCCATAAGGGGAGGATGTAGGGGCAAGTGCACCCCATCCCCCAATAATATAAAATTATTTATTTGAATCTACTTATACATCTCTATATTATAAACACATATAATGTGCATAATTATATATGTGTATACAAAGAGTAAGACCCAAAGGTGATCCACTATGTACTAAATAGAGAAATAAAACCATCTTATCCCAAAATGGAGGACAGAAGGAATATTATTATTTTCCATATGGTATAAATTACAAAGTGATACAACGGGTAAGAAGCAGAAACCCAACTATAACAAAATTAAAAGATATTGCATATATAGTTATTCCTCACCTAGAAAGGTAGCATGACAAAAAAAGGTATATACCTAATAACATGTAAGGCCAATTTCAGAGGACAACCCATCCATTCCAAGCTAATCTTAAGTTCACATCTCGTATAAGGTCTTCTTGAGTCCTAGTCCGTTAATGTACATACACCTATCTGGAAGGAGTAACAAAGGCATGTATCATCATACAGTGAGAATCTGAATATAGAAAACATTTGGGGATTACATTTGGTTACAAGTATAAAAAATGATGGTCCCATGAAAAGGGGCCATATAAAAGTAGGTAAGTTCAACAAGAGTCACATCAAGAGATTGAGGCATAATGTTTAAGGGGAGCAAAAATTAAAATAAAAGAAAATTATTACCATAACAAATATTCAATTTCCAAATAAATAATACATTTTCATGTATAAACAATGTAGACCAAATAAACCTAAAATAGGTCCATAACTCGATAGCATTATGACAAAAAAAGTAAGGGTGAAAACGCACATCCCGAGCAGAATACGCGTGCCCTTTATAAGTATGGTTGTATGTAAGTACCACTATTCTATATATTTTAGTCAAACATTTAGCATGCACAAATAGAGTGAAAAATATAGCATTCTAGTTATAATTCACATCTGGTATTAAAGCATAGAAAGGGGTCAAAGGACCCTTTTAAATAGAATAATTCAATTTCCATAGATATTCATAAGACTTTAAATCAGTAGATATCGATGTTTACTTTGTATTTACAAAAAGGGATAAACAATCAAGTAAATGCCTCAATATAGAATTTAGATTACAATCATGATAATGCCCAATATAATAGATGCATTGCAGATACCTAGTATATTTATATAAGAAGTCTAGGTCAAAACCATAGGTCCACTACAGGGTTCAAAGTACTTATCACCAATATATATAAAGGTTAGTGTTTAATTCCACTAAATATTAAAACTCTAAAGATCGACTTTTATGTGTTAATTTAATGTTCCCTCTTTCATACCGTATGACTACATATTATTCCTAACATCATGTTTAGCATGCATATTAGTCTGTTTAGACATCTTGTTATCAAGTTCTTGATAATGTTCTAAATACAAGTAGGTAATATATGGATAAATGGGATGAGTATAATCCATTCCAACATGCTTCGTAGAATATGTCAATCTATATGAAGATACACTCTAAATCTATTTTGTATACCATCTTCTACACAGGTGTAATACATAAATATATATATATATATATATATATATATGTTTGCATGTATATATGTCTCTAGTTTTTCTGGGATATATATTTAGATAGTTGGTTGACTAGGTTAGTTCATCTATATAATCAAGTATATTCAGACTAGTGTCCAATATGTCAACAACTACCAATTCATTTACAAGATAGACATATTGACATTAGTGTCTTAAAACCAAATGATATATCCACACTAGGCCTCTAGTATATATTCCTAGTGTTTTAGAGTCGTGGAATATATAGAAGCAATTTATATTACATTTATTATTTGAATATTGACTCTATTAAACATATGTAGTTAGAAAAAAAATATTTGTTACATTTGAAATACTTTCATATAGATGCTAATCTTCCATGTATAAACCTTGCTAGTATGTAACTATCTCAATGTTGACTTCTGAAATGCATATTTTCTTCACACTAATACACTAGTACATATATGTATCAATATAGATATTAATGTGATGTAATTAGAGTAACACAACTAACTGGTTAGGATACTTTCACTATGCATTATACTAGCAAAACTTTAATCACTATTATAATGTGATAAGTCATTTAGTTTATCCTCGATAATTAGTTTCTAAACCAATTGTAACCGACCTGTGTTGGTTTTCGTCTCCTGATGTTCAATGACCAACCTAGTGCAATAGGTCTCAAGTTGAGGTGTCATTCTACATGTCTATTCAACATTTATAGGCTTGATAAGAATTGACCCAGGTGGAAGCCTAGTCGATCCCTAAGGAGGAGGAAATCTCTCCATCATATTGTTGTTCACATTTTAGGTTAGAAGGTGACAATAGGGATTGGAGTTGGTGGAGGCATGATTGGTGAATAGAAGAAGAAGTGACATTGTCAACTATAGGGGTGAAATGAAAACCATTCGTAAACAAAATGGTGAGGCCTAATGGTGCTCATGGTGTAGGTCGACATTGAGATTTGTATGAGACAACAATGGGGAGGGGAAACTACATATGAGTAGTTGTCTATAGGTTTCATATCTACATATCTCGTTGGTGTTACATTTTGGTTGTGGGAGTTGTAGGTTGTCATGAATGAGAGATGATGATGATGGTAGAGAGATTTACACGAGTCTAGATACTTCACACAATGAATCTTAGTCAAGAGGAAGGCATTTCAATGAATGTAGAGTTAAGACATAGGTAGGTTGATGGGTACTATGGTTGTGTATGACCTTGAAAGTGAGGAAGAGATAAGGAAGAAGTAGGGAGAAGAAGATGAACATCACGAAGAATGGATAACGACAACTAGGGAGAGGAGATGGAGGAACGAAATGCACATGCAAGGTTTCTATGACTCGATGTCATTCTAGGTTTCCTTCTGAATTCATACCCCTAAGAAGAAGAGGTGTTGGTGGGGAGAGGGTCTTGATCCATGTGACAATCATGCTATGATTTTCTCTAATGGTAGGTGCAGGTGGTGAAGGTGGTGGTTGTACCTAGTTGTTGTGAAGGAAATTGAATATGGTTGTTGAAAGGTGAGGAGGCGATAGTGGGATCCTTAGATTCAGATTTGTCACTAACCACCACAGTAGGTGGTACAGTCACCTATAATCATGGAGGTTGGACTCAAGAGGAGAGGGAGAGAAAAGGAAGAAAGAAGAGGAGAGGAACATGTAGAAGGGAAGAAGATGAAGTAGCAAAGAAGGATGTGTCGGTGGATTGTAGGGGGAAGGATATAACACCAGTTGTAGGTGGTAGATGGCAGCGCTGCTAATGATCATGGAAGTTGGGGTGGTGGTATGCTACCTAGCTAGTTTTTTTCATAGGTGAAAGGGAAGAGAGGACATGGTAGGCTAGGGTTTAAGTGGTGCAAGTTAGAGAGGGGAGGTGGAAGAGGAAGAGGGACGGAAAGGAGAAGAATGAAGAGAGAAGGAGAAGGAACCATTGAATGTGGCATATGTTGTAAAGAACAAGAACGTCGGGTGTAAGGAATGTGACCACACACGATATAAGTTGCATGACCATGGGATAAGGAATAAATAATTGCATTCGAATGTAATTATAGAAGACAATTAAATATACTAAATCTAATTTTTTTAATCAATTAAATATATGGACATTGAACTGTGATTGATATGAAATTGACAGGTAAGCTATTTATGATATGGAAAATTTAGCATTGTTTTTTTTCTTTTGAAGATGTTGGTAGTTTATATCTTTACTAGTTTGGCAAGTAGTCAAGTACTGCATTTATCTTTTCCTTTTAATCTGTTTGATATATTATGTCATATTTATTTATGTATTTTCATTAACTAGGCTTAGTATGATTTCACAGTGTTGAATTATGACCAAACTAATTAATTAGTTAATTATTATAATTAACCATATAAAGAAATAAATTAGTTAATTTATCCTAAAATTTGATGTAAAGGATGTTTTATTTAATACATGGTGTTATTTGACTCTAATTAATCATAATATAACATAAATAAGGGAAACAAAACTTTCTTTTTTAAAACTTCAGGGTAAAAGTTATTTATAGTGACATATCAAAATAGGGTCAGGGAGAAGGGATGTTAACATATGCATCTAGGATTGGGTATGTTACAAAACTCCACCCCTTAAAAGGGATTTCATCCTAAAAATCTACATGTGCATACCCTAATCCACCCTAGTATATACATCGATCAAACTATATAATTTAATTTGTTTATTACAAATGACCATACTATGATTAGTGTGCACTTGTTTATTGATAATTTATGTTTACTAATTATCGTGAAGGCAAAAATGTAACTTTTATTGGAATTATCATTTCCAAAAAAATACTTAGTTTCCAAGGTAAGGCTATTTGTATCATTTCCTTCATAATTAGTTAGTGCATAAATCCATGAAGGTCAACTTTTGATATGTGAAATTGCTTATTATTTACCTCTTTAAATGCTTATTATGGTTTAACCAATCTAGAAATTGATCTTAATTTTGTAAGCATATGTTATTAAGTGGATTCATTTTAGATCATCCAACTAATGCCCATTGTATCCATCATGACAAGGTTTAATTACCCTAATTATGGAGGATTTATATTTATGTGACCTTCATTGAGGGATCTTCCCAAGGGTTACCTAATGCCTTCATTATTAAGTTTGGACAATACTAGTGTTCAATAACTTGCCTAGGTTACTAAGGTACAAGACTTTACCCTTTAAAGAACTAATCCTATAGTCCAACTAACATTATTTCATGTCAATTAGCAAGGTATACCCATATACACTATCTAGGTGGTAGCTACAATCGTTGGAAACTATTATTGAAAATTAACCATTTATTAATTACTTCCAACATTGTCAATATCTAAAATTCTTAAGTCAAGCTACATACATAATGAATAAATCATACAAGACTACAACTCTTAAAAGGATGAATCTATAACTTAGCTAAACATATATAGGAACAACAAGGGTGAATCAACTATATTTTGTTTATCAAAAACTTCATCTTCACACTTTACACACAACAATTATGCCTAGAATCTCATATTGATCGTGTCGGTCAAGTATTTATTCACAAAAGGGTTTCTTTACCACTCAAACTTTCCTGGGGTGGTAACTTGGTTCCAAAACCATCTATAAAATATGAAATCTTTTCTTTTTGTACATATAATTTAATAAGTTTGGTGATGATAACTTTGCGATTGAAATCCAAAATTGGTGCCAAAATTGATCTGAGAACCATGTTGACCTTTCCAAATACACACCTACTATTGTTTTATCATTACTTCATCCCACTAAAAGAATCTAACCATTACTACAACTAAGAGGGCATACTAGAAGCATATCTAACCTATAGTATAGGAGGGGAAAGGTTTAATATAACAAATAGTCAACTTCTATCAACTCTGACAAGGCACGACATCCGCCATTCCAAATTTCACTCTAATCCTCAATCACACTACCTCCTTTCAAGACATAGTGGAGTCATATAATCATTGAAAATTACAAGAATATATATAGGGATTTCCCGTTACTTGTTGGTTTACAACCATAGTGTATCCATAATTCAAGGTAACTATCTAGTTAAAGCACCAATCATCTCATTCACTAGGTAAACCTACTATAGTGTGGAGATGAGACAGGTGAACTCCTAAGAACATTTTACTGAACTAATAGCTTTTGTTCACCAAATACTCATGCATGAGGCATAACCAACTCAATGAGGATGTTATATCCCTTAGAAGATGGTTTGGGGCATCACTGTTATGAGATACTCCATGTTGAAGGAAAGACATGCCTAACAATAGTTGAGATAGCTTAGATTATCACTTAATATCAAGGGCGTCATCTCAACTTTAAAACTTACTCAAGATTTTGTGTTTCTCATTCATGCATGCTTAGTACCAAAAGTGGATCTATGTGAGGCATGCTAGAAAAAGAACTAAAAAAAGGAGTCTAATGAAAGAACTAGGGTGAAGCCTAGATATGATTACTCAAATCAAGATACACTTTATAAGGCTCAAGATAACCTCCTAGATGATAGAACATATGAATAAAAAAACTATAAGATTCAATTCCTATGTGATGATATTTCCACCTCCATAAAGAGTTTAAGGATGATAAGGTTTTCAAAATACAAAGTCTCTACCACTAAGAGGTAGTGACCAATTGAGATAGGTATTTAAACCTAATTAGTAGTCCACTAAAAGAATAGGTATACCAAAAACCTATGAAGGGTCACCTAGTTACCCGGTTAGGAAACCAGGTAAGATAACTTGAACTAGTCAAGTCACCATCTATTCGGTCTCTAATATCATATTGTAAAGAGTGAGACCTGAGAGGGATCCACTATGCACTAAATAGATAAATAAAACCATCCCATCCCAAAAATGAATGAAAGGAGGAATATCATTATTTCCCATATGGTATACATTATTAATCAAGATAATAAATAAGCAGCAGAAACAAAGCTGTTAAAAAAATCACAAGCTATTCCATATACAATTATTGCCCACTTAAAAAGGTGCCATGACAAAATTAAAAGGTATACACCTAATAACATGTAAGGCAAATTGTAGAGGGAAACCCAACCACTCCAAGCTATGCAAAGGTTCATGATTTGAATATGATCTTCTAGGGTCCTAGACCTATAATGTACATATACCTGGCTAGAAGGGGAATATCACCCAAAAAATAAGATACAGAAGCATGTATTTGTAAACACTAAGTATGTGCATATGAAAAACATTTGGGCATTACATTGGGATACAATTATAAAAAGGATGTTTTTGTGAAAAGGGCCATATAAAATAGGTAGGTTCAATAAGTGTCAGATCAAGAGAATGAGGCATAACATTTATGGGGAGAAATAATTGAAATAAAAAAATGTCTTTCCATAACAAACATTGAATTTCCAAATAGACAACACATTTGCATGAATAAACAATGTAGACTATATATACCTAAAATAGGGACATAACATGACAGGATTATTAGTTAAAAAGTAAGGGTGGAAACACACACCCTGTATGGAATAGGTGCGCTCTTTATAAGTATGGTTGTACATAAGTATCAATAATCTTAATATTATAGTCAAACATTTAGCATGCACAAATAGTGTAAAGACTGCAATTCCATTCATAATTCACATCAGGTATTAAAAGCATAGCGGAGGGGTCAAAGGACCCGTTTAAATAGAATAATTCAACCTTTACAAATGTGCATAAGATTTCAAATCAGTAGATATTATGTTCAACTTTGGATTTCTAAAAGGGATAATAGTCAACTAAATGCCTCAATATAGGAATTTAATCACAGTCATGACAATGTCAAAAATAACATAGGGATTTCACATACCTTTCATACTTGTCTAAAAAGTCTAAGGTCACAACCCTAGGTCTACACCATGATTCAAAACACATATTACCAATATATATTAGGGTTAGGCTTTAATTCCACTATATATTTATTGTTATCCATATTGAATTTGAATTGTTATACAAATAACATAAAGAAATGTAACCAACGTTTATTGGAAAAAGTAACCCCAAAAATTTGGGACCAACGTTGGAAATCAACTTTTAGGTCTTACCGTAATGTTCCCTCTTTTATACCATATGCTTACATATGATTCCTAACATCATGTTTAGCATGCATATTAGTGTGTGTGGACATCTTGTTATCAAAATCTTGAAATGTTCCAAAAATAAATAGGTGCTATATGGATAAATGGGATGAGTGTAATACATTCCAACTTGATGATCAAAATAGGCCAACCTATACAAAGATACTCTCTAAATATGTTTTGTCTACCAACATCTATATAGGTGTTATATATAAATATATATATGTTTGCATGTATATATAGGTTTCTAATTATCACAGGTCCAATGTTCGTATAGTTGATATACTAGGTCAGGTCATCATTATAACCAAGTTTTCTTAGATTAGTACTAATATTTTAATGATTATCAATTTATTTACAAGAATCTCCACGAGACCTATAGTATATATTCTTAGGGTTTTAGACTCATGAAAGGTATAAAGGCAATATTGATTACATTAATTATATGAATATTGAATCTCTTAAATTGCTACTATTAGCACATATATATATTTTTCTATTTAAAATAATTTTATAGAGATGTGAATGTTCCATGAAAAAACCTTGTTAGTAGTATTTATATCAATGTTGATTTCTCACATGTAGATTTCCTTTACACTGATACACTAGAATGTAAATGTATGAATATGGATATTAATGTAACCGAATTAGGGTAACACAACTACTTGTTAGGATACTTTTATTATGCATTATACTATGGATGCTTTAATCATTATTATGTCTAATAAGTCATTTAGTTTATTCTTAATAATTAGTTTCTGAAACCAATTGTAGAATATCATTATTGAGTTGTGTTGGTTGTTATCTCCTGATGTTCAGTGACTAGATGGGTGCAACAACTAACATGTTGAGGTGTCATTCTACATGTATATTCAACATCTCTAGGCTTGACAAAATTTAACCCTGGTGGAATCCTAACCAAAGCCCCAAGTAGTAGGATAGCTCCCATCAGACTTTTGCAGAGGTTGCAAGTTAAAAGGTAACAATAGGGATTGGATTCGGTGACATGATTGGTGGCTAGTAGAAGAAGAATCATTTTCGACTGTAGGGTTGCAATTAAAACCACTTAGAGGCAAAGGGGTGAGGACTAATGGTGATCATGATGTCAGACTATGTTGAGATATGTATGTGACCAATAGTGAGGAGGGGAGGTTGTAGATGAGAAGGTGTTTGTAGGTTGTAAATCTACTCATCTCATGAGCATTACATTTTGGTTGTAGGATTTATAGGGTGTCATGGTTGAGGGATGATGATGGAATATAGGTTTCAATGAGTCTATATACTTCACACGATGTCTCAGATATAAGAGGGAGGCACGACAATGAGTCTGGAGTCAAAGCAAAGGTAGGTTTTTTGGTACTATAGTTGTGTATGACATTGAAGGTGAGAATGAGAAAGGGAAGAAGAAGTAGGGATGAGAATATGAAGATCATGAATAATGGAAGAATATGAGGGGTAGGGGTGATGGATGAGTGACATGCACTAACAAAGCTACCATGACTCAGTGTCATTTTGGACTTCCTTCAGAAGACATACCCCCAAGCAGAAGCGATTGAGGTCAGGAAAGGGTCCTAATCTAGGTGATGGGCATGTGGTTATTTTATCCAATGGTAGGTGTAGATGGTGATGTTGGTGGTTGTACCAAGTTGTTGTGAAGGAAAATGGAGATGGTTGTGGAAAGATGAGTAGGCAGTGGTGGGATCCCTAGAGTCATATATGTCACTAACCACTACAATAGGTGGCAATGTCACATGCACTCATGGTGGATGGACTCAAGGTGGGAAGGAGATAAGAGGAAGAAAGACATGGAGAGGTAAGTGTGAAGGTGAAGAGGAATAAGTCGGGAAGAAGGATATATGGGCGGATTGCAGGGAGAAAGGGTAGACCACCTATGACAGGTGGTGGTTGGCAGAGCCACTGAAGGTAGTAAAAGTGGGTGTGACAATCTACTTTCTAGCTAGTTGTGTCTGCATGTGCAAGGGAGGAGAGGACAAGGTTGGATAGGGTTTAAGTGACGTGACTTGGAGAGAGGAAGCATAAGAGGAAGAGAAGTAGAAGGGAGATGAAGAAGGAAGAGAGGAGGAGGACAAACTATTGACTGTGGTAGCCGTTGCAAAGAAGGAGAACACATCATATAAGCCACATGACCATAATGGGTATAAGCTACGTGACCGCTGGAGAATGGAATCAATCAGGTATATTAATGTAATTACATCGTACATTTAAGTGTACTTAAGCTAGGTTTTTCAATCAATTAAATAAATGCATGATTGAACTCCGATTGATATGAAAATTGACATACATGTAAGCTAATTATGATATGGAGAATCCATATTACAACTAGTTTCTTCTTTTGAAGATGTTTGGTAGTTTATATCTTTACTAGGATGGTAAGTACTCATGTACTTCATTTATTTTCCTTTTTTAATTAATTTGATATATTATGTCATATTTATTTATTTCCTTTCATCAACTAGGCTTCAGTGGATTGATACTGCCAAATTAGGGTCAAATTTATTAGTTGGTGAATTATTCTAATTAAATTATTAAAAAATATATTAGTTAGTTTATCTAAGATTGATGTGAAAGGATGTTATATTTAATACATGATGTTGTTTGACTCTAATTAATCATAGTATAACTTGAATAAGGGTAATGACACTTTCCTTTTAACTTTAGGATCAAAGGTATTTATATTAACATACATATGTTAAGATATGCATTAAGGATTGGGTAAGTTACAATTTATGTTATGGGTTAAGTTTCTCTTTCTCAAAACATACTTGAAAAAAAAAGTTTTTTAATATATGTTCATGTCATTATATTTGGTTCTACTATTATTAAATTTTGTTAGAAGTTTAGTTTTTTGATGAAAATTGAATTTTATATGAGCATGAAGGGGGATATACATTCTTTCCATGATTATAAAATAAAAAAAAAGTTAAAGATGGAAACTTGACAAATCAAAGAAAATATATTAGTAAGCTTATAATGTGCTTCAAGATGATAACTTACAATCCAATCGATACTCCCATATCAAACATAACCAAGCTTGATAAGCATGAAGAAGGTGAGAAAGTTGATAGAAGCTAGATAAATGTATAATTGGAAGTTTACTTATCTTACTACCACTTTAACATATATTATGTTTATCGTAGGCTTCTTTGCTACATTTAATCTTGTCCTAGGAAATCACCTCTTATTTATGTGAAGAGGATTCTCGGGTGTCTAGACAAAACTCCACATTTTGGACGTGGTACCCCAACCAAGTGGTTTCACTCTAACTGCTTATAGTAATATTCATTATATATGGTGTTTGGTTGATAGAAAGTGCACAAGTGGTACTTTCTTCCTACTGGGATTTATTTTGGTTTATTGGCAATCCAAGAAGAAAATAAAAAAAATTGAATGAATCTAGATAGATAATTGACAATAATTGTGTGTCCAGGTTCTTTGGACAAAGCAAGTTCTAAACAATTATATATATATATATTGATGCTTCTCCTATCTTTTGTGATGATAATAGTGCAATTAATATCTCTTATAATCCTATATTGCATAGTATATCTGAGAATTAGCATACAACCATCATTTCCACCATGAACACATTGCCAAAAATGACATTTATATCACACTTTTTATACAAAAAAACATTTAAAGGATAAATTCATGAAATAGGGAGACTTCCAACTTTACTAGATCAAAATTTATTATTCTTTATCTTTGACTAAAAGTGCATGTCCCCAAGCAAGATATCATCTATATCAGTGTTTCTTGTTTGAAATATAACATTGCCATGTTTGTATGAAAATCTATTATCTATAACTACCAATGATAATATACATTAGTGTTGAATCCTATTTTAAATTACTTTAGACTATAAATTTGAAATTTCTGGGCACTTGGAGTAGTTTATTTTTCAATGAAGTAGGTATATACACATTTTTGTCAGCTATAAATCCACTTCAAAATCTCTATCAACGACCCCAACCCCATGTTATCTATATTATGTGTCATATGGATATCCAAATTATATTATCATCTAGCCTTGAATTTGGTTTCTCAATCCAAATATCAACAAATGGATAAATTCATATTCTACCAAAGATCTAGTCGGTTGTATTTTTTCATCCTTTCTTACAAATCCAACTAGCACACTCATACCCTAGTTTATCCCCCTACTACCTTCCACCTTTGCTAGTTGGTTCCTTTTATTTCTTGCCCATTTTTGTCTACTTTGGGTTTCTCCTACGTCCCCATTACACCTTCAACCATCTACATTTCCTTGTTGATTTTTCTTTACCCCACATTATGAATCACCGTTATTATATGAAGAAATAGGAGGGAAACGAGGTCTAAGTCTACTAAGTACACCTCTTCCTCATACTGAAGGCATCTTTTTCATCTCTGAGAAGGTTGTGGAGTTCATCACTGAGAAGGTTCTAAGAGGTATAAATATCTTCTACCAATATATACATACCCATGTCACACATGGTTCTTAATGCCTTTTATTCCAAGAATCTCTATGAAATATTCATTTGTCATCCTCTTAAGCCTCTTGCAATTGGAATTACTTTACTATTAATCCTCTTTATGACAAAATGTCAATTTGAAGTCCAAAAAGCTCTAAACATTCTCTCAATGTATATTTCACTCTTAGTTCCTCTAAAAATACAACATGCACATCTTTTGAAACCTCTAAACGTTCTCTCAATGTATATTTCACTCTTAGTCCCTCTGAAAATACAACATCCATAGTGAAATGTTGTCAAACTCATTGTGTTCCAACATTTACATAAAATGCATGAAGAGGATGAAGATTTTCACTTGAACACCACTCATGTTGCTATTTGTGGACATGATCCTAATATTATTGCACCAACATTCTTTATGCATCTATTCATACACCCTTATATGGGGTGCTTTATCTCTTCATCAACTCAAGTCTCATGAGAACATTGTCATTCTCAGTTTCTACTTAATGAAGAAAATCCTCATCAAATGAAGTCGATACAACCTTAACAATATGAATTCATTTGATACTACTCATAATGGAGGGGATGTCAGAGCACCCTATGAAAAATTGATTTGTGAACTCTTAGAAAAATTCACTTTGGAATCCCTCTTTTTAGATATGATGTATACCTTAATTTGGAAGGATTGTCAAATCAATACCACTTGCAGCCTAAAGAAAACCTTCAGTCATGGTAAAAGTTCCTCTTCTCAAGATCCAACACAACCCCAAGAAATTTGTCCACCACCTCCCATGGGTGACTTTAGTGTCACTAGTGAAAAACTTGCGAGCTACATGATGAAAAGAAATGTTTACTTTTGAGAGTGTGTCTAGTTATCTTTACAATACTCAAACCCAATACATGTCAAAACATTTCCCATCTCATGAGTAGCATCAAGATGAGTTGTGCTTCACCTTACAGTCCCCTCCGTACATTGGTCCTTACACCCATGCCACCTATGCATACCTTCTCTTGTGTTTTGGACTATGCCACCTATGCATACTGATAATTCTACCCTCAAACATCTTTCAATTTCTAATCCTTGTATAGGTGTTCCTCCCACATTTCCTCTCAGATATGAAAATTATCCACCTATGGATTTACCCTATATTATCCACCATTCTACCCTACCCGAGTTCAATTGTCTATTTGTATCAACCTTTGATAAGACCAATGCATTGGTCGCCCATTCATATTGATTTGGGAGCAATTCAATGTGTGTTGGTAATCCTACTCTCAAGATGATGAAGATGAGGAGATATAATGTGGTGGTGATGATGGAGAGGTAAGTGGGAATCATGAAATTGAAGATGATGAAGAAGATGGATCTGATCCCCAATATCCTTTGTTTTATTGTAATGAAATTGAAAATGTAGACATGATTTGGCTACATACTAGGTCCAAGACTAGTCTAAGTGCCCTTACGTTTCATGCTGCTTGGTAAATTTATAATATTTGGTCATGTTATTTATGCGGCATGTACTAGAACTTTACATTTATACTTCTCATGTATGTAACAAACTACTATTTTCATCATGCTTTGACATTAACCCTTATATGCAACTTACAATTTTGGGGGGAAATATCCTTCTAAAATTGAGTTTATCATACATTGGATGATTAATAGTTTGGTAAATGTGGTTGATTTCTTTTATTGAAACTATTTACTTAATTGATAGTTGGGAATTGGATTGCTTGGATAAGTTCCTTGGTACTTCTCTCCCCCCCCATTTTTTATATGACAAAGGGGGATAAATTTTGTTTTTTTTTAAGATATGCTTGGCATTATTTTATTGTGAAAATTGGAAACATGTGATACAACATGAATTCAGGGGGGTTATAATTCTCTTCGAATAAACCCTAATATTATCCATGGTATTATATTCATATATCATGGTATTCAATGCATATGAGAAATGGTTTGCTAAATTCTAGTTGACAAAGTGATGTCCTTGTGTGAAAATACACTTGTGAATGAAAAATGTCAATGAATGGAATTACCAAGAAATTTTCAACCAACCATGTTAATTTCTCCTTTGTAAATAGTGGTGTTAGTTGGAGATACTCCAAGAAAATTGTATCTAATGACATTTAAGATTTCCAATAGGAAATATCATAGGTTGAAATTCCCTAGGAAATTTCTTATCAAATGAGTTCCTTTGTAACGCAAGAATGATTGTCAATTAGATTTTGCAATGAAAATTTAATTCAGATGAACTTTCAAAATCAATCTTAAGAAGTAGAAAAATAACCATTTCGAGGAAAAATCAATTGGAAAAAGACCCATTGGGACCTCACTTACTCCCCTAAAAACAACTACATTGTGTCCCAATCATCTGTATTGGAGTAGGCACCCCAGATAAGAATAGGATGTTGGATCTAAGAGCTCTAAAGGGGGTGAATAGAGCTACAAAATTTCTCACAAAACGGATTAGACCTTCAAATTATATTAAGAAGAAGCAAAAGCTTAATGGCAATTTGAGGTCCTATCTAACAAGCATAGCAAGGATGAGAAAGATTGATAGCAAGAACTTGACAAAGGGATGTAGAGTGGTTCCACACTTAAAACTATAAGTGAGTTAGTCAACTACCTAGAGAGGTTAACCTCTAGGACTTTGCAAGTGCTTTTCTCTATTATATCACCATAGAGATTTACAGCAATAGACCACCAAATGACTTCCCATCCAACCACAAGGAGATCTCCACCTTTTTTTTTGGATCAGGTAAAATATTACTATCTCAAAAAAGGCATATAGATGAGCCTATATTGTACAAAGGGCGGTTTAACTATAAAAAACCCCACCGTGTAAAGGTACCTGGGTTTAAACCTTTATAAATACCAGGTTTAGCCCTTACATTAACATCAAGTCTACCAGTAAGAGACTCAAAAACATCAAACTTATCAGTAGCCCGTCCCCCATGGATTTGGGTATTCCTCTCAAACCAGATACAATAGACAATGGCAACAACTCCCATGCCTCCAAAAACTCTCATAGAGGAGCTCATGTTAGTTCTCTACCTTATCCACTTTAGCCCGTCTTACAAACAACTGGGAGGGTAACCGCCCCAACCATTTTTGAGGGACCATCTGCACCAAATGTACCTAGAAAATCTACAATGAAAGAAGAGGTGTACATGTGTTTCAGTTGCGTCACCACAAAGCACACATTTAGGGTCGACATTAAGACCCCAAGCTACTAGTCTGTCGGACGTAGGGAGACGGCCAAGAACATCCCTATATAAGGTGCACCCCCATTTCGGCAGCCGACCTTTGTTCCAGATGATTTCGGCCTAAGGCACAGGCAGACCGCATATCTTTAACTCCCAAGGCTTGGCAACCAAGCAGTCCCAACCTCCACCACATCTCAACCGGTAAGCATATTTCACATCATGCCACCTCTCCAGAATTCTTTTCCACACAACGGAGCTGACGTCCACAACCACTGTGTCCAAGGAGCAACCATATCTTTCCTTCATCCACATCGTCCAAATAGAATCCTGTTGGGTGATAAATCTGTGGATCCGTTGAGAAGTAGAAATCCCAGCCAAACTGACTGGATCAGCCACTCCCAAGCCACCTTGAGCCCATTCTTTGTTAATAATATCCCAAGCAATCCCATGCGTCTTCCCACCCCACAGGAAGCTACTCGTCAAGCTTCTTAATTTATTCAATATGAACCCGGGAAGCTCAGCCTGTCTGCACCAGAACCTGGTCTTGGCACCCAAAACCGAATTACACAAGACTAATCTCCCCGCCATAGATATGTGTAGGCCAGCCCACTTGTCGATCCTAGATTTCAACTCATCCACCAAACTACCATAGTCTTTGCCTCGGCCTTTACCACCAAAGATAGGAACACCCATGTACTTAGCAGGAAAAAAACCCCTCGTAATACCCGTTGCTTCCTTCATTCTCCCCTGCCTCGAGTCACACGATCTTGAAAAGAAGACTTTAGATTTTACGTCATTAATATACAACCCAGTGAGGCGCCCGAAACTAGTGAGCATCATTCTGACTTGTCTTAGGTACTTGCAATGACCAGCTATGAAAACCATCACGTCATCATCAAACACAAGATGCGAGATGACTGGGGTATTCTTCACCTTGAACACCTTCAATCTCCCTTCACACACGGCTATAGAAATAGCGGAGGACAAAGCCTCCATCATAAGCACAAAAAACATGGGAGATCAGGGGTCACTCTGTCTCAAACCATTGGAAGCAGAAAACAAGCCATGCAGGACCCCATTCACCAACACCGAGAAAGAGGTGGCTTCAACACACTGAATCATAAGCTTGGTCAATCTTCTCAAAAACCCCAAAGCTTCCATAATACCCCACAGCGCTGCCCACTCCACGTGGTTGTAGGCCTTATTAATATCTAATTTGAAGCAAACCTTTCTATTGGAGTTCTTAACACCAAAAAGGTTCAAGAACTCAGCAGCAAGTAGAACTTCGTCCGCAATATCCCTACCTTGAACAAAGGCCAGTTGGTTGGGGGAGACTAACTTGGGCAGAATTTTCTTAAGGCGCCTAGAAAGTAGCTTAGAAAATATCTTGTACAACATTGAGTAGCACGCTATAGGTCGGAAATCAGTCATGGAGGCCGTCAGATTCTTTTTAGGAATGAGTTTAATAAAAGCATGTCTTAGGTTGGAATCAGGAGGTTTGGGATGTGCAGATCATCCATGCTACAGACCATGTTATGGTTGCTATCTGCATCAATAATGGGGGGTTTTTACTGTGTCTTCACTAGTGTTTATGGACACAATGATGAAGGTAGATGAAGGTTTTGCTGGAATACCACTAGGGATACTACCCAACATCAAGTGCCACATTTGGTGATGGGTGATTTCAACCATGTTAGGAAGGCGGGCAAAAAGTATGGTGGGCTTCCCATACCTGATTCTATTCTCAACAGGTTCAATGATGTTGTGGATAGTGCTGGTTTGATTGAGCTGAATATGAATGGCGGGATCACAACTTGGCAGAATAAAAGGTGTCCGGCTCATAGGATTGCTAGCCAACTAGGCAGGGGGCTGGTCAATTCCGTGTGGCTGGATATCTTCCCTGAAGCTAATATTTCTTTAGGGGGTCATCCCAACAGCCATCATTCTTGGATGGTCCTGAAGATGGGGGTGAACCAGAGGAAGAACAAACCTTTCAGGTTCCTCAATTTTTGGGTGGAGTGGCCTAGATTTAAAGAAGTGGTCCAGGAGGCGTGGAATGAGAAGGTGATAGGCAATCCCATTTTCTATGTGGTGGAAAAACTTAAAAGGACCAAGAAAGGCCTCAAAGAATGGTCTGCTGATTTGGTTAATCTGCCCAATATGGTGAACAAATCTCATGAGGATTATAAGGAAGTTGTTGGTCTTCTTCGGCTGAACCTGTTGGATGAGGATAAAATAAAGAAGGAAGGTGAAAGTGCTAGTAGGCTGTTGCGGTTAGATAAGTCTGAAGAGTTGTATCATTAGCAAAGAAGCAGAGTTAGATGGATAAATGATGGTGATAGGAATACCAAGGTTTACCACAATGCCGTGAAGAAAAATCACATGAAGGATTGTATCCATGGGCTTATGAAGGAAGATGGTACTGCAGTGAGAGGACAAAGAGAAGTGGCAGAGGAAGATGTTATGTATTTTAGAAATCTATACAACAAAGATCATCGGGTGGTGTAGGGTGAGATGCCAGATATGAAGGTGGATGAAGAGATGAATAGAGCTCTATGTGGTCCTGTGTCAGAACAGGAGATTAAGGAGGCAATTTTCTCTATTGGTCCATCCAAGGCGCCTGGACCGGATGGTTTTAACGACAAGTTTTTCTAGTACTATTGGGACATTATCCAAGATGATGTTTTTTGGGTCGTGCGTTGGTTCATGGTAGGTGGCACAATGCTCAAGGAGATCTCCACCTTAATAAGGAACTTACCCACTTAGATTGAGTCTTCAGCCTTCACCTAGGTCTTACCCACTCAAGCTCAAGTCTTCCGCCTTGAAGGTCTTTGCTTCTCCTCTTGGATCTTTAGCCTTTACCTTCTCCTTCACCTGGAGAAGATCACCACCTCTTCATCAACCTTGAAGAGGACCAGCTACAGCTCCTTCTTCACTCGATGGAGTTTGCTTCAACTTTTCTTCATGAGAGAAGGAAATAGGAAAGAAGTGGAAGATTGAGAGTTTTACATGCACAAAGGTGGAGCTCTCTTATAATAATCCTAACTCACTCATAAATCACGAAATAATGTGTAAACTAGAGAAAGAAAGGGGCTCAAGGATTAGTATCACACTCAACTATAGCAAGGACCCTAAATGTAGTGAATGAGCAACCTTGAAATGAACTCCAAGTGGTCCTATTTATAGCTGGGGGTGCTCCCTTGAGTTGGGGAACACTTATGGTCGAAATATAGCCCTTTTGCTCAAGGTAATGGATCTATTTCGTCCAAGCAAGTCACCAACGGTTAGAATCACTTTTTTTGTGTTTTTCATATAGTACATTTGATCGAGTTTCAATAAAGGTAACTCGACCGATCGGCTAAAAGACAAACCCAATTTTCAAACTATCGGTCGAGTTTGTTCTAAGAAACTCGACTGATTAGTTAAAATCACATTTTGGTCAGTAAGCCATTCGGTCGAGTTTTGTGAATGCACAACTCGACCGATGCACATCATCATAAAATTGATCCATGGATTGGTCGAGATTGAAACTCGACCGATCAGCAGTTTATGATCAATTTTCTAATTTGATTAAAAAGTGATTAAAACTTGGTACTAAGTGTCCCACATATTTTTCTCATCTTAGTTACAAATCATATCATCAATACAAGTGATTACAAAATTCTTCTAAGGTCGTTTGAAGGGATTTCCTTATTAGCACACTTGCATTGCCTTTGACTTGAGCTTTGACAAGCTACAACTTGTGTAAATTGATTCTTTTCATGTACCTAACACCTGATATCAATCTTGAATACAGATATTAGATACATATGAATTGAATGGTTGAGTCATTATCAAAATATGGACAATGTATAACCTCTAGGTCAACATTCTCCCCCTTTTGACAATGACATATGTGTAGATGCTCCTGGACCTAGAGGTTGTATGCCTATTGGTGTATCATGTAACCCATGAGGGCTTCATTGGACACACGGAATGAGGCACGGCTAGGTCAAGTAGGTTGATGAGGTGGAGGAGCTCGGGTCGAGGTAGAGGTAGGTGCAACTGAGGCAGAGGCATAGGGTGAGGCATCGGGTGTGGTGGATGAGAGGATAGGCATGGAATCTAAATGGTGGTCTCATTGATACACACTCCCTTCCTGACAAGTATGTAGTGGAAGTCAGAGAAGAGTAATTTCTCGATGGCAAACTGAAAAAGACCACATATCAGGGATGGATAAGGAGGATGGGTGCCACGAGTGTTCTTTCCAGAGTAAAAGCAAGTCATGTGTTGGAGGATATATCTAGACCATTTGACTCCAACATTCTCTAAGATGCAGTACATTATCACCGTAGTGTTCTTTGCAATATCTATTTTATTTTTCTTTGGGTAGATGTTGTAGTTGACCACTGAGGATAATATATGCTTCTTGATATCTAAGGAGGAGGAGGGTAGGGTGATCTTCTTCTTATAGGGAACGTTAGGTTTCTTCAAATAGCGATGGATATCAGGAAGAGTGATCCCATTTTGCTTGTAGAAACCTTTCGGGTCCAAAAGGTTAAAATACTCACCATAATCCTTACGCCAGGTATCATTCTCATTGGCTCCTAAAAAGAGAACATTCAGGATATCCAGTGAGATTTGGAATTTCTTCCTGGTGATCATATAGGTAAGGATCACTTGAGTATTCAAAGGGGGTACAAGGGAGTCATAATTCCAACACAAATTTGCGTAGACTTCGTGAACTGCCTTCGTGCTTGCCATGGAATTATGAAAGCACTCATGCTCAACAGTCAGGGCAGAAAGGTGATGAATAGAAAGCAATCTTGCCACTTGATCAATGATAGCTTGACGCCTAGGGTTACGCTAAAAAAGGGCTCTAAAAGGAAAAAACTCCTAGGAAGAAGATCTTTATACCTATTTACAGCCTCAATTGAGACAAATAGGGTCTCATCGAATGGAATCAAGCGAGAAGATGAGGAGGTGGATGGTGCATTGCTAGGGGTGGCTCTCTTTCTTATATTTGAAGCCATGTAGGCAAAAAGAAGGAGAAGAAGAGAACAAATGCACAAATCACTCCGCCAAAAATGTCCACACACCTAGGTAGAGCAAGGGGGAAGGTCTAAGAAGGCCTCCCTAGGTCGGATTAGGGCTAGGTTAGGGAAAGGAAGGTCTGGGGTTGAGAGCTTAGGGCTAGAAGGAGAGGAATCAGTCGACTATTCTCTAGTTGAGAGGGAGAATAGTCAGCCGAATCCAATTTAAGTTGCCTTTAGCCCGCCGATCGGTCGAGTTTTGTGAGTCAAAAACTCGACCGATTGGTCTTTTTTTTAAAAGCTCTTGACCATGGATCGGTCGAGTTTGTCCTGGGGGAAACTTGACCAATGGTCAACCTGACCTAAAACCATCAAACTTAATTTCTAGCCATTTTAATGCTAATATTTTTCAAGTCCATTATGTATATTAAACATACTTATGCACATATCACTCATCATTGGGTACTATTTTGTGATAAAATAAGCGTTTGTGAAAAATGCCCAAAAACAAGAGAGAAACAAGGTAAAATGAACATGAAAAAACGATTTTAAGAAAATTAGCAAGCAAAGATGATCAAGACAGATGCAAAACATATAGGATAGATGAATACTAGCTAGAAGGAACATCAGATTCATTCAAAGCAGTTATAAGAAATTTTGATCTAATAAAATTAAATTGCTCTCTAGCTAGAGGTTTAGTGAAAATGTCCGCCAACTGATTTTCCGTGTCTACATGCGTGATATAAATATCCTTCTTGGAAATATGATCACAAAGAAAGTGATGGCTAACCTCTATATGTTTAGCTCTACTATGCAATATAGGATTGTAAGACAAGTTAACTGCACTAGTATTATCACAATAGATAGAAGAATCATCAAAATGAATGTTAAAGTCTTGGAGCATTTGCTTCATCCATAGGACATGGGCACAATAACTCCCGGCTACAATGTACTCAGCCTCGGTGGTTGATAATGCCACGGTGCTCTGTTTCTTGGAGAACCAAGACACCAAGCATGGTCCTAGGAGGAAATAAGTGCCACTTGTGCACTTTCTATCAATCAAGCAGCCTGCATAATCGACATCACTATAGGAAGTAAGAGTAAATTCCATTGACTTGGGATACCATAGTCCAAAGTTTTGAGTTTTGTCTAAGTACCTTAGAATCCTCTTAACGGCTATAAGATGAGATTTCTTAGGATTTGATTGAAATCTAGCACACAAGCCAATACTAAACATTATGTCAGGTCTAGAGGTAGTTAAGTAAAGTAAAATTCCAATCATACCTCTATAGAGCTTCTCATCTACCTTTTCACTTTCTTCATCTTAATCAAGTTTGGCGGTGTTTGACATGGGTGTGTCCATTGGCTTGGTATTCTCCATCTCAAAGCGCTTAAGTAGTTCATTGGTGTACTTACCTTGGTTGATGAAGTTCCCATCTTTTGTTTGTTTGATTTGAAAGTCGAGGAAGAATGTGAGTTCACCCATCATACTCATCTCAAATTCACTCTGCATAAGATCACTAAATTCTTTGCAAAGATCAAGGTTAGTTCCACCAAAAATGATATCATCAACATATATTTGAATAATAAGAAAATTGTTGGAAGTGTGCTTTAGAAATAAGGTAGAATCCACTTTGCCCATGATATAACCATGATCTAACAAAAAGTTCTTTAATTTCTCATACCAATCCCTTGGTCAAGGACATCCGAAAACATGGAAATACTCGATAGAAGGCTTCCTACCACGCCATAGTTCATAGGGGGTTTTCTTAAGCGAAGGATGAGTGAAAACACAGTTTTGCACATAACAAGAGGTACCGATAGCTTCAGCCCAAAACTTCTTAGGAGTATCAAATTCAAGAAGCATGGTCCTAGACATATCCTATAGAGACCTATTCTTCCTCTCTACAACCCCATTTTGTTTAGGTGTTCGAGGTGAAGAAAAGTTGTGCGCATAACCTGATTCTTGACAAAAACACTCAAAAAGCTCATTTTCAAATTCTCCCTCATTGTCACTACGGATGGAAACAATCCGGCAAGAAGCTTCATTCTCAACTCGTTTGCAAAAACTAGAGAAAACATTAAGTGTATCACTCTTTGAAATGAGAAAGAAAGTCCAAGTATATCTAGAGAAATCATCAACAATAACAAGGCAATACTTAGAACCACAAAGCGATTATATTCTCATTGGTCCAAATAGATCAATATGAAGAAGCTCAAGAACTCTCTTAGTGCTAAGGGCTCCTTTGGATTTGAAGGATGACTTAGTTTGCTTTCTTTGTGTACAAGTTTGGCATTCTTCATCCTTTTCATAATCCAATTTAGGAAGCCCTTGACTAAGTCCTTTTTGCTCAACTTCTTTAATTGATGCATATTTTCATGACCAAGCCAGCGGTGCCAAAGAGAAATATCATTCGAATTGGCTACAAGGCATCTACCAACCACATGCTTAATAGAGTTAAGAGAAATAATATAAATATTGTCACTTTTAGTTCCCTTATATATAACTTGGTAGGTGAGGGAATATAGAATCAAGCATTCAAAAGAAGTAAATAGAACAAGGTAACAATTGTCACAAATTTGACTAACACTTATTAAATTGTGATGTAGGCCATCCACAAAAATAACATTCTTGATGCATAAATATTCTCCTACATCACCCTCAGCTTTGACTGTACCTTTCTTGTTGTCCCCAAAGGTGACAGATCATCCTTTCTTCTTTGTGAAATTGTTGAAATGGCTTACATCACCAGTCATGTGCTTTGTGCAACCACTATCAACAATCCATCTATCTTTTCCCAGCAAGAAAGGAGAATGTTGGTTCCCAACTCAAACTTTGGGATCCAGAGTTAGCTTGGGGACCCATTTCATCTTTGGGTTGGTCCCCTTAGGCTTGTAAGGACAATAAGTGGAATAATGATCATCACATTTACGATAAGAACAAACCATAGGATTCTTAGTACCCAAATATTCTCCTACAAAGAAAGAGATCTCCTTGCTCTTTTTCTTAACCTTTGGCCTTACTCTTGCCCTTTGAAGCTCCCCCTACAAATCCCAAACCACTAGTACCACTTTGTTGGGTAGAATGATCAAGGATTTCATTTAGGGAGTTCTTCCCTTTGAGGAATATCTGTAGGGATGCTTTCAATCTATGGTTATCATAATTCAAAGAAACAATAGTAGAAGATAAACTAGATATGTCATCCCTAGCATGTACAAGGTCAGCTTCAAGACATAAAGCTTTAGTAAGATATGAATCATTTTCAAGAGAGATGGTAGCTACATTAACACTAGGCAAAAAAAGGTCTAGAAGATAGATCATTTACTTGACTAAGCAACCTAGCATTTTCAGATTTAGCATTTGAATCTCTTTGAGATAAACATCTCTCTCTTCTCTACGAGCATCAATAAGCAACTTAAATTCAACATTTTTAGTTTTAAGCAATTCAAGTTCTTTTAGGCAATTTTGGTTTTCTTCCTTAAGATTTTCAATGTTCATATGGTAGACCCAATCTCAACTTCAACCCCATTGTAGTGGAGTTCAAGATCAAGGTATTGCCCTTGCAAATTATCAATACTCTCAAGATTGGTTTTCTCATTCAATTCTAAAATTTCAAGCTTAGCATAAAGACCATCAATGATTTTTCCTAACCAACGGGTAGTAACAAGCATGCCAATGATAGCTTCTTTAGGCAATTCATGCAAACTTACCTCACTTACCTCACTTACCTCACCAATGTCTTCACTTGTAGAGGCCATGAGAGAAAGGTGGCACTCTCCATCTTCTTTGGAGCTAGAGCTACTTGAAGATGAAGCTTCCCAAGCTGTATTAGTTGCATTCTTATGTCTCTTTTCCTTCTTGTCCTTCCTCTTGTGCTTGCTCTCCTTCTTGTAATCCTCTTCTTTCCTTGAGCTGCTCTTGTGGTGAGACTTTCTTAACTTTGGACATTCACTCTTGTAGTGCCCCTTTTGACCACACTTGTATCATCTCGGGGTAGAGGAGGAGGAGGCTTGTTTTCCCTTGAAGTGCTTGCCCTTGATGTAGTTTGCTTCATGCTCACTAGGGCCTTCATATTCACTAGAGGAGGGGGAAGAAGTCCGGCAAGAAAGTTGTTGTTGAAGGATAACAACCTCCACTTGTGCTTTGAAAGCACTATCTTTGATCTTCTTGGCTTCCTTCTCCTCTTGCTTAGCTTCTTCTTATTGCTTGTCAATTCTAGGCTCATGGACTTGAAGATTGCCAATGAGTTCTTCAATTGGGATGTCACCAAGGCTCCTTACTTCTTAAATGGATGTGACCTTTGACTCCCATCTCTTTGGAAGAGTTCTCAAGATCTTTGAATTGATGACGCCTCTATCCAAGGTGTTGCCCAATGCAGTCAGCCCGTTGATGATGACATTAAGCCTTGAATACATCTCTGTAATGTGTTCTTTCTTTCCCATCTTGAAGTTCTCTACGAGGCTTCCCAACATGTATATCTTTGCCTCCTTGACTTTCTATGTGACTTCATATGTGATGCACAACTTGTCCCAAATCTCATAGGTCGTGTCCCATGATGAGATGTGGTTGAACTCCGTGGGAGTGAGGGTTGCGTAGAGGATGCTAATGGCCTTTGCATTGAGTTGAGCCTCCTTGAGAGAAGCTTCGCTCTATGTTGCAATATCTCTGGTTGGCTCTTTGTAAGGTGTAGCCATCACCTTCCACATATCAAAGTTCATCCCTTGAATGTAGAACTACATCTGTCTCTTTCAATAGAGGAAGTTGGTGCCATCAAAGACCAGATGGCGCATGGAGAAGCCTCCCTCTAGGTTGAGTGAACCAAGCAGATTGTCGCCCATTTTCTCGTCTTGTGAGAGGTTGTTGGAGAAGATCCTTAGCTCTGATACCACTTGTTAGATCTAAGGTCTCTAGAGGGGGTGAATAGAGATACAAAATTTCTCACAAAACATATTAGACCTTCAAATTATATTAATTAGAAGCAAAAGCTTAATGGAAACTTGATGTCCTATCTAACAAGCACAACAAGGATAAGAGAGATTGATAGCAAGCACTTAACAAAGGGATGTAGAGTGGTTCCACACTTCAAACTAGAAGTGAGTTAGTACACTGCCTAGAGAGGTCAACCTCTAGAACTTTATAAGTACTTTTCTCTATTATATCACCACAGAGATTTATAGCAATAGACCACCAAAGGACTTACCCATCCAACCACAAGGAGATCTCCACCTTAATAAGGAACTTACCCACTTAGCTTGAGTCTTCAGCCTTCACCTAGGTCTTACCCACTCAAGCTCAAGTCTTCTGCCTTGAAGGACTTTGCTTCTCCTCTTAGATCTTCAACCTTTGCCTTCTCCTTCACCTTGAGAAGATCACCACCTCTTCATCAACCTTGAAGAGGACCAGCTACAGCTCCTTCTTCACTCAATGGAGCTTACTTCAACTTTTCTTCATGAGAGAAGGGAATAGGGAAGAAGTGGAAGATTGAGAGATTTACATGCACAAAGGTAGATCTCTCTTACAATAATCCTAACGCACTCATAAATCATGAAATGATGTGTAAACTAGAGAGAGAAAGGGGCTCAAGGAGTAGTAGTACACTCAACTATAGTAAGGACCTTGAATGTAGTGAACAAGCAACCTTGAAATGAACTCCAAGTGGTCCCATTTATAGCTGGGGGTGCTCCCTTGAGTTTGGGAACACTTAGGATTGAAATATAGTCATTTTTGCTCAAGGCAACAGATCTATTTTCATCCAAACAAGTCACCAACGGTTAGAATTCTACGTTTTCCGTACAGTACATTCAGTCAAGTTTCAATAAAGGTAACTCGACCGATCGGCTAAAAAACAAACCCAATTTTCAAACTATCGATCGAGTTTGTTCTGAGAAACTCGACCGATCAGTTAAAATCACATTTGATCAGTAAGTCATTCGGTCAAGTTCTATGAATGCACAACTCGACTGATGCACATCATCAAAAAATTGATCCATGGATCGGTCGAGATTGAAACTCGACTGATCAGCAGTCTGTGATCAATTTTCTAATTTGATTAAAACTTGGTACTAAGTGTCCCACATATTTTTCTCAACTTAGTTACAAGTCATATCATCAATATAAGTGATTAAAACTTGGTACTAAGTATCCCACATATTTTTCTCATCTTAGTAAAAAGTGATTAAAACTTGGTACTAAGTGTCCCACATATTTTTTTCATCTTAGTTACAAGTCATATCATCAATACAAGTGATTACAAAATTCTTCTAAGGTCATTTGAAGGTATTTCCTTATTAGCACATTTGCATTGCTTTTGACTTGAGCTTTGACAAGCTAGGGCTTGTGTAAATTGATTCTTTTCATGTACCTAACACCTGATATCAATCTTGAATACACATATTAGATACATATGAATGGAATGGTTGAGTCATTATCAAAATGTGGACAATGTATAACCTCTAGTTCAACATAGGAACCATTTGGTCTCTTCCATACAAGTATCAAAATGCTATAGAGATGAGATAGTGCCTTAAAAAGCCCCAAAATATTTGATCTCGAATTTATGCTTACTTACTCCAATGAAGAGACTAGGAATACTTTATAAGATATGTAGCCCTAATTTTTATGCCATAAGACTCTTAATTCCATCTCCTATTCTCAAAATTGATTGAAGCTCTTCCTTGGAGAAGGAAGGTGTATGGCAGATGGCCCTAAGTAAGGGTCAATAAACGCTTACATAGGTTATTGACTCATATATTGAAAAGGAAGTTATTATTTGGATGAAAAGAGAAGGTTATTTTATGTATGTTCTTGGTGAGGTAATACATTATTATACTCAATTTGTTAGGAAATCATAGAGAATAACCTCTCTAGGCAGTGGATCTACAACATTTCAATCAAGAACCATTATAGATCCTTTTGTTTCCCTTGACTATTTTGATTATATTGTGATATCTCTTTTTTGAATACAAGACAAGTTTCTTGAATTTTGAATAGATCAATTTAACCTCTCTTAAACCTTGATCGTGCATGTATACTTAGTTATTAAATATAATTTGTTGATGTATTGACTTTTAGGAACTGGTGAAAAAACAATGTGTCAGCCCAATAGTCTGGTGATTTCATCACAATTCATTCATGACCTAAAACATCAATACAACAACTTATAAGGGACATAGTGGGTTGGATCTTGGAAGATGCCAACTAGCTTTCATTTTTTGGTCTAACTATGCATAAGTTGACCAACTAATAATCCTACTACCACTAGGTAGACCTCATTTCAAAGTGTCGTTGTGACCCTTGCTTATAGATTTTTAGTGTGACTTACTAAAGATTGGATGACTTAATATTCTCTATGACATAGACCCTTGTCTTCAATTTTTCACAAAGACCCTAAAAAATGCCTTATTGTGCCACCCTATGTTGGTTAGCTATCATGACTATTTCATTAGTCAGGTAACAAATGTAGTCAAACAAGGTATAATCGACTTCACAACTCAATTGAGTGTTTAACCTAATTTTCTAAATGAAAGGTTCCAAACTAATGTTCTAAGAATTTTTACTCAAGATTATTGGTTTAGAAATAATTTGTATGAGCATATAAATTTCTTTATCATCCCAAGTTAGGGTTTTCCGGTACATATTTGAATTTAATTAGGAACATCAAACAATTTATCAATTCAACCGAACTAAAATGCACTATATTATATTATTCTACTATCATTGAAAGATTGAAATCAACTTTACTCAGTAGGATATTATCAACTCAATATATCATCTACTATCCATACAGAGAATTATAAAAATAATTTGATAAAACTATAAACTAAAATTTGGATTTATATAACCCTAAGATTACCATGTAAGCTAAAATTGGGACATAACACAAGCCTTTGTTCCTTGCTCTGATAACTTGATTGACTTACATGATGCTCTACTCCAAGATATCGTCCTTTATTCAATGGCTATGTAATGAGGCCTTGCAATGGATTTAATAACCATTCACATCCTTGTAGCAAGTTTAATCCTTCTTGCTTGTACTTTATTACACAAAGGCTTATAAAAAGGCATGTAGTTGAATCATATGTCTATGTGATTGGAATAAGACTAGACTTTTAGATGCATAGGTAATAAATGGGAGTAAAGAAGACAAAAAACCTCTCTCTTTATTATGAAGGGTCTATGTCGATTGGTGACTAAGCATGGCAGGGCCTTCAAAATCACAATAAAGAGACAAGGTCATTTTTGGAATGCATTTGTGTAAGATGATACCCACCCAATCTATCAACAGAGGTATTATACTTTCTTAAGCCACATAGAGGCATTGCCTAGTATTATCCATCAGCTAAAACTACATTCAAGGGAACAACTTTTGATAATGAGGAAAATTGTGATCTATGAGTCATGAGCGGAGGTAGTTTATCATGATTAGTCTTTTATATAGGGATAGAGATGACGATTCGAAGTCCATTTCTAGTATTTAATGAGTACAAACTAGATCATGCTTATATATTGAATGTTGCTTGTCTTTCTATGAAGTTGTGACCTTTATAAACAAGTTGTTGATAGATTCCTTACCAGACAACATTTTGATGGTTTTCACCCCTATTCATGTCTTCTTGATTCCCATGCCACCCATGATAGAGGTACATATAGACTAGGGTGAGCAAGTGCCCTGTCCCTAGTTCTCAAATTAATTTAGAATTTATATAAAAAGAGGCAGAAACATGTATAAAGGTTCATTAGTGACCACCCTATAAACACTAGTTGTACTCTCACAATTGATAGTGTCTCCCTCCACATAAACTTCTTGCTACACCACTGCATACCACCTCACTTATCATAATGATTCTATGATAGATATCATCAGTATACCCATTGAAGTGTGATATGAAATAATACGTCTTGATAATGCTTTTATCTTATTCTATAATTCTATGTTTTAGAATCACATATTGTACTAATGTCATATCATTGATAATAAATGTTTAACAACTATTTAAACCAATTTACATTCATTTTGTTTCACTTATAAATACATTTTTAATTCATGACCACTTATAGTTTCCCACTTTCTAAATGAACACTAATTTTTTTATCCCAATTCAGATGTGCACAATCCATTTTATAACAAAAAAGGTTATGTCCTTATGGGGTTGGTACTTAGTGACTCTAAATTAGATCATATACATTCCATGGTCATATTTTGTTGTGAACCTAGTCAATAAATGACAATATTAAGTCCATGCTAGTAAAACTAATTAAAAATCTCTAAATGTGTAAAAAAAATCCCTCATATATAATAACAAGCTTAAACAAATATTTAGGGGTCGTTTGTGTACGAACTTTAAGAATCCTACTGGATTTAATGTAAGAAACTACTGTTTGCTAGAGCTAGCGAAACTTTGTGGCGCGTGAAAATCATGTAATGAGGAGCAGCATCGGACAAAATGGGGGCCGTTCCCAGACTTTATAAAGTCTGTCAAAATTGGACGATTTTATAAAGCATGCGGCTTCCTTCACATTTCAGCATGGTTATCGGTTCTCCAATATAAAAAAATGTATTTAAAATACAGACGCGGTTCCATTTTATATGGAAATCTAGATACTTAAGAATGCTTCGTCCAAACATAGTGTTAAGGTTTTAACATCATCTATGAACACATCCATATTATCAATATTTTTGTACATGCATATGAATATACCATTCAATGAAAATCGATACTTAGACCCTACCTACTTAACTCTTTCACCTTGGCATAGTTATTTCAAGGTAAACACAACCCAAAATGCATTGAGTAGTTATTTTTTGTTTTAAATGATGTAATTATAAAGCAACTCAAATTTCATTATTGTATTTGTGTGTTTGAATTTTTTTTTCAAACTTAAATGAGAATGGACAAAAATATGGTTTGTGTTATTATTTGTCAAACTATTTAGAACAAGCATTGAATATAGTGTCATACAAACAATATAAGATTTCTAAAAAGTGATTATATGTGTACACCAAGTACAAATGCACAGACACCCACAAACTTTTATAGTAACAAAAAGGGGTGACATAATCCAATCTCTAGGATGAGAGTGTGAGAAAGTAAATTTTGATGATTTTCAGAGTCAAATATATGTCGACTTCCTTATCATCCCCTAAGTTGATCAACTGGGCGATTCCCACATGATTATATAGATGATTATTTGTTTAACCTCTTATTATAGGCATGGTTCAAGGTGATAGCGTATTTAAGTATGTTGTATATAATTATGTAAGCATGATGGATTTTAAATCATGTTGGAAGACAGACATATATCCATTTAAAACCATTACATACATTTATGTGAGCGACACAAGTGCCTCATCACCATCAAATGTGCGTGCTAGAATCATCCTTTTGGGAATGAGGTGATCAAATGAGGGTTGGGTGTGTCATTAAGGTTTCTAGGGATACCATCTCAATGAAAAACACTAGAGGGGGGGTGAATAGAGTTTTAAAGATATTTTTAACAATTATTTAACTCAAACAACCAATCACAAAATATTGGACAAGGGGACAAGGATTTAGAGTGGTTCCAACTTTAGCAAATACTAAAGTTGTCAGTCCACTACCCGGTTGCTTACCCAACCGGGATTTGGAAAGAATTTAATTTTATTACCTCGCAAGGACTTTACATAAAATTACAATTCTCTCTCTAAACCCTTCAAGCAGCCTTCACCTAGAAGTAATCGCACCAACCTTGAAGCAGCCTTCACCTAGAAGTAATTGCACCAACCTTGAAGCAACCTTCCTCTTGAAGTAGCTTCCCGTTGCAATAGCCTTCTTGAAGTAGCTTCCCTTGCGATAGCCTTCTTGAAGTAGCTTGAAGTCCACCTTCTCCTCCGAGAAGAACCTTCTCCAATCCGCAGCCTCCAACCCTAGGAGTAGCAAGGAGAATACAAAGAATAAAAGGAACAAGAAGGAAAATAGAAATTACAACTTATCCTTTTAAGCACAAGGCTTGATTTGCCTATATCAAGTGTATTGATCTCCTAACCAATGGGTGTAGAAGTGTAAGTGTTGTGGAAAGGAGATTCTAGCCTATAGGACACGAAATTAGAGCAATGGGAATGAATAGCCAATGTAGGAATTTTCTCTATTGCTCAAAACAGATTGCAAATGTAATTGCTTGCTCAAAGAGTACTCAAGTGTGTAAAAAGGGTAAGTATGGGTGTCCTATGGCTTGTCCTATTTATAGGAATGGCCTATGGATGCTTAAGGTCATTCTAGACAACTTATAGGGGTTTCTAAGTGCTTAACTAGCCGTTAGGTATAAGTTAGGTGCATTAGTAACGGCTAGTTACTTTATTCTGCAGTTGCTGTCAGAGTCCATCTCGGTCGACAAATTGTCGACCGAGATACCTACTCGGTCGAAGTTTTGTCGACCGACAGGCTCTCTGGATCAACGTTCATTTGCAACTGCCAACTACCTTGTCAGCTGTGTCTAACGGCTACTTGGGTCTTTCTCGGTCGAGAAGATTGTCGACTGAGAGTGTCTCGGTCGAGGAGTTTGGTCGACCGAGATTGACCATGTTTCAATCTTTCAATTTAGGCACTAAGTATATGTATGAGTGTGCATATGTGATCCTATTTGAAAGGGATGACCTATCTAAGTGTGGTGATTGGCTAGGGAAGATCTAACGCTTGATTTACATGAAATCTAAGTACTTGTACATTATATATTTGTACAAGTTTACAATTGATTACATTTCATGACATTTACAATCATTCAGGCATATAGATTCCCAAGAGCTTTGTCATCCACCTTATTCCTGCAACACTCAAGTAGCACGTTAGATCAACAAGAATGAAATGTTTGTCATCATCGAAACAAAGGGATTTATCATAATGTCCAATTTATCCAACAATCTCCCCCTTTTTGAAGATGACAAACATTTCCTAAATATGAAATAAGGAAATATAAAGCATGTGAGTTTCATACCTGAAGATTACCTTTTGTGTGGGCTCTGATCTCCAAACCATGACATAAACACGATTAAAACGTAGAGGAAGCGAATCGGTAATCAACGGAAGACAAAAATCACGGGAAATTAAAACTTTTTGAGACAGGAGCTTGGATCCATAAAAGCTTCTTTCATAAAGAGAGATAAACTGTTTACATCTCAGGATAATTACTTCTTGAGTAATTATATACATCAAGATACAAAATCTCAAGATCACTATACAAAAGACTCCAAGACCTGAGAGTACAGAGGACACATAGGACCGACTCTAACTACACCATATGGCAGGACAATCTCCACCTGAGATTACTGCTGCCCCTGATACTGCTGCTGAGACTGGTCACCTGTAGGCTGGTTTCTTCGTCTCCGACGTCCACCTAAAAAGTTGAAGCCTACGGGGTGAGACAATTATACATAATTGTCCCAGCGAGAGTTATAACTCTTCGCCAGAAGCTTTATTATAACATCAAAGATTATTTTAAATAGTAAAGCCTTCAAAGCATTCTATAACAGTTGCAGGTATAACAAGATCTCTACAATTTAGGAGATATGGAGAATATCAACATTATTGCAATGTAACATCAATCAACTAACTTGGAGTCATCTCTTAACAAGTTATACTACATGGTTGATTATGTTTTACAAACAACATTATGCCCTGTGGAGATGAGGCTTACCACTCATACTCCAACTGATCGCTGAGAAGCCGCATCAGTATCATACATAGGTCATTAAGAGAGCCGGATTCTCATGACCTTCACCTTCCTCAGTCAGTAAGAGGATCACTTGTAGGACATCTCGTGTCTCTACTACTATAGCTCACCAGGGTAAACTGGTCCTTTGCTATTCTAGAGTCACAGTGGCGTTCTGTACTCTCTTCGTCATCAGGAGGTTTCATATTTACCTACCACTGATACGGATATCTGTGCTTTCTTCATCATCAGGAGGTTTCATGTTTACCTACCACTGATACGGTATGGAACTATAGTGAAGGATAGATGGATTCCACATCTACATCACTTTCCTATACTAGGATGTAAGGTTCTACACATCCATGTACCCCACATACTCAAAAGTATGTGCTCCAGGAGTTCCCCGAGGAAAACCTGTTTCACCATCACTTAATTTCTGACAATGATGGATCTATGATCAGGGCTCTACATTATACTTGATTAGTTAGGTACATTCAGTATTCTTTAACAGCATACATTGTTTTGCAAACAATAACAATAGCATAGCAGCTATAAAAGAAGAATACTAAATGTAACAGGCCTAACTCATATCAATCATTATTTCTCATTATCCTCATCACAAGTCATCTCTAAGGCATGACCTTGATGGTATTCATGGCTTTCATAGCCCATTAACATCATAGGATGCCACTGGCAAGGCATCAGATTACTTTACTTATTCATAAGGCTAACAACATGCCTTTAATGAATATAACATCAACATCCATACCTGGATATGATTACCTTCATATCAGAACCTGCATGGTTAATACATCTGATAAAGGTAATACAACAATAAGGAATGTACTTCCTACTCTTGTGATAAGAGTTAAATCTTTAATTCAAATCAAATAGAGTTTAATACTCAGAAGCATGCCATTACCCTTGAATTAGGGTTTACTATTCACATTAAGGTGAAATAAACTCATAACATCATCATGTATGAGTAACATCTTCATTGATGCTCTTGGATTAGTTAAAGGTTCATCATTTATCATAATTAGGGTTTCTATGATCTCACACAGGTGGATCATACCCTAATTATGCTCATTCATGTGCATTGGAGATGCTTTAGTTGAGTTTCTACTTAAAAAGGGTACTTTCTCTCTCTAGAAGTACTTTCTCTCTCTAGAAGTACTTTCTCTCTCATCATAATGTTAGGTGATGTCAACATCACTCTAAAACAGGTTGGATTGAGGCATCATAGGCTAACATAACCAAAAACATCATCATGTATGTGATTAGAGTTACTTTCTCTCTCTAGGGTACTTTCTCTTTCTAGAGTACTCTCTCTTTCATCATACTAATGGTTGATGGTAACATTAGACTAGATCAAGTTGGATAGAGTCATTATGACTGAAAACATCATTCTCATGTAATTGGGGTTTGAATTGAGCAAGGTATAACTTAATTGACCCTTCAGGGGTATATTGGTAATTCACCCCATTGATCATCATTATGGTCAAAACCTTAGTCAAATAACCCCTTAATATCCTAGTTTGGCATTAGGGTTTGATTTGGGCAACATTGAACCATTTACATCATCAAATGATTGAATGAGGTCAACCTTGGATCACATTGATTGATTTCAATCATTAATCATCAATTGTTTTGAGATCGGTTGAAAGTGTTGACCGTTTGCCTACTTTGACTTTCCAAGACCGCGAGCCCCCTTAGGCTTCAAGACCGCGAGCCCCCTTAGGCTTCAAGACCGCGAGCCTCTTCAAGGGTTCAAGACCGCGAAGCCTTCCATTGGTTCAAGTTAATGTTGAGACCGCGAAGATCAATTTGATGTTGAGTTCGCGAAGAGGTGTTGACCATTTAGCTAGTTTGACCTCAGGACCGCGAGGCCCTTCGCGGTCTTGAGACCGCGAGCCTCCTCTCGGTCTTGAGACTGCGAGCTCTCTCACGGTCTTGAGACCGCGAGCCCTCTCACGGTCTTGAGACCGCGAGGCTCACATGGTCTCAGCCGCTTGGTCCATCAACAAAATCAACAAAGCAATCGATGATGTCAACCGATGTTGAAGCCTTCAAAAGGTCAAATCTATGTTGACCACCTATGGATTGGGTCAACTAAGGTTATTCTTGACCACTTGGTCATTCAATTGACCCTCAATTGTTGACCAATTAGGGTTGAAGTCGATTCAATTAGGGTCTATCAATGTTCACCCATCAACACTCAGCCATGTGTATCAACACAAGGTTGAACCCTTCAATTGAGCTCCAATTGGGCCCAAACTTGGCCCAAACGGTCTTGAGGTCATGTGGGTGGACCCCACATGGTCTTGAGACCGTTTTCCCAAGATTTCATCAAAATCTAAGGTGATTTGATAGAGGTTGAACCATGATTGGGTCACCAATTCAGTATTTTGATCAATTGATAACTTATTTGCAATTGGGTCCTCAATTGGTCAAATTACTCAACCCTAGACCTTCAAACGGTCTTGGGTGATTGTCCTCTCGGTCTTGAGACCGTTTGGATGAGTTCCAAACGGTCTTGAGACCGTTTGTCCATCAAATTTTTGGATTCTAGTGCAAATTCATCAAGGTCTGACCCATTGAGTTGATGATTGTGTCAATATTTTATTGCAATGTAATTTGGTGTAAAAGTACCTTCAATTGGTCAACAAATCTTGACCCCAGACCTCCAAACGGTCTTGGTTGATTGCCCTCACGGTCTTGAGACCGTTTGGTGACCCCCAAACGGTCTTGAGACCGTTTAGGTCAATCAACCCTAAAAACCCTAATTAGGTCACCATAATTTCAGTACTGATTTTATCTAGGGTTATCCCTAGTATTCACCCTTCAACTCTTAGCCCGTTTGGAATTAGACCATAAAACTTGGTGAGTTGGTAATTAACATAATTTTGAACGGTAATCTCATACGGTCAACGCTTAGTCAACGACCTTACACGGTCTTGAGACCGTTTGCCCAAAAAGGCAATTTCAGACCGTTTGAAAATCAGCAATTAATTCATTTAAAGTTGTGACTTAAAGAGGTCATATCTCCCGATTCCTTTGGAGTTAGTCTCCCAAATTTTGAGGGTCATTAGCCTATATAATTAGGAACAGATTTCTTATACGGTCCACGCTCGGTCAATGGGGCCAAACGGTCTTGAGACCGTTTGCCCTGTCGCGGTCTCGAGACCGTTTGCTCACCTCGCGGTCTTGAGTCCGAGAGAGCAAACTGTTAGGACCGTTTAAGGAAAAGAAAAGCGGTGGGTTTTTCTTGGAAATAACGCCTTCATCTCTTAGCTCAAGAACAGTACGAATATCCCATGGGTTTGCTTGTAAAATAGCAAGGAACAGTAAGGAACATTAAGGACTATCATCTAACCGCATATAAAGGATGCATATAGTAAAGCATGGGTTTAGAGTTATAAAACCCGCCTAAAGCTTGCTTCTTGAGCTCCAAGCTTTCAAGCTCCAAGCTCTAATGGCGTCCTTGAGTTCTTACAGGTTGGCCAAGGTGAAAACTCCAAGGAAGGATGAAAAGAGACGGCTAGAAAGATAGGGTTTCGAGAATTAGCCATGAAGATGACCTTGAATTTTAAGTTCTAACCATGGAATTAGGCAAGAAGAGGGGTTTAAACCTACCTTGCACCCCTTGGTCGTCCTCCTTAGCTCCAAGGCAGTCCTTGGTCGTCTTTGGTGAAATGAAACAGTAAGGGAACGAAGGGTAAGTTCCCTTGCAACTAAGGGAAGGAGAGCTTATATACATGGGATAGGATTTTTAACATTAGTTCATAAGTTGTTCATAATTCCAACTAGGTCCCTCCTTCTTTACTTGATCGTCCCTTCCTCTCTATTATAAGGACAAACCTTTTCTTAAGGTCTTAGGAAAAGAAGGTAAAGGAGAGCAAGCTAATAATGAGGTACATACATAAAGAAATATTGCACATATACCCTGATTATTCAATCACAAGGCATATCTCATAACTTGATACTTCAATTGAGGTGACTCCCTCATCATTTCTTCTCTCAATGATGGCAAGAGTCTAAAAAGATACTTTAGATGACATATTTTTACAATTTGTATCCCTTAATTTGGGTAAATTGCATTTTACCCCAAACTAGGGTTTCAAGCACCGGGATTGCTTCCACAGCTGCACCTTGGTGCCTTAGCTTGGGAAATCCCTCAAACTTTGCTAAAAAGATTTCTCATGATGTCTCAACATCAGAGGAACATCTCATCATGTGCAAATTGCAAGCTAACCCTTTTAACTGGGTAAATTGCACATAGGTCCCTGTATATCAAAACAATGCTACAACTTTAAATAAAAAGGAGCAAATACTAAAATATACGTTTCTGAGAAACTTAATTACATGCTCAGAGTTAATCACAAAGATTTAATTATATATTTAGGCAAAAAACCTAGGGTTAACTCATAACCCAGGTCAGGGATGTTACAAATTATCCACCCCTTACAAGGATTTTGTCCCTGAAATCGATAAAACATACTACGAGAAAAGGGCAGGATACTTCCTTCTCATCTCATCCTCTAACTCCCAAGTGGCTTCTTCAATACCACGATGGTTCCAGAGGACTTTCATAAGACTTATATATTTCTTCTTTAGCTTTTTAATTCGTTTATCAAGGATTGACACTGGTCCCTCTTCATAGGATATGTCATTATTCAATTCTACCTCCATAGGTTGTAGAACTGACTCGGTGTCTGGGTGACATTTCTTCAACATAGAAATGTGAAACACAGGATGTAACCTTTGTAACTCAGGTGGTAGCTCTAGTCTATATGCTACCTTTCCAATCCGTTCAATGATTGGATAAGGCCCCATATATCTAGGAGCTAACTTCCCTTTCCTTCCAAAACGAAGGACCCCTTTCCAAGGTGAGACCTTGAGATACACTCTGTCTCCAACCTGGAATTCTAAGGGTCTACGATGTTTGTCAGCATAAGATTTTTGCCTATCCTGGGCAGCCTTAATCTTTTGTTGTATTATTTTAATCTTCTCTGTGGTCTGCTGCACAAGGTCAGGACCTAACAACTGGTGCTCACCAGTCTCAAACCAACACAAGGGTGATCTACAACGTCTACCATACAAGGCTTCATAAGGTGCCATATCAATACTATGCTGATAGCTATTGTTATAGGCAAACTCTATCAGCTTAGGTGTAGATCCCAACTTTCGGTGAACTGGAGAACACATGCTCTCAACAGGTCTTCTAGGGTCTGTATGGTCCTTTCCGACTGTCCATCAGTCTGCGGATGAAAGGTTGTACTAAACCTCAGCTTAGTGCCTAAGGCTCTGTGTAACTGTTCCCAAAAACGACTTGTAAACTGAGGACCTCTGTCAGAAACTATTGTGACAGGAACTCCGTGCAAACGCACTATCTCTTGAACATACAACTCTGATAACCTTTCAGCAGAGTAGGTTGTTTTGACATGTAAGAAATGTGCTGTCTTAGTCAACCTATCAACAACTACCCAAATGGAATCATGTCCTTTGCTTATCCTGGGTAGGCCAACAACAAAGTCCATGGTCACATGGTCCCACTTCCACTATGGTATGGGTAAAGGTTGCATTATTCCTGCAGGCTTCTGGTGTTCAGCTTTAACTTGCTGACACACGGGGCACCTCAGAACAAACTCTGCAACGTCCTTCTTCATCCCAGGCCACCAATACAGATCCTTCAAATTCCGATACATCTTGGTGCTCCCTGGATGCATAGCATACATGGAAGAATGGGCTTCTTCCAAGACTAACTTCCTCAAGTTGTCCACATCTGGCACTATCATTCTTCCATTATAACAAGCTACTTGATCTTCTGAGTCGTGAAAACCATCTTGCTTCTCATTTCCATACTCAGATCTTATATGTTGAACTGTAGCATCATCTAGTTGTGCTTCTTTAATCTGCTCTCTTAGGGTAGGTTTAATATGCATCTCAGCTAACAAACCGACTAACAATGACACTTTCAACTGTACATTGTCTTGCCTTAAAGATATAAACATATCTCTTCTAGAGCATACTAAAGAGTTTAGTTGTGCTCTAGTCATGGTTGAGGTTGCTGATTTCCTACTCAAGGCATCTGCAACAACATTGGCCTTGCCTGGATGGTAATCAATTGTACGGTCGTAGTCCTTGATTAATTCCATCCAGCGACGTTGCCTCATGTTGAGCTCATGCTGAGAGAAGATATACTTAAGGTTTTTGTGGTCTGTGAAAATCTGGAATGTTTCTCCGTAGAGATAATGCCTCCAGATCTTCAAGGCATGAACCACAGCAGCTAACTCCAAATCGTGTGTTGGATAATTCTCCTCGTGTTTCTTAAGCTGTCGGGAAGCAAAAGAAATCACTTGTTTATCCTGCATCAACACACATCCTATTCCATTCTTGGAAGCATCACAGAAAACTATATACCCTTTTCCTTGTTCAGGTAGCACTAGCACAGGTGCACTTGTCAACCTCTCTTTCAGCAGCTGGAAAGATTGTTGACACTTATCACTCCAAGAAAAAGGAACCTCTTTCCAGGTTAACTTGGTCAAAGGTAAAGCTATAGAACTAAAGTTCTTAATGAACCTTCGATAATAGCCAGCTAACCCCAAGAAACTTCGAATCTCCGTCGGTGTCTTCGGTTGTTCCCATTGTAGAACAGATTCTACCTTTATAGGGTCAACACGAATTCTCGAGGCGGATATCACATGTCCAAGAAAAGATACCTCCGGCAGCCAGAACTCACACTTGCTAAACTTAGCGTACAGCTTATTTTCTCTTAGCAAGGTCAAAGCTTGGCGAAGATGCTGCTCATGCTGCTGAGCATCCTTACTATAAATCAGTATGTCATCTATGAAGACGACAACACACTGATCAAGGAAAGGTCGAAAAACTCTATTCATGAGTTCCATAAATGCAGCTGGTGCATTGGTTAGTCCAAACGACATAACCGTGAACTCATAGTGACCATATCTTGTCCTAAAGGCAGACTTGGATATGTCACTATCCTTAATACGGAGTTGGTGATATCCAGACCTCAAGTCTATCTTTGAAAAGACTGTTGCACCACGCAACTGGTCAAAGAGATCATCAATCCTTGGCAGAGGGTACTTATTCTTTATTGTTACTTTATTGAGTTGTCTGTAGTCGATGCACAACCGCATTGACCCATCTTTCTTTTTAACAAACAAGACCGGAGCACCCCAAGGTGAAGTACTTGGTCGGATAAAACCTCTCTCAAGTAGCTCTTGAAGCTGTTTCTTGAGTTCTGCCATCTCGGCAGGCACCATCCTATACGGAGTTTGAGTTATGGGTTTCGTATCTGGGATCAGATTAATTTCAAAATCAATCTCCCGAGGTGGTGGTATACCAGGAAGTTCTTCAGGAAACACATCCTCGAATTCCCTGACTATGGGAACTTCAGCAGGATTGGAACTTTCCTTGGTAACATCTACCACATGGGCTAAGAATGCATAACATCCTTGCCTCAACAGCTTATCAGCAACCATAGCTGACACAAGACAGGTGGGCAGAATCTTTCTTTCACCTTGAAAGATCCATGTGTTGCTTTCATCAGCAAACACAGCCAACTTGGACTCACAATCCAAGACAACTCTATACCTTTCTAAGGTATCCATCCCAAGGATTATATCAAATCCCTGCATATCAAGTGGTATAAGATCCACTTGAATGCGATGGTCAGAAAAGAAGAGGATGCAGGGAGAACATACCTCCTGCAAAACGGCAGACCCACTCAATGGAGTTTCTAACAACAAACTATCTGCTCTATGACTAACAGTCATATTGCAGTTACGAATCACTTCACGAGTGATGAAAAAGTGCGTAGCACCCGGATCAATCAGAACGGATACAACACAGGATATAGACATATCAGAATATAAAAATCTCATCTGACCTGCCACTACCCGTGGATTGACCACTGCCTCAGGTGGGTTCATAGCATAGAACCTCGCAGTCGCCTGGTGTTGAGGTGGTGCCGATGATCCAGCTTGAGACGCTTGTCCACGTCCTCGAACTGCTCCTTGATGTTGTCTATTCTGAGATCCCTGTTGATTCTGTCTCGGGGGTTGTTGTGTCACACCGACAGGCCTAGAACGGCAATCCTTCATCAAGTGTCCCACCTTACCACAGTTGTAGCAACTCTTCTCATGTTGCTGTGGTCTGGGTGGTCCAGTAACTGACACTGATGCAGAACTGTGCGTCCCCTGAAGCGGTTGACTCCGTCCTCTACCTCTGCTTGGTGTCCATTGAGTTTGAAAACTCGATCTGGGTGGTGGAGGGTTAGGTGCAAAGAATCTAGGTTTCTTGGAATCCCTAGATGAAGAACCATGGAACTATGGATATCTCTTATGGGTTTGTCTTTTCTCAACCACAGATCTCTCTATCCTTCGGACTGACTCAACGAAGGTAGAGAATCTCTCTCTGTTTTCTAAGGCAGACACAGGGGTTGACATATCATAGTTCAAACCCTTTTCGAATCTTCTGATTCTTTCCTCATCTGTAGCAGCCATGTGTGGACAGAACCGCAACAACTCCATGAACTTAGCTTCATACTCACTAATGTTCATCATACCCTGCCTTAGTTTCTCGAACTGAGAGATTTTCTCATCTAGGAAGGTCTTTGGAAAATATCTATTGATAAATTCCCGACGAAACTCTTCCCATGAGAACTCTACTCCAGGTCTCTTCTGCTCTTCCATGTTCCACCAGTGACCAGCACTGCCTTTGAGAAGATAGACAGCATGTCTAACCTTCTCAGCTTCCGGAATCATAAGAATCCTGAAAGCCTTCTCCAACTCTGTCAACCATAAGTCAGCATCTGCAGGGTCGGCAGTTCCAAAGTACTCGGTAGCTCCGACACGGCAAAGTCGTTCGAATGTCTTACCGATACCTTGTGCTTTAGGCTGGACAGGTGCCCTAGGTGCAGGAATGGGCATCCTATCGGTTATATGTGTCATGGCAGTCATGAACTACCCGAACATCGTCTGTACAGCTGGATCACTCATGTCAGCTGGGTCGAACTGGGGTGGCTCTCTTGGCGACTCAGGTGCTGGTTGTTCTATTCTCGGAACTCTTGCACCGCCTCGAGGTGCACTAGCACTACTCTCTGCCACGTGCTCATCACGATGTTCTGACATTCTTATGTATCTTCTTCTCCTGAGGAGCAGAAGATTCTATTAGATGAGGAAGGAGTACTAAAGGAAGACTCGACATCCTAAGTCCTATGCCTCTGTAGACTCAACTGAACCTGGAGCTCTGATACCACTAATTGTGGGCTCTGATCTCCAAACCATGACATAAACACGATTAAAACGTAGCAGAAGTGAATCGGTAATCAGCGGAAGACAAAAATCACGGGAAATTAAAACTTTTCGAGACAGGAGCTTGGATCCATAAAAGCTTCTTTCATAAAGAGAGATAAACTGTTTACATCTCAGGATAATTACTTCTTGAGTAATTATATACATCAAGATACAAAATCTCAAGATCACTATACAAAAGACTCCAAGACCTGAGAGTACAGAGGACACATATGACCGACTCTAACTACACCATATGGCAGGACAATCTCCACCTGAGATTACTGCTGCCCCTGATACTGCTGCTGAGACTGGTCACCTGTAGGCTGGTTTCTTCGTCTCCGACATCCACCTAAAAAGTTGAAGCCTACGGGGTGAGACAATTATACATAATTGTCCCAGCGAGAGTTATAACTCTTCGCCAGAAGCTTTATTATAACATCAAAGATTATTTTAAACAGTAAAGCCTTCAAAGCATTCTATAACAGTTGCAGGTATAACAAGATCTCTACAATTTAGGAGATATGGAGAATATCAACATTATTGCAATGTAACATCAATCAACTAACTTGGAGTCATCTCTTAACAAGTTATACTACATGGTTGATTATGTTTTACAAACAACATTATGCCCTGTGGAGATGAGGCTTACCACTCATACTCCAACTGATCGCTGAGAAGCCGCATCAGTATCATACATAGGTCATTAAGAGAGCCGGATTCTCATGACCTTCACCTTCCTCAGTCAGTAAGAGGATCACTTGTAGAACATCTCGTGTCTCTACTACTATAGCTCACCAGGGTAAACTGGTCCTTCGCTATTCTAGAGTCACAGTGGCGTTCTGTACTCTCTTCGTCATCAGGAGGTTTCATATTTACCTACCACTGATACGGATATCTGTGCTTTCTTCGTCATCAGGAGGTTTCATGTTTACCTACCACTGATACGGTATGGAACTATAGTGAAGGATGGATGGATTCCACATCTACATCACTTTCCTACACTAGGATGTAAGGTTCTACACATCCATGTACCCCACATACTCAAAAGTATGTGCTCCAGGAGTTCCCCGAGGAAAACCTGTTTCACCATCACTTAATTTCTGACAATGATGGATCTATGATCAGGGCTCTACATTATACTTGATTAGTTAGGTACATTCAGTATTCTTTAACAGCATACATTGTTCTGCAAACAATAACAATAGCATAGCAGCTATAAAAGAAGAATACTAAATGTAACAGGCCTAACTCATATCAATCATTATTTCTCATTATCCTCATCACAAGTCATCTATAAGGCATGACCTTGATGGTATTCATGGCTTTCATAGCCCATTATCATCATAGGATGCCACTGGCAAGGCATCAGATTACTTTACTTATTCATAAGGCTAACAACATGCCTTTAATGAATATAACATCAACATCCATACCTGGATATGATTACCTTCATATCAGAACCTGCATGGTTAATACATCTGATAAAGGTAATACAACAATAAGGAATGTACTTCCTACTCTTGTGATAAGAGTTAAATCTTTAATTCAAATCAAATAGAGTTTAATACTCAGAAGCATGCCATTACCCTTGAATTAGGGTTTACTATTCACATTTAGGTGAAATAAACTCATAACATCATCATGTATGAGTAACATCTTCATTGATGCTCTTGGATTAGTTAAAGGTTCATCATTTATCATAATTAGGGTTTCTATGATCTCACACAGGTGGATCATACCCTAATTATGTTCATTCCTGTGCATTGGAGATGCTTTAGTTGAGTTTCTACTTAAAAAGGGTACTTTCTCTCTCTAGAAGTACTTTCTCTCTCTAGAAGTACTTTCTCTCTCATCATAATGTTAGGTGATGTCAACATCACTCTAAAGCAGGTTGGATTGAGGCATCATAGGCTAACATAACCAAAAACATCATCATGTATGTGATTAGAGTTACTTTCTCTCTCTAGGGTACTTTCTCTTTCTAGAGTACTCTCTCTTTCATCATACTAATGGTTGATGGTAACATTAGACTAGATCAAGTTGGATAGAGTCATTATGACTGAAAACATCATTCTCATGTAATTAGGGTTTGAATTGAGCAAGGTATAACTTAATTGACCCTTCAGGGGTATATTGGTAATTCACCCCATTGATCATCATTATGGTCAAAACCTTAGTCAAATAACCCCTTAATATCCTAGGTTGTCATTAGGGTTTGATTTGGGCAACATTGAACCATTTACATCATCAAATGATTGAATGAGGTCAACCTTGGATCACATTGATTGATTTCAATCATTAATCATCAATTGTTTTGAGATCGGTTGAAAGTGTTGACCGTTTGCCTACTTTGACTTTCCAAGACCGCAAGCCCCCTTAGGCTTCAAGACCGCGAGCCCCCTTAGGCTTCAAGACCGCGAGCCTCTTCAAGGGTTCAAGACCGCGAAGCCTTCCATTGGTTCAAGTTAATGTTGAGACCGCGAAGATCAATTTGATGTTGAGTCCGCGAAGAGGTGTTGACCATTTAGCTAGTTTGACCTCAGGACCGCGAGGCCCTTCGCGGTCTTGAGACCGCGAGCCCTCTCACGGTCTTGAGACCGCGAGCCCTCTCACGGTCTTGAGACCGCGAGCCCTCTCACGGTCTTGAGACCGCGAGGCTCACATGGTCTCAGCCGCTTGGTCCATCAACAAAATCAACAAAGCAATCGATGATGTCAACCGATGTTGAAGCCTTCAAAAGGTCAAATCTATGTTGACCACCTATGGATTGGGTCAACTAAGGTTATTCTTGACCACTTGGTCATTCAATTGACCCTCAATTGTTGACCAATTAGGGTTGAAGTCGATTCAATTAGGGTCTATCAATGTTCACCCGTCAACACTCAGCCATGTGTATCAACACAAGGTTGAACCCTTCAATTGAGCTCCAATTGGGCCCAAACTTGGCCCAAACGGTCTTGAGGTCATGTGGGTGGACCCCACATGGTCTTGAGACCGTTTGCCCAAGATTTCATCAAAATCTAAGGTGATTTGATAGAGGTTGAACCATGATTGGGTCACCAATTCAGTATTTTGATCAATTGATAACTTATTTGCAATTGGGTCCTCAATTGGTCAAATTACTCAACCCTAGACCTTAAAACGGTCTTGGGTGATTGTCCTCTCGGTCTTGAGACCGTTTGGATGAGTTCCAAACGGTCTTGAGACCGTTTGTCCATCAAATTTTTGGATTCTAGTGCAAATTCATCAAGGTCTGACCCATTGAGTTGATGATTGTGTCAATATTTTATTGCAATGTAATTTGGTGTAAAAGTACCTTCAATTGGTCAACAAATCTTGACCCCAGACCTCCAAACGGTCTTGGTTGATTGCCCTCGCGGTCTTGAGACCGTTTGGTGACCCCCAAACGGTCTTGAGACCGTTTAGGTCAATCAACCCTAAAAACCCTAATTAGGTCACCATAATTTCAGTACTGATTTTATCTAGGGTTAGCCCTAGTATTCACCCTTCAACTCTTAGCCCGTTTGGAATTAGACCATCAAACTTGGTGAGTTGGTAATTAACATAATTTTGAACGGTAATCTCATACGGTCAACGCTTAGTCAACGACCTTACACGGTCTTGAGACCGTTTGCCCAAAAAGGCAATTTCAGACCGTTTGAAAATCAGCAATTAATTCATTTAAAGTTGTGACTTAAAGAGGTCATATCTCCCGATTCATTTGGAGTTAGTCTCCCAAATTTTGAGGGTCATTAGCCTATACAATTAGGAACAGATTTCTTATACGGTACATGCTCGGTCAATGGGGCAAAATGGTCTTGAGACCGTTTTCCCTGTCGCGGTCTCGAGACCGTTTGCTCACCTCGCGGTCTTGAGTCCGAGAGAGCAAACTGTTAGGACCGTTTATGGAAAGGAAAAGCGGTGGGTTTTTCTTGGAAATAACGCCTTCATCTCTTAGCTCAAGAACAGTACGAATATCCCATGGGTTTGCTTGTAAAATAGCAAGGAACAGTAAGGAACATTAAGGACTATCATCTAACCGCATATAAAGGATGCATATAGTAAAGCATGGGTTTAGAGTTATAAAACCCGCCTAAAGCTTGCTTCTTGAGCTCCAAGCTTTCAAGCTCCAAGCTCTAATGGCGTCCTTGAGTTCTTACAGGTTGGCCAAGGTGAAAACTCCAAGGAAGGATGAAAAGAGACGGCTAGAAAGATAGGGTTTCGAGAATTAGCCATGAAGATGACCTTGAATTTTAAGTTCTAACCATGGAATTAGGCAAGAAGAGGGGTTTAAACCTACCTTGCACCCCTTGGTCGTCCTCCTTAGCTCCAAGGCAGTCCTTGGTCGTCTTTGGTGAAATGAAACAGTAAGGGAACGAAGGGTAAGTTCCCTTGCAACTAAGGGAAGGAGAGCTTATATACATGGGATAGGATTTTTAACATTAGTTCATAAGTTGTTCATAATTCCAACTAGGTCCCTCCTTCTTTACTTGATCGTCCCTTCCTCTCTATTCTAAGGACAAACCTTTTATTAAGGTCTTAGGAAGAGAAGGTAAAGGAGAGCAAGCTAATAATGAGGTACATACATAAAGAAATATTGCACATATACCCTGATTATTCAATCACAAGGCATATCTCATAACTTGATACTTCAATTGAGGTGACTCCCTCATCATTTCTTCTCTCAATGATGGCAAGAGTCTAAAAAGATACTTTAGATGACATAATTTCACAATTTGTATCCCTTAATTTGGGTAAATTGCATTTTACCCCAAACTAGGGTTTCAAGCACCGGGATTGCTTCCACAGCTGCACCTTGGTGCCTTAGCTTGGGAAATCCCTCAAACTTTGCTAAAAAGATTTCTCATGATGTCTCAACATCAGAGGAACATCTCATCATGTGCAAATTTCAAGCTAACCCTTTTAACTGGGTAAATTGCACATAGGTCCCTGTATATCAAAACAATGCTACAACTTTAAATAAAAAGGAGCAAATACTGAAATATACGTTTCTGAGAAACTTAATTACATGCTCAGAGTTAATCACAAAGATTTAATTATATATTTAGGCAAAACACCTAGGGTTAACTCATAACCCAGGTCAGGGATGTTACATTTTGTAGCCATTCTTGTTTTGCAAGTGAGTGCTGGCCAAGATGTTATGAAACTCATTTATATTTTTGATTTTATATTCTTTCTCCCCCTTTGTCATTTCAAAAAGATATCCAAGTTGAATATTTTATATTTCTTCTCCCCCTTAATTTTATACTATGCTCCCCCTTAGATAGATAATCTATTAAGAACATGGGTTTAATATCATTTTTGTCTAATTTAGCCACAATTTGTTTCTCAATCATTTGCAAATGATGTTAAGCCTTGAAATGATATGAGATTCCCTTAAGCTTATGATGAATGTATATTGATTTCTCATTTATCAAGGGATGTTAAGCCCTAAAAATCAAATGAGAATCCTTTAATATATATCATTTTTATGAAATGCATAGATTTCTTCATAACCAAGAGTAAAAGTACTAAGGTCATAACAAGCTCCAAATGATGTTTACAATGTTTTTGTAAGCTTCTTAATCAAATAATCAAATTTGTTTGTATGAGCTCCCCCTTAATCTTACCATTAAAGCAATTTAAAGCTTCTAAGGTCACAGATGATTTTAAATTTTGATTTTGACCTTTATCAAAAAGTATACTAAGATTAAGTATAATAAAATGATGTCCAAATAAGCATTTTGTCAAAGCTTATTTTAGGTCGTCCTTGACTACGACCATAGCGCCCCTTGGCTAAATTTTATTTCAACCAAGAGGCAGAATCTGCAGATTTCACATGTGAAGTATAAATTTTGCAGGTACCTTAAAGAGATATCAATTAAATTACTTTGAATAAAACCTATTATAAATTATGTCCTTTTTACTATGAGTGCATAAATCAAGTCCTATTTCTGTTCATATTAATCATGTGATTTTTCAAGAAAAGACATATATCCTTGAAGGCATGAATGATATCTCAATTTCTTATAGATACCAATTGAGAAATTCTTTATTTTATGTTTTGCAAACCTTAGAGTTCTTTTTCTAAGCAACAAATCACCAATGAATCATTTTTCTTGCCTATGTCTCATCAAGGATCCATGCATACAATAATCATTATCTATTTGTTCTATGTAACATAGCATTATCTTTATGAGTTGAATGATAAAGTAGTGAAAGCATATCCATGATGTAATGATAGAACAATAAAATGATAATTTCATGAAATACAGTGATTGTGATCATTTAAACTAAATGTCATAACACATGATTTCTATATAGATAGACCAGGAGATGCTTTTATTAGAAAATAGTGATTTTTAAACATGATTTTCAGTTTTACCTTATTTAGAGGATCAATCGAAATGATATCATTTATTTTCAAAATTGATCTTCAACTTGTTTTGCATGTAAAACAGTCATTAACGGCAAATAGATAGCCACTTGATCAATCAAATTATTCAGCAATTTTACTGCAGACTGAAATCAGTGACCTGTTCGGTCGAAGTTTTCTCGACCGACTGGCTGCTCGGTCGAAGATTTCTCGACCAACAAGGTTTCTGTATTATCTTCAGAACTATTTATTGATTCCAAGTAAAATATAGACTATATTTAATTCAATTATGCAATTTAAAAATCAGTTTTAGTTGAGATAAAACATATGAATATCAAAGTAACATTTAGATCAAATCTCAACTAATCATATTCAAATCTTTAACTTTTGAGGACCTTAATTGAGATAAATTTTCAAGTTAGAAATTTTAGTTACTTGAATCTTTTTGTATCTCTTTATGTTAAGTTGAGATAGACATAAAGATATGCAATTTAAAGTCTTCGGTCATATCTCAACTTAGTCTAATCAATTCAATTTGGGGGTTTTGGAACCCATACCAACTCAACATCCTTTTTCTTGTATGGGCATGAAAAAGAGTAGTGTCCAAGACGTAAGCAATAATGGCAACATATAGAATCAACCTCATATCTTTTTCTAGGGTTCTGTTCTGTGTTGTTCGTGGGTGAAGATGTTCCTTTAGGTACATATATAGATTGATGTGCTTGTGTCTTTCTCCAACTAGGTTGTTTATAGGATTTCCCCTTAGGCTTGTAACCTAGTCCTCTTCTCCCAATTTGATGATAGGAATCATCCAATATTTTATCAAGGATTCCATTGTTGCTTAACCTACTAACTTCTTGTTGCAACTTAGCAATCTCATCCATTCTTTTCTTGATATCTAGTTTTGCTTGATCTAGATTAGATGATAAAGAATTCCTTTCTTTCACTATATTATCATAATCTAGATGTGTACACAAAATAGGTTGTTTTTGAAGATCATTTAACTTTGCAAGTAATTCAACCTTTTCTTGAGATATAAGATCATAATTTGTTTCTAGAGTAAAAATCTTCACATTACTATTACTTAGAGATGATTTCAAAGTATGATTTTCAGAAATAATGCTATCTTTTTCAAAACCAAGATCATTTAATTTAGCATATAAATCTTCATTTTCAGATGTAAGAGCAAGAAGTCTAGCATTTAACTCATCATTTGTTTTATTAGATTTCTTTAATTTCTTCTTGCACTCAATATACTTATTATGTGTTTCTTCAAGACTAGAAATTAGCTCTTCTTTTGATAAATCAAGAAGGCTTACCTCTTCTTCTTCTTCTTCTTCATTGGTTGTAGCAATGAGACAATTTTTGTGGACCTCTTTCTTCTTTTCTCTCCATGGACAACCGATTGTTGTGTGGTTTGTTCCTAAACACCAATTGCAACTTGTTGAAGGTTGGTCCAAGTTGCTCCTTTGCTTGCGGTTGTAGTCACCTCCACCCTTCATTCTTCAAGACCTGGTTAGGGTTCCTTGAAGCCTGCTCTGATACCAATTGAAAAACACTAGAGGGGGGGTGAATAGAGTTTTAAAGATATTTTTAACAATTATTTAACTCAAACAACCAATCACAAAATATTGGACAAGGGGACAAGGATTTAGAGTGGTTCCAACTTTAGCAAATACTAAAGTTGTCAGTCCACTACCCGGTTGCTTACCCAACCGGGATTTGGAAAGAATTTAATTTTATTACCTCGCAAGGACTTTACATAAAATTACAATTCTCTCCCTAAACCCTTCAAGCAGCCTTCACCTAGAAGTAATCGCACCAACCTTGAAGCAGCCTTCACCTAGAAGTAATTGCACCAACCTTGAAGCAGCCTTCCTCCTGAAGTAGCTTCCCGTTGCAATAGCCTTCTTGAAGTAGCTTCCCTTGCGATAGCCTTCTTGAAGTAGCTTGAAGTCCACCTTCTCCTCCGAGAAGAACCTTCTCCAATCCGCAGCCTCCAACCCTAGGAGTAGCAAGGAGAATACAAAGAATAAAAGGAATAAGAAGGAAAATAGAAATTACAACTTATCCTTTTAAGCACAAGGCTTGATTTGCCTATATCAAGCGTATTGATCTCCTAACCAATGGGTGTAGAAGTGTAAGTGCTGTGGAAAGGAGATGCTAGCCTATAGGACACGAAATTAGAGCAATGGGAATGAATAGCCAATGTAGGAATTTGCTCTATTGCTCAAAACATATTGCAAATGTAATTGCTTGCTCAAAGAGTACTCAAGTGTGTAAAAAGGGTAAGTATGGGTGTCCTATGGCTTGTCCTATTTATAGGAATGGCCTATGGATGCTTAAGGTCGTTCTAGACAACTTCTAGGGGTTTCTAAGTGCTTAACTAGCCGTTAGGTATAAGTTAGGTGCATTAGTAACGGCTAGTTACTTTATTCTGCAGTTGCTGTCAGAGTCCATCTCGGTCGACAAATTGTCGACCGAGATACCTACTCGGTCGAAGTTTTGTCGACCGACAGGCTCTCTGGATCAACGTTCATTTGCAACTGCCAACTACCTTGTCAGCTGTGTCTAACGGCTACTTGGGTCTTTCTCGGTCGAGAAGATTGTCGACTGAGAGTGTCTCGGTCGAGGAGTTTGGTCGACCGAGATTGACCCTGTTTCAATCTTTCGATTTAGGCACTAAGTATATGTATGAGTGTGCATATGTGATCCTATTTGAAGGGGATGACCTATCTAAGTGTGGTGATTGGATAGGGAAGATCTAATGCTTGATTTACATGAAATCTAAGTACTTGTACATTATATATTTGTACAAGTTTACAATTGATTACATTTCATGACATTTACAATCATTCAGGCATATAGATTCCCTAGAGCTTTGTCATCCACCTTATTCCTGCAACACTCAAGTAGCACGTTAGATCAACAAGAATGAAATGTTTGTCATCATCGAAACAAAGGGATTTATCATAATGTCCAATTTATCCAACACTCAAGAGGTGTATTGACTAGGAACCATGGTGGTTAGGCTAGATGTAACATGCCCAAACTTAGGTAAATATGACTTTTTTTCCTTTACCATATAATCTTTTACTTTATAACCCTCTTATTAATTTGGTTTGTATTAGGATGTTAGTAACCTATCAATAAAGAGTTCTAACTAATAAAAAACTATTTGGGGCTTCAATACAAGAAATAGGGATAATATACTCATTTGCTACTAATTGTGCATATTTACCACATTGAAGGATTTAAATTCAAATAAATCTTCTAGATCTTTTTCTATGGATAGGTACGGGAAATAGGGAGTCACACGTGAAATTTTTGTATTAAATGATAAAGGAATACATTAATATGCTAAAAGTAAGTTTTTCCTCAAGTCATGGGTTTTGGGTGTTGCAGATTTCCAAAAGGAAAAATTGACTTAAATCTTGATTTTTTTGGGTCCCTATTAGCCTGCTTGCCAAGTTTCACTTTATTGCAATTTGATTTGGAAAGAAAAGGAACAATAATTGAATGTCACTTTAGGCAATTATGTGGAAATAATTAAATGTCACGTAGTCACATGACCCCTAACTTTAGCAGATGCATGAATCTATGTGGGATCATATAGGCATTGCCTCATCATCAACCTCATGAAAATAGGGAAAGTTGTAGTTTGTAATACATGAAATTACAATGTTGATTTCTCCCTCCATAGTGAATGATTCTTTGTGATTCTATGCTATGACATTCCTCATTAAACTCCACAGTGAATGATGGTTCGCTTGCGATCTAGTTTTCCATATTTAAGATTTGCACAAAATTGTCTCTACACTTCTTGGAACCTCCACACACAGAAACCCTAACTCCATACCTTATGTTTATCTAACTACACCAATACCTCCGCCTACCCTAGTACCCTCATCGCTTTGTGTCAATTGCACCTGAGCTTCTGTACTCTATTACTGCCAAGTTGCTTTCTTCCTCCCTGCTAGCCTTCCCTCTAATGGCAACCCCCGCTACCATGGTCCAATTTTATCAAGGGTAATCCTCATAACACCGTTGCCTTTATTCCCGATGATCGATTTCATTATATGGTTCACTCTCCTCCCTTTCCCCAATTTTGACTCTGGCCTTCTTGGTTTTGAGTTGTGGCCATGGCACTGGGCTTTGAGGAGGATGAACTTCCATGAAGCATTTTATAGTTTCTCCCTCCTTCATTCCTTCTATTACTGATTTCTAGCATGGGTATTCTCACTATTTCAAGATAGTTTGATTTAAATTGTCACGTGGAACACAGATTTATATATGACAAGTATGCCCTATTGCGATCTAAAGTCAAAATTTCTCATTTGATTGTAATTTGGCCTTTTACAATTCAATTTCATTAATAAGTCAATATGGGAATCTTATAAAAATCATAAGCTTTTACTAGAAGCTCTAAAAACTATAAAAATATGTTTCACAAACACGAGATTTTTCTCTACCTTGTGGTTTTGTTTTCATCACCTGATTCCAAATTTCTAAAGACGTGATTTTTAGGGGTTTAATCTCTTCTATTATCTTATTAATAATTGAGGAAAAATTATAGTTAACAAAGTTAAGAAATTGGATCACAGTTTTAATCACTAATCTTGAACCCTTTAACTAGATTAAAATCATGAGTCAAGCTAGGGTTTCAATGAAGGTTTGGATTTCCAGGGTTTCATCTTATGCACATTATTGAACCCTAATCTATGTACTAAAATATTATATGTAGGTATGAGGTGACTTTAGACTTGGAAGGTAGAATTTTGGTCTCTGACTTTGATACTCAAGTCAAGGTATGTGAAATACTAATATGACATATAGATTATTCTCATATGAGGAATTTCTCATTACATTCATGAAAATTGTTGAATCTATCTGAAAATCCTATTCCCTTAAAAGTATTTCTTGATTTGACAATGATTTCATGAGATCTTATGACTAAAGGGCCTCTGGTTTGTATGAATTTTTGGGATAATCTCATCCTCTTCACTTTCAAATCGATGAAGACTAAAATTGTATCTTGCCTTCATATTTCGTGTGTGTATAAATAGACTAAGTTTATTTATTGTAGTAGTACATTTGTACTTCCATTATATTTATATGCGTGTATCCCATACTGAGTACACATATTCCATTCATACATATATAAAGGGTCTGCGTATTCCGCCCTAGGTGTGGGTATTCCACCCAAATACTTAGGCATGATATTTTATAGGTCTGGGTCCTACAAAAAAAAACTAGTCTAGCTATTTTTACATGTACTGGTTATGATTTGTTAATGTTGTTATATGGCAAGAGTTCTTTCAATTAATTATATCCTTTTTGATAAATTCTTCATCTATTGACTTGTTAACTCTCTTGAAACTTCTTCTATTGATTGTCCCTTATTGAAATACCCAACATTAATCTTACTTTTCCCTAAGTATTGTCTAATTGTCATTATATTATGCATACATAGCTTTGTTGACGTCCTTCCTCTTGGTTTTTTCCTCTTATGGGTGTTGCTTACAACCCACCCAGAGGTTGCATAGCCTGAGGCCTGGGAAGCAGGAGGAGTTGCTCAAAACTAGCTTCATGATGTCTTTTGAGATGGGCAGGTTTCTCACCACAAATCGATCCTACTAGTTTAGATTCCATATCTCATTAGTTGCCCTTTGTGGACCTAATGTTAAACTTAGACAAGAAATTTTGTAATAGTTAGATTTACTTTTCACTTCCATAAAACTATGTTTCTTTTACTGATCTATTGAGAAAATATTGTGTGCCTTTTTATTTGAAAGTCATTATTTTATAGTAGTGAATGAATGGGATTTTCTGCATTATTTTCTTCAAATTAAGTAAGGAATGGACCCCTCCCGGACCCCAATCATTACATGAGACTTGCCATTTTGTGTGATTCTTCAATGATTGAGAGTTGGGGTACTCCTAGATGACAAGGGGGTCAGCTGATATTTTTGAGAAATCCTCATGGTGCTTTGAGACCATAGGGACGGGGTTGACGAGGAGGAAGAGAAGTTGATTTTTCTTCACTATTTGTTTGGATATGACTCAAGGGAAATGAATAGGTTGAGGGGCTAGGGATATGCTACCTTATCCATGGGCTAGAGGTCGAGGTAATATCCCATAATGGATAATAACATAATTTGGAATAATAGAATGAAAAAACAATATTCTCAGTAGTTTGTGAATAGTTTCTAATTCTCTTATATATAAGAGTCTAGGTTGCATGGATACACTTAAGTGGGTAAATGGATCCTCGTGTAAGTTTACTTACATAATAACATATATCACAAATACAATGGACCTAAGCTCAATTAACATATAATAAACAAATAAACCACTTATGCTAACACTCCCCCTCAAGCTGGAGAGTATATATTGTTAGTCCCAGCTTGAAAATTATATATTAAAGTGATGGAGAAAGTGGTTTAGTTAAGATATCAAAATTTTGATCATCAGTTATTATGTGAAGATCACAATCTTTAAATTTTACATGATCCATATATAAAATGGCAAACTACTTTGATGTTATGCACATTCATGGAATATTAGATTATTGGGAATATGAATAGCAGCTTGGTTGTCACAATAATAGAGAGTTGGAGTTTGAAAGTAATTCAAAACTCACTCAAAATGGATCAAACCCACTATAGATCTCAACATAATGGGCCATTGCATGGTATTTAGCTTCAATGCTAGAGAAAGCAACCACTTATTGCTTTTTTCTTCTCCAAGCCACTAGATGACCTTCTAACATAACACAAAATCCAGAGGTGTATCAATGATCATTGGCATCTCCAACCCAATCTCCATCAACGTATCTAGAAATAGTAATGATCTTTTCTTTAGGCCATGTGTAGAATAGGCCTCTTCTTGGGGCACTATCAAAATAGTGAAGAATACATTCAAAGATGCACCAATGTTGTTGGAGAGGTGCACTTATACACTTATGGAAAACTCCCACATTAGAATCTATATTAGGTCAAGTAATTATTAAATAGATCAATTTTCCAACTACTCATTGATACTTCTCTGGATCTGAGAATAACTCACCCTCAAGTATCGTATATTTCCCGTGGAGGAGTGAAGAACTTTTATCTTGAGGAAGTATCATAGATTTCCAAATCCTTTGTATGGAAGTGGTCTTCTAGAGATTTTTTTAGTTCATTGATGTCAATGATGTCATTGCATGTGATCACAATATTGTCAACATAGAGTGCAAGAATAATGTGGCCTCATGAGGATCATTAGATCTCACATCTTCTTGAACAATGTTCTAACATGGTGGAAGATCAACCAGTTCCCACATGTGATTATCATGTAGAGCTCATATCTCTTTCAATATAGTAGATATCCACCCAGGGTGTGTCAAAGAGTCGATTGTATGTTTGGGAATATGGGTGTTATCCAAATAGTTGTAAAAGCAAAAGTCATTGGAGAAAGGTGGGATAATCAACATGTGTTATAAATTGGATATTTAATGGCGTTGGAGCATTTACATTTGTGAGGCACGATTGGTATGTCAGACTAATGCAAAAGAGATAACGGTGGTAGGGATGCTAGTTGGGGATCGACTTCTATGCACCAGTCAGGTTCTTGGTGTGGTTATGATGTGATTGGAAGAAAAGGTTCAGGAAGTGAAACCATGTCATGTGTGTGTGCAAAGGGCGAAGCTAAGGAAGATAATAATAATTTATTCTCATGGAAAGTTACATCAATACAAACATAAATATGACCAATTTTCAAATCAAGGCATTTGTGTCCTTTATTAGAGAAAGGATACCCAAGAAAAGCCATTCTTATGGAGTGGGCGATAGCTTGTTGGCCTTACGGTCAACATTGTGAACAAAGGTCCTAAGATTTTTGGGAAGGTGGCATAACAGGTCAACAAAAACTCCTTCCTATTTTACCTTAGCTATCAGACCCATCATAGATATAAAATGTCAGTGAATAAACTATGTGGAAGGGGTAAATATTACCTTTTGTGCATACTAGTTTTTTTTGTCATCATTTGTGCATACTAGTTTTCCAACAGCTAGACATGTCTTTGTCAGTGAAGAACTTAAACCTTCAGATCCAGATCTGAATTGGCCACCAAGCTATTTTGTTTCAGAGTGGAACCAAAAAAGATATAAAAACTAGAGGAGGAATAAGGTATGCCAACATGGAAACTAACATGCCCACGTCTCTATATAGGTCCATGCATATGATTGGAAACTCCATGTTGCGCTCCATGAATTGGTGTTGAAGGAGTATCCTTTCTGTTGGCAATGTGATAGCATTGCAAGACTCTTCCTTGCACTCTCCTTGTCAGTGATTATGGATGGTCCAAAAGATGTGACAAAAGGTCTCTTAAAAACCCTGGTTGTCATGCCCCTACATATAGGAAAGACAAGGAAGTAGGGTTTCTAATAAACCTTGGAAAACTAAAACGCAGTAGTTGCTTTTCACTAAGCAACACACAGATAACCAGTTGCTTGATTTTCCTAGTCCAATCACCCGACTAGCTTGGGTGGGTTGCTTTACAACAGCTTGCCCAAGATTTCCACTTGATCGATTAGCCAGTCTAGTCGACTGATTGGACTAGTTTAGAACACTCTGGACTTATCTGTAGATCATTCCAATATGGAAAATGGACCCAGCCTTGTTAGCCTATTAGCTGATCTAATCCAGTTGACCAGCTGGACTATCTAGTTGAGCAGTTGGGTGGATCATGGACTAGTGATAACACCAAATTTTGTGACGTTTTTGCCCTTTATTCTATTATCAAAACTACCCTTTTCTGCTATTTTCCTCTATTTTATTAGCATTTTCGCAATAATTGGCCAAGCAACGCTCTTATCCCAGTTTTTCCTATCTTTTACAGGGTTTTCCTTGTTTTTGTGCAATAAGGCCGATTCCGGCCCACAATAAGTCTAAGCCCGTCTCGACCTTCCTGACGCCCGATACAACCCAGCCCGACAGGGGCTGGGCGACACAAGAATGATCGGCGGAGAAGGGCGCCTTGCGAAAGGGACGTACCGGCCGACACACCTTCTACCCGACAGGGAGCCAAAGCCGCATCGACGACCAACCTCGTCGAGCGACACAGCCACCCACCGGCAGGCGTGCCACCAGCCACGTGACCGATAGCCAGCACCTCGCGCCGAAGGCATGCCTGTATCGGCCGTCCACATCCATCGACCGGCGTATAAGGGGGCTACGTGGCGTTTCCAGCACCATAACTCCTTCAACCGCCGGTATAAATAGCAGCTACAGGAAGCCGAAAAGACAGGTCGGAGACGTCGGAAGTTGGATAGGTCGGGACGGCTAGCCAGTTCACCGTTCGGACAGTTGGGGACTTGAGCGATCTGCGAGAGAAGTGCGAGAGCAACCATATCGTGCCCCAGTGCTCGTACCGGGCGACACTAGGTGAGCTCTTCCTCATCCCGAGAGGGAGAGGATCGGTTCACCTAGGACTGTACCAGACGACACTGAGGGCCGATATCGACCGACGTAGATACGCGACACGAGTGCCTGACAGCAATGCCCGACAGTAGTATATGTGAATCCTTGGCCAACACGATACCGAACCCTATACGCTCCGCCCGTCAGTCGTGCCGCTCGAGAGGGTGTGCCGCCCGACATGAGCGTATCGGCCAGGGTCTTCGAACGATATAGTCATCCGTCATGCGTGCCGTCTGAGAGGGCGTGCCGCCCGACACGGCTGTACCGGGATAGGTCCCTGGACGGTATCGGGCTGGGAGTAGTAGTAGTCTGTCGCCCTTCTACATCAAGAAGGCGACATCTATCTTTAATTCTGTTATTTAAATTCTTATCTTATGCATTGTATTAAGACCCTTATTGCTTATAGAAATAGAAATGCTAAATTGCTCTTTGTTTAATTCTTAGTGCCTTATGATTGGGTAACTACTGTGTTGGATATCTGAACTCTATCTTGCATATTTTGGATCGTGTTTCGCTTAGCTACCGAATCGTCTTTCCCGTCACAACTGCTTCGAGAGTTGGGTTGTGGCTCTAGTGTTCAGTCCGATTCCGGAGTACGAGAGTGCCCGGAACGGAGTTGTTTTAGTATCATTCCACTCTAACCTGAGCCCAGCAACCTCGAGAGGGGTGTTGAAGCTTGGTTAGAGGCACCCGCTCTGAGAGGAGGGGTGCAGGGTGTTACTGCTACCTCTTGTCTTTCTAAAAGTCTTATCCCTTGCATTACGCCTTAAATTGCAGTTTACCTTTCTATTTTCTGTTGCATGAAAATTCCTAAAAACTGCTAAATGACAAAATCTTAATCTTTCTTGTAACTCCAGTTGGAGATAGTTTTCTTTGATTTAATCGTGACATCTTGTTGTTCCCTTCGAGGAATTTTAATATCTCTTTATACCCACCGGAGTGTAGAGTGTCGATTCAGAGTCGTCAACACAACCCACCTTGTCCCTGTGTTCAACCCCGTATGACTCGACCCCGTAAACAAAGTTGCGGGGGCTTAGAAGGATTCGGGTTATAAATGCGAAGGCTCGACTACCTCAAATACGCCTCCAATTTTAGGACGCGCGATTTAGGCCGGTCAACTTTCTGGCGCCGTTGCCGGGGACAAGGCAATTGGCACTGTTGACGAATCTGAATCCACTAACTACACTCCCGTGCCTCAAGCTTAGAAATAGGCTTGACAGCACTTCTTTTTCTTTTTCTTTTACTTTAAGCATTATTCTTTACCCCAGTTATAATTTTCTAAACATGATTTTTATGCGGTTTTCAGGTACTCTCGCCGAAATTATGAAGAATCCTGTAGGGAAGATCCCGTCTAACACCGAACCAGCTAAAAGATAGATCAAGATGAAGAAGCTGAAAGATGTCTAGCTGTAGACAGGAAATGCAGCGCTCCTCGGGAGGCAGCTCGTGTTTTATTTTCCTAGAATAGGACGTTATTTACTTTCTTACAAGGCAGCCGTTACAAACATTACGGACTGTAATAAGGCCCGAGTCAGAGCATGCGCACGTGTGCTGACTCTTTTTGTTTTAAGGGCCACCGCTTTAGTTTTGCCAGGATGGGTAATACCATCTGAGGCCGGGTTTAGCCTTAGGCCAATGATGTTTTACCCGCCTGTCGCCTTTTGCTCTAAGTGGGTTTTTCTTCGGAGTCTTGTCCCGAAAAATCTTGTATCGGTCGGGCGAAATCTGGTTTAGCAGCTTTACAGGCCGAATCGGGCGACACACCAACCGACTTACAGATTGCACCCGTCTCGGGAGAGAATGGTTTTACCACGACATCCGGCCGCTATATATACGGCGAAAACTTTACCGTGTCGCGCTCCCGGATTTTACCTTTTTCAGCTACCGTATCGTGCAGTATTTTTCTTGCCCTCCGCTCCCGTGTCACACAGAGACCTCTTTCGATCCCGTAACGCGCAGCACTTTAAGGAAAACAAAGGTATCGCGCGACAGCCCTATCGCCCGAGCATACCCGATACGGACCTTTATCACGTACGATGTATCGAGCGAGGATTTTACGTTGATTTTTCTTGTCGCCCGGCACTGTTATCGCGCGACACGCTTCTCTCACATCTGCCCGATACATCTGTGTCGGGCAGTGACCGTATCGTCCGTTTATTCTTGTACCGGGCAGCGCTCTTTCAAGACCCTGCCGGGCACTTAGTTCCTTTTGGTCGTATCGCCCGACACGGTTGTATCGGGCAAGCTTTACCTGATCTTGTCTCAAGGCCCGATACCGTCGTGTCGGGGTGCCTTTCCCCTTATTAATTTTTCTGTTGATAACAATTTAGCATTTATTTGATTAATGATAGGGATGGCACGCACAAAGATAACCGTGAGACTAGTTGGCGAGCAAGGCAGGAGAGTCATCATCGAACCAGAGGCAGAGGCGGCAACAGTCGGGCAGAAGCGCTCGAACCCTAAAGCAGCTGGACCCTCAACATCTGGGAAGAGGGTGAGGATAGAAGAAGCGGCCACTCCAGCTGCAGCACCAGCTCCGACAACAGAACCCCTGGAGTACACGCCAAGAAGGTTCGTGCTAAGAGATGAAGAGCACGGACGCCGATATGCTGAGCTAGGAGCTAAACTCTACAGGCCTAGCAGGTTCGGCCACCAGTCATCCTTCATGCAGTTGGGCATCTTCAGGAGACTGGAGGACGTACTTGTTGTAGCCGGTCTGAGGAAAATCTGCTTCAGCCTATCCGCCTCCTACACCGAGCTCACAAGAGAGTTCATGGCGTCCCTTCACCGAGTAAAGAATACACCTGCTGAAGCCAGACAGTACGGCGGAGTAGACAGACTCCAGGGGCGACTTTACAATGCAGAGCACGTCATTTCGGAAAGGCTGCTCAACCAGATTTTCTCCTCCAGCGAAGAGGAGAGAAGGAGACTAGATAACGGTGCAAGGATCACCGAAGAAGACGGATTCAACCCCGTAGATATCTGGGAAAAGCTAACCGGGGAGTCATCTTTTAAACCCGGGAGCAAGGTGGCGGCAATGCACTCATGCTTCTGGAGGATAATACACAAGCTGGTGGCGTGCCTCCTCTTCAGCAAGAACGAGTCCAACAACATTTACTCCGAGGAACTCCACGTCATGTGGCACATGATGGAGGGCCGAACTATCAACCTGGGGCGCTTCTTGCTGAACAGGATACACCCAATAAAGGATGCCACCAAGGAATATTGCATGGGTGGCATCGTGAACCTAATCGCGGTAGGGTTAGGATACCCGCGTGAGCCGCGCAGCCTCTCAAGAATGAGAGGGGACGAGTTGATCGACCTCAAGTACCTCATGAGGTCGGGTATAATAAAGGAGGGGCGGAGTTACTTCTACAAGTTCGCACGGACAAAGATCCTTCTTCCGCTTCCTCGTTGCGCCGCCTACGACGCAGAAAAGCTAGTCTTCACCACACCCGAGATCGAGGCTGTGGCAGCAGGCGCAAGCTGCGCTCCACCCCCAAGAAGCCAAGAGCGGGGGATCACCAAGGGGCCCATCCCGCAGGGTACTCGGCAGGACGTATTTTCAACAGCTCCTGTCGAGCGGCCCACTACCTCCGAGCCACGAACGACAGCCACGACAACAAGGCCGGCGGTGGCAAAAGAAGAACTGGAAATCGTGGAGGTCGCCGAGACAAGGACTGGAACTGCAGCGAGAGAGACGGCTGCAGTCCCTGTAGTTTCTACTGTGCCCTTAAGGGCAACTGAAGAATTACAACCGGATGTCAGCGATGAGGTATTCGCCGATATCCTATAAATGGAGATCGAAAGAGCACAGGTGACGCCGACACCACCGCCAAAGTCACCTGTTGCAGTTGTTGAGGAGATCGTCGATAGCGTCGATATGGGGCAACATCCGTCCCCCACAATACGGTCTCCTCCAATACAACAAGAGGGCGGGGCAGCACCGACACCTCGCCCAGAAGCATCAGCCGCGCGGACAATAGAAGTAGGTTTTGCCTCGTCAGGCAGACCTTCGCGCGGGAGGAGCATTTCGAGGTCAAGGGGGAGACAAGCGGAAAACCCTCCTTCGCTCGGAATGATGCTAGGACAAGAACTCGATTTCTTGCGGGAGGTAACGGAAAACAATTCCACTACATTTCTTTCCCTAACCCGCAAGTTTTCGATTTTCGAACAGAGGCTGGATAGGCAGGAACGAGAGTTGTTGACTCTAGCCAGCCTACCTGGCCGGCTAGAGGCAGTGAATGCCATGCTTCAACAAGTTCTGCAGCGCCTTAGCGAGATCGAGAGAAGGCTGAACAGGGAGGACGACCATCCACGCCCAAGGCAGCCGAGAAGATCGCCGTCGCCTCCCAGTCCGGGCTCTCAATCCTCGTCGTCAAGAGCGTCGTCAGGATCGTCCTCATCCACCTCCTCCTCCGGCAGATCTTCATCAGCAACCGGAGGCATTTCTTCACAAGGGCAAGGCTATGAAGCTCCTTCCAGACAAGAAAGCCCTTTTGACCTAAATGAGGCCGCTCCCTCAGCCCCCTTTGACGAAGCTGAGGATAACAACGAAGATATCAGCGTCGGGGAAGGCTCTTCTGACGAATCCGAGGGAGAAGGGGGGGGACATCCGCACCGCAAATGAAAGACACCTCCCCAGAGGAAGGAGTTCAAGGGCCGACATCACCAATTTCTCCGCACCGACAGAGATACCTTCTTTTGAAATGGCTGACTTTGACAGAAGAGTCATAGGATATCTAACGATTAGAGACCAGAAACTGCTCAACATGGTCCTAAGATCGCAAGCTGACGAGGAAGAGGTACTCTGGAGCGACGGTTATTTCTCGGTACAGCGGGGAACTCTGAGAAACATCTTCCGCACCAAGGTCGTCATAGGGAAGAGTTTGTTCAGAGTGCTACAAGGGGCCATTGTAGAAAACGCCGACAACAAGAACCAACATACAGTTTACGCTGCCACCCCAGCCCTAGCAAGAAGACTAATGATGGGGTTGTACAATTCTACGTAGGTAAAAAGTATGTTGGATTACATTGAAGTGCACAATCCAAAATTGGTGCTGGCCCCTTACAAACACAGAAACAACTGGTTCCTGTGCATTGCCGACCTCCGAAATCATCATGTCCAACTGCATTGTTGCTGCAGCAAAGAGGTCCCGCACACAGGAAGTATGTTCTTACTCCCAAAGGACGTAAAGCTAAGACTGTTGCCGCTACGTCTCCACCGGGTCATCAAGTACGGAGTCCAGCGCCACAGCGGCGTCTGGAATTTCTACTCACTAAAGGACTTCCCAGTCCAAGAAGATGAGGGAAGTGGAAATAGTGCATTCGTAGTCCTTAGAGCCATGGAGATGATACATATCTTCGGATACTTCAAGCAACTCCAGGATTCTAACTTCTACAATCTCAGAAGCAAATATGCATTGCTGCTGATAAAGGATAAGCGCTACTTCCGAGACGTGGGGATACCAGAAGAGCTGCTAGATAGTGAACAAGAAGAAGAGTCATCTCAGCACAGCAGCCCTCCTGAAAAAGAAGCAGAAGCAAAGACGAACGTCTGTGGGGCAGGCAAACAAATAAACATCTTGCGGCAAGTTTTCGAACACGACGAACATGCCTCGCCCCAGAACCTGGAAGAGTCAATCCACAACTTCGACCGTTTCTCATGCGCTACCCTCACGCAAGAAGAGGTCAACAAAATCCACATGAAGTTGGCTGACTCCAACCCTGCAGACATAGCTTACTCAGCAGGCGATGTCATAGTCCCGATTGACGACTTAAGGGACATGGTAAAAGAGGGAGGGTGTCTGGCATTATCTGTGGCGGTTGCCTACATCCAGATACTGCGAAACAAGTCTGAACATGCATACATAGCAGATACAATGCTGTTCAATGACATTTGCTTAGCCGATGAACAAGGGGCAAAGGAAGCCTTCCTAGCAGAATTGGAATGCAGAGTCCCGGATACCATTCTCCTTCCAATCCTGCACGACAACCACTGGACGCTCTTAACGGTGTACACCCAACAATGAGCAGGGATTTTCTACAACAGCTCGGACAGCAATAAAGACCATCCAGTGCCTTGTACATCGACAGCGCTGACATCTCTTGAACGATTAGTACGAAAGTACTATATCGATATAGCAGCGCTGATACAACCATTCCTGGGAATGCAAGCAAGAGGCTGGCATGAACTCCAGTTCTGCCACTGCAGCCCGCAACAAATTCAACTATCCAACGACTGCGGCGTCTTCGTCTTGGAATGGATGGCAAACGAGGCAACGCCTGATCAGCTCCTCCACATCGACTATCACAGCAAAAGAGGAGAATATGTGTGGGAGCTCTTATCTAGCCCAGGCGCGCTAATCATCTAACCCTCACTGATTAACATTTCTTTACCTCATCTACTTCACAACTCTGGGACAGAGTGTGGAGTAAGTTTGGGGGGGGGGTACCATGTACCAGTGAGGGAGGTACAAAAATCCTCTGATCTCTCTGACTTAAATTCCTTATTCTTTTGTTCTTTATCTTAAATTCCTTATTCTTTTGTTCCTTATTCTTTTGTTCTTTATCCTTTTTTTTCTTTCCTATATCATGTGTACATATATATGTTTATACCAAAATTTTTGAAAATTTTGAAAATTTTGCTTATTTCCTGCCCCTATGCATATGTACAAAGTTTCTGTAATAATAATAAAAACCTGTTGTGACTTCTTGCAAGGTTTACTTTCTGTATATTTAACGAGTTACAAGTTCTGTCATATCTTTCTGATAATGTTGTCTCAAACAAACAAAAGATTGTGCCTTGCCATCTAAAATTTTTTTCGAAAAATAATAATCTCGCAAACAGCTAAGAGACGAGTATGGAGAAGGAAAAAGCTGCCCAAACAGCAGATATCTCTTTTGTTTTCCCTTACCCAGCAAAAATCCCAAAAAGAGAAAGAAGCCTTATGAGCGTGAATAAAAGTATGAGAGTTGTGCCCAATAAGAGAAAAGAAAAAAATATATACACACTTGTTTTCCAAAAGTACCCGTCTTTAGGCATGGTAGATCCGGGGCAGTGGTACGTAGGATGTGAAATCACTGCTCTAAAGCCAACTGGCTTGGACTGCAGGGACCACTTGCCCGTTAACGGACCCTTACCTGGATGGACTGATGGGAAACAAGAAGAAAAACCCAAAAAGCCTTAGCCTACCCTATACACAACTTTCTGCCCTTAAAATAAAGCTGTTTGGTGTGGAATCTAACTTCGGAATCATACACCAAAGTCTCGCTAAAGCTGTGGAGAAGAAAATTTTTACTTAAATAATAAGGCAAGTAGGGCAAGGTCTTTTGTTCGCATTAAGACAGCATTACCTTCAAGACATTGCAAATCTTGTGCTACCGTTTAGCCTTAAAGTTTTGCTGTGCAAGAAGAAGCAACACAAAAGTTTAGTTTAAATATTGATTGAGGACAATCAAAAAGCTAAGTTTGGGGGAGTTGATAACACCAAATTTTGTGACGTTTTTGCCCTTTATTCTGTTATCAAAACTACCCTTTTCTGCTATTTTCCTCTATTTTATTAGCATTTTCGCAATAATTGGCCAAGCAACGCTCTTATCCCAGTTTTTCCTATCTTTTACAGGGTTTTCCTCATTTTTGTGCAATAAGGCCGATTCCGGCCCACAATAAGTCTAAGCCCGTCTCGACCTTCCTGACGCCCGATACAACCCAGCCCGACAGGGGCTGGGCGACACAAGAATGATCGGCGGAGAAGGGCGCCTTGCGAAAGGGACGTATTGGCCGACACACCTTCTACCCGACAGGGAGCCAAAGCCGCATCGACGACCAACCTCGTCGAGCGACACAGCCACCCACCGGCAGGCGTGCCGCCAGCCACGTGACCGATAGCCAGCACCTCGCGCTGAAGGCATACCTATATCGGCCGTCCACATCCATCGACTGGCGTATAAGGGGGCTACGTGGCGTTTCCAGCACCATAACTCCTTCAACCGCCGGTATAAATAGCAGCTACAGGAAGCCGAAAAGACAGGTCGGAGACGTCGGAAGTTGGATAGGTCGGGACGGCTAGCCAGTTCACCGTTCGGACAGTTGGGGACTTGAGCGATCTGCGAGAGAAGTGCGAGAGCAACCGTATCGTGCCCCAGTGCTCGTACCGGGCGACACTAGGTGAGCTCTTCCTCATCCCGAGAGGGAGAGGATCGGTTCACCTAGGACTGTACCGGACGACACTGAGGGCCGATATCGACCGACGTAGTTACGCGACACGAGTGCCTGACAGCAATGCCCGACAGTAGTATATGTGAATCCTTGGCCGACACGATACCGAACCCGATACGCTCCGCCCATCAGTCGTGCCGCTCGAGAGGGTGTGCCGCCCGACATGAGCGTATCGGCCAGGGTCTTCGAACGATATATTCGTCCGTCATGCGTGCCGTCTGAGAGGGCGTGTCGCCTGACACGGCTGTACCGGGATAGGTCCCTAGACGGTATCGGGCTGGGAGTAGTAGTAGTCTGTCGCCCTTCTACATCAAGAAGGTGACATCTATCTTTAATTCTGTTATTTAAATTCTTATCTTATGCATTGTATTAAGACCCTTATTGCTTATAGAAATAGAAATGCTAAATTGCTCTTTGTTTAATTCTTAGTGCCTTATGATTGGGTAACTACTGTGTTGGATATCTGAACTCTAGCTTGCATGTTTTGGATCGCGTTTTGCTTAGCTACCGAATCGTCTTTCCCGTCGCAACTGCTTCGAGAGTTGGGTTGTGGCTCTAGTGTTCGGTCCGATTCTGGAGTACGAGAGTGCCCGGAATGGAGTTGTTTTAGTATCATTCCACTCTAACCTGAGCCCAGCAACCTCGAGAGGGGTGTTGAAGCTTGGTTAGAGGCACCCGCTCTGAGAGGAGGGGTGCAGGGTGTTACTACTACCGCTTGTCTTTCTAAAAGTCTTATCCCTTGCATTACGCCTTAAACTGCAGTTTACCTTTCTATTTTCTGTTGCATGAAAATTCCTAAAAACTGCTAAATGACAAAATCTTAATCTTTCTTGTAACTCCAGTTGGAGATAGTTTTCTTTGATTTAATCGTGACATCTTGTTGTTCCCTTCGGGGAATTTTAATATCTCTTTATACCCACCGGAGTGTAGAGTGTCAATTCAGAGTCGTCAACACAACCCACCTTGTCCCTGTGTTCGACCCCGTATGACTACTTCGACCCCGTAAACAAAGTTACGGGGGCCTAGAAGGATTCGGGTTATAAATGCGAAGGCTCGACTACCTCAAATACGCCTCCAATTTTAGGACGCACGATTTAGGCCGGTCAACTAGTCAATAAATTAGATCGTGTAGTTGGTCAACGAGTCTATCCAGTCAATGATTAGACTTTATAGTCGGCCAACTAGGTTTTTAGTCAGTTTATTAATGATTCAACTAATTACCTAAATATTTTAATAACAAATTAATCATATGGTCACAATTATACCCCTCTTCCCTATGTATCCCATGTGTTTGAACCTATAGGCTCCAAATTATATTAGTAGTGAAATATATAATCACAATATAACTTTATAGACAATAGTTCGTATCTAGAAAGACTTCATTGTCATCCAAGTAATTGAAGAAGTTGGAGAACAACTCAATCTATAAAGTGGTCAATGTTACAATGACCGTATAATCCCTTTTTTCATAGACACCTAAATTGAAATCGAGGCATGGAATTGTCATCCTATTATCATTTAATCTATGTTTTGTGAACTAGACCAACTATTTGAGATATTGTGAACTCAATATCATAAATCGACTCACATGATCATGATCATTCCTTTTCATAGTCTCTCTTATCAAGTGGTTGAAATATCACTCAAAAGGAGGGACAAATTCTAGGTACATCTCTTGCAATAATCCATAAGTGTTACAATACACCCAATCACCACCTTTCTGGAAACCCTTATTCAAAGTCACATCGGTCTATTGTCAAAGTACATAGATGAACATGTAATTACCATAGTGGCTTTAGGTCTAAAGATCACAATCACTATTATCACATTGATATATGAATCTGACATGCATTACACGACTTCCTCATGTCATTCTTAAGGTGGGCATGTCTAGTACAACTTGTTCTATAAAAAGTATCCAGTATCTGAGTTGATATCCAATATCATGACTAAAGCGACATAGTCATCACTCACCATACATGCTAGTCTTGTGTATTGTTGTTGTCCTATAATATCCACAATAGCAACCAACCTTGAACATAATAAGAATGAGTACTCTAAGCATATGTATGATGCCATGTTCAGGTCCTCAACCCAAACCATATGTCATCAAGTAAGAACATTCTTAGGACATTATTAGGTTTATGCATAATCTCAATTTTTAAATAAACATAATAAGTGTAATCGCCTTTTATTAATAATAAGATCATATACAATGAATACCTATTATAATCATCACATTATGCCTCTCAGGTGATACAACCAACAGTATCCTACTTGCACTAGAACCAATCACTCATGAATGTAGTTCCAAGTGACCTAACATGACCATCATGCTTTTTCTGTGAAAGTGCTTTCATTAAGGGATCAACAATGTTTCTTTCAGTCAGCACTCTACAAATCTTATCATCTCTCCATTGTATGATCTCTCGTATGATATGGTAACACATGAGTATGTGCTTGTAACACTTATGTAATCTAGGTTCCTTAGCTTGTACAATGGCTCTACTATTGTCACTATTTAGATATGCAACATCGTCAATGGATGAAACCACTCCTAGTTCATCAATAAACTTATTGATCCATACAACTTCCTTTGGTACACTAGAGGTAGAAATGTACTCAGAAACTATTGTAGAACTAGCCATTATTCTTGCTTGGGACTCTTTAAACTTATATATCTACTGTTTAGATAAAAAACAAATCATGATTGTGATCACTAATCATTCTTGTCAATTTGGAAACTTGCGTCGATGTAGCCTTTAATAACCAGCTCTTCCTCACCAATATAAATGAGGAACTATCCTTAGTTCTTCTTAAGTAACTAAGGATGTTATTTACAACAGTCTGGTAACCTTCATCGAGATCTTCTTGGTACCTACTTCTCATGCTCAAAGCATACAAGGTGTTGATATTTGTACACAACATTGTATACATGACAGATCCAATTGTAGAAGCATATGGAATCTTAACCATGTGTTACCTCTCATCAAAGGAGTTGGGACATCAAGTTCTAGAGAAACTTACTCCATGAGACATGGGTAAGTTTCCTTTCGTAGACTCTTGTATGATGAACCTTTTCAACACTTTGTCAATGTGTACTTTGACTTAGACCAAGAAGCCTTTTTAGATATATCCCTATATATCTTAATTCCTAATGTATGGAATAGGATTCTTATCCTAAGTCCTTCATGGGGAAGGTATTTCCGAACCATGTTTTAGCCAACTCTAGAGTATATATGTCATTCCCTATCAATAATATGTCATCAACATACACTATAAGGAATACAATCATGCTCTCACTAATCTTCTTATAAACACAAGGTTCATCTTCATTTTAGATAAAGACAATATGTTTGGTTGTCTCATAAACAAAGATTCTAGTTTTTAGATGGTTGCTTTGATCCATAGATTGTCCTTTGTAACTTACAATCTTTTTTAGCTTCATTTGGAGCAATACAACCTTTGGGTATTGTCATGTACACATCCTCAAGGATAGTTCTACTAAAGAATGCAACTTGAACATCCATTTTATGGATTTGATAGTCAATGTAAGTTGCTACAGAAAACATGACCATGATGGATATAATCATGACAATTGGTGAAAATGTTTCATCATATCCAACACCTTGAACTTGTATGAAACCATTTGCAACTATTCACCCTTTGTAGGTTTGTACATTACCATCCATGTTGGTCTTCTTCTAGAATACCCATTTGCACCCTACAGGTTTAATCCCTTCAGGTGGATCCACCAAGGTCCATACTTTGTTGGTATATATGGATTCCATCTCAGATATCATAGATTCTAACAATTTCTCAAAATTTGGTCCTTTAATAGCCTCATTGTAGGTTGTTGGTCCGTCATCATAAATGAGCAACAAACCATCTCATTTATCACAAGAAATACATATCTCTTTGGCTCAAGACGTGTCCTACTAAATCATTGTGGTTCCTATGTTACAATAGGAACTTGAGACTCTACTATAGTTTGTGGTTTTTGTGTTCCTTGTCAACCTCCATAGGCTTATTGGACTTGACTTCATAAATTTATATTTTTCTCCCATTGGTTCCTCTAGAAATAAATTTCTTTTAAAGAAATATAGTCTTTATGACAATAAATGCTTTGTTGTCACACTCTGTACACTCACTTTTCCTGGTCCACCTGTCGTGAACCTCATAGCTCTTCTTTTATATGCTTGCACCCGCTCTTTAAAATGCAATCATATGGAATATATATGTAAACTCCACTTGTAAAGCATACACAACATAGAGCGAAAGCATAAATTACATTCACTTCAAGAAGGATGTCACAATTATGATATTCACTGCACATAAATAGAGTTCATATAACCATCGCATGATAAATATAACATTTCTCAATCTCAAATGCTCAACATTATACTTAAACTAAACATGATAAGTTTCTCATCATCAAGAAAAGAAATCTAAACTAAGTATAGTTGGCACCTCACCAGGTCCTTTCTTGTGAAGATCCTTGAGCTAGTCCTTGCACCTCAGATAGCTCGACTCCTCTATGATTGCTATTTACCTATGAGCATCATGCCCCTAGACATGCATCAAATAATTGTAAGTGGAATTGAATATATAATATATCTTAAAGAGAAAATGTAAACTAAAAGTAAACTTTAAACATTGAACATAGAAAAAGAGACACATTTTCTTTTAGATCATTTCATTTATCTTGACCCATATAAGAATCCTCAAGTTTGCACCAAAGTGCCTCTTCTCTTATGTACTGAAGTGCCTCTTGGGTTGCACCAAAGTGCCTCTTCTCTTATGCACCAAAGTGCCACTTAGTTTCAACTGAGGATTCTCTTAGTTGGGATCTTATATAATTTGTCTTTTATCATTCTCTTTCTCTTAAAAACTCTTAATTTGTTCTCAGATCTTATTCTTAACTTCACTTGTAATGCATATGCAATATGATACAATAACTATTAATAATAAACATTGCATTCAACATATCATAGATCTATTGACTTTAATCCATTGAAATAATATATAATACATTCATAACATTTCATGTATGTTGTACTTTTTTTCCTTTGCAATCTGGAACTCCGTTTTATTAGAACAAAATAAATTGCATAAGAGAAAGAGACTAGAAGAGGAAAGAAAGAAATGTTGTAAACCATACAAGCATTTTATACAGTCCAACATAATGAGACTCCAAATATTCTCTTACTTAGAACAACATCTCTAAAATGTACAACGTACATACATTCAAGCAATAATTATGTTAAAAGTGCACAAACCACTTACCTTTCTTAGATAATACCCTAGTTTCTCTTATTATGTTGATGAAGCCCTAATCACGTTCTTGAGGTCAATGAACCCTAATTGCCCTATCCACGTAACATATTTCAAATCAATGTGTAATTTTATCCATTACCTTAAAACCTAATTCATAGCTTAGAAAATTAGGCTTTATCCAAAAGTAACATAGTTTGAAAAAGAAATATTTGAGTTCCTTATTTAGAAAACTTTCAAGATAATATTTTTACTTATATTTTTGATAAGCAGATGATTTATTATGGATTTTTGAAGAACTAGCAAATCACAAATTAGAGAAAAGTCATGTGTATGAATTACCTACAAGCTAAATGCAAAATTATGTGCCCCAATTGGCATCACCCATTTGGCTCAGGTTCCATTTGACACGTTCAAAGAAATCTGAGGTGACTAAGCTCCATTTATACCATGCCTGTGTTACAACCATAAAAAACAAAGCTCGGGGTATTAACGTCAACTCTGAGCCCCAATTGATCGTCTTCAACCATAGACAGAAAATGGAGATCATTAGGAAACTTGACTCTGTACTTGTCCTCTTGGATAAAGCTCAGGAAAACATCCACAAAACTAGGTTCTTGGTGTTTCCTCTATCCTGAGGAGCTTGCGTAGGACAGTCGGGTTGGCATGTAGCCCAAGGACCTTCCACCACCATTACTGGCTAGATGAGGTATGATCATGGTGCAAACTTGGGTATCAGATGAAACCAATGTGTCAAATGGATTTGGGACCAAAAACTAAAGGTGACAGGGAAGAAAAATTCAGAGAACAATAATGAGACTACCAAATTAGAAACAAAGGTTGTCAGGATAGTTGACTAGAGAAAAGGGGAAAAGGAAAAAAACTAATCTTTGGCATAATTATCCGCATGGAATGAATTGTGTGACATTGAGGATTGATCCTAGAATAAATCCAAGGGTTGTGAATGAGGGATGCTTCATCTCATACATGTAGATCTGGTTGCAAGAGAAGAGGTTTGCCAAGGTAGCTCTGGGGTGATAGAGTGGGTTTTTGTGATGGAAGATCTTTAGGTCATCTCTGATGGAGGTTGTGGGAGCATTATAGTTATACATAATGGTCTAAGGGGGCATAGACAGATCACTACCATTGAATTTTCTTTGAATTGGGACATCTAGTTGGACAAACGTTCCAAATTATCAAGTCCTTATCAAAGGGGGTTCTCTGAAATCTCCAGGACTCAACAAAGCTAGTGGAAAGTCCTATTCATAGTAGGATTTGTCTGGCAGGAAGACAAAGTAGGGAGGGGGATCATGAGTCATGGAGTCCTTGTAGCCCATGATTTTGATTGAGGATGATGAGTCCCCATCTTGTTGATGACTCCACATAATATGGTCTGACCCAAAGGGGAGGGTCGTGGCAAGTAGTAAAAGATATTGGGACCTTAGTTCTATACTAACTAGGATTTTATACAATTAAATTGTAGCATTTAGATTTATTCAAAACAAGTTAAAGTTGGTGTGTTAGCTATTTGACTATGGGAAATCTAAAAATTGATTTAGTCTCTCAGTTTAACAACCACAATCATCTTTGATTTCCTATTTAACTTAAACTTATAATTAACTACCAAGATTATATAAAAAAAATAGAGGCTAATATTGTGAGGGAAATCTTTTGTTATTGTGTTGAACTTTTATAAAAAACTTCTAGACCATATATTGAATAATAGTTAGGTCAAACCACTTTAAACCTTGATGTGTGACTTATTCACTAATCTAAAGCTAAATTTGATGTAATTGATTTACAAACTAACTAGTATAAATTTAAAATGTTGATTGATTTAGTGGAATAATCTCAAACATTGTATTAGGTTTTCAACAACATATTAGGGTTTAGTTGAAGCATCTAGTCACAAATTTGAAATTTTGGATTTTTGTTTATGTAACAATCCTTAAATTTTAAATAAAAATGATCATATATTTAATCCCGAAATTTTTTCTATATCTAATAAAGGTGAAACCCTAAGTTGAATGAGTTTGTCTTTCATTTTTTCATTTAGGTTGAGACCATGCTTATTTAGGATGTCTGAAATGAGTTTATATGACACCATGATATCATGTGAACCTTGAAATGAATCATATACATAATGCATCAACACTTATTCACATCAATGTCAATTAATGCACAAAACCTAACCCTAATTACGCAATGATGACTTGTTAGGGTTGAATGACATATTGTACCCACATACATGTATAATGTATTCTACTATTTTTCTTGTAAGTATATAGCAAAATATTAGATCTTCCATTGAATTTTGGTGACACAATTCTTTTTCAGTGATTATTAATGTGTTAATTACCTTAAGTATATAATAATGTAAAACACATGTATCCCTAACTCATATGTAAAATCTAATTGGATGTTTTGATTCCTCATAGTCAAATTATTAAACCCAAAAAAATTGGTTTAATTTAGATAATCCTAGGTGATCCAAAGAATATTAGGAAGAAAAGAAGGGATAATGATAATATCTAACCTAATTGTTTAATAATGTACAATATTATCCTAATTTTACCAAAGTTGCATATAAATGTTGCGTTACACACTGCTTTAGAAAACTCGGCTCTTCGTGAGCCATTTGATATGGATCTGAGGGCAGGGCCTTCGTTCCCTACCTCGCGTAGAGTCCACGCAGAGGAGGGGAACATGACCCTGATGTCATGCCCTCCTACAAATCTCTACCCTCAACAGATTTCTATTATCTTTACGCCGACGTAATCAGGAGATGAATACACATTCAATGAACTATAAATCAAGCCCTAATTCCTCTCCCTACAAAAATGCCCTATTTGCCTTCTTCCCGAGTAGACGCAGCCACTGCCACAGGTCGCCTGACGCAATCACACTTGATACTAGAAACCTAGAAAGGATCTTGAGATCAAGGGAGATCCTCCTCAAGCACCAATATCAGGTGAACCTAGACAATGAGCTGTCGTACAGTCAATTTCCCTCTCTGGCGACGGCAAGCTCGAGCGGGCGCTCCTCGCCACCCCGGTCCAATTCCACTCGTTGTAAGAATCCTTGTAAACTTATCTACTTGTAGAACATGTCTTCTAGCGTCTCTATGTGCCTATATGCCCCATCTGCAACGCTATTTTTATACTAGTCAAGCTGGACCTGTGACTAGACTCTCAGATGATGGGTTTCTTTCAGACACGATGCCCAAATCTTTTGTAGGTCCAACCACAACTCTAAGAGCTTTTGGAATGATATGATACCTATTAACTTCTTGGATCCTAGTTCAAACCCATGAGACTCTATTTTCTACAAATAGTCGTGTTGCCTTTTTGTATATGTCGACTCCCATATTTTCAGTTCTTATCACACTTTTGAAAGGCTCCCTATTGGACCTACTCAACACATGGATGATACTTGTTACTTTGGTTTTGAGCTTCCATCGCCATAGCACCAGTTTTAATTGTGAGCTTCATCCCTCCGTTTGGGCCATGGTTGTGACCTGGCTCTATTGTTCAGACAACAATAGGCTCAACACAAGGGGCTCTAAGTTTGTTCTACCTTGAGGAACCCTTTGGTCTTGGTCCCAGGTTCCAATTTTCTACCATTCACAAGCTTCTCTCCAAGATCATTACACCTGTCCCCTATTATTCCTTTGCTTATTCAATAGAGGAACATGACAAATGTTGTTTTGGCTATTTGGTCCTTGGTTGAACACTGATGTGTCACAACCCTTATGAGTATTGCAGTCATTCAATATATTTTGGTTGATGAGTCGCGTAGCTAATTAAGTTAGATAGTTTGACTATTATACCTTGTAATAGGGTCTGGTTTAGGCGTATCATGTGAGGCTACACTAATCCTTCCATTCACCCTTTTCTCTAGATTTTTTGTTCATGAAATATGATTTTTAATTTTCATTCTAGATTTTTGATTGGTCAATTTTAGTCTGATCTCTAATAAATTGTAGAAAATAATCTAGAACTTAGATGTGGGTGATCCATATATGCTTTTTTATCATTTTTTAAGACCTATAGAATGGTTAAGGATTTAGAACCAGATTCTCAACCTACATTCCATGATTCATTGAAAACCCTAAAACCCTAGGCTTAACCATGATAACAAATATACTTATATGTTGGACAGGATAATTAGGATTGATCAGAACTTGACCTTCTGTTAGTGTACCTCCTTAATATCAAGTGAGTGGATCATGCACACTAATTATAATTCTAGGATTCTGGGTTACATTATTCTCTCATGTATTTATGATTATTCAATTAAAGCACATTTATGTGATTAATCAATTATGTAAATGAAAATTATGCACATGCTATCAATTTATGTTTCTTATTGATTTAATGGTTCTACTTTTATTTGGAAATACTATGAGTCATTGGCATGTTCATTAATCAAGATATTATGAAAATCATGTATAAGTATAAGGAATCATGTCATGTTAATATAGTTCTCTCAATCATGTTATGTGAGCCTTAATCGGCCTTGTGTGAGCCTTAATTGGCCTTATGAGCTCTATGGGAGCATTATGTGAGCCTTAACCGGCCTTATGTGAGCCTTAACCAAACTTATGTGAGCGTTAATTGGCCTTATGAGCAATGTGGGTGCATTAGGAGAGAGAGACTATATTAACTCAAATTAAACTGCACACCAATATTTTATCATGTTGATTTACTAAGTTTCAAATAATCATGTTAAATCACTAAGGTTCTAAACTACCTTATGTCATTTCAATTATATGTTATTTTCATGTTATAACTACTCGGTGCCACTCACATAGTCTTACATTGCCTTATATGGGCTGGGGATGAGATGTCCCCAGATGAGGAGAAGGAGAATAAGTACATCTCAAGGACATCAGCTCAAGCTCAAGGATAGATCCTACCCGTTGGGGTGCCATTCTAGATAGTTATCTTTTATTATTAGTTTTTCATGTAGAGCTTTTTAGTTTAAAACTCTCTTTATGTTGGACTTAGAGTCCCTTAGTTATGGCATGTAACCATGTACATTGTGGTTCTTTTTATTCTATGGATTTCGCTTGGTTAATGACATCATTTCACGGTTTTTCATTATCTCCATTATGTGAAAATGCTTCCACTATGGTTATGTTAGTTTTAGAAAGGAGGTCCTAACAATTTATGTTTTATTTGTATTCAAGTTCAAGATTTACCATTAGTTAGTGAATAAAAATTCTGTTAAGATCCTAACCTTATTTTACTTAAAATTTGAGATGTAACAATAGACGTAATATATTCCTTAGGATATCCAATGAAATGACATTTGTCAGGTTTGGATCTAAGCTTCTCATAGGCTTGTTTATTGGCATAAGCTTCACATCCCAAAATCTTCATAGAAGCATATTGGGACGTGTTGCATTCCATATCCCATAAGGTGTCTTTTGAACTGATTTAGAGGGTACATAGTTAAGTGTAAGCATCACATCTTCTAGAGAATATCCCCATAAGGAAGTTGGAAGAACATCAAAACTCATCATAGATCATATTATGCCTAACATGGTACAATTACTTATTTTTGATACACCATTATGTTGTGGTGTTCCAGGTGGAGTCCATTGTGATACAATACCACAATTCCTAAAAAGGGTCTCAAAATCTTGAATTAAGCATTCACCATCTCGATCTGATCAAAGTGTTTTAATTCTTCTACCAGGTTGATTATGTACTTCATTCATGAATTTCTTAAACTTTTTAGTGGATCATGATTTGTGTTTCATTAGAGACACATAGCCAAATCTACGGAGGTCATCAGTAAATGTGATGAGTTACAAATACCCACCTTTCGAATTTGTGCTAAAGGTCTACATACATTAGTATGTATGAGTCCTTATAAGTCACTCGCCCTTGCACTATTTCTAGTAAAGGGTGCTTTTGTCATCTTGCACAATTAACAAGATCCACATGTCTTAATTCATTCAAAATCAAATTTAACCATATGGAGTCTATAAATGATATTCTCATGTGTGTGCCCCAGACGATAGTGCCATAGGTAAGGTTTGTTTGAGTTATCAGGTTTTAATTTTGTATTATATCTTGTATATATGTGTCTCAAGTTCTAATAAAGAGAGACATAAGACATCGGGGCAACGCCATAGAATATATCATCTCTTGAAACATAAATTCGACCATTTTGCACTAGAAAATAAAAACCATTCTTGTCCAAACAAGATCCATAGATAATGTTTCTATTTATTGTAGGTACACAAAGAAGTTCTCTTACTCTATTACAATCCCAATAGAGATACATAGTAAGTGCTTACAATAGTATCAACAACTCTTGGTCCATTTGCAACGCGTAGTTCCACCTCCCCTTCTTCAAGGGTCTACTTCTCATCAAATTTTGCATGTTATAGCATATGTGAGATCCACATTTGGATTTAATACCCATGCTAAAGAAGTAGATAAGTTTATTTCTATAACATATATAACTAAAGTGAAGATCTATATCCCCTACTTCTTGCTCTTCAGTTCCTCTCGTTAGAGAGGACAATTTCCCTTCCAATGTCCAGTCTGGTGACAATGGTGACAATTTCCTCCCTTAGCCACTCCTCCTTTTACCTTAAGTGCAAAAGACTTTTGGCCAGCCTTAGAACCTTTCTTGGCTTTTTCTTTGTCCTTGAACTTTTCTTTTCCTTTGCTGACCATCAACACGATTTTAGGCTTGTCATTCATTTTCCCCTTAAATGTTCTCAACATGCCAAGTAGCTTAGTCAATAGCTTAACAAAATTGCAAGATCACATTTGCAACCAACTCTTGGCCTACATGAAATCCTTTTCTAGCTAGGCTTTCCACATGCCCAATTAACTTGAGTACATGGGGTCCAACTGGATCATCTTCCACCATCTTGCACTCAAACAACACCTTGGAGACATCATACCTCTCTTACCTTGCTTATTCTTTCTGCATGTTCATGAGAGATGTTATCATATAAATAACATCTATATTCTCATGTTGCTTCTAAAGCTCGTGATTAATGGAGCGTAGAATAATTCACTTGATGTCCATGGCATCATCAGAATCCTTCTTATGAGGTTTTTTTTCAGTCCTATGTGCATTAGGAGCTGGTTCATTTGGTATTGGTGTATCTAGGACATAGACTTACGCTCATGACTGAGAAAAAATCTTAATATCTCGGACTAGTTGTTGAAGTTATTCCCATTTAGTTTTTTTTAAGGACTAATCATAGTGAAAAAGGAAAGGATTTTTGTTTGTGTTCTCCATTTGATGTACATAGAAAGTATTTGCATAAAGTTAACAATTTGGTTTGAAAAATAATTTTGATTTCAAAATTTTGATTTGATGAAATTAATTTGGTCTTCAATTAATTACACTCCCACTATTTTATTCAAATTAATAGTGCTCACTATAATTTAGAAGATTATAACAAGAAATCTTCTAGTGAGACAAGATCCATAATACATTAAGTCATGAGCCAAGATCTATAACTTAATATGTATCCTCAGTAGTTTGTAAACAGGTTCTATGTCTCCTATATATACGAGCCCATGGATACATGGGTACACTTAAGTGGGTAACTGATCCTCACTTAAGTGTACTTGCATAATAACATGAATTACAAAGCCAACACACCTAATGTGATGACCCTGATTTTTTTTTTTGGAGTTTCATATATAATACAATATTCGAGGACGTACCTATGACAAAATGTAGAATGACTATTTTGAGGTGTTATGTGGTCAAATTATGGAAGTAAAACCCATTAATATGGATTCAAGGATTAATGGAATTGAACACATGGTTTGTACAATTGGTTATGAGGTTATTTAAAGAATTAAATTAGATGGCCAAATCTCATAATTATGGTTCAAACATGGATATGTGAGGGTTCATGTGATGAGGAACACATAGTTCAAATTCCAACCAAACGGGAGCTTCCTACTAGGTGATATAACTGTTTGAGTTATGCAATATTTTGATTCAATGAATATCATGGGATTATAGTCTAATAACACTTGAACAAAGTCAAAGATGACATGCTACATATGTGTTACACAACACATTCAGTTGTAAGGCATCTATACACCCCAATCCTAGCCATATGCACGTATGCAGTGGTTGATACTTCATCCCTAGATCCGAATCTTATGGGGAGAAGACAGATTCCTATCCACACACACATCCTCCTTACTGGACTTAAGATGAAGAACCCTTCATTTCTAAACCTACCTCCCCGAAACTAAAGGATCTTCCCAACAACCCTTATCTCGTGGCTAACACAGAGGGAGAGAGAGATCGACCCTTGCATCTATACAATACTACGGGTAGAGGACGAGGATATGAAAGTGTAGAAGTTGACAGACCCCCATCACTGCTTGCCCCTCTCCACTAAGTTGTCAGGTGTTGTGGGTGGAAGGTCAAATCTAGAGAGCGAGGAGACAGGTCTTTGATCGCATGCCAGGAGCAGGTGTGTCGACAAACTCCCCAAGCCATGGAGAGATGACGATGGTGCTGGCAATCATCCACGAGTCGCTGCCAGCCTGATCCATGCCAGAGGAGGGCCCTGGCAGTAGCAAGATCAGTGACGAAGATGATGCAAGAGGAGGAGAAGCTGTTGTTTGCTAACGAAGCACAACAGCACCTTGCCGCGGCGGCGCTTGAGACGCAACTACGGCGGCAGCGTGGAGGTCAGGAGCGATGGTAGATGAACAGGACCACGGTGGCACTCCAGAAATAGAGTCACGAGGACTCATGCATCACTAGGCGAGGAGAGGCAAGCGAGCTTGAGAAGCCAGATCTGAGGAGGAGGAAAGACACATCATCGCACGCCGGAGCAGAGTCCCAGGCGGCGACTGGGAAGAGTCCTGTTGCGGACTCGACCCGAGAGAGATGACGATGGATTAGGTTGCATCCGCGAACTCACGCAGACACAGGAAGACTTTGGGAAGGACTGGTGAGGTGAAACGGCGACCAAATGCATGTAAGAGATCTACTCCATGATGGCGGCGTCATCCAAGGGAACATAGGAGCAGCGGCTGTCCAGGATCTCACGCGGGCGAGGAGAACGGGAGGCGGCAGTTTCGTTCAGGGCGGTTCACGTGAGAAAGAGGGAGGGAGTGGACCGGGTCCAGCTCCCATCAAACTAAGTAAACCGGGTCTAGAACCCTGAACCCGGACCAGACCAGGCGAGTCCAGAAAATAAGTGGGCTACTTGCACAAGACAAGCCACGAGCCACGTGGCTCCCGCCTATTGGTCATTCAAGGTAATTGTTTTTTTGTAATTCCCAGATCTTGCATAATTCCTAGTAATTAGCAAACTTATCAGAAAAATACATATAATATATCAAAATTATCAGAAAAATGTATAGAACAAGATAGAAGAATAATATCAGGCTTTTGATGCACTAATATTAGTGATATCATGTAATTAGTGAAATGCTAGTTTAATGGATAATAAATATCAAAGGATGATATAAAATTATGGGAAAATGTCAGTAGCTCCATAATCCTGTTTATAGTACATATGATGTCAGATATGGTCATGTTGATGCACAAAAGCATATAATTTGATTAATATGGCTAATTATGGATAATAACACTAAAGATAATGCAATTAATGCATACATGCTCAATAAATGGTGAGATTTACAGAAAACCCTCATATCATTAACTGGAACAGAATATATAAATCTAAGATCAGTTATATGCATAGAATTCATGTTAAATGAAGATGACCCTTAATACATGGGTTGTAACCTATTTTTGTATAATATATATAAACCAGGGTTAATATGGGCACAAAAAGGATATGGAACCTAATGTTCAGATAATGAACCATAATCTGGAAAATGACATCATTAAGATAATTCTAAGACAAGAATGCAAGTAATGATGAGAATATCCTAATGAGTTAAGAAAACCCTAAAATGGATACGATTAGGGTTAAGATGAGATGTAAGATGATAAGAACCTGATGATAGTATATGGTCTTGTCTTGATCAGGTGATGACCAGAGATGTAGATGATCCAGAATATAAGTATGAATCTCTGAACTCAGGTACGTGGATATAATTATATGACTAGATTTGCTGGATGCTAAATATATGTACTTGCTTGCTTGTACTTGAAATACATTGTTGGATGTAGATCTATATGTATTGACATTTCCGCCTTGAACAATAAGAACACTAAAGAAAGAAAATGGAATGTAGTTACTGATGGTTCATTAATCTCCCTATTAGAGAGGGAAAGTATTAATGTTGACTAGCACCTCCCTAATGGTACAAGGTACGCGGGGAGATCCCTAATGGTACAAGGTACGCAGGGATAGGGCCCAATATTTATGTTTGTGCTAAGTCCACCATAGTAATACATGTCTATTGAAATATGATTAATAACTTGGGATTTCCTGATTTTCTGCCTTTAAATAATGTTTTCTTTCTCTTTCTTCAATTTCGAATATTTTATATGCCAACATAGTATAGCTTTTAATTCCACGTACCAACTTTTGTTGATGTTTTTGTTTCTCGTATTTTCTAGGTCCAGAGCTAGAATGGGATAAAAGAATAGAATGTGAGCAAGTTGTTCAGGTTACCTATTATGTTAAGATCCTGATTAGCATACATGTTCTTAGACTGTAAAATCTTCATTCAATATGTAATTGTAAATTATTGTGTAATAATTCATGTTGTATAAATATGCATGTTGAATGTTGATATGTTATGGTTGTATGTTCATGTATGCGTATTATGCTTCCGCATCGCTTTCTGATATGATTGGATGATGTTTTCGGATTCTGACATCTCATTCCCAATAGGGTTTGAAGAAATCAAAATCCGGGGACGTCACAGTTGGTATCAGAGCATGAACATTAGCTACACCTGACAATTGCTCACCATGAAACATTAAACCTAAATCTCACCTCTCATTTTAAGCCTTAGAAACTTAGTAAGTTGTTCTATAGGAATAAGGTTTGACCTAGCCTCTAGGTTATAACCTAGATGTTCGAGAACTAGGTTTAGACAAGTGTGAGAAACCCTTTCCATATAGAGCTCATATGTATTGGGTAGCTACACAAGTCTACATCTCGTTCTCACCATTTCACTAGGTTACATGACACTAGGCTATCTACTGTGTGTGGGACACTCGGTTTTGCTGATTTGGTTTTGTTTTCCAATCGGCTCGAGTCTCGAGTGTTTTCTCTGACGTCTTCTTTCTCGGAGAAAAACTATATAATATTTTATTATATATATGTAAATATAAAATTGTGTCCCTCACACTGGAGAGTAGTTAGTGTTATTGCAATCTAAGTGAAAGGGAGTGACATCAGTCTAGAAGAGAGAGTAGTCTAGATTAGATGTCTAGAGCCTTATCAAGATATGTGATACATAGAGCAGATGATAGAATGACAGTTGAAATAAGCACGTGAAATCTTATCGAAGTTTGATCTCTGATGGTATAAGTTTCCTTATATAGGTTTAAGTTGTATATTAGTTGAATCCAATTTTGGAGAATTTAAGCAAAATCTTGATGATGAAAGTACATTCCCTTTTCCTACTTAAGATAAGTTAAGTTAAGATAGAGATGAGTGTGCATGAGCCTCAAGCTCTTATACAAGGAGGATGTCTAGTGGTAGGATGAGATATGTGGTGAACTCTAGAGAGAGTAAGACCCACAAGGAGAAGGTCATAGGACCTAGCCTCCAATATATGAGATATGTGTTTAAAATAAAATCCTACACTAGATTACTCTCGAGTGTTGAGTTGAGTCCTTATGCATGATTCAAATCTATATATGAGAATTGGGTAAAATAAAATGATGGGTAGATGACCCATATGATAAAGTCAATCCTTTGGATGAGTTAGGTCCTAGCTAGAGTGACATATTTTGTGAATCTCATCATTAGTTGCAAGTGAGGTAATATATTAACTCTAGTTACGAGAGTATGAGGCTTTGTGCAAAAGATACTCAAAATACGTGTTCTCTCTTCTTCTTCTCTTTCTTAATATATGATGATAGAAACCTCACTTGAGCTATATAGATGATTTATATATGAGGAGTCACTCGCATAAGCTTCACCTATTCTATATTTTCCCCCTATATCATACATGTAGCACCCAAGATCAAAATCATGATAAGTTTGACTTAGAATATTCTCTCCCCCTTCATATGAAACATGAAAGATATGACGTTGAGATCATGGGATAAACTTAATATATTCTTTTTTTTTCCTTCACATAATACATGCAAGACATAAAAAGTTGAACTCATGAACTTGATATAAAGATATTTTTCGATCATAGGATATATGATCAGAAATATAGTTCGTAACTTTGATCCTTCTCAATGTATGCTTCTAAGTTGAGTATGAATACCACCATAGGGTGAAACCCTAATAGTCAAGCATGTTTTGTAAGCCCTTCTTATGTAGAAAAATTCTAATATCAGGGATGAAGATAAATCTCCTCTAATGCTAAAATCATAGCAGGATACTGATCATAACCCACACTAATGATCTTATGTGTGATAAGTCCAGTAATTCATGATATGAAATCTTGATATCACCTTACATAGATGAGTAGCGTGAAAGATGAAAGTTGAGTAATACCATATAGCATTTATATGTAAGAAGAAACTCAAAATTTTAGGGGTAATAAAAGATGTAAATCCGAAAATACTAGAATGTCTTGATATGACTAAAACATTAAATGGAGACGATTCTTATTTAAGGTGGGGTGAGTACGCCCTACATATAATGAAACTAAAGATGAAAACTTAGGCTACATCCGGAATGATGATGGTTTTAATACCTAGGAGTGGTGACTATATGAATCTGTAATTCTTGATATCACTTTGAGTATATGTTCAATTGAATTTCGAGGACGAAATTCCATATAAGGCGGGGTGAATGTGATGACCCTGGTTTTTTTTTTGGAGTTTCATATATAATACAATATTCGAGGACGTACCTATGACAAAATGTTGAATGACTATTTTGAGGTGTTATGTGGTCAAATTATGGAAGTAAAACCCATTAATATGGATTCAAGGATTAATGGAATTGAACACATGGTTTGTACAATTGGTTATGAGGTTATTTAAAGAATTAAATTAGATGGCCAAATCTCATAATTATGGTTCAAACATGGATATGTGAGGGTTCATGTGATGAGGAACACATAGTTCAAATTCCAACCAAACGGGAGCTTCCTACTAGGTGATATAACTGTTTGAGTTATGCAATATTTTGATTCAATGAATATCATGGGATTATAGTCTAATAACACTTGAACAAAGTCAAAGATGACATGCTACATATGTGTTACGCAACACATTCAGTTGTAAGGCATCTATCACACCCCAATCCTAGCCATCTGCACGTATGCAGTGGTTGATACTTCATCCCTAGATCCGAATCTTATGGGGAGAAGACAGATTCCTATCCACACACACATCCTCCTTACTGGACTTAAGATGAAGAACCCTTCATTTCTAAACCTACCTCCCCGAAACTAAAGGATCTTCCCAACAGCCCTTATCTCGTGGCTAACACAGAGGGAGAGAGAGATCGACCCTTGCATCTATACAATACTACGGGTAGAGGATGATGATATGAAAGTGCAGAAGTTGACAGACCCCCATCACTGCTTGCCCCTCTCCACTAAGTTGTCAGGTGTTGTGGGTGGAAGGTCAAATCTAGAGAGCGAGGAGACAGGTCTTTGATCGCATGCCAGGAGCAGGTGTGTCGACAAACTCCCCAAGCCATGGAGAGATGACGATGGTGCTGGCAATCATCCACGAGTCGCTGCCAGCCTGATCCATGCCAGAGGAGGGCCCTGGCAGTAGCAAGATCAGTGACGAAGATGATGCAAGAGGAGGAGAAGCTGTTGTTTGCTAACGAAGCACAACAGCACCTTGCCGCGGCGGCGCTTGAGACGCAACTACGGCAGCAGCGTGGAGGTCAGGAGCGATGGTAGATGAACAGGACCACGGTGGCACTCCAGAAATAGAGTCACGAGGACTCATGCATCACTAGGCGAGGAGAGGCAAGCGAGCTTGAGAAGCCAGATCTGAGGAGGAGGAAAGACACATCATCGCACGCCGGAGCAGAGTCCCAGGCGGCGACTGGGAAGAGTCCTGTTGCGGACTCGACGCGAGAGAGATGACGGTGGATTAGGTTGCAGCCGCGAACTCACACAGACACAAGAAGACTTTGGGAAGGATTGGTGAGGTGAAACGGCGACCAAATGCATGTCAGAGATCTACTCCATGACGGCGGCGTCATCCAAGGGAACATAGGAGTAGCGGCTGTCCAGGATCTCACGCGGGCGAGGAGAACGGGAGGCGGCGGTTTCGTTCAGGGCGGTTCACGTGAGAAAGAGGGAGGGAGTGGACCGGGTCCAGCTCCCATCAAACCAAGTAAACCGGGTCTAGAACCTTGAACCCGGACCAGACCAGGCGAGTCCAGAAAATAAGTGGGCTACTTGCACAAGACAAGCCATGAGCCACGTGGCTCCCGCCTATTGGTCATTCAAGGTAATTATTTTTTTGTAATTCCCAGATCTTGCATAATTCCTAGTAATTAGCAAACTTATCAGAAAAATACATATAATATATCAAAATTCTCAGAAAAATGTATAGAACAAGATAGAAGAATAATATCAGGATTTTGATGCACTAATATTAGTGATATCATGTAATTAGTGAAATGCTAGTTTAATGGATAATAAATATCAAAGGATGATATAAAATTATGGGAAAATGTCAGTAGCTCCATAATCCTATTTATAGTACATATGATGTCAGATATGGTCATGTTGATGCACAAAAGCATATAATTTGATTAATATGGCTAATTATGGCTAATAACACTAAAGATAATGCAATTAATGCATACATGCTCAATAAATGGTGAGATTTACAGAAAACCCTCATATCATTAACTGGAACAGAATATATAAATCTAAGATCAGTTATATGCATAGAATTCATGTTATATGAAGATGACCCTTAATACATGGGTTGTAACCTATTTTTGTATAATATATATAAACCAGGGTTAATATGGGCACAAAAAGGATATGGAACCTAATGTTCAGATAATGAACCATAATCTGGAAAATGACATCATTAAGATAATTCTAAGACAAGAATGCAAGTAATGATGAGAATATCCTAATGAGTTAAGAAAACCCTAAAATGGATACGATTAGGGTTAAGATGAGATGTAAGATGATAAGAACCTGATGATAGTATATGGTCTTGTCTTGATCAGGTGATGACCAGAGATGTAGATGATCCAGAATATAAGTATGAATCTCTGAACTCAGGTACGTGGATATAATTATATGACTAGATTTACTGGATGCTAAATATATGTACTTGCTTGTACTTGAAATACATTGTTGGATGTAGATCTATATGTATTGACATTTCCGCCTTGAACAATAAGAACACTAAAGAAAGAAAATGGAATGTAGTTACTGATAGTTCATTAATCTCCCTATTAGAGAGGGAAAGTATTAATGTTGACTAGCACCTCCCTAATGGTACAAGGTACGCGGGGAGATCCCTAATGGTACAAGGTACGCAGGGATAGGGCCCAATATTTATGTTTGTGCTAAGTCCACCATAGTAATACATGTCCATTGAAATATGATTAATAACTTGGGATTTCCTGATTTTCTACCTTTAAATAATGTTTTCTTTCTCTTTCTTCAATTTCGAATATTTTATATGCCAGCATAGTATAGCTTTTAATTCCACGTACCAACTTTTGTTGATGTTTTTGTTTCTCGTATTTTCTAGGTCCAGAGCTAGAATGGGATAAAAGAATAGAATGTGAGCAAGTTGTTCAGGTTACCTATTGTGTTAAGATCCTGATTAGCATACATGTTCTTAGACTGTAAAATCTTCATTCAATATGTAATTGTAAATTATTGTGTAATAATTCATGTTGTATAAATATGCATGTTGAATGTTGATATGTTATGGTTGTATGTTCATGTATGCGTATTATGCTTCCGCATCGCTTTCTGATATGATTGGATGATGTTTTTGGATTCTGACATCTCATTCCCAATAGGGTTTGAAGAAATCAAAATCCGGGGACGTCACACCTAAGCCCAATTAACTAATAATAAACATATAAACTGAGATGACCCGTCGCGGAAAACGAGATTAACTAATGCGGAAGCGAATTATTAGCAGCGGAATTATGAAAATTTCTGAAAATTAAAACTTTTTGGAAAGAGATCTTTAAACCATAACTCCTTTATAAGAAAACAAGGTAAACTGTTTACATCATAGATTGATATCACATCTCTGTGATTACATACATCCATTGCCTTATTATCTGAAGACGGCAAGATACAAAATCTTGAGGCACTAAGCCAAAAACCTCAGACCTACTGACTCCTAGGACTAGAGAGTACAGAGAGGACATAAGACATACTATCTATAAGACTTGGCACTCAATATCTCCACCTGAGATTCACTGCTGCCCCTGGTGTTGCTACTGCTGATACTGCCCACCCTCGGATTGGTTCCTCCGTCCTCGACGTCCACCTAAAAAGTCGAATCCCACGGGGGTGAGACAATTTTAAATAATTGTCCCAGCGAGAGTTATAACTCTTCGCCAGAAGCTTTGTTATAGCAATAAAGGATTAACATAAGCGATATAATCTTTAAGGCATTCAACAATAGATTTGGTATTAAGTAAGACAACGTTTACCTAAGCAATTATTTCAATAAAGAATATGAAGAACATGTATACTAGTTACTTGACTAGAACATTTATAAACAATGTAACATCAATCATTGTTTCTCGTAGTTCAACCTAAGCAGTTATGCTACACGGGTGATTATGATTTTCAATCATTATTATGCCCTACAGAGATGAGGTATGCCGCTCATACTCCAACCGATCACTACTAAGTCACATCGGTATCATACATAGGTCATCAAAAGAGCCGGATTCTTATGACCTCATCTTCCTCAGTCAGTGTGAGGATCAACATGCATGACATCTCGTGTCTCTGCTACAATAGCTTACCAGGGTATTCTGGCACTTCGCTATTAGAGTTACAATGGCATTCTGTACTCTCTTCGTCATCGAAAGATCTCTTCTTTATCTCTCATCGATGCGGCATTAAAGATTCCCTCGGGAGATTAGTGATACATCATCCCGAAATAAACATATAGTGAAGGGTTGATAGATTTAAGATACATCTACATCAATTCCTACACTAGGATGTAAGGATATTTGCGTCCATAATCCCCCACATACTCAAAAGTATGTGATCCAAGAGTTCCCTTAGGAAAACCTGTTTCACCATCATTTGGCTTCTGACAATGATGGATCTATGATCAGGGCTCTACATGATATGATTATACTTGATTATTTAGGTACATTTTAGCATTCTTTTAGCATCAAGAATTTTCTCAATCATTAATCATTAAAACACTACTATAAAAGAAGAATACTAAATGTATCAAGTTTAACTCATATCAGTTATCATATGGATATTAATTCTTAACCATCTCATCATATGATTCAAGAACATGGTTATTCAAACCCTCATATTATCATAACATTTTCTACCAAGTGACATATAAGCATCAAGTCATCTAACAACATGACCTTGATTGAAGTAATGTATATACTTTTCACATATCATTACTCTAAAAGCTTATAATTGTTTTCAAGGAATATGACATCATAACTCTTACCTGGCTATGATCACCTCATAATATCAACATGTATGACTTATACAGTTAAGGACATGCATATATAACAATGTCAACACAATACCAAAACTTTTCAATTTCTTTATAGGACACCACGACCGTGCCACCTTGCACGGTCATGCAAAGTAAGGCTACCACGGTCGTGCTCCCTTGCATGGTCGTGCAAGTTAAGGCTACCACGGTCGTGCTCCCTTACACGGTCGTGCTACAGAAGATCACTACATGATTCATATTTATATATATGTATCCTAATCTTTCATCCTTTCAACTTGATTAGGTCACATCAACCCTTCAATCAAGTACATACTACTATGGTTAACATAGTGTATCAAGTTATTAATCCTATAAACAATTAAGAATTCTCCCTTTAATTGGTACTAGTCACTTATGTACTATTAGGGTTTCAAACTTTGTGCCTTCATTGTTTGTCATTACTAATCATCATTGGATCAATATAACATTCATCATATTAATTCCCAAAGATTCAATCACATTGGATTTCCACTTCATAAGGTATCCAATTGAATTAGGGTTTCCAATGTTGATTACTTCAATCATTGAATTCATGGAACCAATCATCAATTGGACCTATACTCATACCTCAATTGAGTTTAATAGGTCAACCTTCAACTGATTTGACCCTCAATTGACCATCAATTAGGGTTTAAATCAATTGAATTAGGGTTTGGAATCAATAACCCTTCAACATATTTCAATGTGGGTCTAATTGATTTGAACCCATTGAACCATCATTCAATTGGGACATGACCTGACCCCAAACGGTCTTGGGATCGTTTGGATGACCTCCAAACGGTCTTGAGACCGTTTTCCCATTATATCATCAAAATCCAAGTCAACCAATTAAGGTTTGGATCATTAGATTGATCACCAAAACAACAATTGATTACACTCCAACTTAGTATCATTGGATCATCAATTGCTTAACCATACTCACCCCTAGACCTCCAAACGGTCTTGGGTGACCTCCAAACGGTATTGAGACCATTTGGATGAGTTCCAAACGGTCTTGAGACCGTTTGTCTCACCCAACCCTTGGATTCTAGTGAAAAATCATTAGGGTTTGAGCTATTGAGTTGATCATCAAATCAGTAATTGATTGCTTTGTAATTGTGTACCTTTGGACCTTCAATTGGTCAACTATACTTAACCCCAGACCTCCAAACGGTCTTGGGTGATCCCCAAACGGTCTTGATACCGTTTGGGTCAATCAACCCAAAACAATCAACTCATCACTTGCAAAATCAGCACTTAGCCGATTAGGGTTCATACCACATCTTTGGATCTTCAAACACATATCCATACTTGACCCTAGACCTTCAAACGGTATTGGGTGACCCCCAAACGGTCTTGAGACCGTTTGGGTGATCCCCAAACGGTTTTGAAACTGCTTGGGTAAGAAAACCCAAAAAGTCAAATCAATCAAGTTGAAAGTCAGCACTTAGTCCAATTAGGGTTTATCTAATTGATTAGCCTTCAACTCATGATTCCTTTGGAATTAACCTATAAAATTTGGTGAGTTATTAACCAACATAATTATGAACAGGAATATCAAACGGTAAACCCTTGTTCAATGCCCTCAAACGGTTTTGAAACCGTTTGCCCAAAAAGTTCAAGTTAATCAGGTTGGAAAATCAACACTTAATCCATTTAGGTTTATCTAATTGATTAGCTTTCAACTCATGATTACTTGGGATTTAACCTATCAAATTTGGTGAGTCATTAACAAACATCATTAGGAACAATAATCCCAAACGGACAACCCTTGGTCAACACACTCAAACGGTTTGGAAACCATTTTCCCAAAAAGGTCAAGTTAATCAGGTTGAAAATCAGCACTTAATCCAATTAGATTTACCTAATTGATTTGCCTTCAACTCACGATTCCTTTGGAGTTAATCCCTAAAATTTGGAGGGTTATCAACCAACATAATTATGAATAGGAATCCCAAACGGTCAACCCTTGGTCAACTCAACCAAATGGTCTTGGAGACCGTTTTCTCCAACTTACCTTGGGAAACCATTTGCCCTTCAAACGGTTTAGCAAACCGTTTGCCCCAAACGGTTTAGCAAACCGTTTGCCCCAAACGGTTTAGCAAACCGTTTGCCCCAAACGGTTTTGCAAACCGTTTGCCCCAAACGGTTTTGCAAACCGTTTGGCCAAAGGGAGGGGGGCAAGACCATTTGATAAAGTAGCATTGGTAATCATGACCATCTTCTTCTACATCCAGATCAAGGTATGTTCTTCATGGTTTTAGTTGCAAGAAAGCAAGGAAGGATGGGAGAAAGAAGAACAAGCTACTTTTGCAAGAAAGAAAGATGCATAATAAAGTTTAAGGGTTTAGAGTTATAAAACCCACCTTAGAACCAGATCTAGAGCTCCAAGATTCGAAGATTTAATGGTGGTTTGAGATCCACAGGTCGTCCAAGGTTCCTTCTTCAAGAATTGGTTGGAAAGGATGGCTAGAAAGAAGAACTAAGTAAGAAAAACTAGCAAACCAACCTTGCAACATGATTTCCTCCATGAATTCGAGCAAGATGATGATCAAAGCTTACCTAGAACTGCTTGGCCGTTCTCCTCTTCTCCAGAGCTCTGTCCTAAGTCAGTCTAAGCAAGGGGATAAGAAGGGAAGTGAAGGAAACGATCCTTGCTAAGTGAGAAAAGGTGTATATATACTTTGGGTGAAATTCCAACATAAGGACAACTTGTTTCTCCATTTCTCATATAGGTCCTTCCCTTCTACTAAGCCACGTTTATCCCTTCCATACTTAATCAAAACTCATCTTAAACCCAAGGTCTAAAGGTGAAGAAATCCAACTTCTTACTAAGTTGCACATATAGAAGGGTTATTAGGCTTATAACTTGATTATTTAATTTATAAGGGTTATCATTCTTATTTGATTATTCAATTGAAGTGCCCTCTTCATAATTCTTACTCTAAATGATGCCAAGAGTCATAAAAGGTACTCTAGAAGGTGTATTTTACAAGTTGCACCCCATATTTTGGGTAAATTGCACTTTACACTAAAACTAGGGTTTTAAGTACAAGGATTGCTCCACAAGTTGCATCTTGGTGCCCAAACTTGGAGAATCCATCATACTTCATCATATTCATTCTTATGATGTCTCAACACCAAAGGAACATCTTAACATATGATATTTTCAAGTTAACCCCTTTTAATTGGGTAATTTGCACATAGGTCCCTGTATTACAAAACAATATTACAACATTGTTCAAAAGGGACAAAAATAGAATTATATGTTCCTCAGAAGCTTTAATTACATACCAAAAGATAATCACAAGTATCTAATTACATAATTAAGTAAAACACCTAAGGCTAGTTCATAACCCAGGTCAAGGATGTTACATAAACCACTTATGATAATAGAATACGAGGGAAGTAGCTAATGATAGAACTAAAGAACATCTCAAGGTGCTCTCCAAGGAGTGCAATTTGATGGCATTTGCCATTTTAGAGACTTTCATTGAGCACACCAAAGTTCAGGAATACAATAATTGGTATGGTTTGATTGGGAACTAATCAATGGGATGGAATGGATGAAGTTTAGATTTTTCTTGTCATCCTTCCTATCACTAGAAGTGGTGGGTTCGTTGAAACAACAATTATCTACTAAGTTCGACCTTGGTAGGTGCATGGTCGGGGTCTCAGTGATATATGCTTCATGCAACAGATATGAGAGGATAATCATGTAGGAGGATCTCAAGATCCTTAGTACTCATATAGGAGACCTAATCTGGATTTTAACTGGGGATTTTAACTATTACATGTTGAGGGAGAGAGGTTAGTTGGGGTGGGATGAGAACATGTTGAAAGGGACAAGAGATACTTTAATGACTGATATCATCTATTTATATAGATTAGATACCCTTCTAAAGAGGTAGGTTCAGGTGGGTGGATAGTTAGGAGGGAAGTCCAACATAATGGAGCTAGTTGTATGGAGGCTCCACCTCAAAGGATTGGCTTCAGGCTTAGAAAAATCTCAGAAAGACATCTTATTAGGACATGTGCATCAGATCGCTGTCCCATACTATATCACTTTACCTCATGTAGGGAAGGTGGTAAACCATCAAGTTTCAATTTCACAAGATGTGGCTTAGGCATAAAGGCATACTAGATTTAGTTAAAGAGTATTGGACTCTAGACATATGGGAGACCCATCCTATAGGATTTTTGAAATGACAAAGAAAAACTTTTATAAAGCACTTAAAATATGGAACAGAGAGTTTGTTAGATATATCTTTTAAAAGGTTAGGAAGAGCAAAGATAATATTAGACACCTCCATTCTAGGATGAAAGCCTCATCTTCCAAGGCAAACCTAGAGGCCTTGCACTAGGCACACTAAAACTTGACAAATTACACGTGGTAGGCATGCTACTATATAGATAGATCATAGATTAGATGGCTTGCAAAAGGGGGTAAAATACAATATTCTTTCATGAACGTGTTAAAGCATGGAGAAGGAGGATTAAAGTAGAAAAATATTAGTAAAGACAATAAGGCTTGGGAGGTAAGAGATGATGAGGTCACGCAAGAAACGATAAGCTATATTAGAGTCTTTACCTTAAAGGAACACCAGAAAAAAAAGCCATGCACTAGGATTCTTGATACTTTGATCCAAGAGAGTGATAACACCAGTTTTCTAAGACCTATATCAGAAGATCAGATAAAATCCACCATCATGAATATAGATGTAGATGGTGATCTGGGACTAGATGGCCTTACTTCATCCTTCTACCAATTTGCGTGGGATGTAGGAAAGAGGACCCAGTTGAGCCAATCGGCCACAGTCTCAAAGGGCATGAAGTCCATAGGCATCTAAAATGTGTCAAATTCATCTTAGTTACCATGAATGAAAACCCAGAGAGTGTTAGGGACTTCAGAGCAACAAGTATAGGTAATGTCTCCCTTAGGGTTGTATCAAGATTGATCCTGTCTAGACTATCTATGCTCGCACCTAGGCTAGTCTTCACTGAACAAGTGGTGTTTATTAAACAAAGAAACATTAGTGACAATATCATATTCTCTCTTGAGATCATCATTACTTTAATGTTTGAGGTGTAGAGAATGTCATGCAAATTAGATATGCCTAAAGAGTCTGATAGACTCAAATGGGGATTCATAGAGAATGTCATGCGAGCCCTGGGATATAAACTTGTGGTGATTGAAGCCATCATGATCATCGTTTGTGGGTCTTGGTTCACATCTCCCTGAATGGAAGAATAGACAAATTCTTTCAATCCTCTAGATGTGTAACATAGGGAAACACCCTATCACCACGCTTCTTCATCCTATTACAAGGTGCTAGGGAGGCATATCAGAGAGGAAGCAAATGGTGTGAGAATTTCTAGGTTTAGGACCTACAGAGGTGAGGTGGAATCGTCCCATCCTGTCTCATGTTTATGGATGACCTTATATTTTTCCTTAACCTAGTTGGGACTCCAATTAGAGATTGGATGAAGTCCCAAAGGACTATGATTCTTTGCTAGATAGAAAGTTTACAAATAGAATTCTCTAGTGGTGATAGGTAAGATTTAAGACCATAGGAGGGGATATTTGTTACCTAGAGTTATGATGATTATTATTACCATATTCTTAACCCATGAGTCCCTTTGATTAAAGGCAAGGCCGTGATTAGACACTACTATGGCCTACCAAGCAAGATCACAAAAAAAATTACCTAATGGGTTGGTAATATAGTTTCTTTTTTGGGTTATGCTTACATTTGTTGTCTATACTATTAGCCATACCCACCCAAAAATTGAATGCCTATGCGGTCCACAAAGATACCTATAGAGATATAAAAATTGGTTTCCTATGGGAGTCCAAAGAGGGTGCCAGGTGAAGTGATGGTATTAGATGGGACCTTGTGACTTCTCCAATCTTATAGGAAGGTTTGGGGATCCAAAGGTACTAGCATTTACCAAGAGAATCTTGTCATAGATGGATGGAATATCTTACATGATTCTTCTCTCTAGGGGAAAATGTATCAAAAATACAAAAATAATAGATGGGACCTAGGCCTGACCCACCCTTAGAATATCAAAGGTAGGATCTCACAATTATATTATAGGAGAATCTGGGAGGTCTTTCCGTTGATTATGAGGAGCATTAGGTGGTACGTAGTATTAAGAACAATTCCTTTTTGGGGTTATGTATGGGGTAATGACATAATAAAACATTAGAGGAAGGATGAAGAGGATCTTGACCAAAACCTCAAAGCGAGGGATCTTTTTGAAGATAACAAAGGCTAGAATATATCAATCCTTCAATGTTTTTATTGATGATAATGGAGTTAGGGTGTGTGTGAAATGTTTTAAAACCATCACACTTAGGTAGGACTGGCCAATTTGGATGCCAAATGAAGATGTCCTTTTCATGCTCATGTGTTTATTAGAAATCCTTGGCGGGGGCCCGATCCACCCCATACCCTACTAATGTTGTCAATATACTTTCTAGATGGTTATGGAACCTTGTGATTTCCCTCAACATATTCACTTTTTCTTGGAAATTTATTCATTCCTCCATCCCTAATGATGATGAGATTATGTCTTGCCGTGTTCATTTAGTTTCCAAGTGTGAATGGTGCAACCAGGGGCAAGATGAAGCTTTGGCTCATCTTTCCTTAACATTACAAAACACCTTTGGTCTAGGGGAAAAGTTCTTGAAGTTCACTCCTTCAATACAAAGAGACCTACAAGTTTAGTTCTACGCCATTGTTGGTCTGTTTGAAACCTATGGGTTTAGTGCTACGCCACTGTTGGTCCGTTCCTGATGCAAAGTCCTGGCTTGGATTCTTTATGGGGGTCCTTCCTTTGACTATTCTATGGTGTATTTGGGTTGATAGATGTAAGAGTAGATTGGTCGGGAGAAATATGGATGGTAGAAAGATCTAGCATCGGGTGTGTCTAATGAGAAAAACCATTTGTGTTAATATCCCCAATATTTCTGGGATCGATAGAGGAACAACTGAGTTTTGGAGGGAGATGGGATTTTCCCTGCACCGTAGCGTTAAAGAATAGTTCTCACATTGATTTGTTAGCAGACCCCATTGAAGGGTTGGCATAAGCTCAAGATTGCATATGTAGGTGGGATAAATATATGGCTTTTGGAGGTATCCTTAGGAGCCTCACGAGTGAGATGTTGTGAGTTTTTGGCTCCTAGGGCTGGAGAGTCCTGCCTTCATTTCCTCTTTGAGGCCATTGATGTTGGGATTAGCATTTGCAGGCATCGTCTCATAGTCAACCTTGTTTTGGAAAGGATTGAATTTTCAACATGCTGAAGCACTCTCACACATGTATGATGCACACAGAAACCACCTAGCCAAACCACCCCACCACTACCCATTTCCCACCTACCCACTTGTTTATTATTCCCACTTCCTGCCACACATGTCCCACCTATCCTGCCACCTACCCTACTATAATTTTCTTTTTTTTGTCTCTTCTTTTGAGAGAGAAATATAAAAGTGGAGGAAGTGAAGGAGAAAGGATAGAAGATGAGATAAGTAATGAGAAGAGGGGGAGTGAAGGGAAGTAATGAGGGAAGAGGAGGGAAGCAATGAGAGGAGGGGGAGATGAGGGAAGTAATGAGAGGAAAGGGAGAGAAGTAAAGAAAAGAGGAATAATAGAGGAGGGAATAGGAGGTAAGTAATGAAAAGATGAGGGAAGTATGAGGAAAGAGGTGGAAAGTAATGAAAAAGAGGGAAGTATGAGGAAATAGGAGGGAAGTAATGAGTAAGCTTATTTCACTATTTTCTAGGTGCATATACATCATTTTTGGGCACTTTTAGCTGTTTGTAGACACATGTCCAAAGTAATAGATGCTTATTCAACAAGTATATGCGCATATCAAGAATATGTTCACTATTTTTTGGGTATGCATTAACCCTTTTTGGGCCTTTATAGCCATTTTTGGGCGCATTTCCAAAGTAATATGTACTTATTCATTAAGGGTAGATGTACATATTCATCAAAAGTAGGTTCAACATTTTCTGGGCACATGTTCACTATTTTTGGGTGCTTTTAGCCATATGTGTGCTCATGTTCAAAGTAATAGGCTCTTTTATTGGTGAAGAAAATAATATGCTCTTATTCATCAAGAATAGGTGCATATATTCATCAATGATAGGTTCATCATTTTCTTTGCGTGTATTCATCATTTTTGGGTACTTTTATCCATATATGGACAATTTCTAAAGTAATAGGTTCTATTTCATCAAGAATAGATGCACATATTCATCAAGAATAAGTTCACTATATTTTGGGTGCTCATTCACCATTTTAAGTGCATTTACCCATTTGTGTGCGTCCACAGTAAATAGACGCTTATTAATCAAGAATAGACACACAAATTCATCAAAAATATGTTTACTATTTTCTAGGTACATATTCATCATTTTTGGACACTTTTACTCATTTGTAAGCGCCTATCCAAAGTAATATGCGTTTGCTCATCAATAATTGGTGTGCATATTCATCAAGAATATGTTCACCATTTACTACACACATCCACCATTGTTAGCGCTTTTAGCCATTTGTAGGCCATATCTAAGAAATATATGCTTATTAATCAACAATAGGCACACCTAGCTATGTATGTGTGATTGCACATATTTATATTAATTTATGCCAAAAAATATGCCTACTTTATGCGTATATGCGTCTACTTTATGTGTATTTGTGCACATTAATGTTAAATTTATGACCACCTTTGACCAGTTTGTGCCCAATTTTAGTCTTTCAACGCGTGCTTTCTATCACTTTATGAGCAAGATTTGTTTTGATACTTTGCACCCATGTTTGATCAATTTGCGCCTATTAAAGGTCTTCTGACTCCCACTTTTGCCATTTCAGGTCCTCATATTTTTTTGGGCAACGTTATGTCCATTTTGGCCAATTTGAGCCTACTCTTGGTCTTTCAACATCTACTTTTGATCATTTTGCGACCATTCTTTATTTTTTCATTGCTTCCCCCCTCAATTTCCTCCTTTTGTCAATACTTTCCTCCTTGCTTATCTTCTCTCTTCACATTACTTCTCTCCTCTTTCTCCATCACTCCCTCCTCACTTACTACAATTTTTTCCATTACTTCCTTTCTCACTTACCTTCCTCTCCGCATTACTTCCCCCTTTCATCTACTTCCCTCCTCTACTATCATCACTTGTCTCCTCTTTCATTTTACTTCCCTACTATTTTGTTTCCCTTATCCCCCCTATACTTCTATCCCTTTTTATTTTATTTTACTTTCCTCCACCTCCCTCTTTACTTCTCAATTTTTTTATTTTTTTCTCTCTCCTAAAAAAGGGATCTACTCACTCTCTCTTCTTCCTCTCCAATTCAATCTCTCTCCAGCCATCACTCAAAAAAGCATCCAAATTCATCCTAATATGCTATTGCCACATCACACTTACAAACCTCTGAACATCACCATCCAAAAAGATAACGCTTCTCAAATCTCTGAATACCACCCTTCCCAAGCGTGTAACAGTCATCCTGATGATTTTTGCGTGTGACGAATTCATTTTCGTTTTGAAAAGTGATGATCGAACGTGATTTGATCTCTTTGAAGGGAGTTTTTTGTCTCCTTGGCTTGCTACATGTTGGCATGCAAAGAATTGGAGTACCAACTTTTTGTATAGGGAGATCAACAAGCTAGGTTAAGCTAGCAAAATATGGAGCCAATTTAGATGATAGATATGTTTTAAGAGATCTTCGGATGATACCTCCCCCCATCAGGAGGCTATATAAGTTAACATCCTAGAATATCACTTATTTGAGGCATGAGATAATAATGACACATACACATAATGCGCTAACTTTCACTCATCTTAACTCTTGTTTAGGTCGAAGGCGATATGCCTTTATATATTTTCTATACTAGCCTACTGCAACATGAAATGAATAGAATTTCCTCACAATAAAAAAAGTCCTCTAGGTAGTTGACCCTTTATGCTAGCTATTATTGGCACTTTTCAGCATTTGGCTTATGCTTTCAACTATACCCGCTCTGTGCATCGTGCGGGAGTACGCCAGTATTATATGAAATTTCGTTGTAAATAAATAGCTGCCACAGTCGCGCTGCCGCTTCTTGAGTACGCCTTCGACGGTTCGCTCGCACCTCGCAGCCTCCAAACCCAACCTGCCAAGTAACGCGGCTAACGCCAGCCACCTCTAGTCCGAATCCTAACCTGTACAGATCCGCAAGCTAAGCGCGTGCGTTCCCCCAACTCCTTGTTCCTCAAACTACGGAACCGGGAGCTGTGAATTTTCGGCATTTTCTTCCGGGGCATGCCCGGAACTGGAAAGTCTCCTTTCTCCCCCGCACAGGTATAGATCTCGGAAGTCTACTGAGCTTTTGAATCTTATGGATGCCTCTTATCTGGAAATCGTGTTTTGGTAGCGATCCCATTTGTTTTGCGGAAGGGAAAGAGAAAGGACTGCTTCTAATTATATTATTATTACACAAGATGTTATTCTGCTAACTGAGTGGATGAACTACAACCAGCTATTGGTCTACGCTGATGCCTACTTATCATTGCCTTGCCGGTCCGAGAGCTCAGAGTGCTCATATTTTGCAACCTTTTGTTCTTATCAGCTTCTGACCACCTTGTTTTATTGGAGGACTTTGGGAATGGATAGATATGATCCAATGTTGTTTTCTTGCCTGACTCAGTTAATAGGAGTACCCCGTAGTTTTAAAAGCAGTACGCGTTGTGTGGCAGAGAGAGATGTCATCGAATAGAGTAAAGCGGTATATAGGAGTAGAGCATATCCCATTTCGGATTTTTATTTTAAATTCAATTAGTATATCTATATAAATATACATTAATCATACAATTACATATTTAATTTGTACAATTACACATGTAGAGCCTTAACTTGAGATTGATTTGAATATAAAGTTTCAATGAGAAGTACAACACCATTTAGAATGCATTGTAGAATAATTTAAGCATAAAATCCAATGCAGCACCCATGGAATGGTTTAACACAAGCACATAACAATAAAGACTAACATAACATACAAAAAGATGTCCGCATGTCCAAATGTCCAAAACAACAAACACGAAAGAAGCATGCACCTCATGCCAAAACCATAGAACAAAACATTACATCAAGAGTATGTATCGATAAAAATCAAATCTATATGTCTTCATCTTCAACAAAAAAAGGCACAATACCATCATCCACATCATATGTGGACACTTCATCCGAAAGTTGATCTTCCTCAAATGGATGGAGTGATGTAGAAGCATGCGTACCACATGTTTGTGCACATGTAGCAATAGGTCATAGAACATCATCAACTCCCACTGCCTCGCTATATCTCTCAAAGAAAATCCTTCACCAGGGTAGACCTCATGATTCTCAGTTGTGTCTATAATATCATCATTTACTATCCACTCCATGACATAAAGTCCTATCACTAGTCACAAGGGGATCTTTGTCCTTCCTTTTTTGTTGCTCACGCAGTTTAGCTTTATAGTTAACATAGACTAGGTCATTCATCTTCTTAACCTCAAGTCTATTCCTCTCCTTACTGTGGACCTGACATTTGAAAATATGCAGGGATAGTGGATGAGATTGAAATGTTCACGGAATATTAACTTCATCAATTAACCTAACATAGAGAATCAATGATATCGTACCCCTTTAAAGGTACTCCCGTTCCTCTCACGTTCAGATGCAAAATAGGTTAAGCTAAGGAACTTGATGGCCATTTCTTGCATACGGGGTGCTTCTCCATGCACACACCACCAATCAACTATATAATGTAATACTAGATACATATAATCATATCTCAACAGTCACAATATAGCTTAAGTAATGTATTCCTGGTCTATAGTCATCGTCATTCACCACATACTACCTCAATGCTAATGGCTTTCCAAATTTGCCACACTTCATCATGTAGGATGTGACCTCCTTCTTAGTGATCTGATCTTAGATTTTAATATCAAGAAAGAACACAGCCATAAACTTAATCAACCCATCCATCAACTCATGTTTTTTTTTTTTTTGATTTTTCAGCTTGGTCCTTGTAGAAATAGTAAGGATTCAGATGTTACATAGCCAAGTGAAGGGGACTATCGAATTCCTTTCTTGGTTTTAGAAGTGATGACATTGATAAATGGCCTATAAGAGACCTCACCTCCCTTAAAATTGCCATTATCTCCCTTTTTTGCTGCTTGTAATCCACCACACACAAACCTCATAGAAGGCTTCCTCTTGCCATCAACAATCCTCAACAAATAGATCAAGGGAGTAAAATCTTTCACGACTAAGGAGATTTAGATCCAGAACAATGGAGATAAAACAGTGGTTGTGGATTTATCCCCTACTTTGGTCTCACACCATTTGAACTGCCCCCATTCATCAGAAGTGAACGTAAGTCTCAACCTATTCTTTGTCAAGCAAACTCTATAATGTCTGAAAAGAAGTGGCAAATCTAGTGACCCCATGCCTTGTAATCTCCCCCTTTCAGGAATTTACGCATCAAACTTAGGTTTTTATCATGCAAAAATTGATGACTCTAATGAGGTATTTGGCCTTCTTGATTACATTTTTTATTCTCAGGTCTTTGCCAACCTCCTCAAAAATCAGATCAACGACATGAGCAACACATGAGGTCCAAAAGATGTGAAAATATTTATCATTTAACAACCTCCCAGCCAGAACATTTGCAACAAAATCGCCGTTGACAATTTGGATAACATTTTGAGGCCTTACCTCCTCAATGCAACCATCAACAAAGCCCATGGTGTAATCACCTATATGAGTCTTTGATGAGACGTCAATTGCCCCGAGAAAGTAACCCGCTCACAGTTCATTTGCAAATTAATCAAATTCCCGTCGTCTATCACTCCAAGCATATCATCGTTGTACACCCATATCTTTTCCACATCTCTCCATGTGGTTCAAATCCTATTTTTGTGATCTCGACCTCTTTTTTCAATATAGGCCCACTTACCTCATAGTGAGACAGGGGCTTATAGTTCTTACCAAAGTTTTCATACCTGACTCGGAGGTCAACCCGACAATGCTTCCGGGTCACGGGTCTCCGGTTCAACCATCGGGTTGACCCGGTGGACCCGGTGATGTCATCATGACACACATATACATAATGTTACTATAGAGACATGCATATACATCTATGTGTGTAATATGTATATGTCCATATATACAATTATATAAGTGGGTGTATATATATGTATATTATCTACTATATGCAACCATAAGATGATGATTTGTGAAACATCAAACGTACAAAACAAAACATCTATACATAAAGAAGTAAATGAATGGTTTTGCAATGCTTGAAACAAGTTATATGTTACTTAAAGTGAATATATCAATGTATTCAATAGTTGGAATTGCATGAAAGACATTAAAATGAGTGAAATGGTCATTTACTAAAGGAAAAACAAAATCAACAAAACCTAGCTGGGTCAAAGACCCGAGGGTCGGGTCATCGGGTCGGCGGTTGAACTGGCCGGGTCACTGGGTCAACTCTGTGTCTTAGCCAAAAATGGGTTTCTGTCCCACACGAACCTGGAAACCTGTCGGGTGGTGATTCAACCGGCCAGGTCGGATGGGGTTTCAAAACTGTGGTTCTTACCATGCTACCCAATAGCCTGACACATCTGTTAGAAATATAGTATTAGATATAGCATTGAAAGGCACTAAGAAGCTATAAAGTCACCTAACAACAAACTGATTCACCCTCTTGTTGGTTGTCTTTGGCCTCCTTTATTCCCACCCGCCGCATAGACGAGTCCTTGCTAGGGGTGCCACGAGCCTCATCTCTTTAATCCATCTTTGCCATGCCCATTATACCATCAACTCCTTGTCGAACACTTGTTGTGGCTTTTGACTTCTCTCCTTCCGTGTCTCCATGTTTTGCCCAAGGTTTTAGAAAGCGCGAAGCGCGAAGCGTGCGGATTGCCCTCCTTGAAGCGGAAAGCGGGAAGCGGGTTTTGAAGCGGATAAAAGCGGGCGCTTTTTGAAAAAGCGGATCACATTGTTTCATATTGATTTGTAAATTTTTGTGATCATCCTACTAGCAACAAACAGATTTATTACTCAAAAATCAAGTATTTTGAATAATATTTCACCACTACAAATGACTTTCATAGATCAAAATGGTTCTGAATAACAAAAGTAAATGTTTACAAGCTAAAAAGCAAAGAAACTTCAAAGAAAATCATAGTCCTCGCTCGTAGAGCGAGTGAAAACAAACTCATCATCTAAAGATGCCTCAATGTCATTAAGATCATTGTCAGCATCCATGTAGTTGTCATCATCATCATCAGATTCAACATCACCATACTCCTTGTTTGTTTTTTTCTTTGCATCCACTTTTGAAGTAGTCAACCTTGTGCTTTTCCTAGTCTCTGCCACTTCTTCTGCCCCACTAGCTTTTGCAACTTCTCCCCAAGTAAGTCCAGCACCTGGATAGATTTCTTCTTCATCTGGGTCTAGCTGTACCATCCAATCTTTAGCCTTGTCTCTATCTTGAGACTCTATTGGATCATGATCTTTTTCGTCTTTCTCCTTCCGCTCCTTGAGTTTGGCATTAAATTGAATGAATACCAATGCTTCAAGCCTCTTCACATCCAACCTATTTCTCCGTTTTGTATGAATCTAAGCAAGAAATAGATTATTAACATAAATAATTAATCATACATAGTCATTTTATAATAGTAATTAGTAAATTACTAAGGGTTGCTTATATTACCATCTCAAAGGTGCTCCAATTCCTCTCACATCCTGACGACGAGCAAGTTAAATTCAACACTCGGATGGCCATTTTTTGCAAGTAAGGCGTATCACAACCAAAATTAATCCACCATTGAACTGTAGGGTAGGTGTAAATTAAAATTAGTAAGGCAGGATCTATTTAACAAAAAAGAGTTAAGACCCTTCTATAGCCCATACCTGGATTTATGTTGATGTCATTTCGTTGTCGAATAGCAGCTGCTCTTCCAAAAGAACCTGACCCATCCCGATAGGCTGGTAACTCCTTCCTCATGATGATGCCATCTTGGATATCTGGCTCAGGGTAGAATGTCTCAATGCACTCTATGAGACCATCCATAATCGAACCAGTACTATTGATGTCAGGGTCTCTCCAATACAAAAATGGGTTCAAATAATAACCTATATGATTTGAGTGTTAGTAACTTAGTATAATACTATAATATGAATATCGAATTTCAGAAAACTAATTGCACAAAAGAGTGGTGGTGTTCAACTACCTGCAGCATGTAAGGGTCGATTCAGCTTTTTGTCCCATTTTTCTTCCACTATCTGAAACACCTGCTTGCGAAGCGGCTCATCATTAGCTAACTTTGTATCTAGTTCATCGAGTGTGGCAACCATAGCTTGTTGTATGTAGCCCATAGCAGGTGTTTTATCCCCATCAACCAGTCGTAGAACATTGACAAGCGGTTTGAAAATTTTAAGCACTAACTGAACTCCTCTCCAAAATTGGGACCCACCAACAGTAGCTGCAGCCTTAATGCCCTCAGGACTCTTCGAGAATTTGCATTTGAGCCATTCTTCAGAAACGAACATCCTTCTTAAATTGGACATGTTTTTTAAGAGACTTTCTAAACTCAAAAATGCTGTAGCAAATCTAGTAACACCCGGCCTAACTAGATCACGTCCCAAGAAGCTTCTCATGATATCGAGAGTTAGGTGATGGCTGTAGATAAAAATAGTGAGTGTTTTTGCCTTTTTAATGACATTTTGTACCCGGTGCAACTTTCCGATCGCCTCTAACATCAAGTCAATGCTGTGTGCGGCACATGGGGTCCAAAAGATCATTGGTCGCTTCTCCTTCAGCTGGCGACCCGCGGCAAGATTAGCTGCAGCATTGTCACTAACCACCTGGACAACGTTCTCCTCTCCAACTTCTTCAATAGCATCATCGACAAGGTTGAATATGTAGTCTGCATTGTGTATTTGACCTGAACAATCAACTGCCTTGAGAAAATAGGTCCCGTAACGGCTATTGACGCATATATTCATGATACTTCTATTGCGTCTGTCTGTCCAAGCATCTGTCATCAAAGAGCATCCAGACCGTTTCCACTCTTCCCTATGTATTGCAAGGGCTTCTTTGGTACTTTCCACCTCCTGCCTGAGTAACGGTTCCCTCAATTCATAATAGGAAGGTCCCTTCAAATCAGGTCCAAACTGACCTATAGCTTCCAACATCACTTGGAAGCTGTTGAGGTTAACAGTATTCATTGGGATCCCTAATTACAAAAAAGAAACAATAATTACAATTTACAAATTTACAATTAGGGTTCTAAAATTTTTGAATCTACTAGAATAATTCGAATTAGGATTTTACCAGCCTCATAAATCCATCGAGCAATATATTGACATGTCCTAGCCCTTCGCTCTTTACCTAACTTATTCGGTATTGTAGGTTGCTTAGATACCACCCTGTCTTTGACAATATATTCTGGGTTTCTAAAGAAATAAGTGTCAAGATGACCTACAACTTTCGGCTTCTTCCTCTGTGAATCCCCAATATCGACAAAGTCATCTGCACTGTTGTCAATATCAACATCACCACGCAAATCTTTCAACTCTTGAGCCCTCTTGTTCTTCTTTGCAGCAAACTTTTCCAAATACTCAGTAATTTCCGTCTTCACCTCGGGCGGAACCTTCTTGCATGCATCGACATCTCCACGTTGGCCGGAAAGATGTTTCTTCAATCGGAAAATTCCACCCGTTGATATATGATCACAGAAGTTGCATTTAACTTTCTCCCTTCGGGCTGGATCTGGAAGAGTGCAATACTTCCACCCGGGATCATTTGATTTAGCCGACATTTGAGCACCACCAACCATACTAATTGTGATTGACAAAAGAATAAATAATCACTAATCAGTGATTGAGTAGTCAATATTGATACTCAATTATTAAATAATAGTATAGTGAAACTGTGAAATTGAATATTTGTAACTGTAATCGTAATTAGTATGATACTAAATTACTAATGGAGTAATAGTATCCAATTACTGATTGATATTTCACTCACATCATACATATCTGTGATAAATGGTAGCATGAAAGAGGCTGAAAAGCAGCACAACACAGCAGTTTTCAATGAAAACAGTAAAACACAATTGGATACTGTAAAAACTAAAAAATAAGCACAGCAGTTTTCAATTACTGAATACTGATTGATATTTCACTTTTCATACGGATCTAAGTGTAAAAATAACAGTAGCTTTTTCATAAAAATTAATCCAATTGATATTTCACTACAGTAGCTTCACTTTTCATTAATCCATACGGATATATGATACACAACAGTATTAAAAGATATATGAATCAGCTCACAAAATTCATGGCATACATGTAGCCTACAGATACAGGGTCAGGAAACGGATTGAGAGGAAGAGCTAAGTTTTTATTAAGTGACATACTTCAGTAGGAATCGGATTGTAGGATTCATAACAGGGTAGGAATCGGATTGTGTTTGTTTTCAATTACAAAGTTGCTTAACTTGCTTCATAACAGTACCCTACTGTAGGGTACATTAAGTAGTAACTAGTAAGTACCGTAATGTAGGAATGTAGGAAATTAGGAATCGTAGGATAGAAGAGACAAGAGAGAAAAGAAAATAGAAGAACAGGGTTGAGAAGAAGACCAGAAGAACAGAAAACTTACTTGATTGTGGAATGTGGATGACTTTCCTTGCGTCTGCGGTCTGCCGCGTCTCTGCTAGGCTGCTAGCCAATGGCGCCGCTGGTCTGCGTCTCTGCTAGGCTTGCCGCTGCCGCCTTCAAGAGACTCCGCTTGTTGTACTTGTACGTTGCCGACTTGCCGCTGGTCTGCGTCCAGGCAGCAGGCACTGCTCCGCGTCAAGGGGCTGCCGGCTTTGCCTTTGTCCGGCTTGAAGGGCTGCTGTGCGCCGGAGGTCGATGCTTCACCGTGAAGAAGATACGTGCGGGAGAGGGCTTTTAAAAAGCCTATCGCCATTGGGACTCCTTTCCGCTTCGGGAAAGTCCGCTAGGGCGGGCAGCGGCTGAAGAAAACGAGGAGTCGCCTTGCGTATCGGGGACTCTTCAGTGTTAAGGAACAAAACGGCCAGTTATTGGAGAGAATACCAGGGAACAGAGGCCTTTTTTGCCCCATGCGGGCGCTCCAGCCGCTAAAGCGGACTCACCAAAAGCGGCCCAAGGCCCGCTAAAGCGGCCCAAAGCGGGCGCTACAGTGCAAACCGCACAATTACCGCAAAACAGTGAATCGTAGCGGCTGTTGTACTCTGCCGCTAAAGCGGGCGCTAAAGCGGGCGCACGAGCCGCTTTTTTAATCAATGGTTTTGCCCAATTCTCCACTGCATATCTTGGTCAACTTTAGAGCATGCAGACACATTGCGCTTGATTTGAGCTAGATGTTTCTTTAGACGGTTTACCCCCCCCCCCCCTTGAGTTCCGTGCCGCATGATAAATTAAGTGAAGTGACAATAGTAGAATGGAATTTATCCTTGAGGAAGCCAAAATTCTATGCCGGATCAGTTGACCGGTGGAATGAACTGTGATTCTGGTGTGTCTTGTGATTGGGTGTTACTAGCGCCACTTGCTACCTCTGACCCACGTCTCTCCATAAGAAAACATATAAGACAACATATCAAACAACCAAAACACATCACTTATACTCATGGACACACATGAGTGATAATATTGACAATCTAACCGTATAAGAAGAATAGATGCAATCAACCACGACTTCAATATATGCAACTATGAGATTGTGATCTAAATTGGCAACAAGTAGCACTTTAATCAATAACAACTACCAATTAAATTAGTAACATAGATAAGGAGGAAAGTAAATATAAAACTGAAAACAATAACCACTGACACCTACAATTAAGTACTAACGATGACAACTAAATCAATAACATAGATTTGTAGGATAGTGAAAGAGGGTTAGCAACAATAGGGAAGAACATGAGGTCCTAAGAAGAAGGAATAGGAAGAAGAAGGAAATAGGAGGAATGAGGAAGAAAGAAATAGGAAGGAGAAGAACATGAAGTAGGAAGAAAAAGGGGATGACACTGAGTTGGAAGGGGGGCAGTGAGTTAAAGGGGGAATGATCGGGGGGGGGGGACAAGCCATTCTCCTCAACTGGACGAAGAAAGGGGGAAGGGGAAGCAATGCCCTACAGAAATGGAAAGAAGAGAAGGGGGAACAAACGGGGGAAGAAGGAAGTTGGGATAAGGAGGAAATGAAAAGAAGATTGGTGATGGTAGAGAAAGAACAAGAAGTAGGACCTAGGAAGAAGAAGGGAATAAGGGGAAGAAGGAAATAGGAGGGACGAAGAAGAAGGAAATAGGGAGGAGAAGAACAAGAAGTAGGAAGAAGAAAGGGGGCAACAATGAGTTGGGGGGGAATGAGGGGGAAGAATGAAATTGGGATAAGGAGGAAACCGGAAGAAGGTTGGTGATAATAGGGAAAGAACAAGAAGTAGGACCTAGGAAGAAGGAAATAGGAGGAACGAGGAAGAAGGAAGAAATAGGTAGGAGAAGAAAGGGGGCAACAATGAGTTGGGGAGGAATGAAGGGGGGTGGGGCGATGACTGTCCATTCTCCGTTAGAGAGAGAAAGGGGGAAGATGAAGCAATATTAGTGGAAATGGAAAGAAGAGGGGAAGTAGCTGTTAAGGTGGCCAGTGGGTCACCCTACCTACTTGGGCGCCCAGGCGTAGGTATGTTTTGTACATATAATTATATATGCATATAAATGTATATATATAGTTATATACAAGTATACAACACATTATGTTAATCAACTAATGTAAGCATGTATCCAAGCTTATAATAATCAATATTTGGTAAATAATGTCATAAAACACCACAAATAATTTTCAATAAGGACTATGTAATTTACTCACCAAGTATAATTAGAAAGAGGAGTGAACATGACGACATACCATTATTACATCCAGATTTTTCAGTACTTGTTAAGTTGCTGCAACTAAAATATAAGTTAAATGGTAAACTAGTGTGGATGTAATTGATATTAGATCACATTATATGTCATCCATTCCATTGCAGAAGAGAGCACGACAAAGAAGTTGCCAAAGTAGAGGCCGAAGATGAGGCACAATGGGGGGAGACACGAAGACGCAAGTTTCCCGACTTCCTTTTGCATCGCGTAGGGAGCCCAAGAGACACACAAGGGTCGTTTGCATCATGGAGTTAGGGACAAGGAGTTGAAGGGAATAAAATTGCAAAAAAAAATTATGGTTGCTGGGCCTTGGCCTGGCTAAGTGCTCCCCCAACCTTGGTTAGAGCCGACTAACCACCCAGTTGGCCTAGGCGGGTGCCAAGCCAAAACCCATTTATGGGTGGCTGGCTAGGCAACCACCCCTGTGGCAACCAGACAACCAGAACACTAGTCGTCTGACTCAACAAGTATGGGAGAAACAAATCGAACAGAAAAAAGCCAAGGGGCAACAACGTCAACATGGGAGGAAATGGAATCACCCAACAAAATGAAGAAAAAAGCAACAATGTCGTGATTTGAGAAAGCTGTGAGGAGGAAGATGCCGGAAGGAGGAAGATGCGATGGAAGAATAACAACGGAGAAGCGATACTTGTAACTTTGGCTGTAGATCAACAAGGAGTCTTTGCCCGCTAGAGGAGAATTGCTGACTCTGGGCTGATATAGATAAGGAGGCTCTCCCATCTATTAGGATCAAGGTTTTAAAAAGCGTGAAGCGGGGAGCGTGCGGACGGGACCTTGTAGCCAATTAATTGCCAGGCGGGCGATTAAGCAGACACTTTTTAGAAAAGCGGATTTCCAATTCCTATAAACTTTTATGCAAAATTACATACATATGTATATAAATACTATATTTTTGAAATTTTTATACATATCTAAACATTGTACAAGACAATATAAAACACCCAAATAGTTTAGAATACAACTATAAAACAACGATTGTATCTATATAATATAGTAAACAATATACTTGTCATAGATAAAGCAGCCTCCATATAAAATAATAAGTGTATATACAAGATGAAACAACAATTTTGTATCATGTTTACATAGCTAAACAGTAAATAATAGACCTATCATAGCTAGCTAACAAACATATTGTTACATTTGCACATCATCAAATAGTCATACATTACATCAGTACATTTAATCAAAGTATGCATTCTAAATTAGATAATAGTTACCTATAATTCACTTGGATACATCACAAAAGTACCATATCATTACAACTTACATACAAAGTATGCATTCTAAATTAGAAATAAGTATATCATAGAACATTTATTGTATGCTAATTTAATATATTATAGTCAATACTAAACGTGGCATATAAACTTAATGTTATATGCTTACAGCAGTTTTTCTGAAAAAAGCGGGCAAAAAGCGGGAAAAAAGCGGGTTAAGCGGGCAAAAAGCGGCTACTTTTCTCAAATTTGCTCAAGCGCCGCTTATAGTACATTTTAATCGTCCAGCACCTTGTGGCGCTTAAGCGGCCGCCTAGGACGATTTTAAAACACTGATTAGGATAGCCTTGTGGGGCTGGTTCCCCCTTGGATTTTTACCAAATGGTATCAAAATTAGACCCACTTAAGGCCGTATCGAGTATATGCAGCCACTCTAGAGAGAGCCTATAGTGCGAAAGTCTGGTTGAGCGTATAAAAGCCACTTCATCAAGCCTAGTGTGGAAATTGGACCAATGGAGTATATCCAACTACTCCACTGTGGGTTCACAGTGGGCGTTAGACCTTACTTGGGAGGGTTGTAAGAGCCATTTAGCCCCACCTCCTTAGTATGACATGCTGAAGGTGGGCCAACATCGCTCAAGGGGACTATCTCCCTTGTGGGTTAGCTTTTGAGGTGGGTTCTACCTTGGGTATTGCTCATGCACATCCTAAAAATTCTATCCAAAACGTTTTCTTTGTTTGAAATTTATCATCTTCCAAACGGAATATACCATCAACTCATGTTAACTGTGGGCTTTTAATTGGATCAGGATAATGTTTATGCAATATGGCATGGATAAAGAAGTTTGACACATCTCACTACTTAAACGAAATATTGCAATAGTCTCACCATATTATCTATGAATTGTTGAAATCAAAATCCATAATTAAGCCCTAATTTCTACCATGATTTTTAAGGCGCTTCATACACTTACTCCTCTCTTTACATGCTTTTTGTGTTTTCTTATATAGTTATCATGGGGCCTGTACGGCCTTTGAGTCCCACTATAGACTATAGTTGATTTTAAGGCCAAATTAAGTTTGTTTAAGTCTGAATTGGGTCAATTTAGGTCATTTTAGTGCCGAATTAGGCTAACGTGGGTTTGGTTTGGTCTAAGTTTTGTGGTTCAGGTCTGAAAGATGGGGCAAGTTGGGTTTGGTATGGGTCGTGTTAGGTCAAATCAGGTTCTAGTTACGTTAGATCATTGTTTTAAAAAGTGCCTTAGACACCCAGTTAAGTGGCTGCTTAAGTGCCTAAGACCTTGGGGCATTTAATTTGGGGATTAAGCGCTGAACTAGGTGGTTTCCATCAAGCGCTTACGTTTCCCCACGTAGGCCACTTATCGAGGCCGCTTTTTTCCACTTAGACTGTGAAGTTACGTGCCACCTTTTGATGTGTTTTCTGCTTTCATTACTGTTTGACTGAAAACAATGTCCAAACATGCTGAGTTAGTGGTTTCTACTTCGTTCTCATGCTTATTAATCAAAATCCATGGATACGATATAAGATCTGATATTCATATATGAATATTTTATACATATGATCTTACACATTTGACATGACTTACTGATCATAGATTATACTATTACCATATGCAATTACAACTGTCATTTCAGGTCTTCTGCAGATGATATGGACTACCATTCCAGGTCTGATTAATAATTAAATAATTATATAATAGTCTACTTAATATATCCAAAATGAGTAGGTTAAAAATGCCAAAATTGGGCTGTGAGGGCTCTCAGCCACATGGATAGTTCAAAAATATATATTAAATTAAAATATATATAATATAACTTTTAACTTTAATTATTATCAAGAAAGGTAATTTAATGTATTTTCCTATATTAGAAATGAAGAAAAGAAGGAAAAGCCCGACTTATAACGAATCACACGTAGAGATATTGATAACACACATAGAGTTAATGGTATTTCATAACTTATGGATTGAGCAGCAGCTCGTAAACTACCTAAGAAAGAATATTTATTATTAGACCCATACCCTGACATAAGAAGTGCAATAGGGGCAATACTTGAAATAGCAACCCATAAAAAAACACCTATACTTAGATCGGATAAAACAAAACGATATCCAAAATTTAGCAACTATATAATACACTCTTTACTAATTTCATAGCTATGGTTTGCTTGTTAATTATAATATAGTTACTGGTTAGCGTGCTCTAATTATATACTATACTGGCTGACATGAGCATTATATCATTCTTACTGTTTGGAGTCACTAAGTATAGAAATACACCAATTGACTGATACATATAATGGAATATTTATACTAACATTGTCATTACTAGCTATAGTAATTTATGCTAAGTGTAACCAGTTTTTAGTTGATGATATATACCTGGTCAAAAGATATAAATATATACAAGTTTGCGAGTGTAAACTAAATTGTCTGCATTTTTGAAAAGCGTCTGCCTGGCACTTAAGCAGCTACAAAGTCCTCATTGTTCGCCTCCCACTTTGTGTTTCCTAAAACATTGGGTTAAAATAGTTTAGATTTAGGTCAAACCATGTCAAGTTAGGACAAACTAGTTCTAATTTATGCCAAAATAGGTATGATTTAGGTTCAATTAGAGAAAGTGAGGTTATATATATATATATATTCGACCAACAAATTTGTAAAATACACAGAATATGAGGAAAACATATATGATAACTAAAAAAGGAGCCTGAGGCACCTAAGTGTATGAGCACCCCCGTCTTGGAGGGTGTGGCCTAGCTTCCTAGAAAGCTATTTTCTTACCCTTCATCGTCAAGCTTGTTGATGAATGTATGTTGAGAAAATCGTTTATGGAGGTTTTGTTGTGTTTTTCAAAACAAAAATTTTATTTGCTTTGTCCAGAAGCATAAGGGATCCCAAATTGTACCAAGCACAAGGACTGTACCTCATGTTAGAGTGATGCTTCATCGCGAAACTTAATATTGGTGCAAACATGGCTGTGATCTTGATCTATGCTTATTTAACACCATTTACATTCTGTGTAGCTCAAATTTGTTGGTAGAACCTACAAAAACATAAATGTACTTGAGTTTTTTTAACACTTTTGCAGAGCTCAAAGTGAATAGATGGGCAAAAATAAGAGAACCAAGGGTAAAAGTAAAGCACCAGGAGGCAACAGTAACGGTGGTCCTCAAATATCTGAGGATAGCAACGTCTCTGCCTTAGAGCAAAACCAACCAAAGCAAATCTCAGGTGATACAGAATCTCAGCAAACTGGGGTTTCAGAGTTAGATGTGGATTTAGACAAAACTATTGTTGATGATGACAAACAGGTATCTCATGATGACTTATCATATATACCTATTTAGCTTCAGAAGATATCTTGTTCAGAATTTGGATATTTATGCAGAACACATTTTTTGGAATTATCATAGTTTTATTGTACTTGCAATTGGGTTTCCCTTATTTCTTATTTGCAGCCTTTACACAGACCCTCTACCACGTTATGATTGCTATGCATGACAACTGATAATGTAATGTTTTTCTTGTCATCATACTATAACATTGCTATGTCTATGGCAATTATGAAAGCAATTGGAAAAACTGAATTCTTGAAAAGTTTTGCACATTATAGTACATTAGAACATTGCCTTGCAATTCCTTGGTTCTTGAGATGTGGCCTCTTATCATTATGGGATGATTGCAATACACCAGCTGAATTATTGAGGGCTCCTTAGAAAGGTTTTATGTGCTTCAAGTCCTCCGTATTTATGATATTCAGAAGGCAAAATGCTCGTTGTGGTAGCAGATGATACAAACTTCGAATTGGGGATTCATTTTTCATGAATCCTTGCAAAATGATCAGTTGCTGCTGTCCATCCATGATAAGGAGCTACAATGACTATCATAACCATCCTTGGGAAAACATGAATTTTAATTCGCTCTGAATATTAAATGCAAATAAGTTTTCTCTGTGATTCATTTTTTGTCTTCCCTCATGAGATCTCGCCTGTTACTATTTACGCATAGATGTTCACCATAAAACAAGTTTCTAGGGGCCAGTATTACTAATTGAGTAGATCGAATTGTTTTGGTCTGGTCTCAGTGAACAAAATTTGGCCCTGTAGGTTGTTTAGAAATTTTGGACCTAGGCTTCCTTTTGATTTTGTTTGCTCTGATCAAATTGTGAACTAAAAGATAGGTTAAAAAACATGTTTTCAAAATATTCTTAGCACTAAATAGTCAATTTATTAACTTATTGGCATCAAAATATATCAAATAATTTATTTAAATGTTAAAGCTAATATAGTGTCATTTCTTTTAAATAATAGTGTTAGTTATCATATAAATGAATCTGTTATCTATCCGCATGAAAGAAATTTTGATCAGTCAAGCTCCAACCTGTCATACTTTTATTTATTTGGATCTTGGACATTCTATTTTGTTTGTATCTTTTGTCCATAGAAACAGGTTCTCCTTTGTCCTAGTTTTTATCAATTTTTTTGACCTCGTCTAATCTGGTCTGGGTTTGAGCCATGCTCACCATTATAAGTTTGGCTTTCAATTCTCCCTCCTCCCATGCTTCTACTTGTTATTATCATTACATAAGATTTTTTCGTTCTCCAAAACTCAACATAATTTTTCAGAAAATATTTGAGGCTTTTCTACAACGGAAGCTTTATAAAAGCATTTGCTCTTTAAACGATACCTTGAAGGCTAAATCCTTGTTATTGGTATATTCATGACATTTACTCTCTTTCAGGTTTCATGCTCATGAATCTTATAGAGCGTTGATTTACTTGCTTGCTAGCAAGACGGCAAGACCCATGATGCATAAGGCTAATTTCTGTAGTAGATAATAGATTGTTTCTATTATAACTTTCGCTCCGACTGGTAGAATAGTATATTTAATCAATTGTCTTCTAATCACCATGTGAAAGTCTGACTTGAAGTGCACACACTACATTTTCTATTATCAAAACAATTCAAAATTTAATTCTCGTTACTCTGAAGGTAGGAGTGTAACCCATTAGCATCCATGAACATCTTCGAAATTCTCTTGGTGCCATTAGTAGACATGAGATACTATTTCATGTGTTGAACAATTGGAGTCAAAGTAGTTTTAATTTTCTTTATCTGTTCCTAACTAGACATAATTTGCTTATTAATGGATGTGCCGACTTTGGTAAGCGCGAAGCAAGAAATGAGAGGCCAACCCTCCCTGGCTGCCTAAGTGTGAAGTGACCACTTAAGTGGGCCCTTTTGAAAAAGTGGACCATGTTGCAAAACATTGTAGTAGGAATGAACTTACTAGATTACAGTAGGTAAAAGTAAATATCTAAATATCAGTACTCATTACAGTTTTGTGAACTTATTTATGACATTATGTTAGCGACTTGCTGTTTAGCTATGAAATAGTAATAGCTAAACCAAAAAATATTATATTAGATTAGGGTATCCTATAGCAAATTATAGCAGTCAAATAACAAAATATTACTACTAACCTATACTGTTGTTTATACTGTATGATATAAAGCTGAATGTTCATATAATAAATAGTATACACATACTATATTTTATATGTTGACAAAGTCCTCTTGCGAATTACTGTTACTGTACTTTTATGATACTCTTAGGTTATACACCTTTAAAAATAGTTACATAATACTCTTATACAATGAAAAATATATATAAGGTGATGTAGGATGTTATCAATTAGCTTAGAAAATAAGTTTATAGCAAGTGTTAAGCGGCAAATATATGTGCAACACTAGTACTTAATTTCTGTAAAGGTGGAGAAGAACACTTTATTGTTGTCACCTTTATAGCATGTAATATGTACACGGCCTGGAGCAATCAGTACTTCTTTTCCTATGTTGTTGGGCCATGTCAAACCTTATACTAATGCAGTTGTTTGAAGCTGCCGATTTAGCGAGCCACGCAAAATGGTAAAGTAGGTTGAAACGGGAATAAGTTCCCTCTTGACAGCAATGCACTCTGCTAGCTGCTTCAGTCAAGATTCCTCATGTTTGGATCGCTTAAGTAGGTGCTTATGAAACAGAAACACTACTTTTAAATGAGTCAATCCTGCCTTGTTTGTACTTGCCATTGCCCCTGCTTATATATAGATCTAATTTTTTTTTTGATATCTGGGAACTACCCCTTCAGGAGGAGCCACTTTGGTGACCCCACCCCAGCAGTGTAGATCCAGGGACCCACCGTGTTGTTCTTTATCTGCCGGTAGCACAGTGCGCCCGATAATTCCAGACTTGCGTCCGAGGGGATTTGAACCCAGGTCCCTTCTAGGGGACTTATCGAGCCAGACCATTTGGGCTACCCCTAGCCGGTTAAATTGCTTAATAGAAACCAATCGATATGATTTATTTTTCTCAAAATGTTATAGAGAAAATCTGCAAGTGCTTCAATCAAATAAACTTAGAGGCTAATAGGAAGCACATATTTCTTGTCAATCAACTGCTACCCCTTTCGTCGTCTGCCTATAGACACCTGCTCCCTTCCAGTTGTATGATTGTTAGTGACCTGGTACAGCGCCAACCATCTCACTACATCTTGGCGGCATTTTGCTTTTCATTGGTACAATCATGCTGCCGTCTTTCATCTATGTTCCTGCTACAGATCATAGAACTCATGTCCCTTCTTGCCCTTGCACACCTGGGATCTCATGTTGCCGTTTTGGTCGTCATTGTCATCTTACAATTTGTGATTTCATTCCTATACCACCTAAAGGGTATGAGTGCCAGTACAAGAGCGAGAGCTATAATGTTACACTCGATCGTCATTGTCACCTTACAAATCGTCCTCGAGGCCTCTCTTGCTCACTATGATCTCCATGCGACTATCACCTGCAACCCAGGAGGTTCCCACCACTCTACATTCCTCCATCATGTGTTAGGAGCTGTCATTGCCCTCACGTTTCTTTGCTTGTGTTTCTGTCATCCTCTATGAAGCTACAACCCATGTTCTTGAGGTCAAGGGTTTTGTCACTGTGTGAGTTCATATTTGGAATGTGACGAGGCTCCAATTTTTCTGAATTCAATTCTTTAAACTCCCAAGACCAAGGCGAAGCCCAAACAAGCTTATCTTCGACAACCTCCTTCTCCATGTTGGCAATGGGCTCAAAATGTCTCCACAAAGTTTTATTTCATATAAGATGACCTTTGTAGTTTTTTATCTAGTTTTTTTAGTTTTATAAATTTGAGAAAGTAGTATAAAACTTACAATCTTTAAAGGTCTAAAAATTCTAAAATACCTTGAATCTAGGTGCCATAAATAGCAACTTGACATGTCCTTTCCTCATTTTACGTGCCTTCAAATGCTAGGTTCTTCAACTATTTAGCTCCTAGGTATGGATGTCGTGACTCTATTAGTTATTTTGTCATGCATCCCATCTCTATCTATATTAGCATCAAATGAATTTCTTGCTTAACATGTAACTTTCTTTGTCTCATGGCATTCATTTAGATCGCTTTATGGTCTCCTCTTTATAGCAGCTCCCTTGATATCCGTTTCTACTCCAGCTCTACCTCCATATCACTTTCCCATTGCATTCATTTAGACCGCCTTATGGTCTCCTCTTTATAGCAGCTCCCTTAATATCCATATCTACTCCAACTCTACCTCCATATCACTTTTCTTTTCATTCTCCCTTGTATTCCCCATCTACTTTGTTGTGGAATGGAGATTGTTATGATGACCCCAATATTTTATGCAATGTTTGGCACAACAATGGTATTCACCACTGACTTTCTGCCATGGGATCCGTTGAAACATATTGGGTGGCCTCTCTTCTCACCCTGCCTTTAAAATATATAGCAACTAACTAGGTGGTAGCCAACTCGCCGTTACAATTCCATGGTTTTTACCTCCAACTAACTAGGTTGTAGCTAACTTGGGATATGCTGTAGCAGAATGCCCTTTTGAAGATTAGAACTAACTTTGGCTTTTGAATAAATATCAGTCATACCATTTAAGTCCGAGGCGAAAAGGAGACTTGTTTCTCCCTCCTTCCCTAGTTGTGTGACTCGAACACCCCTCCATCAGTTCCCCTAGTGCCATTATGGCCACTCTAGTGTGAGATTGGGCTCTACGAGGGTCTATGCAACAAAGCCCTCCTTTCTTCCCCCATGTTGGCGAGCAATCAATTGCTAGGCTAAATTGACTTTTTCACCTGTCACCAATATTTATGCAATGTTTGGCACAATGATGGAGCTCACCACCGACTATCTGCCTTGGGTTATCTGCTGAACATTTCAGAATGGTCTGTCTCTTCTTATCGTGCCTGTAAAATATATACAACTAGGTGGTAGCCGGCCTGCCGTTCAATTCCATGGTTTTCCTCATCCAGCTAACTAGGTGGTAGCTAACTTGGGATGTGCTACGGTCACATCCTATAGCCAAGGAACGAGGTGTCCGATACAGATGTTTCGACAACTTGGAAATAGGTATTTACCAGTATACCGACGAAAATATTGATATATGCCATCCTGGCCATTTCGACGCCAAAGTGAATGAATTAAATCATGAAATTGTATAGTTGTAATCTCTACACGTAAATGCATCATTTTATGCAATAAAATTCTATAATGGGTATGTAGGTGGGTTGTCCATGTTGGAGGTAGGGAACCCATCCTGTTTTCTGAGGATTTCGATGACTATATGTAGGAATTAAGATTTGGAATTTTACTAGCACAACCCATAAACATCAATAACACACTTATGCAATAATATCCAATTTACAACACATGAATAGGATAGTAACTTACTAACTCATATCAGTTATATGCCGAGTTACAGATTGATTCTCCATATAGTATTAATTTGATATGGTTGACATATTGCTCCCATGACATGTACCTTATTTAAGGTTGGTTGTATGAAATTACGTGTTGCTCATACACATCATGCACAACGCTACATAAGTGTATATTACTTGTTTGTATTATGTAATCAAATATGATATATTTTAGAATTTTATTTAAAATCGAGTCTCTAAAATAAAGTCCAGAAAATAATATAGAGGTGTCATTAAATGATTAAAAGCACTTTTGAAAGCTTACCAAGTAATAACTTTAACTTATATAACATTAATACTCACAAATGTATAGAAAATCAAATAACTCATATTTTATTACTTCTAAAAAAACAGTTCCATAATATTTTCTTTTATATATGTTCACATTACTCTTTATTAGAATGTCTTCTAATATACATAAATAAGTAATTATAATAGTACTTATTGTAATGCTACTAGCGATTAGATAAATTGCATGATAATAGTAATGAATACTTTTGAAATTAGGTAGATTTAATGATAATATCGTAGATCTACACAATATACTTATAGATTTATGTATAGTTAGCATCAAACATATCAAAATTGGAGTGGTTCTAGATTTTGGCAGTAGAAAATGTTTTTAGGTGAAAGTGGAAGAAAATAATAGGAAAAGAGATGGAGAGGTTACAAATGGAAGAGATTAGTTAAACCAATGTTCAAAATTTCGACGAAATGGTTGAAATTTCGACCGAAATTTCTGTTTCCATGGCAATCGGACATCGAAATTGACTGACGATACTCTCGAAACAGGCAAACCGTCAAAAAAAAAATTCTACTTTTTCATATACTATGTACTACCTAGAGCATATTTTTTGTATAGTTTTGTCTCTTTAAGTCTATATATTGTGCTTGCAAACTATAATGACTTAATTCATTGATCTCACCATTGAAAATTGACATAAAAAATCCCCATCGAAACAGTTCAGGGTCATTCACTCAAAAATGACGAGACCCCACCCCCTACGTATCCAATATGAAATATTATTACATATTTGAGTAGATCTACACTAGTAGATCATTCTGGTAAAGTTTCATAAATTAATTCGTTTATTTTGCCGTAGAAACGCCTGGAACGCATTTATCGAAATTTTTGTCGAAATTTGTCGAAATTTCTGTTTCTGTGACCACTGAAACGACATCGAAATCGGACATTTTCTTCCTTGAGTTAAACTTACCTTGATTTGGGTTGATTTGAGCTCCAATTGCCAAAAATCACCCAAATGCACCTTACTTTTCTCCTCCCAGGAAGTAACAACAATCATTCTCGCAAAAAAGGATATACCCGTTGCTACACTGCCTGTTTCGGTTGGTACAGTGAAGTCAGTAGTGCATTTTGCACCGAAACCTTCGAAACATGGCAATATCAGCGGTATACCCGTCTGTATACCGATATTTGCAAGCCTATCGGTACATGCACACACTTTTCCATACCCGATGGCGTCGGTATTGGTATTTTAGTCGAAATATCGCCGGTGATATCTTGTTCCTTGCCTTTAGAGAAATGCCTTTTACAAGATTAGAATTAACTTTGGCACTGGAACTAATATCAGTCATTCCATTTAGATTTGAGGCAAAAAGGGGACTTGTTCCCTCCTCTACTTTTGTGACTCAAACGCCCCTCCATCAGCTCCCCCTAGGGCCATAGTGGCTACACTAGTGCGAGATTGGGCTTTGTGAGGGTCTATGCAACAAACCCTCCTTTCTCCCCCCCATGTTGACGGTCAATAGCTAGGCCAAAACTGACTGTTCCTCTGGTCACCATGAGGAAACACAAAATCAGGGCAACACCTATAGGTGGGCCCCATCTTCCCCAAGGGCCGCCAAGGCCTAGGAGGTGGCAGGAAGGTGATACCACCACATCCTATCCTTCACGATACTTACATGTACTATGGGTTACTGTGGTGACATGGATTTCTCATTTATATTCGCTACAACAACTTCCCCATCGTTCCTTGAGTCCTAGAGCATTTCTATACCGTCCACGACAAAGTTGGAAAATTTGGTCGCATTGGCTGCTGTTAATTCTGCATGCACTAGTAGGCTTGGATTTGAAATTCTGGAATTCGTTGGAACGTCACTGGCATACACCATGATGCATAGTGAACCTTTCAACGCCAACAACAACAATGTCCAATACCACACTACAATTTAAGATATAGATGACATCAAGTTTTGCTCAATACCACACTACAATTTAAGATATAGATGACATCAAGTTTTGCTCTAAATTGTGGGAGATCCATTATAGACTTTGCACAACATGAACAACGGAACATCCCGCATTGCGTACCACAAGCGAACAATCTTCACTCGCAACGATTCATGATCTACTGTTTGAGTGCATTTCTAGGTAGTTATCACCACCCTTGGCATATCACGATGCAGATGATATCATGCTGCTTCCAATCCCTTCTACAATACACTAACAACGACACATGTACGCATGAACATCGTCTAACACCCCAATTTGATGCACCATCATCGATGATGGGAACATCACAATGCATACAATTAGATGTTTCTCCTAGCATGCACTCTAGTATGACACATGAAAAACTGTATCGTCTCGGGTTGTACCCTTAACTGTGCATCAACGGGTCACTCGAGCTCCCGGTTTTTGTATTCCATGCCTGTGATCTATCGTGGCAACATGGACTTGGGTCCTAAATTGCCCACTGGACTCCTAGGAGGTTTTTTTTGAAGGAGAGGGGAGTTGATTTTGGATAGAAACTCCCATAAGAGCCCAATTAGGACTTGAATAGAGTAATTAGGGATTTTTTTGGCTATTTTTGTGTTGTAGTTAGTTGCAAGGACTAATTAGTAATTCCAGGGACTCAATTTTTGTTGCTTATTTGTAAGTTACGAGTTTTATTAGTTTATTTGAGTTTTGTTATACCATTTGGTTGTTAATTAGGCGTCTAACCGCAAATATTGTGGCAACTCGGTTTCGATCTTTCATAATAAATACCAACCTGAGAGTATGTATTCAAGAGACGGATAGATGATTGGTTATTGAATAGTTGCTTTTAGGAGATTTCTTCCCATCAGACTACGTATCTGTACGGGCTCAGATGGTCAAGCTGAACATGGCGTTCTTGTTCTAGCTTTTGTTTGTTGTTGGGGGGTGGGGAAGTATTGAAAGGTGATGTTTTTTCCTTATTGGATACTTGGGAGTTCTAGTAGGAATGGCTTTCCTTCACTAATTCCTACTTTGCCACTTCGTTTTGATATCTCTATGTTGATCTGCACTTGCCATTTATACATATTAACAGGGTTAGCATGCTTATGAAAATCAATTAACAAAGTCTATATTTCTCCACAATAACAACGGTAAAACCACTATTCTGGCGCATTAGTTTGTAAATGGTGATAATGGTCTCTCTTTCCTGATCCACCTACTTGATTCATGCAATCTGATAGTTGCAGCCTTTGCTCATTACTTGTACTTTCATTTGCGCAAACCTTTTGCTATCGGGATTCTTTTTGCTGCATACAGCCTTTAGCTTTATATATTAAATGATAGACACCGAATGAACCAAACTTTTTATTTTCCTGTTTTGGCATTATACACGTCTTTTATTTGCAGCATATAATACCTGGGATGGAGGAGAAAGAATCTTTACTGAATGGAAAGGTATATTCTTGTTACTGCAAATCTGCATATAACCTGTTCCCATTGATACTATCAAACATATGAATTTAAATATTCTCCGTTCTTATAAAAAATGTGTTTTATAGATGGTCGTTTCCTAAAACATACAATACATTGACATATTTCCAAATGTATGACGTCTTATCAAACACATCATGAGTTTGTTTTGTATTTATAGTATCTTTACCTTTTCCCTTAGATATCATCGTACAATCTTTTTGTTATTGTATTAAGCATGGCCTGGCTCTCAATTTATGATATTTTTGCAGTGATAATAACACATCATCTTACTAGACATTGTTACCTCCAATAGATGAGTTGGTTTCAAAATTTTATTATTATATTTTGTTTGAGAGAACTAAAGAAGTTGAGAAGTAGAACGGGATAACAATAGTTTAGAGAGATGACTTACTTTGCCCACTGACCTTGCTTGGAGAAACTCAGAAATTTTAATCACTCATATCATTTATGGAACTATAGTAAAACCAATGACGTTAGATACAGAGTCAGGGATTTCAACAAGAGAACACAGTCCAAATCTGTTGGAGGAGGAAGATGGTGTATGTGCATGAACATTGCTTGGCCTCAAATACAATCAAGGTGATATCATAGAGAGTGCACTCTAAGCTCAACTAAGGTTTGGTAAGAGACATCTCTCTTAACAGCAGGTTAAAAAAAGTTATTATGCCCTACATGAAGCTCTAGTTGAATCTTTAAGTGGTAGAACTTCTAGTGAGCAAGGTACAAAGAAGTGAAATACTTGATTCTCAATAATATCCGTTCGATGGGTGTGCTTGGTTGTGCATTGAGCTGATTGTTGATGTGATCGGCATGTTTGATTGAAATTCCCAATCAGTTAGGGACTAGGAAGCACCGACACGGACACGGACACGGACACAGATATAGACACGGACACGAACATGGGATATGTCAATTTCTAAAAATATAGGACATGGATACGGCACTGGACACGGCAAATATATAAATGAATATACATATATTTGTAGTACACATCATGACATATAATATGATGTATGTATACATATACCAAATGATCTAAATAGATTATCCATGGAGTTAATCACCATGAAATCCAACAAGCAGTTAGCAATAAGATCATATCCACAAGTCATAATATAGATTAAATCACAACATGGTTAAGATGCTTGATTATTAAATTGTTGCAATAAGAATATATGGAATTGAAATGGTGAACAGATATGTTGTTGCTGGTGGTGGAGGGGAGATGGAAAAGGGAGGTGTCGTGGAGGTTGAGGGGGAAGAAAAGGAAGGGCAATACATTGGAGAGCTACTTAAGACGAAGGGGCAAGAGAAAGGAGGGGAGATGGAGATGTAGAGAAGCAAGAAAAAGAATAGGCATAGGGAGAACAGACTACTGCTACTTTTGGTGGAGATTATACTGCTGATGATGGTTTCTATAGTTGCTAAAGAAAGGCGTCGACAACTTGCCTGTAGCAGCAAAAACTTAACCATCTGATGTTAGTAGGGCAAGGAGTAGTGGAGGACAGAAAATGGAATTTGGAGAATGCTTGAGGGTTTTTTCATACACTGAGGCGTGTTTAGTTCAAAGGACGGGAAGGGAAAGGAAAATATGGTTGGATGTCATTGGATGAGAAATAATTAGGGAAAGAGAACAATTTCCTATCAGTTGTTTCTTTTTATTTTTTTGCAGTACTATAGGATTAGGACAGGGAGTAAGAAGTGCTAGTTGTTGGTAGAAGGTAGAAAATTATATTATGGTCAACCTCTTTTACGAAAAGGCAAGAGAAAAGCACAAAAGTGGCAGCAGCACATGTTAATTATTCATCAGGCAAACAATTGGCATGCTGGGATTAGCAATATCCGTATAGCAGCCAGCTTTAGTTACTCCTGTAAATTAAGGATGTGGGTTCCATCAGGAATTAGCTTCCGGGCCATTGTTGCGCAACCCAAACGCAGGTTACTGAGTTTTTAATAGATTGAAATTCAATGCAACACCTTGTTAAGCGAAACAATCGTGGTCTTAGGCCTAAGTGGGTTATGTTGGCGTGTCTTGGATGTGTCCACGAAGTGTCCAAGATGTGTCCAACACTGTAATTTTTATTTTTCAAAGTGGACACGTCGGAGGAGTGTCCGCCACGTGTCCAGGCATGTCTAAGGTGTGTCCATGTTGGACACATGTTGGGCACGGACACGACAGCCTCCGGGAAGTGTCCGTGCTTCCTAGGTTAGGGAGCTGCTTAATATTGTTTTAGATATGACTAATATTGTTGTTCTTGTAAGCATCTACTTGCCCATTGACAAAGTTAGCCGCTAGGATTGCATGGTGTCTTCAATGAGATTTAGCTACAATTCATACATCATGCCAATAAGCTTGAAGATGAGCTTTAGATGGACATTATTGATGGAGATTGGTTGGAAATGGTTGCTTTGCTGAATGTAGGAGTCAAGTTCTTTGGGATCAATACAGTTGATTCCACTATCGTTTCAGATATTGGACCACCTTCAATTTGGATCATCTGACCATGTCCCAGTTGTGTAACAGTATATGAATCACGGATCAGAAGTCATGTGAATTGTTTAGCTTGTAACATGTATTTACAAGCCAAGCGCAATCCATTTGGATCTATCTGAAATTCGGAATAATGCGAATATTGTATATTCTGAACCTTCAGTATGAGTAAAAGTATTTAGAAGTCTAATTTGGTGTCTATTTTAACACAAAAAATAAAGAAAAAAAGACCAGCTAAGGTTAGGAACAAAATCATTTCCCAGACAAGTTTTATTGCATGTTTTGACCCAGGGTTTCGTCAAGCTGCAGGTATTAGGGTCAACTCTTAACTGTTTTACAGATCAAAGCGGAAGTTAAGGATGTTTTACTTGAATTGTAAGTTTGATATAATAATGATAAAATTGCAAGTTTTAAACCTTCTCTTATTCCATCCCTGGTCCTTGGTTTACTGTTTCTGCCACTCCAGAGTCCAGAGTTTCTATTTAAGATGCTCCTCTGTGCTTTACTATTTCAGAGTTCACACTTCTTTCGTTTTTATAAAAATGTATTTTTTATCTGTACAGCTAGTAAAGGCAAACTCTGATTTGACAAAAACTTGGAATCTTAATATGAGTTTTTTTCCCAAAAACCCCCTCATCTTTGCCATAATTCGATAAAACCCCCTCTGCTATCCAAAATTCCTAGCCCCCCCCTCACTTTCATCCTTAATTCCTAGAAACCCCCCCCCAGCCAACTCCTTTAGAATGGAGTCAATGGTTGCTGTTTCTTTTAGTTTGTTCTAATTAGTAATATATATTACATTAGCATATATATACTAATATTTAGCTATTCTTAAATAATAATAATTATTTAAATGCAAAGTTACAATAAAAAAATATTTTTTGTATTGAGCAGTTTTCTTTTTGCTCATATCAGTTACGTCTGGAAATGGGCCGGATTTTGTTGGATACCGACCCAAACAAATCCGATCCGAAATTGACCCGAGCCCAGACAAGACCGACCCAAACAAATCCGATCCGAAATTGACCCGAGCCCAGACAAGACCGACCCAAAATGGACATGAACCCGAACGGACCCGAACCAACATATAGATCTGACCTGAAATCAATCGGAGCTGACTGGACCCGAAAATTATTAAAAATGCTTTACTACAAATATTAACAATGAAGTATTACGAACCCGAAATTATTAAAAATGCTTTACTACAAATATTAACAATGAAGTATTACGAACCCGAAATCGGACCGGCCTGACCCGACCTAAACTAGATAAGATCCTACCCGAGCCGACCCAAATTAAATAGACCGGATCTGACTTGAATGCTGAGCAAACCCAAAAGAAAGACTTTTCTGACCTGAAACTGACATATACCCTGATTCATCCAAACTCAGTACTAAATAGGCTCAGGTAGGGACAAAGTAAGCATAGTTAGTACTAAGTTGGACGAATCTGGGTCTGTCAGTTTCTGGTTAGACGAATCGTTTTCCGGGTCTGCTCAGCTTTCGTGTCGGGTCGGGTCCACTTAATTTGGATCGGCTCGGGTAGGGTCTTACCTAGTTTACGTCGGGTCAGGTCGGGTTCGATTTCAGGTTTGCAATACTTCTTTTAATTTGTTAATATTTTTAGTAAAGTATTTTTTATGATTTTCGGGTCCAGTCGGCTCAGGTTGATTTTAGGTCAGGTCTATTATGCTGGTTTGGGTCCGTTCGGGTTTGGCTCCATTTCAGATCGGTCTTTGTCCATTTCGGATCAGATATTCTTGGGTCGTGTCCAGTAAAATCCGGCCCGTTTCCAGACGTAATTGGTATGAGAAAAAAAGAAGTTGCTCAATATAAAAAATATTTTATTGTGAGTTGTGACTTTGCATTTGAATAATAATAATTATTATAATAGCTAAATGTATTATATATGATTATATATGCTAACGTAATATATATACAACTGGTTAGAAAACTAAAAGAAGCAACAGCCGTTAACTCCTATTCTAACGGAGTTGGCTGGAGGGGTTTTCTAGGAATTAAGGATGAAAGGGAGGGGGCTATAGGAATTTTGGATAACAGAGGGGATTTTATGGAATGATGGCAAAGATGAGGGGGGTTTTGGGAAAAAACTCTTAATATTTGGCGTTGAGTTGGATATATCCAAATAGTAAACTTCTGCCCGTTTGGTTTGTGTTGTCTTAAACTAAATTCCACCATTCATAGTCCTAAAAAATAAGTTAGGACTCCTGTCTTTTCTGTAGGGCCATGGCTTAGTGGTTCACTTGCTTTCTCGTCAAAGCAAGACTTGAGTTCAAGTCCCCACTGCCAAGAACACTTCCTTTTGGTCTATGTGATTAATGCCTATCATCTGTTTATTCTAAACCGTTTTTATATTATTGAAAGAATCTAGAAGTTTAATTTGGTGTCGATTTCAATTTCCACAAATAAAATCAAAAGAGAAGACTAGTTAGGTTTGGAACAAAAGCTTTTTCCCGCCCAAGGTTACTGCATGTGTTAAACCAAGGGGTTTCCAAGCTGCAGGCATATGGTTCTAGTCTAACCGTTTTACAGATCAAAGCATAAACTAAGGATGCTTTATTTGACTTATAAATGTGATATAATAATGATAAAATTGCAAGTCTTAATCCTTCTCTTAGTTTTTCCCTCTCCAATTCTTGGTATGCTGTTTCATTTACTGATGACCACTGCAGATTTCAGAGCCAGTGTTCAAGATGCTTCTGTCCTTTACTGCTTCACAGTTCACACTTGTTTCTTTTTATTTGTAAAGGTATTTTTGATCCGTAGAGCTAGAAAAGGCAAACTCTGGTTTGAAAAAAACTGGAATCCTAATAGTTGTCCGTCAGTTGGATATATCCAAATAGCAAACTTTTACCCGTTTTTGTTGTCTTGAACTAAATCCTACCATCCATAGTCAACATATCATAGGTTACCACTCCTATCTGTCTGCAGGGCATGACTCAGTGGTTCACTTACTTTCTCATCGATGGATTAGCTTCTGCCAATGTTATTTTGGTTGGCCTTCATTATAGGGCACGTTTGGTTAGCCGGATTTACTGAAATCCTGTATTCAGTCCATCCTGCATTCTCAAAATTCCGCAAAGTAAAATTTTATGTTTGGTTTGCTAGATTTTTTAAGTGTGGGATTTATCTTTTTTCGTGTCTGCCATCTTGCCCATGATGGATTTTGGCGTCCGGGAGAATTTTGATGGAGACCAAAATGCTGGATTCCTATTCTGTTTGAAAATCCTGGGATTAGCCCCATTTCTACAGTCCCGCAAACTAAACATAAAATTTGCCGAACTGGAGTCCAAAATACAATCCAATACGGTAAAATCCAGGTAACCAAATGTCCCCATAGTTTTTTTATTAACAATTAAAAACCAGTTACACTCCGGTTCATGCTCATTTAGAAGATAACATGATACTTTTTTCTTGGCAAGTTGTCTATTGCTGCTAAACATATAACAACATTCTCTTTTGACTGTTGTAGCACTTCATGAAAACTGTGGACATCTTAGATTGTAGTGTAATCCTGTATATGTAGCCTTATTAACAAAAAAAATCAGTATAACTAAATATGATTACTATTCTGGGTTGGTTTTGGTTTGCCTCAGGACTGTTCTAGATGATTCTTCTATCATTACTTAGAATGTTATAAATCAGCTTAGGTGAATGAATGAGAGGTTGAATTGAATGGAGGTTATGGGGAAGTATACTTGGTGAACAATTGTAGAGATTTGGAGTAATGCATATTTACTTAACATTAAAGCCTTAAAGGTATCGATGAAGATACCTGTGAGAAATCAGCAAGTTTATAATCGTAAGATCCAAGGGGAACCCTCATTCAATGCAAGCTTGCTTATAAGAAGTTTGCTCTGACTTGTATATAAATTTAAGCAAAGGCTCCTTAACCTGTTTAAATTTTGGCAGTATGAATTGGAGGAGAGAGTGCAATGCTTACAGGAGGATGTTTACCAGTGCCTTAAAAAGGAGGTAATCTTTGAGTTTATGCCTTTTATTTAAGTCCTTGTCTTTTCCGAAGTTGGTGACTTACTGCCACATGATTGGAATATATATATTCCACTGTGAAGAATGGCATTTCTAGGTCTGCGTTTCTGCTGAAATTACATGGCAATGTTACATTTCGTATAAGAACCCAGAATTCATGCCTTTATTATAGACACACTCTTCAGTTTTATCATGTTGGATAGCTTGTGACTGTATATGCTCTCATGGCCTAACAGGCTTGGATGGATATGAGGCTAGAAGAATTGCAAAGTGAAATGAACGTCCGGATGTCAAAAGAGGTAAGCTGCTCTCAGTTGCTTCAAAGGATTCTCTAAAAACAACTGCTGAATTCATGATTTTGTGGGGTTACTTAGGCTTGAATTCTTTGATAAGCATGAGTTTCAAGGCTATCTTATCATTAACGTTTCAAAATTAGAATTTGTTTACATTGCAACCAATGACAATGGGAGTGAGAGTGACTTATGGGTGACCAATTCCCGAGACACAAAATTGATAAACAAGACCAAGAACCCTATTTGATGCAACATTTGTAATTAATTACCTAGCTAATGACTTGATCAAGTAACTAATGAAAATTAAACCATCAAACCTTGGAATTGAGATAGAACTAACTAATATAACAAATGAGGCACTAAAATAGATAAACTGAATGAAATTGATTAATAGCCCTAACTTAGGCTAATTTGACCTAGTCCCTTACATGGGCTATCTAGTCTGAAGACGAGCAACACTCAACGAGCTTTTAGTGAGTCAAATGGAAACTCATGAATGTCGGTCCTGATTGCTACAAGGGGAGTGTAGTGTATGGCACATTGCAGTATTTTCGACCAAATATTAATGCTATCGAAAAAGACCACTAGGTATCTAAAATAAATAGGTGTTGGTGAAACTGTTATGCTGTGCTCTGCATTCAACTACCACGTTGATCCATGATGATGTGTGTTAAGTTGTAGGGTAGCACGTCACACAACACCGTGTTGACATAGACACCATGGTAGAAGAGCATGATGTAGCACCTCTGCATGATTATTTGATTGGTGTCATCAACCCAATTCAAGCAATAAGGCGATGACGGGGTTCTGGGAAAAATCCCAAAATAAAAAGGGTTGCTACAAAAATGACTTCTAATGACAGTGCCACTGTCTTGGACCTATGCCTAGGGTTTATGCTAGATACCATCTCATGTGACGTTGAATCTCGACAGACAAACTCAATAATCAAAACTTGTGTATGGACACATACCTAGAGGGTGGTATTTAGAATAGAAAATTAAACGTGAAAACCATAATGGATGCAACATTTACGACTATTTACCCAACTAGTGACAAAATCAAGTAACAAGCGTAAAATAAAACATAAAACTATGGCACTTGTAGAGAAGTCCTTTAAATGAAAAATACATCTTTATAGAAGAGAAAATTCTTTATTTGATGTGTCTAAAACAATTACAATGCTCTCTCTTTTATAGGATAAGAGAGTAAGTCAGAAATAGAACTAGACAATATGGGATAAAAGAAAAGCTAAAGACAAGACAAGTCTAAAGCCCATAACAAAACACACAACATAGCATAACGCAAAACACAACATATAACATAGCATAACACAATAAAGCATATATACTAATATCTCTAAATTAGGCTATTTAAACAAAATTGATTGAAAACTCTAAATTCGACTGTATGACTGACTGAGGTCCTCATGGGTTTTGTCGAGCCTGATGACATGCTGGATCTCCAGACCGTCCTACATTAGTGACCCTTTTAGTGTGTTGGAATTCATAATTTAGCCTTAAATCTACTTTCAACTGCTTCTATGGGTTCTTTAAAACAACTCCTGACTGCATAATTTTGTGGGATTTCTTGACCTTGATTCCTTGATAAGCATGAGTTTTAAAGTTTTCTTATCGTGAAGGTTTTAAATTAGAATTTGTGTATATTGTAACCAATTTCAATGGGAGTAACAATGACTTATGGGAAACCAATTCTGAAAAACAAAATCAATAATTATAACTCTACTTGGGTATATACCCCGAGGATGGTATCTGTAACAAATAACCAAAACCCCTAATTGGTGCAACCATTGCGGTTAATTATCTAGCTAGTGACTTTTGTTTGACAACTTTTTGTTGACAACCCTAGCTAATGACTTAATCAAGTAATAAATGCAAGTTTAAACATAAAACCCTTGAAATGAGAGAGAAGTCCCTCGAACTACAGTGAAGTCATGGAAACGATGAATAAGTCTCTAAACTAGTTGAATTGAATGAAATTGAAAAAACACCTCAATATAGACTAAATGATTGACCAAGACCCTCATGGGTGTTGCCAAGCCCGAAGACATATCGAATATCCAGGCATCCTACATCACTGACCTTTTTAATGTCTTGGTACATATGTCGCTTCTCGGTTAAACTACACAAGCACTTGAACAACCCCCACTCCCCCCAATAGGAATATTCAATTTATCATGTATTTTTGGACATTACAGAAGCATTATAACCATTTTCAAACTTGCGATAAAAGTTCTATACATTCTTTCACTACTATGTCTAGGGATGGCAATAATAACCACCTACCAGTACCCAAACCACCTCCGGACCATACCCCCTGGCAATAGTAACCACCAACTAGTACCCGGACCACCTTCGGACCATACCAACCGGGTATGAGCGGTTTTTCAACACCCATCCAATATGTGGGGCCCTGACTACCGGGAAACCAAATTCAACGTTCGGTTGATGGGAACCCAAACCTGCTGGCCTACTCCTCCGTTGGACGTGGAGCACGATGAAAAGTTGAAAAAATTGTATGAGTTCTCTTACAATTCATCGGGCTCAGCCTTGTTGGCAGGTATGCGAGGATTTGCAATGCTGTTACTATTGCCGGTGGTGGTGACGTCGCCCAGTGACCTCATACCGCTGCAGAGCTCCTACCACAGTGGCGCCTTCCACCTCCACTCAGTCTGTCCGTCTTCATGCTCTCCGGCAACGACAAGCTCTGTGAGATCCCCGACTCTTGCTCGATCTCAGGAGTGTCAGCACCATCGTTTCTCACCTCTTCGAGCAACCTGCCCTCGCCTGCCGCCTTCATGCTCCTGGATGAGACACAACGTGCTCGCTCCTCCACAGCGAGGTAGAAACGAGGTGACTTCCTCCATGGCGGTGGTGTGACTGCATGGTGCTGGAACTATGGGTGGTGCAAGGCGGCGACAACGACTTCATGGCAACGGCGACAATGACTACATGTCAGCGGCTGCAGTGAGTACATGACGGTGGTGAGTACATGCCAACGGTGGCAAGTGAGGCAACAATGGTGAGTGCACAACGACGGTCACGTCGAGTGCATGGAGGCAACAACTGTGAGTGCATGGCGGGATTGAGGTGAGGGAGTGGTGCCATGATGCCTGTTGTGTTGGTGGTAGTGGGTTGATGGGTTCCCATGGTTACCCGGCCACTAGGGGATGAAAATCGTGGGGAGGTGGGATGGGTGTCCGCATGATTTATTTACAATTTGGTATGGTTTGACATGGGTGGTTAGAAAATCTACTTCTTTGCCATCCCGAATTATGCCATTGGTCTATTAAAAACAAAAAAAGGCTACATACACTCAACTAGTCAACCAATGTTATCCTTGTCTTTCTCTTTTTCTACCTCCTTACTGCAAGAACCTCTTGCCTCAGTAACAATGCAACCACCCCCAAAACCAGTAAGGTCTGGGTTATTAGGAGAGAAAGGTACTTGTTGGGCACTAGATCCCCTCTGCCGGTGGTTTAATATTGTAAGGGAAAATTGGTGGGGTTATAGCTTCCATGAACAGGGCTACTCGCTATGAACGACAACAAAAAGTAAGAGAGCCATTGATGGCTTGAGTTTGTGGTGCTAGTTTGCAATGATAGCAAATGTGGAGGATCCTTGGGCTTGGGGGAGCGACACAATTGGCAGAAGTAGAGGGGAGGTTGAGGTCAATGGTGTTGGCAGCTCATAACAGTTACTGCCTTCAAGAGAAGAGTGGGGGAGAGGGCATAGGATGTGGGAGGGATGAAACATGGAAGGCTGTGAAAAGTAGTAATTTTGGTGATGGGTAGGGAAATGGAACAGAGATGGAGAATGGTGGATCTGATGGAAGCAGGAAGGAATTCGAGGAAGCATGCAAGTTTTTTGTTTAACGATGATCAACTTATTGTCTTGTAGAAACTTATCATTTGAACTAAATCTAAATACACAACTCGACGACAACTTTAACAGAATTTTTCAGCCAAACCTTGACAGGAAGGGGACGGAGTATGGTTGATCTGATGGTGGCACAAAAGGGCTTAGAGGAGAAGCGGCAGTTAAACAACAAAAATCACCCATAGCGTGACACAACACAATTTTATAATTGTGTCAAAACTCATGACGCCTCTTCTAATATTTGAAAGATACTTATATACATCAATCAAGAGTCAAGACTGTGATGATTTCATTAGTTTATCATATAGATCATTCCCTCTAATTGTAGCCGTTTGGAACAATATTTTGATATATGGTCTTTTTTCCCATGGAAGGCTATGATCCATAGAGTTAGCCAGAGATTAAAACAATCAGGCTACGAATAACATGTGGTATCCAATTCAACTGTTGATGCGATTTTGATGCACTACATATCGACTTTTATCTTTGCCTAGTCTGCATAAGAGATGGTGCTTTCCTCGCTATTGCCAATGTCCAACCTGGATGCCTAAACCTAGACTTGATCAGATCCAGATTCTCAACTTGAAAAAACAAATTGATCTTAAAATGCTACACTAAAACACTTACACCCATTTGACTACCTTGCTGTACGCCATTTCTGACCTAGTTTTGGACACAAACTCGACCTGGTTCGTTTCTTTTTCTTATTTTGCCTGATTTTGATCCAAATTGCAAAATTATGCGATCTCTCATATGAAAATGAAGTCATTTACTAGTTTTAAATTCTAAGCATGTCCTTTGTCTTTATTTCAATCTCAAGGAAGAAAATGTCCGATTTCGATGCCGTTTCGGTGGTCACAGAAACATAAATTTCGACAAATTTTGACAGAAATTTCGATAAATGCGTTCCTGGTGTTTCGACGGAAAAATAAACGAATTAATTTATGAATTATACCAGAATGATCTACTTGTGTAGATCTACTCAAATATGTAATAATATTTCATATTGGATATGTGGGGGTGGGGTCTCATCATTTTTTAGTGAATGACCCTGAACTGTTTCGATGAGCATTTTGATGGGGATTTTTGATGTTAATTTTCAATGGTGAAATCAATGAATTAAGTCATTATAGTTTGCAAGCACAATATATAGACTTGAAAACACAAAACCGTGAAAAAAAAATATGCTCTAGGTAGTACATAGTATATGAAAACGCAGAAGAAAAAAAAATCGATGATCTACCTGTTTCAAGAGTTTCGTCAGTCAATTTCGATGTCCGACTGCCACATAAGTAGAAATTTCAATTGAAATTTCGACAATTTCGTCGAAATTTTGAACACTGTTCAATCTAATAAACTATTTTGTATTAAAAAGTAAGTCATATATGTTAAAAGCTGGAAGTTTAATTTTGACAAGAATTACATCCTTAATTTAACCTGACCTGAAATTTTGACAACCTACTCTCATGTCTCCACTTTATTGGACTTTGGCAGCTCGGCTATGTTCGAACCTATTTTCTTTGTTCTTTCTTTTATAAGCATCATGTTGACATCATAGTAAATCAATTTCAAAGTGGAACCATTGTATAATTCTAATAAGTCAAGCCAATAAGAACTGTGGAAACCTCCCTAGAAGTATTAAACATAGCTTTGATTTAACAATGTTACAACAATATCTCTGGAAATGTCAACTATAGTGTAACTGTATTTTAGGTTTTATGTGTCGTTTCAACAAGCGTATAACCAATTATGTAGTAAATTAGATACCTATCCCATTTTGCCATATCAAATGCTTCTTCTTTGTTAATCATGTATCCCATTCTAGTAGTACTTGTTGAACCAAACATTTTATATTATGGTAGCTCTCGATGATCTGCTCTTTTCTTTCCCCATTAGCACTACATTTAATCGAGGGAAGCTGTTGAGTAGAGTAATTTTATTTGATAATCAATATGGAAAGATACATGGGAGTCTTCTTATATACGGACAGAGAGAACGACAAAAACCAATTGAGAGACGCGGGACTAATGAATAAGAAAACAAAAGAATAAATAATAGGAAACGTTATGTCAACCCTCCCCCTCAAGTTGGAGCATATATATCATGTAAGCTCAACTTGGAATATATCATATGAAGAAATTTTCTAAGAAGAGGCTTTGTGAAGACGCCCACTAGCTGATCATATATAGGAATGTAAGGTGTAGGGATCTTCTTGGAAAGCATTGTATCTCGAACAAAATGACAATCAATCTCAATATGTTTAGTGCGCTCATGAAAGATTCGATTACTTGCAATATAAGTAGCGGTCTTGTTATCACAATACATTGGCACATACAAAAGTGTAGAGATACCAAAATCCTTGAGTAGGGAGACTACCAATAGAATTTCACACACAATGTGAGACATAGCTCTATATTCAGATTCTGCATTGGAATGTGACACAATGTTTTTCTTCTTGTTTCTCCATTGACAAGATTGCCACCAATGTAGGCATAACATCTTGTGGTAGAGCGTCTATCCTCATGTGCGCCAACGTAGTCAGTGTTATACCCCCAAAGTAGAAGATGCCCATGATTTTTGTAGTGAAGTCCTTTTCCAGGAGAGGACTTAAGATATCTAAGGACTTGACAAACATTAGCCCAGTAATTTCGTGTGGTTGTTGCAGAAATTGACTCAGGTGTCCAACAACATAAGATATATCTGGACGTGTTACTCTTAAGGACAAGAGCTTGCCAACAATAGCTTTGTACTTTGTGACATCAACAAATTTTGGACTATCAAAGTCTTCAAGCGGAATTGATGGATCCATACAAATACCTGCTAGTTTGCAACTTGTCATTCCTATGTCCTTGAGAACATCCATGACATACTTTTTGTAAGAGCGCTTAAGACCAATGTCAACTTGTGTAACTTCAATACTCAAGAAATAGTTAATGGATCCAAGATCCTTGGTGACAAATTTTCAATGTAGGAACTCTTTGGTACGTTGGATGCAAGCTTTATCACTTTTAGAAATAAGAATATCATCAACATAGACTATCAAAATTACACAACCCCAGTTACTGAGTGGAGACTGAATACAAAGCGATCTGACAAGGAATGAGAGAATCCAAATTGCTGAATAGTGTTGCTAGGTTTTTCAAACAACGCCTGTGGATTTTTTTTAAGACCATAGATAGAAGTGTTCAATTGACAAACTTTAGAACACTTCCTCTACGCAACATACCCAAGAGGTTGCTTCATATACACTTCCTCCAATAGATCCCCATATAGGGATACATATTTAATATCCAACTGATGAATAGGCCACCCAGAAGTAATAACCACAAAGAGAAGAACTCGAACATAATGAGTCGCACAATGGGAGAAAAATTCTCAAAAACATCCCATACCAAATGGTTGAGTGTACCTCTTATGCTACAAGTCAGGCTTTGTAGAGCTATCTTTCCATAAGGTAGATATTTCAATGTGTAAACCACAAGCAACCAACCACAAAAATATCAGAAGGTAAATCCTCCAAGTCCCATGTATATTTAGAAACAAGTGCGTAAGTTTCCTCATCCATAATTGACTTCCACGATGGGCACTATAATGCTTCAGTAAGGTCCTTTGGTAATAGATGGGAGTCCACGGTGAGAGAAAAAAGCTTTGCTTTGTAGGACAAGTGATCAAGCCTCATAAAATTAGACAAAGCATATTCAACAGGGAGTTTTGCGGCACGCGTCCTTACGGAGAGCAATAAGAAGATCAAGGTCAAAAGGAGATACTTGAGACAAATCTTCATCAGATGAACCAGAACTAGTGGGAGGCTCCTGCGCAGTGATAATATTCAGTGATTCTGCATCATGCTCTGGCGGAGGTGTTGTAGGTGATGTCATTAACACATATGGTACGGGGGGTGCTGGTGGAATCAACATGTTATGCGTTGTGGGATCCACAACCTTGGGAGAGAAATATGATAAATCTTCAAAGGTGACATCTGCACTCATGTTGGAGCGTTGGGTCGAGGGATCATAACAACGATACCCCTTCTGGGTCCTTGAGTAACCTAGAAAAACACACTTGACAACCCAGGGTGATAACTTGCTTTGCTCAAAGAGATGTAAAAACATACACATCTCTTGGTGGTACCGAATTCAAGACTTTTTGGGACATAGAACACTATATGAACACCCCTTGTAAGATAGAGGAAGAAACTCTATTTACGAAGAACCCAACAGTTAACACAACATCAAGCCAATAATAAGAGGAAACATTCATTGGAAACATTAAGGTGCATACACTTTCAAGAAAATGCTGCAATTTTCTTTTGGCAACTCCATTTTGTGGTGAAGTTTTAATACTTGAAGTTTGTGAATTGTTCCCAGATATTTAAAAAGGTGGCTAACTCAGTATTCACAAATTCCAAGCCATGATCACTACGATAAATTTTCATAGGAGAAGAAAACTGTCTTTATTTCAAAAAAGTTTTTGATGAAAAATGCAGTTTCAGACTTGTCTTTCAGCGAAAATGGCCAAGACACACAAGAAAACTCATCAAGTAGAACAAGAAATTACTTAAACATCCTATAATTTTGGCATGGCAAGGTCCCCTAAAGATTACCACGGACCAGATCAAAAGCTTCTTCCTTGTCGCGAGGTAAAATTGGACCTATGATGTTTTCCAAGTTGACATGCTTCACACTGGAGACTCAAAATCATGCATGTCTGGAAATTGTCGGGGAAGCACAATGATATTGAGATTTTTCAAGGTGGTAGTAGAGCTGTAGGAATATGCTTGCGGAATAGGCTGTAGGATGAGTAGTGGAAGACTTGAGGTAGTAAATGCCCCTCTGCTCAAAGTCTCCACTAATGTAATTCATCTTCTGGAGACCTTGTAGAACAAAGAAGTTATCTTAAAAAATAGCCTAACACTTTAGAGATTTTGTGATCTGGCTAACAAACAACAGACTAAGAGAAAAAATTGGTGCATGCAAAACTTTATAAAGAGACAATGACTTGGTTAGAGATAACTACTAAGACTTGTAATCGGGGAAAGATAGCCATCAACAACCTTAACATGAAAATGTTTGGCTAATGAAGTCAAATAATCAAATATTGAAGCATTACCCGTGATACATGAAGATGCACCTGAGTCTACTATCCAATCGGATTGAGCCATAGATGAGAGAACTTGAACACATGTACCTAATTGTACCACTAGAGTAATTTGAGACCCATAATGATGTGCAAAGTTGTCATTTCATCTTGTGTCCCAACTTCAGGGTGACCTTCAATGTCAGGTGACATAAAGTTGTACCTTGGAAAGTCAGACGAGTACCCGTGCTTAATTTAACAACGATCAATAGGATGTCTTGGGCGTTGGCAATGCTCACAGAAGTATTTGCTGCGACCACCGGTGTCATATCCACATCCCAGGCTTCGGCCTCGTCCCTATCTGAATGGTAACTACGACCACAACCTCTTAAGGCAATAAAGGCTAAATTATCCACCAGAGGAGATGGATAATCAAAGTTCTTCAGCGAAAGGAATTTTCTCTTGCGTGATGAGTTGGTCTTTAACTGACTTGAATTCAGGTGCCAAGTCTAGAGAGAAATTGCACATAACGTATTGTCCCCCATTGCTTCTTTTGTTAGAGAGTCCGTTTATTATTGTTATTATTGTCTTTGTAATATGGGACCAAGTATGTCTTGGCCCATTAGGGTTTGGTTGTCATTTACGCTTCCCTATTCTCCTATATGTAGGAGCAAGGTTTCTCTTATCTAATACAACAATTAGTCATCTCATTATTTCCAGATGGTATCAGAGCAGCGATCTTGAGCAGTCGTCGTACGTGAGAGAGAGAAATAAGAGAGAGATGTAGCCGGCGGGCGACCACCCTTCTTCTTTGTGGGCCGACTGCCCACAGGCCGTTCCATGGTCTCCGAGGCTATTTCTTCTCTATTTTTTTCTGCTTCTCCTACCTCTATCTCGCCTACTATTACTTTACGCTACCCCCCGACCCCTGCTGCCTGTGCCACTCTTGCTGCCGCCACCTCTAACCGACTGCTGTTCCATACGCTGATGTCGCTACCGCTAATATCTGCCTGCACCCCCGCCTACTACTTGCATGCGCCGCCGCTGCTCTGTGCGCCACCACTGATGTGCCCCCGCCGACCGTGTCCCCTATGCCGCTCTACTTCCTTCCGCCAACCCACACAACCATCTACTACTGTCTGACGGCCTTTGCTGCCCTTGGTCGCCGCCTTCTGCTTGCCTTGCAAAGGCTGTCATGATCATTGCTCACTGTCTTCCCGCTGACGATGGTCTTCTGTGATGTTGCTGCCTCTACCAGCCGCTGCAACACTCGTCATGCCGCTGCCTGCGCCTACTCTACCTGCCGCTGCTTTCCTGTCTGCCGCCACCATCACCCTTTTGCTGCTGCGCCTTGTCGCTTCTGCTGGGCCGCCACCTATAACCCGCTACTTTCTGTTACCCACCCAACTGCGACTACCCACCGCTAGTAACTGCAACCCAATTTTTTTTATGTTCCCCTTAATATTTTTGCTGCCCCTCATATACACTCTACATTTTGTGCTAATCGGATCCAATTTTTCGCCTAATCGGATTTTCGCGGGGCCTCGGCCCCGTCACCCCCAGATTTGTTGCCCTACCGGGCCAAACAAATCCTCTTTTTGGGTCGACAAAAGATCCATTTATTTTTCTATCCAGATCTGCCTATTCGGGTCACTTTCTACCTTCGCTCGTGTTATCAGTTACCTCCTCCACATATTTGTCTACACAAACCTTGCCTCTACCATTGTTTTGACTCTCCACGCCAACCACTCTGACTCCTTCTGTGTTTGGCGTGAGGGGGTAGAATAGAGGATGAAGAGTAGAGGGAAGAGATGAGATGGAGTAGAGATGGAGAGAAGAAGAAGAATTTTATTCTGCTGTTCTATTGGTCTTCATGCCACATTTACTACTGATATATGGTTTCTTCTGCTGCTATGTGATGCTTGCTGCTGCTATTATTGCTTATTCATCATCTACCTCGACTACTGCTATGAAGTTACATATTCGGACGTCGTTCTTACTACTTGTGCTATGATTAGCACATTCTGTCTGCTGCTTTATGCTTTTGCACTTTCTGCTGTCCGTGCTTTATTCATATGTTGACTTTCTTCTGTAGACCAACACTCTTTGGACTCTGTGGACCAACACTATCTGGACTTTGACGTCTGCTACCGTGATGGATACTTTATGAAGAAGGAAGATGATGAAGACAATTGTTGGTGACTTTACATGGAGCTTCATCTACTGAAGTTATTTATTTACTTGCTACTCTGCCTACTGGTCTTCTATTTGCCTATGTCGTCGACTTTTACTGTTGTGCGCCATCACTCTCTGGCATGTCTGTGCCTTGTTTGCACGTCGACTCTCTACTTCTGTGTGCCAGCATTCTCTGGCTCGTCCGTGCCCTGTTTCGCACGTTGACCCGTCCATACTTTATTTGTACGTTGACTACTACTGCTACTGTGATCCAACACTGTCAGGGTTGTGCTACTCTGCCATTGTGACCCAACACTCTCTGGCTACTACGACGACGACTTTGATGAAGATCTTGGTGCCTATCAGCTATTTTATCTTTTGCTCCAGATGATTATGTTGCTGATTATTTCTGCTCTAGATGATTGAGAAGCTTCTGTGACCTGCTTGCCTACTTGCTTGGAGTATCTACATGAGGGGGAGTGTCTGAGTGTTTGAGTGTTTAATTATAATATTGAGGGGGAGAAATTTCTTGTATGTGCTTGGTTTATCTTTTTGTTTTGCTTCTTTATTTCCTAGTTTGACTCTCTGTTTGCAAGCTGATATGGGATTCTCCCAACTTTTGCTTGAGGGGGAGTGTTAGAGAGTCCGTTTATTATTGTTATTATTATCTTTGTAATATGGGCCCAAGTATGTCTTGACCCATTAGGGTTAGGTTGTGTCATGTACGCTTCCCTATTCTCCTATATATAGGAGCAGGGTTTCTCTTATCTAATACAACAACTAGTCATCTCCTTATTATTTCCAGAAGTTCTACTATAGTCGGTAGTTAGTGGTTGATAAATATCCTGCTCATTCCACAGAGTTGTTAGAGAGCCATAATAATCTGTTAAGCTCAGAGTGCCCATCTTGCATGATCGAATATCCTTGAGAACTTTGAGAAGACGAGAAATACTGCTCGTGTGAGAATACAATTTTTTCAGTGTTTTTTCACATAAGCTTTGTAGAACTATACGCCATAACCTCCCGAGCCACATCTTCCTTCATGCTATTCAACATAGCAGATACTACCAAAGCATTGTCTGCGTCCCAGTCTTTCGTTACAGGAGCATCACGTCTTTCATGGGGATTTTTTTTTCCTATGGGAAGTTGAGAACCCACATATCGTTCAAATGTTGTTGCCCATAGAAAATAATTGGTACCATCTAATTTGATGTTGATACTGATAGGGTGCTCATGGTTAAGATTTTTGCCATGGAGTCAATTTTATCAACCATAGTGAGATACTTGTGGACTTTTTCAGAAGAATAGAGAGATATAACTCCCGATCATGACTATAAGATTAGGGGCACTGTGGTTCTAAAATAGGCATCAACCATAGTCCCCATATCCCTAAGTGCGTTGGAGAACAATGAGAGAGATAGATAGATAAAGAGAGGCTTCCCTACTGCCACCTGCATTGGCCCTACGTTGGCGGGGGCTAGAACAAGAGAGGATGAGGGGGCCGCGGCTAGGGAGGGAGAGAGAGCGACGACTAGGGTTAGTTGTGCTTAGGGTTTCTCTGGGATCTCCTGCTCTGATGTCAGGTTGAGTAGAGTAATTGTATTCTATATTAATATGGAAAGATACACGGGAGTCTCTCTTATATAGGGAGAGCGAGAACGACAAACTGCTAACTAATAGATTTGTGACTCTAATGAATAAGGAAACAAAAGAACATGCCATAGGAAACAATATCTCAACAGATGCACAGTTGACTTGGATATTTGTTTGTTTAGCATGCCAATGATCTTTGAAGTTGTTCCCTGAATCTCAACATAGTACTTATGTCTTTTATTGTTCTAAACAAGTTGTGAGAAAGTTTGAGTTGATTTTTTAGTTACTTTTGTCTTATGCAAGTCGAATTTGTCCCAGGGGCTGACTTTCCAGTGACCTGGATTTATCCTACTGCTGCTCTTTTTACTGTAGCAAATTTGGAGAAAAAACGACACTGCGTTATATAGTTAACGGAGGTTTTTTTTTTTTGCTTTTACGTAGGCACTTTTAAATGAAAGAATCAAAGGATTGGAGGATGATAAAGAATCATGGATCTTAAAACAGGTACCTTATTCTATTTTATAGCTTTGCTTTGTCATGTTACTCCTTTGTTCTTCCTGTAGCTTTTGAAAAGTACCATGAGATCATTTTTTTAATCATTATACCCAGTCTTCATGGCTAATATACTGGTGAAATTTTCTTATCTACACAAATGATAAAGTAACCTTTAGAGCATGTATATGAATGATGAAAATTTTCACTAGATTGGACAAACTTATTGGGTAGACGAACAAGTGAAATGCTACTCATTCAAGTTCAGTGAAGCCTTAGATGGTCAAATGATCAATGGTGTATTTGAAATTGGCTTATATTGCATGACATGAATTAGATTTTCTTGCATACATTACTGTTTTAATCAATAAAACCTGTAATTTATGCTTTCACCTGTTAAATCTTTTGATGGATACCCTCTTTTTAAAGATGTGGACTTGAAGGTTTAAAATACATCTCTTTTATTTATGCTATCTTTGTAGTATATTATTTTGTGCCAACAAACTTCATTTTACCTATATAGATCAATTAATATTGTGGTTTTCAGTAAAATGATGTCATACCTTGTGCGTTTAAATGGAAGGAAAAGTATTTATATGAAATATTTCTCGGATATATACTTTCAAGAAGGATTATTAGAAAAATGTTTATATGTAATATTTCTCGGATATATACTTTCAAGAAGGATTATTATCATTGTGAATGAGGCTTTGACTGGGGTATTATCCATACTTGTTGAGTCGGTCGACTAGTCGGCTGGTCGCTGGAGGGGGGTCCGACTAGCCTAGCGCCCAAATTTGGACCTCAGTTTGGCGTTCGCCCAGGCCGACTGGTCGGCTAGTCGGCCGACTAGTCCGACTGGTCGGCCCAAACCAAGCATGGGCGGCCGCTTAGTTAGGCCAGAGCCAAGAATAATAAGTTTTTTTTTGCTATTCTAATCCCCCCACCCCTTATCTCGTGCAATAATTTGATGTGAACATCAATTTCATTGACAATACACTAGTTCAATTAATTTAATTACAACAATTCAACAAGCACTAAAAGTCTACATTCAATAATGGTATATCACTTTTCTCTATCTAATTATATTTGTTTAATTTGAATACATCGAATAGTCTTCATTCAAAAATTTTGAGGTGTTTTATGACATTATTTACCAAATCTAGGTTATTATATGCTTGGATACATGCTTACATTATTGGATCTATTTGATTATTATATATAACTAATTAACTATATGTAGATGATCAATATTATGTAAATATCATACCTACGACTGGGCGACCGACTAGTCGATTGGTCGACGACTAGTCGGCTGGTCGCCCAAGCTGGAAAGGTGACCGACAGGCCGCCTTGACAAGTATGGTATTATCCATAATATGTAACCAAAGTTGATGAACAAGTATTTGTAGTTTCTTTTGGATGATTCACCACTGTATTATTGTATATACTTTATTTAATTTTTATGCGAGAAAACTATATAAAGCCTTGTGCAAAGACTCAACTAATTTTGTGGGCATATAAGCCACAAATCTTCACATTTTAACGCTTATATATATGGAAGTGGCCATTTCTGATGTTAGACTTGATGAGTTACTGCAAAATTTCTAAAGCCATGAGGCCTATAAGGCACTAAATGCTAATGAAGCGAGGATGGATAACTAATGTCTGTGTGATGATACATGTATTATGTTGTGCTGTGCCTACAAGGGTGTGGTGCATTGAGGATGGAATAGTGTATGGCAGCCAGGCCTTTAGTTTGATTCTTGTTGGGGGCCTGACTATTTTCATATTTTTAGCTATGGTTATGGTTTGATGGCTTGCATGTTGTGTTATCCCTTGATTTACCTTTGTGGAAAATAAGATTGTTGTAATTGAATTGAATGCAATGAGATGAATACTAGACCGAACGCCCCTATCTTATATATAGGAGAGGGGAAACACTATTAGGGCTGTAAATGGGTACGGGTAGACCCGCGGACCCGCAAATCCAGACCCTTAAAAAACCCATCACGGGTCTAATTTTTTATACCCGCATACCCTTGGACCCGTATACCCTTGGACCCGCATATAAGCGGGTCCAATAATGGGTATGCTTGGACCCAGACCCGCTAGACCCGTGTACCCGCTATTCATAAGTAACTACTAAAATAATATGTTATATATATCATACTTTACTAGTCTAATTAATATAATTATTGAGATTATATCCTACTCTAAGGTTGAGACTAGTCATATAACTAAGAATTAACTATTCTAGTTACAATAACGAACATCATATGTAAACTTAAAATCAAAATGTCTACTAATCTACATTACTTTCTACATAAATTAAATGTTATGATCATGACTACAAATATGTAAACAATTACTCAATTAATTTTATTGTATAGAATATAGTATTGTCTAATATAACTATTACATGTTAATATACTATATGATAACAATATCTTGTTGTGTTAAATATATATAACATAGTCATTTCTCTTACATAAACAATATGATGTTTTATAGAACCGCTTACCCACATACCCGCACCGCATACCCGCTATTATTGCGGGTACGGGTATGGTGCGGGTCCAAGTTTTGTATTATGCGGGTCTAGAACTGGAACCGGACCCGCTAAATTAGATGGGTATGGGTATGGGTATGGTCAGACCCGCACCATACCCGCACCGTTTACACCCCTAAACACTAAAGACTTGGGACGCAAGTCATCTAGACGGGCTGAGACACAAAAGTCCAATAACTAATTAACCTATTAACTAAATAGGCTAATATATAACTCTAACAACCTTTACCCCTCCTATTGCCCCAAGGTTGTGGTCTGGACTGTTCCGTGAACTGGTTAGGCGTTGGTTCATGGTCAGCCGCTCCGACAAGTGATCCAACTGGTGACACCAACAACGACAATGGCAAATAATTTCAATAGCTTGAAATATTAATAAAATTGTGAAAATTAGATTAAAACAGGCAAATCCTCTGCTATAATTATCAACTAATCAAACAACAAACTACAATATAACATCTGAATATCTATCTGAGCACTTATAATGCTACATGCAAACCTACAAATTAACGGAACAGAAAGTATCTAGATGTTTTCGATATGACATTTTCTCTAGTAAATATTGCAATGAAGTAGTTTTACGACTATGGCTAAACAACTGAGGACTAGAAAACCCTGATTTGTTCTTGGTTCAATTGGCATGGCATTAGGAGACACGCCTCAAGGCAGTCTCTGGTGTGCCCTTTGGCATGTGCCTTGTCATGGCTCCCTGAGGTGTGTATGTCAATTTTTGCGAGGCATCTGGAAAGGCATGAGGCACAAAGGTAGTCAACAAGCGTAAGACTTTTTCTTGAGGAAGGGAAGGAACAAATACCTTTATGCTGGTGCCCCTTGTGGCAACTGCTGATGTTGCGGCTATCTGATGCAGATGGGGGTAGCGATTGCCTCACTGGCGCTGGTCATTGCAGTGGCAGGGATATTGATTGCGGAGGACACATGTTTGAGTGTGCTACTTTCGATGTGAGTGGAGATGTCAAGGAGAAGTTGGAGGTGTCAAGGGAGTCAGATGTCTGGGTGTTAAGGTTGGTGGAGAAATCAAAGATCAAGGTTGGGTGTGGCCATCTTTGTTTTTTAAATTACGATTACTCAATTTTCAATGTCATATGGGTCAGGTGCAATTTTGGACCAACTATATTGATTGGGCTCTAATGTGTTTGTTGATTGATATGAAATTTAGTTTATTCATATATTAGTATATATCTTTATGCGTTATTTTATGTTGTGTGTTTTATTATGCGTTATGATGTGTTGTGTGTTTTGTTATGTGCTTCAGACCTGTCTTGTCTTTAGCTTTTCTTTTATCCCATATTGCCTAATTCTGTTTCTCACTTACTCTATTATCCTATAAAAGAGAGAGCATTGCATTTTTTAAACATACCAAAGAAATAATTTTCTATTCTATATGGTATCAGACGTCTACGATCCTCCCTAATCCCGCCCACCAACCCTAATGCTTCCCACACTCTGTTCCTAGCCGCCACCCACCCCCCACCATCCTCCCCCCACCCGTTGCCCCTACCCGCCGCCGCCCCCACCCCCTCCTCTACCCGCTTCCCCTACCAGCCGCTGCCCCCTACACTCGTCACTGCTCCTCCCACTCTCCACCCCCTATCGGATTTGTTGTTGCTTCCTACTGCCCCTTTACAGGTTTCTCCGGATCTATTGATCTAGATCTAATACTGAATCTGTTGCTCCTCTGCGGGTTTCTCAGATCTAGTGCTCCAGGTCTGTTTCTTCTGCTGCCGATAGACTTGTCTAAAGGTTGGGTGGGTTGGGTCTGGGTTGGGTTGTTGCTGGTTTGGGTCTCGCGGGTGCGGGTCAAAAGGACCAAGTTCTGTACGGGTGGAACAAAGACAAACCCAAACCCGACCCAACGGGTTGCGGATTGCCCGTTGCTGCCCATATAAAATAAAAAAAATACGATGCTAGTTTTGTTTACATAAGATATGGCACAAAACAATCACATTCTACATTATCATGTAAACTTTATTTATATGTCCAAAAGTTTATTATAAAAAGAGTATCAAACAATAATACACCCATGAACAGAGATGCTACACATTGTTAAAGAAAAGCCATCAGCTAGGCTAATTAATTATCTGGATTGCATAAATGATGGAACAACAAACATACTACATGGTTTAGATGCTTAAGTCAGAAGCATACATCTTTTAAATAATGAGGACCACCTACAACAAACAATAAAAAATTAATAGAACAACATCTATTACGAAGGGGGCATCCAAATGAGACAGGGTACAAATGGTGGCAAACGCACGCAAGCGGAAAGCTTCATATATGCTGCATGTGTAAATGTTTTTACTGATAGCTAAATATTATATGATTATATCTATTAATAAAATCACTGTAATTAAGCGGGTCATCTGCGGGTGCCCGCGGATTGCCCATGAAACCCACTAGTTAAACGGGTGGGTATGGGTTTGGGTTTTTTCCATCAAGTGGTAAATTTTAGGGCCCAAACCCAACTTAGACGGATTGACCCATGGGCACCCGCGGATCTTGACCCAATTTGACAGGTCTAGCTGCTGATTTATCTCTATGCAAGTCATCACTCTGGCTTCCATGGCGACTTCAGATCCTCCACGGTCCTTGTGTGTTATGACCGTGTCATTTGATGGATCAAACCATCTCTGGCTGGCGTCCTTCGAACTCCTGATGCCTCGGCAGACGACAAAGCCAAACAAGCCTACGAATAATGGCCCAAAGATGATTCCAGATGGATATATCTAATCTGCATTTTTTTAGGGAGCATGATTCCTGTTTCGCAAGCCTATGGATTTTTTGTCAATAATATATGTATATACGTCAAATTTAGATTTTTTGGGAGCGGATGGATATATCCAATCTGAAATTTTTGGATCCGAGATTTGATCAAATCTTGCTAATATTAGTTTTTTTTCTTCAAAATTTTAGACCTTAAATCTGATCGAATGTGCGGATTCTGAATATCCATTTACATATCTACCTAAAATTCAAGGATATCGATTTTGAGTGATAAATTAGGTTGCGATGGCGTGGGGACATCGACTGGAGGTGGACATGTGTTGCCTTGATTTTGTCAATTGTCCTAATTTTGATTCTTTTGTAGAAGGCACTCTATGTGCGTGGTCAAAGTGGCGACCATGCCTTTGCTATTTGCAATCTCTGTTTCTTGGCTTGTGAAATGGGGATCATGCTTGTTCACCTAGGGGTTGAAATTTTCATTGTCACCATGGTTCGAGGCAGTGACAATTATCGTTGTTGTGGATGGTGCAACTTAGCCCACTGACCCGCAGATCGAACTCACCATGGTGTTTTGGTCGGAAGAAAAATTTTCAGCTTTCAGATACTTGGGTCATGGATTAAAATTTTGGTCAAAATTGTAAAATTTTGGTTTCTTCCAGTATTATACATAGAAATGGACATGCCAAATTGTTGAAATTTCTGAATTGCAATTCTATTAAAAAACTAAAAAAAAATCTTAAAACTCCTGAAAAAATGTGGGACCCCTCAAGTTAATTGAGTTCAAAATATAAAATTTTTGGTTTCTACTAGTACCACAGATTGAAATGGACATGCCAAATTGTCGAAATGTTCTGTTTGCAATTCTATTGAAAAAATGAAAAAAATCTAAAAATCTTTAAAAAATGTAGGAGACCCCCCTCAATTAATTGAATTCAAAATATAAGATTTAACATGTTATTGCATAATAATTATGTATGTATACATCATGGAACAAAATTTCGATCAAAATTGTGAAATTTTGCTCGAAATTTTGTTTTTTGCAATCGGAGATCGAAACCTACGATTGGACATGTGTGAAATTTCGACAAAAATGGTGAAATTTTGCAACAAAAAGGCAGATTGGGCCGTAATTTCACGAAATGGTACGGAAACACAAATTAAAATTCCGAGAAATTTGTTCCTAAGACTGATAATACTACATTTTGGATATTTTGGCAATTTTTTGTGAATCTCTTGCTTCTAAAGGTTATCTTTCTTAATTCTAAGGTATGTTTCTCCTATCCCTAGACCATTTATATATTACCTTTATCAATTTCTATATTCTCTATAGAGATATGGAGAAATACTTTGAAAATAACAAAGTTCTTTCTTGGATACATGTATAAATGTCCCATGTAACCTAGTTAAATGCTAACACTAGACTTTTACAAGTTGTAGTTGGTAACCTTGGAACTTGTAACTATAAGTTTTAAATTCTAAGTTGTAACTTGAAGCTTTTAATAGTCTAACTATCTAGCAGACTTGACATTTCTGTTCATTTGTGCACTCACTCATTGAGACTTGTATCCCACCTTGTCGTCTAAACATATAAATGTATTATATAGTCTAGTGTGTTTATTTCTAAACATTGTGTTGGCAAAATTTCATAAATTAATTCCTTCATCTTGCCATCGAATTGCCATTGAAATTCTGTTGAAATTGTTTAGTTTCCTTCACTTACAAATGTGGGAGAACCACCCACATCTGATATGAAATATTATTGCATATTTGAGTAGATCTTGGCGTTTCGATTGTCCTGGTAAATTTTTATGATTTAATTCTCTATTTGGTCGTCAAAATCGTTAGGGCCGTAAATATAAAAATTTTGGAAAATTTCAGTTTCTGGGTCACCAGACACAACATCAAAATCAGACATTTAATTCTATGGTATACATTGCATGATCGAAATCCTGATCGAAACCGTTTTGTTTATTTTCACTCACAAATGTAGGAGCCGTCCGCTCTATACCAACATATGATATAATTGCATAATTAGGTGTATTTATGTATGTAGATCATCATTGTAAAATTTACGAAGTCATTCCTTTATTTTGTCAGCGAAATCGTCAAAATTTGCGTCGGAATCTTGTGTGAAAATAAGTAGAATATTGAATTCTGTCGAAAGTTTTGTAAATTTTCTAATGTTGGACCATCGGAAACGGCATCGAAATCGACATATTAAACTATGCTTGGATACAACAAAAAATTTTGAGGTGTCATGGAAGACTACAACTTGTGGATGACTCGTGTGGAGGAAGGAAATCGTCAAAGAGTTTGATTTTGGAACCTAAACTTCTATTATTGTGGACTGCTAAAATAGCAACGTCTGACTGGGCAAGCACCATGTGGCCTATTGCTCCTCCCTCAGGTGCGGCCACCAAACTTTCATCGGAGGTTGAGAGTGTCTTGGTGCCCTTAGAGGAGCCACCCTTGATGAATGTGAACTCATTATGGGGCCGCATGAGCGGCTAGCTACTATTGGAAGGGAAAGAGGAGGCTCCCACACCCTTCAAAAGAGGTTGGTGACGTTGACGACTTTCTCTAGCAGGCTACTAGGGAACCTGGGAAGAGAGTGGAAGTGGCGGAAGTCGCCCAAGTTTCTTGTGGTGGAGCCAACAAATAGAATAAGGTCGATAGTGCTACTGTGCGACACGCCGACACCGTAACACCCATGATTTTTCTGGCGATTGGAGGTCTTGAGATAGATTGGCTGTTGTGGATGGTTGGGTTATTTCCATAAGGTTATATTGAAGGTAGGTGGGAGACATGTAGTATGATCCAAGAACAAAAGAGGAAAAACGGAAGAACATGGGGGTGAATAGTGGTGGCGGCACACTGTTCACTGGGAAATGTTTTATTTTTGAGTGGATGGGTGGGATTGATCTTATTTCTAGGGTATGGGATCTATCAATGATGGACCATATGTGGGGTTCGGCTTGACCTAGGATTTGATTGTTTCACAGGTGGGGTTTTGGAATCTAGACCTAGGGTTTAGATCTCAAGCTATGATACCAATTGATGCAAACTCAATTTGCAAAACTGATTCATTCTTCTAATTCAACCCTGTTAGACAATACCCCAGGCATGGGTATCTATTGATAGATGAGTGGAAAGCCCTAATTGGCTTATTTCTGCTCATGACCATATTATATTAAGAAACAAAACTAATCAATTGAGAACTTTCAAACAAGTCCGCAACAATTGCATCTAACTCCTAATACTGAAACAGTTGCAAATAAACACCCAGAAGGAAAATAAAAGACAAGCACAAATAGAAGACTTCTACGAAGCACCCTAATCAAGATGTGTCAAAGCATAGCCAGGTTCATCCATCACTACGGCACCTGTTGTACAACCGTAAAATAACATGTGTATGCGTGACATGGTAACCTTGCTTCTTATACTTACCCCACAACCAATGTAAATGATCAATGGGGTTTTTTGCTATTGCATATTAAGATAAAATGTTAATATTTGAAGGTAGTAAAACATGTTATTGATATTTCAAGTTCCTTCAAAACTGAGAAGAAAGTGTCAAACTCACATATTTTTTTCCCATTCATTTTCTCTCTATTTTGTTAATTTTGACGTTTTTAAAGTGCATATAATAATATCGCAAACATTCTCTTGAATCTGTTCATACTTGGGGTGATGGAGAGATATACAAGAGATGAGAAAGTGGAAGAGTAGGAATGGGGGATCAGAATATCAAAATCTTTTGGATTACTTGTCATATGCAGATTGTTATAGTAGTGCCTATGGTGTTTTTATCATATTATTCTCACTTCATAGAGTCATTTTATGCTTATGTATGCCTGTGTGCGGAGTGGTGCGTCAACTGCCTATGCCATCTCACCTACTTGTGTCCACGCTGTATTGCCACGTCAACGACCTGCGTGCCTCTGTACCAGCACACTTTGAACTCTTGCCTTCTGTGAACCAACACACTCATGACTTCAATGATGTTGACGACTAAGTTTATGTCCACAACACCTACTGCTTGCCGCCAAATGCTGCTTAGATGCACAATGTTAGCTATATTCAGAGTTTGACCATTACCTGCAGGGTTCCTGTTGTTGGCATTATTTGATTTTTTTTTTTTTGGGGGGGGGAGGGTGCTTTATTGAGAGATTTCAGGGGAAGTGACTACCTTTTATATGAGTTGAGTTAAATTCTGTTTGTTTGTCTGCTTGGAGTCTGTGTCATGTTTCTCTGTTTCTCCAAGATGGAAATGAGATTCTCCAATTCTCCAACTTGATAGTGTTAGAGAGCAAGGTTTGCAGAATGAACCAGTGAGGCTACCTGCTCTCACTAAGTGGTTCAACCGATGCTCGGTTCGGTACACAAGTAATGACGTCAGCATGACAACATTTTTTTTTCTTTCAAAAAATGTAAGATAATTGAAAAGTTAGGATACTAAAATATATTGGAGGATATAAGAAAACATCACTAGAAAAGATAATTACACACAATTGTGTTATGGAGTACAACAATTCATGTACTAAGTTTTAACCATGGTTGTCAATTCAAGTAACTCATCCATGATCCATCAATCAAGCTTCAAAAATACTAGCAGATCGACAATTCTCACATAAAAGAAGTCAAACAATCCCACAATAAGGGACAAGAGGTCGTACAAGTGAACATTATCTACATAGTCTATAGTACAAAAATGTTAGCATAAATTTAAGTATGTTTATATTCATCATGATATTAGCACAAAATAAGTTTGCCTATCCTCAAATTCATCATCATGATTCATGGCATGCCATACAATCTTCTTCTACATTATCATCTGCATCTTTTTTATTACTGACACAATCTCTGTCCATGTCTGTGTGAAATGTCAACAAGTCCCATGTTTAGTATTGATAAAAGAATATATAGGTTTAGACTTGTCAAACGGGTGGGTGTGTTGGGTTCGGCTGGGTCATTGCGGGTGTGGGTCTTCTGGGTGCGGGTTAAAAAGATCTAATGTTAAATGGGGTGTAGCAATAGCACACCCGAACCCGACCCAACGGGTTGCGGGTCCACTCGCAGATGCCCATGTAATGTGTACAATAAGAAAGATGTTGCTACTTGCTAGTTGCCGCTCTACAACAAAAAGTAGAATGGTTCATTAAAAAATTTTAGTACAAACATAGGATAATGAGAGAAACCATCCACCGTGTTTGATGTCAGACACAATGTAATACCTATTGCTTTGTTCTAACATAAAATTATAGGAAAAAAGAAAACAACCAACTGTTGCTATGTAAAATTGAAAAATAAATGATATAGATGTAAAAAGTAGGATAAATATCATCATAACACCTATAAATTTGTTCATCTAACAATAGAAATTACTTACACAACATGTTCCTATTGTTATCTAGTGCACAAAGTGAACATAAGAAGAATCGGATCGATACAACTGAATATAAAATGTGCAACACACTATATGTTTATTAACATACACAACAATGTAGAACATAACTACTTTGTTTCCATTAACATAAAACTTTAAAAAACATATCAATAATAGCCTTTAGACTGTCTTTTTACACTGTATACGTTACACATCAGCCATTTAGCTGCTTGTTAAATGTGTAGGTGTGGCATGTCTTAGGAATCAACATGTCTTATATTTATATTAATGTATTTATTTAGTTATCTGGGACCTACTGATTAAACGGGTGGGTATGGGTTTTGGTGATTTCTAACGGCGAGAAATTTCATCACCCAAACCCAACTTAAAAACGGGTCGAATCATGGGTGCCCATAGATTTTGACCCAGTTTGACTGGTCTATATAGGTCAAATCACATTTTAATTCAAAAACTATTGGGTTCCCCACCATCTTCATTGCTTTTCCTCTTCTTATTTTGGGCCTTGCCGTCTCATCAAGCAACTCTTGCCTCTAAATATCATTAAGATTGGTGGTTCCTCTTCCACCACCTAATCTTTTATTACATCAATGAAATCATTGTCAATTGGGTCAACATTGATTCTGTGAAATACCCCTATAAGATAATTTTTCATGAAAAGACGACTATATAATAAGTATGATTGCTAGAAAATTGAAAAATTAATTTGATTTGGCACTCTATTTCTGCTTTGAGTTGCTTCGTACATAAACAATGGCATATTGGCCAACAACTACTTTGTTTTCATTAACATAAAACTTTAAAAAACATATCAATAATGGCCTTTAGACTTTTGTCTTTTTACACTGTATACGTTACACATCAACAATTTAGCTGCTTGCTAAATGTGTAGGTGTGTGTCTCAAGGGTCGTTCATGTCTTATGTTATATTCATATATTCATTTAGTTATCTGGGTCCTACTAACTAAACTGGTGGGTATGGGTTTTGGTGATTTCTAGCAGTGAGAAATTTCATCACCCAAACCCAACTTAAAAACGGGTTGAATCATGGGTGCCCACAGATTTTTGACTCAGTTTGATTGGTCTATATAGGTCAAATCACAATTTATTTCAAAAACTGTTGGGTTCTCCACCATCTTCATTGCTTTTCCTCTTTTTATTTTGGGCCTTGCTGTCTCATCAAGCAACTTTTGCATCTAAATATCATTAAGATTGGTGGTTCCTCGTCTTCCACCACCTAATCTTTTATGATATCAATGGAATCATTGTCATTTGGGTCAACATTGATTCTTTGTAATAAACCCCTATAAGATAAATTTTCATGAAAAAGACAACCATGTAGTAAGCAAGTATGATTGTTAGAAAATTGAAAAATGAATTTGATTTGGTACTCTATTTGTGCTTCGAGTTGCTTCGTACATAAACAATGGCATATAGGCCATTGAATAACTGGCATATAACATTCAGTTGTGATGTATTATCTTCTGTTTGGCAAAGGGTGAGAGCTGCTGGCTATTTGACACCACTTTTTCCACTGCGTGGATGAGCTCATTCTGGTAGAAAAAGGGGGAAACCGTAATGTAGATGGAAGGAGAGGGGGGAGTGGGGGACGTAGTATGTAGAGGAAGAGAGAAGGAAATGGAACAGAAGGGGAACAAAAGTCGAAGAATGGTAAAGGGAGAGAGAAGTCCGGAAAAGGAGGGGGGAAATGGTAAGTGTACTGGAGGAGTTTGTGCTGTTCGGATCATCGTCATGCAGTGGTGCTTGCTGTATAGTCATGAGCCATGTGGTTGTTCCAACTGTGGTCACCGCTAGTCACTGTTGCCTTGCGCCGCTGCCACCACTACATCTTGGCTGCATGCTGGACTACCGTTGCCTGTTGAAGAGCCGCTGTCTTCTAGCGCCGCACAAGCTGGAACTAGAGGGAGACAAGGAAGCAAAAGGCGCAGCTAGGGCACAAGACAAATGAAGGGAAGGTTCGGGCATAGGAGGAAGGATACATAAGTGAAACGGGTTCAGACAAAATACAATGGGTTTGGTCATCCATCCTAAACCTGGAATTAGTAATCAAATGAACAAAAGACAATAAAAGTCCAATAATCAAATAAAATGCAAAAAGAACAGCGACTGGTCATTTGTACAACCAGAGCATCCAGTCCTGTAAAATCATAATAAGCCACCAACTTCTAAAAAAAATACTATTTTGTCATGATAATGTTGGGGTCTCACCTCTCAGGTCTTTGGGACAGAAATAAAGCATCTGGTGACATTTCCAACTGTTTGTTTCTGTTACTGCCGCCCCATTATGCTCTAAACAACATATGTATACTTCAACTTTATTATCACAGTAGTAAGAGAATGCTTGGCTCCTTCATCTCATGTTTTATAATAATATTACTGTGAAGTTTTCTCATTACATTTACATCATATGGGGCTGCAGAAGATAACCCTATGGCATTCCTTTGCGCACAACATATAAAACTGGCTCAAGGATTAACATATATCAACTAGAATTGATATGAAACTAGATTATGACATGAGTTCAGTGTGTAACTGGGTTTTGATCAGTGCCCTAAACATAATCGGATTCGTAACTGGGTTTTGATTAGTGCCCTAACTGGCTTTATCTTTTTACTTGATATGCCATTTATTTTGTCAATTATCTTATATGTGCAATAATTTCCATCAACTTTAATGTCAGCCTGATGGCACACTAAAACTGCCCTGTTTTCTCTCCTTGCAGAATTCTAACAAGGAAATGATGTGCAAATTGGATGTCATAAATGCTGAGCTTCAGATTAAGGTACCGGATCTTCTGAAACACCATTTCTTTAATGCATCTTCCATGTATTGTGTTATAGAGAATGTTCAAATAATGCATTCTAGCAGCTGATTTGCAAGGCCAAACCATATGAGTAAACATCTCTATCAACATTATCATCCTCAACTTGCCAGTCAAAAGTTTATATGACTAATGAGAATAAGGATAACCCTTACAGCCTACTACATAATCTTATGAGGATTTAGCAACTATATTCTATTTATGTCAAAAATAACCTATGTGAAGCTCAATAACAACCTTGAATGTAATTGGATATGTTTCAATTTCATGTTCTGATATCATATATGTATTAACAAAGCTTTACAGGTTAATGAACTAGGAGAATCCAGAGATCGGCTTTCTGAAGAAAACCAGCAATTGATGAGTAATATTTCCATTCTGGAGTTACGAGTTCAAAAGCTTGAGGAGACTATTGTCCTGGGATCATTGACCAGCAGATCACCTGAGGTTCTCTTAAACATTACATTCATTATTGAAGATAATTGATAAAAATTATGGCCGTTTGGAAAAGCTAGACTGATTACTTTTGTTGGCCACCCACAGTTGACTGATAGCCCCATCTTATGAATTCTATAGCTTGTTGTTTGTTTAGACCTAGTATCCTAATAACCTCTATTGGGAAATTGATTGGTCAAGTGCTTATACTCAGAAGTCCCCTTATGAAATCTTTTATGATAACTGTCTGGGAATATTTTCTCTTGAAACTTATGTTTTCTTCTGTGTGTTTCCTTTTGTTTTCATATAAAGTATTTATCAATTACTTTTGTGTAATATATCAATTATCAAGTTTGTCAACCACTTAATTTCTGAACAGAGCCCTATTTATGGAGTTATTATAATAATATCATTGATTTGATTGTTTTACATCTCAAAGAGGATTCATCAATCTTAGCCAAGCTAGAATTTGAGAATTCATGCTTCATTATCCAAATTTTTTAGGTGAAAAGGTGATGAGGACCTGGTTGAGAGTAGTGACTGACAGAATCAATTTAGAGCGTGGCATTTCTAAGAGGATGTCTTAAGTACACATAAGTTGTAAACATGGATCACATCATGGAAGCAAACCTAGTTACTCAACTTGCAATAAAAAGTGCTAAAAAAAATCTTACATTCCTTTTTTTAACATCATTACATATGGAGCAAGCGTTTAATCACCATCAAGTTATTTTAGTAGCGAGAGCCTACTAGTTCTACTAAATAGAAAATCCGGTCTAGTCCACATTGTGTAGGCACTTAGGATCTACATAACTCGTTGGCACCTTGACTTTTACATTGGGGAGTGATTTTGTTGAAGCTCACGCTTTTTCACTATGATTAATACGTCAGTCGCCGATTTTTTGCAACTTTTCCCGCTTTTTCACGATTTATACGATTTTTCACGATTCTTCATGACTGTTCACGCTTTTTTTCTTGATTTTTCTCTTTTAAGTGGTTTGCTCTTTCTTTGCCAAACAATGTACTCAGAACTCCAGATATACGCTAAGGGCCAGTTTGGTACGATGCGGGAAGAAAAAGTTGTTTTCCAACTCAATGAGTTCATGCTGCTTTTTCGTTTGGTTAGACACGCGAAGCTCCAACTCGTTGGTTTCTAATTCCCGCTGGCCTCGTTTTTCGCCCAAAAACGTTGAGTTTGTACCGCACTATTTTAGCGTGCGGTTGCGTGCAATTTGCGGCGTTTTGCTGGAAAGAGTCGTGTTCACACTCTACAACACAGCACCGAGTAACGGATCATCAGTGGGTAACCGTACCAACTACTACATCACCCTAGTTGCTTTACTGGCCACACTCTCTCCTGCGTCTCTCTATCTCCGAAGTAATACATAAATTGCTAGCAGCATCACTCGTCCAGCTGATGTCTAGCTGTTGCTGCACCGTACCAAACAATTGCAGTAAAAAGGAATGAAATTGTACTACGCGGTACCAAATGAATTTGCACCAGTTCTAAAGGCGTGATTATGTTTTCTTGGTGTTTTGATTCATTGAATTACACCTGATTACATCCTACCAAACAGGGCCTAAACCTCCAACCCCCGCTTTCCAGACAATCCAGTGTTATTGTTCAACTATTCTTTAATTCTTTTCCTACTTTTTTCACTTAATAATATTGTATGTCTAGTGACCTTAATAGTTACATTTGTATATGATATGTATGTATATGTATACATACATATATACATCTATATATATGTGTGTGTATATATATATATATATATCAGGCTAGAATACACTCAAGTAGTTTTCCATGATGCAATATCTTTTTTCAAAAATCTAATCCGTTGATCTTCTTAACCATCTTGTGAATAGCTCCTATACAAAATTTGAGCCCATTTGGACATTTATAGGTCATGTTATGAAGACCACAAAAATTATGCATTTCAAATTAGTTTCGTGCATCGATTTTGTTGCCCTCGAATGAGTGACTTAAACTCATCCAAATGAGCTCAAAATTCGTATGTAGCCTAATTATAGTATGACAATGAAGATCAATGGTTTACATTTTATAAAAAAAGTCTTGATATGCAAACACAACTTGAGTGTAGCGTGCGTTCTATACACTCAAGTGTATTCCAACCTGACTCTCTCTCTCTCTCTATATATATATAGAGAGAGAGTACATATACTCTCTCTCTCTCTATATATATATATATATAGAGAGAGAGAGTCATGCTAGAATACACTCGAGTGTATTTGAAGCAGAATACACTCAAGTAGTTTTTCATGATGCAATACTTTTTTCAAAAATCTAATCCGTTGATCTTCTTAAACATCTTGTGAATAGCTCATACATAAAATTTGAGCACATTTGGACATTTATAGGTCATGTTATAAAGACCGCAAAAATTATGCATTTCAAATTAGTTTCGCACGTCGATTTTGTTGCCCTTGGATGAGTGACTTACACTCATCCAAATGGGCTCAGAATTTGTATGTAGCCTAGTTATAGTATGACGGTGAAGATCAATGGTTTACATTTTGCAAAAAATAGTCTTGATATGCAAACACACGAGTGTATTTGTGCGATCTGTATGCTCGAGTGTATTCTAGCCTCTCTCTCTCTTTCTATATATATATATATATAGAGAGAGAGAGAGAGAGAGTCAGGCTAGAATACACTCGAGTGTATTCTGTTGTATTCAAAGCAGAATACACTCAAGTAGTTTTTCATGATGCAATATTTTTTTCAAAAATCTAATCCGTTGATCTTCTTAAACATGTTGTCAATAGCTCATACGCAAAATTTGAGCACATTTGGACATTTGTAGGCCATGTTATAAAGACCGCAAAAATTATGCATTTCAAATTAGTTTTGCGCGTCGATTTTGTTGCCCTTGGATGAGTGACTTACACTCATCCAAATGGGCTCAAAATTTGTATGTAGCCTAGTTATAGTATGACGGTGAAGATCAACGGTTTACATTTTGCAAAAAATAGTCTTGATATGCAAACACACTTGAGTGTATTCGTGCGATCCGTACACTCGAGTGTATTCTAGCCTGACTCTCTCTCTCTCTCTATATATATATATAGAGAGAGAGTCAGGCTAGAATACACTCGAGTGTACGGATCGCACGAATACACTCAAGTGTGTTTGCATATCAAGACTATTTTTTGCAAAATGTAAACCGTTGATCTTCACCGTCATACTATAACTAGGCTACATACAAATTTTGAGCCCATTTGGATGAGTGTAAGTCACTCATCCAAGGGCAACAAAATCGACGCGCGAAACTAATTTGAAATGCATAATTTCTGCGGTCTTCATAACATGAGCTATACATATCCAAATGTGCTCAAATTTTGCGTATGAGTTGTTTACGAGATGTTTAATAAGATCAACGGATTAGATTTTCAAAAAATATATTGCATCATGAAAAACTACTTGAGTGTATTCCGCTCCGGATACACTCGAGTGTATTCTAGCCTGACTCTCTCTCTCTCTATATATATATAGAGTCAGACTAGAATACACTCGAGTGTACAGATCACGCCGTACACCCCAATGGTGTTTGCCTATCTAGACCATATTTTTCGAAATTCTAATCCATTGATCTTCATGGTTATAATAATAATAGGTCACATACAAAATTTGAACTCATTTGGATGAGTGTACGTCACTCATCCAAAGACAACAAAATCGACGCACAAAACTAATTTGAAATACATGATTTTTGCCTCCTTTAGATGAACGACCTATAAGTGTCCAAATGAGCTAAAATTTATTATATGGTATGTTCTTATGATAATTAAGAAGATCAACGGTTTAGATTTTTCAAAAAAATATTGCATCTTCAAAAATGACTGAGGTGTACGGTGCCTCTGGTATACTCGAGTGTACACTAGCCTGACTCTCTCTCTCTCTCTATATATATATATATATATATACATACATACATACATACATACATACATACATATTCCTGACTTATTCTCGATTTTTTTTTGATGACCAAGAGAACCCACCCCTGGCGAAGCCGACATGGTAAACTCTCGAGGCATGAGAGGGTGTGGTCCGGTCACCCCCCTCCCACGCCTAATCAGCGTGAATTACCGTTTGCAAAGTGCCTTCGGTGAGGTTCGAACTCGTGTCCTTCATTGGGACTTACCGAGCTCTTACCACCCGGACTTATTCTCGATTATTTCTGAATAATTGACCGAACTTTGACTGAAAAATATCGATTTGTTCATAATTTTTTTTTCTTTCCGAGTTCTGACTTTTCCGGCCAACCGAAAAGTTGTTGAATTCTGAATTTGTCACTATGGTCTCCACTGCCCTTTTTTTGATCAATAGAATGCCCTTCTCTGTCTTAAATAACCAAGTCCCATTTAGTTGTACCCCAGAGCTCCATTGTTTTCTGTACCACCTAGAATCTTTGGGAGCACATGTTTTGTCAAGAATCTTTAGACCAATTTAACTAAACTTGACCCCCAATCTACAAAGTGTAGCTTTCTGGGGTACTCACGTACTTAGAAAGGGTACATGTGTTATGATCCGTAGTCCAAGAAGTGGTTTGTTAGTGCGGATGTCGTCTTCCTTGATGATACTCCGTATTTTTTTGTTATGGGGTCCACTCTGTCAACGAATCTTATTGCCATTCCTCTCCCTCTTACCGTTGAACTTACATCTTCTTCCTGGGGTACTCACGTACTTAGAAAGGGTACATGTGTTATGATCCGTAGTCCAAGAAGTGGTTTGTTAGTGCGAATGTCGTCTTCCTTGATGATACTCCGTATTTTTATGTTATGGGGTCCACTATGTCAACGAATCTTATTGCCATTCTTCTCCCTCTTACCGTTGAACTAACATCTTCTGATTTTGTTGCTCTTGAGGTACCTCTCAAAGTGTATCAAAGACGCTGCAAGATTGCAACTCCCTCCATGGCTCCCTCAACCAATCCTTCATCCTCATCGATAGATCAAGACACTCCTCAGGTATATTCTGACTTGAATACTCCAACTAGCACCAGGAAGGGGTGTGCTCTTGTAATTTTCATCCCATCAGTAATTATTGCTCTGATGCTAATCTTGGTTTAAGTTTTACAAACTTTACTGTTGCATTCTCTTCTATCTGTGTTCCTAAAAATGTGGCTGGGGCCCTCACACATCCTGCCTGGCGACATGCCATGGAAGTTGAGATGGAAGCACTCCATTCTCAACAAACTTGGGAGTTGGTAGATCCTCCTGCTCATGTTTCACTTGTAGGTTGCCGCTGGATCTTCAGTGTGAAATATCAGCCAGACAACACAACTGAATCCCTTAAAGTTCGTCTTGTTGCAAAGGGGTAGACTCAAACCTATGATGTTGATTACTTTGAAACCTTTTCACCTGTCATGCGCCTTAATAATGTCCCGATTCTTATTTCTGTTTTTGTCAATAAGCAATGGCCACTATTCCAGTTGGATGTTAAAATTGCTTTCTTATATGGTGAGATACATGAGGAAGTATGTATGAAGCAACCTTCGAATTTGTTGCTCAGGAGGAGTGTGCTAAAATCTGTCATCATAAGAACGCTATTTATGGACTAAAATAGAGTCCTCGAGCATGGTTTGATAAACTAAGTCAAATTCTTGCCAAATTTGACTTCAGACGCTCGCATTCCGATCATTCTGTGTTTGTTAAAAAAATTCTAAGGGTCTTATTATTCTGATTGTGTATGTGGGTGATATCATACTTTCTGGAAGTGAACATCAGGGTATACAGGAGACCGAGGAATATTTACATAAACACTTTATTACGAAAGATCTTGGAAAACTATGCTATTTTCTGGGAATTGAAGTATCTCATTCTTCTTCTGGTGTCTGTTTATCGTAGCGCAAGTATGTGTTTGATCTTCTGCAAGAGACTGGTATGTTGGGGGCCAAGCCAGTCAATAGTCCTTTAGACCCCAATACCAATTAGGATGATGATTCTTATCCTTCTTACCCTGACAACAAACAATATAGAAGACTTGTGGGTAAACTTATTTATCTGACTGTTACATGAGCAGACATCACTTCCACAATTGGACTTGTCAACATATATCTTGATAAACTGCGACAATGTCTTTGGGATGCTGTGGTGCCACATTCTTAAGTACTTAAAAAGCTCACATGGAAAGGGTCTTCTATATAAGAATAATGGGCACTGTAAAATTTATGGTTTTTCTGACTTGGACTATGTTGGAAGCCGGACTGATCAAAAATCTACTTCGGGTTATTGTACCTTTGTAGGTGGTAACCTTGTCACTTGGAGAAGCAAAAAGCAAGCTATTGTGGCTAGATCCAATGTTGAAGCTGAGTATTGTGCCATGGCACATACCACATGCGAGCTGATGTGGGTTCAAGGGTTATTAAAAGAATTCAGAGTTCATGATTCTGCCCCTATTCCTATGTACTGTGACAATAAAAAAGCTACCTTCATTGCAAGCAATCTAACTTTCCTTGAGCACACCAAACATATTGAGGTAGACTCTCACTTTGTCAGAGAATCCATTTTATCCAAACACATAGCAACTTCATATATCAAGACTGAGGATCAACTCGCAGACATTTTTACAAAATCACTGCCAAAGACAAGATTTCTTTCCATGGTGGACAAGTTGGGCATGTATGATCTCCATGCTCCAATTTGAGGGGGAGTATTAATATATTTATCTATATTTCTGCTTTTATTTTGTGTTCTCTGTTAACGTCTTGTCTTTTATCCGATATTAGTGAACTCTGTAATGAGGGACTCCTATCCTATATAAGGAGGGTTCCTATGCTTGCATTACTCACTTGATTACTGGAATTCTATTCTAAACCGCAAGATGGATGTGGGAATACTAGGAAATATCATTTAAGAAATGACTATATCAAAAGCCAAAATGGGGGTGACAAGTATTGATGACAAGTTGTGTGGGGGTTGCCTGAGATAATGACATAGTGTTGACATGTGCAACGCAGACACGCTTATCCGAAACAATGTTGTTGACTCGAGTACAATTAAAAAAGAAGAGGCATGTCTAAATTAACTTGGGAAGAGCTTATAAGTAGAGGTTTTCAATCTTTACATTTTGATCATATAACCCACCCTTAATAGAGCTGATTGGAAAAGAAGTATTCATGTAGCCGACTAACATATTTAGGATTCAGGCTTTAGATGATAGACCATAAACGGATCGCAAATGTCATCTTCACATGGTAAAATAACTCGGTGACCTTGTTGGTTAAATGCTTAAAATATAGGTTAGTGTAAGCTTTAAAGCTGGCACTAGCTAAATCCTATGTTACGATGTGCAATGTCTTAAAACTAGGGTGTTTAGGAATGTAACTCTGCTTCAAATCTTGCCAGAATACCTCCACTTATTTCAATTATTCAGGAGCTTTTCGTGTCTGTTTATAGAAGTGCACAAATACTCTTATTCCTGCTCTAGTTGGAAGAGTCAATTTCATGATAAAACATTTGCTGACTTAGATCTATATGCTTCTTAACTTGCTTATTTCTTCTTGAAAAAATAACAATTTGTCATTTGCACCAGATAAACTAAATATTCCTGTTGGTGCAATGTTTTTTCTCTCTCAAATTGTTTAAGCTTAGAAGCAGAGATTAGTAGAAATGGAATTCTTTCTTCCTGAAAGAATACAATTTGTCATTTTCACTTGATAAAATAATATTCTTGGTGGTGCAATGTTTTGATATAGTTAATGTAATCTTAAAAATAGGCATTAGCAAAATACTTTATACATCTGATTTATTTAACATGCAACTTACATAGTAAAATACTTTATATATCTGGTTTATTTAACATGCAACTTACAAACGCGCAGCAGGTAACTAGTTTTTACGTTTCTTGTTTGATGAACATGAAATAAAACACAAAAAACAATTGCATGTTGCGTTGAAACTAGGGTGTTTATCTTTGAAATTTATGATTCCTCTGGAACCTTCCCGGATGTACAAGTATTTCAATTACTGGGGAGATGCTTTCACCGTTTGAAGGAGAAATGTCAAAAATCCTATGTTCTACTCTGGTTCAAAGAGGCAATTTTTCAAAATAAGAAGCTTTGGCTTCATAATTATTGATACCTTGCTTCTTTCCCCCAGCTTTCTCCTGAGGATAAAGATGTAACGGAAAGGACACAGTCCAGCTCAGAATTGGTTGTCAGAAGTGTAGATGATTCGCAAGAGGTAATATGTTTTGGTGTCTAGTAGATGCTTTCTAGTTTCTAAAATATAAGGTATTCTGGAGTTGTTTTTGTTATGTCTAGTAAATGCCTTCTGGTGTCTAGCAATTTATGAGCTTTAACGAAGTAAATTTTAAGCAATATAGCCAGAAAAATTATAACATAAGGAAACACATCTACGCCACCTCTTGGATCGATCCCCATAATACTTCCTAGTATGATTGGAGAGTCATCTACCATATCCATATCTTTTAGACATGGATCACGCTTCAACTTATCTGGGTTATGAAAAAGTGGATATTGCTTGATCATAAAACATTTGAGCATCTTGCTAACTTGTTATAGGCTCATTTTTCAGACATAGCAAGTAAGATGTAAATGTAGCATTTTACTTGCGCTAGCTTTTTGTTTCTTGACAAAGCTTGGTTCCAAAATATGTTTTGTTTGCTTGGCACGAAACCTGCCGTCCGTGTATCTTCCACAGGAACTTGGGTGATATTGTTCTTGATTTTCTTTTTCAATATATGCAGGGGTTGGGGTAAAAAACTAAAAACTACTAACAGGTTTTACTTGCTGTCATTGCAGGTGAACAAGTTTTATGAAGAAAGAAATAGACAAAGCACTAGCATGGAAAACGATCTAGTTGTTGAGTTTGAATCTTCCAAGGGAACAGTTGGAGACGCTCCACCTTCCGGGAATGTGTCAGCCTCATACTCTTCATCAAATGTGCTGGATACGATCTCCATTGATGACTCCAAAGAAGCTTCTGCCATTGAGCTGTCAGCTTCAGCTGAACATGGTGGAAGCCAAGATATCTTGCCATTGCAGCTGGATGAAATCGAAATTCAGGAAGTGGATTCACGACCACTAATTGACACTACTGCAAAAGTAGAAGCCGTTCCCCTTACTGACGCACCTTTAATCGGAGCACCGTTCCGTTTAATTTCTTTTATGGCCAAGTACGTCAGTGGTGCTGATTTAGTGAAAGATGATTCACGCATGTAGCGCACATGAGACCTGACAGCATTCTGTTTTTCATTCCGAAATTATTTTAGTTTGAGGAATGAAACTATAGTATCACATGTGTACCTGACCTACGAGGAGATCCCGATTGAGGAAGAGTCGAGTTGTAATTTTGCATTTTTCTTTCAAACAAACATGCGCCAATGATACGTCAGATGAAAAAAAGGCTGTCATACTTAATCTGTTCCAAATGTCTAAATTACTGCCATGGATGGCTATATGGATCAATTTAGCTTTGTCGGTAAAAATACATGTAATGATGAAAAATTCCCAACAATGTTGCTCATTGCAAAATTCCGTTAATGCTTTAATCAACAGTCACCACAAACACAAACATCGGGCACACTAGTGGATCGGGTGTCCATGTTTAACCAACCCAAAATCCAACTCCGACCAACTTTATCGAAACACCCACTTTACAGACCGGACTGAAACGACACAAAGTGACAGGCCAGTCTGCTTCAGTACTAAACCAAACAGGTAGTTTCGCTGGAGTACTAGACTAATATGAATACTATGAATCACACTGTGATAGAGATAAAGTGAAGTCAATGGTGGTGGCAACCTCAAGTCACAAAGCAGATCGTATATCAATTTCTAACAAACAATGCCCTCTAGTAAGTGTATGGTACCTCACAGTCACAACCAAGGAACAAATGCAGGGGAAATCCAAAACTACAATCCCTATTCGAATGTGGTAAGATCAATAAAATCTGTGGACCTATCTGTTGAATCAGGTTGTCGAATCCTGTCAATCAGCGTTATCACCTCTCCGATGCTTGGCCTCTGCTCCGGGACGCTAGCCACACACATGATCCCTACTTGAAGAATCTGAACCATCTCCTCCTCGATGTCTGGGTATCTGCTCAACTCAGCATCGAACACTTCTGCTGTCCACTCTTCACGAACTACAGACTGTACCCATCCGGGTAGATCAACCGTGTCACCGTTGGCGGTTAATGTGAAAGGGGCCTTTCCAGTAAGCATCTCCAGCAGCAACACACCAAAACTGTAGATATCGGATTTCTGAGAAAACTTCTGATCGTCAAGGACTTCAGGGGGCTGGTACCCTGCCACGTTACGCGGTTTAGCTTGGGGATTCATAACTGGGGCAAGGCCGGAGTCAGAAATGCATCCGTCGCCACTCTGAGTGAGAAGTACGTTGGAGGATTTGATGTTCCCATGCACAAACTTCGCACCACCTTTGGAATGGATGTGGAAAATTCCATTTGCAGCACCGAGCAGTATCTTTACTCTGGAATCCCAGTTCAAGGTCATCCTTTGGCCGTCGTCCGTGTTGTCTGTTAATGGAGACGCTCGATTTCAAACATCATTTTAGTATCAATCAGAATTCAAACAGATTTTGTAGGAAAGAAAAAGAAACGAAGAATGAAACTCCTGGCATCAGCTATCTATATCAAATCACGACAACCTAGTAATAACCTTCGTCACCAGTCCGGCGTACTACTTTTATCCTCAATAACAGTCACAAATATAAAATCTGGAATTCGTGAAGTCAAACTGGAAAATTCGGGATGCGGAATTTACTCCGACATTTGAAGATGGGAAGTCAAAAGCTGTCAACTATAAGACCCAGATTAATTAAAATGTAATTTATGTTTGTCAGAATCTTTTATGAATTACCTCATAAACACACACCATTGTGAGTACCCGTAAATTTTATATCCAGAGAGAACAATACCGATCTTTCATTGTATAAATACTAATGAAATCAAAAGAGTTCATGCTAAACGTAAGAATGATTCATGTATAAATAACAAAGTCATGACTAATACCTTTGTGATCAGTGCGTGAATTTTACTTGATAATGAATCAGAAAAACTATTTTATTATGCCTAATTATAGATGTTGCCAATTACGGTCTATTCAATATGCAATCTTATAGCATTTCAAGATGTTATTATGACGTTATACCTGACACTATGCTATTATGCTTAATTATAGATGTTGCTCATCACAGTCTATTCAATATGCAACTTACAGCAATTCAATATGTAATTATGGCGTTAGAGATAAGTTGTATCTCACACCTCTCTCACACAATTGCAATGTCTAACCTAATCATGTTGCAGCACCCTGGGTACTGGTGTACAGCTAAAAGCATCAACTAAAAATTCACATGGTACATGGGAAATATCCGGTTTTCCATTCGAGTATTATATCAGGGTGAGCCGCCTAGTACTAAACAGAGTACTTCTTGTAGCACGCACATCAGTGCCGGCATTGTCTATTCTCATATCTGGATTTCTGTGGCGTTGCAAGCAATTTAGAAGAATACATATGTACTCTTTTACGAGTAAACAAAACAAAATAGATGGACTTACCATGTAACAAGGAGCAGAGGCTTCCACCTGCGATGTAGTCATAGACAAGAAGCTTCTCAGTTTTGGACTGGAAGTAGGCACGGAGGGGAACGACATTAGGGTGCTGCCCGATCCCGCCAACCATCTGCATCTGTTGTTCAAACTCCCTCTTCCCGACCACAACCTCTTTTAACCGCTTCACCACCAGCACTGTCCCATCATCCAATATCGCCTTGTACGCCGTTCCGTAACTCCCCTTCCCCAAAACTTCCGCAGAAGCGCTGAGCAGATTATCCAGATCGAAGTTATACGCACATCCATCAAAGAACACAAGCTTGTTTCTTTCAGCCTCCTGAGCTCCACTGCTGAGAAGCAGATCTTTAGGCTTGTCAGTTTTCATACCGACATAAGAACCCTTCTCATCGTATGCAGGCAGGTCTTTGTCTTTTCTCCCCAGCAGGCAAACGAAGACAATGAGTGCCGATACCATCAGTATCATAAACACCCCAACAGCGATGACGATGACAACCCCTGTAGATATTTTGCTTCCTGATCCTTTTGCCTGGAGAGTAGACGGTGCAGAAGGCAGGGACGGAGAAGGGGATGGAGACGGAGAAGGGGACGGCGTAGAATTGAGACATGGAGCAAGCGGGGACCCACACAAGAGAGGGATTCCGACGAATGATGTGTTTGGGAACTTCTGGAACGATGAAGGCACTGAGCTGTTGAGTTTGTTGTTGTAGCTCAGGTTTAGGTGTCTCAGTTTCCGGAGAGCAATGTCGGGAATAGGTCCGCTGAGTAAATTGTTCTGGAGATACAGGGCGGTTAGCTGGGACAAGTTGTGATAACTGTCAGGTATTTCTCCAGAGAAATGATTGAACGACAGATCCAGCACGTTGAGACTGGGAGTTGACAGAAGGGGAAGACTGCCACTGAAGTCGTTATGTTGGAGGAAGAGGTGACGGAGGTGAGGTAGTAACAATATGTCGGTGGGCAAGCTCCCAGACAGCTGGTTGGAACGGAGGCTCAGAACCTGGAGGGCGTCAAGCCTGCCTAGAGTTTTCTCAGGGATCTTCCCCAGGAGCCCGACCGCAGGGAGCCGAAGGGCGGTGACACGGGTGTTGTCATCGGAACAACTCACGCCAGTCCATGTGAGGCAGATCGAAGGGTAGTGTGTCCAGTTGAGGTCCCTTGTATGAGGAACCGAGGCAGAGAACGCAAGGAGGGCTCTCCTGTCAGACGAGAGATCAGCAGCGGCGGCAAGGTGGTTTAATCGGAGGAGGGCGAAGAAGACGTGATAGAGTGCTATGGAGAAGCATCTGAGCAAGCGGGCAGCCATTGCATGAGATCTTTTTCAGAATGGCAGCGGGCTTCAGAGAGTTGGTGTGTCTGTTGTTCGTCTGTGCAATATAACAAAGGTAATCGTAAGCATGTGAAAGTAAAATAGCAAGGCAACGACAACTATCACAAACGTAAAGAGGTTGTTTATGTGTCTAAAACGAACGGAGTAAACGAGATAATCGTCGAAAGACTATGGTCGCGTATATTGAGTGGGATGGCGATCGGACAATCTTGGGTAAAAAAACAAATGCGGAGAGTATGGCTGCTAGTATCGGTTGTTTGAAATATTCCGCACAGGTAGATAGATGCATTAAATCTCCGATAAAGTTGGTTGGCTGCATTATAAGGCGAGAAAGAGGCTATGAATGAAGAATATTGGAAACACCGCCTGTCTACAATCAGTAGTGAAACATAGGACCATTTGGGTTGCAAACATCAATTGCCGTAATGTTAGTCTGGATCTCTTGTACCAGTCTCTAAAGATCCACTTCCTGCAGTTTCAGAGTACAACTGCAAACTGCACTGCAGAATTCTAGAAAGGAAAATATACATTCAAACTGGATATAAAAGCCAGCTTCCAGCACAAACAGAAAACATATATAATTTCACTGTAATCTAGAATCCCAGCGAGTCCTGTTTTTGTAGCTGATATCAGAAAACGGACGTAAAGGATACTAAAAATAAAGGCGCTGACCGGGTCCTCTGGTTGTTATTTCTTTGATTTATCTAATGAAAAGGATAAGGAAAAGAAATTAGGATGGATTCGTCAGGGACAGCGACACCTGTGGATATATCATTGACGACTTAACACAAATTTTAACCTAAACAAGCACAGAAAAGTCGCAAGACACGCATGAATCGTTTGTTATGTATGTAGGCTCCCTCGCTACTCTCCTGTCCCATTCCATAAGTGCACAGCAGGCATTTATAATTCGCAACTGCAGAATAGTGGGGAATGGCAAGGATTTAGGAAAGGGGGACCGGTTTCCAGCTAGCAGTGTATCGTTTATGGATGAAAGCATCGCAGCAGCAGTACCGCTGGATTCCTACTGTGCGTCCAAATCCTCCTCCGATGGTGTGCACCAGAGAAGAGGGAGTTTGTCCTCTGCATTAAAACTAAAACAGGGCAGTGTCAGACAGAGAGGCCGTTCCTTGTACCGCAATGGTCCGTAGCTGTGAGGCAGGAAACTGTCAGGCCTCTTTCATTGGAGGCAAGAGGGGAAGTAGCGAAAGGGACAGGTAGTCTCTTCTAGATAGCGAGTTTACGAGTAACGGGAGACACAGGCTGGACTAGAGCAAGGTTTTGTTGGAGCCGAAGAGAGAAAGCGGAATTCCTGAAGGAATCGACATTCATATTTGAAACAGCGGCACCATAAGGGAATTGTAGACAGCGAGTTGACGGAGAAGCAGAGATACACGCCGGAGTGGAGCCGGATCTGTTGATACATTACAAGGGAGAAGAGAAAGCGAAATATCTGCGGGAATCGGACTCTTAAAACGAAAAAAACCGACACACAATGTTCAGGCGTACTAGCAGATGGCCGCATACACGTAAGAGAGAAGCGAGGTGCTCGCCATGAGATTCTCTTTTCATCCAAATCGATTGGCTAGTCAGAATCATCTGTTATGGTTCTTTATACAAGGCATGGGTACGAAAAGCGGAAAGCAGGAAAAGGTAACTACTAGTAGTTTTAGTAGGGAGTGTATGCTCATTGGATAGAAAACTCGCCGGACCGAGAGAGTCATACCTAGTAAACCGGAGATTTGGAGACTTCACCTTCTTCCCCGCGCTGAGTCGGCCAGAAAGGATCTCAGCAGGAGAGGCGGCTGGAATCCTCCCAGAAAGCAGAAGACGACGACGGTGTAGGAATCGGAGAGCCGCCTCCGGTCGGCGGGAAAAGGAAACAAGACTGACCGAAAAGAGTTTGCTCCAGGGATCACCAAGGGCGGCGGTGGCGCTCAATCCAGCCGCGTACCGTCACTTGAGCTCCAGGAAGAGGCCGGGTTGGGGAACTCGAGGCGGTGGCGCTCAATCCAGCCGCGTACCGTCACTTGAGCTCCAGGAAGAGGCCGGGTTGGGGAACTCGAGATGACCTGCTGTACCCTCCCATTCCAGCAAGGCTGGAGCGAAACAGGAAGTAACAGACGACGCTCGTCAGCCGCCGCCGGGTCGGGCAGGTCTTCTCCTCTCCGCTCCGCTCGATCTCCAGGAGTAGTGGGAGGGAGACGCCGCAGAGTGGCAGGGTTGGGGACTCCAGTTGCGCACTCCTTACTCTCCTCTATCTGTCTTTCCCGGTATGGGCGGGGAAAAGCGGGAGTGAGTGCGCGCACAGTAGCAAAATCAGCAAGCGTGGCGGAGTGGCAGTAACTGCTTAACAAACTACGAGGACAACACAACCCGCTGGGTACGCTACGAATTACAAAAAGTACCACTTTCCACGCCCGAACCTTGCGGGCTGCCAGCTGGGACGAGGAATCGGAATGGGCCTTTTTATTTGTTAAGCGTATATATAGGTAGCACTGCTGAGTGTTTTGCGGTAGGCCGGCCCTTTGGCGACCGCATAGGGGCACATCGGATCATGATCCTGCCTTTGCTAAATGAATAAAGTGGAGATTTATGACTTGAAACTGAATGAATTCTTTTTTGACGGATAAGTGATGAGCTCAATTGTGCATAATGTTACATAAATCAACTAAAAGTGTGTCATAATGTTACTTTTACAAATATGACGACTTGATGAATGTTAATTCAATCCAAAAGGTCATGGATATTGCATTATGATCGGGGAATATACAAGTATGAGGAAGTTGTATGGCAGTTTAATATTAAATTGTATTTTGGAGCACATTCACATAGATTAGTGGAATATGAAAAATGGAGCATACTCCGGAAACTTTCAGGCATAATAAGAATATGTGTTTTGGTCTCCTTCAAAATAAATTTGTACGCTTAATTTCAATTCGGGCTCATGGTGGACAAAATAAAATTAATCCCACACTTATGAATCCGGTAACTAAAAATTTATATCTAGGGTTTATAGCATCTTGAGAATCCAACATCTTGCGAACACATGATGGGTTAGATATTGGATTTTTCAAAAACTCCATTAACCAAACATGCCCATAGAGGAGCTTGTGCAGTGCACCATCGCTGAAAGGACCATGTTTTAGCTAGGTCTATTCCTACTATGAGGTAGGGAACCACATGATACTGCACTTACCATGCGACCTCCCTATTTCAATTTAGCAACACCGGAAGGCCCCTATGCACAATTGACGACTAGGGGTGAAGTAGCAAATATGTAAATTGCATCTAAATGGATAGTGTTGTAAATGCAACAACTAATCATGTGACCATCTAATCCAATAGTTTTTTACTTCTAATTTTGGGGCTTAGAAACATGAATTCGTTGACGAGTTACTAGAAATGAGCTAGTGGGAGATGAGGCCAATTTAGAGATATACAAAGGCCAACCTTTGGGTGGTTTAATTAAATAAAAGACCTACAAGTAGCAAAGAACTCTCAATAAAGCATAGGGTTTGATTTGGTGGGAGTTTGATAAGACTTGAGGTTTTTTTGGTCCTTACTTTCCTCTATATCAATTCCAATAAGTTCATTGGTGGTCTCTGAATGATAAATACCAGCTAAATTGGCATAATAAAGATTAAAGCAGAGATAAACAACTACTAATCACAATACATTTCCTCCATTTAAAAAATAAAAAGAAATAGTTTGGAAAATGACGAATCCATTCACACATAAAACATCTAGAAGTAAGAAAATTTGCGTGCGTTCATCAAGCAACAAGATGTAAACCAAGGATGAAAGTTGTATTTCAATATATATACAAACATTAGCTCATCATAACCAAAACACATAAAAAATACATAGGTCTCCTTGGGACCTCCTAGTATAGAAATGAACTAACAACTAAAATCAAAATTGTTGAGACTCAAGACATGAGGCATATAATCTACCACATATTCGAAAAAGTCAACCATGAAAAGTTAAATATTTTCTAGTTGAGAGAAAAATTATAAGTCTAATCCAATATGAGTTCTAATAACTTATTATGAAAAGTTTGCAATCTCATAAAATATGATTGAAGCACCAATGAAATATACACATAAAGATACTTTTCTATAAATACTAGAAATGTAATATCGATCTATGTAAAATATTATATATGATTGAATCAACCATAGTGAACATCGTGCATTTATACATGTGACAACCTGCCAGTCAGACCATGAACAAATCCCAGAGTCACAAACTAGCTAGGTGTGACAATAGTTGCACAACTGGGGTAGTTATCATAGTCTCAGAATGTTAAAAACCTTGGGAATGATTATATACTATTTGCATCTTCTCTATTAATTATATCTTGGCAGATGCAACCCAAAATGTCTAGGCAATAATTAAAACTTGATCAGTTATTTGATTAGAAATACATGATCAGATACTCGTTACATTGTTATTTATATTTGAATATCACATCTTCTTAGTCTTCACCTATAATTTTTAATCGCTTGTTATTATGCTTTGTTTTATTATTCTACTTGTTAATGAGACATAAAAGTTATACTAGTGCATTTGTTTTATGTGATAAGCATATTCTATCTTCTTTTGATGTTATATTATTCAATGTGACTAGTGTACATGACTCATATGTGTGCTTACAATTATTTTAGGCATAACGAAAACATATAAAAGTGACCCCAGAAAGATGTAAAAAGCAAATTATAGCTATAACATATTGCACATGTACTCTCATTTCCTCGGGGTGGTATTCAATATAATAAGTTGTTTTACTTTCCTAATCAAGTAAATGGGTGTTATATGAACTATAATTGAATAGACAATAATATCAAATATTTGACTTGATAAATTTTCAAGCTAGTAGACATTATGTATTTGGGACCCACATCAGGTGATTATTAAAATTTAACCAATAATAATGTAATACCATATTATATATAAAGATAATGAGACTAAACTCTAATTGTATTTGAACTCATAAGAGGAAGTATACAAACTTATATTTAATAATAAAATTGGATTCGTCACCCCTCAATCAGCTAACATACCAAATTTAGGCTTATTCGATAACCATAACACCCTCAATTGAACAAGGAAAGAATTTAATACATATAGACAAAAGTTTTTCAAGCATTCAATGATTCCAGCTTGATGTGTATATGAGAGTTGGATGTTACATCTAGATCTAATGGCTCACAACTCATCTCCTGACTCAGGTAGGAGATGGCTAATGTCACAAATAGTGTGGCTAGAAGGTTGTGTTTTTTTCCAACATTTCGCTTTCTCTGATCAACAAAATTATGTGATTCTTCCTCCTACACTTCCATTTCTTAATTTTTCATCCATCAAGATGCTACTATACCTTTCTCTCTCCATAATCAAGAAATGCCCAAAAGTGGTCATGACCCCCTTACTGCCCCAAGTTCATAGACCCATACACCTGTGACAATCCCTTAATATCTATTCAAAAACCACCATCTTCTCTCTCAAACCCCTTCTCCATCATCAGTTGGTTTTGAAGATGCTAGTGTTGCTGCCGCAAGCTCCATTTGCACTGCCATCCATCTCATCTTCCCCTGGCCGTCTCCAACCATCAAAAGTCAATCAAACTAGCTATATGATTCCCTCAATCCTCCTCTTTTGTTTCTATCTGCGTAAACACATTAGGATTCGATATAGCTCAGAATTCCACTATGACTTTGTCACCCCTATTTTTGCATAAATTTTATTCACATTTATCATCCATTGGACTTGGTGTTTGTTCCCCTGTCTTCTCTATGCCCTTGCAAGATCATGTCTTGTTCTTTCTTGGTCACTTTGTGTTTCTTCTCCAATTTGATCAATTGTTCTTTCTTAATCACTTTGCCTTTCTTCTCCAATTTGATCAATTTATTCATGCCCCTCTTGATGCTCTCCTTGCTAGATGAAAGGGAGGAGCAATTAAGAGCTTCAGTCATCTTAGGGCACTCTATGCAAACTTTGAGATTTGTTAGATACACAAACTTGTTGGTAGTTGATCTGAGTAGTTGGTTGAAGAATCCATGACTTGATACTTAACTGAGACCTACTTTAGTGTTGATCTATGCTGGCTCTACAAGCGGTGTTTCAATCTAAACACGAATATGAGTTAATTTGTTTTTATGCCTCAATTTCATTTGGTTTATGTCACACTCTCTTGGGCAAATCTGTACTTTTGAAATTCTATTTTTTCATTTAATTAGTGCTTCTAAGTGATAGGTGTATTATTACAGTGTCTCTACACAAATCAAAATATTGATGTGCGAAATAGGGGCAATTTACTAATTTTCAACAATTTTTGTTTAAAAAAATTCAATGAACACGATAAACATAGAAAATTTATAATAATTTATGTATAAGTTAGAAAAGTACCAAAAATATATTTTGAATTCGTGAATTATTCTTTATCAATTGCTATCAATTTCAATTTCTAATTCCAATATAATAAGTACATGATTTTTTTAGGTTTTTTCTTATTGGTAAAATATTTCTAAAATACTTGCCCAAAAAATGAAGTAAAATATTCAATTGAAATAGGAATTGTAATGCACAAGGTATAGTGGTCTTAAAGACTTAAATCGATGATAACAAAAGGATGATTTTAGGATTTGTATAGTCAATGATATATTAACCCTAATTTTATACCTATGCTTTTAATAGGTTCCCCGCTACCTATACGTGGAATCAGTATTGAGCCTGGAAATATCTAGACTTGATTTGAGGTATGTCACATACCCATGTTTTTCTCTCTCTTAGTCCATTGAGACATACTACCCCACATAATTTCTTGCTCTTTTGAGAATTTGACTCATGAAAGTGGTTCTGTGTTATTATTGATCTTGTGATTTACTTAATTTTGATGGATATTGGACTTTGATTTGTATATTGTTCATCTTTATTACATGTGTTAACCCTAAATTGAGAATTGAATGAAAGGAAACCCTAACTCTCAAGTGTTGGTGTGGTGGTTTTATGATGAATCAAATTTGTGGAGATGCACTATTTGGTTCACTTTTGTGGTGATGTCTTAACTATCCATTTTTGTGATAGAAATGTTTTTGAAACTTTTTTATGACTAAACTTTCACTTTCCTCCACATTATTGCATGCTTGTTGATTTAATAGCACTAGAGTTATATAAAATGCTTTAGACTTTTGGGTTATGTGCCAACATTATATTTTTGGGATGGACGTTACATACCCCATACCCAGGCTATGTGCCCACCTTTATATATTTAAGATTTTGGTTATGTGTAATTCTTTGTCAAGTTTTCGGTTATGTGCCCTAATTTCCATTGTTTATTTATATTTCACTAGTGTTATGTTTATCTAACCTGCACATAGATTGATAATTATTGTTGATGGGTCATTTGTCTTGAATTCTTTATGTGCGCTTTTAAGGGATACCTTATTTTTTAATGGCAAATGTAACTATTTATTATCATCTTTTTGAAATTTTTGTTCTTTTAATAACCACACTCGACGATACTTTTCTCTTACTTTATAAGCCTTATTATATTTTCGATCCTTTTCTTTATATTGTTCAATTCAAATTGCACATATAAGCAGTTTATGCTGACAATATCCATTTGTCTTCTCTTGAGGGGTATTCTTACAACCCCTTAGGTAAAGATCAAGGTGAATCTTACCAATGTTGACTAGGACTTAAAAAGAGTACCTGATCTTTCTTAGGAGGTAGATACGAGGTAGTTAGATTACCCGTTACAATATTTTATATAGATTAGTTTCCTTATTTGTTCACCTTTCCTGGTGAAGGAGTGATGATAGAACTTAATATTGTAATAGTTAAATCTTTTATTTTCTATTTCTACATTTTGGTATCTTGAACACTCTTTTGAATAAATTTGAATAAGACAAAAAAATATTATGTTGTTTGGCATAAGATGTTTCCTTTTATTTGGTTTGGTGAGGAGTAGATCCCCTCTTAGGTTCCACTCCTTTCACATTCCAGAAAGCCAAGATCAAGTGTAACGATGTTAAACCGGGCAAAAATATACAATACATAAGGACACAAATAGATAATTAGTTTCAGCATTCCCAAGACATCATAAGTCAACTTAGTTGGTCTCATGTTTTTCCAACTCATATTGTCTTCAATATTAGAAAAAATTATGTTGGCATCTAGGTAGGAATCATAATTAATACCCGCCATCTTAGTAAAGTAGGAAAAGTCATCTCCATTGTCTCAAGAATACATTTTTTATGTGGATCCCAAATGGGGCCCGGATCAAGTTATCAAAATGAAGAACAACCAAACTAGCAAGGAACTGAGTAAGGTGGGAGGGGCTGCCTGATGCCAAGGAGTGGCCAATATATGTCGAGTTAGTAATTGGGGATATATGAGGACCAATAATGCCCTTTTTAAATGAAAAAACCTAGGAAAGATTGGTTATTGGAGGACCAAGAAGGTTGCTGGTGTTTCCATTTTAGCAATAATATAATTGTGTTTTTTTAATCATTATGTCCTCTTTAGAGTTCTCATATTCATCATCTAACCATCATGTAGGAGAACGTAATAATCAATAATTCTCTCACTATTATAATCATGAATTTTTTGATGTTGTGAGGTCAGCTGGATGACAAGAGGGTTGGAAGATTTAGAGAATTTTACTCTTTAGTACCTTCACCACCTTTAACATTAAATTCACAAGAAGAGTTAATAGTATTCTTGTGCAAGTTTTGGAAATTTAGCTGAGAAAATGATGGTTTGCACTTATTGTTAAGGTTGAACATTTTATCTTTCATCTCCTAGGATTTAACTTTTTTGAAATGGGTAGGGTAGTGCCTTGAGGGTTGGCCTCCATTAAGGAGATTGCTGGTATGTATGCCCGTAGAGCAAGTCATATGATGATTGTAATGGGATACTTTGTAAATGATTTGAATAATAATAAAGGCAATTTCCGATCTATATGTTTAAACTGTTTCTGAGATGATGGTGTAACATGATAGATGTCTAAAGAATGATTTTACTCAATGACGTATGCTTTTAGGTTAAGGACCTAAACGATGAGATCATACGGATGTTAAGAGTATACATTCTTGTTTGGTCCCTAGTCGGTTGTTATTTTGGAAATAACCATAGACATCAATAACACTGAAGACTAGATTGTGTGTTGGTCGATGACAGACTCATTAGTCATGATATAGTGATATCAAACCAAGCACATAGGTACTTGTTAGAGAACAAGGTACTGGACAGACCCGGCGTGAGAGTGACACATGGAACCATGACTTGGTGGTCACAGTCAGCTCTCACAGTGATGGTGGTGAGTGTGATTCTTAGACCCGAAATCACTACACTCAACACATGTCGTTGGGTACACTTTGACATCATCAAACACAATCCTGAAACATGGGTTGTTATAAAGGTGATGATTGGGTGGCTTTGACACATGGGGCTTTTGAGGGGTGAGTGATAGATATGGGATTTGTCCCTCCTGAGGGAGTTTGATATCCTTGGCCACTTGATGAGTAGGATTGAGAAAGGCATGCGCATGCACGTTTGAATCAATATGTGATATTGATGTCACACACATCTCACCCAGTCTGCTCTGATATTAAGGAAATGAATAAATGTTGACAGGATGACTGTTCCATGCCTCGAGTTCATTCAGGATATCAGTGAAAAAGGAATTATACATTCACTGTAAAACCATTCACGGATTGTAGGATTGAAAGTTGTTCTCCAACTTTCTATTTCACTTGGGTAGCACTGATGTGTGACTAGGCACCACTCTTTTCTTGTGAAGTCATAAGTGTTATGGACTTTCACTGCCAACGTGAAATGGACCTGCAGGGTCACACACATAGGATTTAACCTAGAAGAGGAGTTTTGTCCACAAGCAATGTTTATATTGATTACTAAAGGAGTTTAGTAGTTCAATTAAACACTCAATCAATTGATAGCTCAATGTCATAATGTTCAAGGTGTTGGACACATTGATTGGAGTATTGGATTGATTGAAATTGCAATTGACTGATTATGCACAATTTGCACTCCCAACCGATCAGCTCATGTGATAAATCGATCGGCTGAGCTTGCTGAACCGGTCAGCTCAAGTGTTGAGTCGATCGGCTCAAGGTCAGGGTGAAACAATTGCTTCAAGTGTTGAAACGATCGATTCAACTAGTGCAACCGAGCAAGTTGGGAAGGTAGGTTTGGTGAGAATTTTCCTTTCATTTCACTTGACCAATTTGATTGGGAAATAGGATTGGTATTCGATACCAATTAGAAACAAAAGAAAGAATGTCAATCGGGAACTGATCAGGACCACAAACCGACCGGTTCAGATGTGAACCGACCGGTTCATGGGTCCCAACCGATCGGTTGAGGTGTCAACTAACCGGTTCAGGTCCCCAACCGACCGTTTCAGTTGTGAAATGATCGGTTCAGGTTGCGAGTTGGTTGTTTTGTGGAAAATATCGAACCCTTCTACTCCTGCTTTTAGTCCCGCATTGCCCAGGATGGAGAACCCTGTCACATGACCCTCCTATATATAGGGGTATTGGGGGCTTCTCAGAGCACAACTCAGTGCAAGCCGGTTGCTTTGTAAATTTGTCGTTCTCTCTGGTTTTGGTAACTGAGAGAGCCCGAGCAAGTTCTACCCGAAAAGGGAGGCATAGCAAGGGAAAGACAATTGCAGTTGCAACTGGTAGCAGGATGGTGTGTTGGCGACTAGTACGCCGACAGGAGGGTGTGACTCCTTCCGGTTCCTTATGCGACAAGGAGATCGGAGTTCTAGGCGGTCTGTGTGGACGACTGCAGAGGCGGGAGACCTCTGTCACTCGGAGGACAACTGTCAATCCTGACAGTCCCGGTGAGACTAGAAGTCTTCAGTCCCGGTGCGACCAGGAGCTGCACAGACACCGTCCAAGACCGGAGGTGAAGACCACGCAAGGCGCGAGGTACTGTCGCCGAGCAAGCCTCGGGACAAGGTATGCATACACAAACCATCTTTCCTATTCTATAGACGTTGACGCGATTCCTTTTGTTCTCGGTTTTGGGGAGAAATTTTTTGTTTCTGCTGCTATTCTGCCTCCTCTAAAACCCAACAGTGGTATCAGAGCCACATCAACTGCTCTATATTTTAGGATTATCGATATGATCAATTTTGATTTGTCGCCTTTATTTATTGCATACGATGCGAATAAAATTGGCTTTATGCATGTCCAATCCACAAATCCCAAATATACATATATGATATGTAATATTAATGCACTTGATACGCGTCACCCTTAAACGAGTTTTGTAGTGGATGTGTAACATGGTTATGACCTATAAATCCCTATATCTGTGTGGTTGCTTGCATCTCAGTCTGCGCACCGATTCCCTTTCTCCTATTCCTGATGTAACTTGAAATAATTCGAGATTTCTTTTCCTACCTTTGTTCCCCCGAATGTAACTTGGGGTTTCACAATTCAATTGTAAATATGATAGATTTTATTTCCTGTTATGTCAAAGAACGGCGAACGACCTGACGGACGACCTGAGACGATCGGTTCAAGGTGTGAACCGATCGGTTGGTGTTCCAGATGAGCGATTCGAGGAGCGAGATGAGCGGGTGGCGACCTGAGGAGATGCATGATGACCGGTGAACCAATCGGATGGAGGCGCCAGTCGATTGGCTGGTGGCACCCGAACAACCAACTTGATGGCGAGCCGATCAGTCATGGAGATGAGCTGATCAAACCCAGAAAGGCAGGCACAAATTTCATCTTGTACAGGTTGCATGTGATGTAGACCTAGATGACCATGATTCCTCTTATCTCAAGGAATCACAATAGGATGGACATAATCATTGCTTTTATCGTTTTGCATGTTTTCTGTGGGATATATCATGTATATGATACGTACTATATATTGTGGTGATTGGATATGTATATATATATATAAACCAAATCCCTCATTAAATATTAAGTTTTAGATGCCTTCTAAATGCGACACATGTGAAAAGCTTGATCGACCAAGTGTGGGCACGCCCTAGCGTGGTGCACCGTCTATCTCGTGGAAGCGTGAAGGATGAATGTGTGGGTCTGCCCTAGCAGGGTGCATGTTCATCGTGTTGGATTTGGGTCGGACTTAACAAGGTGATCTAGATGGGATCTAGTACCTTGAGGCATGGAGATGATCATTGCAAAGAGTTGCATATGACATCTTTCAAGAGTTGCATATGATGCGATTGGCAAGAGTTACCTACCTGAGAGATCTGAGTTGTGGATGACAGCCCTAGCTGGTCCATTACTCAGAGGATTTCAGGATCTTGACCCACTAGAAGATTGTACGCTGCAATCTTCCGAATTAATGGTGATGGCTGTCAATTTGAGTCAAAATAGTGGGAGCGGTAATTAATTAAAGGCCTAATTAACTATCGTCAAATTTTATTCAAATCAAATCAAAAGGGTTTTGACAAAATGCAATTTTCTCTTATAGAATGGCAAAAGAATCATCTTTTAAAATGGGAAAATTAATTGAGAATAAATTCCATAACTGGTTGAGGACTGTGAGAAGTGTTCTGCACAATCCAGATATACCAGGAGCCTTTGAATCCACTCTATGTACGCTTAATGCGTTAGTGAAGAAGAAAGAAAATTCATTAATAGAGATCAATGGAATGATGGGTAAGGGAGAGAAGGGTTCTCTTGCCACACCAATTTCTTCTACATGGAGAGGATGGAAGGAACGATGGAAGAAGAAGTCGAAGATAGAGATCTCTACTTCTGGTGTATACATGATAGAGATTAACTTTACTACTTCTTTGTCATGGGTACTTGATACCGGATGCGGATCTCACATTTGTTCAAATGTGAAGGATCTTAAGAGAAGTAGGCCTTTGGGGAAAGGCGAGGTTGAACTACGTGTTGCCAATGGGGCAAGAGTTGCCGCCAGTGCCGTAGGAACCTATGAGTTAACTCTACGAAGTGGGCTAATAATAGAGTTGAAGAACTGCTATTATGTACCTGCCATAAATAGGAATATCATTTCCGTCTCTTGTTTGGACAAAGATGGATTTGAATTTCTTATTAAGAATGGAAAATGTTCCATTTCTAAAGATGGGATCTTTTATGGCAGTGCCCGAATGTCTTATGGTCTATACTTGATAGATTTGGAGACAAGTGTATACAACGTAAATACCAAAAGGCAAAAACTCAACGACTCAAACAAAACATATCTCTGGCATTGTCGTCTAGGGCACATAAATGAGAAGCACATTTCTAGATTCCATAAAGATGGTTATATAGACTCTTTTGATTATGAATCAATAGAGACATTGAATCTTGTTTATTGGGTAAGATGACCAAGACTCCCTTTTCAGGTAAAGGTGAGAGATCTAGTGATCTATTAGGACTCATACATACTGATGTATGTGAGCCTTTTAGAACTAATGCCATAAATGGGTATCAGTACTTCATTACCTTTACTAATGATTTCAGTAGGTATGGCTATGTGTACCTGATGAAACATAAGTCAGAAACCCTTGAAAGATTCAAGGATTTCATGAATGAAGTACATAACCAACTTGGTAAAAGTATTAAGGCACTTTGATCCGATCAAGGTGGAGAGTACTTAAGCCAGGAGTTTGAGGACCTTCTGCGAGCCCGTGGTATTGTATCACAATGGACTCTGCCTGAAACACCACAACACAATGGTGTGTCTGAAAGAAGGAATCACACATTGTTGGATATGGTGCGATCAATGATGAGTTTTTCTGATCTTCCGATTTTCTTATGGGGTCATGCTCTTAAAACCACCACGTTTACTCTTAACTGTGTGCCATCTAAATCGGTTCAAAAGACACCATATGAGATATGGTATGGGAAGCGTCCCGTTTTGTCTTTTATGAAGATTTGGGGTTGTGAGGCTTACATCAAGAAAACGTTTCCTGATAAGCTTGGACCCAAATCCGATAAATGTTATTTTGTTGGATATCCCAAGGAAATGAGGGGATATTACTTATACCACCCTACTGACAACAAAGTGTTTGTTTCCAGGGATGCTGTATTCCTAGAGAGGGAATTTATTTCCAAAGGAAGCAGTGGGAGGAATATAGAACTTGAAGAGGTTCAAGCCCAACAAGAAAACATTGAACCGGTAGATGTACTAGAGGAAAATGCAGATTCACAAGGTGTTGTGGAATCTCAGTCTCCTAAGGTAACACAAGGACCTCGTAGATCTAGTATGACCCGCCTTGAACCTGAGAAGTTTGGATACCTTGTGACTCAGGAAGGTGGTGAGTTGATCATGGATGATGATCCAACTACCTACATAGAGGCTATAGAGGGACCGGATTCTGAGAAATGGCTTGAAGCCATGAGATCTGAGATGGAATCCATGTACTCCAACAAAGTATGGACTTTGGTGGAACCACCTAAAGGGGTAAAACCCATAGGGTGCAAGTGGGTCTTTAAGAAAAAGACCGACATGGATGTCAATGTGCAAACTTATAAAGGCAGATTGGTTGTAAAGGGATTTCAACAAGTTCAAGGTGTTGACTATGACGACACTTTTTCTCCAGTTGCCATGATTAAGTCCATCAGGATCATGCTTGCCATTGCAGCTTATTATGACTATGAGATTTGGCAGATGGATGTTAAAACCGCATTCCTTAACGGGAATATAAATGAGGATGTGTATATGACACAACCTGAAGGTTTTGTTGATCCAGAGAATGCCAATAAAGTATATAAGCTGCAAAGGTCAATCTATGGATTGAAGCAAGCATCTCAGAGTTGGAATCTTCGATTTGATAAGGAAGTCAAAGTGTTTGGCTTTATTTAAAATGAAAATGAACCTTGTGTGTACAAGAAGGTTAGTGGGAGCTCAACCACATTCCTCATATTGTATGTGAATGACATACTTTTGATGGGGAATGATGTCTTAGCCTTAGTGAAGGTAAAGACTTGGCTTGGGAATACTTTATCAATGAAGGACTTAGGAGAAGCATCCTACATTCTAGGAATTAAGATCTATAGAGATAGATCTAGAAGGCTTCTCAGACTAAGTCAGAGCACGTACATTGACAAAGTGTTGAAGCGGTTTAGCATGGAGAGCTCAAAGAGAGACAACATCCCTATGCTACATGGAGTCACCGTCTCTAGAGCTCAATGTCCCCAATCTTGTGAAGAGAGGGAGCGTATGAATGGGATCCCATATGCATCAGCCATCGGATCCATTATGTACGCTATGTTGTGCACACGCCCAGATGTCTCGTATGCTCTCAGCATGATGAGCAGGTACCAGTCAGATCCTGGGGATGCTCACTGGACAGTCGTGAAGAACATCCTCAAGTACTTGCGAAGGACTAAGGATCAGTTTCTTGTTTACGGCGGCGAGGAAGAGCTAGTTGTAAAGGGTTACACTGATGCAAGCTTCCAAACCGATAAAGATGATTACAGATTGCAGTCAGGATTTGTATTTTGCCTTAATAATGGAGCTGTGAGCTGGAAGAGTTCCAAGCAAGAAATAGTTGCCGATTCTACTACAGAGGCCGAGTATATTGCCGCTTCACATGCAACAAAGGAGGCTGTGTGGATCAGGAAGTTCATTTCTGAACTTGGTGTAGTTCCTAGTAGCTATGATGCAATTGAGCTTTATTGTGACAATAATGGAGCTATTGCAAAAGCTAAGGAGCCCAGATCACATCAGCGGTCCAAGCACATACTGCGACGCTTCCATCTCATACGAGAGATCGTACAATGAGGAGATGTGAAGATTTGTAAAGTACCAACTGAAGACAACATAGCTGATCCACTGACTAAGGCCCTTTCTCAGCAGAAGCATGATGATCATGCTAGGTCATAAGGTTTGAGGCTCCTTGGTGACTGGCTCTAAGTGCAAGTGGGAGTCTGTTGGTATGTATGCCCATAGAACAAGTCATATGATGATTGTAATGGGATACTTTGTAAATGATTTGAATAATAATAAAGGCAATTTCCGATCTATATGTTTAAACTATTTTTGAGATGATGGTGTAACATGATAGATGTCTAAAGAATGATTTTACTCAATGACGTATGCTTTTAGGTTAAGGACCTAAACGATGAGATCATACGGATGTTAAGAGTATACATTCTTGTTTGGTCTCTAGTCAGTTGTTATCGTGGAGATAACCATAGACATCAATAACACTGAAGACTAGATTGTGTGTTGGTTGATGACAAAATCTCATTAGTCATGATATAGTGATATCAAACCAAGCACATAGGTACTTGTTAGAGAACAAGGTACCAGACAGACCCTCCATGAGAGTGACACATGGAACCATGACTTGGTAGTCACAGTTAGCTCTCACAGTGATGATGGTGAGTGTGATTCTTAGACCTGAAATCACTACACTCAACACATGTCGTTGGGTACACTTTGACATCATCAAACGTAGTCCTGAAACATGGGTTGTTATAAAGGTGATGATTGGGTGGCTTTGACACATGGGGCTTTTTAGGGGTGAGTGATAGATATGGGATTTGTCCCTCCTGAGGGAGTTTGATATCCTTAGCCACTTGATGAGTAGGATTGAGAAAGGCATGCACATGCACATGTGAATCAATATGTGATATTGATGTCACACACATCTCACCCAGTCTGCTCTGAGATCAAGGAAATGAATGAATGTTGGCAGGATGATTGTTCCATGCCTCGAGTTCATTCAGGATATCAGTGACAAAGGAATTATACATTCACTGTAACACCATTCACGGATTGTAGGATTGAAAGTTGTTCTCCAACTTTCTATTTCACTTGGGTAGCACTGATGTGTGACTAGGCACCACTCTTTGCTTGTGAAGTCATAAGTGTTATGGACTTTCACTGCCAACGTGAAATGGACCTGCAGGGTCACACACATAGGATTTAACCTGGAAGAGGAGTTTTGTCCACAAACAATGTTTAGATTGATTACTAAAGGAGTTTAGTAGTTCATTTAAACACTCAATCAATTGATAGCTCAATGTCATAATGTTCAAGGTGTTGGACACATTGATTGGAGTATCGGATTGATTGAAATTGCAATTGACTGATTATGCACAATTTGCACTCCCAACCGATCGGCTCATGTGATGAACCGATCGGCTGAGCTTGGTGAACCGGTCGGCTCAAGTGTTGAGTCGATCGGCTCAAGGTCAGGGTGAAATGATTTCTTCAAGTGTTGAAACGATCGATTCAACTGGTGCAACCGAGCAAGTTGGGAAGGTAGGTTTGGTGAGAATTTTCCTTTCGTTTCACTTGCCCAATTGGATTGGGAAATAGGATTGGTATTCGATGCCAATTAGAAACAAAAGAAGGAACGTCAATCGGGAACTAATCAAGACCACGAACCGACCGGTTCAGATGTGAACCGACCGGTTCATGGGTCCCAACCGATCGGTTGAGGTGTCAACCGACCGGTTCAGGTCCCCAACTGACCGTTTCAGTTGTGAAACGATCGGTTCAGGTTGCGAGTTGGTTGTTTTGTGGAAAATCTCGAACCCTTCTACTCCTGCTTTTAGTCCCGTATTGCCCGGGATGGAGAACCCTGTCCCATGACCCTCATATATATAGGGGTATTGGGGGATTCTCAGAGTACAACTCAGTGCAAGCCGGTTGCTTTGCAAAGTTTTCGTTCTCTCTGGTTTTGGTAACCGAGAGAGCCCGAGCAAGTGCTACCCGAAAAGTGAGGCATAGCAAGGGAAAGACAACTGCAGTTGCAACTGGTAGCAGGAGAGTGTGTTCGTGACTAGTACGCAGACAGGAGGGTGTGACTCCTTCTGGTTCCTTGTGTGACAAGGAGATCGGAGTTCCAGGCGGTCCATGTGGACGACTGCAGAGGCGGGAGACCTCTGTCGCTCGAAGGATAACTGTCAATCCCGACAGTCCCGGTGAGACCAGGAGTCTTCAGTCCCGGTGTGACCAGGAGCTACACAAACACCATCCAAGACCGGAGGTGAAGACCACACAAGGCGCGAGGTACTGTCGTCGAGCAAGCCTCGGGACAAGGTATGCATCCACAAACCATCTTTCCTATTCTATAGACGTTGACGTGACTCCTTTTTTTCTGGGTGTTGGGGAGAAATTTTTTTGTTTCTGCTACTTTTCTGCGTCCTCTAAAACCCAACAGAGACAACTTGGGGAGCTTGGGGGATAACCAACTGAAGGGTGACTATCATGTTTATTAAAGAAGGAAGGAGAATCATAGATTTTCTCTACCTCTAAATGCAAAGAGTAACCTTGAAGATCTGCTCTGATCTTCAACCTCATATTAATTTGATCTCCTCCCAAAATGGCAATGAGGAAAAAATATTCAAAGGAGTTTAGGGGGATGTGAGCATCTTGGTGTTCATACTAAAGATGAGAGCCCTCAATGGCATAAATGGTTCTGAAAGTATCAACATTCTAGAGAAAAAGCAAGAGACCTGAGATAGAAAGCCAACCAAAATCCATGTTTGGGGATTTAGAAGCCCCAACATCCATGAACCATGTGTTTATAGTTACTTGGATAAAACCATCTTCACCATTAGGAATGGTAAGCAGTAAACCTTGTGTATGTTTTAACATCTAACCTTCCAAAAGAGTGTAAATTAGTTGGTTTTGTGAGAAATCAAGCATATAATAGAGCAACCAAGTTCTAAGAGGGACAAATCTCTAGTAAGATCCACACAGAAAAATTGTGTCCTTGTTGTCAAGATGAATAGTTGTGAGAAAGTTGTGGTTTCCCATGAGCATTCCAAGGCTCATAGTGTTAATAGAAAGGTCAAGATCCACTATGTAAACATTGTCAATGAAGTCAGGATCCATCCAAGAAAAGAGGAGGTAATTATATTTAAGGATGGAAGAAGGAGACTATCGAGGGCCGTGGAAGACTCCACGATAGGATATGAGTATATAGAGGGAGTAGGTATACTTGAACATACACTAATAGTATTTGGGGGTGAAGACATTTGTTATGGGGAGCATTACCTAATCGACCTTCCTATAAGAGGGAGAATTGATTGGACAATTGAGTACAAAGGTCGAAGCATTGTTGGGTAATGGAAGGATGCACTAATCATATATATGGAACTAGACATAGTGTTGTGATATGTGGGTGTAAGGGTGGTGGCTGATATGAATTGCTATGAAAGAATTGTAGGGCATTATTTTTGGTTTTCAAGGGGTCATTAGAAATGAAATGCCTTAAACCTTTATGGTGAAAATAGAATTTACAACATTGGCAACCATAATATTAATGTCCCACACAATAACAACAATTTAAATGAAAAACAATTCAGTTATTTTTCATAGAACGCCGATTTCCATGGGAAATTATCAATAAAATGGTATTTACAAACATTTTGAACAAAGAAACTATCTTCCACATTGGAAATGTCAAAGTTAGTAGTAGGTTTTCTAACAGAGTTTGCATTAGCATGTACTGATTTGAGAATGAGCTCACATTTTTTTATTCTAAAAATTGTAGAATTAAAATGTTTTGAAGAGAATCATTCTCCTTTAAGGTCTCATAACATATGCCATACCCTCTGTAGGAGAATTCAGGGGAGTGTCAAGCTCAAAGACAAGGAAGAGTTCTGCTTTTAGAATTGTGCACTTCTGAGAAGTTGAAGGGTTTATGAATCTTTTCACATCAAGGGGAGTTAAGGAAGGGTCACCATTGTGGATCTCTGTATTGAGATAGTCGAACAATGGAGCAATGATAGGATCGTCACCCTTCAATCCCTTTATCTATGACTGGTGGATTTCGTAAGCATACCAATAATGGAGTATGACCTCATTCCAACCCAAAGGGGTGAGGTCTAGGGACCAAGAGATCCCAAATATAGTAGTTTGAACAATATCAACCAAACCCAGGATGAGAACAAGTGGTAATGGTGTGATTCCCATAGAAAGAGAAACCAAAAAAACTTTCTTGTCGTAGTGAACTCTAACTCATCCGAGTCAAACATCAAGTTGTGAGCATTTGTAGGTGACAAGCAAGGTGATACCTTCAAAAGTAAACAGTCCCATCTTGATGGTGAACCGCTTGGCTGGAGGATACATAGTGGGAGTTGTGCCCATAATAATGGTTAGAGTTGGTGAATGGGGTAGTGATTTTCACAAGTGAAGAAAAAGAGCCCTAGGAGGAGTTGAACTGAGGATTCTGAACCCAAGACCTATTTTAGAAGAATCATAAGATAGGATTATGGGTGTTTCCAGTTGCGTGATGTACTGATATCCATCAATAGGGGAGGTGGAGCATTGTTTGCGAGAGTGCGTTTTGTATTTGAGAATGTGGTGAAGCTATGGATGGGAGATAAGCCACTTGAAAAATCTTTCGTCGTTCCTCATCTTGAAAAGAAAGTTGAGGGATATAGGAGAAGAACCCAATAGAAAGGACACAGTGAATGTCACTCTCAAAAGGAGTGAGGTGAAGGCAGTGGGTACTCTAAAAGGTAGAGCACATGAGAATAAATGGGAGGGGATTGAGGAAAAACAATGTGAAAATTAGGAGGGGGATAATTGTTGACCTAGAAATTCACGCTTAGATAATACTTTTTTTTGACCTAGCTCATATTCTCGAAGTCCATTTTATTTTGTTTTGTGTATTGATGCACAATTGATCCTTACTGATACTCAAATTGACAAAAATCAAATCTACTTTCGTATCACGCATCATCACCTTATCCTGAAATTTTAATGAAATCGTTGTGAGCGTTTATATCCTATTCTTATTATCATATTGTAGACCTCGCTTTTACATTTCAAACGCACCTAATTTTTCCCAAATCTGAGCTAGTATGAGAAAGATATGCCTATTTGGAAATTGCTTGATTTTAATCTTAAATTTAATAGTTTTTAATTTTTCTTGGGCCCAACTGGGCTCGACCCAATTTGTACTTCTCTTACACAGTGATCCGCGACCACCTGTACCGGCAAATCACATGCCTCCCTTGTTTTACAATCAAATGACAACCGTAGGATGTTACTTTTCCGGATCGAGTCCAATCTAATGGTCCTCGTGCGTCATCAACCCATAGATCATACACTACAAACTGTGGGTGTAGCAGGTGCTTTACGACCTCCAATCACCACCAGGTGCGCCTCTTTGGCCAAAATTGTCACCATTTCTCGTCCTTTCTTGACCCCTTCTCACTTTCCCCTCCATTTGGAGACCTTTGGAGCGCCCTAGCTTCGCGTTTCACCTCTCCTTTCCTCTCCTCGTTTTCCCACCTGTTGGGTGGTGCTTCCACATCTTGAGAAGGGGGATTCCTTATCCAACCGCCTTCAGGGCCGGAGGTGATGGGCTACGTGATCTTGAGGTCAAGACGTACCTAGGAGGCCATGTGGTCGGCCCCGAAAAGGCCTGAAGCACGCTCATGCCGAGAACCGATGAGGTATGCCGCCGCGGAAGTGCCACCGCAGGACCTGCGCTGGTTGGGGGCTGCTCAAGTAGGGGAGATAACCTCCCCATCGTTAGATCAAGGGTTCCAAAGTGGTCCTCAGATCTGAGGGCCAAGAGAAGACAGTCTCTCTCCCCTCTCATGCTGCCAACACTAGTGGACACATGCATTGCTAGCCCTTAGATCACGTGGAGGTCCATCATGGTCCCAAGATTAACGAACCTGCCTTTTTGGGTCAAAGGTGAAATGCTCCCCTCCTCTCTGAAATTCTAGAAAATCACAATTTCTTGCAAAAAGGGTTATAAATAGCTTGTTTATCCAAATATAGAGTTCAAATATACCATTTTGATCAGAAAAACGAGACATATCCAATAAAAATGGTTTCTTTTCCTGTTGATGCTTATATCTCTACTGATACCCTGAAATACATGCTTTCTATGTCTTTTTGAAGTGAGTAATGCTATTTTTTATGTACAAGCTTACTCGCTTATGCCCTAAATCCTTGTGTTAGCTTAATATAAGTACCTTGATCATCTTGATACATCAAGTTTGGAACTTGTCTACTTTTTGAAACGTCAAGTGACCTAATCTTGCTTAAATGGCTTAATGTGGACTCTTATGTTAAATATGATCACTTTGATGCTTAACCATGTTTGAATATGTCTTAAATCTCTATGCTTGGTCTAAATCAATAATGTCTGGTGTATGTGTAGCCAAGGTTCGAACTTTCCTATAAGTAGTGCCCTTTTTGTTTTGATGTTGTGCTTTGAACCTTAGAACATGCTTAATATGGATGCTTTGATGTTGACTCTCAAACCTTGCTAACATGTGGGCCTTTATTGTCCATAGGATTTATGTGAAGTTGAAATAAGTAACGTATCATACCTTGTACCCTTAATTTCTTTGTGGATCACCCTTATTCACTAATTTGAAATGTACTCAAACCTTGAGTTGTTTTGTGGCCTAAATTTACATGTGGATAATAGATCCTTAATCTTGTATGAATCTTGCTCTAATGATCACCCATGTACATAATGAAATATAATCAGTATCTTGGTGATGTTTATTACACCTAACTCAAATAAACCCCATCTAGACTCTAATGGTGACAATCTTGCATGATTATAACTTAATTTGACTAGTTATGCCAATGTTGATGCTTGTGCTGATTAAGCTTGCTCAAATCATATGATTGCTCTATTTAAGATCTAATAATACATCCCTGATATAATTGTGATGCGTCACTCTAAGTGCTAATGAACCCATGACATATTATGTTTCTTGATAATGAACTTGCATGACTAGTCGAGGTGTTGACACCAATATTGAATGAAATGGTACCTAGATCTAGGTGACACATCCCACCACCATGATAATGATTAGTGAGACATACTCTTGATGATGTTAATCCAATTGTACTTATGTGTAATATCAAGATATCTATGATGAGTGACACCAATATTGAATGAAATGGTACCTAGATTTAGGTGACACATCCCACCACCATGATAATGATTAGTGAGACATACTCTTGATGATGTTAATCCAATTGTACTTATGTGTAATATCAAGATATCTATGATGACTCAATTACCATAATCTAGTCAAGTCGTTATATATGGTTTCCTAATCAATTTGTTAATCTTGTGCTCTAATCAAGGTACACTTAATCTCTTGACCCTGCTATGTTATTGGCTTGTTTGTATTAATGCCCGATGAGTGCTTGGCAAGATAATTACTTTTTTGAGCTACTTGTTCCCTATGATTGATATGTTCGTTTTGCTTAAAATATGTTGAACAAACCTTGAAGATAATTGAACCTGTCCATTATACGAACCTCGTATACCTACCTATATTCTCGGGGTAAGGGCACAAGGTCGGGTGCCTTACTTGAGATGTCAAGATAAGGAAGACCATGTCGATAAAAGGGATAGCTAATCTTGAGCACCCTTACAGACCCTTCCTATGGGAACATGGTCAATGGACAATATAATGTTGTTGAGTATAATGGAAATACACTTAAAACACACTTGGTATAAAGAATGTCGTTAAGTGTTTCACACCTTGCTTATACTTCTTGCTTTTATGATGTTTCTAGCCAAGAAAATTTTATTATACTCTTTAACTGTTTACACGCCTTTTCATAGCATACTTAATGCAATAACATTAATGTATTGTGTTTATCAAATTTGTAGTTGCTAAATGAATATCTGTTGCTCTTAAGACTCTAAGCTCTGAAATGCAATACAAACAGGTATACTTGAATCTAGAAATGGGTACATATCCCTTATCTCTATGTTTAGTATCTTGTTATATCTCGTTGTTACTGCTTTTACATATATATTGTATGTGTGAAATATTTGTCCATTCTATTGATGAGTGCCCAAGTCCACTCACCTTTGATTTTGTAGCCATTAGGAGGGTGGACCTAGGGTAACAAACAACTATGTGAAAAATGGTGTCACAGTGAAACACATAGGCCTCTATATATGTTTAAGGCATATCACGTCTTCAGAACCCAGGGAGGACTATAATCCATTTCTTAAAGCTTAGAGAGACTTCTAGCATCTCATATCTTCTTTAAGGATCACCTAAGCCACCCAAGTAGATGATTGGTTAGTCTCCTTATCTCCTCATGTGATTCTTCTCTCATGCCTATTAATCACATGACATCTCTATTGTGGGTAGCTTATGCATGGGAAAAGTAAAACTCACTTGAAATCATGAAAACCGATTAACATGATAATGCCATGATCTGATCATAAATTTCAAACCCAATGTGATGTATGAAATTACTCTTACAAGTGATGTACTTATGTACAAAGTTTATGAAAATTCAAGATCAGACATAAGTGCTTTCTATGTTTGATACAATTCTTTGTGTTAGTGAGATAAGTTGGAATTCATGTTTAACACCTCATGTTTGATGAGGTAATTATTGACTAAACCTATGTTTCTCTATAGTTGATTAAACCTCAAACATAACTAGTTAAGCAAACGTTTCCCCTATTTGATATGTGCAACGATAATACCATGAAATGACCAAGTCTTTGGAACCTAGATCATGATGTGGAGATTGAATACAAGAGGCATTTCCCTATTGACTTTTATGTCTCTATGAAACTCAATTTTGAATAAATATGATAGACCAAGATCTCAATATTGCACAATTATACTCAAACTCTTGGGGTTCTCAAATTGACTTCTTGATTTCCAAGATATACCCTTACCTCGATCTTGAAAGGAAGGGAACATGATTATGACATTGATCTTGAAAAATCTTTAATATGGTTTCCCTACTATGACCTTGATCTTTGACTGCATGACCCTATGAAGTAACTGATTTGACAATTGTTACTCACCCTATTTGTATATACTTGACGACTCATGACCAATGTAGACTAAGGTATTAGATTAGGGTGATGGTTGACTTATGGCTTCCCTAACCTACATAACATCCCTATTATGACTCCTCTATATTTTCATTTTGTTGATTTTTTTGTGTATGGAAAGGTAACCCCTTCCACCCAATTTTGATTAGATCTAAATCTCTAATAGGTCAAATCTATGAAAATATTGATATTGAATGTAGAACCTCAATTAGATGATGGTCTTGAAATATGATGATGTTGACCATACTTATTGGTTAAGTTCCTAAAAAGACCTAAGCCTAGATCATTCATCATCCTTGAACATCGTGAAAATGAACTAGATAACGTTGACACAAAATGTTGAATAATGCTTTAAATGTCACTCAATTATTGCTCGATTGTTATATAGGGATGAATGATCACCCTAAGTCTAAATAGGATTTTAAACAATAGCTTCAAAGTGTTTGGATCTATAATGTTAATGTCCAAACTTGACTCTTGATATTGAGTAATGAAATCTGGACTCATGATTAATGATATTGATCTTGATTTGAATCCTATGATAACCCTATTTGTATCTTGAGATCACCCTTGATATATGATTAATGAGTTTCATGTTACCAGATCTTAAAAATTTTAAAACAATAATTATGTTAACTTTCTCGATATATGCCTTAGGGCTGAGCTCCATGTGGACTAAGGTGGGACCTTCCATCGATCTTGAATAAGAAATTACTATATTGAACACAAAATCTCAATTTTTGAAATATGAGTATGTTTCAAATTGTTGAAATATAAATCTCGATCATGGACGTATAAACCCACTTAGGTCGATGTAGAATCTAGAACCCTAAATGTTGGGATTCAAATTCATGTTGTACTCTTAACTTAAGAGCTCTATTTGAATGACCTAGATTATGATCATTCCAAATTTGGATCAATAGGATTGTCACTCAAACTTGTGATTTATGTAATAATATCCCCAATTTGATGATCAATGTGACTATGCTCTAATCTAGATGCTTGATTACTCGATCATGAAATAGTTTTTATATTGAAAGAATGCCATTCGATTATGATATGAAATATGAAATCCCAACTCAATGGATACTTGACTTAACTTTAGGGACAAAATTTCCTTTAAGGTGGAGAGGATGTGATGATCTAGAAATTCACACTTTAATTATAAAATTTTGACCTAGCTCTTGTTCTCGAAGTCAATTTTATTTTGTTTTGTGCATTGATGCACAATTGATCCATCTAGCTTGCGTGTATCACCTTGGTGATACACCAATTGACAAAAATAAAGTCTACTTTCATATCACGCATCATCACCTTATCCTTGAATTTTAGTGAAATCTTTGTGTGTGTTTATATCCTATTCTTATTCTCATATTGTAGAGATCATTTCACAATTCCAATGCACCTATTTTGCCAAATCTGAGCTAGTATGAGAAAGATATGCCTATTTGAAAATTGCTTGATTTCAATCTTAAATTTAATAGTTTTTTAACTTGCTTGGTCCCAATTGGGCGCGGCCCAATTTGTCCTTCTCTTACCAGTGATCTGTGGCCACCTCTATCGGCCAATCACAAGCCTCCCTTATTTTACTATCAAATGACAACCGTAGTATGTTACTTCGTGCGTCATCAACCCAGAGACTGTATGTTGCACACTATGGGTGTAGCAAGTGCTTGACAACCTCTAATCACCACTGTGTGCACCTCTTTGGCCAAAATTTCCACATTTCTCATCCTTCCTTGACCCCTTCTCACTTTCCCCTCTATTTTGGAGACCTTCGGGGCACCCTCGCTTCAATTTTTACCTCTCCTTTCTCCTCCTCATTTTCACACTTGTTGGGTGACACCTATTCATTTCTTTTCTTGATGATGCTTATAGCTCTACTGATACCCTGAAATACATGCTTTCTATGTCTTTTTGAAGTGATTAATGCTATTTACTAAGTACAAGCTTACTCACTTATGCCCTAAATCCTTGTGTTAGCTTAATATGTGCACCTTGACCATCTTGATACATCAAATTTGGAACTTGTGTACTTTTGAAACCTTAATTGACCTAATCTTGCTTAAATGGTTTAATTTGGACTCCTATGTTAAATATGATCAGTTTGATGCTTACCCATGTTTGAATGTGCCCTAAATACCTATTCTTGGTCTAAATCAGTTTTGTTTGGTGTATGTGTAGCCAAGGTTCGAACTTTCCTATAAATAGTACATTTTTGTTTTGATGTGTTGATTTGAACCTTAGAGCATGCTTAATATGGATGCTTTGGTTTGGAATCTCAAACCTTGCTCACATGTGGGCCTTTTATGTCTATAGGGTTTATGTGACCTTGAGATCAGTAAGTTATCATGCCTTGTATCCTTAATTGCCTTGTGGATCACCCTTGTTCCCTAATTTGAAATGTACTCAAATCTTGAGTTGCTTTCTGACCTAAATGTACATGTGGATAAATAGATCCTTAATCTTGTATGAATCTTTCTCTAATGATCATCCATGTACATAATGAAATCTAATCAGTATCTTGGTGATGTTTATGACTCCTAACTCAAGTATACCACATCTATACTCTTATGGTGAAAATCTTGCATGATTATAACTCAATATGACTAGTTATACCAATGTGGATGCTTATGTAGACTAAGATTTCTCAAATCAAGAATCACTTGGCTCAAAGAAGGCGACACTAACTCCAAATTTGTCTATTCCACGGTTAAAGTCAGAAGGAACTTCAATCATATTAAAGCTTTAACTATCGATGGTGTTCTATCTACTGATGCACATAGTATTAAAAGTCATATTCTGAAGTATTATCATGATTTGTTTAACAGTGGTTTCATTGCTGATGTGAGTATTTTGCATAATTATTCCTTTCCTAAGCTCACAGATGTTGACAGGATGAGTTTGGACAGATTCTTTTCTCCTAAAGATGTTATTGACGTCATTTCTAACCTGAATTCAGACAAGTGCCTAGGGCCTGATGGGATGAATGGCAAGTTTTTCAAAGTCTCTTGGAGTATTATTTGCACGGAGGTGATGGAAGCTGTTCTTAATTTTTTCAGGTCTAGTCGTCTTCTTAGAGAGGCGAATAGAACCTTTATTACTCTCATTCCTAAGGTTAAAGATTCATCCGATCTCAAGAATCTAAGGCCTATTGCTCTTTGTAACGTTTTTGTCAAGATTATTTCCAAGCTTCTTGTCAACAGGCTTCGTCTTGTTCTTCCTTTGATCATCAGCAAGAATCAATGTGCCTTCATTCCCGGAAGGAGCATTAGAGATGCTGTTCTTCTTTCTAATGAGTTAATACATGATTTTAATAGGAAAGGAGGAGCTCCGAAGATGTGTTTGAAGTTTGATATTTCTAAGGCATATGATTCGGTTGCTTGGGAGTCCATTTTTCATATTCTGAAGATTATGCATTTTCCACATTGTTGGTTAATTTGGATAAAAGAGATCTTTGATACGATTTCCTATGAAGTTTTGATTAATGGTGAGGCCAGTGAGTCCTTTAAGCCTAGCAATGGCGTTCGGCAGGGTGATCCCCTGGCTCCCTATATCTTTGTGCTCGTCATGCAGGTGGTTTCTGTTCTTCTTGACAAGGAAGTGGCTGATGGTAATCTTAAACCTCTTAAAGCTTCTACTTGCTGTTCAGTATCCCATATTATTTTTGCGGATGATCTGCTTGTCTTTTCTGAAGCCAATGAGCAAAGTGCTCGTGCTATCAAGAGGGTTATGGAGTTGCTTTATTCCTCTACTGGTTTGAAGATTAATGTTGAGAAAAGTGCTGCCATTTTTAGTGTTGGTACTGACAAGGAGTTGATCAGTAATATTCTTGGCATTCCTGGAAGTAGTTTACCAATGAGATACCTTGGGCTTCCTCTTTTCATTGGTAAGCTTTCTGAAGCTCATTGCTTTTCTCTTCTAGATAAGATTAAAAGAAGGTTGGAGGGATGGAAAGCGAGCTAGTTGTCTATGGCGGGCAGAGTAGAACTTGTCCAATCTACTCTTTCTTCTATCTATCTTTTCTAGACGTCCATGCTTCCTCTTCCTGCTACTGTTTGTGAGGATATTGAGAAGCTTTGTAGAGATTTCATATGGGGCAGTTCTGAAACTAAAAGGTCTGTTCATTTGATCAAGTGGAGCAATATTATTAAGTAGAAAAAAGAAGGAGGCTTGGGTCTTAACAATATCAGGGATACCATTAAGGCCTCGGTGATGCTCAACAGTTGGAATTTGGCTCTTAAGAAAGATAGTATTTGGATCAAATGGGTCCACGAAAAATATTTATCGAAGAGTTCCTTTTGGTCTGTTCATATTAGTGAATCATTCTCTTGGCTTCTTAAAAAGTTTTTGCTTTCAAGAGATGATTTGAAAGGTCATTTAAGGACTGTTATTGGTGATGGGTCTTCTATTTCCGTTTGGAAGGATCCTTAGAACTCTAATAATGCATCTCTGATCTAGTTGTGATGTGTCACTCTAAGTGACAATGAACCCATAACATACTATGTTGCTTGATAATGAACTTGCATGGCTATTCAAGGTGTTGCAACAGTTGATGAATGATATGATACCTAGATCTAGGTGACACATCCCACCATTATGATAAAGATTAATGAGACATACTCTTATTGATGTTAATCCAATTGTACTCACTTGTAATGTCAGGATATCTATGATGACTTAATTGCCAAGATCTAGTCAAGTTGCTACATATGGTTTCCTAATCAAGTTGTTAATCTTGTACACTAATAAAGGAATGCTTAATCTCTTGACCCTACTATGTTATTGTCTTGTTTTGTATGTATGCTCGTATGAATGCTTGGCTAGATAATTACTTATTTGAGATACTTATTCCCTATGATTAGTATGTTTGTTTTTCTTGAAATATGTTAAACAAACTTTGAACATAATTGAACTTGTCCATTATACAAACCTCGTGTACCTACCTGTATTTTTAGGGTAAGGGAACAAGTATGAGAACTTTACTTGAGATGTTAAGATAAGGTGGACCATGTCGATAAAACGGATAGCTAATCTTGAGCACCCTTACAGACCCTTCTAATGGGAAGCTGGTCAATGTCTAAATTATTCTGTTGAGTATAATGGAAATACACTTAAAACATACTTTGTATAAATAATTCTGTTAAGTGTTTCACACCTTGCTTCTACTTCTTTCTTATATGATGTTTCTAGACAAGAAACTTTTATTATACTCTTAATCTATTTACATGCCTTTTCATAGCGTACTTAATGCTTTAGCATTAATGTATTGTGTTTATCGAGTTTGTAGTTGCCAAATAAAGATGCACTGCAATCAAGACTCTAAGCTCTAAAATGCAATACAAATGGGTATACTTGAATCTAGAAATGGGTACATATCTCATCTCTCCATGTTTAGTATCTTGTTGTTACTGCTTTCACATATATACTACCTGTGTGAAATATTTGTGTCGTTCTATGGATGGGCACCCAAGTCCACTCGCCTTTGGATTTGTAGCCATTAGAAGTGTGGACCTAGGATAACAAACAATTCCATGACACTAACCTAGATGCACAAGCATGGTTAGAGAACCATCAACAACAACAATCAAGGAGAGCAAAGGGAAGAAGCATCGAGTCCATAAGGGATAAGAAAACCACCAATCCCTACTGCCACTCTATCCCCTATGAGATTTTTACTTTCTTCCTCAAGACTCCTCTCATGGATAGAAGGGACGCCAATCCTAGAAAACATGTGTTAATGCAGTGATGAAGAAGCAATATGCATTTTTGAGGGATAAAACCCCAATATTTTTATAATCATGTTCACAATTAAAAAGTGCATGAGCCAACTACTTAGCAGTTGATTCCTTTTAGCTATATTGGAAGATCTAACACCAAACATGCTCTCTAGTGTGGAAAAAATGAAATAAAGGTGCATGCACTAGATGAGTTGATACACTTATAAGAATCTTTTTGTTACAAAAGATCATGATAGACCTCTGAGAATATTAGGAAAAATAAACAAGTTGTTTGGCCTCAAAAGATGTGAGATAATAATTGCTTTGGCAATTGTGCATGCACAACATTTCCATTACGCAAGGAGCAATAGATAACAAGACTAGATATAAGTAATATAAGTCATGTTTGTCATAATCCATTTAAAATACTCAAAAATATTAGCAAAGTATCTGACAAGTGACAACTACCCCTTCATCTTTGTTATGTATCTTCGATTTCATGTAATATTGATAAAAAATAACTTGGGAATGGTATCCCTTTATGCATTCACTTACCTACATTTTTTAGCATAGTTCATAAACTTCTTGATAAAAAAGTGACATGTCGTATAGTTAATAGAAAAGTTGCACTCAAGATTATAATGATGCCTTATTCCGATGAAAGTATCACATAAGGAGGTTGTTCATGAACATTTACATAAGTTCTTAAAATAAAATACAATCCTTATATGTGATTTTTCTAGATTTTAGACCATACTGCATATGCCTTCATAAGGGGGGGGGCATTTTTCACTCATTGTTGGTCAAAGTTGGGTGTTGATGAGATGGTAATCGATCCTTTTGTTATTTTGAGTTAGATTAACTTTGGTATTTTATTCAAATGGTTATCACAACTTTTAGTTTAATACAATTGTTGAGTTTCTTGGTTATGGATGAGCTGGGCTCACCCAGACATCATAGGCTTTTTGTCCATGAACTATAACTGGTATTGGCTATAAATAGGTTCAACAAAGGATGAGGTTGATTGGTATAATTTAGGGTGAGGAATAATTTGGTTTGAAGTAAATTCTTACTAATTATGGAACAATATTTTGATTTGATTTGAGTATATATAAATCAAATATAGATTTTTTTTATCATGAGAAACATATCCTAGGAAGACACTCTTTATGACTCACCCCAGCACGGTAAATCTCAAGGAATGAGAGATTGCGGTCGGGTCATTCCCTCCCATACCCAATCAGTGTCAAGTGTTGTTCGTAGAGTGCCTTTAGTGTAATTATTAACCAAATTTAGATGATACATATACTTATATAAATAAAATATAAATTTATATTCACTAAATATAGGTAGACCAGTTAATAAAATTTTGTGTTAGTATGTAAAAGTAATGCTCATTTTATAAACATATTGCTTTGATATCAAAAGAAGAACAAGTATGTCACATATTTGTACTAAGATAGTTGACTATGTTGATTCGTATTTTATATATACATTCTAATACTCCTAGATGGTACATAATATTTATACATTGTTGTATGATGTTACATGGATCATGAAAAAAATGGGATTTATACATTGTTGTATGATGTTACATGGATCATGAAAAAAAATGGGATTGTCCATGAGATGTCAGATAAATTACTTTATATATTCTTATATGATAATTTGAAACTAATTCAAACTTAATTCAACTTAGTATGAAACTTCATATATAGATATATACAATACAATTTACAACTTTAATGGTAAAAAATGCTAGCTATATCTACATGTAAGAAACAAGGAGTCATATGGATGAAGACATCTAATCCTAGTATATAATGTATTCATTAGTAATTGTTCATGCTAAATTTTGAAAACCATAATTCTTGTCATGTAAGTGTAATAAAAATGACAAAGCATCTATAGACACGACAAATATGGAGAGACTAAGAATTGTCATATTCTTCTTATTTCTTTTCAATTTTTCATATAGGTTGAGATTGTGACTGCATCCAATTTATAGATCACTCAATCAAAAATTTGAATAATAATAGTATTTTGTGTAGACTTATGAGATTTAGAAGGAGAGCACCTGAGGAATAGATTCTATTTGTCTTCTCCAGTTTAAGATGCTAGTATCAATATGAAAACCAACATGTTCAATAATGGTTGGTAATTTTATTCTGCATTGATCCAATAGCTCCTTAATATACAGGTGAGGTTAGAATCATCTCACGTGAATTCACACTAGTAATACATGCAAACATTGGTGTCATCTACATGACATCCCCACCTACTCACCAGAAGAATTGGCTTTATATACTCCAATACAATTGGTCCTAAAATTTAAATTCAATTTATGTATACAATAGGATTCTAAATATTAAAATTATATGCTTTTAGGACCTAAAAACTTCATAATTGAATGCTCCTAGAATAACTGTAGTCAATACAAAAAAGTGACTTCAGAAAATTGGATGATATAAGACACATGAGATCCACAAAAAATCTCATATAAACTAAAAATATGGAGCAACAAATTTGGAAGCATACCAAAGACACTATATAGTCATGACAAAAAGAAATGATTCATCTAGAAACACAACAAAATCATAAAGATATGGAAATTGATCATATGAAAGAAAAAGTTCAACAAATCTTTCTCAGTCGAGATAATGTATAAAAACAATTATCAAAACTACATGGTTAAAAGAAGTGACAAAAGTACAAAATCATTCACAAAATTTGTGATGCCCAAAAATGACATATACAAATTTACACTATGTCCTAATATATAGGTACTACACAAAATAGAGTGGATATTACTACATTATATTTCAACAAATTATTCATAAGTGATCACTTATATAAGGGGTCATACTATATTTTCAAGGTTTTTGTAAAAAAAGACACAAAAACCCTCAAAGCCTTATCCAACAATTTACCTTGGATGAAATTAACAAAGTGACAACACCCAAATTTCGACATTAATGCTAAGTATTTAGCTATGGTTTTGTGTATGTAGTAGATGTGATATGCCCAAAATAATCTCAATATTTAACTTTTGTAATTTTATTATTTTTGAAGATATATTTGCTCAACCGACCAATTTCGAGACCTGCAAGCTCCAAACTGGGGAAAGATTTGACCCTCCTAATCCTACCCGATAAAACTGACCTAGTTTTGCTAAAACATGGGTGGTTTTGTCCCTTGAACAACAAAGTACCCCAACACTCTATGGAGTCCTTCTATCAGAGCACACCCGATGGTTCATCCTGATGGACCACACTGACAACCACAACTGATGGACAAGACCAAAGGAGCACAACATCGACCGTCTTATAACAATTGCAAAATCGAATTGATTTCTATAAAACCGGGTCGGTTTCATACTCATCACCTGTCAACCTCTTCTGGTGGAAGACATCCACCTCCTCAATGGTGGACTCTGATGGACATCCCCGACTGCTTGGTCTGATAGTCAAGACCGACTAACAGTTCCTATGATGCCTTCTGATGGTTAGAACTAATGGAAGCTAGAACACCCCCAAACGAAAGGCATGAAACTGACTTGGTTTCATGGAAACCAAGTTATTTTGTCGCCACTATACAAACATTATGTCAGATGCTAAATATTCCTCCTTGGCCATCAAGTGAAGGGTACTGCATATATTGGTTTTCAGACCTCCCTCTGAGAGTTGTAAGGTCCGAAAGAAATAAGGATTTCACCCTACATCCATCCCACTGATCTACCTCCTTTTTCCATCAGTTCTCATCACCATCCATCAACTACCTCCACCTTCCACTCCCTTTCATCGACCTCCATCTCCATCCATCTGCACTAACTTTTATTTGGGATGGAATCAAGCAACTAGGAGGCCAAGGAGTCAAAAAGATCAAGGAGGACATCCTCTATGACGAGATCCAACTCATTCGTAGGCTATGGAAAAGATCCACCTTTACTCCGCGAGCTGAATCTCTTCTTATTTCTCTTTTCTTCTATTGTTCTCTGCTGTTTATGTGCAAATAATGTATTTTCATCTTTGTTTGACATCCCATATGCTTGTCTATGTCTAGTTGAGCTCTTTATTGGATATGTAACACGTTTTGGATGTGTTTATGTACTTTGATTCTAAGAAAGTAGTTAATATCAAAATTTAGAATGTTTTTGTTCTATCTTCTATATTTGGTTATGAATGTTAGTACTTTCCAATTTGCTAACCTCGAGAGATAAGTGGTAAAAATGAGTGGAGAATGTAGTTTGAATCGAAATTCAAGAGGAATAGGTTCAAGGGGAGATTTTTCAAGAATCTCAGGTTGGAGAAATCCAATCCTCCAAAATAAAAATGACTTAATTTCCACAAAACTGGGTCAGCTTTCCTGTGCTTGGGCTCTTGTAGATCCTCTTCTGTACCTAACGTCCTAGTTGTTCTGGACACTAGAGGTACTCTGAGACAATTAGGGATGTTGGTCCATGATCCTCGAGAGAGGTATTGAAGTTTTGTTGGGGGTTTAGTCATACTATACGAGAGCAAGTGGGATGACCCCCATAGGAGTAGGTTGGAATGCTAGATGCTTTCAATGTAGTTTGAGGGTTGTCTATGTCAAAGACGAGTTGCATAGAATGCTTGATTCATGGTTACATAACATGAAACTCCTTCTCCTAATTAGTAAGATTGTATGGAATATACGTTCTTTATTTTACTTTATTTTATTTTGTTAGACTTGTTCTAATTTAAGCAACTTTCTACCCTCAAATTTTCTTAATTTAGATTGAAATCTTAGGCGTATAAACGTCTCCACATCCCTGTGTTCAACCTTGTATAACTACTTCAACCCTTTGTTGATTTGCAAGCATCCCTAGGGTTTTAGATTATAAATTTAATGTATGATCACTCTTCAGGATCACACATTTAGTTTCTAAGAGTGCAATCTTGGTAGTTATCAACTTTTGATGTCATTGTTAGTGATGTGATTTTTTCGTGTTTACATGCCAAAGATTTTGTTCTGTTATATATATATATATATATATATATATATATATAGTCAGGCTAGTGTACACTCGAGTGTACCGGAGGCACCATACACCTCAGTCATTTTTTTAAATGCAATAATTTTTTGAAAAAATCTAAACCGTCGATCTTCTTAATTATCATAAGACCATACTATATAATAAATTTTATCTCATTTGGACACTTATAGGTCATGTATCTAAATGAGGCAAAAATCATGTATTTCAAATTAGTTGTGTTTGTCGATTTTGTTGTCCTTGGATGAGAGACTTACACTCATCCAAATGAGTTCAAATTTTGTTTGTGACCTATTATTATTGTAACCATGAAGATCAATGGATTATATTTTGGAAAAGCATGGTCTAGATAGGAAAACTGCATTGGGGTGTACGACATGATCTATACACTCGAGTGTATTCTAGCCTGACTCTCTCTCTCTCTCTCTCTCTCTCTCTCTCTCTATATATATATATATATATATATATAGGTTCCCAGACCTCCCTCTGAGAGCTGAAAGGTCCGAAAGAAATAAGGATTTCACCTTACATCCATCCCACTGATCTACCTCCTTTTTCCATTTCCATCAGTTCTCATCATCCATCAACTACCTCCACCTTCCACTCCCTTTCATCGACCTCCATCTCCATCCATCCACACTAACTTTTGTTTGGGATGGAATCAAGCAGTTAGCATGTCAAGGAGTCAAAAAGATCAAGGAGGACATCCTCTATGATGAGATCCAACTCATTTGTAGGCTATGGAAAAGATCCACCTTTACTCCGCGAGTTGAATCTCTTCTTCTTTCTCTTTTCTTCTATTATTCTCTGTTGTTTATGTGCAAACAATGTATTTTCATCTTTGTTTAGCATTCCATATGCTTGTCTATGTCTAGTTGAGCTCTTTATAGGATATGTAGCACGTTTTGGGTGTGTTTATGTACTTTGATTCTAAGAAATTAGTTAATATCAAAATTTAGAATGTTTTTTGTTCTATCTTCTATATTTGGTTATGAATGTTAGCACTTTCCAATTTGTTAACCTCGAGAGATAAGTGGTAAAAATGAGTGGAGAATGTAGTTTGAATTGAAATTCAAGAGGAATAGGTTCAAGGGGAGATTTGTGAGGAATCTCAGGTTGGAGAGATCCAATCTGCCAAAATGAAAATGACTTAATTTCCACAAAGCTGGGTCGGGTTTCCTGTGCTTGGGCTCTTGTAGATCCTCTTCTGTACCTAACGTCCTAGTTGTTCTGTACACTAGAGGTACTCTGGGACAATTAGGGATGTTGGTCCATGATCCTCGAGAGAGGTATTGAAGTTTTGTTGGGGGTTTAGTCATACTATACGAGAGCAAGTGGGATGATCCCCATAGGAGTAGGTTGGAATGCTAGATGCTTTCCATGTAGTTTGAGGGTTGTCTATGTTAAAGACGAGTTGCATAGACTGCTTGATTCATGGTTACATAGCATGAAACTCCTTCTCCTAATTAGTAGGATTTGACAGAATATACTTTCTTTATTTTACTTTATTTTATTTTGTTAGACTTGTTCTAATTTAAGCAACTTTCTACCCTCAATTTTTCTTAATTAAGTAAGATTGAAATCTTAGGCGTATAAACGTTTCCACATCCGTGTGTTCAACCTTGTATAACTACTTCAACCTTGTGTTGATTTGCAAGCATCCCAAGGGTTTTAGATTATAAATTTAATGTCTAATCACTCTTCAAGATCACACATTCAGTTTCCAAGAGTGTGATCTTGGTAGTTATCAACTTTTGATGTCATTGTTAGTGATGTGATTTTTTCATGTTTACATGCCAAAGATTTTGTTCTGTTTATATATATATATATATGTAGTATGTATGTATGTATGTGTGTGTGTGTGTGTAGAATTTTTCATTTGTGTTGCACATTCTTGTCCATAAACACTAATATACTTTTTCTTTTCTTTCCTTATCAGCCATGGATTGAGGCTCAGAAAGGTTGGTGATTTTTTCCACCAGCCCACCTACATTTTCCACAAATATGACTATTGAAAAATGACTAAAAGCCATGTACTCTAACTAGTTGAACTATATTCACCCCCACCATCATTGTATGACTGCACAAAGAGTTCCTAGTATGTTATTCCATCAACATCTCAAATATGTCCTTCCGCTGAAGGACACATGGAAGTGGTTGGTCCATAGAAAGAGAATGATGACCAAGTTTTAACCTCCACATCCTTGATGGAAAGAGTTGGACATGGAAATAGCACTAGGTAGTGAAAGTTCTAATGCACTGCTCTTCACCTTGACGCCTCACCTCCAGAACATGCTGATTCGTTTTAGGTGTTACTCGAAAGGCAGGGTCATCAACTACACCTATAAGAGGTCATTGAGACTGTGGCCCGCTCTAGGGATACACTTCAAGATATTGAACAAGGATTTGTTTGCGCACCAGATTGATACAATTGAGCCTCTACAATCGTACATGGTAGGAATGTCGATTCTTGAAGATATTTTACCTCAAGTCCAAAAACATCAAAGTGAGGTTGTTGTTTGTAGCAGGAAATTTCAAGATCTCATTTGTTCAGTTCTTACTCACTTACAAATGTTAGTGTACAATCAGGAAGACTTCGGTCATGAAGACCATGCCATTGGACACAATGTGGAACTTATTTCACCATCCTATTCAAACCACCAGCTAGACCTCACCTATATTTTTATGTGAATGCTTACATATTCAAGGAAGCCCCTCATTTGATCTAGTTGATTCAGTTGAGAAACTAATGGAGGGAGCATAATGTTTGCCTGATTGGTTGGATGACAACCATCTACACCCTTCTCAGGGTGGTTAAATAACCATTGAATACACAAGTAACCCGAACCCCAAAAGTTATGAATTTGAGATCTGAATGTAGAAATTGTGGGGCAGCCACCCCCTCTTTCCTACACATTTTCTTTCATTTTCTTGTCTTTATTATAATAATATTTTTTTTAAATGTCTCAATAAAATTTTTCTGTTTCCTTGCATGATTTGTAGATTTTTAAATTTTTTTTGCATACATTCATACTACACTTTTGCATACATCCCCTATGTAGGTTGTTATTTCATATGAATACATGAGTGAGTATGGATCTTTACATTTAATTTCATTTCAGAATTCTCCTATAATTTTGAATTGTATCCAACATCTCCATCAAAATCAACCTGATTTCTCCAAAATTGGTTTGTTTTCAAATAATCCTTTTGTGTCCCTTTTTCTCCTAAAAACCCAACAATACTTTTTGCTTTTTCTTCTCTTGATTTTTTTAACTACTTTAGGCCTACATTAGCTGCCTTCTATGTTTAACATGTGCATAGGCCAGGATGGCCGTGAAACTCACTCAATTTGGAATCCCACCTTTCTTGTGCTCTGCTAACACATCATCTATTGTTTTGACTGTTACCCCGCCATATTGCAGACAAGCCTAACTACACATCAGATTCTTGATCGACTGCACCTCCTGTCAGCCCTTCATTTCACATGTCAATCTTTCCACAATTGAAATTAACTCAACCTCACCCAAATCGAGTTGGTTTCACCCATTGTTTTTGCTTGGGTGCAAAAACCTTATTTCTGATTTGATTCTTATCGTCTGGCACTCTGTCAAACAGCAGGCTCTCCATCTAATGCACATTTGACTAAATTTTTGTCGAAGAAGATTCCTCCCCATCTACCATCCAAAATCAATGTGTTTTTTTCAAACTAGAGTAGGCATCACTCCCTAACACATGCTGGAAGCTATAGAAGGGGGAGGCATTTGACATGATTTTTACTCATCCCAACAATCGACATTTGCTCCCATCTATTACTCTCTTCTCCCATCTCTCTCTCTCTGCTCCCTTTCTTACAACTGTGAGTGTCAATGAATGACAAGCATGCCACCAACCTGCCACCACTTCATTCACACCACCCCACCATTATCCCACACCTCTTGGGCAACCCTGACTCGACATCATCATTGTCGACGATGCAACTACATCCACCATCGCGGCCTCCTCGATGAGTCATCCAGACATTCTGTGCTACACCAATAGAGGACCACCATCGTGCCATTGCCTCTGCCACGCTAATAAACCACAATATCTTTCAACCAACATAGGAAACTGATTTGGTTTCTAGGAAATTGACCTGATTTCCCACTGGGGCAAAATTTTGCCACCTCAACTGCACCGCCAACGGTGTTGGTGCAAGACCCCTAACCTAGCTTTTACTTGATCTTTCTTGATTAGGATAATTAGATTATTAAAACCATAATCTAACCATGTGATGCGCCTTAATAATATATGACATGCTTATGTTTTTAGTTTGGTCCAATTTGGATGCTGATTGAGCTAGTTATGCTATCTGTGTGCTTGTTTTGGACCAAGTTGCAATTTACCCATTTTTAGGGTTTATCTTGCAATGTGTCACGTGCTTATTGTGAATATTATGCCTTAACATCATATTATAGAAGGTGGTGCATATGGGTGCCTTGTTGTACCTTGGTTGATGAGGTGACATCATATGTTTAAGTTAGGGTTTTGCATGGATGCTTGAGTGGATGTTGACCCCACCCTAGTGTGTGGAGGCTGATGTGCTCTCTTCGGGTCTTGTTTTTAGTGGTCTCTACCTTCAATAGGTTGCCATGTTTTTTATTCAATTGAGTGTTTTGAGGATCAAGACGGTCATTATCCTACCTTGATCTTATCACCTATGATGCATGCCTGTTCTTGGTGGTTGCATGGACAAGTTTTTGAGGGATAAGTGCCACTAATGGCTCAACACCTAACCTCTCATTACCTTCTACCCTTGGGTATATATACCCCTATATTTGCATGCAAGTGATCTATTTACACCCTCTTACTCTCTCTCTCATCCTTAGAGCTCGATCCTCATTTGTGCTTGGTGGAGAAGAAGGCACCAAGGTTGAAGAAGGTGACTGTGTCCCCCTTGCATGTCTGATCTTGGGTTCGAGAAACTCCTCTTGGTGATCCTTTGGTGTTCCTTGACCTTGGTAAGTGATCTATCTATCTTGATCTCATTTTTTTTCAAACCCTACCTTGCTATCTTCTTTTGGCCGAATCCATGGGTCGCCATGGTAGAGCTTCTTGAGGAAACTTCTCTCTATGTGGTCGAATCCATGGTTTTCCTATGGTAGTACCTAAGTGAGATGAAGTTCTCCTCTCTTCCCTTTATTTTCACCCTAGGTTTTGTGCTCTCATTCTAGATCTTCCTTTATATACCTAAGGTTTCTCTTCTTTCTTTCAGGAGATGATAGCTTGGTTGTGGAGTTGAACGATCTTTGGTTTTCCTCTCTTTCCTTGGAGCTTTCTTGCTGTTTGGAATCTCTACATTATAATCCAAGCGAATTATATAAGTTTCCACTCAATTACTATTACACTCATCTTGCATGTTAATGATCCACACTAAAAACATGATTGTAAGTAGTATGGTGATGATATCATGTTCTAGGGTTTAATGTTCATGATGATTCTTATACAAATAATTTCTTTAGGCTAAACCCTAATTTGTGCACATTAATTTGTGGATTTTGAAGGTGATATTCTTACATGCATGAGTCAAACGAATGGTTTTATCCCTCTTGATCATGTTTTGTGTTCTTGTTTGATTATGAGGATCATGGATTCATGTGAGATGATAGAAATGTTGGTTTCCCCTTTAATTTTCATGTTTTGGTTTTCTGTCATGGTAAATGTTGGTTTAGGGTTTTTGATGATGAACTTCTTTTGAGTTTTGACTCCTTAGTGATTTTTGATTTCATTTCATTAATCAACATGTTGACTATGTGGTTGATGGGTCTTTCTCTCTCATCTTTATCTCTAGAGGTTGATGTTTTGATAACCATGGAAATGGATCTCATGTGCTTATGGTCTTTACCTTTATCGGAATCCAGGTTATCACTATGTTTTACATACATGGTCGCCAATGCAAGCTCACCCTAGGGGTCACTACATGGGCCGATCATGCAGGGTCGTTACCTTTTCTTGACCTTGGTTTGGTCATCATGTTGAAGTGTTCTTTGTAGTCGCCATGATCTTGGCATCGCTATGATGGGTCTTAATCGTAATGGTCGCTATGGCTACTTGACCCTAACGGTCGCTAGGGTAATCTAACCCTAACATGTTGCTAGATATAGATTCACCTTGAATAGACACTATGGCCCCTGATTTAATGATCGGCGATTTATGATAATAATGTTTGACTTAATAGCTTCCAAGAATGTTGGAGATGATGGTGTCTAGGGTTTTGATTTATATGTTGACTTGAAACCCTAATCCAATGAATGTGTGCACTAAACCCTAATGCATGCATGAGGTGATAATACTTAGATCTTTGTGTAACTAGCATCATGATATATATATATATATATATATATATATATATATATATCTTAGAATGTGGTAACCCTAATTTTCTATTGGATAAGCATCATATCTAATGTTTATTTGTGACAACACTTATGTGATACATGTGTGGTGATTGTGAGCCTAGATTGGGCTTGGTGATATGATAATGTTTCATGCAGGGATCAATGTGAATGGTATTATAACCTTGGCTAAGGCTTTATGCTTAATGGAGGTGATATCCTTTGGTGATATGATAAGGGACTGATATCCCATGGTGATGTGATACTGGTGATGGCCTTGTGTATGTCATTGAATCAGTATCACATGATAATGTGACAAGTTGATATCTTATGTGTTTTATATCTTTTAAAGTTGTAATCTACTCTTATCTTTGTAGAATCTTTTTAGGGTTTGTATGTAACTTGATTGATGTAGTTTAAAAGACACCAAATTGGATTAACTAATCAAGTGGAACCCTAATCATGCAGTGCCATGTTCCATAGATCCATCCCAGTGTCAGAACTTGTTGGATGGTGAAACGAGTTTTCCTAAGGAAAACTCAGAGCGCATACTGTTGAGTATGAGAGGTGCAAATGACTTTGTGTCCTTGTCATCTTTACCCCAATTGTTTGAGAAAGGCTTCGGTCGTGTCTTGGTGTTTATATATGTGTGAGATGTGATTAGAGGACAACTGAGGTTTTATTTCAATGATTTGTTTGTATACCCTTATTTCTAGTGTCGTGACATGTACCAAGGTAGGCTAGGTGTTTCTAGCTTGACTATAAGTCGATGTTGGTAGTTTGACAGATATGTCACTGCATTGCAAACTCGTATTGACCGTGTAGTGCTGGAGAAGATCTTGGAGTCATGCTCTTCCTTGATCTTGTATGAAACTACTTGTGATCAAGCAGTGGTTAGTTGGAGTTTGGGTGGTATGGCTCAAATCCCCCAAGACTTAATAAAAGATGTAATACAACCGTTTATATATTTGTTTAAGGCTAGTACATTTGTTTAGGGTAAACATATTTCACATTGGATGTTTACCCTTGCCTTGTTTCTTATATTATTTAGTTGCATTGCAGTGCGGTAAGAGAAATCAATTGTTATACACGTTCTTCATATTCCTTCTAAATATGTAGTATGCTCTACTTTTCTATTGTAGCTGCTTAACATGCTTAGTTTGTGTAACTGGTTTACTTTATTCATTTAGCTAAATTTGCACATCCTATTAATAATGTAATTTCCCACTTAGCTATAATCTGTGTTTACAATAGTTGTTGGAATAGAGTTATATCTCTCACTGGGACATGGGTCTCACCCTTGTGGTTTGCCACATCTTCTTAGGCGGTCATGTATGACGTGGTAGAGATTGTGCTGTTGAGGAAGAGCAGCTTGGAGATTAATGAACTTAAAAGGATGGAATCTGCTAGTGTTGTAGTAGACTCCTATGCATCATTCATGTACTCTTAGGTCTGGAAGAGATGTGTTTTGTAGATGATATGTACCTTGATATGTGTTTTGCTAGTATGTCTTGGTTGTGTGTGGCTTGTATATGTGCATAAGTTATCTTTTGTAATAGGTGTGTGACAGTTGGCCGGTATACATATGTACAAACATGTTCTGATATGTGATATGATACATTTTTTGGACCTTAACATATGAGATCGATTTTAATTTACCCTATTTTGTAGTAATATGCTTGTTTAGTTGATAATCGCACACTTTGGTTTTGAGTAATCTTGGTCGTGTGGCATAGGTGTGCCACAAGTTGGCTTGGTATCAGAGCTCTAGGTTCACTGAGTCTGCAGAGATATAGGACTAGTGTTCGTGTCTATTCTGGTCTTATCCAGTATGTCTAATTGTAGCTTCTGCTTATGTAGAAGAAGAAGATATGTCTGAAGAACATGATGACCATGTTGAGTGTAGTGTTGCTGCACTGAAAGGTGGTGCCATGAGGTGGGCTAGAGTAGATGGAGTGCCTGAAGTGCCTCAGTTTGACCCATCAACTATGTCCAATCCCACTTTCCGATCCATGTTTGGATAATTTATAGCCACAATTTCACATACGGCAGATAGAGTGCTCGTACCTTAAGCAAGGAAAACCGTCCCCAATGTGGAAACCCAGTGTTCTGTGAAGTCTTTTGAGAGGTTGAGGTGCATGGGGGCGATCGAGTATGCGGGTATGGAAGACCTGGAAAATGTGGACATGTGGATGATAGCACTGGAGAACGCCTTTAAAATCCTTAATATACCAAAAGAGGATAAGGTGAAGCACGCAGTGTACCTGCTGAAGAGAAGCACTGGCCATTAGTGGGCCATTGTGGAAGAGAATAGGCCTGGTGTAGTGATTAGTTGAGAAGACTTTCGATGAGAGTTTGTAAGCTGATATTTCCTGGAGAGGTACCTTGATGAGAAGATATCACAGTTTGAGAAGGTTCGATAAGGATTTATGACGATCAATGAGTATGAGTCCAAGTTCATGGATTTGTTAAGGTTTTATCCCCACATAGAAATAATGGACAAGGAGAGTATCATATGGTTTGAGAATGTCTTAGTAAGGAGTTGACAACAATAATGTTTGCTCTGGAGAATCAAAAGTGATTTTCTACCTTTGTTGAGTCCATGAGACAGATAGAGTGTTCAGTTGTAGGGAAGCGTGAGACTAACGTTATGAAGAGGTCAACTCAATTTCAAGGACAGTCTTCTATGGGCTTCAAGAAGCCTATGTTTTCATTGCCTTCGTCACAGTAGAGAGTGCCATCTTAGTATCATCGAGCAAGGGTAGAGGTTGTACTTTTTTGTCGGTAGGAGCTCACAACACATCATCATTTTTGATAAAAGGGCCACCTAGGCCATGGTATGAGAGTAAGAGTTGTTCAGATGTGGACATACATGACATATAAAGTGGTAATGCACAATGATGGATGAGGAAGTGATGCAACAATCGACATAGAGCCATCAAGGTCTCATCAACAACAGTTCAATACTAGTGGTGGCAGAGGACACAATTAGGCGTCACAGGAAGGGTCTTTTGGGAAATGCAATAGAGGACGAAGGTGACAATAGTGGATGACTCGATTCTATGCCATGAGTCAGTCATAGGGAGTGGTCAATCCATGGGTCATGACAGGTTAGATGGAGTTATTTCTTTCTTATTTGTCTACATCTTCCTTTGTATATATTTTGGTTGACCCATGTGTGATACACTCTTTTATCACTAGAGAGGTGACAAATAGTTATTCTTTGCTTGTTAGTCATATATATGATAGTATTCTTCTAGAAACCCCTCTGGTTGGTTCCGTCGAGTTGTGGGAAGTGTGTCCATCCCGCTTTCTTTCTTTCTCAGGATGCAACATTCAAGTGGATCTTGTACCACTTGATATGCAAGGATTCGATGTGATCCTTATAATGGATACATTAGAAAAGTATCAGGTGGTCTTGGACTATAGCTCCAACATAGAGACGTTCCTTGATGGTGATGTTTCTTGGATCTTACAAGGAGGTAGAAGATTTTTCCAACATACTTAGTGTAAGCTTTTTTGGTGCATGCAATGGATACCAAGGTGAGGATTCCGAGTATCAAGGATGTTTTGGTGGTGTGTGAGTTTGAGGATGTATTCCCTGGTGAGTTTCTTAGAGTTCTTCCTTCTAGAGAGATTGACTTTCAGATCAATATGGTCCTTGGTACACAGCCGATAGCGCAGTCACCGTACAGGATGGCACCAACACAGATGTAAGAGTTGAAGAAGCAATTGTAAGAGATGTTAGATAAGGGTCGTACCATACCAATCACTTCCCTTTAGGGTGCTCCCATTTTGTTTGTGAAGAAGAAGGATGTATCCATGAGGTTGTGTATATATTACCGATAGTTGAATAAAGTGACAATAAAAACAAGTACATGTTGTCAAGGATAGAGGATCTATTTGATCAGTTGAGAGGTGTCTTTGTGCTTTGAAGATCGATCTGACTTCAGGTTACCGTCAGCTATGGATCAAGGCATATGAGATATCTAAGTCTGCTTTTAGGACTCAGTACAATTACTACGAGTTTGTGGTTATGTCGTTCAGGCTAACTAATGCACTGGAATCATTCATGGATCTATGAACTGGGTGTTCGGGACATATCTTGACCAGTTCATGGTAGTGTTCATCAATGATATCTTGATATACTCTAGGGACATCCAACAACATGAGAAACATCTACGACATGTGTTGTTGTTGAGGCAATATAGGTTGTATGCTAAGTTCAACAAGTGTGAGTTTTGATTGAAACATGTGTCTTTTCTTGGGCACATGATATCTGATGAAGGTGTTCATGTGGATCCTAAGAAGATCCAATTAGTGTTAGAATGGGAGCATCATAAGACACTAATAGAGGTTTGTAGTTTTCTAGGCTTGGCAGGCTACTATAAGAGGTTTATCAAGAACTTCGGTACTATGGCATCACCCCTAACCAAGCTGACGAGGAAAGGTGTACCTTTCACCAGGGATGTCTAGCACCAATGTTCTTTCTAGATTTTGAAGGATAAGTTGACTAGTGCCCCGATGTTAGTTCTTGCAGAGAAAGGAAAAGGTTATATCATCTTTTGTGACACATCAAAGAACGGTTTGGGATGTGTGATGATGCATGATAAGAATGTGATTTCTTTTTCTTTGCAATAACTTAGGAAGCATGAGGAGAACTACCCGATGCATAATCTGGAGCTTGCAGCCGTGGTCCATGCTTTGAAAATTTGGGGACACTACCTTTATGGAGAGACGTGTAAGATCTTCACCGACCACAAGAACCTTCAATACATCTTCTCAAAGTAGGAGATGAACATGCGATAGAGACGCTGGATGTAGTTGATCAAAGATTATGATTGCACCATATATTATCATCTAGGGAAGACAAACACAGTGGAAGATGCTTTAAGTAGGAAGTAGTCTTCATTATCATCTGTTGATAAGGTGCAAATGTGTTCCCCGGTTTGCTATAAGTGAGACATGTTGGTGTCTTCATGTCATATGAACGTGAAGTTAGAAGTTTCCTTATTGGCGGGTTTGTTGATGCAGTTGCAAGTGACCCCTACCTAGTTGCGACATATTAGATATGCACAATGTGATGATATTGTGATACAGTAGATTTGATCAGAGTGTTGGCAGGGAGAAGCGTGAGAGCTTCCATGAGTGAGAGGATGGGACAATTTGTTTCCATGGTAGGATAGTGGTTCCAGATGATGATGGTCTGAGGAAGATGGTCCTTGAGAGGCTCACTCCTCGATGTATGCTATGAATCCATGTAGTACCATGATATACCACAATTTGAAAGATCTGTATTGGTGGTCAAGTCTGAAGCATGTTGTGGCAGAGTATGTGACAAGATGTCTTGTGTGTCAATAGATCAAGGCTAATCATCATAATCCCACTAGAACATTGCCTATAATGCAGTGGAAATGGGATCAAATCACTATGAACTTTTTGGTTGGTCTTCATAGGATAGTCAAAGGTCATGATTCCATCTAGGGTGATAGTTGACAGTTTGACCAAGTCAGCGCACTTCCTCCTGTGAAGACAATGTATACAATAGAGAAGTTGGCACTAGTGTATATTGATGAGATAATACGTCTTCATGGTATCCTTGATGATAGTGTCTGACAAAGGTCCTCAATTTATCAATCATTTTTGGGAGCATCTGCACACAACCATGGATACACAATTAAGATTTAGTACAACATTTCACCCACAGACATATGGCCAATTTGAGAGGACTATTCAGATTTTGGAAGCTTGTGTTCTATAGTTTTGGGCAGTTAGGATGTGCACATGATCCTGATAGAGGTTGCATACAACAACAGTTATCAGAGGAGTATCTACATGGCACCGTATGAAGCCTTCTATGGGAGGCATTGTAGGTCTCTACTTTGCTAGCACTAGACATGTGAGTATCATCATTTGGATCATGAGCTTCTACAACAAACAACAAAGAAGATCAAAGTGATACAAGAACAACTGAACGCAGCTCATGACAGATAGAAGTCATATGTTGATAATAGTTGCAGACCCTTGGTGTTCCAAGTGGAAGACAAGGTGTATCTTAAGGTTTTTCCTTGGAAAGGCATGCTAAGGTTTGGTAAGAAGGGTAAGTTGGCTCCCACATTTATGGGACCTTACCCTATGGTGACATGTGTTTGGAAGGTGACTACAAGATGGAGCTACCTCCATAATTGCACAGGTTGCATCCAGTTTTTCATGTTTGGATGTTGAGGAAGTGTCATCCAGGTACCGAGTTGGTACTACATCCAGTAGAGGTTGTGTAAATCCCGGGCCCACTGCCCAAGGCTCTAGTAGAGTTTCAAGAATGTTGATTGGCCCCACATACCACCACTAGCCTTAACTACACATTTTGTCCTCACTGACGCACAAGCCAGGATCAACTTCCCGACTGGTCACCCATCCTAGTACTACTCCAAGATGAGCATGCTTAACTATGAAGTTCTTTAGTGATGGGCACCCTGAAAAGGAGATGGACCTTGGTGATATGGGTAGTCCAATCATTCCTTTTAAGATCATTTTATCCGAGGCCTCAAATCCTAGGATGTTACAATCTCCCCCACTTAGACTCTTGACGTCCTCATCAAGGCTCAACTATATGGCCTCATAATCTAACCCCATTTCAGTGCAAACCCACAATGGCCCATGGACACCCAACTCTCGATCACAGAATACCAGTGCAAGGGTGGCTACGTCAACGATGGACAACCCTTTCCTACATGCCTGGACCGTACCACTCAAGACTGGCATGCCACATGCCCATGCGGGTCCCACCTACTAGAGGGGAATCGGCTCTGATACCATTTATAAATCCTAGGCCCACTGCCTAAGTCTCTAACAGAGTTTCAAGAATGATGACTGGCCCCACAGACCACCACTAGCCTTAACTACGCCATTTGTCCTCATTGACGCACAAGCCAGGATCAACTTCCCGACTAGTCACCCATCCTAGTACTACTCCAAGCTGAGCATGCTTAACTATGGAGTTATTTAGTGATGCCTCCCCCTGAAAAGGAGGTGCACCTTGGTGATATGGGTAGTCCAATAATTCCTTTTAATATCATTTTATTCGAGGCCTAAAATCCTGGGATGTTACAGGTTGAGTTGGAAGAGGATATATCATATGTTCAAGGTCATGTGTTGATCTTAGATCGGATAGTGAAGAAGTTGAAGAAGAAGGATATAGTTCTTGTTAAGGTCTTTTGGTATCACCATGGTGTGGAGGAATACACATGGGAGTTAGAGGATGAGATGTGTGGGAAGTACCCATCTCTTTTCACGTAGGATTTCAGGGGCAAAATACTTGTTAGGGATTTATGGTTATAAGACCCCTGACCTAACCTTTGCTTGATCTTGCTTGATTAGCATAATTAGATTCTTAAAACCTTAATCAAATCATGTGATGTGCCTTAATAATTTATGGCATGCTTATGTTTTTAGTTTGGTCTAGTTTGGATGTTGTTTGATCTAGTTATGCTATAGTGTGCTTGTTTTGGACCAAGTTGCAATTTACCCATGTTTAGGGGTTATCTTGCAATTTTCACATGTTTGTTGTGCCTCTTATGCTTTAGCACCATGTTAGAGAGGGTGGTGCATAGGGATGCCTTGTTGTACCTTGGTTGATGAGGTGGCATCATGTGTTGAAGTTATAGTTTTGCATGGATGTTTGAGTGGATGTTGACCCCCCTTGGTGTGAGACTGATGTGCTATCTTTGGGTTTTATTTATAGCACTTGCTACCTTTTTTTAGGTTGCCATGTTTTTTCTTTGACCAAAGCATTTTTAGGATCAATATCATCTCTAGCCTACCTTGATCTTATCACCCACGATCCATGCATGTTGTTAGTGGTTGCATGGTCGAGTTTTTGAGGGACAAGTGGCACTAATGGCTTGATATCGAAACTCACTTTACCTATCTACCCTTGGGTATATATACCCCTCTCTTTGCATATCAGTGATCTTTATACACCCACTTTCTCTCTCTCATCCTTGGAGCTCATCCCTCTTTGGTGCTTGGTGGAGAAGAAGGCACCAAGGTTGAAGAAGGTGTTTGTTCCCCCTTGCATGTGTGATCTAGGGTTGGAGCAACTCCTCTTTGGTGATCCTTTGGTGTTCCTTGACTTTGGTAAGTGATCTAGATATCTTGGTCTCGTTTTATTATAGACCCTACCTCTCTATCTTCTCTTGGTCAAATCCATGGGTCACCATGGTAGTGCTTCTTGAGGAAACTTCTCTCTATGTGGCTGAATCCATAGTTTTCCCATGGTAGTACTTAGGTGAGATGAAGATCTCCTCTCTTCCCTTTCTTTTTGTCCTAGGTTTTGTGATCTCTTTCTAGAGCTTCCTTTAACCTAAGGGTGTTCTTCTTTCTTTGAGGATATGCTAGCTTGGTGATGGAGTTGAACAAGCTTTGGTTTTCCTCTCTTTCCTTGGAGCTTTCTTGCTTTTTGGAATCTTTACATCATAATCCAAGGCCAATTATATAAGTTTCTCCTCAATTATTATTACACTCATCTTGAATGTTAATGATACACACTAAAAACGTTACTATAAGTAGTATGGTGATGATATCATGTTCTAGGGTTCATTTACACTCATCTTGAATGTTAATGATACACACTAAAAACGTTACTATAAGTAGTATGGTGATGATATCATGTTCTAGGGTTTACTATTCATGATGATTCTTGTACAAATAACTTCTTTTGTATAAACCCTAATTTATGCATGTTAACCTGCGGATGTTGGAGGTGATTTTCTTACATGCATGAGCCAAATAAATGGTTTTATCCCTCTTGATCATGTTTTGTGTTCTTTCTTGATTTTGGGGATTAGTGATTCATGTGAGATGATGAAATGTTGGTTTCCCCTTTGATTTTCATGCTTTAGTTTTCTCTCATGGTAAAGGTTGGTTTAGGGTTGATGAACTTCTTTTTAGTTTTGACTCCTTAGTGAATTTTGATTTATTGACGTTAATCAACTTGTTGACTGTGTGGTTGATGCATCTTTCTCTCTCCTATTTATCTCTAGAGGTTGTTGTTTTGGTAACCATGAAAATGGATTTCATGTGCTTATGGTTGTTAACTTCCTCTGAATCCAAGTGGTCACCATGTTTTACATACATGGTCACTAATGCAACCTGACCTTAGCGGTCACTACATGGGCCGACCATGTAGGGTCGCTACGTTTCCTTGTCCTTGGTTTTTTTAGAGTCGCTATGATGGTCTAATCTCATGGTGTCTATGTTGAACCATGTTCATTGAGGTGGTTTGTTTCCAGCAGTCTCTATGCATGATGTTTTTGAAGTGTTCGTTATATTGAAGTGTTCTTTGTGGTCGCCATGACCTTGATGGTCGCTACGATGGGTCTTAACCCTAATGGTCTCTAGGTCTACTTGACCCTAATAGTTGCTAGGGTAATCTAACCCTATCAGGTCGCTAGAGATAGATTCACCTTGCATAGTCGTTGTGCCTCCCTGATTTAATGATCAATGGTTTATGATAATAGTGTTTGACTTAATAGCTTCCAAGAATTTTGGAGATGATGGTGTCTAGGGTTTTTATTTATACGTTGACTTGAAACCCTAACCCAGTGAATGTGTGCACCAAACCCTAATGCATGTATGAGGTGATAATACTTAGATATTTGTGTAACTAGCATCATGATGATATCTCTATCTTAGAGTGCAGTAACCCTAATTTGCTGTTGGATAAGCATCATTGATAATGTTTGTTCGTGACCACACTTATGTGATACATGTGTGGTGATTGTGATCCTAGATTGGGCTTGGTGAGATGATAATGTTTCATGGAGGGAACAATGTGAATGGTCTTACGACCTCGCCTAAGGATTTATGCTTAATGGAGGTGATATCCTTTGGTGTTGTGATAAGGGATTGGTATCCCATGGTGATGTGATAATGGTGATGGCCTTGTGTATGACATTCAATCAGTATCAAGTGATAATGTGACAAGTTTAAATATTATGTGTTTTATATCTTCTGAAGTTGCAATCTACCCTTATCTTTGGATAATCTTTTTAGGGTTTGTATGTAACTTGATTGATGCCATATAAAAGACACCAAATTGGCTTAACTAATCAAGTGGAACCCTAATGATGTAGTCCATGTACCATAGATCCATCCCAGTGTCAAAACTTTTTGGATGGTGAAATGAGTTTTCCTAAGGGAAACTCAGAACTCATACTATTGGGCATGCAAGGTTCAAGTGATTGTGTGTCCTTGTCATGTCTCAGTGATTATATATGGATGAGATGTGATGGGAGGACAAATGTGGTTGTACCTCAATGATTGGGTTTGTATACCCTTGTTTCTAGCATCGTAACCTGTACCATGGTGGGTTAGGTGTTTCCAACTTGACTATAAGTCGTTGTTGGCAGTTTGACTGATATGTTATTGTGTTGTAGACTCATACTGACCGAGTAGTGTTGGAGAAGATCTTGGAGTTAGGCTCTTCCTTGATCTTGTATGGAACTGATTGTGACCAAGCGGTGGTCAGTTGGAATTTGGGTGGTACAACTCAAATTCCCTAGGGCTTAATAAAAGATGTAATACAACTATGTAGTATATTTGTTTGGGGCTAAACATGTTTCACATTGGATGTTTACCCTTGTCTTGTTTCTTGTATTACTTAGTTGCATTATAGTATGGTAAGAGAAATTAAATGTTATACATGTTCTTCATATTCCTTATAAATATGTAATATGCTCTACTTATCTATTGCAGCTGCTTAACCTACTTAGTCTGTGTAACAACTCTAAGTTATTCATTTAGCTGAATCTTCTCATCCTGTTAATAATGTTATTTCCTGATTAGATATGATCTATGTTTACAATAGTTGTTGGTGGAGATTTATGTCTCTCGCTGGGACATGGGTCCCACCCTTGTGGTTCACCAAATCTTTTCAGGTGGTCATGCACGGTGTGGTAGAGATCATGTTGTTGAGGAAGAGAAGTTTGGAGATCAGTGAATTTAGAAGGTTGAAAAGTTGCAATTATTGTAGTAGAGTCCTATATATCGTCCCTGTACTCCTAGGTCAGGAAGGGATGTGTTTTGTAGATGATATTTACCTTGATATGTGTTTTGGCAGTATACCTTGGTTGTGTATGGATTGTATATGTGAACAAGTTATCTTTTGTAATGGGTGTGTGGCAATCTCCCACTATAAACATGTAAATACATGCCCTTATATGTGATATGGTATAATTTTTTGGACCTGAATGTAATATGTTTCAGCACATGGTAATATGAGATCAATTTTAATTTACCCTATTTTGTGGTAATATGCTTGTTTAGCTAATAATCACACACTTTATTTTTGAGTAATCTCGGACATGTGGTGTCGGTGCACCACAGATCGTGCCATTATTATTCCTTCATTGCTAGCCACAACTATCTTGCATCATTATTGCCAACAACAGAATACCCCTTGTCACCCAGTAGAAAAACTGACTCAGTTTCATTGAAATTGACACAATTTTGGACCGATCAATCACTGTCTTTCGGTTCACCAACTTTGTCATTTCAACACCACAAACCACCACTACCATGGAAGAATTGAAAAAGGGTTTCAAAAGGCTGAAGAAAGTAGTTTTGATGCCCTGAGGAGGAAGGTCTTCTGCATCTAAATATACATCTATTACCCCCACACTTGGCGGTTTGTACTACTACCCTCCATGGGCTACACGTTCACAAAACCCTCCATATGACAAATCCTCCCAACACTCACCATCACTAGAGATCAGGTCATGCACATCCAATCCCAACTACTAGCGTGTCTCTTCTTTGCCCATGGCCAGCAGTAGTAGAGACTCAGACTAAGGGGTGGTGGAGATCTCTTTACAAGACTTCTCGAGTATGTGCCATGACTTTCACCTTGAAACCACAGTGGACACCACTCAGGCTCGCCTAGGGGGATGTTGTAACACACCTTATATGTCAAAGTCCAACCCTTAGCAGATCAGTAAAGGGTATCGACAGAATAGGTGGCCTTGATGTGTCATTCATCTTTATCATGTCATTTTACTATGATAGAAAACCCATCAATCTCTTTAGCCTACAATGTGCCGCCTGCCATCCCTCCTCTACATTTACTTAAAAGGGGTCAGTAGAGGAAGTTTAAAGATCGAACCAACAAATAGAAAATTTTATGTTGAAATACACTGATCTCGTCTCCCTCAACTCTCTGGGGATCTGGGCGTATGTTAACCAATATCTAAAACATGTGAACTTGATTCGTCACCTACTCCATAAATGATGGGTATGATAGACTCACCTTTGATTTCTAGATACACTAGAGAAGCTAAAAGACTCAAGGAATGAGAGTCTACATTTCCACCTATTGAATGAGTAGTGGGAAGTCACGACGGGAAACCTAAATAGGTGGCTATCAAGATATGTAGGAGATTACCTTGAGATGTCTCAAGGAAGGCTAGAAGGCAACCAATTTTGACTTTAAAACCAACCTTTCCTGGGAGATGCTGACTACGGTAAAGAAGATCCCATCCAACCACGACAACACCTCTCACATCCACAACCGAATCCTTCGCTATGTGCATTGAGTGATCGTCAACCGCATCCTGCCAAAGCAAGATAGTCATGGTGTTGTTAGTCTTGCTGACCTCTATATTCTATGGTGTGTTGTAGTGGGGAGGAAGTTTAATGTGGGGAATTTCTTGATCCACCACTTCTACAACTCCTTCAATAGATAACACAACTACATACCTAACATATGGGTATTCACATTCATGGCGCAACACCTTGGAGTTGGAAATGACCATCTTGCACATATGACAAACATGCTACCACATGAAAAGGTGAACATGGAGCATCCTAGCCATGCTAGTATAATCAAGATCTACAACAAAGAATTTATTTTCATCTTTGGGTAGGCTTGCCACGTGATTCTTATTTTGTTGAATGCGAGTCTTACATGCTAGGGATTGATCCATTAATGTCTCTACCATAGATGACTATGGCAATGCACCCCAAGTACAAGGAATTACAGGAGCTTCTTCTTCAACACCACCTATCCCAGAGTTCCATGATGCAGATCACCATAATGGGGCAACGTTTCACTAAATTCCTCATCATGAAGTATCCCATAATAAGATGTGTTTACATTTCCATTAGTAGCCTCTTCAACGTGAGCAAAAACCATCTACCTTCAACGTGGACAACTTTTATCAGTTGCTCTTGGGTATGTGACAGGACCTCCGCACATACTAGAATGATACTTGATGTCATCTCAATAAAATCCAATAGGAGGTCCAACAGTTTTGGAAGAGCTTTAACACTCGATGGGCAAATGTCAAACAACTGCAATAGGACGTGCAACAACTCAGTGGGATGTTTGACATCATCTACTCACATCCGCCACTACCGACTACCCAACAATAGAAATAGTCATTGTATCTAAGTTTCTTTGACATTTCCTTTACACAGGAAGCTACAACGCCCCCAAGGTCCTCCTTTGCCCCGGAATCATCACCATTCACTATGTCCATGTTCTTCTCTGGCACCACCCCTCCACAACAACATCCAAACACATCCTATGAGTTACTATCCTATGCATCAGGGAAATGACAAATGGATGTCATCTTTGATGATATTCCCCATGGAGGAGATGCAGATGTCAGCATCGAGCTCCACCTATCAGGGGATAGGTTCTTCCAATAGTTGTATCGCATATCACCCTACTATCCTAAGTTTAAGATTTGCTCAAGGACAAGAAAAATTTTAGGCTTGGGGTGGTAGGATGGTTTACACTTCCATTATATCTTTCCTTCATTTTATTTTTCATGCATGCATGTTATCTTGTTCATACCCGTAGCATAAAATTTTCAGCTTTCTAGTTTAAATTTGCTGCTGAGTCAGGACTTTTTTTGCATAATTTGTAATCATTGATATTAATGTTATGTGATGTGAATCTAATGTTTAAATGTCTATATTTGCATTTTGTACCCACTATTTATCTTAATTTCTTGATCTCTTGCTTTGCCTAGCTCATTTACTCTTTCCTTGAGTTCAAATGTCAATCTCAAGCTATGCACCTTTTCAGTGTCTTCAAACACAATCCTCTTGATTCAAGTTGTGAATGACAAACCAATATTTGGGATTGTTTAGATGGATCTATAGTTTGAGCAACATTTTTCACGGACCCAACATTATGTTGGTTATGTATGCCCATAGAGCCAATCATGTGATGATTGTAATGGCATATCATGTAAAAATGATTTGATTATTAATAAAAAGAAAGCTTTATTTTGTTTAGTTATGAGATAATGAAATAACATTATAGATGTCTAGGGAATTATATTACTCAATGACATATGTAATAAAGTTATTAACCTTGTGGATGAGATCATACAGATGTTAAGAGTACATCTACATATTCTCATTATGTCCCTGATCGGTTGTCATTGTGGAAGGTTGATAGACAACAATGACACATAAGATCAAAGTGTGAGTTGGTTGATGACTACATCTCATTAGTCATGATACGGCAATATCAAACCAAGCTCACAGATACATGTTAGATAACAGTGTATCGGACAAACCCACTATGAGACTGACACATGGAAGCCATCTTCATGGAAGTCATAGTCATCTCTCATGGTGATGGTGGTGGTTGTGGTTCTTAGACCTGAAATCACTGCACTCAACACATGTTGTTGGGTACACTTTGACATCATCAAATGCAGCCCTGAAACATGGGTTTTTTAACAGTGATGATTGGGTGACTTTGATACATTGGGATTGACTGTGAGTGATAGACATGGGATTTTTCCCTCCTACTAGATTGTGATGTCCTAGGCCTCTTGATAAGCGACACTGAGAAAGCATGTCCATGCACATGTGAGTTAATATGTGATATTGGGCTAACATATATCTCAAACAGTTTGCTCTTGGTTCAAAAAAATAGATTGAATAATAATGAGGGTGACTTCTCCATGCCTCTAGTTCAATCTGGACATTAGTGACAAAGGAACTATACAAACATTGTAACATAATACACAGATTGTAGGTTGAAGTTGTTCCCCAACTTTTCCATTTACTTTGGTAGAAGTGATGTGCCACTAGGCACCACTCTTTGCTTGTGATGTCATAAGTTTTTATGGACATTTACTGCCAACATAATATGGGACATAAGGCTTCACACACATAGGTCTTGACCTAGAAGTGGAGTTCAGATCTCGAATGACAGTTGGAATAAGTGCTAAAGTGTTTAGGCATTTGATTCAGGCAACAAATAGGCTGACAAAACTGCCAAACACCCATCTCAAGTGTTGAGACGAACGTATGGAAGTGCCAAATGACCGTCTCAAGAGTTGAGATGGGCATCTGGGTGTCAGGCCTGGTGGTGAGTTGAAATGGGCAATGGAACGAACCGACCAAGCCAAACAGGCTTGACTCGGGTCACCAGACGACTGTCTAGGTGAACCGAGATAGTTGTCTCGCATGGGCAAGATGGTCTAGCCCGATCTGGGAAAGTTATAGATGTTTCCTTATTCATTTTTCATGAGCAATACGTGTTGCACAAGGAAATCAATCTCTAACATTGATGGGAATTGATTTGCCAATTTCGTACACAATTGGAAACTACAAAATGACCATCTTGGAGTGTGAGACGATCATCTCACATGCGAGATGACTGTATGGCTCAACCAAACGTCTATTTCAGCTGTAGCAGGTTGTGCAATTTCTAGAATTGTTATAAAAATTCAAGTTCTTTGGGTCATTTCCACTCCCGCACATTAATCCTACATTAGATAGCAACTGGAAACCTTGACCATGTCCTCTACTATATATAGAGGGGTATTGGGGGCTTCTCAGAGTACAACACAAATAATTGACAATCAGTTCCTCTGACAACTATTGTACTCTCTGGTTGTGGTAACCATGAGAGCCCAGGCAAGTTCCACCCGTCAAGGGAGGGATAGCCACGGGAGAGAACAATTGAGAGTTGTCATTATGGGAGAGCAAGTCGGTGACTAGTACACCGACAGAGAGGGACAAATCCTTCTTGTCCGGTCCAGCAAGATGATAGGAGTTCTAGGCGGTCTGTGTGGACTACCATAGAGGTAGGAAGTCATTATTTGCTGCTTGGAGGACAACGTCAACTAGCAGTCCATGGCAAGAGGAGCTCCTGAAGAAGGTGATGTTCATAGCTGTAGCCTATGGTGCAGACCAGAAGGAGCAACAATCAGACATGTCCCAGTACAACTAGGATTCAGAGTTTCACATCTGCAATGATGAGGATTATCATTGGACTTGCTTTAGGACCAAGTATATCCCATAAACCATCCTTCCTGCATTATAGTTATTGACACGATCTACTATTTATGGGGATTATGGTAATAAAATTTTAAATTCCGCTGCCTGCTTTGTACCATATTTCCCAACAGTGGTATCAGAGCCAACATCAATTTATAGTCACCGATATGATCAGATTTTGATTTTGTCATTTTATTATTGCATGTGATGCAAATAATATCTTGTCAAATCCAAACACCACAGTAATCCCAAAGTAATGTATATATGATGTATATATGCAATTTACACATGTCACCCTAAAATGGTTTTGATAGTGGATGTGTAGCATGGTTACGGCCAATAACCCCTATCTATGTATGGTTGTATTTGGTTGGTTTATCCATTTATCTCGGTCTACATATCAAGCCTCCATCTCATCTTCCTAATGTAAAGTTAATTCTCTTCTACCTTTGCTCCCCTCGAATGTAACTCGTGATTTCCCTATAATCATGTAAAAGTAGGATAGTTTACTTTCCTATTATGACAAAGATGAAGGACCTTGGAGGACATGGTGGACAAGCTGGTCTGATCTCCTGGTTAGCCCGACCTATCAGTTGGAAGAGCCAGCCAACATTGGATAGAAGGACCAGACGAAAAGTGACAAGACCTAACAAATGGCCAAGAGGCAAGCTGATCAGTTCAAGGGTTGAACCAATCAACCCAGATTGGCAAGCATATATCTTCATCAACAATAGGTTTCTGCATGTTATGTAGACCTAGATGATTGTAATTCCTTATGGATCCAAGGGATTACATTAGTACTGGCCATAACCATCACTTTTATTTGTTGCATGTTTTCATTGTGAGATATAACATGTATATGATACATACTATATATGTGGTGATTCGATAAAGTATATATATATATATATAACTCCCTCGATTAAAATATAAAGTCTTGGATGCTTTCCAAAAGTGGCACACATGAAAAGCTTGATTGACTAAGCGTAGGTTCCACCTTTGCAGGGTGCGTCATCTATCTTGTGGAAGTGTGATGGTAATGATGTAGGTTCTGCCTTTGCGGGGTGCGTCATCTATCTCATGGAAGAGTGATGGTAATGATGTAGGTTCCGCCTTCGCGGGGTGCATTATTATTGTGCTGACTTTTGGGTTAGGATTGACTGGTGATTCTCAGAGCGTCTGTTCCCAGAGGCATGCAAATGATTATGGCAAGGGGTTGCACATATCATCTATCTAGAATTGCATATGATGCAATTGGCATGAGTTTCCTACCTTGATGGTTGACTTTGTTTGTGGTATTGATCGGGCCACAGTTGAGTCACCTTGGATCTGTTTGTACGCTACAATATTCTGAATTGATATTGAGGGCTATCAATTTAAATAAAATAGTGGGAGTGATAATAATTAAAGACCTGATTATATCATCAAAAATTTCAAATCAAATCAAATCAAAAGGGTTTTTGAAAAATGCAAATTTTATCTCTTGTAGAATCAAATGGCAAACAAATCATCACATTCTGACAACTTAAACGAGTTTTATTTCCATAATTGGTTCAGGACCTTGAGAAGTGTTTTGCATGATCCTAAAATACCAGAGCTAGTCGCCACTCCATATTCACCTAATACTGACATGGATGCTTATTTTAAGCATGCCAATGATGTTGTGAACATCAAGAACCTTATGTTGGATTGTATGAACTATGAGTTGCATAAACAACATGATAAGCATGAAATGTATAATGTCTCTAATGCACTATTTGAGTGCAAACTGAGAGAGGGAGATCCAATAGAGCCTCATGTGCTTAATATGATTAGGCATATAGAGCGTCTTGAAAAACTGGGATTTTTTTGGGTCAATAGTTGACCACAAATGTGATTTTGTAATCATTGCCTAAATCATATAGCTGATTCATTGAGTGTTATCATTTATGCAACATGGATGGACCGCTGTCAGAGTTGCTTGACATCTTGATAAATGTTGAAGCACAAATGAAGATGGATAAATCCATGACAGTGATTAGTGGATTTGATTCCAAGGACAAAGGCAAATCTAAAAAGCATTTTGTGGATAATCTAAAATCCAAATCTTATGCACTCAAAGTAAGGAGAAGGATAAGGGAACCTAGGAAGATGAAGCAAGGGATAGAGATCTCTACTTTTGGGGTATACGTTATTGAGATTAACTTCACTACCTCTTCATCGTGGGTACTTGATACCGGATGTGGATCACACATTTGCTCAAATATGAAGGATCTGAAGAGAAGTAAACCTTTAGAGAAAGGTGAGGTTGAAGTGTGTATTGCTAATGGCGCTAGAGTTGTGGCCAAAACAGTTGGAACCTATGAGATATCTCTTCCAAGTGGGATTGTGATAGAGTTAGAGAACTGCTATTACGTACCTATCATTAATAGGATCATCATATATGTATCTTGTTTGGACAAGAACATATTTAGATTTCTTGTAAAGAATGGAAGATGTTCTATTAGTAAATATGAGATCTTTTATGGAAAAGCCCCAATGTCTTATGGTCTATACTTGATAGATCTAAGGATAGGTGTATATAACGTGAATACCAAAAGGTAAAAACTCAATGACTCAAACAAAACATACCTTTGGCATTGTCGTCTAGGGAACATAAATGAGAATCGCATATCTAGACTCCATAAATATGATTATTTGGACTCTTTTGATTTTGAATTATTAGAGACATGAATCTTGTTTGTTGGGAAAGATGGCTAAGACCCCTTTCACTGGTAACAATGAGAGAGCTAGAGATCTATTAGGACTCATACATATTGATGTATGTGGACCTTTTAGAACAAAAACTAGAGGTGGGTATCAATACTTCATTACTTTCATTGATGACTTCAATAGGTATGGCTATGTTTACTTGACGAAACATAAGTTAGAATCTCTAGAAAGTTTCAAGGAGTTTATGAATGAAGTACAGAACCAACTTGGTAAAAGTATTAAAGCACTTCATTATGACAAAGGTGGAGAATACTTAAATTAAGAGTTTGAGGACTTTCTTAGAGCCCATGGGATTGTATCCTAGTGGACTCTGCCTGAAACACCTCAACATACTGGTGTATCAGAAAGAAGGAATCACACATTGTTAGATATGGTACGATCAATGATGAGTTTAGTTGAGCTTCCAACTACCTTTTGGGGTCATGCTCTACAAACCGTTGTGTTTACACTAAACCAAGCACCATCTAAGTCGGTTCAAAAGACACCATATGAGATATGGAATGGAAATCGTCCCAATATGTCTTTTATGAAGATTTGGGGTTGCAAAGCTTGTGTCTAGAAAATGTTTACTGAAAAGCTTGGCCCAAGATCTGATAAATGTTATTTTGTTGTATATCCTACGGAAACAAGAGGATATTACTCCTATTCCCAATCTGACAAAAAAGTGTTTGTTGCTAGGGATGCTACATTCCTTGAGATGGACTTCATTTCCAAAGGAAATAGTGGGAGAAAAGTGGAACTTGAAGAGGTTCGAGACCAACAAGGAAACATTAAACCAATAGATTAACTAGAGGAACAAAGAGGTTCACAGGATGTTATGGAATCATAAATTCCTCATGTAACACAGGAACCTTGAAGATCTAATAGAACACTCCTTGAACCGGAGAGATATGGATATCTTATGACTCAAGAAGGAAGTCAATTGGTCATAGATGATGAACCAATTACCTATAAAGATGCTATTGAGGGACCATAGTCTAAGAAATGGCTTGAGGCTATGAGATCTTAAGATGGAATCCATGTATACCAACAAAGTATGGACTTTGGTGGATCCACCTGAAGGATTAAAACCCATAGGGTGAAAGTGGGTCTTCAATAAGAAGACTGACATGGATGGAAAGGCCCAAACCTATTAGGTCAGATTGGTTGCAAAGGGTTTTTGATAAGTTCAAGGTGTTTTCTATACGAAACCTTTTTTCCAATGGCCATGGTTAAATCCATTAGGATCATGCTTGCTATTACAACTCATCATGACTATGAGATTTGGCTAATGGATGTTAAAACATCATTCCTTAATGGGAATCTTGTGGAGGATGTGTATATGACACAACCTGAAGGGTTTGTAGATCCAAAGTTTACCAATAGAGTCTATAAGCTACAAAGGTCAATCTTTGGATTGAAGTAAGCATCTCGGAGCTTGGTATCTTCATTTTGATGAGATAGTCAAAGGGCCTGGCTTCCCTCAAAATGAAGATGAACCTTGTGTGTATAAGAAGGTTAGTGGGAGCATAGTGACATTCCTCATATTGTATGTAGATGACATACTATTGATGGGTAATGACATCCCTACTTTACAAAAGATAAAGGCATGGCTTGGAACAAGTTCTCTATGAAAGACCTGGGAGGAGCATCCTACATCTTGGGGATAAAGATCTATAGAGATAGATCCAGAAGACTTCTTGAACTAAGTCAGAGCACATACATTGACAAAGTTCTGAAGTGGTTTGGTATGGAGAACTCAAAGAGAGGAAACCTACCTACGCACCATGGTGTACCCATCTCCTGAGCTCAATGTCCTAGATCTTGTGAAGAAAGGGAACACATGAGTGTGATTCCATATGCCTCGACAATTGGATCAATCATGTATGCAATGTTCTGCACTCATCCATACTTCTCGTATGCCTTGAGCATGACGAGCAGATATCAGTCAGATCCAAGTGATGCTCACTGGATAGTTGTGAAGAACATCCTCAAGTACTTGAGAAAGACTAAGGATTAGTTCTTGGTCTACAGAGGAGAGGAAGAGTTGGTTGTAAAAGGTTACACCGATGCAAGTTTCCAGACTGATCAATATGATTACAAATCACAATCAGGATTTGTGTTTTGCCTAAACAACAAAGTTGTAAGATTGAAGAGTTCCAAGAAAGAGACAGTTGTTGATTCTACAATAGAGGCTGAGTATATTGCTACATCAAGTGCAGCAAAGGAGGTTCCTAGCATCAGCGAGGCAATTTCTCTATATTGCAACAACAATGGAGCTATTGTGCAAGCTAAGGAACCCATATCACATCAGTGCTCAAAGAATATACAAAGGTGATATCATCCCATACAAGAAATTATATAGTGAGGAGATTTTAAGATTTCCAAAGTTCCAACTGAGAGCAATGTTGTTGATCCCTTGACGAAGGCACTTTCACAACAGAAGCATGATGGCCATGTAAGATCACTCAGAATAAGATTCATGGGTGATTGATTCTAAGTGCAAGTGAGAGTATGTTGGTTATGTATGCCCATAGAGCCAATCATGTGATGATTGTAATGGCATATCATGTAAAAATGATTCGATTATTAATAAAAGGCAAGCTTCCAATTTATTCTGTTTGTTCAGTTATGAGATAATGAAATAACATTATAAATGTCTAGAGAATTATATTACTCAATGACATATGTAATCAAGTTCCTAACCTTGTGGATGAGATCATACAGATGTTAAGAGTACATATACATATTCTCATTATGTCCCTGATCGGTTGTCATTGTGGAAGGTTGATAGACAACAATGACACATAAGATAAGAGTGTGAGTTGGTTGATGACTAGATCTCAGTAGTCATTATATGGTAATATCAAACCAAGCGCACAGATACATGTTAGAGAATAGTGTATCGGATAGACCCACCGTGAGACTAACACAAGGAAGCCATCATCATGGAAGTCATAGTCAGATCCCATAGTGATGGTGGTGGTTGTGGTTCTTAGACCTGAAATCACTACACTCAACACATGTCGTTGGGTACACTTAGACATCATCAAACACAGTCCTAAAACATGGGTTGTTATAACAGTGATGATTGGGTGGCATTGAGACATGGGGATTGACTGTGAGTGATAGACATGGGATTTGTCCCTCCTACTGGAGTGTGATGTCCTAGGCCTCTTGATAAGCGAGACTGAGAAAAGCATGCCCATGCCCATGCACATGTGAGTCAATATGTGATATTGAGCTTACATATATATATATATCTGACATTCTACCCTTGGTTTAAGAAACAAGATTGAATACTAATGAGGGTGACTGCTCAATGCCTCTAGTTTAATCTGGACATCAGTGAAAAAGGAATTATACAAACATTGTAACACCATACACAGATTGTAGGTTGAAGTTGTTCTCCAACTTTTCCATTTACTTGGGTAGCAATGATGTGCAACTAGGCACCACTCTTTACTTCTGATGTCATAAGTTGTTATGGACATTTACTACCAACATAATATGGGACCTATAGGGTCACACACATAGGTCTTGACCTAGAAGAGGAGTTTAGATCTTGAATGACAGTTGAATCAAGTGCTAAAGTATTTAGGTATTTTATTCAGACAACTAATAGGTTGACAACACTGCCAAACACCCATCTCAAGTGTTGAGACACAAGAATTGAGATGGGTGTCTGGGTGTCAAGACTGGTTGTGAGTTGAAATTGGCAATGGAACAAACTGACCCGACCAAACAAGCTTGACTTGGGTCACTGGATGAACGTCTGGGTGAACCGAGATGGCCATCTTGCATGGGAGAGATGGTCTAGCCCGGCCAGGGAAGGTTCTAGATGTTTCCTTATTTGTTTTGCTTGAGCAATACTTGTTGCATAAGGAAATCAATGTCTAACATTGATGGAATTGATTTGCTAATTTTGTACACAACTGGAAACTGTGAAACGACCATCTCATGGTGTGAGACAACCATCTGTCTCAGCCAAACGATCGTTTCATCTATAATTTCCAGAATTGTTGTGAAAATTTGAGTTCTTTGGTCCTTTCTACTCCGGCTCATTAATCTCGCATTGGATAGCAACTGGGAATCTTGATCCTGGCCTCTACTATATATATAGGGGTATTGGGGGCTTCCCAGAGCACAACACAGACAACTGAGAATAAGTTTCTCTGACAACTATTGTCCTCTCTGGTTGTGGTAACCATGAGAGCCCATGCAAGTTCCACCCGTCAAGGAACGGATAGCCACGCTAGATAACAATTGAGAGTTATCCTTGTGGGAGAACAAGTTGGTGACTAGTACACCAATGAAGAGGGACAACTCCTTCCTGTCTGGTTCAGTAGGATGACATGAGTTCTAGGTAGTCCGTGTGGACTACCATGGAGGCGGGAAGTCATTGTTTGCCGCTTGGAGGACAATGTCAACTAGCAGTCAATGAAAAGAGGAGTTGCTGAAGAAGACAACATTCGTAGCTACAGTCTGTGGTGCAGACCAGAAGGTGCAACAGTCAAATGTGTTCCAGTGCAACTCGAATTTAGAGTTGTACATCTACAACGATGAGGATTGTCGCTGGACTTTCTCTCAGGACCAGGTATATCCCATAAACCATTCTTCCTGCATTATAGTTATTGATGTGATATACTATTTATGGGGATTATATTAATACAATTTTAAATTTCACGTCCTGCTTTGTACCATATTTCCCAACACTTTACTATAAGGATCCTGGAATCATATTGAAAATTTCGACAAAGGCATCAAGCGGACTGTAACGACCCGTTTTCAAATAGCTATCTAATTAGGTTTACTTGAACGATTCATGCTTAGTAGATGGATTGTTTCTTGAGCTTGATTAATGATGGCAGTACAACTATGATCCTTTAAACCTAATTAGAAAATCAAAGCATTCTTTGTTTCTAATAATTAGAGTTTGAGAAATTAAAAACTCTAGTCAGCCAAAATTAGGGTTCGTGTAGCATATGAATACAAAATTTGATAAATATAGTGGTTTAGTAAATAATTTTTAGTATTTTCCTTATACATATGATTTACTTGAAATTTGGATATGATTCTATAAGTGTTCTTCTTGAATATCAGAATTTTGGAATAGTATTCTGACATATTTTTAGCCGAGTTTTCCTTATACAAACCCACCTTGCATTCAGACTGAAATAAGGCAGTCTGGTATTTGAATTTTATCTTTTATTGATATATCCAATTACTCTAAAATTTTAATTGTAGCTAGTAAATTCCATTTTAGACATCCTTTTAAATTTATAATATTCAGATGATTTGTTAGTTTTACAGAGTGTGGTGTCGGCCGAGTTTCTTATTAATAACAACTCAACCGAGCATGTTGCAGACTAGAATATAGCAGTGTAGTGTTTGATTTTTATTTATTTATATGTAACTCTGAATGATCTGAAATTTTTACCATACCTTTGAAATTATTTTAAAAACACCATGGTAAATTTTCGTAACTTTAACGCAAGTGTGACTTTTTAATAAAACAATCTTCAGCAACATCTATTTATGATAGAAAATTATGTTGAAATAAAAGAAAGTGTAAAAAAAGGTTAATTTGCAATTGACCCAAGCACCTTAATTTCTCTATGTGGGTAACCTAGCACCCAAGGAGCTCTCATATTTCATGATTCATTTTAGAGAAAAATAAATTCTAGAAAGAGAGGGAGGGTTAGGGTTTGAGTGAGGAAGAAGGTGGAGATGTTGACTGAAGAATTTACCATTCAAGAAATGTTGAAATTAAGTAAGTTTAGCTTCTTTGGATAGACAATCACTACAAAAAATTTGGCCTTTGTTGAAGAACATTTGTGAGGAACCAAAAATCATGAATAATGATGTCTATTTATGAGGGTTCATCCTTTAAATATGGGATCAAATCCCTCACCATGTTTTTAACATCCTTAGACCTTTTATGTGAACACTAATCCCTCACAAATACATTACTCACTAATCACCCCATGAAAAATGCCATGCCAAATGTTTCCCTCCATCTCATAACCCTTCCCTCCATTCTAACACACAACATTTGTAAATAACCCCCCCCCCCCTTTGTTCCTCTACGCGAGAACTATTTCATCGCTCTGTGCTTCCCCCTCTCGTGTCGTGAGCGTCCCCCTCTTGCACCATGCATGTCCGACCAATCCTCCCCTCTCCGCATCGGTCCTCCCCTCTCTGTCCTCTGTTGCTCTGTGTGCAAGCCCTCGACCGACACTCCGACGCCCTCGCAAGCCCGACACCCTCAGTTCAATTCCTCCCAAACACCGCTGAATTTTAGCTCTACAACCAATATCGTCTCAAGCGAGCCTTGAGCAGGAACACCACTGTGGTTGATCTCTGACAAATTGAAGGTACTGGCACAATCTCAGGTCTTTAAACCTTCTTTCTATGATTCGTTTTTTCACTGTGCTATCATATATGTTCCTCGCAACTATCTCATCCTATTCATTTGTTCGTGACTCATGGGGCAATCATAGAATAGCTGGGGATTCATATCCTGCAGATCGTCGAGTGAAGGGCGTCAGTTCTTCTTTGTCCTTCCCCACTTCTTCATTCTCGTGACTTTCTCTATCTAGAACCAGGAGCTCTTGAATTGTGCATGTATCCTCCAGTGGCCGGACGCCCTCTTTCTCATACTTCTGCAACCATTTCGGCTTTGTTGGCCTTTGTTTCTCCAATTTATCATTACCCATTGTAGATCCTAAATCATAATACAGAATGCGGCGTGTGGAAAAGGATGATGTTGATCAAGAGTTCACTGATTTAATTTTTCTTCTTTCAATTCCACTTCTCCGTCAATTGCATCTCCACATTTTAGGTCTATTCAAGGATGCCACAGTCCTTCTATTTCCTTAGATCATTAATTCCTTGAACCCATTTGATGTAATGTCAAAGACATCTATATCAGATTAGATGTATTGCCTTGAAGCTGTTTGATAAAATCCCATATTGTCCTAGTTACTATACTAAGTTGTTGGATAATTTTATATTAAGTAGATATGTTTGCACGGATCAAAATGAATTGTATCATTTACATGATTCATTTTACACATGTACAAAACTATTAATATGACTTAGGTGGGCGCTGAAAACATTACATATAATATAAAAGATAACTTACAGCAAACCAATCACACGGAGCTCTATTTTTTAGGAAAACCCACATTTCAAATCAATCACTTGGAACTCATTTTCTCGGAACTCAATTTTAGTTCTGGAAAAATAAATTCCTAGAAAGTTATTGTTACACTAAACCAGTCAGACCCTTAGGCTCTGATTGTTTTGTAGTAACTAGATTAAGAAAACCAGGAACTCAATTTCCTAGACAAATAAATAGCGATTGGTTATCCAAAACTACAGAAAACAAGTTCGGGAGTATTTTTCGGACTTACGTAGGTATATATAGAGTGTGTTCCCTTAGTTCCAGGAAAAAAACAAAGGAAAACGAATTCTGTTCCGGTTCTGCTCCCGTTCCGTTGTTGCCCTAGTGATGGATCAGTAACATGTCTCTTGTCTAAGTCTTTGGCAAGTCGACGGTGAACTTCCTATCTACTGCCATCCTTCCTTACTAATGGTTGTCTAGCAAGGCACCTTCTGAGATGATACCAAGCAATCTTCTCGGTCTATTGTACTACAAATCCCTTTCTGTTGCTGAAGACAAAGTACCTTGCCTAGTTGCTTTTGTGCCACTGGAGACGACTCCCTTCTTTTTCCCAATTACATGATCTCGAAAATTTATGAGGATGGATTGTTATATTGAATAATGTAATCAAGTTTCAGATTCAATCGAGGATGCATCCTATTATTTTTGTCTGACACAAAGTATATACTAAAATAAAATAAGCATTACTAAATTTCACCGACTCAACATCTATTCTACTGACTAGTAGTTGTGTTGACTACATCATTAGTCCTCTAGTACATATAGTTTACCATATTATTTCTATTTTATACATACACTTGCAATACTATAAATCTTATATTTCTATTTTGTCGGATTGGGTGTTTTGTCTAACATGTTAGTTCAAGACATTGCTATAACTTATATATGAGCAATATTATGTATTTTTATTTAATGTAAAGTTGGCTTGGATATTACATGAACATGATCTAATTATCATAATGGTCAACACAAAATAATGTGCATTTTACTTAGTTCACATTTTCGTATCTTGTATAATTATATAAAACTACTTTCATAGAATTCATCTTCCAGAAAACTCAAATTTGGAACCAATCATCTGAACTGATTTTAAGAAAATTGAACTCGAGTTCTTAGAAAATAAGTTCTCTAAAAACTCTAGTTTCAAGAAACCAATCAGAGCCTTAGCGAGATACTACCCTATGGGGTTGTGTTGCTGGGAACGTGAAAGATTAGTAGGCAAGACTTGCATTGAATTGCGGTATTCTATTTTGAGAACCAGAGAATAGTAGTAGTGATTTTTGCATCGGCTAAATAAAGTATTATACCCCGATAGTTAACCTAGTTTATTAACCTATGACATCAACAACACTGATGTTTCCTTTGTTCTTGGTGGTTTTATCCAGTCCACAACATCATCTAGTACAACTAGCATGGTGTAAAAAAAATCATAGGATAAGTGAAAGGGAAAGCAAAAGATGTATTAATTGAAGTAACTATGTCATTCTTCCGATAGAATTCCAAAGGTTAATGGCATCTACTATTCTACTCTACTAAACGTGACCTCTCGTCTCTGACCTCCCTTCCTAATTTGTCTATAGTTGGACTCTTCGCCGCCTTCCCAATCCCTGTTAGCATGTTGCTTCATCTTCTACCTACTAATCTATCTATAGTTGGACTCTTCGTCGCCCTCCCGATCCCCGTTAATAGTGTGTTACACTTCTCTATATTAATTGGATAGACTTTTCCTTCTGGTAGTCCTAACAAGTGAAGGCGACACATCCAAAAGGATCCCCACACAATTATGATGTATAAGCCTTCCCGTAGGACAAATATTTGTAATTACGAGTCCCTCAAATCCCTAAGAATTTTCTCCTAAGATCTTTCTTTTTGTTTATCATTGACTGTGGACCATTTTTTATATTATATCATGACCATTCACATGTCGCACATTCTTTTCACATATATCGTTTTATCTTATGTTGTTGTAATTGTCGTATCAACTTCTCCATGTATTACTCTATCATATGGTGTTTCCCTTTTTCTATTGCCCGAAAATGTGAGATGGATTTCTAAACTTGCTATCGTATGCAATTTTCTCATGTTGGCATTTTTATACAAACAACTATTTAGCTGATTTTATGGCTCTTACGTCTCTTAGTTGAATGTAGGCAACATGTTATGATTTTTTAGTTATATATATGAATTTTTGGTTTATGAATAAGGTCATATACACACCTTATCTTGATGGGGTTTATACTTTTTTCCTTTTATAGAGATGAGTTAACATCATATGATGATCATACCAGTTCATGTTGTCTTCACATTGTATTTTCTTACTCTCATCACATAGCTTGTGATTCGAGTTGAAGAATATTTCTTCTTTACATGCAAATTCATATGTTCCCAAATTTGTTTCTGAATCACAGAAAAATCTAAGTAAAATATCCTATAAATCAATTTCCAAGTACTATATGATCTATTTTTATAAAAATACCACAACATATACAAAATACACAAAGATAAGAATGCATGTTCATCTCTTGCAAGTACAATTAGAAATCAATCATGTCATACACCCATAAAATAGAGATTTTGTTGTTATCATTTTTCGGTAAGAATATCACACAGATGTGGGATATGAAGGTACTCTAGAAACAAAACAAAAATAGAGATCATGAAAACTCTTGAAGTAACTAAAACAAGATTTAAATATTTAAATGCCTTTCAGAGATAGAATAAGTAAGTATTTTTATCCCTATATTTAGTCTGTCTGATCTTGACACGTTGCTTACACATCATATCATTAAGGAGTATGTCTCATCGTGCTCTCTGGGAAAGTAATTGTGATGAATTAATATATTTTCATCTCTATGCTAAGAGAAATATTTCTTATATCTCTATCATTGTTTTATATAATCTTGAAATATATTTTGTTTCACTGGGTCAAATGATGTCTAATGTTTTTCAGGTTATAGTGTAGTAGTAACTGTAGAGCATCTAAATCAGGGTGGTTGTTCTATATATGTTTGATGAAGTCAGTGTAAGAAGGATGCTTGGTCTACAAGAGTTTGTAATGAAAAGGTTTGGGACCCCAAGAGGTAATCTCATTACCAAGGGATATAGGGAAGTGGTTAGACATAGGTCTATGACGTGTCATAACTTGTGAGAGGGGGAACTTGGCATCCTACTATTGTGAACAAAGGAATATATCTAGCATAGCTCAGATGTGACCTCATCCATGTGAAGTTAGTATTCATTGGGGAGTGGTCTACTTCTATGTCCTCTTGTATGAATGAACCAAACCATCTATCTTCATGGTGGTGAGAGTATGCATGAATAGCATGAGGTGTGACTTGATCAAGAGTGTTTTTAGTGAGGTTGAATCCCCCGACCATACAGAGTTATGTGTGGTGTGATTATGCAAGTTGGTATAATTTAGAGATGAACATATTTTTATGTAGAGGTCAGTGGCAGTAGCAGGGAGAGGGAGGGATGGGGAGGGAAGAAGGAAGAGATGGATCTTTAGTTTTTTTCTCTAATATTATGCAAAACCTTACAGGATATAATAATTCCTTGCATATTATTAATAACAATACCATTTATTTGTATAGGCTGAGGTAAATGGTCTAATCCTTTTTATATAGTGTGGGACTAAAACAGAAGTAAATGGTCAAATTAAGACATATTAAAGACTAATACAAATACCTCACATAGATGTAAATATTAGTTATTGCTTGTTCTATGAAAAGTGTAATATGGAGTCATGGTACATGTTGCAAGCTCTCATGACTCCGACCTCTCACAACCTATGGCCAAAAGGGATGCATGTAATGTGATACTTCATGAAAATCTATAGTAGAAACTATAATATCTCATTCAGGATTGAACATTGGTTCTTATATAGGTTAGAAAAAATTCAAAATTTATCAGGGGACCTATTGATGTAATAATCTCTATGGGCCATCAACCAGACCTTCTTCACACAACAACATTCAAATAAGAGATGATTGAGGGACTCTTCCCTAGTTATGCACAGTTCACATCTCGAAGGAAACTGGATCCCTAACCCCTTTAGGTAGTCTTGAGTGGGAAGCTTCTGAATAAACATTCTTCAAGCACAAACAAAACTTCTTTTAGATGTTTTACCCGAACATAGCCACTTAGCGCATGGTTTAACATCGCTTTTACAGCGAACACAATGCCAGAAGTCTTTGAAACACACAAGGATCAATCCATTCAAAGAGATTGTATCCTCCCTAGAAAAATTAGGAGAGCAAAGCTCTTTCACCGAATCAATAATAGAGTTGATTCTTATGGATTTAGAATTAATCCAGTTTCCTTCATCAAATAGACAACTCAAATTAACCAATTTGCCTTTACCAAGTTTAAGGATTGAGTCATGACCAATAATATCATCCAGGAATGTATTCATTTTAAATATACTATTACTATATATACAGATTTTTGTTTTATACTATACAGATTTACATATGCATACATGTATATACAGATTTGCTTCCTATGATACATATTTACATAAGCATTGGAAGCATTCTAAGCAATTTGCTTCCTATGATACAGATTTACATATGCATACATGTATATACTATATAGACAGATTTCTATTTTATACTATATAGATTGACATATATATAATAGATATATATAAATATACTATTACTGTATAGACAGATATCTATTTTATACTATACAGATTTACATATATAACTATACAAATTTACATATATAACTATGCAGATTTACATATCTCTAAAATAGATATATATATATGTTTAGATAGATATACCATTACAAATACACATGTTACATATCTATACATATAAATATAGTTATAATTATACAAATATGCATATATATACACATACACAAGGGAATGTGTACATACGTGCAACATATAATGATAAAAGTAGTCAAATATCCATAGTTGTTAACAAACAAACATACAAATATACATATATGCACATACATATATCTATATACATACAAATCCATTGTATCTAGCATTAAGCTCAACAACTTCTCAACTGGACAAACAAATATACATAAGTTGAGTAAAGTCGTATAGCTCATCCCATCCCATCCCATCCCACAATAGTACGTTCCTAATAGAAAATAAAAATGTATTGAACACAATAAAGAAGGAATAGCCAAGTTGTAATGGTATTGATGGGTACTCTCCAAACTTGCATGTCAAATACTTTCCTCTTGGTCATCATTGTAGAACCAAGTCTCTTATTCCTTCAGCCGACCAAAAACCAATTGTTTTTTGTATTATTATTGGCTCTCTAATGTGGCTTCACTATCAGTTCCACAATCATGTCTGCCATTGCTTCAATTTTGGCAAGTATTTGAATTGCATATATATATATTTATATATATATATATATATATATATATATATATATATATATATATATATATATATATATATATATATGTGTGTGTGTGTGTGTGTGTGTGTGTGTGTGTTTCTTATAATGTGTGCTTAACTTATTTTATATTTTCCCTCATATAGATGGATTTTCTAATAGATCAGAGTTGGATTATATTGGGAATAGAGTGTGAAGTGATGTATTCAAGGTAGGGTTACGAAAGTTCATTGAGTTTTCTCTTATCCATCAGAAACCATCTAGACAGGGGAAATTAATATGTCCCTGTAAGGTATGTTTAAACAGATACCTTAAAACAAAGGAGGAGGTATTCACACATGTATTACAAAAAGGATTTGTGCATAGCTATGATGTTTGGACATTTCATGGGGAGGTGATTGGTAGGAGCAATCCTATTTTGGCACCAAACGTGCCTAGCACCGAAAATATGCATCAGATGCTGGGGGATTTGTTTGGTATGGGTGACACAACAAATGACCATTCTACTGAAGCTACAGAGGAAACTACAAATTTAGACGCACAAAGATTTTACAAGCTACCAAAAGAGGCTAACCAACCACTCTATAGAGGTTGCACAAGTCATTCTAAGCTATCCTATTTGGTTGCCTTGCTATATCTGAAGAAGGAATCTGGATGGTCAAACGATTCTTTCATGAAGTTGTTACAACTGATTATTTCAGGATTTCTAGAAGAAAATTGTCTATTCCCAGAGACGTACTATGAAGCAAATGCGATCGTGAAAGATTTACGACTTGATCATACTACTATAGATGTATGTACAAATAATTGCATGCTTTATCGCAAAGAAGTAGCTTCAAAAGAAAATTGTGATACTTGTGGTGCTTCACGATGGAACGAAAAGCAATACAAACAAAAGGGAAAGAAAGTAGTTGTGAAGTTCATGTATCACTTCCCTTTGATACCTCGATTAGAGAGGTTGTATATGTCTTTATCTGTTGCTAAAGATATGATTTGGTCATTAGAAGGAAAAGGAAAGGATGGTCGTGTTCATCATCCTTCAGACACACCAGAATGGTTGTCTATTGATGCTAGGTACCTAGACTTTTCCACTGAACCCCGCAATATTAGACTGGCATTAGCAACTGATAGTTTTAATGCATTTGGAAATATGAGTGCATCACATAGCATCTGGCCTATGTTGGTGACACCTCTCAATCTTCTGCCCTAACTTCTTATGAAAGAACAATTTATTATGATGTCCCTATTAATTCCAGGTCCACATATGGTTGGCAATGACCTTGATGTATACTTGGAGCCATTAATTGAGGAGCTGCAACTACTTTGGGAGCTTGGAGTCAAAGTTTGTGATGCATATAGCAAAAGGAATTTCACTATGCGGACAATGATTTTATGGACTATTAATGATTTTCCAGCATATGGTGACTTATCTGGTTGGAGCACTAAAGGTAAGAAAAATTTGGGATGTTCTTGTTGTAATGTTGAGACTGTATCGAAATGGTTGAAGTTTGGGAAAAAACAATGCTATGGTTTCTATTGACATTTTCTTCCAATGAATCATCCATATAGACGTGATAGGAAAATTTTTGATGGCGAAAAAGATTTTCGCCTTCCACCTAAGACACTATCTGGAGAAGACAGATTGAGGCAATTTGATGGATATGAAAATATCACATTTGGTAATACAAATAAGCACAAGAGGCATGAAGATCAAATTCCACCATTACCTCCAGATTGGAATAAGATAAGCATTTTTTCAGATACCTTATTGGAAGTATTTATCTATTAGACACAATCTGTACGTGATGCACATAGAAAAGAATGTGTGCGAGAACATTTTAAACACATTACTGGGCGATTCTAAGAAAAGTAAAGACAACTTACAAGCTCGTCAAGATATGAAGAAAATATGCATTCGAAGAGATTTATGGCCGGTAGATGCAGGTGATCGATATTACTTGCCTCCAGCATCTTACACTATGACTAATGCACAAAAAGATAAGTTCCTATCTGTGTTAGAAAAGCTGAAAGTTCCTGATGGCTATTCTTCTAACATATCTAGGTGTGTTATCAAATCTGATAGAAAACTTATTGAGCTAAAAAGTCACGATTGCCATGTTCTTATGCATCAACTTCTACCTGTTGCCTTGAGACATTGCATAAGCTTAGATGTGTACAAGACTATTGCTAATTTGTGCTCATTTTTCAACAAGCTTTGCTCTAACGTTATTGATGTGGATGAATTCAAAGAATTGGAACAAGAAATTGATGTCACTCTTTTCTAGTTGGAGAGAATCTTCCCTCCTTTCTTCACCATCATGATGCATTTGCCCATTCATTTAGCTTATGAAGCCAGGCTTGCTGGATCTTTCCGAACTAGGTGGATGTACCCAATAGAGAGATACTTGAAGAAATTGAAGAAGTATATTAGAAATAAAGCTAAATCGGTTGGTTCTATTGCTAGTGGCTATTTAGCTGAAGAAAGTTTGACATTTTGTGCTAGGTACTTGCCTAATTTTGAGACAAAACTCAACCGCACTCCTCATAATGTTGATGGATCTCCAATTAGAGTTGGAGTGTCAAGGAATTTTGACATCCACACTTTGGAACAAGCCCATCGTTATGTCCTTTTCAATAAAGAGGAATTGGATGTTTACAGAAGGTAAGATTTACATCATATAATTCTTGCTAAACTATGTTATATTTGTTGTACATTAATTTTGACACTTCTTACAAACCAGTGAACACATGTTTATTCTTCAAGATATGGAACCCAACATTGCCCCACAGACTCTAGAAACAAAACATGCAAAAGAGTTTTCCAAGTGGTTGAAAGAGCATGTAAGTCTCAAACATAAATATTGTTGTCACTCTTAATGTTCAAGTTAGTGTAGATTACATTAATGTTTTACTTTTTTAATGAAGGTAATGCAAATGCGAGAGATTAGGCCGAAGAGTATTAGTGAGGAGTTGAGATGGTTATTCCAAGGCCCTTGTGCTGAGGGAATGTCTTATGAAGGTTTTTTGGTCAATGGATATCATTTCCGTTCAAAACACATTGAAAGTACATGTACTACACAAAATTGTGGAGTGTACTTGTGTACTGACACTTCAAGTTATTCAAGTGGTAGAGATAGAAATTCTATAAATGCTCAAGTCACGTACTATGGCTACTTAGAGGAGGTTATTGAGCTAACTTACGGTCCAAAAATCAAAGTTTCATTGTTGATACGTTCTTGGTATGATTAAAACACTTCTAACTGGTTGCAAATTGATGAATATGGGTTCACACAAATCAACACTTCAAGGATAAAAATAAAAGAGGAACCCTTTATCTTGGCTTCTCAAGCATTGCAATGCTTTTATGTGAAGGATCCTAATGCTAATGGTTGGTGCACAGTGCTAAAGCATCCTCCTAAAGATTATTCTGAAGTACCTCTTATTGAGAATTGTTTGACTGGTTTACAATTTGAAGCTATTGATGGTGGTGTAACTAATGATGTGTCTTGGATGAGGAGAGATACCGAGGGATCTTTTGTTGATAGAACTAACAAAAAAGCATGATGGGGCTAATGTTTAGTTCATTAATCTTTCTGTTTTCATCAAATTATTTTGTTTGCAAGTCCAGGATAATTTATTTGGGGAATATGTTCTATTGCATTTTTTTGGCAAATTGTTACTATATGGCATATTCTTTGCAATTTATTTAGTCTTGTTTCGTATACCAGTAAGTAGGACATCATTATAACTCATCATTATTCTTTTTTGGGATATGAAACTAAGGTACTCTACAATTTATTTGTTTTTCAAATGTTGAATATTCATATGTCGGTGTCTCATATTCTTCGCAATTTATTTGTTTTTCAAATGCAACTATTATTTTGTTGCTAACATTTCTGCACTAATAATCTAATTTTTTTACTTGTTAGTTAAAGGATGGTAGGAAGAAGAATCACTAGATCTAGTTGTAACCTCACACCCGGTCAACCTTCTGCTGTCCCTCCCTCCACAATTGTAGAAAATTGTGAGGATGAACCTACTCTACTGTCCAACAATATTGAAAATGATGTAACAGTTGAAGAAAATGTTGAGGATGAACATGAGAATAGGAAGTATGGACATGGTCCTGCAAGTGAGCAAAGCCTACTTCCTAAGCAAGGGGAGCCACGTCATAAGGTCCAATGGGATAATGAAGGAAATGTTGTTGGGGAGAATGGTGCCAAATTGAATCATTATTGTCATATGCTAGCAAGGAAACCACACATATGGCATCTAGACTTGAAGTGGAACGAACAACCACAACAAGATTTTGCAGATAGAAAATCATTTATTGAGGTAATCTTTTTCATAAAAAGACCAACAAATTGTATGTTTGTTATATCTAAAGTAATATTTTCTATGTTTTTAGAAATACTTCGATTTAGACAGTCACCCTAATGCATGGAATCACATTGATGAACACATTAGCAAAGGGATATCAGTGTGGAGGGCACGTGTAAAGAAAGATTACTATGAAAAATACAAGATTGAACCCGAATTGATGATGAAGAACGTTGAGAAAAATGCTTCCATAGATATGGACCAGTTTAAAAATCTTGTTAAAGAATGGGGAATCGAGAAGTCTAAGGTAGAATGGTTTCATATAACTTGCATGTATACCTACCTACTTTTTCTAATTATATGTTTCTTATGGTTTAGAAAATTTCCAAGATCAACAAGGCAAACAGAGAAAAAAGATGGATCATACCACAGGATCAAAGCCATGGAGTTGTTATCGGGCAGAAATGGTATTAATAATGGACACTTGCCTTTCTTAGTAGGAGTTGAACATATAACATGGACAATAATTATGTTATATATCATGTGTAGGTCAGTGAAGATCAACCCGTTGTGCCTCTTAACAAATTTTTGGAAAAAGTTTATGACAAAACCCCACAAGTGGTTAGAAAATGGATATTTTCTTTCCTATGATGTCTACAAAGCTACATATGCTCAGATATCTCAATTTAAGCTTTTCTTTTATGATGCTTTCTAATTACAACTTGAAATATCTGATATTGTGGAAAACCATGTAGCAAACCAAGAAGAAATAGATCCTAGAAGTGTTGATAATCTAACACGTGATGCTTATTTGCAAGTTTTAAATCCTTCCAAAAAGACTAGGATCTGAGGTGTTGGAATTTGGCACAAAGAAATAGGACATAGGGGAAAAGTTTCCTGTATAAGATATGAAATGCTTCTTAAGGAAAGCAATGCAAAGGATGTATGTTGGATTAAAACTAAACTTGAACTATTAGTTACAACTAGTCTATTAGATCGATGTTTGGAATTTGTTTTCTATTTTAGGATAAACTTAAGGAACTTGAAGAAACAGTAAATGGATTGAAGAACTCCTTCTCCCAAATAATGACTTGGTATAATCAATCACAGGTAACTTAAATTCAGTTGTCTATGTCAATGTAATATATACTTTTTTTATATTGTTGATCTATTTGTTATAGGATGGAGGTATTAATGTTGATTGTGTAGCTGAATACCCCAATCGAACTACTGCAAGTGTCTTACACATGCAAAGTGGCACAAATAGGTCGGGTGTGGGTTCTTTTCACATACAAGACAATACAAGTGGTGGTGCAAATGTAGGCATGTTTTCTAGGCAAAATAATTCAAGAGGGGATGGCTTAGACAGACTTTCTAGACAAAGAAATTCAAGGGAGACTGGAGTAGGCATGCTTTCCATACAAGGCAATTCAAGGGAGAATGGAGTAGGCATGCTTTCCACACAAGGGGTTGACAATAGTTCTTTTGGATTCATGGATCCCATGCAAAGTGCTAGCAATGGACATCCACTAATCTTTCAGCCATAGGTACCTCATAATAGCTATAGATTATTTTTAATATTCATACACATAAGAATATTAACATGTACACTTTATTAAAGGCTACTGTTGAAAGTTGGTGCCCTACTTCTAGTAATATTGACAAAGTCATCCTCAAATGCAGAGCACACCAAGCACATCTTCATCGATGTATTTCACACCAAGAACTCAGCGTTTAAATGAGGTATTCAATATTATATTTCCTCTCTTGTGTTCAATATTAGTTTTATATTCTAGTTCTAGCTTTTGATTTGGGTGCTTGATTAACACTTAGTTACTCTGGACTATTGCTAATGAGTTGGGAATTGACCTATAAAAAGTTAATTTTTCCATCACGACTAGATGGTGTGGACACGTGTAAGTATCAAGCAAGTCCTTATTTCATGTCTCACAAGTGTAAGTATATACTAGAAAATAGATTAAACATAAAAGTAATATATAGATCATAACTAGTCCACCCATATCTTAACAGGTGAGGCCATCAATGGGATGTCATGATATACACTTGCAGGTATATATAGACCAACTATGTATGCTTACAGGTATATATAGATCAACATGTCATATGTATGCTTACATGGATTGAAGAACTCTGTATCCCAAACTTCTAGGGTATCCATCCAATAGCCATCCATTTTCTTGCACATCTAGCTGAAATAAGCGCTCCTTCGCCATCTGAAAGTTGAATGATTTTAACGATATGTCTCGATAGTTTTATTCAAGGCCAGTGACTAGAAAAGCAACACTACTGCATATTCACAAAAGGTATACCATGACAACAATTTCATTAGGGACTAATGACCCTTTTTCCATATATTCTTTGGCTCATTTCCCGTTCTCTATTCCAGCAGCAACTTCTGCCGTTAGTAAATACCCAGCCGCAATATGAACCAGCCCATACTTGTTATGATATGTGTATAGCTGACAGTCAAGGGAAAAAAAACAAATAGGCTATCTTGAATAGGTTGATATGTGTGTACAAAACAATTGAGCAACTTCAAATTGAAATCGAACCATGCACATGTGTTGCTATTTGTTGGCAGCTGCTGCTGCTCACAACTGCTGCTCGCAGCTATTGTTGTGGAGGAGTGAGGTGTAGCTGTTGGTTTTGTGGTGTTGTGGTGGTGTTGTGGTTGATGGTGGTGTTGTGGATGTCATGATGGATAGTTTGGTGGAGGATTTTGTTATGTGTAGGTGGTGGAAGTAGCAACCTGCTGATGTGCTTGGTGTTGAATGGTGGAGGTTTGTGGTGGTGTTGTGAGTGCTGGTGGTTCTGTAGCTGTCGTGTTGGATAGTTGTTTGGTGGAGGAGTGAGGTGGTAGTTGTTGGGTGTTGGTTGGTGGTAGCTGTTGGTGTTGTTGGTTGACGGTGTTTGATGTATGATGTGTTGGTGTGTGGAGGATGTATGGAGCAACAATTTGCTACTGTTGGTGTTGTTTTGTGGATGGTGGTGTGTTGGTTGGTGGTGGTGGATGTTGGTTGGTGGTGGTGGATGTTGGTTGGTGGTGGTGTTGGCTGGTGGATGGGAGTGCTGATGTGTAGGTGTTGGTGGTGGCTGATGGTGTGGGTTGTTGGTGGTGGCTGATGGTGTGGGTTGTTGGTGGTAGCTGATGGTGTGGCATGCTGCTAGGAGATGATGATGTTATGATGGAAGATTGGGTGGTCTGTAGATTTGTAGGTGGTTTCTACAAGATGGGAAGAAGTAGTAGTATGTTGCTGATGTAGAGGTGGTTGCTGGCTGACGTGGAAGCAGCAGCTTGCTGCTGTGCTGAAGATGGTTCAAGAGTAGAATGTGTAGGTGTTAAGAGGTTGTGGAGGGAGGGAGAGGGGGTGGTTGCTAGAGTGGAAGCTTGTTGTTGTGCTGAATATGGTTCAAGAGTAGAATGTGTAGGTGTTAAGAGGTTGTAGAGGGAGAGAGTGGGGATGGTTGCTAGAGTGGAAGCAGCAACTTGCTGCAGTAATCGGGGTTCTAATGTTAAATTGGGGTTCTAATGTTAATTTCTGCCTCGAACTCGTGTTTGCTTCAACAGTTCCCTCGGCTGCTCCTGTGAAGACCACCTTCTGCAACCATAATTTTAGTTTACGGGTGCATGTTGCTGCTATGTTGGTTCACTTACATTTATCTCGACTTCACACTCACTCTGATTCCTTTTTGTATTTGTATTGATAGGGTAGAATTGCTTTTAATGATGCATTTCGACTGACAATGCACCTTGGAGTAAATCAGAACCGGAATATAAGGGTAAGTTGTTTGTTTTATTATGATTTATGTATAAACTTTAAATTTTATTAATATAATGATTTTTCATTTTTAGGAGAAGAATACTCAAGTACCCAACCGTATGAGGCCTGACATAGATGAAGAGAACCACACCATTTGAAGGAATATGGAGACATTATAGATCTTAAGAGTTTCTAGCATGATATGTTGATTGTCATAAATCTCAAATTTTAGAACCATATGCATTCTTTATTTATATCAACGTTGAGCACGCAATGTATGGATAAGATTTTGCTTCAATAATAGAAATTAATTTGAGGTGATTTAACATTTTTATTTGTCATTTTGGTGTTGAATCTTCTTATGATGTCATGTGAATATTATAAAAATATTGCTTAAGGTTATATATACAAAGTTTTCATTTAAAATTATTAACATTCAACAAATCATTCAATAAATCAATAACCAAATCATTTACAGTAATCCCTCAAAAATGTATTAATGAAGGTCTTTAGTCCCTAAAAAATGAGATCCAGATTGGCCATCACAATTGCATTGATAACGACCACATAGCCCCTCAAAAATAATATTAATGAAGGCATTATCCCTTCAAAAATATATTCTCCAAGACCATCAAGTCCCTCAAAAATGTATTTATGAGAACTAAACATGCACTCAAAAATGTATTCATGAAGGCTAAATAGTCCCTCAAAAATGTATTTATGAAGGCTAAATAGTCCCTCAATGTAACATTCTTGAGTGTCAGTTGGTCCGTGACAATTGTATTTGTCAGGGCCACTGGTATTTGTCACGTGAGTTCTCTTCAAAGACCATTTGTGAGGGCCAGACTCACAACTGTCCCTATTTGTGAGGGAATTCCTTTGATCACATCAGGGGAAACATCGATCTTGTGGAATGGGGAACTACTAGAAGCATTCAAACAATTAAGAGGAGTAAGGTAGGGGGTTCCTCTATCACCATACATGTTTTTGTTGTGCATGGAAAGATTGTGTCAGGTGATTGACACAGACGTAAAAGAGGGAATATGGAAACCAGCTAGAGTGGTGAAGGCCAAGAAAGAGATCTCACATGTGCTACTTGCATATGATATCATCCTATTTAGAGAGGCACCCAAGTCACAAGTCAGATGGTGATGAAATGTCTGAGGGAGTTTGAGAAGGCCTCGGGGCATAAGATGTCAAAAGAAAAATGAAGCATCTTCTTTCACCTAGCACATCAAGATCAATAATGAGACATATTAGCATGATTTTGAGAAGACCTGAAGTGGAGAACCTGATGATACATCAAGGTGTGTCGATCATTCATAGGAATAATTCTCCTGTACACTGATCTGACAGACATGATAAGAGGGAAAGTAGGAGGATGGGACAAAAAAATTCAATGGCGAGGAGAGTGACCTTTGAATAAGCAAAATTGAGCTCTTCTAGAATGTATATCATGCAAACAACACCAGTGCTAGCATTAGTCTGTGACAGGAAAGACCAGATGATAAGGAAATTTTTATGGTCAGGAAAAGAAGATGGGTTGGGCACACCCTTGGTGTGATACACCATTCGGGAAAATGTCATTAACTAAGCGGAAGTGATCATTAACAGAGGATTAACAAAAATCACTAAAAATTAAAACTTTTTGCAAAGAGATCCAATTCCAGGAAACTCTTAACAACAAGAACCAAAGTAGTACATGTACAATCTGGTCCATAAGTACATACCATGTACCATCTCTTATTGAGGATTATATTCATCAATTGCTCTGTTAAGTCTACACAAGAGCAACACAAAACCTCGAGGCATTCAAGCCAAAATCTCAGATCAATTATAAAATCACTAAGTACTAATTCCTAGGACCTGAGAGTATAGAGAGGACACATAGGAGTCATATCTATAAGACACGATAGCCAGTATCTCCACCTGAGATGTTAATGCTATCCTAGATGTTGTTGTTCTTTCCCTGCTGTATGATTTCTACCCCCTCGTCTGTGTCCACCTAAAAAAATGTTGGATCCCACAGGGGTGAGACAATTGAAATTGTCCCAGCGAGAGATATAACTCTCCGCTAGAAACATTATTATTGCATATAAACATTATAAAATAGAGCACAGGATAAGCAGTTCAGAACATTCTTCTCTTTTAAAGCATTGCAACTATCTATGATAGAGCAATAAATCATCTATTCACTTTATAAAGAATATGAAGAACATGTATATCATTTATCCATCTTACAATATCAACATCTCAAGCTTATCCTGAGATACTAATTATCATGGTATGTCATCCATGAATCATTCTCATCTATGTCTGTTGACCTTAGCCAATCTGTTAGCCAGATATTGAATTGCACCAGTCATGTGAGTATACATCATCATATTCTATCTAGGCATTGGACTATGCCAATTCTATGAAAACACTCGAGGCATTGGACTATGCCAATTCTATGTAAACATTCCAGGCATTGGACTATGCCAATCCTGTGCAACCATTCCAAGCATTGGACTATGTCAATCATGTGCAACCATTCCTGGCATTGGGTTATTACCAGTCCTATGCAATTATTCCAAGTATTGGGTTATTACCAGTCATATGCAATTATTCCAGGTATTGGGTTAGGACCAATCCTATGCCATTATTCCAGGTATTGGGTTATAACCAATCCTGTGACATTATTCCAGGTATTGGGTTAGAACCAATCCTATGACATTATTCTAGGTATTGGGTTATGACCAATCCTGTGACATTATTCCAGGTATTGGGTTATGACCAATCCTGTGACATTATTCCAGGTATTGGGTTAGAACCAATCCTGTGACATTATTCCAGGTATTGGGTTATGACCAATCCTATGACATTATTCCAGGTATTGAGTTATTACCAATCCTGTGCAATTATTCCAGGTATTGAACTATGTCAATCATGTGTATCTATTCCAGGCATTGGACTATTCCAATCTTGTGCATCATCACTGAATACCATAACACCTTTACTAGGTATTAAACCTTGGCCAAACCATCATACTTATTCACATCCTGTATGTAATTCAAGTATTCCTCTTATCTCCTTTAAGCTTATTTAAAACACTATAGCCCTTATTTGGCTATAAGCATAAAACATGTATGATTAACATTTCATTATTATTATTGTATCCATTTATTATTATTATTATTATGTTACTAGGTTTCCATTTCCTAGTTTATTTGAACATTATCATTGCTTATATGAAGCTTTTATGAACATCTTGTTACCTCATACTAGGCAATAACTATTCACATGGCTCACAAGGCCCATTAAACATATTGTCACCTTTCACTAGGCAACAACTATTCACATGACTCACAAGGCCCATTAAACATCTACTTGTCACCTTTCACTAGGCAACAACTATTCACATGGCTCACAAGGCCCATTAAACATCTTTTCACCTTTCACTAGGCAACAACCATTAACATGGATCACAAGGTCATTAAACATCTTATCACCTCTCACTAGGCAACAAACTATTAGGGTTAGGGTTTCCCTCTATAGTCAAATAGGGTTTCAAGTTTATATTATTAATTCAAACCCTAATTCATTGCTCCACACATGTAGGAGCATACATTGATATCATAAGTATTCAATTATACTTATTTATTCTCATCTTTTATCATTAAATGATAATCAACACAAAGTATGAGTTTCTCTCTCATCTTCTCTAGGATATTGATTACATCATACTTTGTTATCTTGGATTAACTCTTTCTCAAGGTATGTTAGCCTACACTTATCAAAGTGCATTATATCTCAATGTAATAATTGTCATAACACACTTCATGTGTTACTCATCCAAGTATATTGGATTTAGGGTACTTCAAGGTGTATCAACCTTGAGGTACTGAATGTGATATCTATCATGTCTTGATGTATCACTTCCCTCATCACTTGTAACTTACTTAAATTCATCAACTTATCTTGTATTAGGGTATTTCCCATCCTACTACTTTATGCACTAGTTTATCACATTTATCATATAATATATTGAACATAAGTCACTCATTGGAATTATTTAACCATTATTAATAATATGGTCTCATCTCGGGTTAAGGAATTATTGATATAAGGTTATCCATTATCAACCACTTTAGGTGTTTCAGCTACCAAAATATTATTCACCATTCCATTGTTAGGAATAGGGTTCCCCTCTTTATCAATTAGGGTTTTTCATAACATCACCCTAATTTAGGTTTTCACATAACATCACCCTGTATTAGGGTTTCACATAACTTCACCATGTATTAGGGTTTCACATAACATTACCCTATATTAGGGTTTCACATAATTTCACCCTGTATTAGGGTTTCACATAAATTACCCTATATTAGGGTTTCACATAAAATCACCCTATATTAGGGTTTCTCATCTTTATCAATTGGTTAGGGTGTTATGATTGTCTCATTAATCCAAACCCTAAAACAGTACTTCCACATATCTTGGAGTACATAGCCTTATTTAAGTATTAAATCATACTTATCATTGTTCCATGTACTAGGAACACACAACACTATCACACCTTATTCTGTTGACTTAACTTTCACTAAGTACATACACCTATGCTTATCATAGTGTATTGAATTTATTACTTTCATAGGCACCAAGTGATAATCACTCTAATTATACTATTCACCTAAGTGCTTTAGAAGTACCTCCATTAAAATCATCCTTGAGACATTCTTTAACCACTTATGGGGTTATTAGTACCTACATAATTAGAATCAATTGGAGCTTCAAATAGATTAGACTAATTGAACTCTCAAACAGTCTTGAGGTTACTTGACCTTCAAACGGTCTTAGTTCAATTGAATCTCCAAACGGTCTTGAACCTTTTGTACCTATAAATGGTCTTGAAGACCGTTAGACCTTAAACGGTCTTGTCCAAATTCTTCAAATGGTTTGAGACGGTTAGACCATCAAACAGTCTTGAGCCCTTTTACTCACCAAATGGTTTTGAAGAATGTTGGACCCTGAAATGGTCTTGAACCCAATCCTACAATTGATCTGAAGATTGTTAGACCTTAAACAGTCTTGGTCACTTGCTCATCAAAAAGTCTGAAGACCGTTAGACTTTAAAAGGTCTTGAAGATTGGTCAACTCTAAACGGTTTGAGATCAACCCCAATCGGTTTGAGACCGAATGGCCCTCAAACTGTCTGAAACTGAATGGTTCTCAAACGGTCTAAGATCGTTTGGTCAAATCAGCTTGAAACCATTTAACCCTAAATTAGGGTTTTGTTCCTCAATTGATCTAGGATTTACAATCAAGGAACCATCAAATGCTGAAAACTTTGGGACTAGATCAATTGTAACCATTGGATCTCCATCCAACCATGACACCACTCATCAAACGGTTTGAGACCGTTTGACCTCAAACGGTCTTGAGACCGTTTGGTCACCAAAAAGGTGAAACCGTTTGCTCATAATTTTTATTGAGGTGTGTGATAAGATGAGGTCATCATCATCAAGATTCAGACCTTCAAAATCTACTGCCATTCATATGGTGATTTCATCAATTATCCAAAAGGAATTTCAAGAAGAAAGAAATGATCAACATGAAAGGAAGAGTTGAATTCAATAATAACATTTAAGTGTTCAAGTTATATAACCCGCCTTCAAAGTTGAATACAAGCTTCAAGCTTCACTTATTTAATGGTAAATGAAGCTTCCTCAACTGTCCAAGGTCCGTTCTCAACTCTTTGGATGCAAAGGATGATCAAGGTTGAACATTGAATGGAGAAAAAAAGAGAATGAGTGTTGAAATTCGATTTCGACCATGAATTCAAGGTTGAAGATGACTATGGAGCTTACTACAGGTCGGGGCACGTTCTCCTCTTGATCCTAAGCTCCCTTGTGTTCGGCCAAAGCAAGGAAAGAAAGAAGAGTCGAAAAAGTCTTTCATGTGGGTGAAAAATGGAGTGTATGTAAGGGAATTTCAAGAAAGAGAAAGTGTTATAAAAATCCTTCAATTCCCAAAATTGGTGCCAATTATCCCCCTCACTACTTTGCATACAAATCCATCATCCTCCCCTTCGAAATACTCTTATTTATCCATGAATTAAAAGAAAACAAATTAAGCACCTTGATCAATATAATAATAATATCAAAAAATGAGTGGATATTACTTTTTCTTTAACTAATGTGAGTGGGCTCTCCACTCACTTTAGATATTTCGGTGCCATTGCAAGGCACAAGGACGTACACACTTATAAAAATTCAACCATCACACTTTTGGTTGAAGGGCACTTCCATTAATATATTTATTTTTGCATTAAATTGAATAGGGTTTCAATTATGCTTAAATCTTGATTATTTTAATATCAAGATTGTCTCTCCCCCAAAGGGATTCAAATGAGACGCCCCTCTAATGTTCTTGTCTCAAATTGATACCAAGAAACATCAGGGACTCTCTAGAAGTTGTATTTTGCATATTGAACCCTAGGTTTTGGGTAAATTGCATATTACACCAAAACTAGGTTTTAATGCACAAACATTTCTTAATAAGCTCTTTCTTGGTGCTCAGGCTTGTAGAAGCCATACCTCTGCATCATTCTCATTCTTATGATGCTTCAACACTTGAGGAACATTTTGTCATATAAATTTTGCAAGTTAACCCTTTAATTTGGGTAATTTGCACTTTAGTCCAAAATGAACAAAACATTGTTTTCAACATTATTCAAAAGGGACTAAAATTGAAACATAAGTTCCTCTTGAGCATTAATTACTTTTCAAAAGATAAGAGAAAGTATACAATTATATTTCTTAAACAAAACATCTAGAGTTAAAGCACAACTCATGTCAGGGATGTTACAATTATAAACCCCTAACAAGGATTTCGTCCCCGAAATCCCAGGTAAAGGAAGAAAAATATTATTTATTCATCATATCAGCGAGCCTCCACCTAGAATCTTAATGTCATGGAGATGCCATAGAACTTTGATCAACACAAATTCCTTCCATACATGGTTATCATATAATCTGTCATACAAGACACATACTCCACTATCTTTTTCATTATTGACAGTAAAGTCAATTCTGTATCAAATAAAACTTGTTCTTAGTCAGAGAAACATTATACATACCTTATTTAATTCAGGTGTCAAACCTCATTGATTTGTCACCTTTCTCAACTTACAACTTTATGTGACATGATTCTTGATTCTGGGGAGTTTCCCATACTCCTCATTTAGTTTAGCATTTCACTTTCAAGGAAAGGGCAGAATTACGTTCTGTCACCCACTTGGGACTACAAGTATTATCATACAACTGTTGGGTCATCTAATCTGCTGACACAACACTAAACTTTCTTACTATTTGTACCAACTATCTCATCAGTGCACATTCTCTTGTCATAAGGGAAAAATACTTACCAATTAAGAATTTATCTTAGAGATATCTCTAGATGCTATGTATAGGCTGCCTTAACAATTCTAGATAGAGACATTTTAAGAAATTATTTTTAGCTTGATCAACTTTTCCCAAAACAATTTTTACAATTGTTCCTTTGACTCATACATCTTTGCTGATGTCATGTTTATGGGGGGCATAAACCCCAAACATATGGTATCCATACTACAATATGTAACTGGATAAATTTCAAAGTTGCCCCTTCTAGGTAACCAAACATTACTTCTTATGAGGAGTCATGTTCCCATTTTCTCATATCATTGAAAGTTCTTGGACACTAGATTTCTTTACCTTGGTATCCATTATATGTGCCATAAACACATCACATCATCATCATGATGACTATATTTGGGTATTCAAACCCTCAGTCCATCATTGAACATTGTTACCTCTCATCAGGTAATTGTTACCTTTAGGCCCTCAGACCAAGGTATACATTATACATCTTCTTTTATTTATAAATTGATTCATGATTAACTCAGATCCCTTCGTATATAAATTAGGATGTAGTAGAAATATCCATGCCACATCTTCTACCTCATTATGCTCTTTAGATTGTCTCAAAATGACTACTTGATCAGAGTAATCAGAAAGAGAGCAATCTAAGAGTGGCATACTTACCTTATCTTCAACAGATGAATACCTGGCTAGGGTATTCAAGAACTAAAATTAGGTAGTATGTATTGGTTTTTATATTATGTGTCATCTCTTTAAGTTTTACTACTTAGTATCTTAATTTTTTTTCTTTCTATATCTCTTCCCTTTTCTATATGAAGAGAGAAATTTCAAAACATACAAGAGAATATTGGACTGAATATAAGTTCTCATCCTTCTTAGCTCTTCCCCATGTCCTCATAAGATTAATTAAAGGTAGCTCATCAACAACACAGAGAGTAGAAGAAGAAAGAAAGAAAGAAAGATGATTCATAATGAAAAGTTCTATCTTCACATGTTACCTCTTACGAGTTATCTAGTGTCTTATCTGACTCAATACATGGAGTCATTTGTCATATGCTATTGCCTTTGTCCTCTACTACCAGAGGTAGATGGACCAAACTGTGACACTTGTCTTCGTCCTCAGCCTTCTGCTTCACTAAACTGGGGTCCTTGTGGGTTTTGCAGATTATGCCTTGACTGTTGGGTCACCACATTATTTCTTCTTGGACACTGTTGCCTAAAATGTACTATCTGTCCACATTTATGGCAAGTTCGGCCCTCACTTGATGACCACTGCATTGGTGTACTATATTGTGGTTGAACCGGTGTTACCGATAACTTTGGTTGTTTAGTACCACCAATCCACTGTTCCTGTGACTGTGTAGACCTCCTTTTTAGGTTTTCCTCATGTTTCTTTGTCACAGACCTTTCTATTCTCTGACTTGACTCCACAAATGTGGCAAATTTCTCTCTACTTTCTAATGCAGCTGTCGAGATAACCTCAGCATTCAGTCCTTTCTCAAAATGTCGAATCTTCTCATGCTCAGTAGCAACCATTTGAGGACAAAACCGTAGAAGTTCCATAAACCTAGCCTCATATTCATTTATTGACATGGTTCCCTGCCGAACCTTCTCAAACTTTGAGATATTTTTGTCTAAGTATGTTCTTGGAAAATACTTATTGACAAATTCTTAACGAAATTCCTCCCAACCAACCTCTTCATCATTCCTTTTTACTTCTTATATGGCCCACCAATGGCCAACACTACCCTTCAAAAGGTATACAACATGTTTGACTTTGTCAACATCTGGAATACTAAGGATCTTAAAAGCCTTTTCTAACTCAATGAGCCATAGATCAACATCTGCTGGGTCAGTTGTCCCAGCATATTCTATAGCTCCTACACGATGTAGTCATTCAAAAGTCTTACCAGACCCATGTCCTTCATTGGGAGTTGGTGTCCTAGGTGCTAGTACGGGCATTCGGTCTGCCATATGCCTTATTGTGGTCATGAATTCCCTAAATAGAGCATGAATAGTTGGGTTTTCTATCATATCTTCATCAAAATGGGGATTCTCAGGCACGGTTTCCTCTCTTTCCTGACCCCTTGCACCTCCTACTGGTGCAACAACATTGCTTTCAACAACATGATCCTCGTGTTCTCCATACAACTTTAAGCTATCTCCCTTCTTCTGCATAAGCAGAAGTCACTATAAGATATACTGGAGGACACTAGAACAAACTCCACACCTTAGTCCTATGTCTCTGTAGACTCAGCGAACCTTAACTTTGATACCACTAATTGTGATACACCATTCGAGCAAACGTCATTAACTAAGCGGAAGTGATCATTAACAACGGATTAACAAAAATCACTAAAAATTAATACCTTTTGCAAAGAGATCCAATTCCAGGAAACTCTTAACAACAAGAACCAAAGTATTACATGTACAATCTGGTCCATAAGTACATACCATGTACCATCTCTTCTCGAGGATTATATACATTAATTGCTCTGTTAAGTCTACACAAGAGCAACACAAAACCTTGAGGCATTCAAGACAAAATCTCAGATCGATTATAAAATCACTAAGTACTGATTCCTAGGACCTGAGAGTATAGAGACGACATATATGACTCATATCTATAAGACACGATAGCCAGTATCTCCACCTGAGATGTTAATGCTATCCCAGATGCTGCTGTTCTTTCCCTGCTGTATGATTTCTACCTCCTCGTCTGCATCCACCTAAAAAAATGTTGGATCCCACAGGGGTGAGAAACATTATTATTGCAGATAAACATTATAAAACTGAGCAAAGGATAAGCAGTTCAGAACATTCTTTTCTTTTAAAGCATTGCAACTATCTATGATAGAGAAGTAAATCATCTATTCACTTTATAAGGAATATGAAGAACATGTATATCATTTATCCATCTTACTATATCAACATCTCAAGCTTATACTGAGATACTCATTATCATGGCATGTCATCCATGAATCATTCTCATCTCTGTCTGTTGTCCTTAGCCAATCTGTTATCCAGATATTGAATTGTACCAGTCATGTGAGTATACATCATCATATTCTGTCCAGGCATTGGACTATGCCAATTCTATGCAAACACTCTAGGCATTGGACTATGCCAATCCTGTGCAAACATTCCAGGCATTGGACTATGCCAATCCTGTGCAACCATTACAGACATTGGACTATGCCCATCCTATGCAACCATTCCAGGCATTGGGTTATTACCAATCCTGTGTAATTATTCCAGGTATTGGGTTATTACCAATCCTGTGCAATTATTCCAGGTATTGGGTTAGGACCAATCCGGTGACATTATTCCATGTATTGGGTTATGACCAATCCTATGACATTATTCCAGGTATTAGGTTAGAACCAATCCTGTGACATTATTCCAGGTATTGGGTTATGTAACATACTGAAACTTAGGGTCTTCCCTGCAATTTACCCACTTTTGAGCTTTTCTTTTCTTTCTAGTCCATTTGGACCATTTTCATAAATTTCCCTTGTTTTATTATCTTTTTGGACTCTTTGTGCAATTTGAGCACAATTTGATGTTGAAATCACTATTTACCTTCATTTATGATAATGGAGGGGTGTTTGCACAAATAACCCAATTTCGTAGATAAGTTTGGGTTAATAATGTAATTTGGCCATTAATGATGGAAATAAGTAGATAATATTAATTTGGAGTTTTTTGGATAAATATATTAATAATAATAAGCATTTGAATTAATTATGAGTATATTAACCTCTTTACTTTCTCTCTCCTCCAATTTAATGATAAATGTGTGATAATATATTTAAATGTTGATATTTTGCTCTTAATACACATATATAGCTATCACTTCGAATTTGACTCACTAATTGCATTAATATAGTAATTCCATAATAATTCACATCTTTTAATGTGTTAAAATACACTTTAATGAACAATATATTAATTGAGGACCTTATTGGGCATAAATGCAAAATCTAATTATATAGCATCGTTCTAAATACTAATATGAGCATGTGGTCCAAATTTGGTGGCTTTTAGACTTCGTTTGACCCCTCAAACAGATTTTATAAGCTTTTAATATAGTATAGTGCATTAATCGATTCATTTATTCGATTGTAACGCTATAGTTCAGTTTATTTTCCCTTGTCACGCGAACCGGTCCACGGTGGATACTCATCTGACGGCCGATATTCATCCTCCCTTGGATCCAATGACACCCGCGTGTCTTCTACCTCCAGCGGGCCGCGAGTCGGGGAACAGTCCCGGTCCCTGATCTCCTCCGCGTCGCTCTCTCTCCCTCCTCCACCGTTTCTTTCAATTTTTGTCCCTTTGGCTTCGTCTCGATGAGCCGGTTCGTATGAGCCCCTTTTGGCTGCCTCTCGCGCCATGTGGATGAAACGCCCAACTGGGCTCTCCACCTCCTCTTCATGGAGGAGTTACAGAGAAGGGTAGCTATACCCCCTTGCCTACCTGAGATCTAGAAAACCACCCTCGGACCTCAACCTTTCCTCCCCCCTTCGCAATTTGTTCCCAGCTACCCTGAAGCTCCCCAACCTACCCCGTTTTCTTCTCTGGCGACCTCGACCTGGTGCTGGCACCACCGACCACTTCGGACCAATTGCTTCCTAGGTGAGCATCCTCGACCTATCATCTACCTTTTCGCTTCCTTGTTTTGTCTCGCGATGGCCTCGTTTGCTCTGTCCTATAGGGCTGCCGTAGAACAGCCGCCGCCACCTACTGGTTGGTGCTCTGGTTCTCCTCCACCACCGCTGACAATGGTGTTCGGCTCGCACTACCTCCGCGAGTGCACTGGAGACCCTAGCTTGGGTTTTTCTCTTCGATTCATGGGACTTCGCGCTGTGTTCTCTTTCCCCTGTTCCGGCCGAGTCTGGAGCAGCTTCTCCAGCTCCTGAGCTCCCCCGACATCGGGCTCTTGCTCCTTTGCCTCGGGTTGATGCGAGTAAGGTCCCTGCAACCTCAATTTTCCCTATGACAACCTCGTCTTCGCGTTTTGGATCGCAGGTCTTCTCTGAAGCTAGGAGCTCTCGCCATTGATGCGGGAGGAACATCCCAGTTCAGCAAATGACTTTAACACCCTCTCGCGCTGTGTTGATCTACCTAGAATGGGTCATGGGCAGCCCTGACATTTCCCATCTTGTTTTTTATACTCGGCTGCGAATTCTTTGCTATCCCTGAATGACCCTTTTGTCCCCATCATTTTAATTGTTTTTATTTGGCGAGCAAGGGTATAATAGTCATTTCACTGGTATTTACATCGAATTGTATTTTGATTTAATTATTGTCACTCTATAGCTTTCCTAATTTCTGATTGGTCAGATTTACTTAATTCATAGTAAATCAACCGTTGGTCAGAAAAATATGAATAAATAGTCGATGTAAAGGATTTTTCGAGTAGAATCCAATTTTGTGGTTTTTGAAGCCTCATTGCAAAGTATTTTTCGAAGTTTTCCTAAGATACTCTTTTAATGGTTTAAATGTTCTAAAATACATAATTAATTCATTTTAACTCCAATTTATATAATAAAATATGTTTTCTTATTCAGGAGAATATGACTAATGTTTTGGGCTTGGTTTTGAACCCTAAATCGTGGTTTTATAAAATTAGGGTTTTTCCATATGAATTATGTCTTTATATATATTAATTCATGTGTAATGTTCATAACTAGGGTTTATGGTTTGGATGCAATCAACTTGGTGAATGTTATGGTATATATTAAAAACAGGTATGTGCCCCTATTTGAGTATGTGCACCCTATTCTAGTATGTGGATCCAATTTTAATTGTGGAATTTAAATGTGATGATAATGTGACCAATCCTGTGACATTATTCCAGGTATTGCGTTATGACCAATCCTGTGACATTATTCCAGGTATTGGGTTAGAACCAATCCTATGACATTATTCCAGGTATTGGGTTATGACCAATCCTGTGACATTATTACAGGTATTGGGTTATGACCAATCCTGTGACATTATTCAAGGTATTAAGTTATTGCCAATCCTGTACAATTATTCTAGGTATTGAACTATTTCAATCCTGTATATCTATTCCAGGCATTGGACTATGCCAATCCTGTGCATCATCACTGAATACCATAACACCTTTACTAGGTATTAAACCTTGGCCAAGCCATCATAATTATTCACATCCTTTATCTAATTCAAGTATTCCTCTTATCTCCTTTAAGCTTATTTAAAACACTATAACCCTTATTTGGTTATAAGCATAAAGCATGTATGATTAAGATTTCATTATTATTATTGTATCCATTTATTATTATTATTATGTTACTAGGTTTCCATTTCCTAGTTTATTTGAACATTATCATTGCTTACATGAAACTTTTATAAACATCTTGTTACCTCTTACTAGGCAACAACTATTCACATGGCTCACAAGGCCCATTAAACATCTTGTCACCTTTCACTAGGCAACAACTATTCACATGGATCACAAGGCCCATTAAACATCTACTTGTCACCTTTCACTAGGCAACAACTATTCACATGTCTCACAAGGCCCATTAAACATCTTGTCACCTTTCATTAGGCAACAATTATTCACATGGCTCAAAAGGTCATTAAACATCTTGTCACCTCTCACTAGGCAACAAACTATTAGGGTTAGGGTTTCCCTCTATAGCCGAATAGGGTTTCAAGTTCATATGATTAATTCAAACCCTAATTCATCGCTCCACACATCTAGGAGCATACATTGATATCATAAGTATTCAAATATACTTATTTATTCTCATCTTTTATCATTAAATGATAATCAACATAAAGTATGAGTTTCTCTCTCATCTTCTCTAGGAAATTGATTACATCATACTTTGTTATCTTGGATTAACTCTTTCTCAAGGTATGTTAGTCTACACTTATCAAAGTGCATTACATCTCAATGTAAAAATTATCATAACACACTTCATGTGTTACTCATCCAAGTATATTGGATTTAGGGTACTTCAAGGTGTATCAACCTTGAGGTACTGAATGTGATATCTATCATGTCTTGATGTATCACTTCCCTCATCACTTGTAACTTACTTAAATTCATCAAATTATCTTGTATTAGGGTATTTCCCATCCTAATACTTTATGCACCAGTTTATCACATTTATCATGTAATATATTAGACATAAGTCATTCATTCGAATTATTTAACCATTATCAATAATATGGTCTCATCTCGGGTTAAGGCATTATTGATATAAGGTTATCCATTATCAACCACTTTAGGTGTTTCACCTACCAAAATATTATTCACCATTCCATTGTTAGGAATAGGGTTCCCCTCTTTATCAATTAGGGTTTTTCATAACATCACCCAATTTTAGGTTTTCACATAACATCACCCTGTATTAGGGTTTCACATAACTTCACCCTGTATTAGGGTTTCACATAACATTACCCTATATTAGGGTTTCACATAACTTCACCCTGTATTAGGGTTTCACATAACATTACCCTATATCAGGGTTTCACATAAAATCACCATGTATTAGGGTTTCTCATCTTTATCAATTGGTTAGGGTTTTATGATTGTCTCATTAATCCAAACCTAAGACAATACATCCACATATCTTGGAGCACATAGCATTATTTAAGTATTAAATCATACTTATCATTGTTCCATGTACTAGGAACACACAAAACTATCATACCTTATTCTGTTGACTTAGCCTTTCACTAAGTACATACACCTATGCTTATCATAGTGTATTGAATTTATTACTTTCATAGGCACCAAGTGATAATCACTCTAATTATACTAATCACCTAAGTGCTTTAGAAGTACCTCCATTAAAATCATCTTTGAGATACTCTTTAACCACTTATGGGGTTATTAGTACTTACATAATTAGAATCAATTGGACCTTCAAATATTTTAGACTAATTGAACCCTCAAATGGTCTTGAGGTTACTTGACCTTCAAACGGTCTTGGTATCTCCAAATGGTCTTGAACCTTTTGTACCTCTAAACGGTCTTGAAGATCGTTAGACCTTAAACGGTCTTGTCCAAATTCTTCAAACGGTTTGAGACCATTAGACCATCAAACGGTCTTGAGCCCTTTTACTCACCAAATGCTTTTGAAGACCGTTAGACCCTCAAATGGTCTTGAACCCAATCTGACAATCGGTCTGAAGACCGTTAGACCTTAAACGGTCTTGGTTACTTGCTCATCAAACGGTCTGAAGACCGTTAGACTTTAAACGGTCTTGAAGATTGGTCAACTCTATACGGTTTGAGACCATTTAAACTTAAAATATAATCAAACCCAATTGGTTTGAGACCGAATGGCCCTCAAACGGTCTGAAACGGAATGGTCCTCAAACGGTCTAAGACCGTTTGGTCAAATCAGCTTGAATCCATTTAACCTTAAATTAGGGTTTTGTTCCTCAATTGATCTAGGGTTTACAATCAAGGAACCATCAAATGTTGAAAACTTTGGGACTAGATCAATTGTAACCATTGGATCTCCATACAACCATGACACCATTTGACCTCAAATGATTTGAGACCATTTGGTCTCAATCGGTCATGAGACCGTTTGACCTGAAACGGTCTTGAGACCGTTTGGTCACCAAAAAGGTGAAACCGTTTGCTCATAATTTTTATTGAGGTGTGTGATAAGATGAGGTCATCATCATCAAGATTCAGACCTTCGAAATATACTGCCATTCATATGGTGATTTCATCAATTATCCAAAAGGAATTTCAAGAAGAAAGAAATGATCAACATGAAAGGAAGAGTTGAATTCAATAATAACATTTAAGGGTTCAAGTTATATAACCCACCTTCAAAGTTGAATCCAAGCAATCTTCACATCTTTAATGGCGAATGAAGCTTCCTCAACTGTCCAAGGTCCGTTCTCAAATCTTTGGATGCAAAGGATGATCAAGGTTGAACATTGAATAGAGAAAAGAAGAGAATGAGTGTTGAAATTCGATTTCCACCATGAATTCAAGGTTGAAGATGACAATGGAGCTTACCTATAGGTTGGGACACATTCTACTCTTGATCCTAATCTCCCTTGTGTTCGGCCAATGCAAGGAAAGAAAGAAGAGTTGAAAAAGTCTTTCATGTGGGTGAAAAATGGAGTGTATATAAGAGAATTTCAAGAGAGAGAAAGTGTTATAAAAATCCTTCTTACAAAAATTGGTGCCACTTATCCCCCTCACTTACTTGAATATGAAGACATCATACTCCCCTTTGAAATACTCTTCTTTATCCATTAATTAAAAGAAAACAAATTAAGCACCTTGATCAATATGATAATAATATCCAAAAATGAGTGGATATTACTTTTTCTTTAACTAATGTGAGTGGGCTCTCCACTCACTTTAGATATTTCGGTGCCATTGCAAGGAAAAAGGACGTACACAATTATACAAATTCAACCATCACACTTTTGGTTGAAGGGCACTTCCATTAATATATTTATTTTTGCATTAAATTGAATTAGGGTTTCAATTATGCTTAAATCTTGATTATTTTAATATCAAGATTCTCTCCCCCCCCAAAGAGATTCAAATGAGACGCCCCTCTGATTTTCTTGTCTCAAATTGATACCAAGAAACATTAGGGACTCTCTAGAAGTGGTATTTTGCATATTTAACCCTAGGTTTTGGGTAAATTGCATATTACACCAAAACTAGGTTTTAATGCACATACATTGCTTAATAAGCTCTTTCTTGGTGCTCAGGCTTGTGGAAGCCATACCTCTGCATCATTCTCATTCTTATGATACTTCAACACTTGCGTAACATTTTGTCATGTAACATTTGCAACTTAACCCTTTAATTTGGGTAATTTGTACTTTAGTCCGAAACGGGTAAACATTGTTTTCAACATTATTCAAAAGGGACTAAAATTGAAACATAAGTTCCTCTTGAGCCTTAATTACTTTTCAAAAGATAAGAGAAAGTATATAATTATCTTTCTTAAACAAAACATCTAGAGTTAAAGCATAACTCAGGTCAGGGATGTTACACTTGGTAGCTTGGAAAAAGGTGATGACACCTTTGGATAAAGGAGGGTTGCAAATCAAAATTGCTAGAGAGCAAAATGAGGCATTGCTGGCAAAGGCAACTTGGGATGTCATTAGGGGAAGGGGCATTCATTGGGTGAAATTGATGCAAGATAAGTACATCACAAGGAAATGAGTTTTTGATGAGGATTCCCCATTATGGAGGACAATAGAAAAATGGAAGGAGAAAATCTTACATCATACAAGTTTAGCCATGGGCAATCAGGAAAGCATTAATATGTGGAAGGAAAGATGGATAAGAGGAGACCTTGATACCAAAAGAATTGGAAGACTTAGTAGTGGTGTCATTGGTTAAGGAATGAAGAGTGGGACAAGGAATTCCTAAGTGAATGTTTTACAGAACACATAGTAAACAACATTTCCACGATGCAATTGTGCACAGGGAGAATGGGGAAGACTATTGGATCTCGTGAGGAGGATAAAATTGGAGCTTTGAATCTAGAAATAGTATATCAAGCTCTAATCAAGAACAAATCCTGGCACACAGAGGGAAACCAGATGGAGATATGGAAGGTACTTGTACTATAAATAATGTGGATGTTCAGTTGGCTTCTTGATCATAATAAATTACTTACGAATTGTCTTACAAAAAGTCTTACAAATAGTCTAAGGAAGAAGAGATCTATGACCCAAAACACATCATGCAAGAGATGCAATTATGAGGAAGAAAATATGATGCATGACTATGAGACTGCCCTACAAGCCAAGAGGTATGGAGGAGATTATTGGGAGGACCAGACATTAACTTCTTTTCTACTCAATTAAGTGAGGAAGGCATCAGGTTGGCGATGACGAGGAGGATGTATGAGGTGAGAATAATGGACATGTTCATGATAGCATGTTGGGTTCTGTGAAGAACAAAAATGACTAACTTTTTAGAGAAAAAGACCAAAGATCAACAGATTGGTCGTTAAGATAGAAATTGTATTGTAGGCCATGGAGAAAGCTTGGTACGTTGAAACTTCATTGAGTAGGGTTGAAGGAGAAGTTAGTAGAATCATGTGGGAGTCAACACCAGTGGGCTATATAACTATAGATGTGGATGTAGCAGTTAACATGAATAGGAAGTTGTTATGTACGAGTTGGGTAGTAAGGAATGATAGAGGTGACTGGTTTCAGGATGAGCAGTGAAGATGAAGGGAGATGTCATAGTAGAGGGGTAACTAAAGGCCATCGAATAAGGAGTAAACCAAAAGAAAAGGATGAGGATAAGAAACATTATTGTGTGGACTGATTCTAAGGTGGCAATACAACTCATCAAAGGCCCCAAGCCGATACCTGCAATGTCTAAGGGCTTAGTGGGAAGTATACAGTAGAAGAAGGGATGAATAAAAAGTTGTGTGATCAAGTTTAGAGGAAGAGAAGCTAACAAAGTCACAGACAAGCCGGAAAAGTGGCACTTGAAGCAGCCGGATCCAAATATTACTTGCTAAATGCCCTGTGTTCTTGGAAGGAAACATGAAGGCAAATTTAATGTAGGAGGGGACGAGATGAGTCAGGGGATTGGTTTAATCAAGGTGAGGAGTAATAAGGGCAATGGTCAACCAAAAAAACTTAATCAAGTATGTAATTATGAAAGTGAAGTTGGAGGAAGACTGGGGTTTATCTAGGTTCATGGTCTAAGCCATAAACCCCTCAAAAAGATTTCACCCCTAAAATCCCAAGCTAACAAAGAACAAAAACAAGCAACCTATAACCCTATCCCAAATTTCTTAGGCACGACTAATGTTACATCATCATCATTACTGCATGATTATGATGAAGTTTCTTCTAGTTTCTGATGTACATTTGTAGTGTGTATTTCAAGTTTTAACTTCTTATGCATAATTTGTTGTTTACCCAATTTTCTCAGTATCTACTTAGGAATGAGTGAGATTATTGTACTCCATTAATTCTCATGTATTGTCTCTTCATCATTCCTGTGTCTCTTTTCTTATCACCATACTTATCATTTTCCCATTAAGTTATGATTCATAATATTTTGCACTCACTCTCAGGAAATTAGTGTTCTTATCAGATATTTATGTACATGATTTGTTGCAAAAAGATATTAATTCATGTGTTCCTCAAACCCATACAATTAATGGATACTTGTTGTGTATATGTTCACACTTATCTTCTAAGTAACAAATTTTGGATTGTTATAGATCTACATCAAACTCACCATCACATGGGTACTAGCCAAATATTCTTACTTTCCTTTTAAACATCACCATCTTGTCTTCATTGTATGAATGAAAATGTTCTTACTAAACAATCCAGCTACTAAAACAGGTAATTGATACATAAATCAACCTCCAAATATACCAAAGAATTGATAAAATATCCTATTCAAGCATAAATTCATCATTTATTCTCATTTCTTCTTGGGAGCAATATACTGGCTTCTTGATTATTATAGCAAAAAGTTATGGTTGCCCTTGTCTATATCATTCATCCTCAATTTTCATCTTAATTATTACCATACATCTTGGATAGGAATCTGGGTCTATACTATATTGGGTTTAATGTCCCATCATCTTTCTTTAGATTCACTTAAATTCCTAATGAATATTCACTTTCTATCATCTAGAAGGGATACTTTCTTATGAAAATCTCAAATATCCTCATTCACTCATGATTATTTATTTCCATTCTTTTTTACGACACATTCATTGGTTTGAAATCACCTCAGGCTCACTCCTCTCATCAAACATTCTACATATTTATCATCTCAACTCATACATATCATCAACGTTCTCCTCTTCTTACATGGACTTTAAACCTCAACTCCTTCTCATTACATATATTATCCATGGACTTCCTCATACATATCCATACATTTTACATGCCACTTCATGATTTCAATGACTGCTACGTGTAATTAAAATAGATAGTGTCATATCACTTTAATCTCATATCTCTAGAATCTTAACTTTAGACATTGGATTCCTATCCATACAAGGTGTCCTTTTAAGTTTAAAGAACGCTTTTTTATAATATTTATTTTCACGATAAGCATCATACGGTCATACCTTTCCATTTATATATCAAACTCTCAGGTTTTGAGGAGTTAAAAAGTGGCTTTTATCATTATCAAGTGGTTCTATTTGTACTTATCCTTCACTTCAATAAACAAATTTATACATAGTTATGGTTGAACATATACATCCTTAATATGAGTTTTTCATCCCTCTTCTACTTATATCTCATTCTTTTCATCACGAGTTATTATCTTATTATACTCAATGGTTGTTTTCCAAATGATTACCTACTCAAAGTACTCCATAGAGATATCAACTAGAAGGTTCCATACAGACTCTCCCTCAATACCTGAATACCTAACTAGGGAATCCAAACATTTAGTTCACAACTGAGTCCCAGGAAAACTTGTGGATATCATGGTATGGCAATTCCAAACACCGCATATATTCAAAAATATGCACTCCAAGCATCTTATCATAATTAATATATTGCTACAAGATTAACTCATTTCACTATTTCTCCTAACAACCTAGGAAAATAAATCTATATACTTACGACATTACATGATTAGAGTTACCCTAGAATAGTTATGACAACTACTCATATTTTAATTGTATCAAATAATTTAAAACAATGAAAAGAGATGTATCTGACTATTTATTAAGTCTAACAACTCCAAAAGATACAAAATGTATTCACACATACCAAACCGCCCAATTAGGGTACAAGTAATCAAATTTGTCCACAATAAGGCCCAACATCAATCGCAGCCACAACAAAGCCCAACATATTAAGTCATAGCACAATGGTATTGACAAATGTGTAATAAGGGAATTTTCTCCCTTCACTATTTTATTTCCAATTCCAATGTGCAAACAGCATCACAAATGATAGGCCATAATCCAATACAAATAAATTCTCATAACCAACATGTAGGACATGACATGATTATACAACATAAACCATCACCACTCAAGTGTAAGGGTATGAAGAGGAACTATCATATTGTATTTACATTATGAACATTTAGTTCAACTCAACCAATCCTCATTACATGTATCTTTCAGAGCCTATTTGGCTACAATAAAGTGTACATCATTATTTGGACAAGGTCACCAAACCCATAATTTCACATACTCTTTCCACCCTAATGTTTCATCATATTATCTATCATCTTATATTTCACCGCATATTAGGTTGAAATAAAGTATACATCATTATTAGGAAAAGGTTACCAAACCCATAAGATCACATCCTCTTTCCACCCTAATGTTTCACCATATTATCTATCATCTTATATTTCTTCCATTTCCAATCATGGATTAACCATAATACTCAAGCCCTAGAATCATCCCATTGATGACATACATATCATTTAATTCAATGTATTAATGTCAAGGAATCAAGTCCACATGTGTATGTATGTATGTATGTATCCCATATCCATACATATAGTAATTTCACATTTTTTACATACTAATTCAATATCTTAAGATTATAGAGAAAGATGAGATGAAATAAATTTGTAATTGCATGAGAACGATAACTAGTCCATTAGGCCCTTTTAACATAAAAGAACTATCATATTTTCATAATACTTAGATGAATTGATAAACCTCCTAGTCACTTCATATGCACTTTATTATTTACCACCATGATTCATTTCATGTACATTCATATAATTACACTTCTTAATCATAATTAGTCCTAGCTTCATTTATAAATCCATTAAGCATGCATTATTTCTGGAAATATAAGATAGATAACAAAGTAACCCAAAGAACTCACTAGGGCACAAACCACCACTACTGGCCATGAATGACTAATTTGATAACATGTGTCAATAATAAGGACAATACCTTATAGGGATATCAAAACCTCTTGAGGTTATGGATTAAACCTCATGTTACTACCACACACCGCCGTACCAATTCCAAATTAAGATTCAAAAGTATGTTAGAGTTGCATCAAATAAAATGTTACATTCAAAAGTTTGTGAGAGTTGCATCAAATACAAGATTACACATAAAAGGACCACTCTTATGCATACATGAGTTATCTTGAGTTATCATAAAAGCACCAATGTATAAGTTTCGAAAATTTAGTCTTTGAACCAATATGTAGATATGTACATATATTTAAGAATCACTATTAAGAGATAGAGGAAGGCACAAATATCCAAAACTCTATCATATAGTAGCAAAATAGATCTGAAATATTCAATAATTAGGCATTTAAATCAAGTTTCGAACAAGTCAAGGGATTTGCATGCACAAGTAGACAAAAGTAGCTAACAAAAAAATATATCACTTGCCTATCATGGTGATGATTATGATGTTCATCTAAGAAAACAATGAAAAAGATTACAGATCCTATATCAACTCTCAAACAGCCCCAAAACCAAAGTTCCAAGTAAGACTAACTTCCCATAGAACAAAGAGAGGAAAAAGGAGGGTTCCTTAGCTACATGGGGTGGGTTTCACCATTAAAGTTCAAGGGCTAGACCAAAGAAAAGGATGAAGTGTGGAACACAATGAACATTTCAAGCAACCTACTTTCACACCCAAGATCACCTCTGTAGTTCCAAGATGACTCCTTCATGGTGGATCTAGAACAAACAAGGGCAAAAGAGTAGAAAAGAAGGCACTTTAGCTAGATGAGCAAGTTGTCGCCATGGAAAATGATAGAATTCAAACAAGGAGGAAGAAATTGTGAATGAAGAAGGGAATAAGAGATTATTATATATGATAATACGTTTTTTATGTAAGAAACAAGGTTGAGAATCTCGGAAACACCATGGAGTTGCTTGATATTACACATGTATCCACATGCAAGCTACCATCCATGACCATCAACCTCCACGGGGCTTTCATTGACATCCAAGGCTCTATTGACGTTTTGTAAATAACTTAAGGTGTCAAATGATTCTCAAGGCCAAATAATAGAGGTTTTATATACTAGAGTCCGTGCAAAAGTCTAAAACTTCCCATAACTAGTGTCTAGAGCTACCATTGGTCATACTAGGACTTTCATTGATCAACCAACTCTTTAATCGACCTTCATTGCATTCACATTGATTTGGAAATCTCTCTCATTAGTCTACATAAGATTTTTCTTTGTATATCACTTACATAGGTAAGAACTTCCATTGGTTTGGGCAGATAGAAGCTCCATCGATTGATAACTAAAAACATCATCAATTGTCAAGCCTGCCTTCTCATCTATTTATGTGTCCAAGCTTACATTGGTTCTAAATCCCAGAGATATCATATGTTTTTGAGTCCATGTCTCTCATATTTAGATTAATATAGGAACTTTATCGATTGAGAGTTCCATGACTTCCACCGGTTGAGAGTTCCATTGGTACTCATCAATCACCATAGGAGCTAGGTTTACGGTTAGAAATCCTAGGACAAAACCCATAAAAAACGAGTTTAAAGTTTATAAAGTTAAGTATGATTATAAAGTAAAGCATGCAACTAGATAAATTATGCTCAATTTTACAATTAGGTCCTTTATTTGGGTAAAATTGTACATTAGTTCAAAATTGTACTTGAAGTTGTAAATCAAGCCTAACATGGTACAATGGATGTAAAAATAGAATCATCCACTAACTAATCAATATCAAAGATCAGCCATTTATAGGTATGAAGGAAAATACAATTTATGTAATTTTCTCATAATTTGTATTTAGGTTCTCATACAATGTTGAATTTATAATGAAGTCCTAAATTTGCAAGAAAACTTGAAATTAGGTCAATCAAAGTGAAAATTGAACCAAATTAGAGATATATCTTAATCAATTGGTAAGAAAATTTAATCAAGTATACAATTATGATAGTAAAGTGAAATTGGAGGAAGATTAGGGTTAATTTTGGTTCGTGGTCACACAATCTCTCCATTAAGAAATGCACTTTGAACATCCATTTGGTATAGAAGAATTCTTAATGGCTAGAAAAAGAAAGTTTCATATTAATAGATTCTAATTTAGCCACTAGTGCATAAATTTCATCAAAATATACACTGTTTTTCTACTTATAACCTTGTATCACTAACCTTGATTTGTTTCTTACCACTTTTCCTTGACCACCTAGCTTGTTGCAGTAGACCCGATTGGTGCCGAAGATTTTTCTATTCTTTGGTTTATGCACTAGTCTACACTTTGTTTTTTCATATTGCTCTAAATCCTCTTGCATATCTAGAATACATTCATCATCCTAAGAGACTATTTTACATTCTTTGGCTCTAATTGTGAAATGAAGGCACTATTGGGAACATTCTTTATTGTAAGCAGTTAGTGTCTTCACTTTATCGTAAGGATCACATATAGTGATATCTTTAGGAAGATTCTTATTAACAGTGGGGGTTGAATCTTTCTTTAGTTCGTCATGGGAGTATGCCTCTTATTCATCTTGAACCACCTATTTTCCTTTTTTTATTTTTGGTGATGTCTAGTTGTTTAAATTTAGGGATAACCTCATCTAGCACATCATCACGACCAAAATTCTTTCCCAAATAGGTATTAGTAGTAATATATTTAACATTACTGGATTCTTTGCTTTAGAAAAATATATGTTGTAGACATGAAAATCTTTACTAATAAATCTATAACCAAGAAAAATAACTCTATATGGTCATGCATTAAATTTATCCAAATCATCTTTTGTATTAAGAACAAAACAAGGATATCCAAAAACTTGAAAGAAATCTATAGAAAGGATTCTAACACATCATATCTCATAGGGGGTAAGAGGATATGTGAAAACATGATATTTCACAAAGCAAGTGATATGCTTGGCATCATCCCAAAATGTTTTTGGATTGTCATATTCCAAAGGCATGGTCCTTGCCATCTCCTGAAATGATCTATTGTTTCTTTGCACAAGGACCGCAACCCCATTTTTTAGGTGTATGTGAAAAGTTTTGCATATATCCAGATTCATCACAAAAAGATTCAAAAAGATCATTTTCATGCTCTCCCTCATGGTCTCTTTAGATAGAAATGATTTGAAAACAATCTTCATTTTCAACACCTTACAAAAAGATGAGAAAACTTAAAGAATATCACACTTGGAAATAAAAAAGAAATTGAATGTAAAGCAAGAGAAACCATCAACTATCACTAAAAAATTCATTACATCTGAGTGATTGTGTGTGAATCAGTTAAAATTAATCAATACAAAGATGTTCAAAAGGTTATTTTAGTGCTAAGAATTCCCTTAGACTTAAGGAGGATTTGGTTTTCTTGCCTTCAATATAAGGTTGTCATTCTTCATCCTTTCCAAAATCTAACTTGGGAAGTCCTTTCCTTTTTACTCAATTTCTTCATTTGATGTATACTCAGATGACCAAGTCAATGATTCCAAATAGATGTCATTCTTATCTACAACTAAGTATCCATAAACAATATGTTTTATAGAACCAAATACAATAGTATATAAGTTTTTAATCCTAGTTCCTGTATAGAAATCACTGAAGGTGAAGGACTGTAACATAGGAATTCAATAGTAGTGAAAATCAATAGATATCCATTATCACAAAGTTGGATTACATTAGTTAAATTGTTATGTAGGCTTTTCACAAGAAGAACATTATTTATGCAGAGTGAATTACCTGCATCAACCTCACCTACAACTTTACCTTTCTTGTTGTATATGAAATTCACTAAACCACTTTCTTCTTCTTAAGTGAACTGAATTGAGCTTTGTGTCTGATCATAGGCTCGTAGAACCCACTATAAACATTCCATTAGTCATTTACCTACAAAATAAGAAAGGCCGCCACCAAATATAACTTTTGGGCTTGGGGTTATCTTGATAATCCAAACTCTATTTTTCTTGGTTCCATTTTCTTTTATGGGAAATAAAAGGATCGATCACTTCTTTCATAAAAGGAACAAATAAATTCTATGTTGGAAGAGGATCCATGAAATGTTGGACGTCCTTTTAATCTCTTTTTCTTATTTCCTTGACTTCCATCATATCCCATTACATGTCTGCCATTTTTTTGGGTACAATTGTCAATGATTTAATTGAAGTTTTCTTACCTTTAACAACTATTGCAAAGGATATCTAAGAAAATAGTTATCTTGGGTAAGAGAGTAGAAATAGTACTACATTAATCATTCAAATAATTTGAGGTTGGTCCTATCCCTGCTGGAAGCACATTCAACACTACTCATGAGTCCATCTGCAATATCCTACCATCCTTTTGCTGGTCCAAGATGTCTAGTTTTCCTTCTACCACCCCAAAGACAAAGTCTCTATTAGAAAACGCTTACTATAAAATGGTCTTCCAACTCTTCAAGGATTCTAAGTTGACTCCACAACAACATTCCTTTCTTGATTCTCTACAAACTGACCATGCACAAAATTTTCTTCTCACCGTTCCTAATTATGGTATTCGACTATCCATGACACTAGTTGAATATTGATCTATTCTACGTTACCATCTCTTAATCCCTCTACATCTTGGAAATGAGAGTTTCCCACTTTGCCATTCTGTAGAGCTCAATTCCTTTAGTGACCATGATGTACATTGTCGAATCCATCCTGGATTCAAGTTTTGCCATGACATTGTTTGAGATGTCCTTTTTGACATTCTTTCTTGTGCGGGGATAAAAGATTTAAATGAAACCCCAGTCGCCTTTCTTGGGTCAACATCATGGTTTCCATGCTCAGAGTTCTTCAGACATCTTATTATATGATTGGACTAATGGCAAGCACACTTGTGTTGACCTTACTGGGATTTCTCCATTAGTTGGCAATGTTCCTACTAATTTCAAGGTCGGACAAGCAACTTCTGATGCTGCTACATAAAAAGTTTGTAAGAATGGTGTTGCATGTGAAGAAAACAACTACCACTTTTTTCCATTTGCTTTTGATACCTTTGGGGTGCTAGCTAATGAATCACTTTCTCTCTTGCAGTGCATTCAAAATATCATAAATAGGAATGTAATGATGCCATCATCAACATCTTTAGATTTTGTCTTTAGATCTTTGGGACTTGCCATCCAAAAAGGATTCACGGCCCAAATTATTAGATCATGCCTCTATGAAGAAATTTCTTTAGATTACTAGGGGACTATATTTGCTAATATTTTTAAATCAATTTAATGATGATTTTTTTGTTATATTGTAGCAAATTGGCCTCTAAAAAGGGCTTTAGTTAAATATGTATCTTTTGTGATAGTGAGACTTGAAAGTTTTTTGTTATGGAATATTATTCTACATTCAAGATCATTTATCTTAGCCATTATTCTAGCATTTTCAATCCTAAGTGCAGTAAGATCATCAAGATATAGTTAATTTCATCCTTAAAATCAGATTTTTTAAATATGATAGTTTCAATTTCCACTCCATTATATCTTATCTCAAGGTCAATGTTAAGGTTTTAAATCTATTTTATGTTTGATTTTAATAAAAAATTGCCATATTTAAGATCCTCAATTTTAACATACATGACTTCAATAATTTTACCATGTTTCTTCTTCTTAGACTTACATCTACTATTAGAGGCACGAGAACTATGGAAAATATTAATAAGAGATTCTTGGTGAGTTCAAGAAGGGTTTCCTCACTCATTTACCTCATAACTTGTGCTCCATGAATGCCATGTTGCATTCATATTCTCTGGATCCAGAAGAACATGGGGAGGAGTCCCAAGTGGCATGGGTTGTTTCTTTATTCTTCTTCTCTATCTTGTCTCTCTTCTTATGCTTCCACTCCTATGAGTTCTTGTGTGATGATAATTATTCACCTTTGTACATTCGTTTATGAAATGTCTTTTTTTTCCACATTCATATCACCTAGGAGTTGAGGAGGATGGATTGACTTTGTATGTCTTGCCTTTAGAGTAGAGTCCTTCAAAGTCACTAGGAGAGTATTGCTCAATTAAAGAGTAGGATTATGCTTGAATTTGAGCTTAACAAGGGATTCTACTTGAGATTTGAAGGATTCCTCATTATTATTTTTGGAAGTCTCTTATATATCTTCTTAATCTCTAGTGTTGAGCCGTACCTCATATATTTGAAGATTTCCTATGAGGTATTCAATTAGAATCTTGGAAAAGTTCATGGATTCCTTAATGCCTGTGATGTTCTTGTCCCAATGGAAAAATAGAGAGCAGAGAGTCTTGTTACACATGTTCCTAGACTCCACATAATGTCTAAGGGATGCAGTGCCATTGACAATGATGTTTGTTCTTAACTTCATCTTGTATATGGAGCTTGTATTGCTCATGTGTATGTTCTCAAGTTGTTTAGCGAGCATGTTTATCCTTATCTCTATGAATGCTCTGTGGTGTGTTCTGCTAATGGTGTTACACACTGCTCAATTGGAGTTTGAATAGATGCAACCCCTCCAATAAACACACATGAGGGGATCACTTTCAAAATATATAAACACCTACACAAACGTACTCACATACACCAAAACACTACACCCACAAGCGCACGGGGTCGTGGCGTAGTATAGGAGGGTGGCAAGTATAGGGTCAATCCACAGGGAGAAAAGGTGGCACTAGAGTTAGGTTATTTTTTGGCTAGATTCCTACTACGGAGTCTAGGGTTTTAAGGGTTGAAGGTGGTTTTGATTGATTACACTAAGTTGAGAAAGAAAGAAAGTAAATGAAAGAAAATAAGAACAAAACCTAAGTGAACCCTAGACAGTTAAGTTTACTAAGTAAGAAAAGATAAGACAAGGCAAGAAAAGAACAATCTACACTAAGCCAAGCAAGGAAAGGTCTACATTGCACTAAACTAGAAAAAAGGGTAAATTTTAAAGACGTTAACTAGCAAGAGCAAAGAAAGAATAAGGCAAGAAGCTAAATAAACAAGTAAAGAGATAACTAAGCTAATACTAGCTAAGCAAGAAGGCAATTAGGATTTTAAACTAATAAAGGGGTGTGTGGGCTGTTTGGGGGTTGCAATTATCAATTAGGTTGGGGGGGGGTTGATATGTGAACATAATGATTTCATTTAGATTATCAAACCATACAATAAGATAAAGTCTAATGAATTATCCTAAAGTACTAACTGGACATGGATATGCTAGGTTTTGTATAGGGGAGATAGTCCCTAACACCCCCTACTACCCTTGCGAGTCTCAATTGGGTTAGGGTTTAGGTGCAACTCAATTAGAGTCTAAACAAGCCTAGGTTTCTAGGTTAGATGGTCTTAGGGTGATTAGGGGCTAAGGGAAGCAATGGGAGTGGAAATGCGGTTTTTTGGCCTTACATCACCCACATTCTATCCTTAAGAAAGCTCCATTCTAAGAACACAAAATGCATATAAACTAGGTACTTAGATCTCTCAACTAGGGTTGGGAGAATTGATTAGAATGTAGTAGGATGGGTATCTAGCTAGGGATCCAAGAATTGGACCTAGGAGCAAATCCCAAAATTCACACAGATAAGCAATTTCCCTAAATTCCTAGGTGATTTCAAGCACAAACCAACAAGCAATTCATGAAGAGTGAGATATAAATAGAAAATAATAATTAGAAAATAAAATTGCAATGTTTACATATCGTTTCCCCCCAACATGGTATTAAAGTAACATTTTTTATCCCAAACAGCCCACCCAAGGGGCCTAGCTACTCATTGAAATGCAAAATACAAAAATAAAGGAGAAAGAGGTAGAAGAAGCCACAAAGCTTGGTGTAGATGGAGAATCCTCCACTTCATCTATTGCAGGTTGTCCTCCTCCTTCTTCCAAGGCGCAAGGGCATGTGATGATGGTGGAATAAGGTCAAAACACTAGGAAACTAGGGTTTAGGTGGTGGAAATGGGAAATGGAGTGGAATGGAGGTGGAAATGGAGTGGAATGGGTGGAATGCAAAAAATGGGGAGCTTGGAGGTGGTACCAGGTAGCTAACCTCATGCTCTAGCCTCCACCTAGGTATATATAGGTGTGGGGGAAGCAATAAGTCAAGTAGGGGTAAAGTGGGTAATGTAGTGAAAAAGTAGCTAGGTTTTTGTGAGTAGTACGACCGTGGTGGTCACCACGACCATGGTGGGAAGGGGTGAGAACAGTCGTGGTGGTGTGGAATGACCGTGGTGAGAAATGGGGGAAAATATAATAACTTGGTCAAAATTGTACATGAAGTAGCATGACTATGGTGATTACCATGACCGTGGTGGGGCTAGGGTAGCACGACCATGGTGGTCACCATGGCCGTGGTGGTATGGATCACTCTACCCATTCTTAGCTCCAAGGCCATTTTTCTTTAGCTATCACACGGGCGTGCAAGGTGGCACATCCGTTTTGGGTCAGTCCACCACGACCATTCTGAGTGGCACGACTGTGATGATTCTTACTTTGCTTTAATGCGACCCTATTAATTTTTGGATGAGCCAGCATGACCATTCTGAGGTACCACAACCATGGTGGTCTCTGTTGCTGTACTTTAACTTGATCTTTTGCCCATTCTTGGACACCTTTGCTTTAATAAAGCTTTGTCCACTAGGAGTAGGTTGAGGAAGCCTCAAACTTCACTTTAAGCCTCTCCAAGGCTAGAGAAACCCTAGGATCACTCCTTCTCTCTCTTTCATCAAGCGTGGTCCAAATGCCTGAAAAACATGCTAATAATGTCCATAAATTGCATTTTATACAAATAGGGCTGCATCACCACCCCAAACTTAAAACATACTTGTCCTCAAGTATGATCCAACTCAATCTCTCTACAATTTTTCCACAATCAAGAAATGACAAATGCAATGCAATAAGTGAATATTGACTAAATGGTCTCAAGGATGAATAAGTACATGCATTCCACCTCTCTCCTCTCCTCTTTCACAAATTGTTCATGATTAGAGCACTGAGTCTGCAAACTTCAAATATAGAGCATAGAAAACACAATCAATCCATATGGCTGTCATATCACTTTGGGTTAACCATTTCATGGTAGCAAAGGTAAAAAATGATTAAATCTGCTGTTTTATGTTCATGCATTCAATCTCATATGTCTGTACACACTAAGTAACCCACAAGGATGGGAAAAAGGGAAAAATGAGATAGGTTTGACATTTCCTAGCTCCATGGGTATACAAAAGGAAGAAAGTGTTGTGGTAAGAATTTGGAGTGCTTTTACACACTCATCTTTTCTTTATTTAGATGCTCAACTTCTTTTATTTTATTTTGCATTTTTTTCTTTTCTTTGCCCTTGGTGTAGATAGGGTACATGATGGTGAGAGTGAAGTGGGGGGATATAGATGTGGCCACCTCAAACTTTTAGAGGTGACCATGGCTGATATGTGCACTTTGGCATCCTTTCATAAGGCATAGAGGTAAGAAGATGATGGAAGAAATGTCGAGTCAAAGAGGGGTTACTAGTGTGGACATCTGCATGAGATCTCCTGCATAAAAAATGCTTCAAAAATTTCATCAAGTAATGACACAATACATGAATGAGCAATATTAAAACCACATTTTTGTCATGATATTCTAGAAAACTCTAGGCGTTTGTAGTTTGCTTCAACCACAATTCAACCAAATAGTTCACAAACATAAGAGAGGTGATGCACATGTAAAAAGTAAAAAATGTGGCCATTTAGCAATAGACCATGATAATTCACTTGTATTTTCAAAGGTCATCATTTTCAATCAAATGTATAGAGATTGGGTCAAAACACACTTTTAGGCAAGAAATTATTAATTTGGGAAAAATTGGTCAAAATGGTGACAAGCTACCTTCAATCACATCGAATCCTATATTATTTAACAAAAAGTAGGAAATAAGCAAAATCTAGTGAAAACATGCAAAAATGACCAAAAATCTACATGATGTGAAATGAATGGCAAAAAGAGCATTTTTTTTTTTGAAAATTATGCAAAAATTGCAAGAAAGTAAGCTACATGACATGCCAGCATACAAAGCAGGTAAAATCTAATCTAGATAGAAAGAACGACAAAACAAAACAAGAAAACAAAACACAATGGCAGGTGAAATGAAAAAAGAGTGAAATGGGAAAAAGGGCATACTGTCCTACCACCCCAAACTTTTGAATCATGTTGTCCTCAGCATGACACTAAAGTATAGAAGTGATAGGGTAGATTATCACTATGGTGGATCCTATGGTGGTTCTCCCTATGGTGGAGGATGCTGGTAGTAGGAACCCCAGTAGTCCGACTGTGGAGGCAGGTAGCTATCCTGATATACTGACAGTGCATTCCACCCATCTTCCCCCACTGGGGGTTCCTCTAGGCATGGGTGTGCTAAAACTGATACATGTGGTTGACCTGATAGTGCATGTACTGATGGGCTAATCACATTGCATCCTGGGTACCCTAGAAACCCTCATGTGCCCTCAAAATTCCCTCTTGGGTTCTCAATATGATGTCTTGTGTGCTCTAGATGCCCTCTAGCTGCACATGTATAATGGCCATGTCATATGCATTCACTGTGGGCTATTGTGGTTGCTGTGATGCCTCCGCCTCCCGTCTCCTGACTCAACATGCATCTACTTCCTCTGCTGCTCTCCTCTGCTCTACTGCTCGTGAGGGCTTTCCCAGTCGCTCAGTAGTAGCACCTCTGGTATTCCTTTCCTCTAGGGTGCTCCTCCTCATATCTCCTCAGGGTCTCCAATAAGTTCGGAGCATGCCCATGCTCCTCTAAGAGAGGCAGAGTGTGGTATGGTAGCTCCATTGAGACACCTGGATACGGGGGGTTGACCTGTTATATGATTTTCTGATCCACTACTGCAATCATAGAAGAATGAACCAAGTAGTGCAGGTCCACTAACTCCCCCCCCTCGACCCTGGTATATCCTGTAACATCATGGCCTAGGGAGACAACAATAGATGTCACAATCCCTCCCATAATGAATGGGCTCTTGCTCTTGGAGGGGATTGTCCTCAGATGATCTATCACTAAAGTACCCAAATTTACAAACTTTCCTTTTACTAGTCAACCCAAGACAAAAAAATCTTTCTATTGTAGCTGCCTTGGTTTTCGTACCTGCCAAAGATTTTGTTTGCAAGCACTTTCTATACATAATAGAGGAATGGATTATGGATCAGGCTTGTTTTGGAATTCCCCACTAAGAAATTACAATGGCCAGTGAAGTACTTCCACATGATGGTGTAGGTAGTACTCGATTCATTCTATGTCCATCCCCCCATCTAAGAGGGCTACCATATCATCATTGGGAGCAAACATCTTGTTTAGCATCTTTGAAGTAATAACCCAACGCTCGTCTCCAATCACCACTCTAATGGAATCCTTGCCATCATCAGAAATCTTCTCTAAAGTGGCAAAGAAAGTGAGGTGTCATCTCTGCATAAGTATCATGTGGTGTTGCCAAGATGTCAAAAAGGCCCACTGATTCCATTACGCCCTTGAAATAGGCGTAGAAACCCATGCTCTCTATTGTTACCCGACATGCATAACGGGTGGAAATCACCTTGCGTGTTAAGCACTTTGGGTGTTTAGGCTTCTTTGCCCCACTACTAATAACCTCAGGCTCTCGATCATGTTGTTGTTGGGGTGCATCTGGCTGCAGTGCATCCTGCATCACCTCATCCTCATGGTCCATAAGTAACTGTCTCCATGCTTGAGTTTGAGGTTTAGGCTACGGATGTGGTCCCGAAGATGCCGAAGGACGTGCTGCTGAAACTAATGGACGAGCTGTCATAACTAGTGGCCGGGCTACTAAAACTGAGGGTTGGGCTAGAGGGGGTTGTGGAGGTGCACACCGTGTCTACAAAGATTCTTCCTCCATAATTGGATCTATCAAAGCATCCAATTCAACTTCCATCAAATAGACAGTTTAGGAGGAGCCAGAGGCAGATGGCGGGGTGGTAGACGTCGGGATTGAAGATGATGCATTCTTGGGCCGACATCTGTAGGAATTGACCTTCTTGGTCTTAGACACAACCTTCTTTGCCATTTGCTTCATATTTGACTGGTTTTGATGGAAAATTCTGGGATTTTTGAATTTCTCTGAAGAACAGGGCAGTTGGGGCGGATTGGAGAGAAATGGGAGAATTTGTGGATGAAAATGGGTGGAATTTGTAGGTTAAGTTGTGAGAACCCATTACACTAAATGATATTACTCAAAACATAAAACACAATCAATCACCAACTAACCACATACCCAAAAATATGGGTAAATTAAAATCGATTTCAACATCAGCACCAACTCAGAATCATTTGATACAATTGTTCTATTACCTTAGCCACAACATATATACACAGGAGAAAATATACATATATGCCACAGAAACAAGCATTAGCATGCTAATAAAAGTTCAATTTGTTTGAAAAACCATATACAAACTATTTCTGCTCGGATCTAAGAGTAAAGGGATGACTCTAGGATACACTAGACATCTAATCAACTTTCTCAAAGATTCATTACTGTACTTCCTCTTTACTTCCACAGTTCTATTGTCATCATTTCCAATTACCTAAAAAAAGGGGTGAACCACAAGGGTGAGACCCATGTCCCATCAAGAGATATAACCTCCAACAATGCTTATTTATTACGACATTTTAAATAGAAGATAACTAAGCAGTTGGAGTATTTAATAATCAATTGAACAGATTGAAAAGTTCAAGTATACTAAACAGATTAAGCAAATCATCTTAGCAAAAAGTATGATCATCAATGCATATATAGATAACAAATAAATCCATTTCTCTAGATAGTTATCTACTCAAATAACATCAAATTTCATCTAATAACAATCATTATCATTAATCTAACTATCATCATATTCATTGCTAACAGTACAAGCAATCTAGTAGCATAAGCATTCATGACATCATGAATATGTCTAGTAACATAACATGTCTATCAATATTGGCATCTCAAATAAAGGGAACATATCTATATCATAAGTAGAACTAACATCATAACACAATGAACTACATAGGCATCATTAGTAGTTTAAGCATTTATAATTACATAGGCATGGCTAGCAATATAAAACATAGCTAGTAGCATCATCTTAACCATCATTGTCAATATATTTGAAAACATAAGCATGTTTACAACATGAGCTTAACTACATCATAAGCATATCTATTATCTCTTATTTTACTATACATGATCTCAGTGAAAAGAAAGCAAACAAGGGTTATCATCCAATATGAAGCTTTGTGTATAACCCTAAATAGATATGCTAGACAGATGTATTACATCTTTTATTTTTCCTTGAGGAATTTGAGGATAACACCCAAGTTCCAACTGACCACCGCTTGGTCGCAATCAGTGCCATACAAGATCTAGGAAGAGCTAGACTCCTAAGATCTTCTCCGTCCCCGGTCAGTACGGGTCCGCCATAGAAACACATAAGGTCAAGCTGCTAATAGCCTAGTCCATCCTTGGTATAGGTCATGACACTAGTGAAAGGAGGTGGGTACGCATACCCTACCATTAGAGGTACAACCACAGTTGTCCTCCAATATTGTCACATATATAATCACTAAGACACGACCACAACCATTCTCAATCACATCAGATGTATGAGGCATGACCATAGCCATCCTCCACAACCTACATTGTGGATGACAAGGATATATCCTCAATTTGCCACCCCCACATACTCTTTGTTTTTGTCCAATATCGATAATTCAGTTACATCAGAACTGAGTAGTAAGTAAATTACAGAAATAAGCCTTGTCTTCCAAGTAGATGTCTTCTCCTAGGGCAGGGTGGAACTGCTAGTAACTTTCATGAATAGGTTGCTTGAGACAGGACTTAGAAAGGATATCCGTAAGCTTGTTTTGGTTTATCTTAATGTGGACAACATCTGTGGCATTGACTATAGCTAGAGCTTCTCTTAACTTGCAAACCACAGTGAGGTATTTTCCCGGCACCTCAGCAGAACCTTTCACCCACTGCACTGAGTTCCAGGAATCTGATAGGATAGTGCCTTTGTTGTGATTGAGCTGGCTCGTGAGATCTGCCCCATGAAGGAGGGCCTTGAGCTCCCCCTCCATGGCGTCAATCCCAGGATGCAAACGAGAGGAGCCCCCTAGCCATTCCCCTGTGATGCTTCGGATAATAGCACATGTGCAGGACATATTGGACTTAGTTGAAGTGGCAACATCTACATGGAGGATGAAGGTAGAGTTATGCAAGCTTACAGGATGTTCCAGGGTGGTCTTCACAGGACGATCAGCTAGGTTGCAGGAGAAAGCCTGGACCGAGGAGTTATCTTCAGCAATGCATTGTGTTGCCGCAATTCTTGGTGGAATTACAAACTTTTCGAAGATCTAAAGGTTCCTACATTTCCACATCTTCCAACAAGTAATGGAAAATAACGTCTTCCAGGAATCCATTTTCTTTACAGTCTTAAGATTGTATTCCATCCATCCCCGAACTATCTGGCTCTCAAAGAATAGATTCACCTCCCTGGGCAGAATGAAAGACCAAATCTGTCGATCCAACCTGCAGTCCCTCATCGCATGCAAGCAGTCTTCTTCAGAGTTATTGCAGCGTTGACATGTTGGATCATCTGTCATCTTCCTTTTAGATCGCATGACGTTGGTGAGTAAGTGTTCATGCAGCAGCAACCACAAATGAGCTCTGACCCTGTGCGAGGCGGAGATAGACCAAGTATCTACAAACAACGGATTCGGTGTGCCTGACATGGAATGGCAGAGAAGATCGTAGGCAGACTGGGCAGTGAAAGTGCCGTAGCTGTCCAACTTCCATACGAAGGTGTCGTCCCCATAGTGGATTCTGGGAGTGGGCATATGACTAATGGCAGTGACTGTGTCTTGCACAAACCAGTATTTCAGGAAATCTAAGTCCCAGGAACCATCGTCTCTGACCAGGCTCGAGACCTTAAGGTTGACAAGCTCCTCCGGCACCGAAAGATCAACTTTGATTGTAGGTGCCACACCGGCTCCGATCCATTCATCAGTCCAAACCAAAGTGTCCGGGCCTGAAACGACATGACGAAACGAGTTCTCTTTCAGGATAGGGAGAAAGGTCCTCAAGCTTCACCATAAGTGAGAACCGATTGTTTTTAGGTAGGCCATTTGTGAAGTATTTGGATCGTAAGATATCCACCCAAGGTATACGCCTATTTTGAATTAGGTCCCAACCCATTTTCATTAGCAAGAAGGAGTTAAATACTTCACAAATGGCCTACCTAACTCTAATTCATTATCTTTCCATGCCTTATAATAGGGCTCAACAACATCACTTACATATAATACACCATATCAACACAATATTACATTAATGAGCTAGGAGATATTCATAAACACTCATAGAAGGCTTATATTAACATTAAGAACATTCCTTTATTACATCAACATGCAAGGAATCTAGATATGATTAACCCTCATAATATTCATAATGCACATGTTTAGCATAAGAAAGTATCAACCATGTGGCTATGTTAACCACCAATTAACACATTAAGGTTATGATCACATTAAGGAGGTTATTTCACCATTATGCCATCATATAAGAATTTTAAACATGAATACTCATCTTTATCTTTTTGCATTAGAGTTAGGTTCAAAAAGATAAATTCTATTAATGTTACTAATCAACACTTATACCCAAACCCTAACTCACGACATCCCCATTGGATCATGGATGCATAAGGTGAAGCATAACCATCACATTCCATACCATTCTCAAGTATGAACCCACACATAAATTAAGATGTAACCATCGAGTTATAGCATACTAGGGTTTCAACAATGGTAACAGAGTACTCCATGATTGTATTAGTCATTCAAGGACTATTCATACCCAATTACCATCATTTAGTTATATTGAGTCTAGGTATAACAAGCTATACCTCATTAGGGTTACATATCATCACAATATGGTTATTATCCCTTATATTCATATGAGTGAATAGGTAAGACTACCTTATTAAGGGTAACCCTCCATTTGTTCCATCATCATTCAACCAATATCACCATACCACAATGTCACCCAGAACCATTGGATGTTTAAAAGGTAAGAACATTGTTTGTGTACATAAGTAAACACCTTGGATAAACCACCTATGAATTCCTTGATTTGTTCTCTAGAAAGAGTCACCATCTAACCCTATACATCCCTTGATTAACAACATAAAAATTCCATTGAGAGTACACTACTATAGAAATGGCTTATAACATCACTTTTTTTGGTGTCGGTTGTAATAAAAAACTGACACCTAAACCATACAACGTCAGTTTTTAAAATAAGCCGACATCAATCTGTGAAGGGTGACCAGACACGGGTACCACTTTTATTTAGTGTCGGTTCCTTAATAAGAAATCGACACCTAAAAGTAACCGCCAAAACCAAAATTTCCAGCGAAAAAATTGCCTCCAAAAATTGACATACAGAGTCGGTTTTTAAGGGAGGAACCGACAACTAAAGGTTTTCTGTGAGACAGAAATTTGCTCAATTTTGGTCGTCGGTTTTGTGACAATAACTGACACCGTTGTGTTTTCGCACGGATAACCGCGAAAACTTTCACCTCCCTTTAGTGTCGGTTGTTTGTTGCAAACTGACACTTAAAGGTTTTAGTGTCGGTTTTTGTTAGAAACTGACACCGAATGTTAACTTAAATCGCACGAGCGAGCCCGACTCTTCCCCTTTCTATGTTTCATTCATTCTCGTACTACTAGGGTTTGGTCCGGCGATTTCTCCCTCCGGCCGTGCGCTGCTCCGCTCAGTTGCTGGTCCTCTGCCCACCTCCGGCGCCACTTGCCCTATGCCCCCAGTTCGCTGCTCCGGCGGCCTTCTCCTCCAGCTCCGGCGGCCTTCTCCTCCTACTCTGGTGGCCCTCTCTCCCCGCACCGCCGCCGCCGCTCATTGCATCTGCTCGCCACGGTCGCCGCCTCCGTCTCCATGCTGCTAACAACAGTAGGCCCTCCTTTCTTCATCACCGGTTCTCCTTCTCTTCTTCTTCCTTCTCCCTCTTCTTACCAACAGAAACCACGGCCGTGTGGGATGGGACGGCCGTGGCTGTGTTGGCCGACCACACGGTCGTGCTACCCAACACAGCCGTGTGGTTGGCCAACACAACCATGGCCGTGCCAGCCCACACGACCGTGGTTGCTGTTGGTAAGGAGGGAGAAGGAAGAACAAGAGGATATATATTCAAATGAAATAAATTATGAATTTGTGATTAAATCAATTACATGATGAAATCCCTATTGCATGATGAAACCCTAACATCTGGCTGAGTCTATTGCATGATGAAACCCTAACATCTACATGAATCCCTATTGCATAATGAAACCCTAACATCTACATACTCTATATGATACCTAAAATTGTGATGAAACCCTAACATCAATTGTGATGAAACTAGGATTGTAGGTATTGGAATGACAACATACATGTATTTGTTGGCCTAGAAACCCGCCCAAGATTTACTCATTAGGAGTATAAATTTTGGATAGTCCCTGGTTTGGGACTGTTATTGAACACCTAATCTGACTTAGGATATTTTGTTTGATTTAAACATGATTGGGCATTATTGCATGTTTGAAACTATTGAATTCTTGATTTATTATTTAATAATGCTCTAATTGTGAGTGATGCAATGTAAGTGAGCAAATACATGTAGTGGATATGTACTCATTAGCCTAGAACCCCATCCAAGATTTACTGATTAGGAGTAAATCTTGGATAGTCTCCGGTTTGGGACTATTCTTGAACACCCAATCTCACTTAGGATGTAAGTGTATAATGTGTATTGGGTTTTCAAGAAAATTTCGGTAGCATTTCCCCGTTTGTTCTCTAAGTACATATGTACTTGGAGAACAGTGGGGAAATGCTGCCGAAATGTTTCTCAAAAGCCCAATACACATTATACACTTACTAGTGAGATTAGGTGTTCAAGAATGGGATAGGTGGTACACATTTATTATATATAAGAATGAAATCACATGTATTTGTTGGCCTAAAGCTTTAACCATGCAAAAACTCTAATATGTTAACCCTAGACCCTAATCTTGTTGTAATATATACTTGTTTTCTCTTTGATCATAGAATGGATAGATCATGGATGTCCATTCACAATCGCTGCACCCTGGTGTTTATTTTTGTTCTTGACCAGTTTATTAGATTTGCTGAGGAACATAGGAAACAACCTAGAGATAGGTTCTACTGTCCATGTAGGCATTGCGGTAACAACTTGAAAGTCAACACTGGTGACGAAATCAAAAGTCATGTCATGTGCAACGGGATTATACAAGGCTATACAGAATGGCACTGTCATGGAGAGATTTCAAACCCGAAACCAGTGGATGTCGATAGCAGTGCTTGTGTGGAAGAAGAAATTGCCTACGATGACGTAGATGTGAATGAACCAGTTCCAGTAGACATCGTTGATGCGATGGTGGATAGTTGTGGGGTAGAGTACACCGATCCACCTCCCATTTTTAGAAACATTGTGCATGATGCTGAGATACCGTTATACACATGTTGTACTAAGTTTACGAAGCTTAGTGCTGTGTTGAGATTGTATAAGCTGAAAGCTAACAATAGATGGAGCGACAAAAGATTCACGTCATTGTTGTCTTTGTTGAAAGAAATGCTTCCCGAAGGAAACGAGCTGCCAATCTCAACATACCAGGTAAAGAAATTGTTGTGCCAATGGGAATGGATGCCAAGAAGATACAAGCATGCCCGAATGACTGTATATTATTTCAAAAGGACTATGCGGATTTGAAAGATTGTCTAAAATGTGGTGCGTCATGGTATAAATTGACGACTTCGGGGGAGTCCAAAACTGGTTCTCCTGGCAAGGTGATGTGGTATCTACCTATAATATCACGGTTTCAACACTTGTTTGCCAATTCGATAGATGCGAAGAATTTGAGGTGGCATGCATACGTTAAGAAATATAATGATGGGATCCTACGACATGCGCCTGATTCCCCACAGTGGAAGAAGATTGATCTATTGTACCCTGAATTTGGTGAAGATGTCAGGAATCTAATACTTGGGCTTTTTACAGACGGGATGAATCCGTACGGGACATTGAGCAACCAACATAGCACTTGGCCAGTCATGCTTGTTATATACAATCTTCCTCCCTGGCTGTGTATGAAAAATAAGTACGTAATGCTGTCGTTGTTGATATCGGGCCCTAAACAACCTGGAAACGACATTGATGTTTATCTTGAACCTCTGATTGATGACTTAAAGAAACTCTCGGGTGAAGGTGTGATGACCTATGATGCTTCACAAAGAGAGACATTTCGTTTGCATGCTATGTTGTTTTGCACTATTAATGACTTTCCAGCATATGGGAATTTGTCTGGATATAGTGTCAAAGGAGCTAAAGTGCGTCTTATATGTGAAGAGAACACTGATTCAACAAGACTAAAACATGGCGGTAAGACTGTATATCTCGGTCATCGAATGTTGCTTACAAAATTCCATCCGTATCGTAGGAAGCGCAAAGCATTCAATGGATTGAATGTGGAACAGAGTGCACCTAAACCTATACCAGGGGAGGTTGTTTATGAAAGAGTAAAAGACACTGTCCATAAATTTGGTAAGAAATCACAATGTACTATGGCCACACAGAGTGACAAATCTTTATTCAAGAAGAAGTCAATATTTTGGGATCTTCCTTATTGGAGTTCTTTAACAGTCAGACATTGTATCAATGTCATGTACGTTGAGAAAAATGTCTGTGATAGTGTCATTGGTACTTTGTTGAATATACCAGGTAAGATTAAAGATGGGATAAAATCCAGACTGGACCTACGTGAAATGGGAATAAGGTCAGAATTAATAGAATTTCGTGAAATGGAAAATCGGAGAACATACTTACCTCCCGCTTGTTACACATTGTCTAGAAAGGAGAAGAAAGCTTTTTGTGAATGTTTGGTAAATGTTAAGCTGCCACATGGTTACTCATCCAACATCCATAGATTGGTATCAATGAAAGATCTGAAGTTGATAGGTCTTAAATCTCATGATTGTCACACTCTAATGCAACAAATATTGCTTGTGGCAATTAGATCTATATCGCCGAAGCATGTAAGGTTTGCAATCACCAGACTTTGTTTCTTTTTTAACAGTTTGTGCAACAAAGTTATTGACCCTGATACTCTTGATAAATTGCAAAGAGAAGTGGTTGTTACCCTATGTCAACTTGAGATGTATTTTCCTCTGTCATTCTTTGATATCATGGTACATCTTGTTGTCCACTTGACTAGGGAAGTGAAAATGTTGGGACCAGTTTTCTTACATTGGATGTATCCCTTTGAACGATACATGAGCATTTTTAAAAGTGATGTTCGAAACCGTTATCGGCCTGTAGGGAGTATTATTGAGGGTTATGTGGCGAGAGAGGTTATGGATTTTTGCAATGACTTTCTCTGTGGTAATGACACTCCTGATAATGACAAGAATATTGACGAGCAATTTGGCAAAGGAATTTTGAGATCATGTGTGAAAGTAATCAGCCGTGAGTAGTTGAAACAAGGTCACTTGTATATTTTACACAACATGGATGAAGTGAACGTTTATATCGAGGAACATACCAATTTCATCAAGAGACAATATCCTTGAGCCAATACAATGTGGCTTGCTAGAGAGCATAACAAGACATTTATTAAGTGGTTTGAAGAGAAAGTCTTACATCAACTATCTCAAACACCAGATGATATTACTGAAACTATCAAATGCCTCGCCTTTAAACCAAAATTGACTATTATGTCTTATGAAGGGTATGACATTAATGGATTCACATATTACACAAAGCGCCAAGATGATAAGAGTGTCGTCCAAAACAGTGGGGTCACCCTTCAAGCATCGACTATGTTTTTTGCAAGTGCAAAGGATAAGAGTCCACGTGAAGCTAAAATGTCATATTACGGTGTCATTGAAGACATATGGGAGTTTGACTACATAGATTTCAGAATTCCGCTCTTCAAATGTAATTGGGTTGATAACACCAAAGGAGTTATAGTGGATGAATTGGGTTTCACTTTAGTGAACTTTGAAAAGATTGGCGAGAAGGGTGAACCATTCATATTGGCATCACAGGCGAAACAAGTATTTTATATCAATGATCCTGCAAATGATAAATGGTCGGTTGTTCTTCATGGTAAAAGACAGTTCATTGAAGATCCTATAGATGAAGAACAGTACTATGATAAGTATGATGACTCCAGTCCATTCTCAGTTGGGTTGCCAACACCAGCAAATATTGAAGCTAATGATGACTTGTATGTGCACGAAGATCACAATGAAGGATTGTTAATTGATAAAATATCACAATATTAGAGGCATGTTTATATTTTTTTATATGTTTTATTTTTCCGAATATGTGAATTTTACAATGTGAATGTGAACTTTACAATGTGAATTTTACAATGTGAATTACTTTATAATGTGAATTACTTTACAATGTGAATGTGAACTTTACAATGTGAATTACTTTACAATGTGAATGTGAACTTTACAATGTGAATTACTTTATAATGTGAACTTTACAATGTGAATTACTTTACAATGTGAATGTGAACTTTACAATGTGAGCTTTACAATTTGAATTACTTTACAATGTGAATGTGAATTTTCAGATGGCTGAGCATTCTCCTGATGACCGTGTTGATGGTTACCGTGAGGGTGAGGACATCAATGCGCCACCTCACAATGTAAGTTTTAAAAATATATCATATATTTATATCTATATGTCCATTTATAGTTATATCTTGTAAATGTGTTTATTTTGTCAAATTTTAGGTTGATGGTGCACATGTACCATCTGAAGCACTTGAGGCACTTGATCAGCAACACCAAAGAGTTGACAAGAGAAGGGGCATCACTATGATGAAGAAGTTAATAGCGCAAAAGGACAATGGACCCAAACTTGTTGTGGATTTTGATAATGCAGGAAATGCATCTGGTGTGAATCACAATTCGTTTGTTTCATATCTTGGGTATGTTACTCGTAGCCATTGCAGTTGTAAGATAGATTCTTGGCATAAAGTTTCTAAGGAGAAGAAAGACATAATATGGAAGGATTTATACGTGAGTTATTATTAATTTGCAATTCTATTTTGTAGATTACTAATTTTTTGGATACTAGTTAATAGCAATTCTATTTTGCAGAGTATATTTGAATTGAATGAAAAGCTGCATCGTAAATGCGTGATGCAACGCTGTAGGAGAGTCCTAAGGAACTATAGGACAAATCTCACCCGAGAATACATAAAAGAAGCTGACAAGAGGAAGAAGACAACCACTGAACAGTGGAACTTCCTGGACAAAGAAGAATGAGACACGTTTGTTGCTTCAAGACAAACTGATGAATTCAAGGTATTAAGCATCAGTCTCAATCTCATTAATTAATATATGTTGTATTCACCTATTCAAGATTAACATTTAGTGTTACTAACCAAATCATTAATGTGCATACTAACTAGGCCCTCAGTGAGCCACAAAAATCAAGGCGTGCACTGAATGTGCATGACCACACAATGGGTCCAAAGGGGTATGCAGGCATTCGCCAAAGACTACAGTCTGAGGCTACTTCTAAGTCTGCTGCTACTCAGGAGTCCTCTACTATAGGTAGCACACATCTGCCTCACCATGATGTCTGGATAGCTGGGAGGCAAAATAAGAAGGGAGAAATAACGAAGGCCACAACTGCTGAGGCGGCTGCAAAAATGGTAAAATACAACTCTTACAACAATCGTTCGAATATTTGTTATTTGTGGTGTTTACTTAATTACAAATTTTTATTTTGGCGATTAGCGGGAGCTGCACGAGCTGAGGAAACAAGGCAAGTTCATCCCTGAGGGCACAAGGGATGAATTGACAGTTGCTCTGGGTAACCCAGAGCATCCTGGACGTGTTAGGGCTGCAGGCGCTGGTGTGGGCATCAAAGCTTTTTTTGGGCCATCCCAGCGCAAACATGTCCCAAAAGCGGGACTTTCACAAGAAGAGGTAACATATTCTTTCTTTATAATGTTACTGTAAAAGAGAATTCAATAATTAGAATTTGACGTTTATTTTATCCATGTATAGGTAGATAAGCTATTTGATAGGAAACTCAAAGAAGCAATGAAAAAGTGGTAGGCATCTCAGACTGCCACTTACCAAACAATACCTACTATAGGCTGTACTCCTACTGCAGAGGTTGGGAGTAATCCTGTAGACCCACCACCTAGCACATCCGCTGTAAGTATTTTTATGACATAGTAACTAGTTTTTTAATTCAAGATGATATGTTTTCAAGATGATATGTATATATGAAATTGTAGTCATTTCAAAAAAAGATGATATGCATATATGTATATAATATTCTTTACACAAAAATTTGTAGGGGTTGAAGCCATGTCATCTAAAAAGTAACGAATATGTCATTGCAGAGGCATCGACTTACCCATCCCTACCTGGGGAAATGTTTCATAGGTCTCCATTACCAGCTGGTTGGATTCGTGTGAGCTCGATACATATATTCCCCAAGTGGGTGGATCTTCCATTGCCATATGCCCACCCAGATTGTGAAATGCTTGATGAGGCAGAAGGCGGAGTGATATTGTGGCTAAAAGAGGATGTCCTCTTTACTGAAATTGTATGATTAATTTACATTACGTTAAATTGTTAGTGTGTGTATATGATGTCAGTTGATCTGAAATTATATATATACAGGTTAAAAAGAAGACACCCACAACATCTAGGCCTCCACTTCCACCTCCTACATTACCCAGTTGGGTTCCATAGGACCTACCTGTTAGGTCCTAACTGTAGGGGTATGGCAATGTGGTTAGGCAAACATGATATAAATTGCCCTATAACTGTTTCTATAGATTCAGATGATGCAGGTCAATCATACGAAAGCAAACTATTTATACAAGATATTTTGGAGTTGTTTTGATATGATTGGCTAAATACATCTGTGATAGAGCTATGGATAAGGTGAGATCTTCTTTATACATCCATATACCTTGTGTAGGATCTGGTGATCTGGTTTCTTATTTATTAATGCATGCATAATTAATACATATTTTGCAGCTACTTAGACAAGATATGTGCAGATTTTGCATTCGAACATGTAGGATTTTTGATTCCATCTTTGATTAGTCTAGTAGCTAAAGACCCTACGCCAATTCAACAATACTGCTGTGAGGCTTTTACAAATTTTTCTCAAAATAAGAAGACGGTGATAATGACTTCATTCAATGTAGAGTAAGTTTACTTTTCTTATTATAATTTGGACTTAAGAAAATTACATTTTTATTATGGATTTTGAGTTATTAATTTTTAACTTTTTTACCTCTAATGGTATGCATTGGGAGTTACTGGTTATTGTCCCCGAGATGTTCACTTTCTATTATCTAGATCCTAAGGGGAGTAAAAATATGGACACATAATGAAAATGGCATTATTTCGGTGAGAAATATTTCATTTTCATATCCGTTAACATATGTTATTACATTACTATTTAATGATGCACTGTTCTGTGTTACATTAACATGTAGGGGTTTTGATGAGTTCAAAAAGGCCGGAGGAAAGGTCCCCACAAAAAAGAACCAACCAATAATTTGGAAGAACATGAAAGTAAGTTCCCGACTGTAATATATGTATATATTATTTATGTGAACAATGCTTAATTAGTTGTATTTTTTAATATTTTGTATGTTTGAATTTATAGTGTGCTACATAAGACAACGGATGGGCATGTGCATACTATGTGATGCGATATATGCACATGATTATAAAATATGCCGCAATGGACATCGAATGTATTGCTCAAGTATTATATAGTCTCATCAGATAATATGAAATATATCAATCTTATTTATAGCTCATTAATTATATATATACATCATTCTCTTTACATGTGTTTAAAACTGACCCCACTACAGGAACAGACTTACCAGATGTACATGCTCCCTATACGATGGGAGAATTAAATGAAGTAAGAGAAGAATGGGCAACAACCATAAAAGTAGTGGGGGTTTTAAAATATAATTGGGATGTTGATAGCGAATAATGTCTAAAGAATGATATTTTGTAAATGAATTTCTGAATTATAATATATGTGTGAATGTTTCTACATGTCTGGATGTTTCTACATGTCTGGATGTTTCTACATGTGTCTGAGTGAAAATGAATGAAACTGTTGGTTGCCATATGAATGTTTCTACATGTGTGAATGTGAAAATGAATGGAACTACAGATTGCTAGCTACATGAATGTTTCTAAATGTGTGAAAATCAAATGGAACTGCAGGTTGCATTGCTAAATGTGTGAATATTTTTGTTGTTAATTTTGCAGGTTTGTGGCCTGTTGTTGGCTGATATCAATGGATGTCATAAAACCTGTAGTTCATAACTGAACTGCAGGTTTCTCATCCTGCGACCAGCCACAGAAGGTCTGTAGACTGACAGAAAAAAAACAAAACAATAGGCGTCGGTTATTTGTATAAAACCAACACACATAGTTACAGTGTTGGTTTCCCTACTCATAACCGACATTTATTTCCTTAACACCACGGCCGTGGCACCTGACCAGACAACACGTAGTTATAGTTTTGGTTTCCCTACTCGTAACCGTCGTCTATTTCCTTAAAACCACGGCCGTGCTAGCCAGCACGACCGTGGCAGATGGCCGTGCTGGGAGTGATATGGCATCAATTTCTTATCTAATAACCGGCGCTGATAGTGCCCAAGATGGCGCCCTTTCTGTGGTGCGAAGGTATGTGGCGTCAGTTTCTTATCTAATAACCGACGCCTATAGTCCCCTGATGGCACGTTTTCGGTGGCGCGCGAAGGGTTTTAGCGTCAATTTTGGAACCGACGCGTAATGGTTGAGCTTTTGGTGTCGCCCACATAGGTGTCGCTTAGAAACCGACACTAAAGGCCTTAAATAACCGACACTAAATGTCAATTATGTACTAGTGGTAGGGTAAAACCTACAATCGACTGTTCATTTAAAGCAAGCCATCCATTGTCAGCAAGTAAGCTCCTTAAGTTGATCATATAAAGGAAACCATATAAATCACATTATTAGGAACAAAATATTACATTAGCCATCATTCCACTTTATTGTAGGAATAAACATTAGATCTTGACCATTGGGTCAAGTTCATATGTTGAAACCATCAATTACAGTATATGTCTGACCATTGCATCAAGTGACCCAAGAAATTGTTGGTCTAAGGCTTAATTGATGCTACAACTATATGATTAACTCACCATATGTTGTGGAGACCTGATACACCATCATTAGTGACCATTAAGTAACCATAGGTTCTTAGATCAACACTATATTTATTAATCAACATCAAATATTAAGCTAATGTCATCATTGATTGATAACATCAGTAGGGTACTTAATGGTTGATCATTAAACTTCTAATTGATCCAAAACCTGACCTAAGGGGGTGACCATAGGTTGTCACCATCATCTGAAACCTTTGATCCTGACCATCAATTTTTATGAAGACAACACCATAGGGTAGTTGCAATGGTACCATCATCGGGTAATGGGTTTATAGAAGAAATCAACTTTAAACATTAAAATTGACCATTGGTTGATAGGTGCTTAGCACCATAGATTGTCAAACCAACCTAATCAAAGTCATATTATACCTTAGGAATAACGTACACATGATCATAGGTTCATCTAGAACCGAAATCCGAAAAGTGAACATTATAAAAATTTAAATCCAAGTCAAGCATAGCTTTTTAGTGCATGGATCATCATTTTCAAGCAAGAACATGATCTAGAAAGCTTATGGTAAGCAATAAACATGGAGAAAGTTATAAAACTTGCCTCTAATTAGAATATGAAACCCCAAACAGAACAAAACTCGAGAAGGTAGGGTAGAAAATCTAAGCATAAGTCGTGAAGTCGTCCATCTAGCACCTTTCTTCATCAAATGAGCAAACCCTAAGCATAAGGAGCGATAAAGGGTATGGTTATTGGTTTTAGAGCTTTAGAACAATTTATATCATGGAACAACAAGGTTAAAACCTTGAGAAAGGTAGGAGGAAGTATAAAAAAGAAATAAATGGAGGGATTCTTACTCTTTTAGGTCAAGATTACTAGAAGGAAGCTTTTTAAACCCTAAAAGGAAGTCAATTGCAACCCTAGATTATTTTTCCAAGAAGGTCCCCTATTTCTTCTTCCTTAGATAGGAAATTCGAAGCAGAACAGAGGTAGGACAAGGTTTGTAGAAGGAGGGAAGTGGTGGAGAGCAAATGGCTCATTTTGGTGCTTAGGGATAAGTATATGAAGCTTTAAGATAAAGAAAAAGAAAAAGTTGAAGTTCTAGTATCTTTCCAAGTGTCCATAGCCTTAAACTATTAAGAATTTACAAGCACACACACAAGAATCTCCCCCACCATCCATAGAGACATTCTTATACATCGTTTCTTGAATTTACAAGCAAAAAAAATAACTCACTAGTTGATAGCTACTAAAGGTAGCTCATCCATGAAGGGGTAAACCCGAAAATACCCTTGGAGAAAACACCTTCAAACAAGGTTTAAATAGGTGCCCCATGTCTCAAAAAGATCAAGAATGATGATAGAATATCTAAGGAACATCGTGCAAGTGATAAATTGCAAAGAAAACCTCTCAATTGGGTAAATTGTAGAAAAGTCCAAAATGTGCATAAAATTGCATAACTTGTTCAAACAATGTCCAAATTGGACCAAATTTGAAACTTAAGCTTGTATTATGATTTCAAAGCATATCGCAAGGTTAACTTAGGGTTATAAGAATTCAATTATGATAATTAAGATTATTCAACTCATTAAGCAAGTTTAGGGGCCTTACAACTATAAACCCCTAATAGGGATTTCACCCCTGAAATCCAAGGTAAACAAAGATGGGTACTTCCTTTGAACCTCATCCTATTACCTTCACATGCATGGTTACTTGCATATCATGGTGATGTGACATCATTCATACATATCTCATCTTGTGTCAACACAAAACCCCCACATAAGAAGACATTTGCAAATATGGAACGTAGAAACTTGTTGTGCCACCTGTGCAAATCTAATAGTAACTTACAACTTTAAATTCTAGCCATCATCCTGAAATTATATCTATTGTATCAACAAACCATCTATCCTTAATAGTGGTCTTGCCTAGTTATCACTAGACCATACACAACATTATAGAGTCACTTTTGTTTTTCCTTCTAAACAACATTTATAGGATCATCATCAACTTTTTGTCTCTCTACAGGAGAAGAATACTTGGAATGTTCATTTAATAAACATCTACAACCTTCACATATTTCTCATACTGTTGATACATCTTGGATACTAGGATTCATTACCTTGGTATCCACCTCATATGCTATAAGGAACTCACATCATTATCTCATCCACTTTTACCAACATTACAAATATCAAAACATATAAGAGGAGTCTTCCTAATTATTGGAAGGCTTAAAAGCAAACTCATTACAAACTTTATGATCTTGGAACCATAGTCCAAGCAACCTTCTGCTATAATAAGCCAACCAACCTCATGTTTAAAATGAATCCACACATACCAAGTGGCAATGATCCACTTGAAAAATGTGCCCTAGAAAGGAAAGACACAAGGGGAACACACTTCCCGCATCATAGCAGCATTGTTTAAGGGCCACTAGCAAAAAGGTAACCAATTCTTTTTTCATTATGCAGGTTACAACTTCTTATGTATCATTTTACCTTTTTTGTTTTGGGTTCCTTGCCATTAGCATAGGAATCATAATGATTAACATATCTCAATACTCCTTTCTTGATGACTATTTATCCCACTAGGCTATGTTCTCTTATTTTATTATGTTTTTCAACCACTTATCAATAGGAAAATCATCATATTCTTCATTTTCTTCATTAAATAGGGATCATCTCCCTTAATTTCTTTCACATGCAATGCTGATTTTTACATTAACACTTTCTTACACACATAGGTTGGTCTGAGATTATCTCAGGTTCCACCTTATTCCTTTATCATTGTTCCCATTTATCTTCTCATTTTGTACTTGTTATAGGAGTTCTTTCCATCTTATGTGGATTTCATACCTTCATTCACTTTATAAGCATAGACTTATCTATCTTTTACTTTATTATCTTCTTGAATCACATCTTCAAGAACTCCTCTTTTCCTTGTTTGTATTTAGATTTAGATTTCATGGTGTTGTATCTTTCTCTTAAAGTTACCAAACATTCAAGTTTTGATAGATAATGATGCAATTCTCATCTTCTTTAAGGTAGGATTGAGATATTCACACCATGATTTCTTATTCATTATGATCTTTAGGTTGTCTCAAAATGAATACTTGATCAGAGTAATCAAAAAGATAATAATCTAAGAGTTTCATACTTACCTTTTCTTCAATAATTGAATACCTGGCCATGGCACCCAAGTATTGAGATTAGGCAGTATGCACCATATTTTTATGTCATATTCCTTAGTTAAACATCATCCTAGTCCTAAGTCCTAGTGTCCCTATAGATTCAGTGAACATAAATATCTAATACCAACTTGTGAGAACCCGTTACCCTAAACGAGATTACTCAAAACATAAAACACAATCAATCACCAACTAACCACATACCCAAAAATATGGGTAAACTAAAACCAATTTCAACGTCAGCACCCGCTCAAAAACATTTGCATAAGATCCCAACATCTTTCTTATATCCATACTATGCCAAGAACTTGATACAATTGTTCTATTGCCTTAGCCACAACATATATACACAGGAGAACAATATTCATATATGCCACACAAACAATCATTAGCATGCTAACGAAAGTTCAATTTGTTTGAAACACCTTATACAAACTATTCCTACTTGGACCTGAGAGTACAGGGACGTCTCTAGGACATACTAGACATCTAATCAACTTTCTCAAAGATTCCTTGCTGTACTTCCTCTTTACTTCCATAGTTCTATTGTCGTCATTGTCGATTACCTAAAAAAAATGTGGCGAACTGCAAGGGTGAGACCCATGTCCCAACAAGAGATATAACCTCCAACAATGCTTATTGATTACAACATTTTAAATAGAAGATAACTAAGTAGTTGGTGTATATAATAATCGATTGAACATATTGAACAGTTTAAGTATACAAAACAAATTAAGCTAATCATCTTATCAATAAGTATGATCATCAATTCATATATAGATAACAAATAAATCCATTTCTCTGGATAGTTATCTACTCAAATATCATCAAATTGCATCTAATAATAATCATTATCATTAATCTGACTATCATCATATTCCTTGCTAACAGTGAAGCAATCTAGTTGCATAAGCATCCCTGACATCATGAATATGTCTAATAACATAACATGTCTATCAACATTGGCATCTCAAATAAAGGGAACAGATCTATATCATAAGCAGAACTAACATCATAACACAAAGAACTACATATGCATGATTAGCAGTTTAAGCATTTCTAATTACATAGGCATGGATAGCAATATTAAACATAGCTAGCAACATCATCTTAACCATCATTGTCAGTATATTTGACAACATAAGCATGTTTACAACATGAGAATAACTACAACATAAGCATATCTATTATCTGTTATTGTACTATACATGATCTCAGTGAAAAGAAAGCAAACAAGGGTTATCATCCAATATGAAGCGTTGTGTATAACCCTAAACAGATATGCTAGACGGATGTATTACATCTTTTATTATGCCCTGAGGAATTTGAGGATACCACTGAAGTTCCAACTGACCACCGCTTGGTCGCAATAAGTGCCATACAAGATCTAGGAAGAGCCAGACTCCTAAGATCTTCTTCGCCCCCTGTCAGTACGGGTCCGCCACAGTGACACATAAGGTCAAGATGCTAATAACCTAGTCCGTCCTTGGTACAGGTCACGACACTAGTGAAAGGAGGTGTGTACACATACCCTACCATCCGAGGTACAACCATAGTTGTCCTCCAATCTTGTCACATATATAATCATTGAGACATGACCGAAGCCGTTCTCAGTCACATCATATGTTTTAGGCATGACCATATCCATCCTCCACAACCTACATTGTGGATGATAAGGATATATCCTCAACTTGCCACCCCCACATACTCAATAGTATGTGCTCTGAGTTTCCCTTAGGAATACCCATTTCACCATCTGGCAAGTTCTGACACTCATATGGATGTATTGCATAGGGAACTACATGATTAGAGTTTCACTTGATTAGTTATGCCAATTGGGTCAATTAAGGATGCATCAAACAAGTGGACATACAAACCCTAACTCACTTATAGCAAGAAGATAAATATAACAACTTTTAAAAGATATAAAATGTGTGAAACATAATTCTCATCTCATCATCACATGGTACTATTCACTAGCCATTCATGAGACCACACTACTCATTATACTATCACAAGATATAAATCCTTTTCACAATATCACATGGTATCAACCCTTATCAACACAAGAGGATTACACCTCATTTAGGCTCAACCATGCCCAAAGGTCATTAAGACCATCATACTATTCCCTACAAGATCATCATTATCTTTCCATGCCTTATAACAAGGCTCAACAACATCACTTACATATAATACACCATATCAACACAATATTACATTAATGAGATAGGAGATATTCATAAACAATCATAGCATGGTTATATTAACATTAAGAACATTCCTTTATTACATCAACATGCAAGGAATCTAGATATGATTAACCCTCATCATATTCATAATGCACATTTTTAGCATAAGAAAGTATCAACCATGTGGCTATGTTAACCACCAATTAACACATTAAGGTTATGATCATATTAAGGAGGTTATTTCACCATTATGCCATCATATAATAATGTTAAACATGAATACTCATCTTTATCTATATGCATTAGAGTTAGGTTCAACAAGATAAATTATATTAATGTTACTAATCAACACTTATACCCAAACCCTAACTCACAACATCCCCATTGGATCATGGATGCATAAGGTGAAGCATAACCATCACATTCCATACCATTCTCAAGTATGGACCCACACATAAATCAAGGTGTAACCATCGGGTTATAGCATACTAGGGTTTCAACAACAGTATTAGAGTACTCCATGATTGTATTAGTCATTCAAGGACTATTCATACCCAATTACCATCATTTAGTTATATTAAGGCTAGGTATAACAAGATATACCTCATTAGGGTTACATATCAACACAATATGGTTATCATACCTTCTATTCATATGAGTGAGTAGGTAAGAATACCTTATTAAGGGTAACACTCCATTTGTTCCATCATCATTCAACCAATATCACCATACCACAATGTCACCCAGAACCATTAGATGTTTAAAAGGTAAGACCATTGGTTGTTTACATAAGTAAACACCTTGGATAAACCACCTATGAAGTCCTTGATTTGTTCTCTAGAAAGAGTCACCATCTAACCCTATACATCTCTTGATTAACAACATAAAAAGTTCCATTGAGAGTAGGGTAAAACCCACAATTGACTGTTCATTTAAAACAAGCCATCCATTGTCAGCAAGTAAGCTCCTTAAGTTCATCATATAAAGGAAACCATATAAATCACATTATTAGGACCACAATATTACATTATCCATCATTCCACTTTATTGGAGGAATAAACATTATATCTTGACCATTGGGTCAAGTTCATATGTTAAAACCATCAATTACAACATAGGTCCGACCATTGTATCAAGTGACACAAGAAACCATTAGTCTAAGTCTTAGTTGATGCTACAAATATATGATTAACTCACAATAGGTTGTGGAGACCTGATCCACCATCATTAGTCAACTATATATTCATTAATCATCATAAAATATTAAGCTAATGTCATCATTGATTGATAACATCAGTAGGGTACTTAATGGTTGATCATTAAACTTCTAATTGATCCAAAATCTGACCTAAGGGGGTGAACATAGGTTGTAATCATCATCTGACACCTTTGATCCTGACCATCAGTTGTCATGAAGACAACACCATAGGGTTGTTGCAATGGTACCATCATCAGGTCATGGGTTTATAGAAGAAATCAACTTTAAACCCTAAAATTGACCATTGGTTGATAGGTGCTTAGCACCATAGGTTGTCGAACCAACCTGATCCAAGTCATATTATACCTTAGGATCAATGTAAACATGATCACAGGTTCATCTATAACTGAAATCAGAATAGGGAACATTATAAAAATCGAAATCCAAGTCAAGCGTATCTTTTTAGTACATGGATCTTCATTTTCAAGCAAGAACATGATCTAGAAAGCTTACAGTAAGCAATAAATGTGGAGCAAGTTATAAAACTTGCCTCTAATTAAAAGATGAAACCCCAAACTGAATAAAACTTGAGAAGGTATGGTAGAAAATCCAAGCATAAGTTGTGAACTCGTCCATCTAGCACCTTTCTTCATCAAATGAACAAACCCACATAAGGAGCAAGAAAGGTATGGTTTTAGAGCTTTAGAGCAATTTCTAGCATGGAACAGCAAGGTTCCAACCTGGAAAGGTAGGAGGAAGGATAAAAAATAAATAAATGGAGGAAAGAAGCGAATTCTTACTCTTTTAGGTCAAGATCACTAAAAGGAAGCTTTTTAAACCCTAAAAGGAAGTCAAATACAACCCTAGATTCTTTTTCCAAGAAGGTCTCCTCTTTCTTCTTCCTTGGACAGGAAATTTGTAGAAGCACAGAAGGAGGACGAGGTTTGTAGAATTAGGGAAGTGGTGGAGAGAAAATGGCTTGTTTTGGTTCTTAGGGATAAGTATATGAAGCTTTAAGATAAAGAAAAAGAAAAAGTTGAAGTTCTAGTATCTTTCCAAGTGTCCATAGCCTTAAACTATTAAGAATATACAAGCAAAAACACAAGCAGCTTCCCCAAAATCCATAGAGACATGCTTATCCCTAGTTTCTTGAATTTCCAAGCAAAACAAATAACTTACTAGTTGATAGCTACTAAAGGTAGTTCATCCATGAAGGGGTAAACCCTAAAATACCCTTGGAGAAAACACCTTCAAACCAAGTTTTAAATAGGTGCCCCATGTCTCAAATAGATCAAGAATGATGAAATAATATATAAGGAACATAATTCAAGTGATAAATTGCAAAGAAAACCTATCAATTGGGTAAATTGCAGTAAAGTCCAAAATGTGCACAAAATTGCAAAACTTGCTCAAACAACGTCCAAATTGGACCAAATTTGAAACGTAAGCTTGTATTATGATTTAAAAGCATATAACAACGTTATATTAGGGTTATAAGAATTCAGTTATGATAATTAAGCTTATTCATCTCATTAAGCAAGTTTAGGGGCCTTACAAAGGTAGTAGAAATGATGGGGGATTGATTGGATATGGATTGGGGGTGATTTGATGGTGATTCAAGGATTGGAGAGGAGGTGCGAAGTGCTAAACAGACACTACCGCACAAAGATTTCGATTCTGTTTCGGAAGAAATGAATGAGAAAGTGAAATGCAATTTGCAAAATGGCTATTTTAAGTGTTGGGTCAGGTTGCAGCACGACTGTGCTGTGTGGCACGACCGTGTTGGGTCTGTTATTTAGTTCTCAAATTTTCTTTGATTCACTTGTTGGTATGTATGCCCTGAGAGACAATCATAGGATGATTGGTGGGATACATTAAGATTGATTTGATAAACATCAAAGGTAAGCTTCCAATTCTTTCTGGTTCAGTCATATGAGATAGTGATAGAACAGATTGAATGTCTAAAGAATGACAGTACTCAATGACATATGCTTTCAGGTTGAGGACCTGAACGATGAGATCATACGGATGCTAAGTGTTTGTACATTCTTGTTATGTCCCTAGTCGGATGTCATTGTGGAAGGTAGATAGACAGCAATGACACACAAGACTAGATTGTGGTGTTGGTTGATGACAGAATCTCATTAGTCATGATATAGTGATATCAAACCAAACACATAGGTACTTGTTAGAGAACAAGTGTACCGGACAGACCCACCGTGAGTTTGACACATGGAACCATGAGATGGTAGTCACAGTCAGTACTCACAGTGATGGTGGTGAGTGTGATTCTTAGACCTGAAATCACTACACTTAACACATGTCGTTGGGCACACTTTGACATCATCAAACGCAGTCCTGAAACATGGGTTGTTATAAAGGTGATGATTGGGTGGCTTTGACACATGGGGATTTTGACGGGAGAGTGATAGATATGGGATTTGTCCCTCCTGAGGGAGTTTGATATCCATGGCCACTTGATGAGTAGGATTGAGAAAGGTGTGCACGCATGTGTAAATCAGTATGTGATACTGATGTCATACATATCTCTTGCAGTCTACTCTGAGATCAAGAAAGTGAATGAACGTTGACAGGATGATTGTTCCATGCCTCAAGTTCATTCGGGATATCAGTGAAAAAGGAATTATACACTCGCTGTAACACCATTCACGGATTGTAGGATGAAAGTTGTTCTCCAACTTTCTACTTTCACTTGGGTAGCACTGATGTGTGACTAGACACTGCTCTTTGCTTGTGAAGTCATAAGTGTTACGGACTTTCACTGCCAACGTGAAATGGACCTGCAGGGTCACACACATAGGATTTAACTTGGAAGAGGAGTTTTGTCCACAAGCAACGTTTAGATTGATTACTAAAGGAGTTTAGTAGTTCAATTAAACACTCAATTGATTGATAGCTCAATGTCATAATGTTCAAGGTGTTGGACATGTTGATTGGAGTATCGAATTGATTGATATCGAAATTGACTGATTATGCACAACCTGCACTCCCAACCGATCGGTTCAAGGGTTGAACCGGTCGGCTGAGGTTGCTGAACCGGTCGGTTCAATTGTTATTGAACCGATCGGCTCAAGCCCAGGATGAACCGATTGCTTCAAGTGTTGAAATGATCGATTAAACTGGTGCAACCGAGCAACTTGGGAAAGTAGGATTGGTGAGAATTTTCCTTGTGATTCAATTTCCCAATTTTATTGGGAATAAGATTGGTATTCGATACCAATTAGAAACAAAAGAAGGAAAGTCAATTTGAGTCGGATCAGGACCATGAACCGATCAGTTCAGGGCACCAACCGATCGGTTGGGTGTCCCAAATGACCGGTTCAGGTCCCAGCCGATCGGCTCAAGGTAGGAGTTGGTTGCTTTTTGTGGAAAATCTGGAACCCTTCTACTCCTGCTTTAGTCCCGCATTGCCCGGGATGGAGAACCCTGTCCCATGACCCTCCTATATATATAGGGGCATTGGGGGCTTCTCAGAGTACAACTCAGTGCAAGTTGATTGCTCTGTAAAGTTGTCGTTCACTCTGGTTTTGGTAACCGAGAGAAAGCCCGAGCAAGTGCTTCCCGCAAAAGGGAGGTGCAGCAAGGGAAGGACAAGTGCAGTTGCAATTGACAACAGGAGAGTGTGTTGGCGACTAGTACGTCAATAGGAGGGTGTGACTCCTTCCACTTCCTTGTGGGACAAGGCGTGTGGAGTTCTAGGTGGTCCGTGTGGACTACTACAGAGGCGGGAGGTCACTGCCGCTCAGGAGGACAACTGTCATCCGTCAGTCCGGTTCGAGTAGGAGTTGTCAGTCCCGGTGTGACCAGGAGCTGCACAGACGCCGTCGAAGACCGGAGTTGAAGACCACGCATTGTGCGAGGTATTGTCGCCAAGCAAGCTTGGGACAAGGTATGATTCCACAAACCATCCTTTCCTAATATATAGACGTTGACGCGTTTCCTTGGTATGGGTTTGGGGAGAGAAATTTTTTTGTTTCCGCTGCCTTCTCCGTCTCCCTAAAAACCCAACAGTGGTATCAGAGCCACGTCAACTGCTCTATATTTTAGGAATATCGATATGATTGATTTTGGTTTGTCGCCTTTATTTATTGCATGCGATGCGAATAATAACGGCTTTATGCATGTCCAATCCTAAATCCACAAATCCCAAATTACATATATGATATGTATTTTTAATGCACTCGATATGCGTCGCCCTTAAATGAGTTTTGTGGTGGATGTGTGTAGCGTGATTATGGCTTATAAACCCCTATCTGTGTGTGGTTGTTTGTGGTTGCTTGCATCTCGGTCTGCGCACCGATCTTCCCTCTCTTATTCCTGATGTAACTCAAAATAATTCGAGATTCTTTCCTACCTTTTCTCCCCCTGAATGTAACTCGGGGTTTCCTTTTTAAGCAATGTAATAAATAAGATAGATTTTATTTCCTGTTATGTCAAAGACCGGAGGATATCAAGACGACAGCTAAAATGATCGGTTCAAGGCATGAACCGATCGGTTGACGTTCCAGACGGTTGGTTCAAGGAGTGAACCGATCGGTTGATGACCGTTCGAGGAGTGAGATGACCGGGTGGCTGACATGACGAGATGCAAGAAGACCAGGCGAACCGATCGGTTGGAGGAGCCAACCGATCGGCTGGTGGCACCTAGACGACCGGACCCGTCAATCATGTGATGAGTTGATGTACTCCGAAGGCAAAGGCACAACTTTCATCTTGTACAGGTTGCATGCGATGTAGACCTAGATGACCGTGATTCCTCTTGGCTCGAGGAATCACATTAGGATGGCCATAATCATCGCTTTTATCGTTTTGTGCATGTTTTCTGTGGGATATAGCATGTATATGATACATACTATATATTGTGGTGATTGGATATGTATATGTATATAGAAACTAAATCCCTCATTAAAATATTAAGTTTTAGATGCCTTCCAAATGCAGCACACGTGAAAAGCTTGATCGACCAAGTGTGGGCACGCCAAAGTGTGGTGCACCGTCTATCTCGTGGAAGCGTGAAGGATGAAGTGTGGGTCTGCCAAAGCAGGGTGCCTATTCATCGTGTTTGCTTTGGGTCGGACTTAACAAGGTGACCTAGATAGGATCTAGCGCCTTGAGGAATGGAGATGTTCATTGCAAGGAGTTGTATATGACATCTTATCAAGAGTTGCATATGATGCAATTGGCAAAAGTTGCCTACCTGAGAGATCTATGTTGTGGGTGACAGCCCAAGCTGGTCCATGACTTAGAGGATTTCAGGATCTTGCCCACTAGAAGGTTGTACGTTGCAATCTTCCGAATTGATGGTGAGGGCTATCAATTTGAAATAAAATAGTGGGAGAGATAATTAATTAAAGGCCTAATTATATCGTCAAATTTTCAAATCAATCAAATAAGTCCAAAATGAGTTTTTGTACTAAAATTGCAAATTTCCTTTTATAGTTCAAATGGCAACAAACAACAACAACTTTTCTTTGCGATCGGTCCTTGACAAGGACAAGCTGAATGGGACAAACTTCCACGACTGGTATCGGACATTGAGAATTGTTTTCACTCAAGAGCGTAAGCTCTATGTCCTGGATACTCCTATTCCAGAGGAACCCGCTCCTAATGCACCAAGGGCAGAAAGGGATTCTTATAAGAAGCATTCTGATGATGCCATTGATGCAAAGTGCTTGATGCTATGTTCAATGAATCATGAGTTGCAGAGACAGCATGAGAACATGGGTGTCATAGAGATGATTCAGCATCTCAGGAACATGTATGAAGATCAGGCACAGCAAGAGAGATACAATGTTTCTAGGGCGCTGTTCAAGTGCGTCATGACAGAAGGAGATCTAGTTGGTCCTCACACACTCAAGATGATTGGGTATGTGGAGAACCTGTAGAGACCGGGATTTCCACTGAGCCAAGAGTTGGCTAATGAAGTGATACTGCAATCGTTGCCAGAATCTTACAGTCAGTTTGTGATGAACTACAACATGAACAACTTTGATAGGCCACTGTCAGAGTTGTTGGGCATGTTGAGGACAGCCGAGTTATAGATGAAGAAGGACAAGCCTAAGGCTGTGATGGTGATCACGAGCAAGAAAGGCAAGTCCAAGCGCAAGGGCAAGGGCAAAGCTAAGAAAGGTTCTGAAGCTAGCCAGGAGTCCAAGCCATCTTCAGCTCTCAAGGCCAAGGGAGGCGTGACCAAGAAAGGAAATTGCCACCATTGTCAAAAGCCAGGACATTGGAAAAGGAATTGTCCTCTCTATCTGGAAGAACAAAAGAAGGAGGCGACTGAAGCCTCTACTTGAAGGTGTCATGTAAATAAACTTGTAACACTTTTTGAGGTATATGATACCAATATGCAAAGTGTAAAGCACTCATAATTGGGGCAAGTGTTTCCGCCATAGATAGGAGTACTTTAGTTTATTTTCAGCCTACAAGGCATGTAATACAGTTATGAACTGCTATTTCATATTTGCCAATAGATAGAAACACTTTATTTTTGCATATTGTATGAAAATGATGGCAATTAATAAAGAGATGTTTCAATTTATAAAGATGTGATCTTTGTGGCAATGCCTTGTTTATCTTGTGGTATTTGATATGCATAAGATAAAATGATACCTGAAAGTTATAGATAACTCAAACAATCTAGTTAGCATCAATCATGAGAAATTCATTTCTAGTTTCCATGTGATGGATAAATCTAGACTCTTTTGGTTAGAGAACCAGTAAGAGACATGAATATCTTAGACATGATTAATCAATCTTCACTAATGTAGTGGGAGAGTGATTATCCTATTAGGTATAATACATGTGATGTATTTACATACCTATTGGAACAAATGCTAATACTTCAAATGGTGTTTAAAGAAATACCAATATGAATATCTTGAAGTGTTCAAGATTATAATATATGAAGTACAAATTTGGTAAAGTATTAATTCTTGATGAGATCAATGAATGAAATATTTGGACCAAATGTTTGAGATCCTTATGAGTGATTATGATAGTGTATCATAGTGAACTCATGATTAAGGCATGGTGATGTCTAAATCAAGAAGGAATCATACTCTAAGAAGTTAGAGAATGATTATCAAATTAACTGAATTCTTCTTAATAAAAGAATACCCCACACTAATAAAGGACATTAAGAATCACAAGGGTTGTGAATTCTTATATTCTTGACAGATACACCTCAATTATCTATGTGATGAGTTGTTCATATGATGAGTCAACTATCTAGATGAATATGAGGAATCAGATTTTGAGTTATGGTATAAAACCATTACATCCTAAATGACATCCGTGTGAACCATAAGGTATGACCTTGATGGTAGCACTCATTGGATCATATCCATAAGTGCAAATAAGTCTTAAGTGTTAAGACACATGGATAACATTTTGAGAAGGATGATGCTTGTTGATTGCAACTTAATGACTAAGACATTTGGCATATGGATACTAAAACCACATTCCTATGAGGAATAAAACAAGGATGTGTACGTGACACAACCTATAAGGTTTATGAATCCACTAATGAAAATGAAGTCTAAAAGTTACAATGGACTAATCAATATGATTGATCGAATACAAGCAACTCAAAATTAGATCTTTACTTAGATGATATAGTCAAAGGGTTTGACTGATATGTCAAAGATAAAGAAGGATCTGTGATTTAGTGGGAGCGTATTCACATTTCACATATTGATGTGAAATGGACATGTTCTAAAATGAAAATCCAAAAGTGGAAATTATCTTTAAGGAAGATAGAGATGTTTCCTATGTGATAGGAATAGAGATCTATAGAGATAGTTCTCGAAACCTCTTGACCTGGAAGAGAGAAAGCATACATTGGCAATCTGTACTAAAGTGTTCAGTATGCACAGATTCAGTGGGAGAAAACTTGTCCATGATACATGGAGTTAGTATCCCAAGGCCAAGTGTCCAATTCTTATGAAGAATGGGAACACTAAGGATAGATATGGATCTATCATGTATGTAATCATCCCATTATCTTGCATGTATGGACATGGCAAGAATAAAATGCATTCATCATCTTGTATGTATGACATGACAATATGATGAGCTCATCCTGATAACTCGTATGTGGGACATGATGAGAGGATGTCTGTCTATTTCCAGTAAGGGTTACTGGAATACCATGAGAACTTGATAAGTACTTGTGAAGTACTAGTTCTATGGAGATATAGAAGAGTTTGATGTAAAGAGTTACATTGATGTGAACTTCCGAAAAGATAGAAAATTAATCGCAAAATATACATAAGATGTATAAAGGTGAAGGTTTGTTAATAATTGGAAATGTTCCAATAAAGTCATTTAAAAGTAAATGCCAAGTATCTATGTGTTAGAGAACAACGATAAATACTATATGGATCTGAAAGTTCATGAGATGAACTTATAGATATTCCGCTCACTGATGACAAGTCTGGAATCCTTGATCATGCAATGTGGCTAAAGGTTAGAAAATGGAATACTAGATCGCATATTACGACAACTCCATCTCATACGTGTGACGTACAACGAAGAGATGAGAGACATGCAATTTATAAAGACTTTGGCAAGGTGTTTCCATTACTCACTATGTTGGCACTAGAGCACAGTAACATGTGGGACATGTTTAATATCACTATGAATATGATTCAAGAGTGATTGGCTCGCAGTGCAAGTGGGAGTTTGTTGGTATGTATGCCCTGAGAGCCAATCATAGGATGATTGGTGGGATACATTAAGATTGATTTGATAAACATCAAAGGCAAGCTTCCAATTCTTTTTGGTTCAGTCATATGAGATAGTGATAGAACAGATTGAATGTCTAAAGAATGACAGTACTCAATGACGTATGCTTTTAGGTTGAGGACCTGAACGATGAGATCATACGGATGCTAAGAGTTTGTACATTCTTGTTATGTCCCTAGTCGGATGTCATTGTGGAAGGTAGATAGACAACAATGACACACAAGACTAGATTGTGGTGTTGGTTGATGATAGAATCTCATTAGTCATGATATAGTGATATCAAACCAAACACATAGGTACTTGTTAGAGAACAAGTGTACCGGACAGACCCACCGTGAGTTTGACACATGGAACCATGAGATGGTAGTCACAGTCAGTACTCACAGTGATGGTGGTGAGTGTGATTCTTAGACTTGAAATCACTACACTCAACACATGTCGTTGGGCACACTTTGACATCATCAAACGCAGTCCTAAAACATGGGTTGTTATAAAGGTGATGATTGGGTGGCTTTGACACATGGGGCTTTTGAGGGGTGAGTGATAGATATGGGATTTGTCCCTCCTGAGGGAGTTTGATATCCATGTCCACTTGATGAGTAGGATTGAGAAAGGCATGCACGCATGTGTAAATTAGTATGTGATACTGATGTCATACATATCTCTTCCAGTCTACTCTGAGATCAAGAAAGTGAATGAACGTTGACAGGATGATTGTTCCATGCCTCGAGTTCATTCGGGATATCAGTGACAAAGGAATTATACACTCGCTGTAACACCATTCACGGATTGTAGGATGAAAGTTGTTCTCCAACTTTCTACTTTCACTTGGGTAGCACTGATGTGTGACTAGACACCGCTCTTTGCTTGTAAAGTCATAAGTGTTATGGACTTTCACTGCCAACGTGAAATGGACCTGCAGGGTCACACACATAGGATTTAACCTGGAAGAGGATTTTTGTCCACAAGAAACATTTAGATTGATTACTAAAGGAGTTTAGTAGTTCAATTAAACACTCAATTGATTGATAGCTCAATGTCATAATGTTCAAGGTGTTGGACATGTTTATTGGAGTATCGAATTGATTGAAATCGAAATTGACTGATTCTCCACAACTTGCACTCCCAACTGATCGGTTCAAGGGTTGAACCAATCAGCTGAGGTTGCTGAACCGGTCGGTTCAAGCCCAGGATGAACCGATTGCTTCAAGTATTGAAACGATCGATTAAACTGGTGCAACCGAGCAACTTGGTAAAGTAGGATTGGTGAGAATTTTCCTTGTGATTCAATTTCCCAATTTGATTGGGAATAGGATTGGTATTCGATACCAATTAGAAACAAAAGAAGGAAAGTCAATTTGAGTCAGATAAGGACCATGAACCGATCAGTTTAGGGCACCAACCGATCGGTTGGGTGTCCCAAACGACCGGTTCAGGTCCCAGCCGATCGGCTCAATGTACGAGTTGGTTGCTTTTTGTGGAAAATCTCGAACCCTTCTACTCCTTCTTTAGTCCCACATTTCCCGGGATGGAGAACCCTGTTCCATGACCCTCCTATATATATAGGGGTATTGGGGGCTTCTCAGAGTACAACTCATTGCAAGTTGATTGCTCTGTAAAGTTGTCGTTCACTCTGGTTTTGGTAACCGAGAGAGAGCCCGAGCAAGTGCTTCCCGCAAAAGGGAGGTGCAGCAAGGGAAGGACAATTGCAGTTGCAATTGACAACAGGAGAGTGTGTTGGTGACTAGTACGTCAACAGGATGGTGCGAATCCTTCCACTTCCTTGTGGGACAAGGAGTGTGGAGTTCTAGGTGGTCCGTGTGGACTACTACAGAGGCGGGAGGTCACTGCTGCTCAGGAGGACAACTATCATCCGTCAGTCCGGTTCGAGTAGGAGTTGTCAGTCCCGGTGTGACCAGGAGCTGCACAGACGCCGTCGAAGACCGGAGTTGAAGACCGCACATTGCGCGAGGTATTGTCGCCAAGCAAGCCTTGGGACAATGTATGATTCCACAAACCATCCTTTCCTAATATATAGACGTTGACGCGTTTCCTTGGTATGGGTTTGGGGAGAGAAATTTTTTTGTTTCCGCTGCCTTCTCCGTCTCCCTAAAAACCCAACATCACTTTGAGTTCTCTATTGATTTGAGTGAACCACCATGACCGTTCCATGTCACCATGACTGTGGTGAGTACTGTGACAGTTCATTTCAACTTGAATCTCATCAAAACATCAAATCTTTGATCCAAAGTGATTTTTCTTTGAAACATTTTCTCAATTCCATCTAATTTTCCTCATTTCAACCTATTTTCACATGCACACATTAAAACTAAACAAATACTATTAAAAAAAAGTGTGTGTGTTTTCTTTGACAAGTTTAGATTTAACTAAAGTATTAAAAATGGAATGTTGGGTGAAAAATTCCCAAGCCTAGGTGGGTTGCTTCCCACAAGCGCCAAGTTTCATGCCTTCAACTAGGATTTTTGGATATTCTTCAATAATTCATCCATTTGGAATCTTCATGTGTCCATTCGTGCAATAAATGCGTCTCTCATTTGCATTCAACCTATGCTCCTCATCCCTCTGATCACCAAAATTGTCATCAAACCTTTCATCTAGACCTACTCCTCTCAAATGATCAATTGGACTCTTGAAGTGACCATATCCAATATCCTCACCTTGAACTCACTGGTTTGAGAACTTGTATATGTTGATATTTATCTTCATGTCCATGAAAGAGACTGCCATTGTGCTACTATGCACATGTACTCTGCATTATCTGTACATAAGAACGATCTTCCCAATATAATGGGAATCTTCCTACCCTCCAGCTCCATATCAAGAACAATGAAATCTTCCTGGAACACTACACCCTTTTCTTTGTGTATCATCACTAAAACACCATCCACTCTTTCTCTAGGCACCTTCATGGAGTGATCCACAAATTGGAGAGTGTAATGTGCTAGTTTCAACTTGCCTAAACCCAATTCAACATAGACACTATATGGCATCAAATTCACACTAGATCCCAAATCAAGTAGGGATTTGTCTATGCAATGTACCCCAATGTATCTAGGTATGTTTGGGGCTCTTGGGTTTTTCCTCTTCACAGGAAGTGAGTTTTGGAGGATTGAGCTCACTTGTTTGGTCAACTTCACTCTTTTGGGTATTCTCCTCGTTGACCATCTCTTCACAGTGCATAAATTCTTCAGAAACTTGGCATATGATGGGATTTTCTTGATAACATCCAACAATGGAATATTGACCTTCACTTGGCGAAACACCTCAAGAATGTCAACATTGTGCTTTTGTCTCCTCCTTACTTCCAGTGGCTCATATAATACTTCAATGAATGGTGTGTCACTTGCTTTGGCTTTGCATGCATCAACATGATATGGAATACTAGGGATGGTGGGATCTGCAAATGGAGTGTGAGGTGGAGCACACAGTATCCCAAAATCAACAAGCAGTATCACATAATCATCTTCGACAATCTCAATCACATCACCACTTGGCTATCTTTGCTTTTCTTTATCAATCCTTTTTTGACTTGCAGGCTTCTCAAGAGTTTTCCCACTCCTTAGAACTGTCACAACACTACCTTGCTCATGGTGGAGAGGGGGATCATGTTGTGGCTGTGGATGAGGTGGAGGTGGTACTTGTTACTGAAAGTGAGTGGAGGAGAGAATTGAGTTTGGAAGGTGAATTGTTGAGAAAGTTGCAGAGATGGAGGGGGAGGAGGAGTATAAGGCTTGGGATTTCCTTGAAAATGGATATGGGATACACTTGCATGGGAGGTGGACTATAGAAAACTTGTGAAGAAGGCATTGGTCCACTTGCTTCATTGAAACTCAAGATGGGTTTTGAAGACAAATTTTCTTCTTCGAGAGCAATTATGGAAGATAGCTGCTCTATCCTCTCCTCAAGCCTTGTCACATTCATTTGTATGTCATCAAAACTCTTCAACCTAGAGAGAACCTCTTCCTCAAACCTTGAGTTGTATCCTAGACTTTGTGGTTCCCGATATCTATAGGAGTGAGGTGTCTTCTTTTCTTTACCATAGAACTCAATAGAATTGACCAAGTGGCAAGGAATTTGTCACTTGGTTCTTCATGAAGCTCACCATGTCACCAAGAATCTTCATCACTTGTAGGCTTGATTCATTATGAGTAGGAGATGTCATATCAAAGGCATGGACACCATCATTCATCATGCTAGAAGCTCGGAATCTTGAATCTTCTACCAACTGCTCATGTAAGGGCCATATCTCCTCGGGTGGCCTAGCCATGAAAAATCCTCCACAAGTGGAATCTACTGAAGTTTCTCTCTTTGGAGATAGACCGGGGTAAAATGACTGAACTAGCTGCTACAAAGGGATCTCATGGTGTGGGCACTCTCTCAACATCTTCTTAAATATCTCCCAAGCATTGTGAAACTTCACACTGCCCATTTGACTGAAACTCACTATGGCATGCCGCATTTGTGTCAACCTTGCTATAGAGTAAAATTGCATCAAGAAAGCATTATTCATCTCTCCCCAACTCATGATGTCCCTCCTTGAATCATACTATTCTTTGGCTTTGTCTTTGAGGGAAAATTAGAACAAGGTCAACCAGATTGTGTCATCACTAGCCGTTAGTGTCCTGAAGGTGGAGCATACTTTGATAAATGATTCCAAGTGCTTGTAGAGGTTCTCATCTTCTGAGCCATAGAAGGCGGGCAAGAGCCCAAGAAGACCTGGAGGGATGGAGAATTTCTCCCCTAGCATTTTCTCAACTCTGTTAGCAATTGGAAATTTGTAGTTTCTAGGTATGAAGTAATCTTGAAGTGGCTTGTGAGGTGCATTTTGGCCTTCCATCTTGTCTTCCCCGAGTGGTTTGTCACATGCATAAGGCACAACCAAACAAAAGAGAACAAGTTAGTAAACCAATATGCACAAAGAATACAAATAATAAAGAATAAATAATAGCAATGATGAAGGAAGGAGATTAAGATCAAAGAAAAACTAACTAGCTAGGCTGAGCACCTTCAACCTTAGCAACGACACCAGAAATCTTATTGTGTCTCTGCTAATGGTGATACACACTACTCAATTGGAGTTTGAATATATGCAACCCCGCGAATAGACACACAAGGGGATTACTTTCAAAATTTATAAAGACCTACAAAAATGTACTCACATACACCAAAACACTACACCCGCAAGCGCACAGGGTCATGTCATAGTATAGGACGGTGGCAAGTATAGGGTCGATCCACAAGGAGAAAAGGGGGCACTAGAGCTAGGTAATTTTTTGGGCTAGGTTTCTACTGCAAAGTCTAGGGTTTTAAGGGTTGAAGGTTGTTTTGATTGATTACACTAAGTTGAGCAACAAAGTAAGTAAAGGAAAGCAAACAAGAACATAACCCAAGTTAACCCTAGATAATTAATTCTACTAAGCAAGAAAAGACAAGGCAAGGCAAGAAAAGAACAATCTACACTAAGGCAAGCAAGGAAAGGTATACACTACACTAAACTAGAAAATAGGGAAAAAGAGCATTTAAAGACCTAAACTAGCAAGATCAAAGCAAGAACAAGGCAAGAAGCTAACTAAGCAAGTAAAGAGCTAACTAATCTAACACTAGCTAAGCAATAAGGCAATTAGGGTTTTAAAGCAATAAAGGGGTGTGTGTGCTGTTTGGGGGTTGGAATTATCAATTAGGTTGGGGGGTGATATAATGATTTCATTAGATTATCAAACCAAACAACAAGCTAGAGTCTAATGAATTATCCTAAACTACTAACTGGCCATGGATATGCTAGGTTGTGTATAGTGGAACTAGTCCCTAACAACCCTACTACCCTTGCAAATCTCAATTGGGTTAGGGTGATTAGAGTCTAAACAAGCCTAATTTTCTAGGTTAGATGGTCTTAGGGTGATTAGGGAATGAGGGTAGTAACGGGAGTGGAAATGAGGTTTTTTGGCTCACATCACCCATATTCTATCCTTGAGAAAGCTCCATGCTAAGCACACTAAATTCATCAAAAATATCTACTTAGATCTCTCAACTAGGGTTGGGAGAATTGATTAGAATATAGGAGGATGGGTGTCTAGCCAGGTATCCATGAATTGAACCTAGGAGCAAATCCCAAAATTCACACATACAAGCAATTTCCCTAAATTCGTAGGTGATTTCAACCACAAATCAACAAGCAATTCATGAAGAGTGAGATATAAATAGAACACAATCATTAGAATACAAAATTACAATGTTTACATTCATTTTCCCCAACATGGTATCAAAGTAACATTTTTGACCCCAAATAACCCACCCAAGAGGCCTAGCTACTCATGGAAATGCAAAATACAAAAATAAAGGAGAAAGAGTTAGAAGAAGCCATGTAGCTTGGTGTAGGTGGAGTAATCCTCCACTTCAACTACTACATGACGTCCTCCTCCATCTTCCAAGGTGCAATGGCATGGGATGATGGTGGAATAGGGTCAAAACACTAGGAAACTAGGGTTTTGGTGGTGGAAATGATGAAATGGAGTGGAATGGACGTGAAAATGGAGTCGAATGGGTGGAATGCAAAAAATGGGGAGCTAGGAGGTGGTAGAAGGTACCTAACCTCATGCTCCAGCCACCACCTAGGTATATATAGGTGTGGGGAAGCAATAGGTCAAGTAGGGGTAAAGTGGGAAATGCAGTGCAAAAGTAGCTAGGTTTTTGTGAGTAGAACGACTGTGGTGGTCACCACGGCCGTGGTGTGAAGGGTTGAGAATGATCATGGTTGTGTGGAATGACCATGGTGAGAAATGGGGAAAACCACAATAACTTGGTCAAAATTGTACATGAAGTAGCACGACCGCAGTGGTCACCACAACCGTGGTGAGGCTAGGGTTGTTGGGTTTTAGGGGAAGCAGAGAAGGCAGCGGAAACAAAAAATTTCTCCCAAAACCCAGAACTTAGGAATCACGACAACGTCTATACAGTAGGAAAGATGGTTTGTAGAGACATACCTTGTCCCGAGGCTTGCTCGGTGATGTTACCTCGCGGCTTGTGTGGTCTTCACCTCCAGTCTTGGATGGTGTCTGTGCAACTCCTGCCTCACCATGACTGTCAGGATTGATAACTATCCTCTGCAGAAGTCTCCTGCCTCTCTAGTGGTCCACACAGACCACCTGGAACTCCGATCGCCTTGTCGCACAAGGCATCAGAAGGAGGCGTGCCCTCCTGTTGACGTACTAGTCACCGACACACTCTCCTACACCCAGTTGCTTTTCTGCAGTTGTCTTTCCCTTGTTGTGCCTCCCTTATCGGGTAGAACTTGCTCGGGCTCTCCTAGTTACCACAACCACAGGGAACGACAACTTTGTAGAGCAACTGGTGTTCTGAGTTGTACTATCAGAGAAGCCCCCAATACCCCTATATATAGGAGGGTCATGGGATAGGGTTCTCTTCCCTGTGCAATGTGGGATTAAAGCAGGAGTAGAAGGGTTTGAGATTTTCCACAAAATCTGTCAAACTGCGTCAGTTTAACGATCCTTTCAAGCACGAAATGGTCAGTTGGTGACCTCAGCCGATCGATTCACACCTGAACCGATCGTTTGGGGCATCTGAGTCGATCGGTTCATGCTTGAGCTGATCAGTTCATGCTTCTGGTCTAGCTCGAATTGACTTTCCATGTTCATTTCTAACTAATCATATATTACTCCTTGTCCAAATCAAATTTGACAAGTGAAACGAACTCGGTTGGTCACCCGACCAGTTCAACTATGTAAACTGATTGGTTCATTGACCTGAGCCGCTCGACTCACCAACCTTATCCGATCGGTTCATCTGCATGAGCCGATTGGTTGGGGACATCAGATCAGTCAATCGCAGTTTCAATCAATCTGATACTCTAATCATTTGATCAAACACCTTGAATACCATGATTTTGAGCTATCAATCGATGGGGTGTTTAATTGAACTACTAAACTCCTTTAGTAATCAATCCAAACAAGATTTATGGAGAAACTCCTCTTCCAGGAACATGTCCTAGTGTGTGTGACCCTGCAGGTCCATTTCACATTGGTAGTGAAAGTCCATAACACTTATGACTTCACAAGTAAAGAGCGGTGCCTAGTCACACATCAGTGCTACCCAAGTGAAATAGAAAGTTCGAGAACAACTTTCAATCCTACAATCCATGAATGGTGTTGCAGCGAATGTATAATTCCTTTGTCACTAATGTCCTGAATGAACTCAAGGCATGGTACAGTCATCCTTTCAACGTTCATCCATTTCCTTGATCTCAGAGCAGACTGGGTGAGATGTGTGTGACATCAATATCACATATTGGTTCACACATGCATGCACATGCCTTTCTCAATCCTACTCATCAAGTGGCCATGGACATCAAACTCCCTTAGGAGGGACAAATCCCATCTCTATCACTCACCCCTCAAAAGCCCCATGTGTCAAAGTCACCCAATCACCACCTTTATAACAACCCATATTTCAAGACTATGTTTGATGATGTCAAAGTGTACCCAACTACATGTGTTGAGTGTAGTGATTTCAGGTCAAAGAATCACACTCACCACCATCACTGTGAGAGCTGACTATGACTACCAAATCATGGTTTCATGTGTCACTCTCACGGTGGGTCTATCTGATACACTTGTTCTCTAACAAGTACCTATGTGCTTGGTTTGATATCACTATATCATGACTAATGAGATTTTGTCATCAACCAACACACAATCTAGTCTTTAGTGTTATTGATGTCTATGGTTATTTCCACAATAACAACTGACTAGGGACTAAACAAGAAAGTACACTCTTAACATCCATATGATCTCATCGTTTAGGTCCTCAACCCAAAAGTATACGTCATCAAGTTCTTTAGACATCTATCATGTTACACTATCATCTCGGAAATAGTTAAAACATATAGATCAGAAATTGCCTTTATTATTGTTCAAATCATTTACAAAGTATCACATTACAATCATCACATGACTTGCTCTATGGGCATACATACCAATAGACTCCCACTTGCACTTAGAGCAAGTCACCTAGGAACCTGAGTCCTTGTGACCTAGCATGACCATCATGCTTCTACTGAGAAAGGGCCTTTGTCAGTGGATCAACTATGTTGTCTTCAGTTGGTACTTTGCAAATCTTCACATCTCCTCACTGTACGATCTCTCGTATGACATGGAAGCACCGTAGTATGTTCTTGGACCGCTGATGTGATCTGGGCTCCTTAGCTTGAGCAATAGCTTTATTATTGTCACAATAAAGCTCAATTACATTACAGCTATTGGGAACTACACCCAGTTCAGTGATGAACTTCCTGATCCACACAACTTCCTTTGCTGCATGTGAAGCAGCGATATACTCAACCTATGTAGGAGAATTAGCAACTGTTTCTTGCTTGGAACTCTTCCAGCTCATAGCTCCATTGTTTAGGCAAAATAAAAATCTTGATTGTGATATGTAATCATCTTTGTCGGTTTGGAAGCTTGCATCAGTGTAACCTCTTACAACCAGTTCTTCCTCGCCGCTGTATATAAGGAACTGATCCTTAGTCCTTCGTAAGTACTTGAGGATGTTCTTTATAGCTGTCCAGTGAGCATCCCTAGGATCTGACTGGTACTTACTCGTCATGCTGAGGGCATACGAGACATCTGGGCGTGTGCACAACATAGCATACTTGATGGATCCGATGGATGATGCATATGGGATCCCATTCATACGCTCCCTCTCTTCACAAGATTGGGGACATTGAGATCTAGAGATGGTGACTCCATGTAGCATGGGGATGTTGCCTCTCTTTGAGTTCTCCATGTTGAACCACTTCAGCACTTTGTCAATGTACGTGCTTTGACTTAGTCTGAGAAGCCTTTTAGATCTATCTCTATATATCTTAATACCTATAATGTAGGATGCTTCTCCTAAGTCCTTCATTGAGAAAGTATTCCCAAGCCAAGTCTTTACCTTCTCTAAGGCTGTGACATCATTCCCCATCAATAGTATGTCATCCACATACAATATGAGGAATGTGGTCGTGCTCCCACTAACCTTCTTATACATACAATGTTCATATTAATTTTGAATAAAGCCAAACACTTTGACTTCCTCATCAAATCAAAGATTCCAACTCTGAGATACTTGCTTCAATCCATAGATTGACCTTTGTAGCTCACAAACTTTATTGGCATTCTTTGGATCACAAAACCTTTAGGTTGTGTCATGTACACATCCTCATTTATATTCCCATTAAGGAATGCAATTTTAACATCCATTTGCCAAATCTCATAGTCATAGTAAGCCAAAATAGCAAGCATGATCCTGATGGACTTAATCATGGCAACTGGAGAAAAAGTTTCGTCATAGTCAACACCTTGAACTTGTTGGAAACCCTTTGCACCCAATCTGCCTTTATAAGTTTGCACATTGCCATCCATGTCGGTCTTCTTCTTGAAGACCCACTTGCACCCTATGGGTTTTACCCCTTTAGGTGGTTCCACCAAAGTCCATACTTTGTTGGAATACATGGATTCCATCTCGGATTTCATGGCCTCAAGCCATTTCTCAGAATCTGGTCCCTCCATAGCCTCTAGATAGGCAGTTGGATCATCATCTATGATCAACTCACCGCCTTCCTGAGTCACAAGGTATCCAAACCTCTCAGGTTCAAGGCATGTCCTACTAGATCTACGAGGTCCTTGTATTACTTGAGGAGACTAAGATTCCACAACACCTTGTGAATCTCTATGTTCCTCTTGTACATCTACCGGTTTAATGTTATCTTGTTGGGCTTGAACCTCTTCAAGCTCTATTTTCCTCCCACTATTTCCTCTAGAAATAAATTCCTTTTCTAGGAACATAATTGTCCTAGAAACAAACAGTTTGTTGTCAATAGGGTGGTATAAATAATATCCCCTCTTTTCCTTATGGTATCCAACAAAATAACATTTATCGGACTTGGGTCCAAGCTTATCAGGAAACATTTTCCTGACATAAGCTTCACAACCCCAAATCTTAATAAAAGACAAACCAGGACGCTGCCCATGCCATATCTCATATGGTGTCTTTTGAACCGATTTAGATGGTACTTGGTTAATTGTAAACGCAACGGTTTCAAAAGAATGACCCTAGAAGGAAATCGGAAGATCAATAAAACTCATCATTGATTGCACCATATCCAGTAAAGTGCGATTCCTTCTTTCAGACACACCGTTATGCTGTGGTGTTCCAGGTGGAGTCCATTGTGATACAATACCACAAGCTCGCAGAAGGTCCTCAAACTCTTGGCTTAAGTATTCTCCACCTTGACCGGATCGAAGTGCTTTAATTCTTTTACCAAGTTGGTTCTGTACTTCATTCATGAAATCCTTGAACCTTTCAAGGGTTTCAGACTTATGTTTCATCAGGTACACATAGCCATACCTAGTGAAGTCATCAGTGAAGGTAATGAAGTAGTGATACCCACCTCTGGCATTAGTTCTAAACGGCCCACATACATTAGTATGTATGAGTCCTAATAGATCACTAACTCTCTCACCTTTACCTGAAAAGGGAGTCTTTTTCATCTTACCCAACAAAAAAGATTCAAATGTATCTATTGATTCATAATCAAAAGAGTCTAGATAACCATCTTTATGGAGTCTAGAGATGCACTTCTCATTTATGTGCCCTAGACGACAATGCTAAAGATACATTTTATTTGAGTTGCTGAGTTTTTGCCTTTTGGTGTTTACCTTGTATACACTTGTCTCTAGATCTATCAAGAATAGACCATAAGACATTGGGTCACTGCCATAAAAGATCCCTTCTTTTGAAATGGAACACTTTCCATTCTTAATAAGAAATTCAAAACCATCCTTGTCCAAACAAGAGACGGAAATGATATTCCTATTTATGGCAGGTACATAATAGCAGTTCTTCAACTCTATTATTAGCCCACTAGGTAGAGTTAACTCATAGGTTCCTACGGCACTGGAGGCAACTCTTGCCCCATTGGAAACACGTAGTTCAACCTCGTCTTTCCCCAAAGGCCTACTTCTCTTAAGATCCTTCACATTTGAACAAATGTGAGATCCACATCTGGTATCAAGTACCCATGACAAAGAAGTAGTAAAGTTAATCTCTATCATGTATACACCAGAAGTAGAGATCTCTATCTCTTGCTTCTTCTTCCATCGTTCCTTCCACCCTCTCCATGTTATGAGTGCAGAAGAATTTTCTTTGGAGAGAGAACCCTTCTCTCCCTTACCTTTGTCCTTGGACTCTGTTCCATTGATCTTCATCAATGAACTATCCTTCTTCTCAAACAACACATTAAGCATACATGGAGTGGATTCAAAGGCTACCAGTATATCTAGATTGTGCAGAACACTTCTCACAATCCCCAACCAGTTATGGAATTTCTCCTCAATTAATTTGCCCATTTTAAAAGATGATCCTTTTTCCATTCTACAAGATAAAATTGCATTTGTCAAAACTCCTTTTGATTTGATTTGATTTGAATAAAATTTGACGATAGTTAATTAGGCCTTTAATTAATTACCACTCCCACTATTTTGATTCAAATTGATAGCCCTCACCATCAATTCGGAAGATTGTAGCATACAATCGTCTAGTGGGTCAAGATCTTGAAATCCTCTGAGTCATGGACTAGCTAGGGTTGTCACCCACAACTCAGATCTTCCAGGTAGGCAACTTTTGCCAATTGCATCATATGCAACTCTTAAAAGATATCATATGCAACTCTTAGCCATGATCACCTCCATGCCTCAAAGTGCTATATCCTATCTAGGTCACTTTGTTAAGTCTGACCCAAAGCCAACACGATGAATATGCACCCTGCTAGGGCAGACCCACATATCCATCCTTCACACTCCCACCAGATATATGGTGCACCACGCTAGGGAGTGCCCACACTTGGCCGATCAAGCTTTTCACGTGTGTCACATTTGGAAGGCATCTAAAACTTTAATATTTAATGAGGGATTTGGTTTTTATAGGTACATATACATATCCAATCACCAAAATACAGAGTACGTATCATATACATGCTATATCCCATAGAAAACATGTGAAACGATGAATGCAATGATTATGGCCATCCTTATGTGATTCCTCGAGCCAAGAGGAATCATGGTAATCTAGGTCCACATCACATGCATCTTGTACAAGATGAACTCTGTGCTTCACCGTTCTGGGTTTGATCAACTCATCTCCAAGATTGATCGGCTCGCCATTAGGCCGGTCGGTTGGGTGCCACCAGCCGATTGACTGGCGCCTCCAGCCGATCGATTCACTAGTCGTCGTGCATTTCCTCAGGTCACCACCCGCTTATCTCGCTCCTCAAACCGGTCATCTAGAATGCCAACTGATTGGTTCGCACCTTGAACCGATCGTCTCATTCGTCGTCAGGTAGTCTGCCGTTCTTCGATATAACAAGAAATAAAAGTTCTATCTTATTGACATTTGAATTGAGAAACCCCAAGTTACATTCAGGGGGAGCAAAGGTAGGAAATAAATCTCGAGTTATCTCGAGTTACATCAAGAAAAGAAGGTCGGGAATCGGTGTGCAGACCGAGATGCAAGCAACCACATTCAACCAAGCACACATAGATAGGATTTATTGGCCATAACCACGCTATACATCCACCACAAAACTCATTTAAGGGCAACACATATTGAGTGCATTCAGATTGCATATCATATATGTATATTGGAATTTGTGGATTTAGGATTGGACATGCATAAAGACAATTTTATTTGCATCGTATCCAATAAATAAAGGTGACAAACCAAAATTGATCATATCAATAATACTAAAGTATAGAGCAGTTGACATGGCTCTAATACCACTGTTGGGTTTTAGGGGAGGCATAGAACGCAGCGGAAACATAAATTTTCTCCCAAAACCCAGAACTCAGGAATTGCGTTAATGTCTATACAGTAGGAAAAATGGTTTGTAGAGACATACCTTGTCCCAAGGCTTGCTTGGCGATGTTACCTCACGACTTGCACAGTCTTCACCTCCGGTCTTGGACGGTGTCTGTGCAGCTCCTGGTCTCACAGGGACTTTCGGGATTGACAACTGTCCTCCAAGCGGCAAAAGTCTCCCACCTCTGTAGTAGTCCACACAGACCACTTGGAACTCTGATCGCCTTGTCGCGCAAGGCACTGGAAGGAGTCGTACCCTCCTGTCGGCATACTAATCACCGACACACTCTCATGCACCCAGTCGCTTTTCTGTAGTTGTCTTTCCCTTGATGTGCCTCCGTTATTGGGTAGAACTTGCTCAGGCTCTCCTGGCTACCACAGCGAGGGAGAATGACAACTTTGTAGAGCAACTGGTGTTTTGAGTTGTACTGTTAGAGAAGCCCCCAATACCCCTATATATATAGGAGGGTCATGGGACAGGGTTCTCTTCCCCAGGCAATGCGGGATTAAAGTAGGAGTAGAAGGGTTCGAGATTTCCCACAAAATCTGAGAAACTACTCCAGTTGAACTGATCATTTCAATTTCAAGCGTGAAACAGTCAGTTGGTGACCTCAGCCGATCAGTTCACACCTGAACCGATAGTTTGGGGCATCTAAGCCGATCGATTCATGCTTGAGCCGATCAATTCATGCTCTTGGTCCAACTCGAATTGACTTTCCATGTTCATTTCCAACTAATCATATATTAGTCCTTGTCCAAATTAAATTTGACAAGTGAAACGAACTCAGTTGGTCACCCGACCAGTTCAACTATGTGAATTGATTGGTTCATTGACCTGAGCCGCTCGGCTCACCAGCCTGAGCCGATCGGTTCATCTGCATGATCTGATCGGTTGGGGTAGCAGATTAGTCAATCGTAGTTTCAATCAATCTGATACTCTAATAATTTGATCCAACACCTTGAATACCATGATTTTGAGCTATCAATTGATTGAGTGATTAATTGAACTACTAAACTCCTTTAGTAATCAATCCAAATAAGATTTATGGAGAAACTCCTCTTCCAAGAACATGTCCTAGTGTGTGTGACCCTACAGGTCCATTTCACGTTGGCAGTGAAAGTCCATAACACTTATGACTTCACAACCAAAGAGCGGTGCCTAGTCACACATAAGTGCTACCCAAGTGAAATAGAAAGTTAGAGAACAACTTTCAATCCTACAGTCCATGAATGGTGTTACATCGAATGTATAATTCCTTTGTCACTAATATCCTGAATGAACTCAAGGCATGGTATAGTCATCCTTTCAACGTTCATCCATTTCCTTGATCTCAAAGCAGACCGGGTGAGATGTGTGTGACATCAATATCACATATTGATTCACACATGCATGCACATGCCTTTCTCAATCCTACTCATCAAGTGGCCATGGACATCAAACTCCCATAGGAGGGACAAATCCCATATCTATCACTCACCTCTCAAAAGCCCCATGTGTCAAAGTCACCCAATCATCACCTTTATAACAACCCATGTTTCAGGACTGCGTTTGATGATGTCAAAGTGTACCCAACGACATGTGTTGAGTGTAGTGATTTTAGGTCAAAGAATCACACTCACCACCATCACTGTGAGAGCTGACTGTGACTACCAAATCATGGTTCCATGTGTCACTCTCACGGTGGGTCTGTCCGGTACACTTGTTCTCTAACAAGTACCTATGTGCTTGGTTTGATATCACTATATCATGACTAATGGGATTCTATCATCAACCAACTCACAATCTAGTCTTTAGTGTTATTGATGTCTATGGTTATTTCCACAATAACAACCGACTAGGGACTAAACAAGAAAGTATACTCTTAACATCCGTATGATCTCATCATTTAGGTCCTCAACCCAAAAGCATACATCATCGAGTAAAACAATTCTTAAGACTTCTATCATGTTACACTATCATCTCAGAAACAATTAAAACATATAGATAGGAAATTGCCTTTATTATTATTCAAATCATCTACAAAGTATCCCATTACAATCATCACATGACTTGGTCTATGGGCTACATACCAACAAGGGTAGCATGGTCGCGATGGTCACCACGACCGTGGTGGCTTGGATCACTCTGCTTGTTCTTGGCTCCACGACCATTTTGTTTCAACTGTTACATAGCCATGCAAGGTGGCACGACCGTTTTGGGTCAGTCCACCAGAACCATTCTGAGTGACACGACCGTGGTGATTCTTGCTTTGCTTCAATATGACTCTGTTGGTTTTGGATGAGCCAACACTGTTGTTCTAAGGTACCACGACCGTAGTGGTCTCTGTTGCTGCACTTTGACTTGATATTTTTCTCATTCTTGGACACCTTTGCTTCCATAGAGCTTTGGCCACCAGGGGTAGGTTGAGGGAGCCTCGAAATTCACTTCAGTCCTCTCCAAGGGTAGAGAAGCCCTAAGATCACTCCTTGCCTCTCTCTCCTCCATCAAGCATGGTCCAAATGCCTAAGAAACATGCAAATAATGTCCACAAGTGTAGTTTATACAAATATGCATATTAGGGGAAATATCATGCAGTCTAACATCTATAGATGTGATTGAAATGCAATATGACACAATATGAAGCCCTAAAATAGGGCTTCATCACTCTGTCGCTTCGTAGGTGCCACATAACTTCTTTGATATCCATTTGACTTTCCTACATGTGGAGATGCGGTTGAACTTAGTTGGAGTAAAGGTAGAGTAGGTGATGCTAATAGATAGCATCGAGTTGATATTTTGTGAAGATGGTTTTGCTCCATGTAGCCATATCTCCTTCCGACTCCTTGTAGGAAAGAGTCACAATCATACTCATTTCAAAGCTTATACCATGAATGTAGAATTACATCACTCTCTTTCAATGTTGGAAGTTGCTTCGATCTAAGACTAGGGTTTGCATGAGTAAGCCTCCCTCAAGGTTGAGAGACTTGAGGATATTTACCCATGTTCCTTGCTTATAGGATTAGTATCTAAGAGAAGACCTCTATTTTAACCACTTATTGGATCTATGGGTTCAAAAAGGTGGGTGAATTCAGCTAAATATAGTTAAACCAAGTTTGTCAAACCTTTGAATCTTCCATTAAAATAGTAATGTACGTATTAATATCATGGGACATAGAGAGATATTGAAACAATTACAAAGGAGGCAATCTTTTAGAGTAGTTTTGCATCTCAAAGACATAGCTTCATTAGCTAGAGAGTTCAATCTCTAATATTTTTAAACTTGAGAATCAACTTTTTTAAGTGATTACACCAAGAGACCTTCCATTTAAATCAAGGACAAACTATCATTCCATTTAAGGTCAAGGGAACCAACAAATATGTAAAAGGCTTATCGACCCTTAGACAAGTGTCTTACACATCTACACTTTTCTTACTTCACCAAGGCATCTCCTTGGAATGTTCACCATGTATAAAGAGATTGAAAGTAGAGACTGGAGAGCTTCACAAATGACAATTAGGGTTACCTATCCTTATGAAATTCCTATAAGACTCTAATGATTGTAGAAAAATGATCAAGATGAAGAGATATTATGGGATCTAATGGAATAAGCACTCAACTACATAGTACGAGCACCAAGGGAAATCATGGGATGAAACCAAAGGTCAAATTTGTAGTTTAGGGTGCCAACTAGCCAATAGATATAGTTAAGATGATTTTGAGCCATTTAGGGGATGATTTTTGGGGATGATAGTATGTTCCAACATATATATTTTAACTTTCTACCCCCCTTTAGCAGTTATGTTTCACTTGATAAAAAGATGTAACTAGAGTATTATCGATTGAGACATTTGCGTCAAAATTATGTCCATGGCACTGACAAGTGAGAATCTTGATGCTTAGTAGGATGGGATTTTATGTCTAAAACTCATCCGGTGGGCATTATAGTTAAATTAATCCTTAAATCATCAATCAGGATTCTTGTCACTTAAATGTCAGCCACTGGCCATTATATGGAAACCCCACATAGTACCATCAACCAAGTTTCCCCAAGAATTTCTCGACCAATGACATGTGTAAGGAGTGGGACCCGACAGGGGATCCACTCCCTACTAAAAATTTGAAGTAAAATATCCATTCTGAACACACTCAAAGGTATGCTGGAATATGTGTAAAATTTTCAAATTTCAATAAATGGTATACAAAACAAACAAAGTGTAGCAACAAAATTAAACAAATGACTATATTCAGTTTTCACAAAAGATTACAAGAGTACATCATAATATCCTATAAGGGTTTACATGTATGATACAACATAAGGGTCTAAGTAGAGGGAAGTATAAACTACTTCAAATCTGTCTCCAAGCAACATCTCCAACAGCTAGGTCCATGTTGGAAGCTATATTCTCCTTGGTCAAGTTCAACACCTCGATCTAAACCTGGTTGGTTGGGAAATCACCCAATAAGAGAGAGAAAAATAAGGTATGTGTCAAATAATGAACAAGAACAAAAGATAAGGAATATCATGAAAGTAAAGGCTAATTTTCATCATAAGATGAAGAGAAAAAGAGTATGAGGAATAATGAAAATAGATGCTTGACATAAACAAAGTATAAAAAAAGGGTTGCATGCATGATAATTATGACTACCTTGACTAAGTAGGGTTGATGCACCTACCAGACCTCAACTGTAGGTGAGGGGAGAATTAATACATTCCCAGTCACCTACATATTTTTATGGGGGAGAATAAGACATTCCCCAGGGCAAATTAATACATGCCCTATGGGTGGTTGTACATAAGTACCACTACTATACCTAAATAGTCCATAATATCAACATGCTATAAAAGATATATTGGCAAGTAAAAGCATCATATCAATTAGAACAAGGCAGTCGGGTACAAGACCCAAGAAAAAGAATATCGTTACCAATTTGGAGGCAATTTAACAAAAGAATCATGAGTAGAGGGAAGAGGGTTCATTAAAGCCTCATTAGGGATATATAGGGTTTGGTTAGCAAATATCCCAAATTAGGGTGTAAGAATGCACATACCTCTCTTGTTGATATCAATTACTAACGTTCACCACTTTAATTGAGTCCAAGTTCCTCTTTGCCTATTTTCAATGTATTAACATGTATTAGAGTACATAATGCACATTAATTTATAGAAACCCTAATTTTAGAAATTTTTAGCAAAACTCAGATTTAGATTATGAATATCACCAATGAAATTATTAGGTTCTCTTTATCAAGAAAACATAATATTAATTTTGGAGTTATGATGATTAAAATGTACTTTTTATGGATTTTATGCATTAAATTTATTTTACAAAAATCACCCTTCGTCAAACCATGAAATCAGACCTTGAAAATATTTTTATTAGATATAGCTTAATTTTTAAATTCCAAAACATATTTATTTGTTAAATTTAGACAAGCGGATTAAAAGATATGAATGTTTCAATTTAAACCAATCAGGAAATGACAAGTCAGAAATCTTCAAGAGAGAGGAAGAGTGAGAGAGAGAGGGAGAAAACACCATTTTATCCAAGATTAGGGTTGGAGTTGCATATGAACCAAACTAGATCATCTAGAGAAGGTAAAATAGCAAGAAACCAAAACCCTATAAGAACATTGTAAATAGAGATGGAGATCATCAATTTTAAGCATAGAAGCATGAGTTTTAAGCATGTAGTAAGAAATACATGAGAAGGGGTTTATAAAAATCACATCTAGGAAGGTGGATAGGTTTAAGAAGCAAGGTTCCCAATCTAGAGAGACTGATTTTCCAACAAAGCTCCTATCTCAAGCAAGAAGTACCTTCTCCACTTTAGAGGTGAAAAACCCTAGAAAAAGAACATGGAGATGAGGTGTTTAAGGGCTCTAGGTGGGGTTTCACCATGGAAGGCTATGGTTCCAACCTTAAAGAAGGTGGTAGGAAGATGAAAAGATTGAAAATAGGGAAGTAAAGGATGAAACTTACTAGTTTTGGTCGAAATCACCAAGAAGGAGCTTTACAAATCCTAAATAGAGCAAATTCAGAACCCTAAGAGCCTTTTTCACCAAGGTAAGGACCCTATTTTACCTTGGGACAAAAACTTCATGGCCAAATAGAGTAGGAACTATGATCTATTCTAGAATAAAGAGAAGGAGAGCAAGATTTTTCGAATTGGGAAGTGGGAATGGGTAGATATGGCTTTATAAAGAAGGGGGCAAGCATGATGTGTCTATGGGACTTTCCATGTGTCCTTAGCCTAGGGCTTCATGGCCATGCAAGAGGACAGCTCATAGAGGCTTCTTGAATATAAAATGTCAGTTATAAAAGCCCATGGAGACTTTTAGGCTATCCCCGCTGTCCTCCAATCAAAGAAATAACCCCATTGGTTGATAGCTTTTAAAGATAAGCTCATTTATAAAGAGGGTAGTCCCTAAAATGCCCTTGGAGAGAAACACATTCAAACAAAGGTGAAACTAGGTGCCCCATGGTTCAAAATGTCCAGAATTGTAAGAGAATATCCAAGGATTATAATTCGTGTGATAATTTGCAAAGAAAACCTACCAATTGGGTAAAGTGCATAAAAGTCCAGAATGTTTCTAAATTGCATAACTTGCACAAACAACATTCAAATTGAACCAAATTTGAAACTTAGGCTCATTTTATGATTTAAAAACACATAAAAAGTTAGATTAAGGTTTATAACACCTAACGAAGGTCCTTAAATAGACTTTCACTGAGGTATTTGTGCATAAACCATTTTATTGGTACAAATAGTGAATAAATCTTCACCAAACCACTATAAATTCCACTAATTAAACATAAAGGTCATAAAGGACAGAAATGAAAGGGAAACTTGGAAAAAAGAGTTACATGGATATTATGTCTAAGATTCAGTATGTTACAACATGTAATAATTTGGCATATTTCTAATTATGAGAAGTGAAATATTAATTCATCCTGTTTAGATCTACTATATACTTGATCTCAATTATGAGTCATAAAATAATTATAAGTGATTCACAACAAAGTTCTAATAGATTACTAGTTAATTATAATTTCTTAGAATGTTGATTTGTATGAGTTGAAATTCCCCATTCCATGGGTTTGTGAAGTTGATTGATTTGTGTGTACAATCTAAAATGATGTCAAATAGAAATGTTAAATAGACATAAATGAAATTGTAACGTCCCAATATTTGAGGCCTTAGATAAAGTGATCTTATAAGGAATGATTGGAGAACCCATATCACCAAGATGTAGCTCTAAGGTTGTAAATGGGTACGGGTAGACCTGCGGACCCACAAATTCAGACCCTTTAAAGACCTATTATAAATCTAAATTCTTGTACCCGCATACTTGTAGCGCATACCCTTGGAGTAATATATAAGTGGGTCCACTAACAAGTATGCTTAGACCCAGACCCGCTAGACCTATAGAACCGTTATACGTAAATAACTACAAAGATAATATGTTATGTATATCATACTATTATACTCTAACTGATATAATACTTGATACTATATCCAACTTTGATTATAACAAGGTTGAGAGTCCACTAATTGAGAATTAAATATTCTAATTACAATCATGAGAAACATATATAAACTTAAAATTTAAAATATTTACATGATATGTCACATAATTAAAACATTGTGATGATGACTACAAATATGATACAAATTTACTCAACTAATCTTCAATATGTACAATATTGCACTATTTAAAATAACTATTGATATCAATATCCTATGTAATAGAAATATCTCATAGTAGTAAAATTTACAGAACATAATCATAATTTTTCTTATAGAACAATATGATGGTTTATATAGAACCTCTTACTTGCATACCTGCACCGCAGACCCACTATCAATATGGGTATGGGTATGGTGTAGGTCTAGATTTTTATTATGAGGATATAGAACTAGAATCAGACCCCCTAAACTAAATGGGTATGGCCAGACCCACATTGTTTACACCTCTATGCAACTCCATTTTAGGGAGCCCATCATTAAGAACTCCAAAGTTAAATGTGCTTGGATTAGATTAGTACTAGGATGGGTGGCCAATCAAAAAGTTCTTTTCATCTTACATGTGAGTGAGGACAAAATGCACAGTCCAGGCCAGTAGTAGTTTGTGAGGCCATTTGTCATTCTTGAAACTCTACCAGATCCTTGGGTAATGGGCCCAAACATTACGAATGGTATCAAACTCAAAACCCCTCTAGTAGGTGGGGCCCAAATGGGCATGTGGCATACCAGGCTCGAGCTGTACGGTCTAGGCATGTTAGAAAGGGTTTTCCATGGTGCTCTAACCACCCTAGTGCTAGTAGTCATGATCGAGAGCTGTGTCCATGGGTCATTCTGGGACTGCACTAGAATGGAGAAATATTATTAGGCCATATAGTTGAGCCTTGAGGAGGACATCAAGGGCCTAAGTGAGAAAGATTGTAATGTCTCGAGATTTGAGGTCTGGAATAAAGTAATCTTATTAGGAATGATTGGAGTACCCAGATCACCAAGGTGCACCTCCATTTCAGGGAGCCCATCACTAAGAACTCTAAAGTTAAGTGTGCTTGGCTTGGAGTAGTAATAGGATGGGTGACGAGTCACATAGTTCATCCGGGCATGCACGTAAGTGAGAACAAAGCACATATTCAAGGCCAATGGTGGTCTATGGGGCCAATCATAATCCCTAAAACTGTATTCGAGACTTGGGCAATGGGCTCGAGACTTACAAATGGTATTAAAGCCAAAGCCCCTCTAGTAGGTGGGCCCCACATGGGCATGTGGCATGCCAGTTTTGAGACATATTGTCCAGACATGTTGGAAATGGATATTCATGGTGATGTAGCCGCCCTTATGCTGGTAGCTATGATCGAGAACTAGGTGTCCATGGGTCACTCAAGGCCTGCACTGAAATGGGGAAATATTATGGGGCCATTTAGTTGAGCTTTGACTAGGACGTCAAAGGTCTAAGTGGGAGAGATTGTAATGTCCCATGCTTTAAGGCCTTGGATAAAATGATCTAATAAGGAATGATTGGAATACCCATATCACTAAGGTGCACCTGCATTTTAGGGAGCCTATCACTAAGAACTCCAAAGTTAAGCGTGTTTAGCTTGGAGTAGTACTAGGATGGGTGAATAGTCAGGAAGTTCATCCCAGTTTGCATGTGTGCAAGGAGTGGGGCGCGAGAGAGACCACTCCTTACTTAAATTTAAGGAAATAATTGCAAAATACCCCAAAAGATCATATTCAACAAAATAAAATCCATTCAGATAATTGGGGTTCATAATATTTCTTTAAATAGAATGATAACATGAACATAATTATATTTAAGAAGAAATTTAAATTTAAGTATTACATGATTTTCTCGTCAAAGTTCAACTAATGGGACATAGATGGATTCTAACTAAAATAAAACCTTAAACTACTTAGGTCAGTTTGTGGTGAGTAACCTCTCCATCTTAGAATTCCTCAATATCTAGATCTGGCATAACCACCTATTTCCTGGTCCTCAATCTATGCAAGCTCTGGGTGGGTCAAAAACAACACCCAGGAGGAGGAAAACAAAAGGAAATGACATTGGTGAATGCTGAGTATGTGCAATAATTAACAACTAGGCACTACTTTAGAAAGTTCAAGAGAAGAGCATCAAAATAAAGGATGATCAAGAGAAGTTCCAAGAAAAATATATTAGGGCTAGAGATGAGGCATGTATAACTAAAGAATATGAAGTAGGGAGTCTTGCCTTTACTCAAACATAAATTGGGCATGTTACAAACAAAGACTAAAATTATTTCAAGAAGGATTGAGACACCATTGGATCTTAGCCTAAAATAAATAATGGGTGGAAATAGCACACCCTGAGTGGAGATAGAACACCCCTTCAAGTAATGGGTGGAGATAACACACACTCGACAGAGATATCACACCCTTGTATATATAGTTGTACGCGTGTACAGCTACAAGAAATAAAGATAGCCTAAGCATGAACATAAATAGGGAAAGACAAGTATACGTTCTACTGATATGAAATAACATGATGAGAATCCTAATCATGTCGGGTCAGAAGGCTCATAAGTATTGTCCAAGAAAATAATAATTTCATAAGGATGAAAAAAAGAATATCTACTCATGCCGCATATGGGAAAATAATATTTGGTCATGATAGTAGTGCCTAGATAAAGAAAATATGCACATAACGCAAATTGAGTTGTTAAGTCAAAGATTGAATCCTAACCCTCCAAGTTTATAGTCAAATCAACCTAAATGTAGGATTAGGTCAATCAATTAGGGTTTAAGGTCTAATATAGATGTATTTTGAAATCCCTAGAAATCCAAATCCATCAACAAAAACCTTGGTCGGCTCTTGTTAAAAACCTAATATTTATTTCATAGTTTCTTAGTGATATCTTGACTCAAAATCACAACTTTATTAATGATGTTATATTTAGTTACTATTAAGATCATAAGTGAAATAAAAACCCTAAAAATAAATATTTGGCAGAAACATAAATTGACACATGATTTTATCTTAGAGAGAGAATCCAAGGTTATTGATCATGGATTTGACTGCAAGACCTCAACTTTACCCTTTAAAACATATCTCTAATTTTTAATGGGATATTATGAATGTTTAAAACCTAAAAATTCAATCTTTAAAACTTGGTAATTAATAAATGAAAACTATAAAAAGGTGGAGAAAATTCACGATTCCAAATTTTTTTTTTGAAATTGTTTGATATTCGAGTAATTAGTTATGGATGTTACAAGTTTTTCCCAATCAAGAAAATCCATAATTCATTGTTAAGACCTAGTCAGGCGAGGTCAACTTGATGAGGTGGTCCAATTGCAACTAGCCACATGATCTGGGTCCATCGACAGTGAAGCACTTCATCATAACAACTTAAACCAAGTCTAAATGGAAACAAAGATCATAATACACTTATCGCGAAAGAAAGAAAGAGCAGGGAAAGGGCACAATCGTGAAGGCCAGGGGAGTCATACCCTTCTTCCAACACCAACCATGGCTGCTCACAAGGAAACAATTGCTAGCAGAAAATTGGGGAAAAGCTATTGAGCGTTACCCTTGAAAATTCCAGAGGGCGGAAACCTTCAAAGGAGGGTAAGAAACTAACCACTGGTCTTGATTGGATTCGGGTGTAATTCTGTGTTGAGGTGGTGAGCTGTAAGCACAAATTCAAGAATATGATTGTTAAGGGTCTAAATAGTAGTGCGAGAAGAAATTGAAAGAGGAAATAAATGCGGTGAGATGTGTCAAGGATGTGGGTCACCTCTCCTATATATAAGGTTAGGGTTTAGGGCATCGGTGGCTAGGGGGTTCGAGAGACGTGTGTTGAGATTTAGGTGTTTCTCGATTCTTTAGAGTTAGGGTTAGAGTAAGGCATGGTTGGGTGCAAATTTGGATACAGAATCCATAGGAGAAGAAATATCACAAAGAGATCAAGTGTGGTGTGACAAATCCTCAATTTTTATAGGTGTACAGGTAAGCCTATTTTCCTATTGTAGTGTGAGATAGGAGACAAGCTCTAGCTCATGAGATTGCAATCCCACGGTGGATAAAAATGTGCACATTGACTGGCCGAATTGTGACATTATTTCTTACTAAATCAAAATCGAAAAAAGTGATGTAAATTTCAATTTCTTTTTTTTCTCTTTCAGGGTAGTTACCATCCAAATAAAGTAAAATTTGGTGGGTAAGGTAATAAGGACCCAAAGAATCCAATTTTGGTGCCAAATTTGCTTTTGGAGAATTTTAGTCTATGAAGCACATCATTTGAGGGAAGGTTTATTTTCCTCCTATTAAAGCATTCCTTTATTATTTATTAATTGTTTAACTTTCTCTTAACCAAACCCATCCACAGGAAAAGTACATAAGGTACATTTTAAACTTAAATATCTTAAATTGATAATTTCACACAATCAGTGGCAAAACTATTGAACATCCCCAATTTCTAGTATTAAGGCCTCAATTCATTATATTTTTGTTTTAATCTCTTATATTTGAAGGGTATTATCATCCTAGTACATAGGAATCTATTTAAAAGAGTTTGATATAAAAGATTACAATAAAAAGAGTTAAACGACACTGATTACCTAAATTGGAGCATGTTATAGATCTCCTCCCCTCAAAGGGATTTCATCCCTGAAATCTCAAGCAAAGAGGGAAGGGTGGTTTTGCAACATTTCTTCATTGAGCTCCCAAGTTGTTTCCTCAAGGACTTTATAGTTTCATAGAACTTTTACTAATTCAACTCCTTTTGCTTCAGTTGCTTCACTCGAGAATCAAGAAACTCCATAAGATATTCTTCATAAGTCAAGTCTCCATGAATTTGTATAGGTTCGATAGATAACACATGGGATATATCTTTTACATAATTCTTCAATATGAACACATTAAAAACATTCTAAATCTTATCATAAGAAGGGGGTAAAGCCAATTGGTAAGCATACTCCCCAATATTTCCTAGAACTTTAAAGGGTCCCACATAATGAGAATCAAGCTTTCTTTTCACCTTATATCTTGCAGTAGACCGAATATGTTATATTTTCAAGAAAACATAATCACCAACCAGGACATTCACATCTATCCTCTTCTTATCAAAATATATCCTTTAATAATCCTAAGTTTCCTTCATTCGGTTCTTTATTAGAACAATCTTGTCCTTCATTAATTGCATATCATCAGTCTTAACTAGGGTATGCTCACCCACATCATCCCAATGTAAGGGTGAACGACAAGGTCTGCCATAAAAAGCTTTAAAGGGTGACATACCTATGCTCTCTTGGTAACTTTTATTGCAAGCAAACTCGAATAAAGGAAGATATTTATCCCAAACACCTCACAATCCATCACACAAGATTGTAAGAAATATTCTAGAATATAAACTTTTCTCTCAGACTACGCATCAGTTTGAGGATGGTAAGATGTACTGAAGTGTAAATCTTATCCCCCCTTCTTGAATCTACCTCCACAGGTGAGAAGTAAACTTAGGGTCTCTATCATACATAATAGACTTCAACATAGCATGCAATCATACTATCCAATCCACATACATCTGTGCCATGTATGAAACCTTATATGTAGTCTTGGAGGGTAAGAAATGAGCTGACTTATCCAGTCGATCTATCACTACCTAGGCATCATCATAACCACCTCTAGATTTTGAAAAACCTGGCACGAAATCCATCATCATATTTTACCACTTCCACTCAGGTTTTTTGAGAGGTTGCAAAAGTCCACAAAGACATTGATGTTCAATCTTTACTTTCTGACATGTCAAACATTTCACACCAAAAGTAGTGATGTCCTTCTTCATATTGTTACACCAAAAACTTATCTCTAGATCTTTGTACATATTTGTGGTGCCAGGATGAATCGTATATTTTGAACCATGAGCCTCACTCATCACCTTCTATCTAAGGTATCCACATCTGGTATCCACAATCAGTGATGAAAACCTATTGCAACATCAAAACCAATAGAGAAATCAGATTGTGGTCTTTTTGTCATGTTTATCTCACCAAGATTAAGACTAGAAGCTTGTGCCACAATAATCTCAAAGATCCATGATGGAGTAACTAAGAGACTTTCCATGTACACACACATTTTATCAATGGGAAACATCATCTACATCATCATTTAACTCAGGACTCCAGCTAGAAACATGCTCCATGATTTTCCACACAAAACTACAAAGAGATGCACAAACAACATTCTTCTTATGACTAAGAGCATTGACAACTATGTTGGCTATTCTAGAATGATATGTGATCCTGAAATCATAATCCTCCAAAAATTCCATCCACTACCTTTATCTCAGATTCAATTCCTTTTCTTTCAAAAGATAGCGAAGACTCTTATGGTCTGAGAAAACTTCAAATTGCACGCCATACAGATAATGCCTCCAAATCTTGAGAGCGTGCAAAATAGCTGCAAGCCTGAGGTCATGGATTAGCTGATTTTCTTCATTCAGCTTCAACTAGTGAGAGGAATAGGCTATAGCTTGTCCTCATTGCATAAGAACGCAACCTAGGCCTTGTCTAGATGCATATGTGAAGATAACATAAGGCTTTCCTTCCATAGGTAAGGACAAAATAGGGGCAAATGTCAAACATTGCTTCAACTTTGGAAAACTCTTTTTTAGATTTTGGGGACTAGATAAACTTGGTGTCCTTGTGAGTAAACTTGGTTAGAGGATGGGCCAACTCAGAAAAGTTCTTAATAAACTGTATGTAGTAACCCGCAAGACCCAAGAAACTTCGTATTTCAGAAGGATTCTTTCGAGGTTGCCACTTAGTCATAGCTTCAACTTTAGTTGTATCTACAACTATATGACCAACTGACGCAGATTTACTGTGCGTAGAAACGCAAGTGAATGCATCGAAGTAGTACAGGCCTTTGTGAGGCCCAAGTCGAACTCAGGGATACGTGCAATCGTCGGGGACTCCTACTAACTACTCACGATCAGCTAAGCCGATTAAAAAGTTGAGAGTTGTTGTTAAAATTAAAAGGAAATAAAAACAAAACAAAACAATCAATCGATTAAATTGTTGGTTTAATCAATTCAAAAGAAGATCTTTAGGATTGCGGTTTCACCGCAAGTCTTCATTGCATTAAATTCTATATAGTTACTCAATTTTATCTCTATATCCGGGTAGTGGCCTGAAATCAGAATTGCCCACTGTCGTGGTACAATTCACTACCTATGTCTAGGTCGGTTCCACCGTCGTAGTAACCTATACCCTAAACTAGGTGCATTGGAAACGACCTCTCGGTATCCACCATTAATCTTACACCACCTTGTTCAAGGGATTTGTCAATTAATGTAAATTCCGTCTCTTTTCAACCATTAATTCTTCTTTCAAAGCAATTGAGGGAATTATGTTATTATTATGGTGATCAAGCATAACAATATATTAGAGAAAACGAAATTATACCACGGATTTAAGAGATAAGATATGAATTACTATTATAAAATCGTCATACAATGAATTTCTGGGCTACTCCCGGTCCTAAAGACAAAGGGGATTAGCCCCGCATGTTCATCTAAGAGTACAATGTGGAGAAGAAAAAGGGCAACATGAAGAAAAACGTGATTGAGTGATTAAACCCTTGAACGGAGAAGGTCCAATCGATCCTTGGTGTGGAATCCGCGTTCTGCCGCCTTTCGGTGGTGGAATTCGTCTTCTTCAGCGTCTGGATCGGCTGGGGCGTGCTCTCGTGCTCCGTTCTTTTCTCTTTGCTCTCTGGGATGTGTGCAACAACTAATGACGTGATACCCCAGTCAAGGGCGCTGTCATTAGGTATATCTCCCGAATTAAGTCGCCAATTAACCATGGTCGTCCGATTAAGATTAATCTGAAACAAACTCATATCTGACGGTGTCGATACCATCGACGCGGGTCGATGGTATCGACCTAGCATGATATCGACAATCCTTCTTTTCTTTCGTCTGAGCGCCTGATGTCATCTCGATACTATCAACGCGAGTCTATGGTATCGACGAACCTGTAGCGACGGTTTTGTCGTTTTGTGTTGCTGTAGCTCTACCAGTCGATAGTATCGACATTTTGGTCGATAGTATCGATGCACTTCTTGCCAGCAACCTGATGGTGTCTTGATACCATCGACATCCCTGTCGATAGTATCGACTTTCTTCTGGTCCTTGCGACTGGAAACCTGTGGTCCGGTCGATGGTATCGACCACCGTCAATGGTATCGACGACAGCAGATACTTGTTTTTCCTGAAACTAACACACGAAACCACATAAATCCACACAAACTATATTTTTTCGATAATTAATACTAAAAATACTTAAATAAAGGGAATTTGACATAAAGAAGTAGCATAGACCAAAATGAATGAATTATGCAACATTAACCATGAAAATGACTAATATATGCATAAAACACATATCAAACAAGTCTATAAATGTGACTCAAAATCATCACATCAAACTCCTCTAAGCTTGAACATTGCTCGCCCTCGAGCAACTATTTCTTAGAATAGAATTGCTAGAGTCAACTAAAGAACAAAGCATCACAATAGACATCCCATATGACTCCCACCGGACATTCACATACCAGCCCTCGCTAACCACAAAATGATAATTACCCTAAAGGCGACAGTAATCATCGATAAAAGATATTAACCTCAAACTGATGAACACTATCACATAAGGCAGTTAACATAATAAAATTCGCCGGTCCAGACTTAGTGCATCTTGTGATCTTCTATACTATGTTGCTCGCCCTAACTACCATCTAGATGGAAGTAGTTCTCCTGATATTCATTAGTGAGGAGAAATTCACGGTGGCCTACCAATCCGTGCAACGGGTGGATGAAATAGGTGGCTCATGGAAGAAGTGGAAGTATTATATGATTTCAACATGCATAATAAAAAATGCCCTAAATGATGCCAATGCACATGAAAAATGCCCTAATGCCTAAGATTAGGTGTAATAATGCATGAACTAACCATCCGTCTCAAAATGAGATGGATATCTAATTAAGCTACATCATGTACTCACTTATCTTGAAATACAGGTGAGATTATGTTCCTTTCTCCTTCTTATTCTTGTTGCTTCTAAAGAACTTTTTTTTCAATTTCAGATTTTTTTCTTTTCTTTTTTTTTTTCATTTCAAACCCTTATATCCATGATTGACAATGAATACTTATTGGGCTTATTTTTTTCTACATAACTTAATATTTGCACTATTTGGAAGGTATGGAACAATTGAATTCACCATTAGAGAATAAATAAGGTACATGACATACTTTATGCATAAAAATTATGAATGCAACTACATGACATACACTTAAGGGTAATGTGCATGTATACCTATTCTAATCTTTTTTTATCTTCCATGCAAACATAAGAAAAATTGCAATGCAAGTCCTATCTACATGCTATGCAATCAAAAAGAGTTAAAATTGTACTTTACTTCCAATTCTTGGGTGGATTATGAACAACAATGAGGTGGAAAGATCACAAGACTAGTTGACTGAACCTTTGAAAAATATTATATGTCCCTCCTTACTGACCTATGTAGTAGTTAGGAGGTTTTTCTCTCTTACTTCAAATTAAAGTCTCATTACCATTCGGTCAGTTTAGGCTCAAATAACCATTTCCGTCCACTTTCATGAATCATTAGGAATATACCGTTGTGATTTTCTGTTTTAAAGTTGGCAAAACCAATCATTTTCTAAGTTAAGTGATCAAGGTTAAACAACACTCAAGCTTGTGAACACTCACAATTTTTTAGTTTCCCTCAATTCCCCATGCACATGCAACTGAGATGACTCAACATTAAAGACATCCACGATTACACTAGATAGATTGTGGATCCTAAAACAAACTAAGATTGCAAAAACAAATGACAGGAAACAAAAGCAATAAAACTAAAAATAGAGAAAATGAAAATAGAACTGTTCCAACTACCCCCCCCCAAGCTTGAATTAGACTATGGCCTCATAGTCAAAAACAATCTTAAAGGTTGGAACAGAGATACCGCTTTACTCTTGTGGTGGAGGCGGGTACTGTGGAGCCGTAGGGTCCCAAGAAGGATACTCCCCCTGGAAGCTTGGATCAAATTGGGCCCTGGGTGGAGGTTGTGGATAGCCTCCAAAGTAACTTTGGCTCCAATAGTGGTTGTAGAAGGGCTCCTGTTGCATCTCCATCTGTTGCAACTGATTATGTATCTATTGTTGGTTGTTGAGGAGAAGACGCTCGTTCTTGAACATCGCCCTTTGGTTGTCCAGTATCCGGTTCGTAGTGTCTTGAATACCGGTATACATTTCCACGTGCTGCTGCTGCGTCTGCTGGATGTCTTGCAGCATAGTGTACATGCCCTGCATAGAATAGATATCCTCGCTTGGATGCGAGGGTGGTGGTGGCGGTGGAGTAGGCTGTGATGATGAAGATGTACCCGGATGCATCCGAGGACGCTTCCGTGGTGCCACTCGTGCCCGAAGAGGTGTAAATGCCTCCTCTTCCTCCTCAGCCTCGTCGTCATTTCTGTCGTCGCCGTCGTCGTTGCCGCCTTCTTCATCAGAGTTGGTGATGGCTATGATTGGCCATTGAAATTGTTGCGCCCCTTCGATGTTGAAGACCGGATCAGGCCGCAAGCACTCCTAGTAAGCATGGTTGGCGTGGCAGTGCACATACTCCAAACCATCTCGAAGAAGTAGGAGATTGGAGCGGTGTAGATGTTGCAAGTTCACCTTGCTCCTATTGTTGAGCGGGGTCAAAGCTGAGAAATTCAGCCCGAGGTAGTGCGCCAACTTTGTGATACGCCCGCCAAAGTGAATCGGGGCTTTCCTTGTACTCCTCTTCACTGCTAAGACCCGCTGCAAAAAGAAGGCACCCCAATTGCATTCTTGACGCTTCAGGAGCTTATACAAAAAGAATAAATTTGTCTCCTGAAACTTGCTGAGGGCCAAATCACCCCGAGCAAACAATGTCGAACTGAGCATCCAGTGCAGTATCCAGACGAAAGGGTGCTCGAACTCAGCTACCGCAACATTATGGTAGCTGACTGACTTCCCCAGCGGCACCGTAACCAGCTCGACGAAGATGGCGTCGTAGTCAGTGTGATTGTCCGGGCACTGGTAGTCGGATTGAGACTGATTCTAGTTGAAGATCTTGTTGAACTGCTTAAGTGTGAGGGTATAGTCACTGTTGGATAGCCGGAACGACACCCGGCCCTTAATCCACTCGCGATCGGTGGCTATGACGTTGTTGGGCACGACGCAGACGTCCAGTGATGCCATGAACTCAGCCACCCATTTCTTGTACGTGGGCCACTCGCCAAAGAACGGTTGGCCATCTGCATGAAATTCCAGCTCGTCAGGTCTTCGGTTCGTGTGGCGCGCCTATCCCTTCAAGACGTAGGAAAGGTTCACTTCGAACCCAAGGTTGCGGATGGTATCCCGATCAACATATCAGGTCGGCTCTATCTTCCTTTTCAAGATCTCCTCATAGATCTTCTTCACCTCTGCGGATGGATGAATCAGCCACGGGTGTGAAAATGATGCGGTCAGAGGTGGCACGAACTCCAGGATGTCCATCGGATTCACGCGTGAAGATGACGCACCAGCTACGTGCACCATGTTTGCGAGAGAAAGAGGAATAGAAACAGAGCTCGGTGAAGATCGGAGAATCGAATCTCCGCTCGATGAAGAACTATCTCGGTGTTGCTCATCGTCGGGCTTGGACATCTCTGGAACATGCTTGGCACAAGTGGAGGAAGATTGCACTGAAGGTGTGATGTCATCTGATGCAAACACTCCTCATATATAGCTGTGGCCGGCGCTACTGTCTGCCCATCGATACCATCGATGCGAGTCGATGCTATCGATTCAGGTAGCACGATACGTACCTCCTCTAGTATCGACGATCGTCGATGGCTGGATCTGCGGGGCCCGGATTGCTGACGCGTCGATACTATCGACACGGGTCGATAGTATCGACCCATCCCCCGGATCGAACTCCTTGTTGCTGCGATCGTCCTTGATCTTACCCTGCAGATCGTTGACGTGGCGTGTCGATACTATCGACACAAGTCGATAGTATTGACTCTCTGATTAGGGAAAATCCTCACGAGACCCGGCCGCTACCTTTTTCACATGAATGTGTCAATACCATCAACACACCCGTCGATGGTATCGACTTCACTGAGCCGATTTCTTCTAAAAATCTCCAGAGATCTCGATGGTATCGACAGGCATCTCGATACCATCGACCTTGACTTTGCGATCTGCCTGTAGGTATGTCGATACCATTGACGCATGTCGATACCATCGACGAGGCCGTCGATGGTATCGACGCAGTGCGATTCCTGCAGTCGCCAACCTGTACCATGGTCGATACCATCGACACAGTGGTCGATGGTATCGACTCTGCCTCGGCCCTGCACATGTAACAAACGATCACAATATCTTTTTTTACACTAAAAACTAAGTAAAAACAAATTAAACTACGAATGTAAATGAACTAAACTAAGGTAGCAATGGTTGGGTTGCCTCCTAACAAGCACCCTTATTTAACGTCTTAGGCTAGACGACTTGTATCACATCATGCATCCGAAAGTGAAATGAGTTTGACCTCATTCACCTTCCTTGTGTAATCTTCACCAAAATATAGCTTCAACCTCTGTCCTTTCACCAAAAATGTCGTCTCACCATCACGCACCAAGATTGCACCATGTGGTTTGACCTCTTCCACTGTGAATGGCCCACTCCATCGGGATTTTAGCTTCCCGGGATGCAACTTCAGCCTTGAATTAAACAACAACACACGATCTCCCTTCTTGAAGATGCGCATCTGAATATGGCGATCGTGGATCAACTTAGTGCGCTCCTTGTATATCCGAGAGTTCTCATATGCAGTCATGCGCAGCTCATCCAATTCATTTAATTCAAGCAATCTCTTCTTCCCCGCCTCATCATAACTCAAGTTGAGCTTTCTTAGCGCCCAGTGTGCTTTATGTTGTAACTCCACCGGTAAGTGACAAGCCCGGCCATACACCAACCTAAAAGGCGTAGTGCCTATAGGTGTCTTGTATGCCGTCCGATATGCCCACAATGCATCCGGCAGTAAGGCACTCTAGTTCTTCCTCGTGGAAGCCATCGTACACTCCAGAATCTTCTTAATTTTGCGATTGGAGACTTCCACCTGTCCTTGAGTTTGCGGGTGATATGGGGTACCTATGTTATGTTTTACCCCATATTTCTTCAACAATGCCGAGAACTTGTGATTCTTAAAGTGCGTACCCCCATCACTGATGATCATTCAGGGCACTCCAAACCTACAGAAGATGTTTTCTTTTACGAATCTACACACTACAGAAGAATCATTAGTCCTTGTGGGTATTGCTTCTACCCACTTCGACACATAATCAACAGCTAAAAGAATATATAAATTCGAATTTGAGGACACAAAGGGTCCCATGAAATCTATACCCCATAGGTCAAATACCTCAACCTCTTGGAAAACATTTAGGGGCATCTCCTGTCTCTTTAAAATGTTACCCGCCCTTTGGCAGGAATCACATTGTCTCACGAACTCATAGGCGTCTCGGAACAAGGTAGGCCAATATAGGCCACTTTCCAACACTTTGGCCGCCGTACGAGAGCTCGTGTGGTGTCCGCCCGTAGGTAGAGTGTGGCAGTGATGAAGAACACTCTCGTATTCCTCCTCAGGTACACACCTGCGTAGAACACCATCCCTGCATTGCTTCAAAAGAATGGGGTCATCCCAAAAATAATAACGTAGAGAATGGAAAAATTTCTTCTTCTCTTGATATGTCCAATCTTCTGGGATGATCCTGCAAGCAAGATAATTCACGATATATGAAAACCAAGGATCTTTAGAATTCACATTCAACAATTGTTCATCCGGAAATGTCTCGGTTATGGGTATGTGTAAATCTTTTTCATCCACCCTCTCTAACCTAGACAAATGATCCGCCACGAAGTTTTCAATCCCCGCCTTGTATTTAATTTGGATATCAAATTCTTGTAGGAGCAAGATCCACCTAATCAATCTAGGTTTGGCATCTTTTTTCTCCATCAAATATTTAATAGCGGCATGATCAGTCCAAACAACTACTTTCGATCCAACTAAATATTGCCGGAATTTTTCAAAAGAGAAAACGATGGCAAGCGATTCTTTTTCAGTAGTTGTGTAATTTAATTGAGCATCATTCAAAGTCTTGGATGCATAAAAAATTACGGCGGGTTTATTGTCCACCCACTGTCCCAACACAACTCCTACAGCAAAATCCAATGCGTCACACATGATTTCGAACGACTTAGTCCAATCTGGTGTTTGAACAACCGGTGCGGAAATCAATTTCTCCTTCAGCACGTTGAACGCGTGTAAGCATTTGTCATTGAAATCAAAGACGACATCTTTCTCGAGAAGCTCAGATAGAGGTTTGGCGATTTTAGAAAAATCTTTTATGAACCGACGATAAAATTCGGCGTGTCCTAAGAAACTTCTTACCCTTTTTACCAAATTTGGTGGGGGCAATTTAGAAATTACTTCAATTTTCATCGAATCTACCTCCAAACCTTTGCTGGACAATTTATGTCCTAGCACTATCCCTTCACTCACCATCATATGACATTTCTCCTAGTTGAGGACCAAATGTGTGTCCTCACATCTCTGTAACACCTTATCCAAATTATAAAGGCATTCATCAAACGAAGCACCATAAACCGAAAAATCATCCATAAAAACTTCTAGACAACGTTCTACCATATCAGAAAAAATGGCGAGCATACAACGCTGAAAAGTCGCTGGTGCATTGCATAGTCCAAAGGGCATGCGGTGATACACAAAAGTTCCATAGGGACAAGTGAAAGTAGATTTCTCTTGGTCCTTAGGATCAATTGAAATCTGATTGTATCCCGAATACCCATCCGGAAAATAGAAATGAGATCGGCCGGCTAAGCGCTCTAGAATTTGATCAATAAATGGTAGAGGAAAGTGATCCTTCAGCGTAGCGGCATTAAGACGTCAGTAATCAATACAAACTCACCACCCGGTTACCAAACGGGTGGTGACAGGTTCATTTAAAATATTTTGAGTGACAATAATACCCCCTTTTTAGGGACTACCTGCGTGGGAGTTACCCATGTCGAGTCTGAAATCGCATAGATGGTACCTGCGGAGAGAAGCTTAATCACCTCTTTCTTTACCACCTCCATCATGCTTGGATTCAATCGACGTTGCAGTTGTATCACCGGCTTGGCTCCCTCCTCGATCCGAATCTTATGCCGACACAAAGTAGGGGAAATCCCCTTGATATCTGCAACAGACCACCCAAATGCTCCCCAGTGGTTCTTCAGCACTATCAACAATTGGTCTTCCTCTTCCGCACTCAGATATGCAAAAATGATCACAGGTAACTTTTCTTCCTCCGCTAGAAAGGCGTACTTAAGATGCGGTGACAATGGCTTTAACTCTAACTCCGGCGGGCTGATCAAGGATGATTGAAGCGGAGGGGGAAGTTCACCTAAATCTTCATAATACCTCACATAGAAACATGGAAGCATCTGAAGCATCTTGGCGCACTCCTTGGGTGATTTGCTTCTCATCCAATCATGAGTAATGTTGACTAAACAAGCCTCCAATGGTAATTCTGGATATGCATCAAAAACTGAATTTTTTATAGCATCATCCTCCGTAGAGGGAGGAATGTCCTCATTCTCATCATTCGGGAACCCTACAACCTTGCAAAGGGATAATACTTTGGTCTGCTCCATGATGTCTACAGCCAAAGTCCCTTTATCCACCTTGGCCATTACATGAGCCATATCCAGAAATGGCCTCCCTAGACAAAGTGATATGGTATTATCAAAATGTTTTAACATGTGGCATTGCTCCTTGGATTTAGGTGAAGTAGCGCTGGAAGGCATGACCATCTCAAATCGGTTGTCGGCTATACCCAAGGTCAACCGACCTCTCCCCATCTCGAGTATCATGTCGACTGTGGCTTGGAATGGTCTTCCGAGTAGTAGCTCATTGCCTTGTTCATCTTGCATCTCCATGACGACAAAATCTGCAGGAAATACAAATCTATCCACTTTCACAAGCACATCTTCACAAATCCCAAACGGTTTCACCACAGAGTTATCCGCCAATTGAATTGTCATGTTGCTTGGCCTTGAATCCTTTAATCCCAACTTTTTGAATGTAGAAAGGGGCATTAAATTGATGCTTGCTCCTGAGTCACATAATGCTTCACCAAATTTGACTTTCCCAATATAGCACGAAATGTTGAAACAACCCGGATCTTGCCTCTTTGGTGGCAATGTGCCCATGATGAAGGCACTCACCTGCTCCTTAAGCACAACTACTTCAGTGTCCGGAATTTTTCTCTTCTTGGTGATGATGTCCTTCATGAATTTCCCATAAGACGGAATTTGCTCAATAGATTCCAATAGAGGGATGTTGACTGAAAGCTTCCTGAAACTGTCTAAGAACTTTTTAAATTGGTCATCTACCTTCCTTGCCTTAGCACTATTTGGATAAGGGACCGGGACAGCTTGTGCCCTTTGATGCGGTGGCACATAGGGTGTCCTTTTCTGAGGTTCCTCCTCCTCTGCAATAGGGCCTTTAGTAGCATCCACAACTGTGTCATCGACTGGTTCTGTGACCGGTGCGGGCAGCTCCTCAGTGGCCTCACCTACAATTTCAGCTTGGGGTTTGTTTGCTTCATCGACCCTGGGATTTAACAATTTATTGCCACTTCTTAGCAAGATGGCCTTCGCTTGTTGGTTCCCTCCTGGAACATTAGTATTTCCTGGGAAACCTGAATGTGCTGGCTTCTTCAAACTGGCTATCTCCGCAACCATCTGTGCCATAGATGTCTCTATTGTACTCATTTGAGCCCCATGGCTCTGCAGTGTCTGCCCAAATTGGTTCATGAACTCCCCTTGTTGCTTTATTTGCTGGCCGAAAGTAGCCATGAGTTCTTGGTTTTGCTTTATCACTTGATTGAGCAGCTCTGTGCTCTTATCCTCTGCAACTGGCTGGGGTTTAGCATCCGGATCCTGCAAGAAGTTATTGGGATCCTTTCAGGAGAACTTCTTGTCTTTCCTCCATGCATAGTCGTTATTCCTGTAGCCTTGTTGCTGCCTCATGAATTTCACTTGAGCCTCATCCTCGGGCTCAGTATCCTCCTTTGTAAGCAATTTCTTTGCGATAAGATCCATCTTCTCATTCAACTCCTTTATTGCTTTAAATTCACCTACTACTCGAACCTTCTCCACGGCGCCTCTTTCGCCCCATGATTGTTTCTTCGCCATGTTCTTTAAGATCTCCCAACATCTAGTGTCCGTGTTATTCAAAAAGAATACGAAACTGGCTGAGTCGAGGTTGCTTCTATCATGCTCCGAGAGAGCAAAATAGAAATTTTTTACTTGAGTCTCCTTATCAAGCCCATGATGCGGGCATCACCTGAGCATGATCTGAAACCTTTCCCAGGTCTCAGAATAGGTTTCTCCTGCTTGTTGGGTGAAGTTGTGGATCTTTCTGATCATGTCATTGGTCTTCTCGGGCGGAAAGAACCTCTCAAAGAAGACCTCCACCATGTGGTCCCAAGACTCCACATATTCATCGTCCAAGTTATGTAGCCATTCGCGTGCAATTCCTTCTAGAGAGCTCGGGAAAAGCTTCAAGTAGAGCACATCCTGTGGAAATCTGTCTATTTTTACCATATCACAATTCTCCACAAACTGACTTATGTGCGCGACAGGGTCTTCATTTTTGAGCCCATGGAAGGCATTAGACTTCACCAAGTTGATTAAAGCTGGATCAATCTTGTATGTCGGAATATTCAGTGCTTGCTTCTTTATCGGCCCCTTGGAAGCGGACGAGGAAGAAGCCTTGATCTTCTCCCATATTGTCTGTGGCTCGTCCATCTCTTCTTGTTCGGGTTCAGAATTTATATCCTCCAGCTCGTCTTGATTATACTCGCCCTCGTCTTCCGGTTCCGACAGCGGAACCTCTGGTGCGTGCCCCGCGTAGTCAGTACTACGCGTCTGCACCATGCACAATACCTGAAAATATAAAAATTAAATTTAGTACAGTGCTTGACGATTGCAAATATTTAGAAAATAGATTATCAATTTTTGAAATGATAAAAAAAAGTGGCCTGGAGTGGCCGCTCACAGCACTCGAAGTGCCAAAAAATTGTCGTATCCCCGGCAACGACGCCAAAAACTTGACGCAGATTTACCGTGCGTAGAAACACAAGTGAACGCGTCGAAGTAGTACATGCCTTTGTGAGGCCCAAGTCGAACTCAGGGATACGTGCAATCGTCGGGGACTCCTACTAACTACTCACGATCAGATAAGCCGATTAAAAAGTTGGGAGTTGTTGTTAAAATTAAAAGGAAATAAAAACAAAACAAAAACAATCAATCGATTAAATTGTTGGTTTAATCAATTTAAAAGAAGATCTTTAGGATTACGGTTTCACTGCGGGTCTTCATTGTATTAAATTCTATATAGTTACTCAAGTTTATCTCTCTATCCGGGTAGTGGCCTGAAATCAGAATTGCCCACTGTCGTGGTACAATTCACTACATATGTCTAGGTCGGTTCCACCATCGTAGTAACCTATAACCTAAACTAGGTGCATTAGAAATGACCTCTCAGTATCCACCATTAATCTTACACCACCTTGTTCAAGGGATTTGTCAATTAATGTAAATTCCGTCTCTTTTCAACCATTAATTCTTCTTTCAAAGCAATTGAGGGCATTAGGTTATTATTATGGTGATCAAGCATAACAATATATTGGAGAAAACGAAATTATACCACGGATTTAAGAGATAAGATATGAATTACTATTATAAAATCATCATACAATGAATTCCCAAGCTACTCCCGGTCCTAAAGACAAAGGGGATTAGCCCCGCATGTTCATCTCAGAGTACAATGTGGAGAAGAAAAAGGGCAACATGAAGAAAAACGTGATTGAGTGATTAAACCCCTGAATGGAGAAGGTCCAATCGATCCTTGGTGTGGAATCCGCGTTCTGCCGCCTTTCGGTGGTGGAATTCGTCTTCTTCAGCGTCCGGATTGGCTGGGGCGTGCTCTCGTGCTCCGTTCTTCTCTCTTTACTCTCCGGGATGTGTGCAACAACTAATGACATGATACCCCAGTCAAGGGTGCCGTCATTAGGTATATCTCCCGAATTAAGTCGCCAATTAACCACGGCCGTCCGATTAAGATTAATTTAAAACAAACTCATATCTGACGATGTCGATACCATCGACGCGGGTCGATGGTATTGACCTAGCGTGATATCGACAATCCTTCTTTTCTTTCATCTGAGCGCCTGATGTCATCTCGATACTATTGACGTGAGTCGATGGTATCGACGAACCTGTAGCAATAGTTTTGTCATTTTGTGTCACTGTAGCTCCACCAGTCGATAGTATCGACATTTTGGTCGATAGTATCGACGCACTTCTCGCCAACAACCTGATGGTGTCTCGATACCATCGACATCCCTGTCGATAGTATCGACTTTCTTCTGGTCCTTACGACTGGAAACCTGTGGTCCGGTCGATGGTATCGACCACCATCGATGGTATCGACGGCAGCAGATACTTGTTTTTCCTTAAATTAACACACGGAACCACATAAATCCAAACAAAATATATTTTTTCGATAATTAATACTAAAAATACTTAAATAAAGGGAATTTGATATAAAGAAGTAGCATAGACCAAAATGAATGAATTATGCAACATTAACCATGAAAATGACTAATATATGCATAAAACACATATCAAACAAGTCTATAATTGCGACTCAAAATCATCGCATCACCAACATATATCACGTGGCCTAGAAACATCACTTCCTTTATCCAAAATTGACACTTCGAAATTTTGGCATAAAGTTGGTTTTCTTGAAGTGTCAACAAGACAACCCGTAGATGATGCTGATGTCCATCTATCATCTTGGAGTAGATGAGAACATTGTTGATGAACACTACCACAAAGTCATACAAATATGATGGAAAACCTGACTTATTAAGTCCATCAAAGCGACATGGGCATTAGTGAACCTGAAAGGCTTCACTACAAATTCATAGTGCCCATAATGAGTGTGAAAGGCCATCTTCAATATATCCTCATCTTTTGCCTGCATTAGATAGTAGCCACTTCACAATTCCATCTTAAAGAAAACCGTAGTTGACTTTAATAGATCAAATAAATCATCAATGCATAATAGTGGATATCTATTTTTCATTGTCACTTGATTCAACATTCTATAATCCATACACATCCTAAAAGAACCATCTTTCTTCTTTACAAACAAAACAACAGCTCCCCATGGGGAGACTCTGGGTTGAACAAACCCCATGTCGAGAAGTTCTTGTAGTTGTTTCTTATGTTCTACAAGTTCCGCATGTGCCATACAATAAGGAGATTTTGATATGGGGTCAGTACCCAGTACAATATCTGTGGTGAACTCGACTTCCCGAGAAGGTGGAATACCATGTAGCTCTTCTGAAAAAACATCAGGGAAATCTTAAACCACTTCAATAATTTCTAACTAAGGTGGTAAAGGGTCCAAGCAATGGAGGTCAAATAAGCTCAACATCCATGGGAGATAAGCTTCTCAGATTTTATGGCCAAGATGATGAATTGCTTATCCTCACATTTTCTTCCCTTTATACAAAATTTTTTACCATTAGGGTGAAGTAAGCCAACCTTTTTCTCATCACAAAACAAGGCTTCCTTGAACATTTTCAAACAATCCATGCGAAGATGTCGTCAAAAGTTTCCATGTTCAAGAAGATGAACTCAGTTATAAACATATTGCTAGATATACATAATTCCATGAGCGACTCTTTCTGATAAGAAGAGCATATCCTACCACATGGGGTTTGAACATCAGGAATATAGTCCACGTATGTATGTTCATGTCTAACATCTTGACAAACTTATAAGATATAATGGTATTTGAAAACCAGAATCAAGTGAGCCTAGACGACCCTGTCAGTAGGGATCTGTGTCGATTAACGAGTATGAAGTGATGTTTATGGAGTTGATGAGTTTTGAGCCTGAACATCAGGAATATAGTCCATGTATGTATGTTCTATGTCTAACATCTTGACAAACTTAGAAGATATAAAGGTATTTGAAGAACTATAATCCAATGGACCCAGACGGACCTGTTAGTAGGGATCCATGTAGATCAACAAGTACAAAGCAAAGATTATGGATTTGTTGAGTTTCTTTCCTCAGATGGAGTCAACAGATCAGGGGATATGATTTGACTTTTTGAAAAGGGTCTAAACGGTGAGCTAATGACGGAGACGGCAATGCTGGAGAACTGTGAGAAGTTTGCAATGTTTGTGGAGTCTATCAGGAGGATTGAACGGTCTGTGGTTGAGAAACGGGAGAAGAGCACCAAGAAGAGGCTGACGCAATACCCAGGGTAGTCATCGGGAGGCTTTAAGAAGCCTAGGTTTTTTACACCACCCACACAATAGAGGTCCAGTGCACATACCTAGTGGTCGTACAATAAGGATATAGGATGCAATTTTCCACCAGTAGGAGCTCAGAGTGTAGCATCAGATTCGGTGACAGGGCCTTCTAGACCATGGTATGAGAGAAAGACCTGCTACAAGTGCGTACAAGTTGGGCATACAAAGATATTTTTCCCTATGAAGAATGAGGAAGTGGCCTAGCAACTGAGGCGGATCCAGTAGGGCTTGCAGAGACAATAATTTAGTGGTAGTGGAAGCGGACGTCGACAAGCGTCTCATGCTAGTTCTTTACAATAGGCCAGTAGAGGAAGAGGATAGAAATAGGAGACGACTAGATTCTATGCTATGAGTCAGCCTAAAGGAGTGGTCAACCCATGAGTAGTCACATGTCAGATGGAGTTATTTCATTTTGTTTTGTATTCTTCATGCTTTATATCTATTTTGGTTGATCCAGGTGCGACACACTCTTTTATCACAAGAGAAGTGATTGATGCTTGTTACTTTCCTGTTAGCCATAGATGGGATAGCCTTCATTTAGAAACCATGTTAGTTGGTCCTGCAGAGTTGCGGGAGGTGTGTTCTTCCTATTTCCTTTCTTTCTCAGGACATAGCATACAAGTGGATCTCTTACCACTTGAAATGCACAGATTCGATGTGATCCTTAGAATGGACACCTTGGAGAAGTATCAGGTGGTATTGGACTATAGTTCCAAGGTGGCGATGTTTGTAGACGGTGGTGTGTTGTAGATCTTCCAAGGCAATAGGAAGATTCTTCCTACCTATTTGGTGTCAGCCATGGTGGTGAGAAGTTGATGAGACAGGACTGTGATGCATTTTTAGTGCATGTCGTGGATACCAAGGTCAGGAGTCTGAGTATCCAGGAGGTTCCAATTGTCATAGAGTTTGAGTATGTGTTCCTAGACGAGTTTCCAGGTGTTCCCTCAGTCTAAGAGATTGATTTTGAGATCAATCTAGTCCCATACACACAACTGATAGCACAATGTATAGAACGGTTCCAACTGAGATGGTAGAGTTGAAGAAACAATTTCAAGAGCTGCTTGAGAAGGGCTTCACCCAGACCGAGTATGTCTCTGTGGGGTGCTCCCATGTTGTTTGTGAAAAAGAAAGACATATCCATGAGGCTGTGTATAGACTATAGACAGTTGACTAAGGTGACAATAAGAATAAGTATCCCTTGTCGAGGATCGATGACTTGTTTGATCAGTTATAAGGGGGTACAGTCTTCTCCAAGATAAACCTGAGCTCGGGGTATCACCGGTTGCAAATTAAGGTGGATGACATACCTAATATATAAATACGAGTTCATGATTATGTTGTTTGGGCTAAACAATGTGCCAGTAGCATTCATGAACTTGATAAACAGAGTGTTCCAACTGTTCCTTGATCAATTCCTAGTAGAGTTCATAGATGACATCTTGATATACATTGTGACAGTCAGTTGCATAAACAACATCTTCACAAGGCGTTGACTGTGTTGAGGCAACATCAGTTGTACGCCAAGTTCAACAAGTGCAAGTTTTGGTTGAAGGAGGTATGTTTCATAGGATAGGTGATATTTGTTCAAGGTGTCCGTGTATACCCCAAGAAGGTTGAATCCATGCTGGAGTGGGAGCTGAAGACACCAATAGAAGTGTGCAACTTTCTGGGATTGGCAGGATACTACATGAGGTTTATTAAGAACTTAAGATCTGTGGAATTTCCCCTAACTAAGATGATGATGAAGGATGTACATTTAGTCTGGGATGATAAATGTCAACGTACTTTTCAATTGTTGAAGGAGAAGTTGACGAGTGCACTGGTACTAGTGCTACCTGAGCAAGGGAAATGTTACATAGTTTTCTATGATGCATCAAAAAATGGTTTGGGTTGTGTGCTGATGCAGGACAAGAATTTAATATCTTTTGCTTCTTGACATCTTAAGAAACACGAGGAGAACTAACCTACCCATGACTTGGAGTCGCCCCAGTGGTTCATTCCTAGAAGACCATAGGACACTACCTTTATGGAGAAAAGTGTCATATCTTCACAAACCATAAGAACCTAAAGTATATCTTCTCGTAGCAGGAGTTTAACATGTGACAAAGGTGCTAGATGGAGTTAATAAAGGACTATGATTGTACTATTGATTATCACCCAGGTAAGGCGAATGTCATGGAAGATGCACCGAGCAGAAAGTCTTCTTCGTCATCATCTGTGGGCAGTGCACAATTGAACTCCTTGGTGTGTAAAAAGAGAGACTTTTTGGTCTCCTTGCATCAGCTAAACATGAAACTAGAGGTATCTATGCTAGTAGGGCTATTGGCTCAGTTGCAAGTGAAGTCGACATTGAGACGACAGATCAAAGAGGCACAATGGGCTGATACTGTGATACGACAGATACAATTAGAGTTCAGAAGCGAGAAGCATGATGGTTTCCACAAGCAAGATGATGGGATAGTTTGTTACCATGCTAGAGTTGTGGCTCCTGATGTTGACAATTTGAGAAAGATAGTTCTGGAAGAGGCTCACTCTTCGATGTATGCGATGCACCCAGGTAGCACCGAGATGTACCATAATCTTAAAGATCTGTATTGGTGGCCTGGTTTGAAGTGGGATGTGCATGAGTTTGTGGCTAAGTGTGCGGTATGTAAACAAGTCAGGGAAGAGCATCTGAAGCTTGGAAGGATGTTACAACCACTACCCATACCACAATGGAAGTGGGACCACATTATGATGGACTTCGTGGTTGGTCTGCCTAGGATAGCCAAAGGCCATGATTCCATTCAGGTGATAATTGACCGATTGATAAAGTCCGTGCACTTCTTACCAGTGAAGATGACATATTCCGTGGAGAAGCTCACTCAGATCTGTGGATGAGATAGTGTGTTTTCACGATGTCCTAGTTACTATTGTTTCAGATAGAGGTCCTCAGTTCAGACTCACTTTTGTGAGCGATTGCAAATAGCTTTGGGTACACAGTTGAGGTTCAATCACTGATTTCCATTCACAGACATGTGGATAGTCTGAGAGGCCCATACAAATCTTGGAGGACCTGTTGAGAGCTTGTGTCTTGTATTTTTTGGGGGATTGGGACATCTAATTCAGTCTGATAGATTTTCCTATAATAATAGTTATCATAGGAGCATCGAAATGGCACTGTATGAGACATTGTATGGGAGACATTGTAGGTCTCCATTTTGTTGGTATGAGATAGGTGAATATCAACTTCTTACTCCTGATCTAGTGCAGAAGACAACAGAGAAGATTAAAGTGATACAAAAAAATTTCAAAGTAGCCCAGGACAGACAAAAGTCGTATGTTGATAACAGTCAGAGACCCTTAGAGTTCCAAGTGGGAAATAAGGTGTATCTCAAGGTTTCTCTATGGAAGGGTGTTTTGAGGTTTGGAAAGAAGGGTAAGATGGTTCCCCGATATATGGGACCTTACCCTATGGTGGCACACGTTGGGAAGGTGGCATACAAGTTGGAGATGCCAACTGAGTTGCACAAATTACACCCAGTGTTCCATGTGTCCATGCTGAGGAAGTTCCACCTGGATACCAAGTTTGTTTTGCAGCCAGTGGATGTTGATCTTGATGAGGACATGTCTTATGTTGTAGGGCCAGTGTTGATCCTTGACAGGAGAGTGAAGTAGTTGAAAAAGAAAGACATTGTGTAGGTGAAGGTTATGTGGCATCACCATGGGGTTGAGGAATCCATGTGGGACCTTGAGGAAGAGATGTGGAAGAAGTACACGTCTTTTTTGCTTAGGATTTTAGGGGTGAAATCCTTGTTAGAGGTTTATGGCTTTAAGATCCCTGACCCGTTTTTTGGGTTAACCCTATTTGCTTTGGCTTGATGATGTGATTCGAATCTTGCTCTAATTCATTGAGATGATCTCAGAGCATGTGGAGAGATTAAGTCTTTAATTTGAGCTTGTTTTGATGTGTGTGTTTTCTATGCTAGTTTTGGTGTGAATTGCAAATTGCCCATTTGAAGGGGTATTCTTGTAATTTTCCACCTCTATACTGTTCCTTCTCTCTATTATCTTCATGAGGGAGTTTATGGTGCTTTGGGGAACCTTGTTGGATCCTTAGTTGAGTGGTGTCACCCTTAGTGGTGATTGGGGTTTTCTAGGGTTTGGTGTGCCTTGACCATGTGACTCTTGTTGGTTGTTTTGATAAGGGTCACGACCTGGGGCCTGGTTTGTGGGTGTCACATTCAAGACACCTCCTCTAGATATGGTTGTTGTGACTAATATGGTCTTGGGTGTCTTGGGTCGAGATGGGTGCTCTTGGGTTGAGTGTTTCGATTTAGGGTTTGTTGTGACATTGTGTGGCAACCTAGTGGTCCTTGGTGGTGTGTCGCAACCATGGGTGGTTCCCATGGTGTGTTGCGGTCGTCACATGAGGGTTAGATGGCCTAACTGGACGAGATACAACCTAGAGTGTATCACCATCTCTTGAATGTGGGCCTTATGTGGTTGCATATTAGTTTCTTAAGTGGACAAGTGTCCCTCTGAGGCCTTCTTTTGTCAACACCTCATCCCTTGCCCTACCTCTTTCCTCCTTTGCTATATAAACCATCTTTTCTCCATGCAAGTGATCTTTTTTTGGCCATCTTCTTCCTCCCTTCCCTGGTGCTTGTTGTTGGAGCCTGGTGGAGCAAGAAGAAGTTGTTCTTGGTGCCTTGGAGGTGGTTCAACCCTTGCATGTGGTGCTTTTGGTGATCCTTGGTCTTCTTCAATCTTGGTGAGTGTTTATATTTCCTCTTTGGTGTTGTCCATGGATCTTCTACCCATCTTCTTCCTTTTTCTCGGCCCCAAACTGTGTTTTGACATGGTGGTCGATCTTGAGAGTAAGTTCCTCATCACAAGGGTAAAAGGCCATGTTTTGACAAGGTGACACCTAAGTGAGAGGGAGTTTCTTCTCTCTTTTCCCCCTTCTTTCTTTTGGTTCGGCCTTGAGATTTTTTCCCTCTTTTCTTGAGCTATCATTGGACCTTGGTGCTTCTCTTTCTTGAGGTGAACTTGTGGCCAAAAGTGAAGCTTTTGGTGGAGCACAATCTTCCTTGGTGATAGTGTGTTCGGAGCTTTCCTTCCTTGGAGTTGATCTTCTTTGAGGCGGGTTATATAACTCTTAACCTTCTCTATTATTGCACTTTCCATGATTGCATGTTGCTATTTTCTCTCTCTATATGTTTCCTTAACATGCTAATGAATGGTGATATATTTCTTAGAACTTTGATTACATTGAGATAATGTTTGGTTAGAATGTAATCCGAAACCCTAATATCCTTTGTACTCGATTTTGGTGTTTGTGGTTCATGGTGGTTTTACTTCCTTTTTTGACCTTGGCTTGAGTTGCATGTATGATGATCGAGTGTTTCGGTGTTCTATGAAGTTTTGGTGGTGATGATCTTGGTTTCTCTCCCTTGTTGAGATCCCTTTTCATGGTGGTTTCATGAAGCTTGTTTTAGGGTTTAATGCCCATTTTGCATGAGGTTTTCCTCTATGGAGATGATGAGTTTCCCTTGTTGGATCATCTATTTTAGCCACAAAATTATCTCTACTTGGACCTTGGTTTGATTGTGGTTCTTGATCTTGGTGGTGGCTTGACCCTTGGTGGTTGCCATGCCCGGTTTTGTCTTGAGTCACAACACCTTTTTTAATTTATGTTTTGGTTTCGGTCGTAATGTCGTGTTTTCCCTGGTTTTGGTTGTGGTCATAGCACCATGTTTAGCTTTGTGGTCAATATGGGTCCTCTCTTTGGGTGCCACAGTCATGACGTCTTGGTGGGTTACGACCCATAAGCTATTCCGGTTGGGATACCCTAGTTGTGTGTCGTTCTCTCCTGCCTTGACTTGGTGGGACCTTGCTTCTGTTTTGAATGGATGCTTGCTCATGTGTTGAAGACGACTCCTATCCTTGTCATGGTCGTGACATGCACAGGGATGGTGTTCGCAACATCCCTTCTTCTTGGGGTCACGATAATGTGCATGGTGAGTGGTTACAACCCAAGATGGTGGTGGTCACGACACATAGTTGAGGTATGGTGGTGACACATGATTGAGTTCCTAATACATGTACATCTATGATTAATGTTCGAGACATGTATAGCATTATGTGGATAATGGATTACTTATCTTCTATCTTTCTTCTTAACCCTAAGTGTTCTAAGAATATGGGAGGCGCTATATCTAGGGCTTAGTTCTTAAATGAAGCTACAAGACCCTAATCATCTAAATCTTGGAACTCTAACTCAAATACTGAATTATGTGTTTGGTTTCTCTCTCATGCAATGGTCATCATGTATAATTTTTTTCTCTCTCTTTTATAATCACTAACTTTGCGGGTGGTACACATACCATGGCTTGTGTATGTTATGGTGATAGTAATGTGATACAGGGTGGTGCTTATGCACACTAATGAGACCATATGTGACGATGAATATGTAGGGATTAATGTGATAGGTCCTATGACCTAGTGATGGCTTGATGCCTATTTAGAGGTGATTATCTCAAGTGATGGGATTAGGAGATTAAGATCGCATGGTGATATGTGACATTGATGATTGCCTTGTGGATGGTAAAGCTTTGAGTACCATGTGGTGGTTGTGTGACAAATTCACACCTCATACACTTTATATCTTCTAAAGTTGCAACACACCCTTATTCTTATAGAGTTTGTTTTATATTTATTCGTTGTAACTTGATTGATGCTAAAAGTAAACCAATTGGCTAACTAATCAAGTGAAACCCAATCATGTAGTTTTCCATGTGCCATAGAACCATTCTTGTGTCAACTTTATTTGCTGGATTGGTGGAATGAGTTCAAATCAGAGCACACATTTTTGAATATGTGGGGTGCAAGTTGAGTATCTCCTTGTATCCTTAACTACATGTTGTGTGAGACGACCATGCATGAGCCGATCTCCTTGTGATATGGATGGCCATGCGTGAGCCAATCTTTTTTTTAAAGGACCATGCGTAAGCCTGTTCTTCTAGCATTGTTACCTATACCAAGGTGGGCTAGGTGTATATATAGAAGACCATTCATGAGATGATCCTTGTGTTAACTATATGTCACTCTTTTGCAGTTGACTAATATGTCTCTACAATGTTCTCTTGTGATGACCAAGAGGTGTTGAAGAGGTCGTGGATTCTGAGTCTTCCATGGACCTTGTATGGCCCTATTGGTTGCCCTTTGTAGGGGACAATTGGATTTGGTTGGTATGACTCAAATCCTAGGGGGATAAAAAAGATGTAATACAACTCTGTAGCATATATGCTTAGGATGACATACATCTCACATTGGTTGTACCCTTTTCCTTGTCTTTTTACTAGATTTTTTGAATCATAAGATGACAAGAGAAGTCAACGGTTATACATGTTTTTCATATTTCTTTTTACAATATAACTTGATCTACTCCTCAGTGGTGATTGCCTCGTCTAGTTTAATCTGCTTTACCTGTTAGATACATATTACTTAGTTGAATCTGCTCAACTTGCTAGATTATGTTTACTATCTACTTAGTTTTATCTACTTAGTATATCTATGCTATAATAGTGTTGACGAAGAGTTATATCTCTCGCTGGGATGTTTGGTCTCACCCATGGGTATTCCACATCTTTTAGGTGACCGTGCATGAAGAGGTAGAGGTTGTGTAGCTGAGGAAGAATGACAAAAAGAGCAGTAGCTGATAAGGTTGGATGTGATGCTAGTCTTTTGGTGTTAGAGTCCTAGAATCGTCCCTGTACACTCAGGTCCTTGGGGTATCTTCTTTTTAGATGTTTTATGATACGAGGTTTGGCTTGTGTGCCAAGTTTTTATAGCTATGATAGTTGTACTTGTATATCTATGTGTGGAACCAGTATCTTGTATAACAGGTTGATGATAGAAATATTGATCTGCAGTGATGTAAGCACCAAGAGATATATTCTTCCCTGCAGGTGGAAGGCTTGTGGACTCATATGTAATTCATTTTTTGGCTTATGGTGCTTTAATAAAATCAATTTTAATTTCCTATGTTTTATGGTAACTCGCTTGCTTAGTGATGTTTCCACTCTTTGTTTGAGTAATCTCGTTAGTGCTGCGTTGGGGCACCATAGTTTGGTTGGTATCAGAGCTTTAAGTTCACTGAGTCTACAGGGACCTAGGACTAGGGTTTGTGTCTATTCTAGTGTCCTCCAGTCTGTCTTGTAGTGACTTCTACTTATGTAGAAGTAGAAGAAGAGTAGAAAAAAGGCTGGAGAACATGAAGAACACATTGTAGAGAGCAGTGTTGCTGCCACCGGTGGTGGTGTGAGGGCTCAAGCAAGAGAAGATTGGGTGTCTGATTAGCCCCAATTTGACCCGGTCCTGATAGAGAACCCTGCCTTCCAGTCTCTATTTAGGTATTTTATCGTGACGATGATGCATATGCAAAATAAGATTCCTGCCCTCAGCCTAGGTGACACGTGAAAACCATGCGTTAAATGCAAGTATATGTATCGAAGTAATATTGGCCTTGTGAGGCCTGAGTCGAACTCAGAGAAATGTGAATTTTAGAAACTACTACTAACTAGTTGTGATCATCTAGACCGATGGAAAAGTTGATTGGTTTTTGTAAAAGAAAATAAAACAAGAGAAAATAAAAGAGTGATGATTAAATGTTGGTTTAATCAAATAAGAATGGGAATCCTTAGGATTTCGGTTTCACCACAAGGTCTCGCTGCATACAAATTCACATAATTAACATAACTCATCCCTTATCCTGGATAGAGGCCTATAGTCATAATTGCTCGCTTCTGCGATGCAATCCACTACCTAGTTCTAGGTCAGTTCCATGCCAGTAGTAACTCATACCCTAGATCTAGATGCATTAATGAATCCTCTGGGTATCCACCATTAGCCGTACGTTACCTCATCTAAGGAATTTATAGGTTAACGTGTTAATCGTGCCTTTTCAACCACTAATCCTCCATCAAGAGAAATTAAAGGTGTTCAAAATTAACTATGGTGATCAAGCATAGCAATTACGATAGAGAACACAGTAACATATCCAGGAAAAATGAGAAAAATTATATTAATCCATGAAAAAATGTATTACAATGATTCCCCGGGCTACTCCCGGGTCCTAAGGATCAAAGGGGATTAGCCCCGCATGTTCATCTTAACAGAGTACATGAGAAAAGAGGAAGAAAGCATGGGAAATAGATAGAAATATCATGTAACCCCTGGAACAGTGAAGAACCGGATGATCCTCAGTGCGAGACACCCGTTCTGCAGCCTTCCGGCGGTAGAATCACCCATCTACGGTTCTCGAATCCTTCAGAACATTGCTTTCAGCTATGTTCTTTGCTCTCCTTGCCTTTGGGACTCGTGTGGCAGAATAAAATGTGATTTCCTGGTCTGGGCCGTCTTTCTTTAGGTATAGGTACAACTTATGACCACCAAAAGATTGCAGTCATTCGATCATGATGATTCTGTAGAAAATTCTGATCTGACAGCATCGATACCATCGACATGCTATCGATAGTATTGACACCTTAGGGCACACATGCTTCAAAAATGGAATCCATCATGTTGACATTTTGATACTATCGACAAAGGTTTCGATAGTATCGACGAAATGCTTTTCTCCAGCTTGATCACCTGATGCAGTGTTGATAGTACTTCTGTGCCATCAACATCATCTTGATCCACCACAAGGATCCAACATCACATGTTACCACTTGTCCTCTTGCCAATAACCTAGATCCATCACAAGGATCGACATCACTGGAACTCAATCCCATCATCAAGGTATTCCATACCATTCCATGGGTAAAACCCATCACACATCACTGGGGTCATCATAACCCTTTATGTTCCACATCACATTACTATCATGCCATTACCATGGCCTCTTCGTACAACTATTACCTGCACAGTTAGTGAAATCACAAAGTAAAAATGATACTTGTATAAGGAACATTTACAACTCCTTACTTTATTATGAGAGTCAAACATGCAACATAGATGAGTATATCAAAGCATATCATTCTTATATGTATATATATCAAGCATAACAACCTCATATACCAAAGCATAACCAGCATTAGGGCTACCAACCGAACACAAGGTATAACCCTTACTATTGATATATCGAGTAAGGGACAACCCTCACCAAAGGTATACCACAACCTTCACCAAAGGTGCAACGGTTACAACCAACCTATCCAACTGTGTCGGCCAGCACTATCGGCCAACACCCATCCCGGGAAACACCTATACCGGGCAATACCCAACAACTGACAACGGGAAGCTCTCAACCTGTGATGCCCAGGCATGCAACGCCCCATGAGGGGCAACGTGTTGCAACAGACTGTCGGGCAGCACCATCCATATCGCCCGTCACAAGGATAAACCATCAAGGCCATATAGGCCAAAGGAGCAAGGAAGCAACAAGCTACAAGCGAGCAACACTCTAGGAACCAGCCTATAACACCCAAGCGAAACACCATCGTAATGTGCAATGTTGTGTCGGGTGACACCATGCCAGGCAACGTGCAACTCCCTGTGACGGGCAACACCGTGTCGGGAAATGCCCCACAACAATGTGTCTCAACAGGAAACACCCATATCGCCCAACACAACAACAACAACCACCTGTTGTATCACCAAAGGGATCACCCATGCAGCCACCTATCGCCCAAGGGGGTACATGCCTCATAAGGGACAAACACCATATCGGCTAAAGACATAACGTCCAACCAAGCACCATGTCGTCCAAGGACATATAACCCAACTACATCTTGGGTAAAGGTCCATATCGGTCAAGAGGTCAACAAGGTGTTCACCTAGCATATCACCCAAGCTCAACCCTAGAAGAGGGATATCGGGCAGAACACAACTTAGGTTATCGTGCAAGGGTTCAAAGGCCATGGCAGGTTGATCATCTTCAACCTCAAGACTGCCACTAAGAATCCCTAGAAGATCAAGAGAGTTGGCTCGCCTCTCAACAATTAAGTGAGAGAGGGGTTTTGCACAACTTCCATCACCTATCGGGAAACAAGGAGGTCCATCACCATATTGACCATCCAACCCAAAACTCCACTCACCATTGAATTAGGAAACCCTAGGCTCACCTCTCAACAACTAAGTGAGAGAGGGGTTTTGCCCAAAGAACTCCACATCCAAAGGTTCGGCCAACCCAAGGCAACCACATAACCATTAGATCAAGAAAGATATCTAGAAGATGACATGGCCGAAACATATAGCAAAGCAAAATGATAAATAAGTAGTATAGTAGGGTTAGGAGTTATGTAACCCACCTCAAGCTCTAAAGCTCCAAGATCCTAGCACCAAGCCCCAAGCTCCAAGGAACTACCTTCAGCCAACACAAAGAAGAACAAATTGTAACCACCATGGCCGAAGAGAAGGGAGAAGAAGAAGAAGGTGACAAGGGAAGGGAGAGATACTTACCCCAAGAGAAGAAAAGGGATAAGTTAGCAAGGTGTGTCGCCCAAGACCCCAGCTGTATTGGCCACCACTTGTTCCTTTCTTCTCATAGCTCGTCCACCAAAGGAAGGGAAGCAACTAAAGGAACCAAAGAGACCTAGCAAGCAATGGGGGTCATTTATATACTAAGGGGTGAAGGGGAAGAGCAAGGCAAGGTGGCACCCGCCCCTAACACACTTGTCCTCGGGTCATGCCACATGCTAGCACCCCAAACCACTTGTCCATGACTTGCCACCCACTTAGCAAAGCAACAACCACTTGTCCAAAGATGGTGACACAAACGTGGATAGGTCAAGAGGGGTGTGTATTGCCCAACATGGTTCCATGGCCGATACACAACTGCCCGACACACTTTTGGCTGATACACCTCCTTGCCCGATACAACCAGCATTCCCTTGGTTGATACACCAAGGTCCAACCCGATATCAAGCTTCAACAAGGCTCAACAAGACTCAACAAAGCCCAAAGATACTCACGCAAAGAGCCCAACCCATCCTCTCAACCCTAGAGGATGCAAGGAGAGAGAAAGACATCTCTTAAGGTGACAAACTTGCACACCAACCCTAAAACTTAGGTAATTTGCAAGTTGCACATCCACCTCTCAAACAAGGCACAAACAAACCCTAACCACAACTTCAGGTGATTAGCAAGCATCTAAGCACAAGGTTTAGGCAAAGCAAATAGGGTAAGCCCAAAACAAAGGTCAGGGTCCTTACATTGCGAGTAACTACCATTGGGATGGACTTTGCCTACACTGGGATGCATGGTTCTTCTACCCACGATGACTCATCTATGGAAGATAGGGATCCACAAACAAGTCTTGAAGATGAACTGAATCAACAGACGGGTTCAAAACAAACTCTTAATGAACTGACATCAACAATTACAATTAACCATTCATACTATGATACAACTGTTGGTACATCCTCGGTACAACATAATTATTTCATTGAAGATGATTATGTGGAGGTAGTTCATCCTAATGACATCTCTCTCTACTTCTTGTGGCTCACTGAAGATCCTAATTGCTCTACATGTTAGATCCATCTTATACAAACCATGGTTATTTTCTATCATCGTCAAACTGATTGGTAAAACCATCAAATTCTTGACACTCAGTGATAGAATATAAATATTATTGAAACCAATTTCACTTTGGAGAATGTTTAAAACACGTTTAATCACTTTTTTGCCCACCTATCTTGTGAGAAAGACTGTCTAACTGCTCTGACTAGAGGACCATGGATTATTTTCAGATCTAGTTTTTTGGTCTTCTGTTGGTAAAATGACTTCGTACGTACGTCGGGGCTTCCATCTCATCTTGTTACTTGGCCGCGTATTTTGGACTACCCTATTCATCTATACAACAAGTTGATAGTAGATAAAATAGGAGAGGCTTTAGGGAAAATCATTAAGATTGATGATCATATGACTCAAGGTACTCGAAGTCACTTTGCATGTTTGGTGGTTGAATTAGTTACATCACTACCTATACATCATGTTGTCATTGTTGACAATGTTGCATATCATGTTGAATATGAAAGCCTGCTAGAAGTATGTACAATCTATGGAAGAATGGGACACAATGATTCTGACTGTTATGAACAACCATGTGACACGACTACAACAATATCACCTACTATTTTTGAAGATGATGGTGTCTGCTGGATCAAAGCTAAGTACATGCGGGGAAATTTCTATGGTAAAAAGATTTACCCCACCCACCCTACAACAAGGTCTATTACTCGAGATTCATTGCCAACCGAAATTGAAAGGCCAATCTCTAATAGCTTTGTTGTATTATCTCCTGATGATGACGATGATCAACACAATTCTCAAGTTCTTGATCAGATAATAGCAAATAAGACTGCTACTAGAAAATTAGATATCTAGAAGATTTGGACTAAAAAATGAAAAGCAAAACAAAATCTTACAACTGCTAATCCAGATCCTATACCAGCTTTTTCTTCTCAGCAAGATGTATCTAATGCAAGAGTTGCTAACTCCCAGATCGTCACGCTTATTGAGGACCTATAAATATTGTCTGCACAACATTCAAGTGTCAACCCAATTGGAGATGAGGTCATCCTACATATTGACATTTATTCAAAGCAGGATACAAATGATATTGGTTTTTCAAACCCCACTACCTCTATTCATAAAATGGGAAGGGAAGTGTGCAGTAGTACATGCAAGGTGAAAATTGCACCATACTTAACCCAAAGCTAGAAGCACTATTTGGCGGAGGAACAAGATGAAGATCTCAACTCAGATTTATGAAGAGGATTGTAGATACGTTAATTGATCTCTCATGTGACTCTCTACAAGTTACCATGTTTCTTTAAATCTAGTTTATAGGACATCACTCTCAGTACCAGTTACTGTGTCTTATAATACTATTTCAATAGTTTCCTCACAGACACATATCTGTAAGTTTGATTAAATTGAAGTTCGCAAAGCATTAAGATGTGACAATGTAGCTAAACGAGTTACAACCAAAGACCATGATCTGATCTGGTTATGTACATGGGTTTCGATGTTACACTATATGTCAATACCATATGGGTCTAGTGTGTGTAGTGGTGTTTGACATGTACTGTAATAAGAAGTATTTTTAACAATTTTCAGATCATTTGGTGGAGTTTATATCTGGGTATTTAAAGGATACTCCAATGTAAACATGTAATGTTATTGTTTCTTCTCTTTCAGAGTAGCTTCAATAAAGGGTATCACCTTTCCAAGAAAAAAGTGCACTTAACATGAATCCCCTTCAATAGGAAATAAGTAACCACCATGAATTATTAGAAATATTGGTTTTTCTTTGGGTGGACAATGCTGTTTACAATTAAATCTGTGATGCTTGAGTGAGGGTGCAAGGTAGATGAGGAAAGTGTAGACCTACAGGTATACTCATAAATGAGTTTCTTGATGGCCCGATGCACGTCATGAATATTGACTTTCATGTCATGGAGATTGTAGAGGTTATCACGTCCAAATAGGTCAATTTCCTTGGCATAGGTATCATCCAACTTGTATACCATGTCTGACCAATAGTCAATCAGACTTTTCTTGGTCAATTCAAAAAGGATTTTGGATGTCATGCAACAAATAGAGATAGGTGTATGGTGTTGGGGTATATTCGAGGTGTGATGCCATGTTGGGTTATTGTAGAATTCATCAACTTCCTTTCTACTCCATTCATAATTTTCATAATGTGGAGTGCATATGGGGAGAGAATCAAGGCATTTATTGCAGAATAGATGAAAGATCACATACTCCTTCAACGTATGGTGTCCATGAAAGGTGTAGAAGGGAAGGATTTCCTATGAATCATAGGACTTGTATCAAGTGACTTCTTGAGCATGGATGAAATACGTGCCATAAAAGGAGATAGTATGAGAGGTGGAAGGACGGGGATTGTATTGTTCTAGGTCTTAAGGCCTCAAATAATATGATATTAAAAAAATAATTAAACTACCCATATCACTAAGGTGAACCTCCTTTTTAGGGATCCCATTACTAAGAACTTTAAAGTTAAGCATGCTCAGTTTGGAGTAGTAGGATGGGTGACCAGTCAAAAAGTTGATCATGACTTGTGCTTGAGTGGGGACAAAGTGTGCAGTTAAGTCCAGTGGTGGTTTGTGGGGCTAGTCATCATTCCTAAAACTCTATAGAACCTGGGGAAGTGGGCCTAGGCATTACAAATGGTATCAGAACCATAACCCCTCTAGCATGTGGGGCCTACATGAGCATGGGGCATGCCAGTCTTGAGCCATGTGGTTGAGGCATGTTGTAAAGAGCTATCTATGCTGATTTAGCCTCCCTTGTGCTAGTAACCGTGATCTAGAGATGGATGTCCATGGACCATTCTCGGTCTACACTTAAATGGGGAATGACTATGATGCATTATAGTTGAACCTTAATGAGGACGTCAAGAGTCTAACTGGGGGATATTGTTAGGTCCTAGGTCTTGAGGCCTCGGAATAAATTATCTTAATAGGAATGATTGGACTACCCATATCACCAAGGTGCATGTACTTATTAGGGATATCATCACTAAGAACTCCAAAGTTAAGCGTGCTCATCTCAGAGTAGTACTAGGATTTGTGATCAGTCAAAAAGTTGATCCTAGCATGTGTGTGAGAACAAAGTGTACAATTAAGGCCAATGGCAGTTTGTAATGCCAGTCGTCATTCCTAAAACTTTACTAGGGCCTTGGGTAGTGGGCTAGAGCATTATAGGGGTAGTATCTCTCACGCCCCAGGGTTAGGATTGGGGTTCTTTTGCTTCTTGTGAGTAAACATGTTTGATAGGTTGAAAAACCTAGAATCAACAACTAGGGGAAGGAAGAGAGTGAGGTTAATAGTCCTAGAGGCATAAAGGAGAGAGAGAAGGGTTCGAGAGAAGGTTATAGGTAGGGGACTATGATCTAGGTGGGCATCATTTGAGATTAGAACTAGTTGAGAAAGTTTTAAATTGGTTGGAAACCCCTTTTAGATTTCTCAAAATAGTTTCATAGGTCGAGTTTGGTTTGATATAAAACTTGGATGACATCAATGTCCATACATCCCCTAAAAAGATCCTCAGTCGAGTTTCTTCTGAATAAACTTGAGTGATGGCAATGTTGATTCACACATCCAAAATTTCCAAATATATCTCTAAAAACCAATGTAAATTATATTTGTGAGCCTAACATGTATACTTAATATACGATGGCATGTTTATCTCACCATAGACTATTTTAGCATTAAAGAAATAATATTAAAATTTTGAAAACTTTATCCGAAAACCATATAGTTGAGCATTCAAACTTGATGTTTTTTCATTCAAAACAAGCAATATGAAACACATTACAAACATAATAAGGCATTTAGTAATGATAAGAATATATTGCATTTAAGATCTTTCTAGCTAGGGGACATACACGATTCATCAATAGAAGTGATCAACACCTTTGATCTACTAAAGTTGAAATCTTTACTAGCAAGAGATTTAGTAAATATATACATAATCTGATTTTAAATGTCCACATGTGTGATCTATATATCTTTCTTAGCAATTTGGTCAAAAAGAAAGTGACGGTGGACTCTATATTTTTAGATCCACTATGAAATATATGAGTATATGAAAAATAATTACACTAGTATTATCACAAAAGATAGGAGAAGCATCCTATGAAATGTCAAACTCTTGGAGCAACTGCTCCATCCATAGAACTTGGGCACAACAACTATTGATCTTGGATAGGTACCTCAAATTCCTCTTAATAATGTCACTATACTTTCCTTCTTGGAGAACCAGGAAAGTAAACGCGATCATAGGGCGAAGAAAGTGACACTTATGCACTTTTTATCTATCAAGCACTTGACACAGTCAACATCACTATAGGCGGTTAGAGTGAATTGATTTGACTTCAAATACCATAGACTAAAAAATTGGGGTCCTAACTTGGTATCTTAAATTCCTTTTGGCTTCTATAAGATGAGACTTTTTAGGGAAAGATTAAAATCTATCACGCAAGACAACACTAACCAATATACATGGTAGAGAGGCAGTATGATATAAATCACTACCAACTATACCTCTATATAGCTTCTATTGACCTTTTCTCCTTCCTCGTTCTTATCAAGATTGGTAGTATTAGACATTGCAGTATCACTGGGCCTGCAATTTTTCTTCCAAAACTATTTGATCAACTCTTTATTGTACTTGCATTGGTCGATGAATTTCCCATCTTTTGTTTTCTTGATTTGGAATCCTAAGAAGAAGGTGAACTTCCAATCATCCTCATATCAAATACACTGTACATAAGGGAACTGAACTCCTGGAAAAGATCAAGATTAATAGCACCAAGAATAGTGTCATATATATATATATATATATATATATATATATATATATATATAGAGTCAGGCTAGAATACACTCAAGTGTACGGATCGCACAAATACACTCAAGTGTGTTTGTATATCAATACTAGTTTTTGTAAAATGTAAACCATTGACCTTCACCGTCATACTATAACTAGGCTACATACAAATTTTGAGCCCATTTGGATAAGTGTAAGTCACTCATCCAAGGGCAACAAAATCAACGCGCGAAACTAATTTGAAATGCATAATTTTTGCGGTCTTCATAACATGAGCTATACATATCCAAATGTGCTCAAATTTTGCGTATGAGTTGTTCACAAGATGTTTAAGAAGATCAACAGATTATATTTTCAAAAAAAATATTGCATCATGAAAAACTACTTGAGTGTATTCTGCTCGGGATACACTCGAGTGTATTCTAGCCTGACTCTATATATATGTATATATAAAAACTTTTTGGAAGTGTGTTTCATAAAGAGAGAAGAATCAACTTTTACCGTGACATAGTAATTTTCAGCAAGAAGGTCTTTATTTTCTCATATCAATCTCTAGGGACTTGTTTGATATCGTAGAATGCCTTATGCAAAAGACAAACACGATCAACATATTTTTCTTTTTCAAAGATGGGAGCCACAAAGTCTTCCCCCTCTTTGTCAATAAGGACCCATCCCATTGGTCTAACCCTAATAGATCATTAGGACCAATACCTATACTAAAACCCATCTTATAATTCACAATCATCAAAAGTGATTTGAAACATCTGAAAGAAAATGATCCACATAGAGATCGGATTATGAGAAATTGTAATGAGAACGTTGCAAGTGATATAGAAATTGTACCACTACACATCTGAATCATTCGACATGTAGACATGATAGATAATAAACTGAAACGTTTCTTATTTATCTTATCATATGATTATAATATTTTTTGTGATTACGAAACTATAGAAACATGGATGATTCAGTTTACAACTCATGATCATTAACAAACACCAAGAGAAACAACCTAACATATACATCATAAACTGCCCACCCATAACTCAGGAGAATGAGAGTACATGTATGTACATTCTAGATATTACTATATTATTCCTTGTTATATATTGATCAATGCATCTTTTTTGTTGCTTCAAAATACCTAAAAGATATGGAAACCACAGGGTCAGACCCCATGTCCCAGTGATGTGATAGAAAAACCTAGCAGACTTATTGCTTACATGCATATGATGTTTAGATTACTTATAGGCAGATTAATCAAGAGCTATATATCTCTACACATGATATATGCATCAAATACTTATTCTCTTCTCATGGAATATTCACAAGGTACATAATCTCTTCAAATAGGTGTATATTTAGTAAGTAGAAAAGTATATAGTGAAAATATACATGAGCCATATAGTGACCTATATAGAGTAGGAAGCATATGTAATACTTAAAATAAGTAAAGGAATACAGTTGCAAATCCATGTGATTCATCAATTAAAGATAACGAAATATACCACATGGTTGTGTTACACATTTTCTTATGACCAGGGTAGTTTGAGGTACATTCATATAATTTTTCTCAAGTACATTCATATAATTTTTCTTCTTGATCATAATTATTTTTAGCTTCATTTATGAATCAATTAGGCATCAACAATGTTAGGAGATATAATATAGCTCAAAATAATCATTACGACACAAATCACCACAACTGACCATAAAAGGTTAATTTTACATATAAGTCCATAATAAGGACAAGACCTTATAGGAATATTAAAACCACCTAAGATTCTGAATTGCACCTCATATTACTATTAAACACCACCGTAAATAATTCCAATTTCACATTCAGAAGTATGTGGAAGTTGCATCAAATATAAGGCTACACATAAAAAGGTCTACTCTTATGCATAGATGATCTATCGTGAGATTTTAAATATAACTAAAATGAAACTTTAGTGTAATAGAAGTTCTATAAGGGCATTACTATCATTCTATATCCACTTCAATGAGTAAGAATAGCATGTATAGTGATTTTCACATCATATGGCACCAAGATACCATACAAAGAACATTTTCCGTAACATTTCACATGTAGTTTGAATTTCAACAAAAACCATATTTGAGTGGATATGTGACTAACATCAAGGAACATTTTCAGATTAAGTAGATGATGAATTTTGAAACTTCCTTTTCACTTATCTACAACAATTATAAAAAAAATCATGGTTTAGCATATTAGGAGATCATAGAGAAAGATTAGTAATTTAAAAACACCAACATATAAATTCAAAAATTTACTCTTTGAATAGATAAGATGGCATATCCATATCATAAAGAATTCCTATTAAGAGAAATAGGGTGGCATGTAAATAAACTAATTCATATAATAGTAAAATAGATCTAAAAATTAAACCTTTCAACATTTAGATCAAGTTTAGAGAAAGTCTAGGGATTGACATGCACAAGTAGGAAAAAGTAGCTAAAAACCCATGTAACTCACCTCTCATGGTGATGATCATGATGTCCATCTAAGAAAACCACAAAAAAGCTTCTAGATCCTAGACCATCTGACAAACAACTTCAAAACTAGATATCCAAGCAAGATCACGCTTCCCTTAAAACAAAGAGAGGAAAAAGGAGGGTTCTATAGCTATACTAGGTAGGTTCCACCATGTAAGTCCATGGGGCTCGACCAAAAGAAGAGTGTGATCTGAGGAAGGGAATGGGAATTTCCAAGAAACCTTCTTTCCATGCGCATGATCACCTTTCCAATACCAAGATGACTCCTCCATGGTGGATCAAGAGAAAACTAGGGCAAAAGAGGAGAAAAGAAGGTACTGTAGTTAGATGAGCAAGTTATCCCCATGGAAAACCATGAACTTTGTCCAAGGAGGAATAATGTGTGAAGAACATAAGGAAGAAGAGATAAGATACATGATCTTGCATTTTTTATCAGAGAAACAAGGTTGGAAGGCTTGGAAACACCATGGAGTTGCTTGATCTTAGACATGTATCCACATGCAAGCAAACATCCATGGATATCAAGATCCAATGGGATTTCATAAACCTCAAACTATATTCTAATATTTCCAGAATAACTTGGGGTGTAAAATGATCCTCAACAACAAATTATAGGGGTTTTACATACTATACTGAATGCAAAAGTCCAAAACACCCCATAACTAGTGTCCAGAACTACCATCCTTCAAACCACAACTTTCATTGGTAAAACTAGACCCTTCATCGACCCTCCTAGCATTACTATTGGTTTGTGGATAGATTTCATCGATATAGATATTGGTTTGGCACTTAAATAGGTCATAAACTCCATCCATTTGGGTACATAAAAGTTGCATCGATTGACAACTTAGGAACATCACCATTTTTCAAGCCTGTCTTCTCACTGATTTCCAAGTACATGACTTTCATCAGTTGTCAAACTCATAGTATCATCATTTGTTGATTCCATTACTCTTCAGTTGATGAGTCTAGGAACTCCATTAGTTGAGAGTTCTGGAACTCTCATCGGTATAGAGTTCCATCAGTCCTCATCAACCACTATACTATCTAGGATTAATGTTAGAAACCCTAGGATGAAAACCCATAGAAAACTAGTTCAAAGATTACAAAATCAAGTATTATTATGAAGGAAAACATGAAATTAGATAATATGTACTCAATTTCACAATTAGGCTATTGATTATGGTGAAATTGCATATTAATCCACAATTGTACATGAAATTTCAAATCAAGGTAAATAAGGTACAACTGAGGTAAGATTAGAATCATCTCTGAACCAATTGATACCAAGGATCAACAAAGTATGAGCTATTGAAGAAAAACACAGCTTTAGATAAATTTATCACAATATACTATTATGTCCTCATGTTATATTTAACTTACACTTTGGTCCACAACTTATGAGGAAACTTGAAATTAGGGCAACCTAAGTGCAAATTCAACTAAATTAGAGATACATCTTAATCAATAGATATCAAAACTTAATCAAGTGCAAAAGAGTTCATATTTTAATAATTCTAATGGATGGTATGGGTGTATCAATGACTGAAAAGAGGATATGTGAGAATCTAGGGTTTCAAGGTGGAAGTACATACGAGAAGATCAAAAGGGGAGGAATTCCCACCGTTAAGCAATGACCAACGGGGCACAGGAGGGAGGAACCAAGATCAACACCAGCAAGAGCATGATGCTTCATACAAGAAGGCAACAATGAGTTAGATGGGCGGATAACATGGTTACATACACATCAATGTTGAAAATTTGGGAATTGTGCTATGGCTAGAGGACATAATCATATCAACTGTGGAGGGGTATCCAATATTTGATGTGAGGGAAGACATGTTAAAAGACTTTCTGAAACCGTGGAAATATGTTATATTTTTCAAGTTAATTGCAAGAGAGATGGTTAGATGACTCTAATGGACAAACTATGACTAATGTGGAGACTCAACAGTGGCTATAACCCAATTAATATAAAAAAATGAATATTATCTAGTAAAATTACATAAACATGACAATTTTTTGGAGGTGTTTACAGGAAGACCGTGGCCACTGTTAGGCTCCTATATGACAATGTGGTGATGGGACACGTGTTTCATACCTGAGAATGTGCACTAGGAGAAGTTTGTGGCATGGGTGAGAATCCCAAACTTGTCAATTCATCTGTATCACAAAAGCTTCTTGGAATCAATTGTGAACATACTTGGGAAGATAGTGTAGGTCAATGTGAACACAACGATGTAGATGAGGGGAAGTTTACCCGTATCATAGTGGAACTGTCACTGGAGAAACCACTGGTGCTGACAATTCATGTACATGGAAGGAGACATGTAGTATAATATGAAGATATCCTTTACATATGTTTGAAGTGTGGCCATGTAGGACACCTCAAGAAAGACTAAAAGAGGAATTTGGGATGAGAGAAAGAGAGAGAAGGTCATAGAATGTGGTGGATCAGGAGGGAAGCACGATATAGATGAATGAGTTCTCGTAGTCGATCCATGCATAACCTATATCACATAGACCAAGGAGATACTAGTAGGTATAAAAGGAACATCCAATGGAGACACAAAATGTATTCTCAAATTTAGAGGAGGCTGAGATGAAGGAAGGGAGGTCCAGGAGGTTGAATATCGAAAGAGGGTGGCAGAACAGATTACAATAGGGATTGAATGGAGTGCCAAGAATAAGAAGTAAAAGGGAGGGAAGGAATACATAAAATGTGGAGGAAGACCACAATCAGATAGCAAGTGAAGAAATGAGCTATCAGAATGGAGGAACCTTATAAAGAGAGAAGAGGAGACAACATGCATGACAATGGGAAAGATTTGAGGAGGGAAAGCACTCCATAGTAAACTTGGTAGGTGAAAAAATGTGGGAGGGAACAGAATGGTAGGAAATAAGAGGGTAGGAGGATACACTAGAGGGGGAAAAGGAGACATGCACACCCAACATGTTCACATTTTGCAAGAGGAGTAATGCAGACATACATATGATAAATAGGAAGGTGTTTAATGCAAAGGAGAACTAATTGAGAAAACCATGGAAGCGAGGAAGGAAAGGGCAACCACACAAGGAGGATGTAGGTTAAGGGTGAGAGGATCCCACCCCTATGGAACCAAGCAGTTGATAATTTCCACTTAGAACATGTAGGGTATCTGTCACATGGATAACTAGAACATGCTGAAGGAATTAATGTGGAAATGTAAAATGTCAATTGTAGTAGTATTGGAACGATGAATGAGTAGGGAGGGGGGCATGAAGATTATTGAGGACATTTGCTTCTCCCACTCACATAGGGAAGAAGCAATAGGGTTTCAGGAGGAATTTGGGTTCTATGGAACGGATGAAGAGACAACATCAGAATACTACTAAATCACAAAAAATCCATCCAATGTAGGGTGGATGGGAAGTGCATAGTGGCACTATGTACAACATAACTACACGTAGGGGAAGACACTTCTATGGAATGGACTCCAAACTATAGAAGAGGTGGTAGTAGAGCGATGGCTGTTAGCCGATGACTTCAATGCCCACATCGATGTAAATGAGAAGAGTGGAAGCAATGTGGTTGAGTGGAGAAGTTGTGAGGAATTCATGAAAGTGATAGAGATGTGTGGACTCACAGATTTGGAAGTGAGCATACCTCATATAACATTCAAGAGGGGGATTCTAGAGGAGAGGGTGTATAGAGCACTGGGGAACATAGAGTGGCTCGAGTGGGGAGAAGGAGAAAGGGTGGAAGTGTTAGTATGACTGAACACATATCATGCCCCTCTGCTGATCATGATAAGGGAGAGATGACCAACACACAAGGGAATATTGAGAATCAGAGCCACATGGAAGGAGGAACCTAGATTCGAAACATTTCTCAAAGACAATTGGAAAGGAGAGGGAAAGTTCTCACAGGTAGTAGAATGTTTCTTGAAGGAAGCATGAGAATGGAACATAAGGAAAGAGGAATCTAGAGGAAGAAGGAAGAGGAGTCTACAAGAAAGTCTCATTATCATATAAAGGGCATTGGAAAAACAACACAAAACGTAGGTAGAAAACATGGTTATAGATCTTCAGGCTTAATTGAACGAGGAGATAAGGAAAGAGGAAATTGAATGGAAATAGTAAGAACACTACAATAGGATGGAACTAGGTGAGAGGAACACACGATTTTTCCATGTGATGGTGAAGGAGAGGAGGTGGAGGAACAAGATTATGAGGTTAAAGAACAAACAAGGAGAGTGAATAGATCAAACTGAGGATATAAAATAGATGGTAAATGCATACTTTCAAGAACTCTACACTGATATATATCTAAGAAGGAGATATAATATGGGTGAAGGATACATGGGAATCTTGTTGATGTTAACAAATGGCCAAAAGAGAGATATGGGGAAAGTACCGGGTGAAGAAGAGGTGAGGGAGGCATTGTTCTAGATGGCACCATTGAAAGCTCCAGGCTCAGAAGGGATAGACACAAATCTCTTGCAAAAAAATTGGGGGATAACTAAGACTACCTTAGTATCTTTTGTACAAGAGCACTTCAGGAGTGGTATGGTTTATAAGGAAGAAACTAAGGCCACAATGCTTCTAGTACCGAAGACTAATCATTCAAATGAATGTTCAAACTTAAGGCTGATCCCCTTGAACAATGTATGTATGAAGATGCTAACAAAGGTCATTGTACCCCAAATAAAGCTATACTTGAACAATTGGATATTGCCAATGCAATCAACCTTCATGTTAGGAAAAAGGATACTGGTATAAGAGGTTATACATTTGATGGAGAAGAGGAAGACAATATAGCACACATTGGCAATGAAGTTGGATTTATTGAAGGGATATGATAGGATGTGCTAGGAGTTCAAGGAAGACACCTTACAAAAAATAAGCATATCACAAGAGTTGAGCCGAAGGGGTCATTAGGCGTGTCCTCATGCAAAATTCTCCTTGATAAAGGAATCAGTCATACATCCTTCCCGGAATATATAATGAAGGATTGTGGGATCTCGTGTTTATCTACCACCAATCATGCATTAGGGCGTAAGGTAATCACGCCCATCACCCCCACATACTCAAAAGTATGCCCTCCGGGTTTTGCCGCGGAGCACCCGTTTCACCATCACCAATTTGCTGACGATGATGGATCTATGGTCAGGGCTCTACATGATATGATTTCACTTGATTAATTAAGTACATTGTCATGTTCGTTTAGCATCAATCAAGTTCTCAAACATATTTTATTCAGACAAATGCTATAAAGAAACATGTACTACTTTCATCATTCACTTCTCATTCTTTATGAGGCATTGGGATCTCAGTCCCTCATTTCAATACTGGGATTTCTCATCCCTCAACCATATCATTATCATGCTTATCAAATCTGGGTATTCATACCCTCAATTCATCATTGTCACTGTTACCATCTTCTAGGTAACTATTAGCTCCAGGTCCTTAGACCGAGGTATGTATGATACTTGTTACACAAGTATCTCACATGGCTTTCAAAGCCTATTAAATATTTTTTCACCTTTCACTAGACAACAACAACTTATTCATGAGACTCATAAGGTCCATATACCTTTTGTTACTTTTACTAAGCAACAACAACATTAGATACATAAGGCCATTCAACATATTTGTTATATGAATGTCATAGCTCAGGTCTGGCTATGCTCTTCATCTCATGATGTCTATATGATTAACAGACATGATAACAACCATACAAGTCATTGACCACATCATGTGATACCTTAGTAACACCACAATTCTTTTATCAGGGTTATGGTTTATCACTCAATAGGGCTTTTCACTCCCTTTACCCAAAATTAGGGTTAGAGTTTTCCAACTGACATCAATTAGGGTTTTATGGTCATGTAATTAGACCAACCCTAATGTATTGCTCCACACATCTAGGTGCATTCAAAGATATCATAAGTGTATGCTTATGATCACCATTCTCATCATATATCATTAATGATCATCAATACAAGGTACAAGTTCACTTATCATTCTTATTATAGTATGATTACTTCATACCCATTAGAGTGACTCATCCCCTTTCACAATGTATATTAACTTATACTCATCAAAGTATGTCAACTCATTACAATTTCATTGTAATATCTACATAACACACACACTTCATGTGTTTCTCATCCAAGTATGTTGGATTGAGATGCATCTAGGTATTTCAACCCTGAAATGTTGAATGTGATATCTATCATGTCTTGATGTATCATTTTCCTCTCATTTCTATCTTAATTAGGTTAATCAACTATCCTAGTTCTAAGGTATCTTCCCTCTTAATACTTTATCCACTATCATTTCATTTTCATCATATGATGCATAGGTTACACATTAAATTGTCCAACTATTTTTAATGATGTGGACTTATTCAATGGTTAGACATTGCTGAATTAGGATAACCCATTATCCATCACTTTAGATATTTCAACTCTTAGGATGTTATCCATGTCATTATTATAGTAGTATACATCATTCCTAAGAGTTTCATATCCACATCACTATAGAATGTGTAGGGTTGATACATATGAGTCAAGTTAAATACATGTATTGGATTAGATGCATAATGATCTAAGCATCATCTTACCTCTACCCTTACTCATCAAATTATATCAACTTCAATTCAAGTATAGAGCACCACGGTGCAAAGGGGAACCACCACGGTCGTGCTACCTTGCACAGTCGTGCAAGAGGAAATCACCACGGCCGTGTTGCCTAGCACGGTCATGGTACAGGAGACCACAATTGTTTAACACCTATGAAATCAATACTTCATACCGATTATGGTTTTCTATTCACCCCAAGTAAGAATGATCATCAAAGTACCTTTACTTTAAGGGTTGACATGTCATCATTATGAATTAGGATTAGGCTTCTCATATCATCACTTCTTCAATAAGGATAGAATTTCACATGCCATTACTCCTTATTAGAGTTTCTCAATGTATCACCCTCAATTAGGGTTTCACATGGATACACCCTTAGTTCAGGGTTTCACATGGATACACTCTCAACTAGAGTTTCACATTCATTTACCCACAATTAAGGTTTGAGTTCAATAACCCTGTCAATTAGGGTTTATGTTCGTGATTTAGGGTTTCTTGATCTCTTTACTTAAGGATCATGACCCTTAATCACCACATGAATAATATTCATGTAGGAATTCATGCTATCAACTTCTCAACTTGATTAGGTCATATCAACTCTTCTATTGTGTTCATAAAACTATGATTAACATAGTGTACCAAGTCATTGATCCTATAAACAATTAGGGATTCATCCCTTAAATGGCACTATTCACTTAGGTACTATTAGGATTTCAACCTTTGTACCTTCATTGTTTATCATTACTAATCATCATTGGATCTATGGATCATTCATCATCTTAATTCTCAAGAGATTCAATCACATTGGACCTCCATTACAAAAGGTATCCAATTGAATTAGGGTTTCCAATGTTGATTCCTTCAATCATTGAATTCATGGAACCAATCATCAACTGGACCTATACTCATACTTCAATTGAGTTAAATAGGTCTACCTTCAACTGATTTGACCCTCAATTAACCCTCCATTGGTCATCATTTAGGGTTTGATTCAATTGAATTAGGGTTTAGAATCAATGATTCAACAACACTAATCAATGCAAGATTGGTTACATTGAAACTATTGAACCATCATCCAAATTGGGTATGACCTGACCCCAAACGGTCTTGAGGTCGTTTGGATGACCTACAAATGGTCTTGAGACCGTTTTCCCATCATATCACTCAAATACAAGCAATCCAATTAGGGTTTGGTTCATTGAAGTGCTCACCAAATCAGCAATCTATTGCAGATCAGCTTGATATCTTTAGACCTTCAACCACTTAACTATACTCAACCCTAGACCTCCAAATGGTCTTGGGTGACCACCAAACGGTCTTGATACCGTTTGGATGAGCTACAAATGGTCTTGAGACCGTTTGGCCCATCCAACCTTTGGATTCTAGTGAAAAATCATCATGGATTGGTCTATCGAGTTGATCAACAAATCAGCACTACATTGCAATATGATTAGTACCTTTGGACCTTCAATTGGTCAACTATACTTGACCCCAGACCTCCAAACGGTCTTGGGGTGATCCCCAAACGGTCTTGAAACCGTTTGTGCTAATGAACCCAAAATCTCAACTTAACTCATTGGAAATTCAGCACTGTTTTCAATTAGGGTTTGCTTAATTGATTAGCCTTCAACTCATGATTCCTTTGGATTTAACCTCTCCAATTTGGAGGGTCATTAACCAACATCATTAGGAACAGTAATACCAAACGGTCAACGCTTGGTCAACTCACTCAAACGGTCTTGAACCCGTTTTCCCAAAATGGTCAAGTTAATCAGATTGAAAATAAGAACTTAATCCAATTAGGTTTACCTAATTGATTAGCCTTCAACTCACGATTCCTTGGGAGTTAATCCATCAAATTTGGTGAGTCATTAACCAACATCATTATGAACAGGAATCCCAAACGGTCAACGCTTGGTAAACTCACTTAAACGGTCTTGAACCCGTTTTCCCAAAAGGGTCAAGTTAATCAGGTTGAAAATCAGAACTTAATCCAATTAGGTCTTTCTAATTGATTACCATTCAACCTATGATTCCTTTGTAGTTAATCCCTCAAATTTGGAGGGTAATCAACCAACATCATTATAAACAGGAATCCCAAACGGTCAATGCTTGGTAAACCATCTAAAACGGTCTTGAACCCGTTTTCCCAAACAGGTCAAGTTATTCAGGTTGAAAATCAGCACTTAATTCAATTAGGTCTACCTAATTCATTAGCCTTGAACTCACGATTCCTTGGGAGTTAATCCCTCAATTTTGGTGAGTCATTAACCAACATCATTATTAACAGGAATCCCAAACGGTCAATGCTTGGTCAACTCACGTAAACGGTCTTGAACCCGTTTTCCCAAAAGTGTCTAGTTAATCAGGTTGAAAATCAGCACTTAATCCAATTAGGTCTTCCTAATTGATTACCCTTAAACCTATGATTACTTTGTAGTTAATCCCTAAAATTTGGAGGGTTATCAAAAAACATCATTATGAATAGGAATCCCAAACGGTCAATGCTTGGTCAACCATCTCAAACGGTCTTGAACCCGTTTTCCGAAACAGGTCAAGTTATTCAGGTTGAAAATCAGCACTTAATTCAATTCGATTTGTCTAATTGATTGGCCTTCAACCTATGATTACTTTGGAGTTAACCCCTCAAATTTGGAGGGTCATTATCCTACATAATTAGGAAAGAGATTCCCAAACGGTCAATGCTTGGTCAACTCCTTTAAATGGTCTTGAACCCGTTTTCCACCAAACGGTTTGCAACCCGTTTGGTCACCAAACGGTTTTGGTGAAACCGTTTGGTCCCAACCTTTGAGATCGTTTGCTCCCAAGATATTTGGTGAGGTACTTGCTTATGATGATGTCATCATCATCTTCCTTCGTTCACCCAAGAACAGCAAGCGTTCTTGATGGAATTGCAGCAAAGAAACCAAAGTGTATAAAATTGAAGAAATCAATCAACAAAGCATAGAGAATTGATGCAATAGCAATGTTTAAGGGTTTAAGTTATAAAACCCACCTCAAATCTGAGCTCCAAGCTTCAAGATCCACGTATCTAATGGTGTATGGAGCTCCAGAAACTATCCAAGGTTCGTTTTTGAGCTTTTGGATGAAATGGATGGCTAGAAATGGAAATCGAGTGAAGAAAACCTAGAATCAAGCATTGATTTAGGGTTTTCACCATGAATCCAAGGTAGAAGATGATCAAACCTTACCTACAGGTGGTGTTCATCCTTCTCCTTCTCCTGGACTCTCCCTAGGTCGGCCAAAGCAAGAATGAAGAGGAAAAGACTAAGGGTACGTTCCTTATGTGTTATTGAAATAAGGTATATATAAAGAATATGTATATGGCTCTTTAATGAAAGAGAAAATGGAATTATTTTCTTTAAATTCCATAATAATCTCCATCAAATCCCCCTCCATTAATTGATCACGAAACCACCTTCAAAGTCTTGCTAAAGCTCTTCATTATCCAAGAATTAATGGAAAAGAAATTAAGCACCTTAATCCATTATAATAATAATATATCTTTTTGAGTGGAAATTCTTTTCCTTATAATAAGGTGAGTGGAATTTCACCTCCTTAGGATATTTTTGATCCTTGCAAGCTCAAGGACGTCCACACACACATCTGAATTCCACCATTTAAGTTTTGATTGAAAACCCTTCAATTATTTTTATTTATTTTTGCATTAATTTGAATTAAAGTTCCATATATGCTTAAATCTTGATTATTTTAATATCAAGATTTTCTCTCCTCCAAGATAATTCAAATGAGGTGCCATTCTCATTTTCTTTGATCTACATGATGCCAAAGATTATTAGGGACCTTATTGAAGTGGTAATTTTCATATTTAACCCTAGGTTTTGGGTAAATTGCACTTTACACCAAAACTAGGTTTTAATGCACAACATTGTCAATCAAGCTCTATCTTGGTGTCCAGGCTTGTAGAAACCTTACCACTACATAAAATTCATTCTTATGATGTCTCAACATCAGTGGAACATCTTATCATGCAACATTTGCAATTTAACCCCTCAACTTGGGTAATTTGCACTTTAGTCCAAAACAAGCAAACATTGCTTCAACATTGTCCAAACAGGACCAAAATTGAAACATAGGTTCCTCATGAGCCCTAATTACTTTTCACAAGATAAGATTAAGGATTTAATCAAACTTATTAGGCAAAACATCTAGGGTTAGCACATAACCCAGGTCAGGGATGTTACAGTTTGTTATTACCACACTGAACCCAATTTGCTCCACTCTGTTGGACCGGGTTGCTATTGCTTACGAATAATGAAAGGATTTTATCCCATACCAAATCTAAGGCTAGGGTAAGACCTTAAGTGAAAAGATCAGCTGTATTATCTTTGGTACCGAAGTAGTCCACATCCATGACCCCATTACACACTAACCCCCTTATAGACATCTGTCTGACTTAGATGTGCCTACGTTATTTTAGGTTGTACTTGAAACTCTTGATCTTAGCAATAGATGAAGTCCTATCATAGAAAACTGAAATTGTAGGATGCTGCTTCTTTACCTTAGGTAAACATGACATAGGTACATGTAGCCATTCAACTTCCAATTCAATTTTATCTAAAGCACACAACTCTGCCTCAAAAATAGACTGAGACAATATGGTTTGTTTCTTAGACCTCCAGAAAACATATCCTCCTCCTAATAGGAATCCATATCCTAAGATGCCATTATTCCCAAAGTTCATGACAATCTAACATGCATCACTATATCCTTCGACTATAGGAGGATGTTTCCCATAATGCAACCCAAGGAAATAAGTTCCCTTGACATACCTCAACACTTCTTCAAGAACATCCCAATGGGTCTTGTCGGGACAACTTGTGTATGTACTTAACTTGCTCACTACAAACACAATGTATGGGTGTGTGCAGTTCATAAGATACATCAAACTTTTGATAATCTCAGAGTATCATAATTCTGACACTAGAACTACAATCTCATTTTTAAACAAGGCTATTATCGTAATTGGGACATTAGAACTCCAGTCTCATTCTTGAACAAGGCCTTGGATGAATCATATGGAGTCTTAATAGGTTTATGTGATATGTACTCAAACCTCACCAATATCTTCTCAACATAGTAAGACTGAGAGAGAGTTATACCATCAGTAGACCTTATAATTTTAAACCCTAAAATCACATCAACTACATCCATATCCTTCATCTCAAACTTGATATACAATAATGACTTTGTATCAGTTACTACTTTCATATCAAAACCAAAAAGCAGGATATCATCTACATATAAGCATAACAAAATGAATCCACCATTGATGACTTTATAGTAGAGACATTTATCAAATTCATTAGAAACAAAATCAAATGATGATATCACATAATCAAACTTTGCATGCCATTTCTTATGGGCTTGTTTCAAGCCATATAATGACTTAACAAGTTTACACACCTTAGAATCATTCCCACGACCCACAAACCCCTTAGGTTTTTCCATATATATCTCTTCCTAAAGATCACCATGTAAGACTGCAGTCTTCACATCCATCTGATGGATACAACGATTATTAATGGAAGCCAATGCTATAAACACTCAGATTGTGGTCTTATGGGAAACAAAAAAATAGGTATCAAAATAATATATTCCTTCCCTCTATGTGTAATCCTTAGAAACTAATATAGACTTATACTTATTGATTGTCCCGTCTGCATTAGGTTTCTTCTTAAAGATCTATTTGCAACCAACTATAGAACAATCAGGAGGCAATCAACTAATTCCCAAGTTCCATTTGAGAGATTTGATTGGATTTTATCATTAACTACTTCTTTCCAAAACTTAAATTCTGGAGAATACATAGCTTGTTTGTAAGTTACAGGATCATCCTCGACATTGTAAGTGAGAAACTCCCTTCCAAAATCTTTGGATATCCTAGGCCGTTTACATCTCCTTGGTTGAATTGTTTCTTCTAAATCATCAGATTCAAAAATAGTGTGTTCGGAGTCTCCGCCTACATTTCTCATCCTTTCTAAGTGCTTGGGAAGGGAACATGTGGTAAATGAACCTATTGAGATACTTTATTGGGCACACCGGATTTCACTGGAAACAAATCCTCAAAGTATGTAGCATCACACATTCTTACAATTATATTGACCATAATGCCTGAGATATCAGATTTTAAAATTAAGAATCTATAGGCATAACTTATCTCTACATAACCCAAGAATATGGCATGAACCGTTTTTGGTTCCAATTTCTTCATTTTGTGTTCAGGAAAAAGTACCTTAGCAAGGCACCCCCACATAAGAAGATATTTGAGACTTAATTTTCTTCCTCTCCATGACTCAAACATACTACTTTCTACATGTTTATGAGGAACTCTATATAGAATAAGGAAAAACATATTCAAAGCTTTCCCCACACGAAGTTTAGTAGACCAGAGGTTTGGAGTACAAAATTGACCATATCTATAAGGGTTCAATTTTTACATTCTACAATCCCATTAGATTGAGGCGAATAAAGAGCGGTAACCTCATGAAATACACAATGGAATTGAAAAAATTCTAAGAACAAGTTTGAGGTTGACTCTCCTCTCTCATTAGAGGATTAAGTACTTTACTAGTTTGACTTTCAACTTCTTTCTTACAAATTATAAATTTATCCAATGCCTCATTTTTACTTTTAACTAAATAGATATAATAGTATCTACTAGCATCATAAATAAAAGTAATGAAATATATCTTTTGATCACTAGTAGAAATCCTAATAAATTCAAAGATAATAGTGTGCACTAAATCCAATATTTCCAAATTCTTATTCACAGAATGAAAGGGATTCCTAGGCAACTTTTCTTATGCAAATATTTTACATTTATTATTACTAATGTCAAATTTAGGGTTTAAATTTAGATTCATCATGTGTTTCATTGAGTAAAAATTAGCATGTTAGAAATGAGGATGCCATACATCAGATGAGATAAGATTCATGCAAATAGAATTGTTATCATTACAATTTGATGCTGAATTTGAAATGGGTTCAATAAGAATCTTAAATAAGTTCTTCGCATCACATAGATACCCCTTGACTAAGAACAAAGAATCACAAAGGCATGTAATAATGGCCTTATTACATTTGGAGTTTACTATAAAACCATCCCCATAATGATCTCACCCCTTAGCAACCCCCATTTAAGGAAGGCTAAGAAGATGGTGTCGTTATCCCAAAATAAGATCAACTAGTTTTGCAGATAATAAAAAATCATTAATAAATTCTACCACAACTAAACTTAAAATATGATAAAAATTCCCTTTTCACATACCTTTCAAAAACAAGAGTTTGGAACTTTACCTAATGTAGAGTTCTATCTATCTAAATCCTCCTTTATCCTTCAAATATCACTTTATATGTTCATCCACTTTCATGTATTTCTTAAATGTTGACAAACAAAACGTGAGTGAGTATTACAGATTATACTGGTATGATGGGGAAACAAAATCTTGCACACATATTGTAACAACATATCCACATCAAATATTTGTTACCAATAAAAATTAACATTTTCTTTATAACTTCCCAACCATTTTTACCATCCTCTAGTATACCCTCTCTCGGGGTTTAGTCCCTGCAATGGACATTAGGCTACCTTCTCAATCATGAGCTTGGTACTTTATGGGCCACCTCTCTAGGTGCCATGTAGTCTTCTCATCCAAGGATTGACCACCTATGACCTTCCCATCCGGGGCTTGGTCTGACCTTCCCTCCTGAGCTTGGTCTCTTATAATCATCATATCATAAATCTTAAATCTAGAGGTGGTATGCATGTTTGGGAAAGTCATAAGCAATATGTGGTGATGATCATAGTCACTTTATAGATTTGCAGGAATGAAAGTTCATCCAAGCATGTAATTGCAAGCAATAGGTAAAACCTCAAAAATCACCATGAAACTAAAGCGATTAGCCATAAGTGTTGCCACATACCTGATTTGAAGTCTCAAATATAAGAAAGATATCCAATCCAATCAAGAAGTCCAATGAAGCAAGTCAAGCAACCAACCAAGCAAATCTTGATCCTGAAAAGCATGTATAATGATTAATTGTCACAATCACATTCCAAACAACTCCTTATTGACTTGGCACTCCTTTGCAAGGTTTCTAAGACTTATTAGGGTCCATTAGGGTTTCTTAGATCTATTTCTCAGCCTTTATCCTTTCTAGGTCAACCATCCCTAAACCAACTTTTCAACTCATAAAACCCCTAATTACTCAAATTATCCATTTACGGGTCTTTTATTCTCAATTTGTCTTAGAATCATCATATCTCTGTCCTATTCATGGGCTTTTAAAATAAAAACCATTAAAACTCATAATTACAAAATTAGGGTTTCTAGGCCCATTAATGCATTTTATATACATGGAATCCCTAAATTAAACCAATAATGCACAAAGATCATCTTTCTGGATCTAAATCTTCCTTTTATTAACAACTGGTTAATATTTTTACAAAATATCCAAGGAACACTACTAGATCTAATTACCATAAAGTGTTAGAGTTTTTCATTAATAAAACCATTAAAGGTGACAACTTTACACACTTTATGAATTGTAAGAGGAAATAGGATTGAATTTTTAATGGATTCCTTGTATTTATCTGATCAATTTTTCATATATCATATGCCATTATCTGGTTATCCTACGATTTCATAGTATTTTATCAAAATTAACTAATCTGGACCAATATAAACACGCCAAGTCAACAAAATAACCCTTACCTAGCAAAATCCACGTGGACTAGGCTTCGGAATCACCTCACGCCATGTACGAGGTGCGTTCCATGTGAGCCGAGTGCCAGGTCGGGGTGAAAGGTCACTTTTATCCTCCTTGGTCTGCTTCATAGACAAGGGCAAACTCATCCTTTCCTCATTTCTCCTCCTTCATTTTGCATGCGATCCTGCAGTAGCACCACAGTTGGAAGCTCACTAGAGAGCAAGCAATTGAGAGAGAAATGAGGAATGGACGAGTCTGCCCTCAGCTACGAAGCAGACCAAGGAGGATACAAGCGACCTTCCACCCTGAACCGACACTCAACTCATGTGGGACACGCCTCACACATGGGGTGAGGCAATTTGTGGAGCCTTGTCCATGGGGATTTTACTAGGTAAGGGTTATTTTGATGACGTGGCATGTTTGTATTGGTCCAGATGAGTTAATTTTTAGAAAATGGTAGGAAATCGTAGGACAACCAGATAATGGCATCTGACATATGAAAATTGATCAGTTAAATGCAAGGAATCCATTAGAATTAGAATTGAAGCATGTTTTCACTTGCAATTCAAAAAGTGTATAAAGTTGTCACCTGTAATGGTTCTATTAATGAAAAACCCTAAGATTTGATGGTAATTAGATCTAGCAGCGCTCATTGAAAATTATGAGAAAAATATTAACATGTTGTTAATAAAAGAAAAATTTAGATCCAAAAAGATGATCTTTGTGCATAATTTTATTAATTTATGATTCCATGTATATAAAAGTGCATTAATGGGCCTAGAAACCCTAATTGTGGTAATTATGAGTTTTAATGGATTTTTTTTTTAAAGTCCATGAATATGAAAAAGATATGATGATCCTAAGACAAATTGAGAATAAAAGACCCTTCAATTGATAATTTGAGTAATTAGGGTTTTTTTGAGCAGGATAAAGGTTGAGAAATAGATCTAAGAAACCCCAATGAATCCTAATAAGGCTTAGAAACCATATAAAGGAGTCACAAGTCAATAAGGAGTTGTTGTGGATGTGATTGTGATGATTAGATATTATACATGCTTTTCAAGATCAAGATTTGCTTGATTGGTTGCTTGACTTGCTTCATTGAACTTCTTGTTTGGATTGGATATCTGGCTTATATTTAAGACATCAAATCAGGTATGTGGTTACGCTTATGGCTAAGCACTTTAGTTTCAATTTTTTTTGAGGTTTTACCAGTTGCTTACAATTTAATGCTTCCTGCAACCTATAAAGTGACTATGATTATCACCATATATTGCTAATGACTTGCCCAAACCTCCATATCACCTCTGGAATTATGATTTATGGTATGATGATGATAAGAGACCAAGCCCAATAGGGAAGGTCAGACTAAAGCCCAGGATGAGAAGGTCATAGTTGGTCAAGCTCTGTATGGGAAGACTACATGGCACCTAGAGAGGTGACCCATAAGGTACCAAGGTCATGATTGAGAAGGTAGCCTAATTTCCATTGTAAGGACTAAACCCCAAGAGAGGATGGTAAAAATGGTTGGGAAGTTTCAATGAAAATGTAAATTTTGATTAGTAACAAATATTTGATGTGGATATGTTGTTAAAATATATGTGCAAGATTTTGTTCCCCCACATACCAGTATAATCTGTTATACAGACTGACATTTTGTGTATTGATATTTTAGGAACATGAAAGTGGATGAACATTTAAGTGACATTTGAAAGATAAAGATAAATAAATATTAGAGGATTTAGATAGATAGAACTCTACTTTGGGTAAAATTTCAAACTCCTATTTTTGAAAAGTATGTGAAAAGGGAATTTTTATCCAATTTTAACTTTAGTTATGGTAGAATTTATTAATTATATTTGATTATTTGCAAAAACAATTGATACTATTTTGGGATAAAGACACCATCTTCTTAGCCTTCCTTAAATGGGGTTTTCTGAGGGAAGGGGTCGTTACATTTGGTATCAGAGTCTGGTTTTCCATCTAATTCCTAATATTATTAAATTTTACAAATTCTTTAGAACCCAAGGGTGTTATTAGAGGGTTTTCCAATGAAGGTTTCTAGAAAAGGATCACGATCCAGAGGCTGGAAAGATTTTCCTCTGACCAACTAGTCAGTTTATGAGGATTCCCGAAATCCGTGTGAATGCATGGCTAAAATCTAAGGATTTGACTCAAAATAAGATATGTCTAGGTCTTCTCATATGTCTTCATCCCTTCTCTACCCCTTACCATTAAGAAACTATAAGTTCTTAGTGTTTTCTCTCTCCCTCCACCTCATCCTGAGTTCGAGGGTCAGGTGTACTAAGGATTGAGAAATCCTCCACCAAATAATAAAAAGGCATGTAAGAAAGATGTCATGGGCATAAATTTAAATGATGAAATACTAAAATATATTAAAACTATGCAGGAGGATTAGATATATGATATTAGTACCATGAGGTATATAACATTACAATCTGTAAACAATGATAGAAATAAATTTAAATTATTTTCTATTATTTGTTATTTGACTAATCTGGATCCTTGAGAAATAGGTAATGGCTCTCAACTTGAAGGTCTTTCTTTGATTGAGGGACGCAGTGTTGGGTTTTAGGGTAGGCAGAGAAGGCAGCGGAAATAAAACTTTCTCCTCCCCCGAACCCAGAATAAGGAAACGCGTCAACGTCTATACAATAGGAAAGGCAGGTTTGTGGAATCATACCTTGTCCCGAGGCTTGCTTGGCGACAATACCTAGCGCCTTGCGTGGTCTTCACCTTCGGTCTTGGACAGTGTCTGTGCAGCTCCTAGTCGCACCATGACTGACGACTCCTGGTCTCACTGGGTCTGTCGGGATTTACAGTTGTCCTCCGAGTGGCAGAAACCTCCCACCTCTGAAGTAGTCCACACGGACCACTTGGAACTCTAATCTCCTTGTCCCACAAGGAATTGGAAGGAGTCGCACCCTCCTGTCGGCGTACTAGTCGCCAACACACTCTCCTGCTAACAGTCGCTTTCCGCAGTTGTCTTTCACTTGCTGTGCCTCCCTTATCGGGTAGCACTTGCTCGGGCTCTCTCGGTTACCAAAATCAGAGAGAACGACAACTTTACAGAGCAACTGGTTGCACTGAGTTGTTCTTTGAGAAGCCCCCAATACCCCTATATATATATGAGGGTCATGGGACAGGGTTCTCTATCCCGGCCAATGTGGGAATAAAGCAGGAGTAGAAGGGTTCGAGATTTTCCACAAAAAACAACATGTTGCGGCAGCTGAACCGATCGTTTCACAACTAAATCGATCGTTTCGGCCACCTAAGCCAATCGGCTGGACCTGAGCCGATCGTTTGGGGATCCCAACCGATTGGTTGGTACCCTGAACCGATCGGTTCACGGTCCTGATCCAACTCAAATTGACTTTCCAAGTTTGTTTCCAACTAATCCAATATTAGTCCTTGTCCAAATCGAATTTGTACAAGTGAAAAAATATATTTACAAAATAGTCTTCATATTTTCCAAACGTTCTCGGTCGGTCATCCGAACCGATCGGTTCAACAATTGAGCCAACTGTTTGGTGACATATGAGCCGGTCGTCTCATCCCATGAGCCGATCAGTTCAACAACCTGAGCTGATCGGTTCATCCCATGAGCCAATCGGTTGGAGCAGCAGACTTGTGCAAATCAATCAATTGCAGTTTCAATCAATTCGATGCTTTAATCAATCTGTCCAACACCTTGAACACTATGATTTTGAGCTATCAATTAATTGAGTGTTTAATTGAACTACTAAACTCCTTTAGTAATCAATATAAACATAGTTTGTGGTCAAAACTCCTCTTCCAGGTTAAATCCTATGTGTGTGACCCTACATGTCCTTTTCACGTTGGCAGTGAAAGTCCATAGCACTTATGACTTCATAAGCAAAGAGTGGTGCCTAGTCACACATCAGTGCTACCCAAGTGAAATAGAAAAGTTGGAGAACAACTTTCAATCCTACAATCCATGAATGTTGTTACAGTGAATGTATAATTCCTCTGTCACTGATATCTCAAATGAACTCGAGGCATGGAACATTCATCCTGTCAACGTTCATTCACTTTCTTGATCTCAGAGTAGATTGGATGAGATATGTATGACATCAATATCACATACTGATTCACACATGTGTGTGTACGCCTATCTCAATCCTACTCATCAAGCGGCCATGGATATCAAACTCCCTCAGGAGGGACAAATCCCATATCTATCACTTGCCCCTCAAAAGCCCCATGCGTCAAAGTCACCCAATCATCACCTTTATAACAACCCATGTTTTAGGACTGCTTTTGATGATGTCAAAGTGTACCCAATGACATGTGTTGAGTGTAGTGATTTTAGGTCAAAGAATCACACTCACCACCATCACTGTGAGAATTGACTGTGACTACCATGTCATGGTTCCATGTATCAAACTCACGGTGGGTCTGTCTGGTACACTTGTTCTCTAACAAGTACCTATGTGTTTGGTTTGACATCTCCATATCATGACTAATGAGATTCTGTCATCAACCAACACCACAATCTAGTCATGTGTGTCATTACTGTCTGCCTACCTTCCACAATGACATCCGACTAGGGACATAATAAGAATGTACAAACTCTTAGCATCTATATGATCTCATCATTCAGGTCCTCAACTTGAAATCATACGTCATTGAGTATTGTCATTCTCTAGACATTCAATCTGTTCTATCATTATCTCATATGACTGAACCAGAAATAATTGGAAGCTTGCCATTAATGTTTATCAAATCAATCTTAATGTATCCCATCAATCTTAAGGATTAAGAAATCCTCCACCAAATAATAAAAAGGCATGTAAGAAAGATGTCATGGACATAAATTTAAATGATGAAATACTAAAATATATTAAAACTATGCAGGAGGATTAGATATATGATATTAGTACCATGAGGTATATAACATTACAATCTGTAAACAATGATTGAAAATTAATTGAAATTATTTTCTATTATTTGTTATTTGACTAATCTGGATCCTTGAGAAATAGGTAATGTCTCTCAACTTGAAGGTCTTTCTATGATTGAGGGACGTAGAAAGTGAGGTCGTTACAATCCCAAACTAAAATTGCACTATTAAGGATATTGCATCGAATGCTTGGAACATTTTTTACTTTCTAAAGTGCCGGAACCTTCCCATAAGGGAACTCTAGGTCCACCCATCCTTTGCCTTTGATTTCCATTGAGATAGAGCCCAAAGTAATAGAGTGACCTCTAGAGGCCTACTAAGATGCAAACATGGACTTATCAACACAAACATGTGAATTATCCCTAGTGTCAATTATCCAATAAAGTGGTTCAAAAATACAAAGGATTTTAGGTTTTAAAGACATGTACCCAACATTGAGGTTCAAGGATGTAGTCATCATGTTGACCCACAACGTCCTCAACTGCAGATGCGGCAACTTTTTTTGCCTTCTTTGTAGGACAATCCTTATTCTAGTTACCAACATGTCAACAAGTCCAATAAGGTTTGTTCTTTGGTTTCTTCATGATCTTGGCCTTAGGTTTAAGTGAATTCTTTAGTTTCTTATCTTGTTCTTAGTAGTAAAATGACAGTAGCATAAACATCAGTGGGTAACATGATATACTTCTCTGTCATGCGATCTTCCTGTATGTTGATGTCCATCATGACATCGTTCATTAACATATCTCCTTTGTGATGCTTAAGAGACATGCCAAACTTATCCCAAGATTTTGAGAATCTCTCAATGGTTGAAATCAAAACAAATTTCTTGAGAAGTTCTATGCCCACATTTTTGAACTCTTGCAGCAAGAGTTGAAAATTGGGTGTTTGATTAGAAATAGACTTACCCTCAACCATACGAAACATTTGAATTTTAGAGACATAATATTTTGCATTACTCAGATTTTTCATATTGTATTTCTTTTATAATGCCCCCTCAGAACCTTGCATGTAGTAACATGTGGCTTTGAGTATGAGTCATACAATTTGATATTTGATGTAAATAGAATCAACCCTCAACACATCTTATCACCCTTCTTCCAGGTTGTAATTATATTATCATAATCAAGGACAATTTCATCGAGTTTGGGTTCATCCACATCTAAATACTGATCATACCCTACCACCTTAAGCCAAATTTGCATCCTACTGATCATACCCTAACTCTTCCTCGATCTCTCCTTGGATGAAAAAGGATAAGTCCAAAGCAAAAGGGGTCAAATGAATAAGCTGACATTAAAGTTAGCAAAAGAAAGCCCCAAAAAGGCCGTGGGAAACCACCACAGTTGTGGTGATTTAATCTCCAAAATTCACAGAGACTTCAATAAATTTCTACATGAATGACCACGGCCGTGGTCCACAAAATGGCCATGGCCATCGAAGACCCCACGGCTATGACCAACAAAATGATCGTGACTGCTGAGATGCAACTTTCTCGTGGCTCATGCCACGACCGTGGAAAATTAATCTCTAAGGTATAAAAAACCAATAGTAACTCAGCCCAAATTGCATGTGAATGGCCATGGTCGTGGCCATCAACACGACCATGGCATTTGAAGGTCACCTCACCCGTGGTGACTACCACGACCATGGTGAGGTGAAATCAAGACAACCTTCAGAGAAAACACGCATGTGATAACCTCATCCAAGATGGTCGTGCTACCTAACATGACCGTGGCACCCTCTACGCAACACGACAGTGGCACCCGTCACGACCGTGGCCACTCATGCCTACACTCAAAACTCACCTCCACCTTCCACCTCAGCCATTCCCATTACCTAAAACTATGCCACATAATCCCCTCCATGGATGTGGCACCTCATCATGGTCGTGGTTACCACCTAAACCTACCCATTTTCTCCACTATTTTTCCCATTTTACCCCATCTTACCCTAGTGCTCCCCCCATCTATATATACATAGGTGGAGGTTGGAGCACAAAGGTTAGCACCCTATAGCTACTCTATAGATTCCTTAGACAGTTTATTACATTCAAACCACTCACCTACCTTCTACCTTCCACTCCATTTCCACCCTAAAACCCTAGTTTTCTAGGTTTTCCACCATAATCCCCCATATTTCCACGCCATTTATTCATCTTGGAGGAGGTGCCACATTATACAGATACTAGGAGGTGAAGGAGGAGGGTCTACCATTAGCTCCATGGATTTGTACCTCTTTCTTCTATTTTCTTTGCTGTTTTGTTTAGTCATATGTAGTTAATCCCTAGTGGCAGGCTATTTGGTGGAAAATGATACTTTGATACCATGTTGGGGGAATATAATTTTTAAACTCTATGATTTTATTCTATGATGATTTCTTGCTACTTAAATCTCATTTTCCATATATCGACTTGTTTTTGTATCTAAAAATATAAATTGCTTGTGTTTATGTACTTGAAGCCACCTAAGTCTAGGACAAGATTTATATGTGGGGCTTTCTTGGGACTCACTCCTAGGTCCAATTAGTGGATCCCTAGCTAGAATCCCATCTCCCCCTACATATAGTCCTTCTCCTACTCCTCGGTGTGTGATCCAAGTAGCTAGTATAGGGTTCATTTGTGCAATTTCCTAAGAGTTTGATAAAAGCTAGGTGGTGAGTAATGTGGGGTGAATCATCCTCACCTCTACTCCCCAATTCTATCTTTATCTCACAATTACACTAAGCAACGCTATGCTAGATTCCTAGATTAGTCAAATCCTAGTGAAATCTCACTTGTACCTTAGGTTAACGAATAGTGTAGGGTGATTTTTTAGCATTTGACTTGTTATTTGGTTTAAGTAATCTAGAGTGAATGATTAAGTTTGCTTGTTATATCTTCCCCCGGATTGAAACCTTAGTGTAATTCCCAAACAATCCACCTATCCATATCACTGCTAAAACCCACCTTGTTAGTTTAGCTTGTTAATGCTAGTTAGTTTCTTGTTCTTAATTGCTTCTTAGTTAATTGCTTAGTTCTTGATAGATAGGTCTTGCTTTGGTACTTATTTCTCCTTTGAGCTTGCTTATGTTAATCAGGTTAGTTAATGATAACCTAGGTCTTCCTTGCTCTAGTTCTTAACTTGTCTCTTAGATGCTAACTTGCATTTCTAGCCTAGGGTAGCTTAATTCTAGTTCCTTGCCCTTGTTTTTTATTTTGTCTTACCTTACTTTGTACTCTTAACTTGTTTAGGATAATTTAGGGTTTTAAAAAATCTAGTCTCCTTTTTGTCTTTAATTGCTCATAACAGTAGAGTAATCATCTAAAATGATCTTTAAACCCTAAAAACCCTACTCTCCACATTAGGAATGAATCTACATTAACCTAGATCTAGTCATTCCTCTCTCCCTACAGATTGACCCCTTTACTTGCCTATTACCTACACTACAATATGATCATGTGCTCTTATGGATGAAATATTTGGTTTGTGTGATTGTGTTGGTCTAGGGACCATTATAAATTCAAAATATCCCAAGTGTGTGTTTCGAGTCTCGTGGGGTGCTTCTAAACCAAATCTAATTAGTTAGTGTGTACACCTCTGGCTTGACACACCAAGCTTTCTGGCACTACTGCCGGGGAGTAGAGGCACTCAACCTAGCTAGTTAGAGTAGCTTAGCCTTTCCTACTACCCTCACCATTTCTATTATTTATTCTTTACTTACTTTTACATACTTTCCTTCTAACTTGTCTCTTGTTGTTTGTTTGTGTATTGTGTAGGTGACAACTATGCATGCTTGATAGATGCTCTACTTCTACCGCCTTGGCACCTTTGGACCCTGAGATCGGCAGAAGAAGATGCCAACATCGACATAAACAACACTTAGAAGCCAAAATGGATGGAATGGATGCTCAAATATCTCCCAGGGATGGTCCATGAATCCTTCTGGGGGAGTTCTACAACGGCATAACTACCCTCTCCACGATTACTTCACCCCAGGGAACTGCACCTCCCAAATTTCCATCCTTGTTGACCAAATGTCAGGTTAACAATTCTCAATACCACCAACCCTTCTCGAACTCCTTCCCACTTTCTATGGGATGGAGAATGAGAATCCATACCACCACATCGATGCTTTACCTGAGAGTTTCTCCACATTACACACACACACTGCCACTGATGACTCAATCTGAAGAACCCTGTTTCCCTTTTCCCTAAAAGAAAAATCTAAGGAGTAATACATGTCCAAGCCTGAGTTAGTGACATGGAATGTAGTGAAGAATGAATTCCTCAAGAAGTTCTACCCGATATCCAAGTTGACTCAGATGAGGAGATGCATTACCTCCTTCATACAAAAAGAGAATGAACCCTTCCATGAAGCTTGGGAAAGGTTCCAAAAGTTGTTGTGAAACTACCGTCACCATGAAGTCCCTTTGTGGCAGTTGGTGCAAACCTTCTACACTGGCCTTGTTGAGTTTATCCAAACTTATATTGACTCCTTCTATGGGGGATATTCATTTCTAGACCTCTAGAAGAATCTTGGCCTCTACTTGAGCATCTTTCAGAGAACTCACGACATCAAGCTTCAAGCAAAGAGGGCCACCTTGACATAAAATATGTCCCCCTCCCCTGCCTCCAACTCCTGACAGAGATGAAGCCAATCCTCAAATGATGAAGATCCTAGTCGACATGATGAACCTTATTAAGAATCAAGTTGGAGCTTCTACTAGGCAGTAAACCATGACCATTGATTCTATTAGAGAATAATTGCAATCCCTACAATCCTTTGGCAACCACTATAACCAAGGACCAATGTCCAACTCTTATACTCTAGAATGGAGAAATCATTCTAACTTCTCATGGAAACAATTTGAAAACTACTAGAGGGGGGGTGAATAGAGTTTTATAGATAATTTAACAATTATTGAACTCAAACAACCACAATGAAAATATTGGACAAGGTGACACAAGGTTTAGAGTGGTTCCAACTATAGCAAATACTATAGCCGTCAATCCACTACCCGGTTGCTTACCCAACCGGGATTTGAAAAGAAATTTATTTTATTACCTCTTCAAGGAATTTACATAAAATACAATCTCTTTTCCTAAACTCTTCAAGCAGCCTTCACCTAGAAGTAATTGCCAACCTTGAAGCAGCCTTCCCTTGAAGTAGATGCACCAACTCCCGTTGCATCAGCCTTCTGAAGTAGCTTCCCTTGCGATAGCCTTCTTGAAGTAGCTTGAAGTCCCCTTCTCCACCTGAGAAGTCAACCCTCTCCAATCCGCAGCCTCCAACCCTAGGAGTAGCAAGGAGAGTACAAAAGATAAACAGGAACAAGAAAGGAAAAGGAAATTACAACTTATCCTTTTAGCCCGAGGCTTGATATGCCTAGATCAAGCGTAAGATCTCCTAGCCAAGTATGTGAACTTGTGATTACTGTGGGTAGGAGAATCTAGCCTATAGGACACGAGATTGAGCTAAAGAGAATGTAGGCCAATGATCACAGTGCTCAAATTTCTTGCAAAAGATTGCTCAAGTATGCTCAAGTGTATTCTCAAGTGTAACAAGTGAATTCTAGTGTCCTATGGCTTGTCCTATTTATAGGAATGGCCTAAGTATGCTTAAGGACGTTCTAGACAACTTCTAGGGGTTTCTAAGTGCTTAACTAGCCGTTAGGTACAAAGTTGTTGCTTTAACAACGGCTAATTAATTTATTCTGCAGTTGCTGTCAGAGACCATCTCGGTCGACAAATGGTCGACCGAGACACCTACTCGGTCGAACTCTTGTCGACCGACAGGCTCTCTGGAACAAGTGATTTGCAACGTCTTTCTTCAACTGCCAACTAACTTGTCTGTTGTGTCTAACGGCTACTTTGGATCTTTCTCGGTCGAGAGGTTTGTCGACCGAGAGTGTCTCGGTCGAGGAGTTCGTCGACCGAGAATGATCCTGTTTCAAGATTTCATTTTAGGCACTAATTATATGTGTGAGTGTGCAAAGGTGATCCTAATTAAATGGGATGACATGTCTAACTATAGTGTTTGGCTAGGGAAAATCTAACGCTTGATTTACATGCAAATCTAAGTACTTGTACATTATATATTTGTACAAGTTTTACAACATTGATTACATTGCATGAAAATATAACTGAGTAAGCTCTTGGATTTTTCCCTAGTTGCTTTGCCATCCATCTTAGTCCTGCACACTCAAGTAGCTCGTTAGATTAATAGGAATGAAATGTTTGTCATTATCAAAACAAAGGGATTTTTAGATGTCCATTTAGCCAACAATCTCCCCCTTTTTGAAGATGACAAACATTTCCAAAATAAATATAAAACATATGAATTTCATACCTTTAGATTGCCTTATGTATCTTTTCCTCTTGTTTATAAAATGTGTGCTTATTATTCCCAATGAATTATGGAACATGAAATCCAGTTCATTAGAGAATGTAGCAACTTTCAATGTAAAGCCAAGAGTATATTTATGAAACTCATTGATTGAGTTTTTCATAAATACTAAGTTATAGTTTTATATATCTCTCCCCCTTTGTCATTTCAAAAAGATAACCGTTTTAATAAAAACTCCCCCTTAATTAGATATCCCGTCAAATCTAAAAGATGTCCATTGAAAAGCCAAAATGAAACAAGTAAACGTATTCGTTTTAAGAACCGCAGATATCAAAGAAAACATCTTCTAAAGGAGTAATAAGTAATTGCTTCCTAATGTTGTTGAATTGATCTAGTGGAAGCAGTTTTGTAAAAATATCAGCCAATTGGTTTTCCGTATCAACATGATGAAGGGAAACATGATTCTTTGAGATGTGATCCCTTAAGAAGTGATGACGGATTTCAATGTGTTTTTCCCGGCTGTGTAAAATAGGATTATGTGCTAAGTTTATGGCGCTTGTGTTGTCACAAAAAATAGGTGTAGATAAAAGATTAAAACCATAATCGCTTAATACTTGTTGCATATAAAGCACTTGAGCACAACAAGACCCGGCTGCCATATATTCAGCTTCAGTTGTAGATAGGGAAACCGTATTTTGTTTCTTGCTAAACCAAGATACTAAGGCTCTCCCTAATAAGAAACAACCACCACTAGTACTTTTGCGATCAAGTCGACAACCAGCATAATATGCATCAGTATATGCTTTAAAATCCAAGGATTGTCCTTTTGGATACCATAAACCGAAACAAGTAGTACCAGCTAGATATCGAAGAATTCGTTTAACCGCTAGAAAATGAGATAGCATAGGTTGTGATTGAAATCGAGCACAAAGACCAACGGATAACATAATGTCCGGTCGAGAAGCAGTTAAGTATAGCAAACTACCAATCATGGCTCTATATAAGGAATCATCAATAGGTTCCCCATTTTCATCCTTATCAATTTGGATAGAGGTAGCCATAGGAGTCGTAGCATGTTTGCATTGATCCATCCCAAAACGTTTTAAAAGTTCTTTAGTATATTTTTCTTGGCTTATGAAAATTCCTGCAGGTGTTTTCTTAATTTGAAAACCAAGAAAGAATGTTAGTTCACCCATGAGGCTCATTTCAAATTCTTTTTGCATAATGTCACTGAATTGTGTGCATAATGAATCATTAGAAGCTCCAAAGATAATGTCATCAACATATATTTGCACAACTAAGAAATCAGATGCATATGTTTTGAAGAATAAAGTAGAATCTGAGTTTCCAATAGAAAAACCATTATCAAAAAGATATGTCTTGAGCCGTTCATACCAATTCCTAGGTGCTTGTTTTAGACCATAAAGTGCCTTTTTAAGTTTATAAACATGGTCACCTTTTTCTGGTATTTCAAAGCCAGGTGGTTGAGCAACATAAACTTCTTCTTGTATGATGCCATTTAGAAATGCACTTTTGACATCCATTTGATATAGCTTAATATTTTTATGGGCAGCAATAGCTAGTAACATCCTAATAGCTTCAAGTCTAGCTACGGGTGCATATGTTTCATCAAAATCTATTCCTTCTTGTTGATTATATCCTTGTGCTACTAACCGAGCTTTATTCCTTATGACTTCTCCTGCCTCATTGAGCTTATTCCTAAACACCCATTTAGTTCCTATGATAGTTTTATCTTGTGGTTTAGGAACTAAGTCCCATACATCATTTTTAGTGAATTGATTTAACTCCTCTTGCATGGCTATTATCCAGTAATCATCCTTAAGAGCTTCGGATATCCTCTTAGGTTCAATGATAGAAACAAAAGCCATGTTTGCAACATCTTTGAAGGAAGACCTAGTTTTGACTTTATCATTGGGATCTCCAATAATTAGGTCTTGGGGATGATCCTTGATAAGCCTAGGTGTAGGTTGTGTTTCATCTTGAGGATCGGATGTGGGAATTGTCTCACTATCTTTTGGAATGGTTATATTTTCGAATTTATTAGTGATATCAATGATATCTAGATTTTCAAACTTTGATTCTTCATGAAAAGAAATATGAATGGATTCCTCAACTTTTCTAGAGATAGTGTTATATACTCTAAAAGCTTTGCTAGAAGTGGAATATCCCAAGAAAAATGCTTTGTGTGATTTAGAATCAAACTTGTCTCTATCATCTTTGGTATTTAAAATGTAGCATGTGGAGCCAAAAGTATGAAAGTAGTTAACTCTAGGTTTCTTAGAGTGTAGTATTTCATATGGAGTTTTCTTTAAATGAGAGTGAACAGTTACTCTATTAAGCACATAACAAGCAGTGTTTACAGCTTCAGCCCAAAAGGTTTTAGGTGTGTTGTGTTCAAGCATCATGGTCCTAGCCATTTCCTGTAGAGATCGATTTTTCCGTTCAACTATACCATTTTGTTGTGGGGTACGTGGAGCAGAAAAATTATGAGTATATCCTTGAGATGTACAAAAGGTCTCAAATGTATGATTCTCAAATTCGCCACCATGATCACTTCTAATGGTACATATTTTATGTTGTAAAAGATTTTCAATCTTGGAACAAAATTGCATAAAGACATGAATCGTATCATCTTTAGTTGAAATAAAATGTACCCATGTATATCTACTATAATCATCAACAATAACAAAACAGTATCGTTTACCACCAATAGATTGTGTCCTCATTGGTCCAAATAAGTCCATATGAATTAATTCTAAGGATCTACTGGTGCTAAGTACATTTTTTGATTTAAAAGATGTTTTGGTTTGTTTTCCCATTGTGCAGGGTTCACAATTTTCAACTTGATCAAAAGACAAAGTAGGTAATCCACGAACAAGATCATATTTCACTAACTTTTTAATAGCATGTAAACTAGCATGTCCTAGCTTTTTATGCCATAATTGTAAGGTATTTTCATTTGCAAGAAAGCATTTTCCTACTACTAATTTCATAGAGTTTGGTTTAAGGATATAAAGGTTTCCAACTCTATTTCCTTCATAAACGACATTTGTAGTGTTTTCTATCAATCGTTTGCAGCAGGTTTTGTTAAATAACACATCATAACCACTATCACATAGTTGACTTACACTTATTAGATTATGATGCAATCCATAAACAAGTAGAACATTTTTAATTTCGAGATTTGTTCCAACATTACCTATTCCAACGATTTTGCCCTTACCATTGTCTCCAAAGGTGACCGTTCCACTTTTCTTTTCTTCAAAAGTTTGAAATGCGTCCTTGTTCCCGGTCATGTGTTTGGAACAGCCACTGTCAACTACCCATTCCTGCATTAGAGTGTAGATTTTGGTACCCATGTGATGGTCCGATATGGTTAGAAACCTTTTAAGTAATTATGTATATAAAAGTTCTGATATAGAAAACCAGTCGGTCGACAATTGTTCGACCGATATCTGTCTCGGTCGACAATTTGTCGATCGAGCAGGTTACTGTTATCACAAGCAAAAACACAGAAAATTTCTCGGTTGACTAATGTTCGACCGAAATAGGTGCTGTAAAATTTTGATTTGTACAAGACATCCAGTCGGTCGACAATACTTCGACCGACCCAGAGCTCGGTCGACAATACTTCGACCGACATAATTTCTGTTTCAGCAATGCAAAAAAATAATAACAATAAGCATAGCACCTTTTGTTGAGATAAGACAATATAAATAGCAAAATTAAGCATTTGGTCATATCTCAACTACATTCCATTCTTCTAAGTTTGGGGTTTTGGGATCCAAACTAAGTCAGACTCCTTAGTCTTGTAGGGGCATGAAAAACAATAATGTCCAAGACGTAAGCAGAAATGACAAGTAATAGAGTTAATTTCATTTCTCTTTCTAGTCATTGTGTTCTTGGGTACAAACATAGTTTGGGTCTTTTTGGTTTGGTTTTTCTTTGGAACATATCCCAAACCTTTTCTTCCATTGAAAACATTACCAACTTTCAATATGTTATCAAGAATATCTTTTCTTCTTAACTTATGAAGTTCTCTTTGCAACATAGCAATGTCATTCATCTTCTTATGTATATCTTTTCTTGCTTGGTCTAAATCAGAAAACAATGAATCTTTTTCTTTTACAATATTATCATAGTCCGAATGGTTGCACAAGATAGGTTGAGTTTGATAATCTTGTAGTTTAGCTAGCAAATCAGTCTTTTCTTTTGATAGAAGATCAACATTGGTTTCCAAATTGAGTAGCTTTCTAGTGCAATCATCTAAAGATGTTTTTAAAGATACATTTTCAAGATCAATGTTGTTCTTTTCATAAGAAAGTTCATCTAATTTGGCAATGAGCTCATTATTTGATTTTATAGCTTTCTTTAGTTTCTTCTTGGAATCAACATACTTATCATGAGTTTCTTGTAAACTAGTAATTAACTCTTCTTTAGGAAGATCAACAAGGCTTACCTCTTGAGAATCTTCATTTTCTTCTCTTGCCATTAGACATTCCACCTCTTCTCCGCTTTCACTGTCACTTGACTCATCCCAGGCAGCTTTATAGGCTTTTTCTTCTTTCTTCTTATGTGAGCTTTTCTTTCCCTTCTTTGCTTTGGGGCATTCATTTTTGAAATGCCCTTTCTTCCCACATTCAAAGCACCTGGGAGTAGAGGAACTAGAAGTTTTGTTAGATTTAAACCTTCTGTATTTCTTACCGTTGACTATCAATGCTTCTTCTTCTTCACTGGATTCCTCACTCTCTTGTGTGAGAGCTTTTGATGCTTTGAGAGCCACGTCTTTCTTTGGCCCACGTTGATGCTCATGTTCTCTTCTCTCTTCCTCTTCTAGGTCTGCCTCATGAGCTTCTAAGTTTCCGATGAGCTGCTCCATTTTGAGGCGAGTGAGGTCGTTTGCTTCTGCAATAGCTGTCACCTTTGGTTTGTACTTTGGAGGAAGAGATCGAAATATTTTTGATACCTGATCTTCTTCAAGAACAGGTTTCCCTAAAGCACTCAAACCATTTACAATAGTAGAAAATTTTGAATACATTTCACTAATAGTTTCGTTTGGATCCATACGAAAATGTTCAAACTTGGTTTTAAGCAAACTAACTTTAGAGTTTTTAACTTGAGCAGTACCCTCATATGTTATAGATAATCTATGCCAAATGTCATATGCGGTATCACAGTTTGATACTCTATTAAATTCACCTACTGAAATGGAACAATATAAAATGCTTACTGCCTTTGCATTCATTTGGGCCATTTTTACCGTATTAGCATCCCATACTGCGAAATCATCTTGTGGGAGTGTGTATGGTGTAGATACCATTCTCCAAAGATCCCAGTTGATTCCTTGGAAGTAGAATTGCATTCTTCTCTTCCAATACTGATAGTTTGTCCCATCAAATGCCGGAGGTCTAGCAATGAGCGTTCCTTTAATGTTGAGGTTGTTTAGCACTCCATCACCCATTTCTTCAAGACCGTGTTAAGGTTCCTTGAAGCCCTGGTCTGATACCAATTGAAAACTACTAGGGGGGGGGTGAATAGAGTTTTATAGATAATTTAACAATTATTGAACTCAAACAACCACAATGAAAATATTGGACAAGGTGACACAAGGTTTAGAGTGGTTCCAACTATAGCAAATACTATAGCCGTCAATCCACTACCCGGTTGCTTACCCAACCGGGATTTGAAAAGAAATTTATTTTATTACCTCTTCAAGGAATTTACATAAAATACAATCTCTTTTCCTAAACTCTTCAAGCAGCCTTCACCTAGAAGTAATCGCCAACCTTGAAGCAGCCTTCCCTTGAAGTAGATGCACCAACTCCCGTTGCATCAGCCTTCTGAAGTAGCTTCCCTTGCGATAGCCTTCTTGAAGTAGCTTGAAGTCCCCTTCTCCACCTGAGAAGTCAACCCTCTCCAATCCGCAGCCTCCAACCCTAGGAGTAGCAAGGAGAGTACAAAAGATAAACAGGAACAAGAAAGGAAAAGGAAATTACAACTTATCCTTTTAGCTCGAGGCTTGATATGCCTAGATCAAGCGTAAGATCTCCTAGACAAGTATGTGAACTTGTGATTGCTGTGGGTAGGAGAATCTAGCCTATAGGACACGAGATTGAGCTAAAGAGAATGTAGGCCAATGATCACAGTGCTCAAATTGCTTGCAAAAGATTGCTCAAGTATGCTCAAGTGTATTCTCAAGTGTAACAAGTGAATTCTAGTGTCCTATGGCTTGTCCTATTTATAGGAATGGCCTAAGTATGCTTAAGGACGTTCTAGACAACTTCTAGGGGTTTCTAAGTGCTTAACTAGCCGTTAGGTACAAAGTTGTTGCTTTAACAACGGCTAATTAATTTATTCTGCAGTTGCTGTCAGAGACCATCTCGGTCGACAAATGGTCGACCGAGACACCTACTCGGTCGAACTCTTGTCGACCGACAGGCTCTCTGGAACAAGTGATTTGCAACGTCTTTCTTCAACTGCCAACTAACTTGTCTGTTGTGTCTAACGGCTACTTTGGATCTTTCTCGGTCGAGAGGTTTGTCGACCGAGAGTGTCTCGGTCGAGGAGTTCGTCGACCGAGAATGATCCTATTTCAAGATTTCATTTTAGGCACTAATTATATGTGTGAGTGTGCAAAGGTGATCCTAATTAAATGGGATGACATGTCTAACTATAGTGTTTGGCTAGGGAAAATCTAACGCTTGATTTACATGCAAATCTAAGTACTTGTACATTATATATTTGTACAAGTTTTACAACATTGATTACATTGCATGAAAATATAACTGAGTAAGCTCTTGGATTTTTCCCTAGTTGCTTTGCCATCCATCTTAGTCCTGCACACTCAAGTAGCTCGTTAGATTAATAGGAATGAAATGTTTGTCATTATCAAAACAAAGGGATTTTTAGATGTCCATTTAGCCAACACAATTGGGTGAGGAAGGGCAGGGGCAAGGGAAATCAAGGCCAAGGTACAAGTCAAAGTTTGAATGAGGTTCTTGGAAGGCTAAGGAGCCTAAATGAGGTAGAGAAGGCTTGATCATATTTCTTGTTCACTTTCTTGTCATGAAGAACGAAGCCTCCCATTTTAACCCAAGTCTAATTGAAACAATGATGGTGATTTTATGAGCACCACCCAAAGTGCCAATGCTCCACCACATTACCAAGAACTACCCAAACCTTATGCTCCTCCACCTCCAACCCCCATTCAACTACCAATACACCCTACACCCACCTCACTCATACTAACAACCCCCTCCACATTATCACCCCCATTAACAACAATCACAACAAGTACAATATTAGATACAATTCATTCTTCAAAACCCAAACTCACGACACCAATGACCACCCCAACAAAAACAAAAACCACCACTGCCACCATCATCCTCACAGGATCGTCTCTCTTCCCATGAGAAAATGAATGTGGTGTCAGTCATGTGGGAGAAGAAGGCTGCTCAAGAACTTGTAAAGGGTGAAGATGAAATGATCAAGGTTTGTGATGAAGATCCTTTGTGAAGTATCTAGGGGAGATTGTAATATCACCAAAGGATCTACTGTTCCACTTTTTTTTAAGAGTAATGAGTGCATCAAATCTTTTGTTGCCCCCTTTGGTAATGAATAAGTACCCCCAAGTGTCCTACCATTGATGGAGAAGATGATATCTTGCGTTTCACCCCCATTGAAGGTCATGAGACCAACTGTCCCACCCTTTCTTGGAAGTGATAAAGGCACTAGAGATCCAATTTTCCCATCATCTGTGATGAGATCATGTTTGCTGCTCCACATGCTACTGAGATGGTAACACCTAATGCACCACATTATTGGGAGTCAATTACTATTGGTATGTATGCCCTGAGAGCTTCCAATTATTTCTAGTTCAGTCATATGAGATAATGATAGAACAGATTGAATGTCTAGAGAATGACAATACTCAATGACGTATGCTTTCAAGTTGAGGACCTGAATGATGAGATCATACAGATGCTAAGAGTTTGTACATTCTTATTATGTCCCTAGTCGGATGTCATTGTGGAAGGTAGATAGACAGCAATGACACACAAGACTAGATTGTGGTGTTGGTTGATGACATAATCTCATTAGTCATGATATGGAGATGTCAAACCAAACACATAGGTACTTGTTAGAGAACAAGTGTACCAGACAGACCCAGCGTGAGTTTGACACATGGAACCATGACATGGTAGTCACAGTCAGTTCTCACAGTGATGGTGGTGAGTGTGATTCTTTGACCTGAAATCACTACACTCAACACATGTCATTGGGTACACTTTGACATCATCAAACGCAATCCTAAAACATGGGTTGTTATAAAGGTGATGATTGGGTGGCTTTGACACGTGGGGATTTTGAGGGGCAAGTGATAGATATGGGATTTGTCCCTCCTGAGGGAGTTTGATATCCATGGCCGCTTGATGAGTTGGATTGAGATAGGCGTGCGCACACATGTGTGAATCAGTATGTGATATTGATATCATACATATCTCCTCCAATCTACTCTGAGATCCAGAAAGTGAATGAACGTTGATAGGATGACTGTTGCATGCCTCGAGTTCATTTGAGATATCAGTGACAGAGGAATTATACATCCACTGTAACACCATTCACAGATTGTAGGATCGAAATTTGTTCTTCAATTTTCCTTTTCACTTGGGTAGTAGTGATGTGCGAATAGGCACTGCTCTTTGCTTGTGAAGTCATAAGTGTTACAGACTTTCACTGCCAACGTGAAATGGACCTTTAGGGTCATATACATAGGATTTAACCTGGAAGAGGAGTTTATCCACAAAAGATGTTTAGATTGATTAATAAAGGAATTTAGTAGTTCAATTAAACACACAATCAATTGATAGCTCAGTATCATAGTGTTCAAGGTGTTGGATAGATTGATTAGAGTATCAGATTGATTGAAACTACAATTGATTGAATTTGCACAGTTTGCACTCCCAACTGATCGACTCATATGATGAATCGATCGGCTCAGCTTGGTGAACCAATCAGATCAATTGGTGAGTCGATCGGCTCAGGACAAACTGAAATGACCGGTTCAAGGGTTGAACCGATCGGCTCAACTGGTGCAACCGAGCAAGTTGGGAAAGTCAGGTTGGTGAGACATTTCTCTTCATTTCACTTGTCCAATTTGATTGGAACAAGGATTGGTATTTGGATCAATTCGAAACAAAATAGGAAAAGTCAATCAGGAACTGACCAGGGTCGTGAACTGACTGGTTCAGAAGTGATTCGATCGGCTCAGGTGTCCCAACTGATCGGTTTAGGTGTGAACCGATAGGCTCAGGCCCCCAACTGACCGCTTCATGCTTGAAACGATCGATTCAGGTGATGCAGTTAGTTGTTTTTATGGAAAATCTCAAACCCTTCTACTCTTGCTTTAGTCCCGCAATGCCCAGGGTAGAGAACCCTGTCCCATGACCCTCCTATATATAGGGGTATTGGGGGTTTCTCAAAAACACAACTCAGAACACCAATTTCTCTATAAAGTTGTTGTTCTCTCTGGTTGTTGTTACCGAGAGAGCTCGAGCAAGTGCTACCTGATAAGGGAGGAACAGTGAGGGATAGACAACTACAGAAAAGCGACTTGTGGTAGGAGAGTGTGTCAGTGACTAGTACGCTGATAGGATGGTAAGAATCCTTCTGGTGCCTTGTGTGACAAGGTGATCGGAGTTCCAAGTGGTCCGTGTGGATTGCTTCAGAGGCGGGAGAGTTCTGCTGCTCAGAGGACAACTGTCATTCCCGATAGTCTCGGTGAGACCAAGAGCTGCACAGACATCGTCCAAGACCGAAGGTGAAGACCGCACTAGCTGTGAGGTAATGTCGCCGAGCAAGCCTCGGGACAAGGTAGGCCTCTACAAACCATCCTTCCTACTGTATAGATGTTGACGCGATTCCTTTATACTGGGTTCGGGAAGAAGAAAATTTGTGTTTCCGCTGCCTTCTCTGTCTCCCCTATAACCCAACAGTGGTATCAAATCCACACCAACAACTCTATACTTTAGGATTATTGATGTGATCAATTTTGGTTTGTCACCTTTATTTATTGCATATGATGCAAATAAAATTGGCTTTATGCATGTCCAATCCTAAATCCACAAATCCCAACATACATATATGATATCAAAATATTAATGCAATCGATACGTGTCACCCTTAAATGAGTTTTGTGGTGGATGTATAGTGTGGTTATGACCAATAAACCCTATGTATGTGTGCTTGGTTGAATGTGGTTGCTTGCATCTCGGTCTGCGCACTGATTCCCTACCTCCCTTTTCTTGATGTAACTCGAGATAACTCAAGATTTCTTTCCTACCTTTGCTCCCCCCGAATGTAACTCATAGTTTCTCAATTCAAATGTAAATAGGATAGACTTTTTTATATCCTGTTATGTCAAAGAATTGTGGACAACCTGACGACAACTGAGGCGATCGGTTCAAGGCGTGAATTGATCAGTTGGTGTTCCAGATGACTGGTTCGAGGAGTGAGACAAAGTGGTGACATCTATGAGGAGATGCACGATGACCAGGCGAACCGATCGACTGAAGGCGCCAGTGGATCGGCTGGTGGCACCCAACTGACTGGCCTGATGGCAAGCTGATCAATCATGGAGATGAGTTGATCAAACCCAGAACGACAAAGTATAGAGTTCATCTTATACAAGTTGCATGTGATGTGGACCTAGATGACTGTGATTCCTCTTGGCTCGAGGAATCACATTAGGATGGCCATAATCATCCCTTTTATCATTTCACATGTTTTTGTGGGATATAGCATGTATATGATATGTACTATGTATTGTGGTGATTGAATATGTATATGTACCTATAAAAACCAAATCCCTCATTAAATATTAAAGTTTTATATGCCTTCCAAATGTGACACATGTGAAAAGCTTGATCGGCCAAGTTTGGGCATGCCCTAGCATGGTGCACCGTCTATCTCATGGAAGCGTGAATGATGGATATGTGGCTCTGCCCTAGCAGGGTGCATATTCATCGTGTTGGCTTTGGGTCGGACTTAACAAGGTGACCTAGATAGGATCTAGCACCTTGAGGCATGAAGGTGATCATGGCAAGGAGTTGCACGTGACATCTTTCAAGAGTTGCATATGATGCAATTGGCAAAAGTTTCCTACCTAGAAGATCTAAGTTTTGGGCGACAACCGTAGTTGGTCCATGACTTAGAGGATTTCAGGATCTCGACCACTAGAAGATTGTACGCTGCAATCTTCCGAATTGATGGCGAGGGCTATCAATTTGAACAAAAATAGTGGGAGTGATAATTAATTAAAGTCCTAATATACCGTAAAACCTTTTCAAATCAATCAAGTCAAAAAGGGAGTTTTTGGACTAAATTGCATATATTTCCTTTTGTACAATAAATGGCTAATCAACAATAATCACTTTATTTGCAATCGGCCTTTGAGACCAACAAATTAAATGGGAATAATTCCACGACTGGTTAGGACATTGAGAAGTGTTCTCAATCGAAGAGCAAAAGCTCTAAGTCCTAGCAATACCAGAACCAGATGAACTCAATCCCACCACACCAATGGCTGAAAGTATGCTTATGGAAGCATACTGAGGATGACATTGATGTGGAGTGTTTAATGTTGTGTTCTCTGAACTATGAGTTGCAGAGACAACATGAGACATATGATGTCTCCAAGACACTGTCCTAGTATGTCATCACATAAGGAAATCCAATAAGGTATTCAGACGCTCAATGTGATTGGGTATGTGGAAAAAACCTGACTAAGAAGGATTCCCTCTGAGCCAAGAGTTGGCTATTGGTGTAATACTGCAAATGTTGCGAGAATCATACAGTTCATGATGAACTACAACATGAACAACTTTGACAAGCGTTGACAGAGTTGTTGTACATGTTAACGATAGTAGAGGCAAGGATGAAGACAGACAAACCCTAATTATGATGTGATCAATGAAGGGTAAGTCTTAAGGGAAAGGGCAAGGGAAAAGCTAAGAAGGGTTCTGATGCTAGCCAGTAGTCCTAGTCATCTTCAGCCTCAAGGCACATAGGGAAAGGGTGTATGAGGGAATTGCCCTCTATATCTGGAAGAACAAAAGAAGATGAAGGAGGGGATGGAGATCTCCATCTAAGGTATCATGAAATGAATAGCTTCTGAGGTATATGATACCAAGATGAAGATCTGACATATATGATATCTAAGATCTATAAAGAAGTGATGGCCTTTATGAAAGGACCAAGAAAGGACTACTCATTATTGGAGCAAGTGCTGCTACCATAGATAGGACTACCTTTCAGTTTATTTCAGCCTAAAGGGAACAAAATAGAGTTGAGAATTGCTATTTCAATTTGCCAATAGAAACACTTTATTGTTGCATCTTGTTGAGACAAGGATGGCTATCAATAAAGTTGATGTTTCAATTTCAAAGATATGATCTTTGTGGCAATGCCTTGTTTATCTTATGGTACTTGGTATGCATAAGATAAAATGATACCTAACAGTTACTGATAACTCAAACAATGAATTAGCATAATCATGAGAAATTCATTTCTAGTTTCCATATGATGGATAAATCTAGACTCTTTTGGTTCGAGAACCAGTAAGAGACATGAATCTCTTGGACATGATTAATCAGTCTTCACTAGTGGTAGTGGGAGAATGATTATCCTATCAGTTAATATACAATTGATGTATTTACATACCTATTGGAGAAAATGCTAATACTTTAAATGATGTTTAGAGAAATACCAATATGAATATCTTGAAGTGTTCAAAATATCATAAATGAAGTACAAATTTGGTAAAGTGTTAATTCTTGATGAGATCAATGAATGAAATACTTGAACAAAATGTTTGAGAACCTTGTGAGTGATTATGATAGTGTATCATAGTGAGCTCGTGATTAAGGCATGGTGATGTCTAAATCAAGAAGGAGTCATACTCTAATGATTAGAGGATGATTATCAAATAACTAAGTTCTTCTTAAATAAAGAATACCCCACACTAATAAAGGACATTAAGAATCACAAGGAGTTGTGAGTTCTTATATCCTTGACAGATACACCTCAATTATCTATGTGATGAGTTGGTCATGTGATGAGTCAACTATCTAGATGAATAAGAGGAATCAGATTTTGAGTTATGGTTTATGACCATTACATCCTAAATGACTTCCATGTGAACCATAAGGTATGACCTTGATGGTAGACCCATTGGGATGAAATCCATATAGTCATAAGACTCAAAGATGGCTAGATCACTTCCTTCCTCTGTCTTCCTTTGCTCCTTCTCCATGAGTGAGTAGTTCTTTATCGAGGCAAGGGGAATAACCCCTTAGCCATGGCTTTATCAACTTTTTCTTAAAAATGATTCTAGATGACTTTTGGGTTTGATAACTAATTGATCTTTCAAAGTAACTAATTGATTTGATCAAAAGTTAATCTGGATGGATATGACTGTGGAAGTTTAGATTTAGAATAACAAACCCTTCCTACCTTGCTCGATTGGTCAAGAGAGGGGAGGAGGAGAAAAGAAAGTACTAGATCTAAACACAATGGAATAATGAAATTAAAAATAACATGTAACAAAAATGCAATTCTACTTTATTTTAGAACTAGAAGAATATAAGGAAATTTGCTCCAGAATGCTAATACAAGAGAAAGCCCATATGCCCAAGGAGGAGGAAGTGGACCTCATTTTATAGGAGAAGGAGGGGGGTATAAATTAGGTTAGGGAAAAAGAAATAGCCGCCGGAAGCTGCTAACTGTCTAGATCTAGTCAATAGAGGAAACAATTGATTGCTTTGCATTCCTTTTTGGAGTAATTTCTCGCAACAGTGATTTCGAGCATACTTTTAGGCCAGTCATTAATTCGTAAGTAATTCGAAATATGTTTTTCCTGTAGATAATTGAATTCTCTTTCCAATGCATACTTTCACATTAAATTCTGGGGTGGGATGTGGGAGTTATACCAATTTTGGTGAAAGGTATATACTGAAATCAGATACTGCGGGAATTTGTGCAAAATATCTTCTAGGAGAATTTACTCATGATCTATTTTCCTAAAAAAAAACAAATATATTTAAAACTCTAAATAAATAGAAAATATCAAACTCATACAATTAATAACAAAATGATGAAGATAAATAACAAAACAATCCTAGAAAGATATCTAAAAGATGCAAATAAAGGGATAAATATACATTTATCAAAATATCCCAGACTTGAATCTTTGCTTGTCCTCAAGCAAACAAATTCACAATTAAAGTCCAATTTATACTCCCAATATGCCATCCTCACCTTAATAACATCACTACAGTCCTCACCTCCAATTTTTGGCCAAGTGACCCAGTCTCCTAGAACCACATAGCATAAAATTCTATATTCCCTATCAAAACAATTATCAAATCTAGCTTCTAAAATAAGAATTTGTAGAAAAATAGACATCGTCTTACTTTCACTTTGACACTCTCAATTTTATTACTCTTTTTTTTAGTTATTGCACAAGAATAGGACGAATTTGGGGGTGTGAAAAGAAAGAAGTGATGAAAATATATCGATCCCTCCTCTATTCAACTCGGGATATGAATTTAAGGAGTTGTGGCTACATTGGTCACAATTTTTTCATGTGCACGTTTGGCATCTTTTGATGGTATGCCCCTTTGTGGGGTATGGAGTTTTCATTTTGGGAAGAATGCCACCCCGAACTTGATTTTTTTGTCTGGTGGTGATTCTTTGCTTCTCTTTTTTTAGAAAAAAATAGAGGGAAGGAAGAGATGTTCTTGTGCTTATGACTTTCAATTTTTTTTCATATATTTTTGTCAAAGAGTGTCATTGCTCTAGTTAGAGTATTCCCATAAATTACAACATACAAATTTTATAACAAGACAATCCATTTCTTAAATATAGGGAAAATTATGCTTGGCTCTGATCGATTCCTTTGATTTGCCAACTATTCTGAGGTGTGATGTTATTAGGGGTCCTAGGTGACATGGTGGTTTTATACATGGCAATTTGTAATAAATTTTGCAAATTTTTTACTAAATTCAAGGAGTATAATGACATATGTGTAATTAATAGGCTGACTAGATAATGATCTATGTACAACTAAGGAAAAGAATTGGCCGACTAGATAAGGGCCATAACTAAAGCAACTAATGAAAAAAAAGATGAAAAGGAAAAATAAAACAAATAAGGAAAAGATAGGGGGTGGATCATGTACCACCCACCCCACCCCGGTCTTAGAATTTTGCTCATTCTGAGAAAACTCTTAGACTGAGATGGAGGGAAGAGGATCACAATGGTGGCGGATAGTATGGTGGTGGAGGAGCAGTGGAGGAGGCATGGTTGTGGTAGTGACTTGGTTGATTTCCTCAAAACCACTACAGCATCTTTTCTTGTGTGTCTCGAAATGTATCCTGAATGGCTTGGCGTACGTCAGTATACCAAGGATAAAAATTGAAATAAAGATGGTTATTTCCCCATGGTTTGACATATGGTGGAGAACAATCATATTGAATCTCATTTGTATAAGGATAATTATTATAAGAAGCATTATTTTGACTGAATTGTAGTTGTTCGATTATATGATGTCCACTAGTATCAATGGGAGTTGGGATGAAGGAATGATAGTCGGAGTATCTATCCATGACATTTGGTTGCAGTGCCTGGGTAGTGATATGTAGTAGTGGCTCAAAAGACGTTTGGTGATTATCATAGAGAGGTTCCTCAAAGGGAGAGGGAGGAGAGGAAATGGGTATCGTCATAGATGGGTGAGGGGGTTGTGGGAGGGGAACTTCTTGAGTGGTGATGTTGGTTGTACCCATAGTATGAACAGTGGGAGGGTAAATGTCCATCTTGATAGGACTGACTGGGCCAGTTTGAGTAGCAACTTGATTGTCCACCAGAGAAATTTGGGTTTCGATCACATTTGGTGGTTCAGAAGTAAGGAAACATTGTTGCATCGTATTAAACTAGTCCATGCATTCAAGGAAATAGACTTCTTCCTCTTGGGTGTACTTCATGTTACCTCCAGAGGCTTGAAAATTTATGAACTCTATTCCCACTCTTAGTGTGAGAAGTCCCGCCTCAACGTCGATGAGGGCCCTGGTCGTGGTGAGAAATGGCCGACCAAAGATGTGAGGGTAGCTAGTGTCTTCTTTTATATCAAGTACCACAAAGTCACAAGGGATATAGAAATTTCTGACCTTGACTGGTACATCATCAATAATACAAAGAGGCTTGGTAATGGAATAGTCTACAAGTTGAATACGCATCGGAGTTGGTCTAGCATCAGTTAGACCAAGCCTTCTACACATGCTCAAAGGGATGATGGACACACTAGCTCTAAGATCAGCTAGGCCTGAATGGCTGGTAGAGTCTCTGATAGAACAAGTGATCCTAAAAGATCCTGGATCTTTGAATTTCTTTGGCATTTTACTTTGGATAATGTCTGATGTAGTTTTGGCCAATTTTACCACTTCAGATTCCTCAGTAGTGCGCTTACAGTTTAGAAGGGCTTTGAAGAATTTTTTCGATTCAGTTAGATCAGTCATAGCGTCCAAAAGTGGTATGTTGACACATAACTTTCTCATAATTTCCTTGAATTTGTTGAACCTAGAGTCTAATTGGGTATACTTCAGCTGACCTGCAAAAGGTACACACAGCTTATATACATCACTCTCTTATTGTGGGGGAGGTGATCTCAACGTTTGAGGGACAACAACAACCTCTTCATCACCCCCTTGGTCAAAATCTATGATGGGGGAACTTCCTTCTTCTTACATGATAATGCCAGATCTGGTAGTGACAACCTTAAGTTGTTCTATTTGCCTGGAGTTGGGTTTAGGCTGCCCAGCAAAATGGCCGACAGGAGGTTTCTGTTGGGAAAATAGACGAGCTAATTGGGCGTCAGTCGCCTTTTGATGAGCTTGTTGGGCAATGGTGATTTTCTCCAAGGTTGCTATTCTTTCATCAGATGAGGGGGTAGGGGTAGGAACATTTGGTTGAAGAGGTGGTTGATTGAGGTTTTGAGGGGGAAGGTTTAAGTTTCGAAATTGTTGTCCTTGATATGGTGGTCGGGTTGGATGATTTCCTCGGTAATTTCCTTGGGTTCCAAAGTTCCTTTGGTTGCTGTATGGGAATCCAGGTGGTGGTTGATTATTGCCTTGAGGGTAGGGAGGCTTTCGTTGGGGTTGGAGTTGGCTAGAGATCTCGGCACCTGAAGGGTTCCCATATTGAAAACCATGGTGGTTTCTAGTTTGGTTGGGGTTGTAGTAACCTTGTCCTGCTATGGTATGGATTGAATTGAGGTCCTCTGGTTGTTGTCCTATTTCAGGTTGCATGGGCATGTTGTAGAGATATTGATAGTGGAGGGTAGTGTGGTTGTATCCGTGACAAATACCACAAAGAGAATCCATGGCTTTTAGTTATTGGGGTGACTCCCTAAGGGTGACCAAGGATGACTCTAACTGATCTTGTTTTAGGGCAATTAATTTGAGGCTTTCTGCTATGCTTTGGATATCATTATTAACTTCTACATTGGCTACCTTAGGGATTCCACCAATTACTCTTCTAGCCCTTGTTTCGGAAGCCTGTTTAACTACTTCCCATGTGCTAGTCAAACTTTGATGCATGAAATTTCCTCCAGATGAGGAATCGAGAAAGAATTTGGTATCATCATTAACACCACGGTAGATCTCTATGAGTTGGGCTTGAAGATATCATGGTGGGGGTACTTCCTAAGTAAGTCTTTGAACCTCTTCCAGACTTCTCCTAAAGACTCTCCTGGGGACTTGGAAAAGTGAGTTATTTGACCCCTAAGTTCGTATGTGAGAGAAGGGGGGTAAAATTTCCCAAGAAACTTGCTTATTAGAACTTCCCAAGTTGTGACATGTTCTTCACTCTCCATTGTGTTGTACCAGCTTCTAGCTTGACCGGAGAGGGAATACTTGAACAACCTAAGGCGGATCGCATCTTTGGAGACACCTGGAAGTTTGTTCAAGAAGCAAAGGTCAATGAACCTATGAAGGTGATCTTGGCAACTTTCTCCATTGTTGCCCGAGAAGGGGTTGGCTTGTATCATGATGATCCATTGTGTTCAGATCTCAAATTGTGGAGCAATGATGTCAGGGGGTATGACCGGATGTTGCGCATAGGTAGTTTTAGGAACATAAAAGTCCTTTAATTTTTTTGCCTTTCAGCTTCCCTCCTATCTGCTTCTATGGTTTCTTGTTCATCCCTATAGGCTATTCGTAAAGCGGCTTCTCTTTCTGCTTGTTCGGCTTGGATGAGCTCTCTTTGAGCTGCGAGAGCTTGGTCGATCCTACGTATGACTTCTTCTTCGTTCATTCTTGCTAGATTTTGATGGTTCAAACAATAGAAAGTCCTTTCTATTTTCAGATCAAACGGTTGAAAATCAATGTTCCGGTGTCACATGCACAAATGAAGCAATTAATCGTGTGCAGAAGAAACAGACTTCCGGAATGGAAACTCAACAAAAGGAGGAGTAGCACTTCCGGAATGTTACTCGGAAGGCATAAAAAAGTTTTTCAAAATTTTTTTTGGAGTTCGAAAGAAATAAATCTGTTGTCCCCGACAACGACGCCAAATTGTTAATGCGTCATTTAGCACTTACAATCACTAAGATAATTATCCTAGAATTTAATCCGTTTCCAACTTTCCAATTAAGGATAGTATATAAAGGGTCAATCCCACAGGACAACTTTTTAAGATTGTTTCTTTTTATCCCAATTGTTTGAAGAACTTGTTATTTATTTTTGGTATTTTTCAGATTTGGAACAGAAAGTAAAAGTCGAGTTTTAGGGGTTGATGAATAACACTGAGGAAAAGAATGCAAGAATGGAAAATGCACTTAACAAGAATGTAAATTTTCCCTATCACAAGGAAAATTAAGATTGTTGTTAGCATAAGAAAACTATTATGAATGAAAAGACTATAGATTAAAGAAAGCAAAAGCAAGCGGTGATTAAATCTAGAGATGAGAATCGAGGCTTTAGGAGTTTTCACCACCTTAGCCTAGGCAAAAACAAACTAATCCTTTAAAAATGAAGGATTCGATGAAGGCAAGTGAATTAATAAAAATCTACTAAAGATGGACTCCACATGAGCCTATTGGTCTTGGTGCTCATACTTCTTAGTTCATCATCCTAAAAGAAGAAAATTCACATTCATTTCAAAACTCCTATGCGATCGGTTTGTTGTTCTACATTTGAACTTCCACAGTCATATCCATCCAGATTAACTTTTGATCAAATCAATTAATTACTTTGATAGATCAATTAGTTATCAAACCCAAAAGCCATCTAGAATCATTTTTAAGGAAAAGTCGATAAATCCATGGCTAAGGGGTTATTCCCCTTGCCTCGATAAGAACTACTCACCCATGGAGATGGATAAAAGGGAGACGGAGGAAGGAAGTGATCTAGCCATCTTCGAGTCTTACGAATACTGATCCTCGATTAGAGACAATGAAGATGGATGCTTCTTCCTACCTTGCTCGATTTCTCAAGAGAGGGGAGAAGGAGAAAACAAAGTACTAGATCTAAACACAATAGAATAACGGGATTAAAAATAACATGTAACAAAAATGCAAGGCTACTTTATTTCAGAACTAGAAGAATACAAGGAAATTTGCTCTACAATGCTAATACAAGAGAAAACCCAGATGCCCAAGGAGGAGGAAGTGCCCCTCCTTTTATAGGAGAAGGAGGGAGTTATACATTAGGTTAGGGCAAAAGAAATGGCCACCGGCGGCTGCTAACTTTCTAGATCTAGTCAATAGAGGAAACGATTGATTGCTTTGCATTCATTTTGCAGTAATTTCCCGCAACAGAAATTTTGAGCGTATTTTTAGGTCAGTCATAAATTCGGAAGTGATCCGAAAATATGTTTTTCCTCTAGATAATTGAACTATCTTTCCAATGTATACTTGCATATTAAATTCTGCCCTGGGATGTGGGAATTGTACCAATTTTGGTGAAAGTTATATACTGAAATTAGATACTGCGGGAATTTGTGCAAAATATCTTCTAGGCAAATTTCCTCGTGAGCTATTTTCCTACAAAAAAACAAGAAAATATATTCAAAACTATAAATATATAGAAAATATCAAACTAATACAATTAATAACAAAATGAAGAAGATAAATAACAAAACAATCCTAGAAAGATATCTAAAAGATGTAAATAAAGGGATAAATATAGATTTATCACTCCCCACTTCACTCCCTCCACCATATGCCCTATCTACATTAAGGGCAAAAGAAAAAGAAAAGAAAAATAAAAAATAAAATAAAAGATGATTATGTTTAAGAGCATCTAAATGAAGAACAAATGACTGTGTATAAGCACTCCAATCTCTTACCACAATCGTTTCCTTCATTTTCATACCCATTGAGCTAGGAAACATCAAACCTAGCTCACTTTACCCTTTTCTACAGCCATGTGGGTTACTTGGTGTGGTTTGAAGCACAAGATTGAATAATGAAAATGAAACAACACTCCTAGACAACATTGATTAACGCCATCTTGAAACAGTTTACCAAGAATTACACGAAGAACATATGGAAAGCTTGTGTTTTCTAAGCTCTATATTCAAAGTTTGTTTGCTCATTTCTCATTTCATGATTGGATTGTGAAATAGAGAGGAGAGAGGTGGAACACAAGCATTTAGTTACTCTTGAGACTATTTAGTCAATAATAATCTTTTGTAATGAGTTTATCGTTATTTATTTGATAATTGAAAATGAAGAGAGAGATTAAGTTGAAGCATACTTGAAGACAAGTATGTTTTAAGTTTGGGGTGGTGATGTATCCCTTTTTAGGGCTTCATACTATATCTTTTTACATTATAATCAAATCTAAACATTGTACATTGCAAGTTATTTCTTCCAATGTGAACTTTCATGTAAAATGCACTTATACATCCTTTTGTGTGTTTTTCAAGGTACTTATGCATGCATTGATGCAAGGGAGAGAGATGAAGAATATATTAGGGTCCTTGTACTCCAAGATTGGACCTAACACTTCCTCGATCTCTCCTTGGATGCACAAGGATAAGTCCAAAGAAAAAGTAGGTCAAATGAAGAAGTTGGAATTAAATTTAGCAAAAGGAAGCCCCAAAAAAGTTGGGGAAACCACTATGGTCGCGGTGTCTCAAGAGTCCACACCCATGTATCCTTAAATATACCTTATGTTGGCTTTGGTAACCCAAAGATCTCTTCCATGACATGTGTAGGAAGGAAATAATTGATAAAACCAATCTCCCATTGGATATACAAAGTAATAATGGAACTAACGCCTAGATTTATTAGTTGCCCTGGTATTGGCATAATCGGTTAAGGAATAAGTGAAGAATCTCATGGTACCCAAAGATTATACCAAGAACTTGCATCATCTCCTTTATATATAACTTTTTAATTGTGTAGATGCACCAGATCTTTAAGATGAAAGTTACGACACCAGAATGTTATAATTCTAGTAGCGCAATTGGAGTATATGATTTGAATTAAGTACACAAACCATAACACCATATGGATGATTTACTTGTGAGTATATCCCAAGATCTTTGAATCTAAAGATCTTTATTCTCCACCCGCATAGATGGAATTCCAATCTCCCATCTTTTTTTTATAAATTAGTTGATCCCAGGAAATTAGGCAGATAGGTTTGTATTTCCTTCTTCTCCACATAAACCTTCTTATTAGCTTGTCAATATATGTACAAAATTTGATAGGTAGATAACTTATCTTCATAGAAAATATGGGAATAGTAGCTAAGACAAATTTTGCCAAGGACATATGTCTAGCCATTGAAAGTGGTCTCGCCACAGAACCTATAACCCTTTTTTGGAGTGAATCTAAAACACCATGATATGTTGAAGTGTGAATATGAAGATGTAACACCAGTAGACCCAAATACTGGTCAAGGTCTTCTATCTATAGGAGTCCAAAAATGGAAGAAATAGAACTTATAAGTTTAGATGACATTGATTTAGAAAAATCAATTTGAGTTTTATCTACTGGAATGGATTTCTCAGATGTCTTTTGAAATTGAGTAAAGCATTGAAGTATTGTGTTGATATGTGCCTCACATTCCTAGGAAAAAAATTCCTTTTGCAAATTCAATATGAAACACTTATGAAAAATTTTGGCATAATTTCAATGGTCACCTTGTACCTTCATTCACCTTATCTTGAATAATTTTACTCAATAAATTCAAAACAAGAACAAAGAGATATTGAGACAAGGGATCACCTTGTCACATTCCACTTTTTTAGACCTCTTCCCTTTAGCCTTAACTGTCGACAAATGTGAGCGTGAACCTTCATTTACATTATCTTAAACTAGTTCCCCAATTAATGAAAAAAATGACAAAGATATATGGAAAGATAGGATCTCCTTGTCACTTACCTCATTTTCTTTAACCCCCAAAAATTGGTCACCATTTTATAGAATAATAATCCTTCCACCAAAAATAAAGTTCATTATATAGTTAGTACATATTGAGTGATATTTAGACACTCCTTTAAATTATTTTATCTTAAAAACATATTCTTGAAGGGCGTTGGTCCACCTCCTACAATTAGTTTAATTTTATCCTAAAATTTAGTACATATATTGCTCATGTTTTGTTTATTGAAAAGATCATTATTAATGGTCTAATTTACATGTTGTTACTACATTTTCTTCAGCAATTTCTTGTACCCAATATGAGGAGAATTTGAGTAGGCGTGTATGTTGGAATTTTCTAATTTTTGGACTAAGTACACATACTCTACTTGTCCCTGTCACACTCTATACACAATTATATGGTATGATCAAGTGAACACATTTTAATAGCTCATCTCAATGAGGCCAAAATTTGGTGGAAGGTCTAAATAAAATGATGTCCTTTCATTTTTTCAAATGTCTTTGAATAACTTTAGGAATTAATTAGCCTTTATTAAGGTAATTGATGTGTTTAGATGAAAAATCATTAGAAAATATTATGGGATTCCAACTCTTGATTTCATTATCAAAGTATAGTGGGCCCAAAAAAACCATGTATTTGCAACACACAATTGTTTTTTTTTTCTTAAAATTCAAGTAAACACAATAAAATGGGAAACATCCTTTTGGATTGCTAGTGTCGTTCACATGGATGAGCTAGAAATAAGTATTTTCTAGATTGATGAGACAAAATACTAGGAACACTTGAGAATTCTATTTTGGGGAGAGGTATATATATTAGGTATAGTGATATCTACAAAATGAATTAAGTGTATGTTATAGACATGCCCCATATGTACATTGGAAATCCATGCCAAGAGATTGAATGAAATTAAAAACAAACAACATACTCACTAGGAAGGAAACTTCATCTCATATTAGTGGAATATGTGACCTAGATATGAAGTATGGATTAATTAAATAGTAATAATCTATCAGAGTATACTCTATTATAAAATTTTATTTAGGGGGTATATTTTAAGGATATAAATAATTTGGACCAAAGGAATCATATATGTTATAAGAGATGCTCATTTTCAGCTACTAGTGAGTGTTATCCTTTAGGATTGTTCTCTGAGTAAGAAATTTTATCCTAATCTTTATCGTTAAGTTATCACTAAACTAGGAATGGATTTTCATGAACCAAAAATCCATGATATAAAATATACAAGAAACAAATATTATTGAGATGTCATCCCATTAGCTAATTCATTTCTAAATGTGTTTGATGCCTTTCTTGAGAAGTTATGATGTAAATAATAGACAGATCATTTAATTATTTAAAACACATAATATTTTTTCCCTACTAGGGATGGTATCAATCACATTAGGGTCTTCGATACACAAAACATGCAATCACCCATGCTTCAAAAACTTAAGCCCCCAAAATCATTTCAAGGATTGATAAAGTTATATATTGGTGAGTTAATACTTTTAGTATTAAACCAAAATAGAAGAGATACATCTAGAAATTTGAGTGATTAAACATAGAGGCCTCCCATGTAGTATAACCAAGGCATGAGATATCATCGGTATCGGCTGTATACCAGTTGAAATATTGTGCTGATGGGTACCGGTAGAGATACATATGATTCTGCCATTAGGATCATAAATTTTGACATTTCAGTGGGCTTATTGCCAACACTGCCAAATGTCGGGGGGGGGGGGTACCGTTGTAAAATGCACCACTTACCCATTGGTACAGGGAGGAACGGGAGGCATGTCGGTGTTCCTGATCGAAGTGTTGCTGCTACTGTTTGAAGAGGAAAAACTTTGAGATTTTTGGTGATTTTTGAGATTGCTGCTCAAATCAGCCCTAAACAAGGTATGCATACTTAATTTCTTGCATTTCCCACCATTTCCAACCTCTCCCCTCTCTATTTATTTCTACTCTTACCTAAAAAATTCACCAAATACCCCCCAAATCCTAGATCTACTCCCAAAACTTATTATTAATGCTATTTATCACTAGATCAATGATTATATTATATATATCTACTAGTTTATCAGTAGATCCACCTAATTAACTTACTAATAATTAACATTACCATGTAATTTCACTAATTAATAGTAATAATACAATTAGTACTATTAATAATAGGTATTTAATTTAGGTTTAGTAGAAGAAGTTCTATCAAAGATTAACATGAACATATATAAACAAAAATGTACTCAAAATATTTAAATATTTCATTTCATTTCATTTATTTATTTATTTATTAAAAATGCTGAAAACAAAAAAGATTTTTTATTTTATATTTAATTTTGTGTGTAAATGTTGTATTAGATGAAAATAGCATTTGGAAACATATCACTTGTTCAAAATATTTAAACATTTTATTTTTATTTATTAAAAATGCTAAAAAAAACAAGTTTTATTTTTTATTTAATTGTGTTTGTTAATGTTGTATAAGATGAAATCAACATTTGGAAACATATGACCTATTTAAAATATTTAAATATTTACTTTTTTATTTATTAAAATTGTTGAAAATAAATTTTTTTAATTATATATTTTAATGTTGTATAAGATAAAATTAGCATTTGGAACATATCACTTATCATTTTAATAAGTAAATAATTTTAGACTTTATTTATTTTAAAAATATTTTGCTTTGCCTTGTTTTACTAATATCATTTGCTTTGTTTGTTTTCCTTTGTCTTTTTTAGTGTTGACTTTTGAGTTTTGAGAAGATGTCTTCGTCTTCCAGTGATGCTGAGGGTGTTGGGGCTGATCATGTTGCATCAAGGAATGTGGATTTTGCATGGAGTCACTGCAAGACTATAGATAGGTCTGGGAATAGGGCAAAGATTATCTGCAACTACGAAAAGAAAACAATTGGTGGTGGGGGAATTACTAGATTCAAGCGTCACATCATTGGTGGTGACAAAAATGTGGCAATGTGCCAGAAGTGCCCCCTAGGTGATACAACCCCAATTTTTGTGTTCTTTTGGTGAGAAATGTAATTTCTCCTATTAAAGATATTTGAACAAATAATGATATAAGTTATTTTGAATAAAAGGATTTCGTTTACAATAGACTTGTTGGTTGTTTTGTGGGCTTTATTGGCTATTGGGCCCAATAACAAGGAAAAGACAAAAGAAACTCCATTATTAAATAAGTAAATAAGAGAATTGAGAAAAGAAAGATGTAGAAACCTCTAGAAGGTTAAGGGATATTCCCCAATATGGGAATTCGTGCCTTTAGGATTTCTTAAGGTCCAAGGGACCCAAAATAACAAGATAATGGCAAAGGGAAAAGAAATACTAATTAATTTTGATTTAATTAAACGATAACTTAGGAGGGAAGGAAGCCTTCTCATATGTTGGAATTTGTTTCCCAAATTTCATAAAAAGCTAGATAATATCAAGACGAATGTTCCCTTCAAATTTGAGAAAAAAAGGAGCTATGGTTTAGGAGATATGAATTTCTCAAATTTTCTCCAAAATATAGCATTATTTTGCAAATAGGAATATGCTTTTCCTTTTGGTTAATCGCGTGCAATGAAGACCGTTGGATCTTGATCCAATGCTTGGCGCTCATCATCCAGTCCCACAAGGACTGGGACTCTGTTGAGTTATAGAGGGAATTTCACTATCAGATTTCTCCGAATCTTGAGCGTTTGCAAGCCAGCTATTGTTTCCCTCGAGTTTGGGAAAGAAAAACGAGCAGAACCATCCCTACTTTGTAGGGGTTTGTCTGCCTATTGGAAGAATGCCCAATCTGGAAGGGATCTACCTCCGACCCTATATATAGGGGAGGGTGAGGGAGGGTATCGACACATCAAATTTCTACCCTAAGCACCGCGATAGGCTATGAGGATTGCTTTCGTGCAATCAATTCGAAGAATCACCTTGACCTGCACCCTTGTCTTCTCGGCAAGCCTCGCTGGAGTCCAACGAGTAGGAGGACATAGCATGGTCATGGCATGAAATTGGAGCCGTGGTCGAGTTCGGAAGAGGTAGGCAAAGCTCCCTGGTCATTTGGTGTGCTCGTAGGTGAACATGATCAAGAAGTCAACTGTGGAATTGACCATCGCAACAGCAGCGAGGTCGCGAGGTTGAAGAAGAAGGAGACCTCACGAAATTACCTGATTACCCCTCTGTGCCGTCAGTCAAGGTAAGGACATTCTTGTCCTTCGGTTACTCCTGATCGTAAAATAGGCACATGGATCCTGAGCCGTTGGATCCTGAGTGGACCAGCGGACCATGGATCCAGCGATCCTCATTTTTCTTAAATTTACTAATAAATCTATAAAAATGATTTTCATTACAAAAATCATATCTTTTGCTAGAAAACTCGGATGATAAAAGTTTATACATGAAAATTGATCATAAAAATACGAGGAATAAGTTAAAAATGGTTTGGAAGCCTAAATCAGTATCTTTTTTCAAAAGTGTATAATTATGATGGAAAAAGTATTAATTTGTGGTTAGAAACCCTAATTGATGATAAATGATAAATTTAATCTTGAAAATAAGTTAATTTGAGCATTGTTAACTTGTTTAATGATAAAGATGGATTTTAACCTATTTTGAAGATAAAATTGCAAGATTTAGGGTTTTCAACCTAATATGGTGGTTAATAACCTTAGAAACCCTAGATAAGGGGAAAAAGGAAAGAAAAGAATAGTTGATCTGAAATTAGGGTTTCATGTTGCCAAAAGATGATCTTAGGATCTTTTGTGAGGGATCATGAGTAATTTTATAAAATTAGTGTTTAAAATAATAAAAATGAAGTGAAACCCTAATTGTAATCAAAACCCTAAAAAGGACTAGTAACCCTAGGAAACAACTAGGATTAATAGACCATGATGGCTTGATTAATGATAAGAAAATTGGATGCATATTTTAGGATCAACTTGTGTGTGTTTGCTTGGCTTCTTTCTTGGTTGATTTGTTTCTGCACTCGAGTCATCTTGACAGGTATTCAGTTAATTATGGTTAATCGCATTAGTTTCTCAAAGAGTTTCCCAGATGATTCACCGCATTGAATGTCACCTAATAGTTTGGATGTTCATACTTACAAATTATAAAGTCACTATGATTATCACAATTATATTATAAGTGTGCATTCTCACACCTACATGACACCCTGATGGATGATGCCAAAAAGGTCAGGCCCAGGAGGGAAGACCAATGGGCACCATGAGAGGTGACCCCAGACACCAAGCTCGGGAATGAGAAGGTGGTCTATGTTGCATGATTATGGGGCACCATGAGAGGTGACCCATAGGCACCAAGCTCGAGATTGAGAAGGTGGCCTTAAGTCAATGAAAAAAGAGAAACCCTAGAGGAGTATTTCAAGGTTTGGGAAAAAGCAGTGGAGAATGACACATTGGAAATGTAAATTGGTTTGTTTTATAACCTAAGTAGATAACCAAAGTTTTTAAAAGGTAGGCAAAGTTTTATTTTATAACAGTTTTCAGTTAGTTATTAGAATTTCATAATTATTACTGATTATTTGTTGAACCTTTGATCCGATTTATTGGGATAACGGCTCTGACCTCTTGGTCTCCCTTAAGTGGGGGTTATCGGGAGGTGGGGTCGTTACATTTTGTATTTGAGCATAGGTTCCTCATTTAATCTTTAATAATTATTAAAGTTTACAAACTCTGTAGAACCTGAGGGAGTTATTAGATGATTTCTAAAAGATAGAGGTGTCTAGAAAAGGATCACGTCTGGGGGATAGCAATATTTTCCTCTGCATCACTAGTCAGAATATGAGGACTCCCGAATTTGTGAGACTGCCTGGCCAATGTCTTAGGATTTGACTCGAAATAAGATACCTTTAGGACTCTCTCATCTTGTTCATCCATTCTCAACTCAAATGCTGTTAAGGATTTTAAGGATTAGGGTTTTCTCTCTTTTCCTCACCCTCTTGAGGTATGGTTAAGATTGGTAAGGTTTAAGGAATCCTCCACCAAATTAATGAAAAACATGTAAATAAGATGTCATGGACATAAGCTTAATAGATTAAGCATAAACTAAAGAATAGATACATGCTTAGGTCGTATGACATATGTTGTCATGTCCTCAGGAGAGACATGAGGCTAGACCTTATTGTTAGGAGGATGAGTAGAGAGAGTTGGTCATGGAGGCAGAGATCTCCATTAAAGTAGAGACCTGGCACATCCTTTGAGGATGATTCTAACCCTAACCCTAAATGAAGGTTAGAGAGAGATGACACGATGAGTTAGATGTCATGGTAGACCATGTGGGTGAGTGGACATGCTTTTAGTTTGGATACCCATGACAATATGAGCCATGTGAGGTTGGATGACCTAGTGCCTTTAGCGACCCAAACCTGGGAAGGGTCGTACAAGGGGAGCAAAGTATATCTCCGTCCATGATGAGGTTAGTGAAGAACCTATAGAAACCCTATGGGCTTATGCAAGTAGGACATAGCATGCACCCAAAGTACGTCTGTGGTGCAAGCAGTAGGCTAAAACCCTTGCCATTAGAGTATGATGGATAGCTTATGAAATAAGCATAAAGAACTATGGATAATATTGATCAAACATAAGTTGAACATAGGCTTCACCCATGTAGGGGTATACTTGTGAGCTTGATCCACCTTCATGAAGAGAGGACCTCAGGTAGTAAGGTTGTTTATAGGGTTAGCTCTAGAGAGAGAGAGAAGGGCCCATGCAAGAAGGTTGGAAGCCTAGACTCTAAGATATGAGGAACAATGGGAGTTTAGGATGATGAGACCTAAGTGGATGATAGTGGTTGCCTCATGATTGATCCCTGGAGGCTGGTGATATCTTGGTTGCCATTAGAGGAACCAAACCCTAGAGAGAGGATGAGGCTTCTGGTACCTATGTGCCTATGGTATATGTGGTTACCTTTTGAGATAGGAAGAAGAGTTCCTTAGACCATGAAGAGGTTTAGTAACAAGTTGTGAGGCCTTATACCTTGGTTGTCCTTGAGAAGGACTCCACTCTGAAGTGTTGTTCGAGTAGAAGGATGATAGGAAGTGCATGACATACCTTGGACATGCTTGGTTCGTGGTTAAAGGTTGAGCATGCAGTTGGACAACTATTTCATAAAGAAGTGAACCTAGGGTTCCTAAGCCTAAGTGGGGAAGAGGTGAACCTGATGCTCATGAATAGATGGGAGTTTCTATAATTTCAAGCATGGAACTCCTCATGTTTAGAGGAAAGGGAAACCCCTTTAAGTTGAAGGTATGGTTGACGAATCCCTCACATCCAAGGTGGTGGCATGAGAAGGTTTGTTATTGGTCCAGTGTTGAGGAATGAGAACAAGTGTGACCTAGCATGGTTTAGTAGGTGTTCTTCTTGTGCCTTAGTAGCTTGCTAGGGTTAAGCATGCTCATGTGGATGTAAACCCTTGACATAAGGACGTTTGTGACCTTTGTTATCAAGGTGTAGTTTCTCCCATCATGGGAGAGGGATCCTTTTATAGGGTGTATACCAATTTTATTGGTTTTGAGGTAACCTAAAGAGGTCTCATAGGATTTTGGAGAAGCTAAGTGAAGAGTACATAGTATGAGAATGAACATGTAGACCCATAGATTACCATCTCTATGTGCATGTGGATGTGTTACCATGGATGTAACCGGTATGGAGCCTGACGAAGGTAGGCAGGTCGTCGTGACCCCTGTGAAAGGATGAAAGATATCCCACGAATGCAGAGAGAGATGATGGAGACTTGGGTAAGGTTCTAAGTTGGACATGTACTATGTTAGAATCCTAAGTCTTTCCTAGGGTCAGGTAGGGATAAGACTGATGGAAGTAGGAGTTGCCTAATTCCCTAGTTGCACAAGACCATAGGGCCGAGAGGTAACAACTATCGTTGTCTGAGGGCCATGGGTTAGGAGATTGATCACCTTCATGAACTCATGGGACCCAAAGGGCAGATGAGTAGTACACTCTATGGATGCATAAGGAAGAGGGATGACCCCAAAAGTGCCGACACCCTACAGACCTAGAGGAGATGACCAAGGATTGTGTGGTGGCCCAAGTAGGTTCGAAACAAGTTTTCCATGGAAGTAACCTCATTATCAAGATGATCATGATGTAGAGACGTATGTTGCATGTTTCAACGTAGATTTGAAGGTGTATTGGCAAGATGGGATGTACCATCTCTACTCTTGGAAGAACTCTATATTTGGACTGTAGCCAAATGCTTATTTCCTCTTATTATGGGAGTGAGAGATAGGACAATACACATGCCATACACCAAGGATACAAGATGATGTGAGTTGGAGCGTTTCTATGAGGTTTGAGGACAGAGATGATAACATACCTTTGTGGAACGAACGATACATGGATGGTTTACAAACACTAAGAGAAATAAGGTAGTCATCTTAAGAGGATGTTTTTATCATGAGCTATGAGGTTGAGTTCGAAAACCAAGGTGATGAGCTCAGAGTGTTCTTGATGAAGATAGACTTAGAGTTTCAGCTGAGATAATAAGTGAAGGAGTATGTCTTCAACATTACCTAGCACCTAAAGATGAAAGGTAGTAATGGATGCTCTTGTTGAGATGCAGCTGCCTAGTTTAGATGGTGGCTAGAAGAGTTTGTTAGGTTAACCCTAAGTTTGAAATAGGAGATATGTTTGGCTAACACTTAGATGTAACGAGATTGTTGATCAAGTTAGTAGTTGTTTGTTTAGCCAACCTAGGCCTTGATGCAATAAAAGGATGGTGGTAGAACCTCATATGCACTTCTCTGGAAAAGAAGGTGGTGAAACCCTGACTAGAGTGGTCTAGGGTTTCTGAAGAATCAATCTTGAGGAATCATGACATACATGAGATCATGATCACCATACACCATACTAAAAAGATAGTAAGTGATAGTAGTACTTGGGGTGCTTAAGATGAAGTTGCACATGGCTTGTCTCCATGCAAGCCATGAGGTGAAGGATGAACACCAGTAACCCAATGAGTTGATATAGAGGATAAAGAGTCCCTAAGAGGGAATGGGAGTTCATCACTATGGATGTTGTGGTAAGTCTCCCCTAGACCAAGGAAGGTCAAGATACAATATGGGTTATGGTAGATCGCCTTACCCAAATGAGATGAGAAAGACAAAATACCGTCAAGGGATGGATCCGGTTGAGCTACATATGAGAGTGAGATGGTTCAACTAGACTATGATGCGAGTTCAAAAGTTCTTGACAATAACCTAAAGATTCACTTCCATGCGGTGGAAGTTGGTACATGAAGAACTCGATATTAGTATAGTTTATCACCCCTAACTAATGGTTAGTATAATCTAGACTAGAGGGTCTGATGAGAGCATGTGTGCTTGTTCAGGGTGATACATGGAGATAGTTCTTGACCCATGAAAGATGTGATGATAACCACCATAGCCAGTATCGGGATGTAAAGCTCTGCAAAGGAGGTTGTGTTGGTCACCACTTCATTAAGATGATGTTGGTGAATGGACCTCGTGAAAGTAAAAAAAGGGCCACAATGTGTGCAGATGAAGTCGCTTTGATCGTGTAATGGCTAAAAGAGAGCCTAGGGGCGATATGAGTCATGAGTTGATGCAAAGCAGACTGACATGCAGTTCATTGTGGGAGAGTACGAGATGTGAAAATTTGACCCCTCTAAGTTCTAGCTAAGAAAGCTGAGTCCCGACTACATGGGTCCATTTGAGATGGATTGGTGGAGATGGTTGTGTTTAGCCTTACCCCTCTGGATAAAATGATGTATAATGTGTTCCATGAGTCTAATCTAGAGCACTATGTGCGATACCCAACCCATGTACTGAGCCCTAAACCTATTCAACTTTTTGAGAGGATGAAAAGTCCTGAGTCACCTATGAGGGTACGATATACCAAAGTAAGAAATAACTTAGATGGAAGAATATGAGATGATGAGGGTTCCTGGGAAGCACCATGGAAAGGGTGAGGTCACATGGGAGCCATGATGAACTTACAAAAGGCTTATCATGTTTTTTTGTGTTCCTAGTGGAATTTTGAGGACAAAATTCCTATAAGAAGGGAAGGATGTTACAACCCCAATTTTTGGATTCTTTTGGTGAGAAATATAATTTCTCCTATTAAAGATATTTAAAAAAATAATGATATAATTTGTTTTGAATAAAAGGATTTCGGTTACAATAGCCTTGTTTGTTGTTTTCTAGGCTTTATTGGCTATTGGGCCCAATCACAAGGAAAAGACAAAGGAAACTCCATTATTAAATAAGTAAATAAGAAAATGGAAAAAACAAAGATGTAGAAACCTCTAGAAGGCTAAGAGATATTCCCCAATATGGGAATTCGTTCCTTTAGGATTTCTTGAGGTCCTAGGGACCCAAAATAACAAGATAATGGCAAAGGGAAAAGAAATATAATTAATTTTGATTTAATTAAAGGATAACTTGGGAGGGAAGTACGCCTTCTCATCTGTTGGAATTTTTTTCCCAAATTTCATAAATATCTAGATAATATCAAGACGAATTTTTCCTTAAACTTTGAGATAAAAAGGAGCTACGGTTTAGGAGATATGAATTTCTCAAATTTTCTCCAAAATATAGCATTATTTTGCAAACAGGAATATGCTTTTCCTTTTGGTTGATCACGTGCAATGAAGACCGTTGGATCTTGATCCAATGCTTGGCGCTCATCATTCAGTCTCACAAGGACTGGGACTCTACCAAGTTACAGAAGAATTTCCCTCTCAGAATTCTCGCGATCTTGAGCATTTGCAAGCTAGCTATTGTTTCCTTTGAGTTCGGGAAAGAAAAATGAGCAGAACCATCCCTACTTTGTAGGGGTTTGGCTGCATATTGGAAGAATACCCAATCCGAAAGGGATCTACCTTCGACCCTATATATAGGGGAGGGTGAGGGAGGGTATAAACACATCAAATTGCTACCCTAAATGCTGCGGCAGGCTGCGAGGATTGTTTTCATGCAATCAATTCGAAGAATCACCCTGGCCTACACCCCTGTCTTCTCGGAAAGCCTCGCCAGAGTCCGACGAGTAGGAGGAGGACAGAGTGTGGTCGTGGTACAAAATTGGAGCCATGGTCGAGTTTGGAAGAGGGAGGTGAAGCTCCCTTGACGTTTGGTGTGCTCGCAGGGGAATGGGATCGAGAAGTCAACTGCGGAATAGACCATCACAATAGTAGCGAGGTCGTGAGGTTGAAGAAGAAGGAGACCCCACACAATTACCCGATTACCCCTCTGTGCCTTCAGTCCAAGTAAGGACATTCTTGTCCTTCACTTACTCCTGATCACAAAGTAGGTGCGTGGATCCTGATCCGTTGGATCCTGAGTGGACCAGCGGACCATGGATCCAGCGAACCTCATTTTTCTGGAACTTACTAATAAATCAATAAAAAGGATTTTCATTACAAAAAGCATATCTTTTGCTAGAAAACTCGGATGAGAAATGTTTATACATGAAAATTGATCAAAAAAATACAAGGAATAAGTAAAAAATGGTTAGGAAGCATAAATCAGTATATTTTTGCAAAAAGTATATAAGTTTGATTGAAAAAGTATTAATTTGTGGTTAGAAACACTAATTGATGATAAAGGATAAATTTAATCTTGCAAATAAGTTAATTCGAGCATTGTTAACTTATTTAATGATAAAGATGGATTTTAACCTATTTTGAAGATAAAATTGCAAGATCTAGGGTTTTGAACCTAATATGTTGGTTAATAACCTTAGAAACCCTAGATAAGGGAAAAAAGGAAAGAAAAGAATAGTTGATATGAAATTAGGGTTTCATGTTGCCAAAAGATGATCTTAGGATCTTTTGTGAGGGTTAGTGAGTAATTTTATAAAATGAGTGTTTAAAATAATAAAAATGAAGTGAAACCCTAATTGTAATCAAAACCCTAAAAAGGACTAGTAACCCTAGGAAACAACTAGGATTAATAGACCATGATGGCTTGATTAATGATAGGAAAATTGGATGCATATTTCAAGATCAACTTGTGTGTGTTTGCTTGGCTTCTTGCTAGGTTGATTTGTTTCTGCACTCAATTCAACTTGACAGGTATGTGGTTAATTATGGTTAATCAGATTAGTTTCCCGAAGAGTTTCCCGGATGATTCACCGCATTGAATGTCACCTAACAGTTTGGGCATTCATACTTGCAAATTATAAAGTCACTATGATTATCACAATTATATTATAAGTATGTATTCTTGCACCTACATGCCACCCTGATGGATGATGCCAAAAAGGTCAGGCCCAGGAGGGAAGACCAATGGGCACCATGAGAGGTGACCCCAGACACCAAGCTCAGGAATGAGAAGGTGGTCTATGTTGCATGACTATGGGGCACCATGAGAGGTGACCCCCAAGCACCAAGCTTGGGATTGATAAGGTGGCCTTAAGTCAATGGAAAAAGAGAAACCCTAGAGGAGTATTCCAGGGTTAGGGCAAAAGCGGTGGAAAATGACACATTGAAAATGTAAATTAGTTTGTTTAATTACCCTGATTGTGATAACTAAATTGTTAGCTATATTTGTGAAATTTTGGTTGTCCCCACATACCGGCATATTCCCGTATGCTGACCGACGTTTTATTTGTCAGCGTTTTAGGTACAACAATTGAAAAGAACAAATAGTAAAGTGACACATTGTGAAATAAGTAATAAAGTTCAAGGAGGATTAGATACAATAAATCCAAGATGTGGATAGAAGTAGATCACCAAAGTTTTTAAAAGGTATGCAAAGTTTTATTTTATACCAGTTTTTAGTTAGTTAGTATAATTTCATAATTATTACTGATTATTTGTCAAACCTTTGATCTGATTTATTGGGATAACGGCTCTGACCTCTTGGTCTCCCTTAAGTGGGGGTTACCGAGAGGCGGGGTTGTTACACCAGGTGTTAGGGATGACTTCAAGAAGCTGATGGATGCAAAGAAACAAAAAAAACAAAAGTTGAAGCAGGTTGAAAAGGCTTACACAAATACACTTTTTGATGTTAGGGCCACATGTTCTCCTACTAAATTAGATGATGACATTACATATCCTCCAGGGTGTGATACTACTTATACACGTCATATGTATATGCATGCTTTTATAGACTCTTGCAAAAGTGAGTGGGATAGGGAGGACACAGCTTAACTTATGAGAAGATATAGGCCATTTGGTGTAGGTGGAGGCAGTGGGGCTTCCCATGTTACTATTGTTGACCTATATGATGATGAATATCAACATGCTTAGCATAAATGGAAAAAAACCACCATTGATACACTTGTTCGATCTTCTAGTGTGAGATTGAGGAATGTTGATGAACCAGGGGTTAGGTGACCTGATGCTAGGCAAAAAACCCTAAAAGTAATGTTTATCGGTGCAAAAGAGAAGGTGGGCAAGGCAATGGGTAAGTTATTCTTTTCTCATGGTATACCTACACATGTTGCAATTGAACCCTATATCCAGCACATGGTAGATGTGATAGGGGAGTCTGGTAGGGTCATCAAAGCCCTCGATGCATATAAATTGATGAACAAATATCTTCCCCAAGAGAAGAAAGATCTACATGTATGGATTTCAAATCAGAAATAATTATGGTCTGAATATGGAATCACACTCATGTGTGATGGGTGGACTAGTGGAAATCGAAAGTAAATTATTAACTTTCTTGCACATTGTCGTGGAACGACTATTTTTTTAGACTTTGTTGATGCTTCTGGTGAAGTCAAGAATTATAGTTACATGTAGAAGCAAATTAAAACATACATTAAGTAGGTCGGGGTTGATAATGTGGTGTAGATAGTGATTGATTATGGCTCTAACTTCAAGAAGGCTGGTGAAAGTACAATGACGAGATATCTGGTCTATTGGACACCATGTGCTGCCCACTGCATAGATCTAATTCTTGAGGACATGGGCACAATTTATTACATCAAAAGTGTGACAATTGATGGTAGGTTGATCACATGTTTCATCTACAACCATTCCTTCTTCTTAAAAACAATGAGGTGACCTGAATACTGTGGAGGTGATATGATTAGACCAGGGGTGACTAGATTTGTAACAAATTACTTGGCCCTGAATTCATTAAAGTCCAAAAGGGATGAACTTAGGAGGCTCTTCAATGGTATGGAGTGGACCTCCATGAAGGAGCACAACACTTCGGTTGGCAAAAGGATTGAAGAACTAGTTGCTAGTCGGGCTTTCTGGGATAAGGTTACAAAGGTGTTGTGGATAATGGAACGTATTGTCAAAGTGTTGAGGCTGGTAGATGGTGACAAAGCTGCAACAATGCCTTACTTGTATGATACAATGCAAGAATGGTGGAAGGTATTAAAGAAGAAGCTCCTAAGTCCAATTCACAATAATGGTCAACTGAGATAAGAGTTGGAGAAATATGCTTTTGCATCCACTGCATAAAGTAGGTATATAATTTATTTCTTCTAAATTCAGATTTATGTTTTAACTCTATAAGTGACTCAATCTAAAATCTAAATCTTATTTCCTTGATTGAAATTGGTGACAACTTACTATATGAATATGAGATTCCAATACTCACCAAAATTGGACTTAGATGTGACTCTAATGTCTGCGTGTGAGATATAATTAACAAATTCTTTGCCTCTATAGAAGAGTGCACCATAGTGATGGATGAGGTATAATTATATATATTATATAACTTACTTGAAGTCATGAACATATTCATTCTTATTTGATGTTTCATCCTCTGATTTTGAAGTCCGAACATCTTATGTATTTTGCAATTGTGACAATTTCATGAAGGCACTAATTGTTTTGGTCATCCAAATGCAGTTGCCAACCATGAGCAGGGTGATCCTTGTGAGTGATGGGTTTGGAATGGAACGGGTGCCCCCCATCTAAGAAAAGTTGTTATTCGTATTCCTTCTCAAACAACATCTGTAGGAGGTTGTGAAAGTGGGGGCAAACATGCTAAGAGATATTGTATATGTTGACAAAAACATGCAGTTGAGGGCTAGAGAAATATGAGATGCCAACTACAAGGAACTAGATTTTACTGTCATCCACGATCCCATTGACACCACATACACTTTCAACCCCTCTAGGCATAGAGGCATAGAAGATGCTAATGATTCAGAAGATCCTTTAGAGGAATGGATGAATGAGATAGGTCTTCCCATTCTTGATAATCTAGATGGCCGTCCAGATCCATACATATAAGAGAAATTTGAAGAAGATTCTAATATTAATGCTGATCGAAATCCACCTGAAAGACTTGAGCCCATGTTTGAGCATCAAAATATTGATATGGAAACTAACATAGCAGTAGAAGAAGAGCTATCGGGAAGATAATCTCCTTCTTCAAAAAGTATATATGGGTCAAATTCCAAGTTTGATGAGGATAGTGGCAATGATGGAGGTAGCGGTCAACGCTCTCTAGAATATCCTCCTACTTTTGATTCTAAAAATGATGATTGTCCTTATGTTACTAGGGTTCCACCTCCTCCTACAGCTGAAAAAGAATATCCCATGTCTGATAAAACTTTTTAAAGGAGGAAAACTCGAATGGGCAAAGACTGTAGTGGTGCATTGCCACATGAGGCTCCTACCACTATAGGCTCCTGCGGCTACAATAGTGGTTATTATTCTGATATTTCTAATTCATTTGGGAGCATGAGTATTTCAGCTTCTAATTCTCAATCTCAACATGATTCAACATTAGGATTTGGCGATATGTTATTTGGGAAAACACATGCACAACACTGCCCATCTCATTCTCAATATGGGTACTTTGTATATCAAAACCAGCCACCACCACCACAACTAGAAGTAGAACATCATGATGGATATACCTATACAACAAATGTCTCAGGCCCACATGGAAGTTATATGTATAACTCCCTTTCATTCTCTGAGGATGGTGGGAAAACATGGAGTGGTGGTCATTCGATTCTTCCTTTACCTCTAGTCCCAATACCTCCTATGGATGTGCCTGTAGCTATTCAACAAAATCCTCAAACAAGTCCACACGCACTTACTCCAACTCCTCCACCTACATCTCTAAGAGAGGCACAATATCTCTGAGATTTAGAAGTGCATTTTCCAAATATTGGAATGATACAATTTGTTAATGATGATGTGTATGAGAAGCATGTGACTACATACAACCAAATTTATAGGATGCATATGTCATCGGAAGAATATCTCAACAATATCAACTCATTACAGTATGGAAAACCATCACACCACTCAACATTCAACTCATGTGCGTTGGTAAGTAAATATGTTGTTCTTATGTTGTAATTCGTATATTATTGCATAATTGTGTGAAATTAAGTTTTTGGATTGTGCTTGTAAAATTTCATATTTGAATTCCTACATTTTGTCATCGAAATCCTTCATTGAAATCCCAATGAAACATGTCAAATTTCTTACCTCCCACATGGTGGACCCCCAAACACACCAATATGAAATTTTATTGCATAAAAAATTGCATTTAGGTGTAGAGATTACACCTGTAAAATTTTCATGAATTAATTCATTCATTTTGATTTCGAAATGGATATGATTGAATCTATTAGTATTTCCATTGGTATACCTGTAAATACCAATTTTCAAGCTGTCGAAATGACGTCGATATTGGTCACCTCGTTCCTTGAGTATAACTCCAAATTCAAAGTAGTGTTTGTTGGTCCATTCCTAGATTGTAGCACATTTAATTATTGCCTTTTTTATCATTTTGGTCCAAACCATTAACAAAGAAATAAAAATGTAATGCCTCAAGCTTTCCTCTTCTCCATTAAATCTAATCGTAAATGGAAAGTTTTCTACGCATGAAGAAAATCAAAATTCTAGTTGAGGGATCACCTATATAGGAATTCCAAATTATTTTTTGATGAGATACATAATTTCCTTTCCTATCTAAAATGTGTTATTTAATAGTGTCTTACATCTCAAAGCAACAATGGAACAAACTAAACAGAACATGGACATAAGGATTCAAATGTAGGCACACTCCTCTAGGTAGTAAAACCCACACCAATATACCACTATATGTTTGAATACCCATACTTACACTCTATTACCAATTTCAATCCTAGTAATATATAGGGACTCTCCTTTACTTGAAATAGATAGATAGATATATAGATAGATATATAGAGAGAGAAGAAATGTTGTGAAGCAATGAGAGAGAGAGAAGAAATATTGTGAAGGGAAGAGACTAATGATTTATCAAGAAGCATGATCAAAAGAGTAAATGGAGTGTAAAAAGTTCCTTGCACATTAGTTTATTCATGAATATATTCTAATCACATATATTATCAATTTGATTATCTATAAATTCACATATATGTTGTCTCTATTTTTAAAAACACAAAAATAATTACATAAGATGAAAGACTGATGGGAAACAAGTTGTTTCACTAACCCTTTCTGAATAGAAACAAAATCCTCTAAAACATTACATTTACAGACTTGGGGGTCACCAAGTTACTATGCATAATGTTCTAGAGCTTACTGATTTATGGGGAATGATTGGAGTGATTGGATTTCACCATTGTTTCCTATGATCTCTCATCTCACATCACTAATTCATATTGTTACTTAGATTTGAATTGAGGAATTTCGTATCCTTTTAAAATATGAAATTCACATGGATTGATTTTCTTATAGGATGAAGGAATCATTACCTATGGGCTTTTAGTTTCTCACCTTGAGAATTCCCTTCCATGGTCTCATCTAAGAGTCAATAATAATGATTGATATTATACTCATAAGTTTCAATGTGTCCACTAGTAGGATTATAATATCAATGCAAGTTACATGGTTATGCTAAAAAATAGTGAATAATCAATCTATTATCCATATGAATAGTAATTTAAGACATGAAAATACAAGACATAGATAAGATAGTTAATTCTTGCACACTTGTGATAAAATCTATTCGCTCAAAGGAGGAATTGAAGAGAAAGAGTAGATAGGGTAATAAAAAGGGAGTATCTATGAAGTGGTGAGGATGGAAGTTGTGATCTCGATGGACAATCAACATTTTCACGAGAAGGCATTTTAGCAAAATCTTAGGGAGGCTAATGTTCTCAGTATCCGAGCCTCCAAAAATTGTGATAGGACTAGTAGGGGTAGAACACTTATACATTAGGTGGAAATAACAATCATAAGAGCCATGATGGACACTTATACATTAGGTGGAAATAACAATCATAAGAGCCATGATGGACCAAGAAAATATTTGATCAATCGGTCTAACACCACTCTTCATTTTAGCTTACAAAAGATGATAGCCACTGATTGGTTGTTGGTGTTCATAAGTGATTGACCCAAAGCCATGTGACTAATGGATGAGTTAGGAAAATGGTTGAGGTGTAAGGCTCATGTAAATATCTTCTGAATCTATGAACCGACTAACTCAATTGATGAACCGGTCAGTCAATTACTGATAAGCCTTTCTCAAGATATTTTTGATTGGTCAACCTAGTTTGTCAATTGCTAACTAGACTACAACTTAGGGACTACTCCAATTTCCATTGGATCAAGTGGAAAATATATTATCCACTTAGATGGAATTTAGGGTTTTTGGAATTTCTCTAGTTTAGAAAATTGGAAATATTTATAAGGCCAACTGGTCAATTCTATGCTTTGATGTGGGGCTCCTTTGTGCTTCTACCAAACCAACCTATTAGGAAATTTATTTTCCCTATTGTAGTTGTTGTGAATGTTGAATTTCTTGTAATCATCATGGATCATCACTCAATGCTTGAATATGGGGGATATTAATCCATAAAACCTTGATCAAGGGTGAACCATAAGAATGGGAGGTCTTTGGGTTTTAACAACACAATTTCCTAAATTAGATAAGATTTTCTCATAGAACTCCAAAACCAAGAATTAAGCAATTAAAATCTGAATATGCTGAAATAAAACAATAACCACATAAAATGCATTAAATTTTGGTCTGATATACACAAATAATTTAAGATGAACATGCATTCATCAAACAACCACAAACTTCAATGTAACTTATCCTCAATCAACATAAATGAAAGATAGTTACCAAATGATACATACAACCCTTTTGAGTTTTTTCTATCAATTATACTTATTCCCTACCACCACACATGACCAAGGTACCGTAACATCATGAAATCAGAATAAACGACTTTTCTTTCCTCATTTCCAATTTCATTTCAAAAAAATTGTTTCCCAATCAAAATCTAAGATATCATGCATAAATATTAACATTTGAAAATGTCAAGATTCCCTCAAAATCCACAAAAAAGTAATGGAGCAATGGAGCATGTAAAGTGTCCTTGGGTAGAAAATGGACTGAAGGGAGGTATGGAAGGAAATGTATGAACCCTATCTATCCGTCTCAAGATTGCATTACTTTTCACATACATATATGTAAGCAACTTGTATCTACTTCTATTCATAATTCCATCTTTTCTTCATCTTTTATTCACCCCTATAAGTGCTCAGAAGAAGTTGATAGTGAGAATTATTAGTGTGCCACTTTGTACTTAGGATTTGACACATCTTGGATCTTTATTTTATTTTTTGGTGGATGGGTGGGAGAATGGTTGTGTGTCACCTAGACATAATTAATGATTGTGGATTGATTTCTTCCAATAATATTATTGGTTTCAACACCACACACAACATCTCATTCTTTATGAACCACCTGCATCTCATTTGTACTAAAACCAAAATTAGAATGCCACACACTTGACCACAATTAGGCAAAAAAATTTGACCCTATATGTATGGTACTATGAATGCTACGAAGACCAACTCCTTTCTCGCCCAAATGTGTGTGGCTTCACCAAAGATCATCATTTAATAAGATAGAAGCAACATCCTATCCACCAACCTTGTAGTAGTAAAAGGTGAGTGTCGTCCCCCTTCCAAGCTCTGGTCTGCTAACTTCCTACTGTCATGTTTCTTCTGACTCTTCCCTTTGCCACCTACACTTCCCTAGGATATATTATGTCGTTGGTGCATGCTACTTTTGATATACATCACCAATCCCTATTTTCATATTTATTACCTTCTCTTCACCTTTCTATCATTGGCATTGCCTCTACTTTGTTAGGTGTATCGAAACCATGAGCATAGGAGGAGGAAGGCTTTCTAGTTAGAGACCATGAACTCCTTCCATTAGGTAATGCTTTCCACTTCCTACATCATCAGTGTATGCATCATAATATAGTTGTTTTCACTATGTCGAACATTGCAGGTATATTAGGCGGAAGAACTGATGGTCAATGGCTATGGCGGTCTCGTGGATCAGTGATGGAGATCAACTATAGTGACCTCACTTTAAAGCATCCCCAAATTAAGGAAGGTCCTTAAAGTTGAGAGTCATTACCTAAAATTTTCAAGGATCTAGATTTGACCAAATAATAAATAATAGCAAATAATTTCTATTATTTTAAAAGCATAAAAGTGTAATGGTGCTTCTCCAAGGAGTCACCTGAATTGAGTAATGTGCATTTGAGACGAATCATATAACTAATCCTTCTTTTCTTAGATTTAATGTCTTCATCATAATTCATCTAGTTCATCATGTCTTGATATCTTCGTGTACAACGTTTACCAAAAATGGCATGAAACAAAATACGAATCAGTATATTTCTATACTATGTACGTGGGGTGCATGCAAAAATGTACAAGTAATCTAACAACATAGAATCAATCAATTACTTGCAAATAAGAACTGCCATTTCTTCACCTAGTCTTACTTTATGTGATATTCATAGTGGAATTATAATTGAAAAAAATATAAATAAACATCCAACATGTTATTTCAACATTCTTTGAGAAATCTTCGACGAACCTCGACAATCAATTTTTCTAGTAATCATAATCGTAACCACGTACCTCAATGTAGAACCATGAAGATCATGCAATCATACTTTATGTACTGTAAGTATATCATCCAATCAAGCAAGAAACACAATCATCAACTAATCTATATGTATCTACATCATAGTGTGTTACTATCATATTATTCAGATTAAAGCCTACTCGGATCATAATCTTGAGTTTAAGGTTGTCTCAGAATAGAGGTACAAACCCTATTTCTATCTCATATTAAACCTTAGGTGAAACCTAATTATTATATCCATCGTATCATTTCATTATGAACAATTATCTCAAATTAAGTTCACTAAGGTTATCACAAGTTATGATCTATGGTTTCAAAACCTATTTACACATGTTGATGATTATTCACATTTAAACAGTAATTATTCATCATCCTTATCAATGATCATCTTGAATTATCATTATATATGAAAATATCAGATAATATCACAAAAGAATGGTTTTAAACATTTTCAACACTTTTATATCCAAATCTAGGATGTCCATGTATTAATGATCCTTTATACATATTCCTGGTATATCTTTGGAATTAGATTTATAATTTGAAGTCAATTGTATTTTATTTGTATTCCTCTCATTTTTTGATCATTTTGAAATATAATTTCACTATTACCTAAGTTACCAATTGATTTCTAGGGTATTTACATGGTAAACCTATTTAGTCCAATAAGGAGAGGCCAATTTAGCATGGACAACATTATCCATGCTAGCATGGGTCCCATCCCTGGTCAATAGGTTTTGGCCATACCAAAGCCTACCTCAGTGCGTTCGACCCTCCTGAGTTAGGGGAAAGAAGACCAAACTACCCATTCACGGTGACCTTCAGTGCCATCATGTGATGTTGGGTATTCAGGTCAAATTATCAATGCAATTTTTCCTTCTTTGTTGAAGTAGCACCTTTAGGCCATGGAAGGGTCAACATGTGAGTCGACTTGCCTTCCCTGGCTTCAAGGCTTCAAGGCATCATACTAATGCTCTAGGCTCCTCAGACATGTTCAGGGCTAAGCCAAGTTCATCAAGACACTAGGTGAGAGTAGCAGTGCTCTAGGCTCGTTAGACGTGTTTGGGGTTTTAGATGTTCACAAGACATGAATACTAGCTCTAGGGAGAAGGAGATTGGTATCATTAAGAAGTTTACATGTGTCTGTGTATTCTATAAGGTAGATCCTTGTTCTCCATGCATACTTCTAGAGTCTGGAGTGGCCTAATGCATTCCCTCTGACGAACTTCCTAGGTAGATGGAACTAGTATGTTGTCGGCCCCTTCATGTCATCTTCAAGCCTCGATGAGGATCAAAATAGTCTCGAGCATGTTCAAGGATCCTCCAAGGGAAAATAATTAGTTCAACATGCTTCCTGGATCTGGCACTAGGGGAAGATCAACAAAAACTAAGGTTGTGAAAGAGAGAGGGTTCCAAGTTTACATCGATGAATTTAAGGATTGTGGAGGTCTTCCTAGGTCTCAAGGGTTATTTTCATGCCTTTATATAGGCATGAAGGTTGGCATAAAGTTGTTAGATTCTCATCCCTAACTTTTTGTAAAAGTTGGGGATTTGGCACTCTCTATATTCTACATGGTAACAACTATGTGATGGGTAGAGAGAAAAAAGGTGAATCAAAGAGAGAGAATGGGCAGAGAGAAGATCGCATTACTATTCACCTTATTTCCTTTACCAGACACAAGATAAGGGATGAAAGTTGAGCCGTTCGATCGCCAATCTAACGGTCAAAGACTACGTGATACATAAAAGGAGAGAGGGTTTGTCACACTAAACTTGAATTCATTTATTCACTTTCCAAAAATAATTCAAATGCAATTATTGAAATTAGGTCACTCCCCATTTGGAATTTTCCTTAGAATTCTAGGAACAAATTTTACTATGAAATTTGAAGGGTAAGTCATTAATATCTTACCCAACCTTCATCTAATATTGTGGATTTATTAGGATAACATTAATAGACAAAACTTATTTTTATACCATATCCATAAAGTAACTACATGCACCAAACAGAAAGTCCTTTTTCTCTCAAATGCTAAAATTCTCTTCTTTTCACTATTATCTTTAAGTATACCAAAAGTCATATGGAGATATTCTTGTTTGATGCTTTAGAACTTGTTTTGTCATTAATGGTTAGATTAATTACTCCAACAATTATCTAAATTACACATTTCTTAAAATCTCTATGGAACTTGCCCATTGTTTCATATTTTGATTTTCTAACAAACCACAGAGTCATTATCTTTTTATCATTGCATGAATCCGTTTTATTTATCAAATATGTGCCACAAGGACCTATATGCAAAACAAACAATCTCATCGGCCTCACTTGGGCCATGGGTTGAACTCATGCCACAAAGGTAACATTATTATTATATAATTAGGTAATTTGTTTATTAATTCAAGCCTTAAATTTATATAATTCAAATTCACCAAATTTGAGGATATTACATTCATCCCTCCTTAAAAGAAATTTTGTCCCCAAAATTCAAATGTAGTAAGGTTAAGATGAATGATAACTCATCTTAGGTCAAACCCTAGGGCTAGAAACCCTTACTGGACTATCTTTAACAACTTTTATTGATGTGCAAATACTCTTATTATGACTATGTTTGGTACCAGAATTCAATTTAGGGTATTTCCATATCCGCATTCATTAGATGACATTATCACTTAGAAATTTCAGTTTTCATTTGTTGATTACCTTTTCACCTAGTTTTCCAATTTATTGTTCTTTTAATTTTCACATAAGGGTGAGTCAAGATCTCAAACCCTTGATCATGTCATTAAACTCAACTTAGGGTATTGATTGTCATATGTCAATTTTAAGCATAACATGTGTCTACCCAATCTCTAACTCATATTATGACAAATTAAGTGTTTGATTGCAGCCCAAATACAAAGTTCATCCCATTCCAAGAGTATGTATGGTGCATCCACATATTATCTTAAAATTTTTAATTTTGGTTGAATTATCCTCAAACAATAACTCCAAACCATAAAATACTTTTGATTCCACTTTATTCTTATATTTTCATGAGGTCAAATTTCTTTCTCACTCTTCAATCTATGCACAATTCCTTTTAAGATTTCATTATTACATGACTTTTGTATCTTTTATTTTTATACTTAATGTTTCATTACTCTAAGTCATTTCCTCACACTATCTAGGGGTATAAATACCTTAGGAGTGATCTTCTCCTAGCCTCATGGACCTTATGTACTTATGGAGTGCTTCTTACATTCACCCCATGGGCCTTATGATCTCATTAATTTGGTCAATCTCCTGATCCTTGGGCTTCACACAACATGGATAGCTATCCCATGGCCCCATGGTCTTATTTATGTAGGGAATGATCCCCTACGAAACCCATAGGTCTTGTGTACCTTTAATCCCCTTACCTAACCTTATTATTGACTTGGGGCTCTACCCTGGCTAGGGCTTATTGAGATATCACATCTTTAGTTTTTGAGCACATTATTTTCTTATGTAATTCTTCAACCTAGACTTTCTTCATCTCTTAGGGTACATATTATTCAATTATATCCATGAATTGGGATCATGGATCAATCACTTTTCCTTGTGCCCTCAAAGATGGCATATTGGGGTTCAGAGAATGTAAGTACCTTTATGTTTTGTATACTCAAATTTTCAAGCTTAGGTGACATTCAAGGTTACCACATCCCTTAAACTTTTGGTCAACTCACCCTTCTAGGAGAGGTCCTAACCTATGGTGTCTTCTTGCATTGTCAGACAAGGTTAGGCTCTCTACACACAACCTGACCCCATGAGTTTAGGGTTTTTTCTCCCCCCTATGGTCCTTGGGTTGAGCCACCCCAGGTCAGGACACCCTCCATAAATGTTGACTCAAGGGTTTCATATTTACAAAACCTAAATATTCATTTTCTATTATAACTTCTCAACCCATTTTTGAACACTCTCTGGGAATACCCTCTTCTAGGGTTTTGTCCCACCAATGGACACATGATGGAATTTCTCCACAAGCATTCATCCATAGAGACTGAGTCACCTAATTTCATTTATAGTTCGTCTTTCCTCTTACCCTAATTAGGGTCTGAATGGGTAGGGTTTCTACCTAATCCACACTACTTTCATTTCCGAAGGATTAGGGTTTTAGGTCATGGTTAGGAACTACACAATCTACACCCTACATCTTAGGATTTTATGATTCTCCTGACCCACTAAGAGTTTTCTTGGACCACTCCTAGTTCCATCGAGGGTTTACCTTTATAAGGGAAAACCCATACAAAATTCCTTATTTTATCATTATTTATACATTACATGCAAGTTAATTAATAGAGGATGATTTACTCCTACTTCTTATCAAAAACCCTACGTTGAGATGAGGAGGGAAATATCTTTTAGGGTTATTAAGAAAAAGGATGAGAAGTGTATGAAATTCGAGATAAGAAAACTTTAAGGAATCGTTACTTCAAGTAAAGCCTAGGTTTTGGCCTGGATGATATAACTTTGGCTAAGGGAGCCCTCGTATACCTACTTAATGGTGCGTAAGAAAGTATTGCCAACCCTCAAAGCCATGATCCTTTCTAGACACCATTACCATGAGGTCATGCCTTGATAATTTTCCTTATGTTTCTACAGAATACTTGGAATTATAAACTGTTAAATATTACTTGAGAAGTTTGTGACTCTGATACCAAATGAAATTACTTGTTATTCACCATTCCCCAATTAAGGAAAGACTTAAAGTTTAGAGTCATTACCTAAAATTCCCAAGGATCTATATTTTAACTAATAACAAATTATTACAAATAATTTCCATTTTTTCAAAAATATTGTTTATAAAAGTGTAATGATGCTTCTCTAAGTAGTCACATGAATTTATTACATGAGTAATATACATATGAGAAGAAGTATTTACTAATCCTTATTTACTTAGATTTAATGCAGTTAGCTGAATCATCTGGTTCATCATGTCTCAATATCTTCATGTATAACATTTACTAGTGTGAAATAAAATATGGATCAATAAATTGCTATACTATGAACACGGCATGCATGCAAAAGTGTACAAGTAATATAACAACACATAATCAATCAATTACTTGCAAATAAGAATTGACATTTTATTCACATAATCCTACTTTATCTGATACTCATAGTGGCATTATAATCGAACTGAATGTAAATAAACATCCAACATGTTATTTTAATAATCTTCCAGAAATCTTTGACAAAACTCGATAATCGGTATTGCGAGTAATCATAATATTAACCATGTACCTCAATTTAGAAACATGAATATAATGCAATCATATTTCACATACTTTAATTATAGCGTGCGATCAAGCAAGCAAAGTGATCATCAATTAAGTTACATGTATGTATATCCTAAATTATTACTATCATATTATTCAGATTGAACTCGAGTCCTAATCAAGGATTTAGAGTTGTATTAGGTTAGGATAAGGGATAGGGTACAAAATATATTTCCATCACATATTAAACATTAGGTGAAACCCTAATTATAAGATCCATCTTATCTTTTCATCATGAAAATTAGCTTAGATTAAGTTCATTAAGATTATCACAAGTTATGATCTTTGGTTTCAAAACCTAATTGACACATGTTGATGATTATTCACCATAAAAGCCCTAATTAATCATCATCATTACCATGATCATCTTGAATTATCATTATATTCAACAATATCATATATCTTAAAATAAAGGTTTTAACATTTTCAATACTTTAATATCTAAATCTTGGGTTTCTAGGTATTAGTCCTCATTTATACAAGTTCTAAGTATAGTTTTGGAATTTGGTTCAGAATGAGGACTCAATTTTATTTTATTCCTATTCCTCTCATTTTTCTAAGAATTTTGGTATATAATTTTATTATTTTGCAAGTTACCAATTGATTTCTAGGATATTTACAAGATAAACATGTTTAGGCTTATCAGGAGATGCCAAGTCTACATGGATAACATTATCCACTCTAGCATAGGTCCCAGCCCTGGCCAATAGGGTTTGACCATACCTTCACCTACTCCATGCGACTGGCCCTCTTGAGTTTGGTACAAGAAAACCAAACTACCCTTTTGCGGTGACCTTAGGTACCATCACACAATGTGGGTATCCAGTAATATTACCAATGTGATTGCTCCTTCTTCATTGATGCAACACCTTTGCACCATGGAAGGGTCAACACATTAGTTGACTTATGTTTCATGGCTTGAAAGCTGCAAGGCAAGAAACCAACCACTTTTGTTGGGCTATGTCAAGTTTATCTAGCCACTGCATGAGAGTAATAATGTTGTAGGCTCGTCAGACATTTTTGGGGTTCTAGTTGTTCACAAGATAGGAAAACTAGATCTAGGGAGAAGGATATTGGTGACTAGAAATGTACACTCATAGGGGTATTCCTCAAGGTAGATCTGAGTTCTCCATCCGTCCTTTAGAGTTTGGAGTGGCACAGTGCATGACCTATGAACTACTCCTGGGAGATGGAACCAATTTGTCCTTAGCCCCTTCTATTTGTCCTCAAGCCTCGATGAGGATTAAAATTGTCTTGAAAATGTCCCACGATGATCCAAGGACAAAGAATTGGTTTAATATGATTCGTGGACCTCTCACTAGGGGAAGATCATTGGAAACTAAGGTTGTGAATGGGAGAGGGTTCCAAGTTTATATCAATGATATTAAGGATTGAGGAGGTATTCCCAGGTCTCAAGGTTTATTCCTGGGCCTTTATATAAGCATGAGGGTTGGCATAAGGTTGTTGTCTCCTCATCCTTAACTTTCTATAAAAGTTGGGAATTGGACATTCTCTACATTTCACATGGTAACAACTTTGTCATGTCTCCAAGGTTTCATCTCTCTTTATCATTTCTTTAGGGACAAAAAGTAGAGAAAAAAGGTGAAGCCATGAGAGAGAAGGGGGGAGAGAATATCGTGTTGTTATTCACCTTATGTCCTTTTCTAGATGCACGGTAGGGGATGACGGCTGAGTCGTTCAATCCCATATCTAATAGTACACATCAAATGGGAGTGGGTTTGTCACAATAAAGTTGAATTCATTTATTATCTTTCCAAAAATAAAGTCAAATGCAATTATTGCAACTAAGTCCCCCTTATTTATTTTCCTTAGGCTTCTAGGAACATCTTTTTACGATGAAATTTGAAGGGTAACTCATTAATATCTTTCTCAACCTTCATATAGTTTTTAGGATTTACTAGGATAACCTCCATAGTCGAAACTTGCTCTTTTACCATATCATTAAATTAATACCCACACCACATGGAAAGTCCTTTTTCTATAAAACTTTATAATTCTCTTATTTCGTGATTATTTTCAAGTGTACCAAAATCCAGGCTGAGATATTCTTGTTTGATTTTTTGATACTTGTGTAGTCATTCATGGTTACATAATTACTCCATTAATATTCCAAATTACACGTTATAACAAAACCTCATGGGAACTTTCCCATTATTTCATATTTCAATTTTATAGCAAACCATAAATTCATTATCTTTAAATATCAAATGAATCTATTTGTTTTTGAAACTTGTGCCATAGGGACCAATCTACAAATAAAATAGTCTCATGGACCTCACTTGGGCAATGGGTTGAAATCAGGCCACAAAGGTGACTTTATTATAGTACAATGAGGGAATTTGTTTATTTATTCAAGCCTTGAATTTATATGTTTAAAATTCACCCAATTTGAGGATATTACAACGATAGTTCCCTCACTCATGTAAGTGTGAATTTGAATTCCACCTTCATGCCTACAATTTATTATAAGTTTGTGCCACATTAATATGTGCTTCATTGGTTTTTAGTTGTGATGGGAAACATGCATGTTGGATGTGGCGTAAGAATTTCTGGGAGCCAATTTGGAAGCATCGACCTCTCCATAATAACTCCCCCTCTCTCTTGGATAGGTTTCTCCATTGTGGGAAGGGGCACTCTCTTTTGCAACTCCTACCTAACCCTTCTTCATAGAATCTCCTTACCTCCCTTCCTCTCTTTTCTACTTCCCAACTCCTTTGATTTCTCATCTATAAGGTGTGTGGGGAGTTTACTACCCTTTTGTGCCAGGGAGGTTCTGGTAACTCCTTTTTGACCTCGATCAACCCACCCATGGATTCATTTGGATCTGGCATGCAAGCATCAACCAGTGGCCAATGCATCCACCTCCTTCATGTAGATGGGCTTGCAACCACCTTGCTCTAGTTGTAGCTTTGTTGTTACTCAAACATCTACCTGATGTGGTTTGTAGTTCCTCATACTTAACATTAGTCACCATCTTGCCCGAACGTCTTCCCTTCATCCTTCTTCACATTTTAATTTTCTTTCTACGTCCAAAATGTGTGGTTTGCACCCCATTCCCCCAATGGGGTTGAGGACATGAGGACCTTTCCCTGCCTCAAGTTAGGATGATGGTGTGGTTGCGGCCCCACCCAGGTGTGATAGAGTCTTCTTCAAGTTATGCCTTCTCCAAATTGATATAATGGCCCATACTGCCTCTTTGGTGTTTTCGGTCCCATGTTTGTCGCTTTTCCCTCACGACATAGCAAGGGATGACCTAGTGATTGTGGGGGTTTGGGGTCATGTACTGAACATGAGTTGGGGTAGATGGGGTGGTCATGGTAGATGGTTGGGAAGTGACTTGATCTTGGAGGTCGTAACAAGCATGAGGTATGGGTTGGACTAAGCCAGATTAGCAAATGGTATTGACACATGGCTAAGGGTGCTCTCAGTGGATAGTTAGAAGTTGTTGTGAGATTTGAGGCAGTGTTAGTCATGAGGTGGATGTGTTAAGGTCTATGTATAGAGGATTTGCTGTTGGTCGAGTTTTTAGAGAGGGTGTTGTAGGTGATTTGGGTGATTGCCTTGGTGCATGTTTTGGAGGTCAGTTAGGCAGAGGTCATGGTGGAGGTGGAGGCAGTTTTAGTGATGATGGAGGTTTTTTCATCTTTTCTAGTAGTGCTTGTTGTTGTGATGATTAGTTTGAATGTTTTCAGGATGCAATTTTGGTGGTGTTCGGGGTGGAGGAAGGGGTGTTTGAGTTAGACTAGGAGTAAGATTTGGTGGTAGAGTTGGTGGTGGAGATGGACAAAGAAGAAGCTTTAGTGGAGAGGTGAATTTGTACAGGGGGTCAAGGAGGAGGCTATGGGACAGAAGTAGGATGAGGAGCATGCGTTGGTAGTAAAGTAGAGACTTTGATAATAGAAAGGTTGCAAAGTTTGTGATGGTGATGGTTGATTTAAGGCTTTAGTGGTATGAGGGGAGTGGAGGAGGTCGACAAGAGGGCCTGGTGGAGGAGTACAAGGTGTCTTGGCAAAATTGGTGGTCTATTTTTTGGTGATTCGACAATGGAGTATGTTTTGGTGGTGATCAAGGTTGAGACCTTGACCATGATAGTGGTAAGCATGGAGTTTTTGATCTAGATGACAAAATTCTAGTGGAAGTATAAATACAAGTTGTGGTGGCAACAAGTGCAGAAGTTTGTTTAGGATGTGCCCTTGGTGATGAATGAGATCGTGGTGTTGGATGTGGATGTGACAATGATGGAGGATTTGGACTTGGTACCTGTGGTGGTGGTGGAGTTGATCAGTTTTTTAGTGGAGGCAAAATGTTAGTGGGACGATAGTGATGTTATATTTTCTTATCTTAATTAGAAAACATGTACATAGTTCATAGCCCATGTTACATTAACTTGTTTGGTTTTATCCACTTTCAAACCCTAAAAGAAATAAAAGGATGAAATGAAAAGCCAAAAATGCAACTACATTGTTATTCATTTGGTTAGGAGTTGTACAAATGCATGTTTTGGTTTTATTTCATTTGTTTGGGTAGTTTATAGATTGGGTACCAAGAAAATTATGAGCAAAATGTAGTAGCATACATGTGCATTAGCTGCTACAAACAACATCTATGTCAGGATGGAAAATGGGCTATTTCTAAAACTGTCACAACCATTTTCAACCATTTGCACAATATTTTTTCCGTTGCATGTACATTATTTTCCACCTACTTCTTACATCTTCACCCAACCAAATGTACGTAGTTCAAAATCCATAGGAATTTTTGTAAGTTGTCTTCCCCATAAATAAATAAGCCATTAACTCATGTTAAAAGACTCTCAAGCCTTTTATTTTCCATTCCAAACTTCAACTCTATGTGATGCCATAATTTCCAACATAAGTCTATTCATATTCCTACTTAGATTTTTTTATTATAAATCCAATTCAAACATGAGGTTTCACACATTTACGAGAATCCCTACCATTATTATTATCTAAGGTATTCTTCAGTATCTTTCCCTCCATAAAAGGATAGACTCATCTCTAAGGGAGATATTGTATGAAAGAAGAATGTAACAATAACAACAACTAGTGTATGTCAGGGTATAATTTCTTTTAATGGTTTTCTAAGTTTTAAACCATATCTTTTTGTGGTTTTCATATATTTTTCACTGCCTTAGATTTTTGATAAACAATATTAGGGATAGCTTCAGGATCAATAGAGAATTTTCCTAAATCAGACTCACCATGATAATTAATTTTACGCCATAACCATACCATGTTCATCATGCATTTTAAGTTTAAAAATCATATCAACACTAAGAAACTATAAATTTAATCTCACTACAACACTTCACATGGTTTAGTACACTATAAAAAAAGTTCACCAGGTAGTTGTATCAAATGATATAAAGGTATTACATATGTACATTGTACCAAATAGTGAACCAACACCCACATTGATAAAAATCCTAAAATTTACAAACATATACAATACTTTCTACATGTATCGCACATATTGAACTAATAATATCTTTAGGATGTTTTTGAAAAAACTAGAATGGTTTCTTTGTTATTCTTCATAGCTTTTTATAATCCAACAAAATTTCAAACATATTATTTGTTATTTTTTCATTCTTTAAATGCATATTGTTTATAATGTTCCTTGATGCATCATAAATACTACGAAGGACATGCCGATTAGATATTTTTACTTCTTTTAAAAGACCCAAACAAATATATCTACCACTTTTTCTTTTGTACTTCCTTTTTATTTATTTATTTTTTGTAGTACAACAATAATAATGATTTTTTCTTTTTGTGTCTTTTCATGTTCAACAATAATGATTTGGCTCCTCTTTTTGCATCTTGCCATGTTCAATATTTTTTAGAATAGGACATTCATTTATGTAGTATACAATCAAAGATGTACGAATTGTATTTTTTTGGAAATAGTTAAATAGTATTGCTAAAAAGGATGTAAAATGAACACCCCTGAAACCATACACAAGTGAGTGTGCATCTTTACAAAAAGCAACTCAACTCAAGCAACATACTAGGGTATAACTCTACAAAATACCCCATCATGTTCTAGAAACTATGGAGCAACCTTCTCTAAGGCCTTTTTTAGCTTTAACAACATTTCTAATATCTCTACAAATTTTTTTCATTAAAAAGTTTTAGTGGATCTAACCCCACCGTTCATCCTTGTATTCCTTTCTGCCTAAATGTTGTAGCAGAAAAGTGTTACGCATATCCCCACAAAGCCTCTCATATGTGTAGGTTCATTGGAGGTGCCCATCCGGGTTGTAATCTCCTGCAAATCTAGTGGTGTGTTGCCCCATCCATTTTTCAAATAAATGGTCCCCCAAATCAGTTTGGAGTAGTTGCAGCTTCCAAATAGATGATTGTGTGTTTCCTCCTCCCTATTGCACATGCAGCAGGTGCTATCAATCTATAGTCCCCATCTTCACATACTATCCATTGTGGTAAGTTTCTTCATAATGTCTTTATGGTGGCTGTATTCCATTTAGGGACATGGTATTTGTTGCAAAGAGTCTTGAACCAGTAGACTTGCTCGCCATCCACCTTGTTGATCCATGGTGTGATGTTTTGATCCTTTAACATCCTCATACCATCATCATCAACCTTGTATAAGTCATGGGTCTTCTCCCATCTTTGGTAGATATGTCTCCAGGCTCTCGACTGTTGTGTCTTTTGTATATGTATAGCTCCATACCTTTTGTTCATCCATTCGACCCAGATGTTGTTTTTACCTCTCATAAATCCATCCATCCTCCTCATTCTACAGGTGTCTAATATATCATTAGGGTGTTTAATGTTCAGCCCCATTTTTCAAAGGGTTTGGATATAGTATCCCATGCCACACTGTGATGTTTACCACCCCATATGAAATTAGCTGTCATTTTCTACATTCTCTGCAACACTATTTGGTATTTGACAAACATCCCCCCCCCAAAAAAAACCTTATCATACTCTATAGAACTAATCTCAGCAGTACAAGCATGCCTTCCATTGATATTTTAATCCCACTCTAGTGCTCAATTTTGTCCCTAATGTTGTCCAAGCAGGTGGCAAAGTCTCTTGCTACTCCCTTACCCCTTGCTATAGGAGCACCTAAGTACTTCATGGGCAATCTGCCATTCTCCATCCCTATAGCTATCTTCTGTCTGCCACGTCTGCTGTCACATGACTTGGAACAATATATCATTTATTTGATTTTTCTAATGTAAAGCCTTGTCATCCTTCCAAATTTCTCAAGGATTCTTTTGAATTCTTTCAGCCTCCTCATATTTCCAACAAAAAAAAACACGACGTTGTCAACAAATATTAAATGTGATAGTACTTTTGTTCCATTCACTTTGAAGGTTTTAATCGAGCCCTCCTCCTCTGCAAGATGTAGCATCTTTGAAAGGCCCTCCATGATGATAGTAAATATGAGCTATGATATTGGATCCCCTTGTCTTAAGACATTGTTGGCTCTGAAGAGGCCCTTAGGTGATCCATTGATCAAGATCTAGAAAGAAGTCATCTGGACACATTCTTTTATCAAATTGATCCATTTGTAATCAAATCCCATCTTCATGATGATCCTACATAAGAATGCCCATTGGACATGGTCATAAGCTTTAGTTAGATCAACTTTCAACAGGCCTTAGCAGTTTCGTGTTTGGTGTTGAATCCCACAAGGAATTCAGCTATAAGAAGAGTGTTGTCTGCAATTCATCTCCCCTGTATGAAGGCACTTTGTTTTTAGGAAATGATTCTAGGAAGAATCTCCTTCAAATGACCTGCAAGAAGTTTAGATATGGTTTTATATAGGACCCCACAACACGCTATGGGTATGAAGTCATTGATATTTGTCACATCTTTTTTCTTCGGTATGAGCTTGATGAACGCATGGTTCACAGCTCTGACCATACTGTCGCCTTCCATAAACCACATGACAACCTTTATGATATCCTCCTTGATGATAGGCCACATGAATTGGAAGAATTTCCCATTAAATCCATCAGACCCAGGCACCTTTGATGGATTTATGGAAAACGTTGTCGCTTTTATCTCCTCTTCAGTTGCTTTTTTGCATAGGTAGTTGTTCATCTCTTCACTGACACGAGCTTTAGGAAGAAGATCCTCATCAATAGGATGCACTCTGCTATTTTTATTGTAGAGTTGGTAGAAGTGGTTAATCACATTTAATGATACAGTAGCCCGACCTTCTACTATTTTGCATCTCTCATTTATGAGTTCATGGATAGTTTCTCACATTTCTTTTTTCTTTATGGCTACATGGTAGGCTTTAACGTTCTCATCACCATCTTTGATCCACATAAATCGACTTCTCTGCTAGAGGTCTAAGTCTGGTTTCAATCTTTCTTTCTTTCTCCATAGCTGTTGTGTCTAGCAATGACTGTCTGATGTACAAATTGTCTTATTAAGGAAATCATCCAATGGAATTATCAATCATCAAATAAAAAAAATGTCTTAGTAGAAGAGTGGGTGATGGTCGACCAATTTTTCAAACTAAATCTACAAGTGCCATTTGTGGACTTGAATTTTGATTAGAATATGTCACATTGATCTATCCCATTTGTCCTCTTTTAAAGCTACCAAGCATTCTTATAGTTTCACTATATTAGTTGAGAGAGTACTATCTGTGATGAAAGTAGAAAAAAATCTAAAAAATAGGTTGAATGACAAATATCTTAGGAACAGGTCTATATCCTATGGAAAAACATATCTCAAAAATTCTTGTTGGATGTTATTATGCAAAGGTTCTAGAATTTGCAACTTTGTTAGTGATCACTATGATAATATTATGTAAAAGTGTTGTTATTTAACTTTTTGATGTATACATTGGCGACTTTTGCAAAATTATATGTTATTATAATTTATGTAAATTGATGATGCTAAAAAAATAAGTACATATAAACATGTCTCACCCACTTCAAATACTACACTAGAGATCAATATGTAGATTGGGTTTGTCTTCCAAGGAATCTGGATAGAACACCAATATATCGGGATTTTCCTCCTTACAATAGGTTGTTGTCATCTTATCTCCAAGCATCCACACATGAAACTTGACAAGTACTTCATCCACTTGGATGAGGGATAATGTGGTGCACCACCTCGATCACCCCATTGAAGAGGAATGAGGTTTGTCAACATACTACTCATCCCAGAACTCCCTTTCTTATCCTATCTTGGGAAGAAACCTTAGAGTTTCTCTTTCTCTTAGAGAGAGATGACAGATAAATTGTCTAACATGCTGTAAAAAAATATCTATTCAACCCTTTGGAACGTGCCCCATTTGTATAGGAGATTCATGGGTTTGGAAAACCATAGTTCCAATCCCTTTCCTATTCAAAATTTCACAAATAGTTCAATATAAAAAACCTACTCTGAATTTTGGATTGCCAGATTACAACTCCTGATCAACCGATCCTAGCTTGTGATCGTCTGACCCTATAGTCTAGATCTAAATGTATTTTTCTTGAGTTTCCATATAACATTGTGATCACCCAATCAATTCCCCTGTTCCCCCCAATCTCATGTATCTTGTGAAATCTCAATCGATCAATTGAAATTCAATTGATATATTGTTCCAATCTATATGGTCATCTGATCATAGGTTTAATCAACATGTTTATTATTCAAGACCATTCTAATCATATGTTTAATTATGAACATCAATTTACTTATGTATCCTTATGTGTGTGACACAGTAGGTTCCTAATTATATTGGTAGTGAATTTAAAAAAGACACTAATGAATATTGGTATCTAACCAAAATCATTCCACCCAAATAATAGGAATGAGTTTTGAGAACAATTACAACTTGTAAAGTGTCCAATATTTGCCATGACTATATAATCCCTTTGCCTCACATATCTGGATTGAAACTAAGGCATGGAATGCAAGGCTCATAAAACTCAACTGATATTCCTTGAACTAGAGTAGACTATTCATGATATTGTGAGCTCCATATCATATATTGGCTCACATGATCATGATCGTGCATTTCATAGTCTCTCTTATTAAGTGGTCAGAGATATCACTCCAAAAGAGAGAGAGAGAGATTCCATCTATGTCATTGACTGTATGCCCCATGTGTCATAGTGTACTCAATTACCGCCTTTTTGGCAACTCATATTTTAGAGTATGTTGGGCTAGTGTCAAAGTACATAGAACAACATGTGTTACTGTAGTGAATTCATTATAAGGATCATAATTACAATTATCCAATAGAGATAGGTTGACACATCAATACATGACTTCCGTGTGTCGATCTCAAGGTGGTTTTGTCCAGTGCAACATGTTCCCTAACAAGTACCCATGCATCTGAGTTGATACCAATATCATGATTATATAGACTTAGTAATCACTCATCATGCACTCTAGTCTAGTACATTTTTGTTATCACGTACTATCCACAAAAACAACTGACTAGGGTTATAACAAAAATAATAACTCTTATTATACATATGATCTCATGTACATGTCCTCAACCCAAACCATATGCCATAAAGTAAAACACCATTAGGGCGTTATTAGGTTTATTTGTTATCTTAATATCAAAATAAATATAATAAGTGGAATTGCCTTTTATAATAATCAAATAAAGTATAAATATCTATTTTACAATTATCACATGATGGCTCCAAGGACATATAACCAAGATTCCCCCACTTGGACTATAGACAATTACTCACAAACCTTAATCTAATAGATCTAACATGACCATCATGTTTCTACTATAAAAGTGCTTCTATCAAGGTATCAACAATATTGCTTTCAGTTGGTGCTCTACAAAGCTTTATATGCCCTTGATATACGATCTCACATATGAGATGGTAACTCCTGAGTATGTGCATGGAATGCTAATGCGATCATGGTTCCTTATCTTGTGCAATTTCTCCATTGTTTTCACATTACAGTTGTAATACATTTTTAATGTATGGAACCACCCCAAGTACACTAATTAACTTCTTGATTTGTATCGCTTTCTTTGTTGTACAAGAGGTGTAAGACCCCTAACCTTGAATTTTAGTTGAACATGCTTTTTTAGCATAACTTGATTCTTAAAAAAATTAACCAAACCCTAATAGGTTCTTTGATTTCATGTGACAAGCTTAAGTTTCGAGTTTGGTCTAGTTGAGACATTGTTTGAGCAAGTTATGTATTTATATGCTTATTTTAGACTTTTGTGAAATTTACCCATCTTGACAATTTCTCTTGCAATTTGTCAAATTCTTGGTGTATCCCTCATGTTCTCACATCATTTTTTATATAGTCATGCTTTGGGGATCCTTGTTACACCTTGCTTTGAGTTGTGACATCTTGTATGGAGATTACAGCTTGCTCTCATGGTTTACTTTGGATGTTGAGTCACCTAGGGTTGGCAGTCATCAAAGTTTCTTGTGGTCACCTAGTGTTGGCAGTGAATGAAATTTTCCACTCATATTGGTAACCAACACATCTAGAGTTGGCAATCATTTGAATTTTTTATCCTCTGGTTGCCAACTTTCTTGTGTTTGGTGGTCGATTGGTTTTTGTCCATCTTGATCACCAATAATGTTTAGTGGTCATTTGGTTTTGTGGTCGAGATGTTTGACTTAGTTTCTAGTACTATATTCTTTCATGGATGAGATGTTTGGACCTTAGACAAATGGCATGCTTATCTTGACACCTCACCCTTCTTTTCTTTATCACCCTAAGCCTTATAGAAACCTCCCTTCTAGCATCCTCTAAAGCTCTTTACACACCTATATCTCCCTCTCTTCTTCCTTTGTTTCTTGGATATCACCAATCCTATTTGATGGAGAAGGAGGAACAATTTTTGAAGGAGAACTTGTCAGTTCTTGCTTGGTTTGGATCTACCCTTGTTGAGGTCGATTGGTGCTTCCTTGCTTTGCATCTAGATCTTGGTAAGTGAGATCTCCCCCTTTCTTTTCATTTTCCTTGTTATTCTACCATCTTGTATCTTCTTCTTGGTCATACCCATGGTTTCACATGGTGGATCTTGATGTAGAGGTTTAAGACAACTTCTTTCTTGTCTCTTCAACCTAGGATTTACTTCCTTTTTGGAGGAGGAGATATCTTAGCGGAGAGGAGTGCTCAAGCTAGGGTTTCTACCTTTTTTCCTTAAGCTACCTTACTATTTAGAGTTTCATCTTCATCTCTAAGGCTAGTTATATAACTTTCTTCATGATCATTGCTTACACTTATCTTTCATGTACATGATCTTGCCCTAAAATGATGTTTCAAGTGGAAATACACTATTTCTTGGGGTTAAGTTTAGATGATAGATTTTGAGTAGATGATTCTTCTCATTGTACCTCTAAACCTAATGCTTATTTCTCCCTTAATGACGGAAGACCTAGACCTTGTTTTGTGTATGAATCTATATTGGTCATGATGGTTGCCAAGATTTAGTCAACATGAGTGGTTGCCAAGTTTTTTCTCTCATATGGTCGGTTGGGTTGGTATTCCACATTGGTCGCTAAGTTTCCAATTTCATGTAGGTCACCAATGTTTTTGTTTTTTCATGTGATAGCCAAGACTTGTATCTTATGTGTTCACCAAGCTTTTGAAAATACTATGGTCGTTGATGTTTTGGACCCTTAGTATTTGTTGAGATTTGGACTGCTAGTGGTCGCCAAATATTTTGATTTTCATTGTGGTCATCAATGTTGGATTTCTTGTTGGTCAGAAATGTTTTGGTTCCATATTGGTCGATGAAAGTTTTAGACCCTTAGTGGTTGCTAAGATTTTGAACTATGTTGTACTCTAAGGATTTTGAGTTCATCATTGGTCACCAAGTTTTGGACCCTTAGTGGTCGATGGAGATTGAGACTCTTAGCAGTTGCTAATTTTACCTAACTATACTGGTCATTAAGAACCTTAACCCTAGTGGCTGATGAGATTCTTTAACCTAGGTGGTCTCCAAGGATCTCTAACCCTAGAGGTCTCCAAGGATTCTTGGCCTTAGTGGTCAATGAAATTTCTCATCTAAGTGGATGCTATGTTTTCTTGACCTATAATTGATGGTTTAGAAAGTCTTATGAGTATGAGTCAAGGGATTTGGTTGTATGTAATCCTATGGTGATGTTTCACCTAATTGCATTCATGAAATGATGGTAATGCTAAGAAATAGGGTTTATATTGAATTGTTGTTTTGTAACCATATTTTCAACTTAAGTTGTTGGTCCTAACCCTAATAAAACTAAGTAATGATGTCGATCGTACTTATGTTGTTTGAAGTCAGGAAATGATGGTCCTCCCAAGTGTATAATTCTATGTGGTCCCATGACCCATTGGTGGTTATTAATGCACATGATTTCAATGGTCTTGTTTGCCTTGAACCTGATGGTTTTATGAGTGGACTATGTTTTGATGGCTTGTGTTTGTGAATCTAATTTAATGGTTTGGATTTGATGTTCTAGACTCTATGGTTTTAAGGCTATGAGTTTGTAGTATTACCATTGCCCTCACATTAATACAATCTGATGGTTTTTCCTATCTAACATTCAATGGTTTCACATCTATATGAATAAATGGTAATGTTTTATCTTGTACATCCATGATCAGATGGGGATGCTATGTGTGAAGGATGTGCTTTAAGTTAAGTAAGCACATGAACCTAGGGTTTAGTTTGAGGTGATGATTTGTAACATCACTTACAACTAACTTTTTGACCTTACCTTAATGTAATTAAGGAGTGATGGTTAATCAAACTTAGCTTCCTTGAATGCTACTATTAAGGATTATTTTCTCTAAATGTTTTTTTGTAACCCTAATATGTTAACTGGTTGTTATCATAGTCTTATGATGGGCCTTTTATTTTATGCTACCATGTGAACATCATTGCTCTTTAATGCAATGTTATGTTGAACCTGTGTCACATGTGTGGTGATGGTATGTTGAACCATTTTCAAGGTGTTGAAAGATATGAATGATCATGCAAGAAATGATGTGATGGTCTTAATGACCTTTGGGCAGGTCTGAAGCCCTTATGGAGGTATAACCTCTTTATGTTGAAAAGGGTCGGTACCTTGGGATAATGTGATAAGGATTGATATCATGTGATGGTGTAATGACTAGTTTCATGAATGTCAATGAAGTAGTATATTATGATGATCAAATGAGAAATGTTTTTAATATGTTTTATATCTTCTAGAGTTGTTATGCATATATGCTTTTTACAACTGAATTAGGGTTTGTATATCCACTTGTTTGATGCAACCTTAATTCACCTAATTCACAACAAATAAGCAAGTGAAACCCTAATCATGTAGTTCCCTATGCTGTAGAACCATTCCAGTGTCAGGACTTACTAGATGGGGAAATGAGTATTCCTATGGGAAGCTCGAAGCACATACTATGGAGTATGCAGGTTGCAATGAGTGCACATCCTTGACATCCTAATCCCAAGGTTTTATGGATGGATGCGGCCATACCTCAACATGAGAACATCTATAGTCGTATCTCAGATATTGACATATGTGAGAGATATAACTCTCAATAATGAGGTACAACCATAGTTGCCTTTAATCTATAACCTTTGTTGAGAGTTATATCTCTCACTGAGGTGTTGGTCTCACCATGTGGGTCACCACATCTTTTTAGGTGAACGTCAATGATGTCTTCAGGATTGTGGCAGTGAGGAGGAGATGTAGTGATGAACCTTAGGCAGGCTGTTAGATGTCTAGTGTGTGTTATAATCTTCCTTGAACACTCAAGTCCATATGGGAAAGTCTGTATAAGATGTTTCATTCGATTCAAGCTTTTTGTAGCATTCTAATGTTTGTACATGGGATATATGTGGATAATGTTATTCTATATGTATATGTTGTATCTAACTCCACATAATAATTATAAAAGATACTTAAAACTGAAGGGAAATACAAAATTAGATAGGAAGTGAAAACAAATATTTTATTGACATTTTTCCCATTAACCAAGTAATCACGTCAATAACTATGCAATGGAAATGATGGTTTCACGAAGACATACCTAGTCCTGGAGCAAGTCCAATGACAATCCCCATCGATGTAGATGTGCATTCCATCTTGTATGGTGTATGTGTAGCTCTTGGTTGCACTAGGACTCGTCTGACTACTCCTCCATGGAAACAAACTCAAATGTCATCATCTACAACAACTCCTATCGTTACGAACTGCTAGTTGACATCCTCCCCCTTAGTGATGGGAAAATGCCACCTCTCCTCTAGAGAATTACAAATGAACCATCTAGAACTCTTATCATCCTACTATAAAAGACAAGAAGTAGTTGTCCCTCCCATTGGTGTTCTAGCCACCAACCTGCTCTCCCGCAATAATGATCCTCAATTGTTCTCTCCTGTAGCTATCCCTCCCTAGTCGGGTAGGACTTGCTTGGGCTCTGTTGGTTACCACAACTAGGGAGGACAAAAATTATTAGAGCAACTGATTCTCAATCTTCTGTGTTATGCTCTAGGAAGCCCCTAGTAACCCTCTATTTCTAGTAGAGGTCAGGGTCAGGGTTCCCTAATATGCATGAGTGGAAGGGACCAGATGATCTCAAATGTTCCCAACAATTTAAGAAACTTCACAGCCTACAATAGTAGAAATGGTCATCTGGAATCCTAGATGGTTACCTAACTTCACAAATGGTCATCTGGCTCAGTCCAGATGGTCGTATGTTCTTTTTGAGTTTTGTACATGTTTTGACAATTCAATTCCAATTAGTGCACGCCATAACGTCAACACCAATCCTAGATGTGATCTAATTGCATCCCCAAACCCACCGTTTGGTATAGTAAATATAGGAATCTTACACCACACCAGACATTCATCTTGTACAAGTGAGATAGGGGTCTCATAGCCTGGGTTAGCCTAAATTCCAGCCAATGTACAATACAATCATCCCGACACTCCAAAAGGCTGTCTCAACACTTGAACTAATCGTTTGACAGTCCAATCAACTGATTGTTGTGTGAATCAAATACCTAAAAATTTTAGTAATCAATCCAATCATCATTCAAGATTAAACTCCTCATATAGGTGAGTTCCTATTTGTGACCCTATAGGTCCCATATTATGTTGGTAGTGAATGTCTATAACAACTTATGACATCATAAGATAACAACTTATGACATCACAAGCAATGAATTGTGCATAGTCACACATCATTGCTACCCAAGTAAATGGAAAATTGAAGAACAATTTCAACTTACAATTTGTGTATGTTGTTATAGTGTTTGTATAGTTCCTTTGTCATTGATATCTAAAATTAACTCGAGGCACGGATCTGTCATCCTCTTCAATATTTAATCTATGTTACTTGCTATAGTAGTCTGTATGAGATATGTGTAAGCTTAATATCATATATTGACTCACATGTATATGGCCATGTATTTCTCATTCTTGCTAACTAAAGTGCCCCTAGATATCATACTTCCATAGGAGGGACAAATTCCATCTCTATCACCCATAGTCAGCTCTCATGTGTCACAATCACACAATCCACACCTCTATGAAAACCCATGTTTCAAGATTGCCTTTGATGATGTCAAAGTACAACAAATGACATGTGATGAGTGCAATGATTTTAGGTCAAAGAACCACAAACAACACCATCACTATGAGAGCTAACTATGACTACCATGGTATTGGTTTCCATGTGTCAGTTTCATGGTTGGTCTGTCAGATACACTATTATCTAACATGTTTATGTGTGTTTGGTTTGATATCTCCATACCATGACTAATGAGATTCTATCATAAACCAACTCACACTCTAATATTATGTGTTATTTCTATCTATCTACCTTTCACAGTAACAATTGATCATGGACATAATGAGAAAGTATATGCTCTTAACATATGTATGATCTCATTCTTCCAAGTCACATACTTGAAGACTTATGTCATTGAGTAATATCATTCTCTATACATTTATTATGTTAATCCATTATCTCAAAATTGAATAAACTGAATAAATTGGAAGCTTGACTTTATTAATAACCAAACCATTTATAGGTTATTCCACCACGATCATCACATGAATGACTCTCTAGGCATACATACCAACAGACTCCCACTTGCACTTAGAGACAATCACCTACAAATCTTATCCTGAGTGATCAAACATGACCATCATGCTTCTCCTATGAAAGTGCTTTAGTCAAGGGCTTACCAATGTTATTCTTAACTTGTACTACACAAATCTTTACATCTCCTTGATGTACGATCTCTAGTATGAGATGGAATTGCCTTTTTATGTGCTTGGAATGTTGTTGCGACCTGTGTTCCTTGGCATGTGCAATAGCTCCATTGTTGTCACAATATAGCCCGAGTGTGTTGTTGATGCTTGGAACAACCCCAAGTTTAGAGATGAACTTCTTGATCCATACATCCTCCTTTGTTACACTCAGTGTAGCAATATACTCAAACTCTATTATAGTATCGACAACTATCTCTTTCTTAGAACTCTTCCAGCTTATAGCTCCATTTTTTAAGCAAAACATGAATCTTGATTGTCATTTGTAATCATCTTTGTCAGTCTAGAAGGTTGCATCACTGTAACCTCTTACCACCAACTCTTCCTCTCTATTGTAGACCAACAACTGATCCTTAGTTCTTCTCAAGTACTTTAAGATGTTCTTGATGATTCTCCATTGAGCATCACCTGGATCAGATTGATATCTACTCATCATGCTCAGGGCATACATGACGTCTAAATGGGTACACAATATTGCATACATGATTGATCCAATTCCTGAGGCATATGGAATCAAGTTCATGCGTCCCCTTTCTTCACAATAACTAGTTTATTGAACTTTAGAGATGGCAACTCCATGTAGAATGGGTAGGTCTCCTCTCTTTGAGTTCTCCATGATGAACAACTTCAACACTTTGTCAATATATGTGCTTTGACTTAGTCCAAAAGCCTTCTTGATCTATCTCTATAGATTTTTATTCCCAAGATGTAGAATTCTTCTCCAAAGACTTTCATAGTAAATTTATTTCCAAGCCATGTATTTACCTTTTATAAAGTAAGGATGGCATTCCCCATCAATAGTATGTCATCCACATATAATATGAGGAATACTTCCATGCTCCCACTAACCTTCTTGTACACACAATTTTCTTCTTCATTTTGAAAAAAGACAAACTCTTTGATTGTCTCATTAAAATGAAGATTACATCTCTTAGATTCTTGTTTCAATCCATAGATTTACCTTTGTAGCTTACAAACTTTACTTGCATCCTTTGGATTGATAAAACCCTCAGGTTGTATCATATACACATCCTCAAGATTATTCCCGTTAGACAAATCTCATAGTCACGATAAGCAACAATAGAAAGCACGATCATAATGGATTTAACCATGGCCACTGGAGTAAAGGTTTTTTCATAGTCATCACCTTGAACTTGTCTGAAACCCTTTACAACTAATCTGCCTTTATAGGTCTGTACTTTACTATCCATGTCGATCTTCTTCTTGAATACCCACTTGCACCCTTTGTGTTTTACCCCTTCAGGTGGATCCACATAGGTCCATACCTTGTTGATATACATGGATTCCATCTCAGATCTCATGGCCTCAAGCCATTTATTAGACTCTGGGCCCTCAATAGCATCTTAATAGGTAATTGGCTCATCATCTATGACCAATTTACTACCTTCCTGAGTCACAAAATATCCAAATCTCTTAGGTTCAAGGTGTGTACTACTAGATCTATGAGGTTCCTGTGTTACTTGAGGAATTTGAGATTCTACAACAATTTATGAGTCTCCTTATTCCTCCTGTACCTCAACTGGTTCAATATTTTCTTATTGGCCTCAAAACTCTTGAAGTTATACTTTCCTAACACTGATTCATTTGGCAATGAATTTCTTTTCAAGGAATGTACTCTAGAAACAAACACTTTGTTGTCAGTTGGGTTATATAAATAGTAACCCTTGGTTTCTTTGGGATATCAAAGAAATTAATATTTATAAAATCTAGGAATAAGATTTTTAGGAAACATTTCCTTGGCATATCCTTCACACCTCAGATCCTTTCAGATGCTTCCCAGTCCATATCTCATTTGGTGTCTTTTAAACCAATTTTGACGGTACTCGATTAAGTGTAAATGTGGCAGTTTTAAGAGCATACCCCCAACTGGAAGTTGGAAGACTAGCAAAAATCATCATAGATCGTAATATATATAGTAATATGTGATTCCTTCTTTCTGACACACCATTATGTTGTGGTGTTCTAGGTGGAGTCCATTGTGATATAATACCACGGGCTCACAAAAGGTCCTCAAACTCTTGGTTCAAGTATTGTCAACCTCTATCAGAATGAAGTTCCTTAATACTTATACCAAGTTGGTTTTGTACTTCATTCATGAACTCTCTAAACTTTTCAAGAGCTTATGATTTATGTTTCATCAGTTGAACACAACCATACCTACTGAAATCATTAGCAAATATAATGAAGTATTGATACCCACCTCTAGCAGTTATTCTAAAAGGGACACACACATCAGTATGTATGAGTCATAATAGATCACTAGCCCTCTCACTGTTTCCAATAAAGTGAATCTTGGTCATATTTCCCAGCAAATAAGATTTACATCTCTCTATTGATTAAAATCTAAAGAGTCCATATAACCATCTTTATGGAGTCTAGATATGCATTTCTCATTTATGTTCCCTAGATGACAGTACCAAAGGTATGATTGGTTTGAGTCATTGATATTTTGTCTTTTGGTATTTACATCATATATACTTGTCTCTAGATCTATCAAGTATAGACCATAAGACATTGGGGTGTTGCCATTAAAGATCCCATCTTTACTAATAGAACATCTTCCATTCTTTATCAAAAATTCAAATCTGTTCTTGTCTAAACAATATACATATATGATGTTCCTATTAATGGAAGGTACGTAATAGTTGTTCTCTAACTCTATTACTAGCCCACTTAGCAGAGATAACTCATATGTTCCAATTGTGTTGGCTGCAACTACTGTGCCATTTGCAACTCACAATTCTATCTCACCTTTTTCTAAAGGTCTACTTCTTTTTAGATCCTTCACATTTGAGCAAATGGGTGATCCACTTCTGATATCTAGTATCCATGATGAAGAAGTAGTAGAGTTAACCTAAATAAAGTATATACCAAAAATAGGGATTCAACCCCTTGCTTCATCTTTCAAGGTTCTGTTATCCTTCTCCTTATTTTTTGTGTAATAGACTTGGACTTTACCCTAGCCACATAATGCTTCTTGGCCGTGGTTTTGTCCTTGGACTCAACTCTATTGATCGTCATCACGGGTTTGTTCATCTTCATTTGTACTTTGACACTTATCAAAATGTCAAGCAACTCTGACAGTGGTCTATCCATGTTACTCAAGTGATAAGACTTGATAAATTGGATATATGATTTAGGCAACAATTACAAAATCATATCTGTGGCCAACTCTTGGCCTAAAGGAAATCCCATTCTTTCAAGATACTTCATATGCCCAATCATATTGAGCACATGAGGTTCTATTGGATCTCCCTATGCCATTTTGCACTCAAATAGCACCTTAGAGACATTATAACTTTCATTCTTATCTTGTATTTATGCAACTCATAGTTCATGCAGCCCAACATAAGGTTCTTGATGATCACAACATGATTGGTGTGCTTCAAAGAAGCATCCCTGTTAGTCTTAGGAAAATATGGAGTGGATACTAGAATTGGTGTTTTTGGATCATGCATAACACTTCTCAATTTTTGAAACCCGTTATGTAAATAAATCTCATTTGATTCATCTGATTACAATGACTAAGTGTTTTCCATTTGATTATATAAGAGAAAATTTACATTTGTCAAAAACCAATTTTGATTTGATTTTATTTGTAAAGTTAATATCAATTAGGTCTTTATTTAACGATCACTCCCACTATTTTATTCAAATTGATAGCCCTTACTATCAATTCTAAAGACTGTAATGTACAATCTTCTAGTTGGCCAAGATCCATATTTCATCAAGTCATGACTAAACTTTGGGTGATCACCCACAACTTGATTATTTAGGTAGGAAAAATTTGTTAATTTCATCTGTATGCAACTCTTGGATAGATTATATGTGTGACTCTTTACCAAAATCATCTTTATGCCTTTGACGCCTGGTCTCACCAAGTTATCACTAGTGAAGTCTGACCCAAAATCCAACACGATAGGATATGCACCCTTCTTTGGCAGATCTACATACCTACCATCACACTTCCATGAGATAGATGACACACCATGATTTGGTGTAAACTATGCTTGATCAATCAAGCTTTTCATATGTGTTGCTTATGGAAGGCATCTCAAACTTAATATTATATTAAGGGATTTTATTTAATACATATACATTAAGAAATCACAACATATTTAGTACATATCTTATACGTGCTATATCCCACAATGAAAAAATTCAATAAAAAAAAGTGATGGTTATTGTTATTCTAATGTAATTCCTTGGATCCACAAGGAATTACCACAACCTAAGGTCTACATGAAATGCAAAAACCTATTGTTCAGGAAGATTTTTGCTTGCCAATTTGGGTTGATCGGTTCAACCCTTGAATATGTCGTCTTGCCTCCTGGTCGGTCGGTTAGTCTTCACACTAGTCGTGTTATGACCCCACCTCCCGATAACCCCCAATTAAGGGAGACCGAGAGGTCGAAGCCGCACCCATAACTTCCGAATCAAAGGTTCGGCAATTAACCAAGAATAATTATCAAATTTTAACATACTAAACTGAAAAGCTGTAAGAAAATAAACTTTGCATACCTTTTGAACTTTTGGATTTCTAACTTCTATCCACTTAATGATTCTACACTAACTAATCCTCCTTGTATTTTTCTTCATGTATTTCATAATGTGATGATTTACTGTTTGTCCTTTTGGCTTGTACCTAAAACGCCGACAAACAAAACATCGGTCAGCCGAAGCTGGTATGTGGGGGAAACAATAAACTTGCAACTATGATAACCATATAATCATTCAATTAATCATTAATCAATCAAGATTACGTTTTAAATATAACTCTGCGATCCACAAGTTCCCTAACCTATGAGTTGTCCCTGCAGTGGACTTGGATACTACCTTCCTTAAGGTAGATCCCCATTAAACCCCTCATGATCCACCTAACCGGTGTACCAGTTTCTAGGGTTGAGTCACATGGAACTACCCGTAGGCATACCACTCCTTAACTCCTGGTATGCTGAAGAGTCTCATGAACCACCCATGGCAGCCCAGTTTCTAACTCTCGGTAACCCAGACCTTACTCAAGGATTACCCCTTTTTCAACCTTTATAAAGCAACAGAGGTGAACACGGATCTAGCCAGTTATATGCATACTTGTGGTGATAATCATAGTCACTTTATAATTGCATGAAATAAATAAACATCCAACAGTTAATTCATGCATTGAGGGAAACGTCGATAAAATCCTCGAGAAACTATTCGGTATAGTCATAAGTGTAACCACATACCTGATTTGAAGAGTCATGTAGATTATTCAACATATACTTCATCTATATACAATCAACCCATTCAACATATCCAAGCAAGTAATTCAATCATCACATAATTCCTGAAAAGAATATGTACTCTATTTATTACACACTTCATCAAGAATCTATTCTATTAACTTGAATTCACTTTCTAGGGTTTCTAATCTGCATTAAGGTTTCATTGATATTCATTAGGGTTTCTTAGATCAATTTCTCAAACTTAAACCCCTTTAGGTTAACAAACCCTCAAATACTCTTTTCCATTAGATGAACCTTAATTGCTCAACTATCCATTTTAATAGTCTTTTATGCCCAAATTGACTTAGGTTCATCATATCCTTGTTTATTCATGGATTTGAACAATTAAAACAATTAGAAGACATATTCTCCTAAATTAGGGTTTTGAAGTTCATTAATGCATAAACATGCAGGAAACCCTAAATTAATCCAACTATATAAAAAGAACATCCTTTTAGATCCTATTTTCACTTTTATTAACCATTGTCTTGAATTATCCAAATAACATCATTAAGTCCATTTATCATCAAATCTAACTCATTAAAGATGATAACTTAATGTACTTTTCACATTTCAAGTATATTTACGCATATCAACTCTAAATTGGACTAATCATGTGCAAAGTTCTCCTTTTTGAACATAATGTACCTTTATACATTTAACAGGTTAACATCAACTCTAATGATCCATTAAACCCTATTAAATACTTTATTTATTTCAAAATAGGGTTTCTAAATCTTTAATTCATTAAAGATGATATTTTACACTACTTTTTGAATAACATGCAAAATTAGGTTTCAAACATAATTTCTTTGTGTTCCTCTCATTCTGAGGATCAATTTTCATATAAAACTTGTTTTGATCCGAGCTACGGATAATTAACTACGATTTTGGCAAATAAGGAATACCTTTAGCCAATCAATGAGTGCCACGTCACTCCTTGTTCCCATGCACGCGCCTTGCATATCTGGAACATTTCGAAAAGACAATAATGCCCCTCACTTGAGCGGCTGACTCCTTAGCGCGCGGAGGGCATAATCGTCCATCGCCTATCTTTCCTTCTTCAACCACGGGCAGCCGCAGGCTGCCGTCCTAGCGTCCGTGGGAGCGACGCCTCCTCCCTCTTCCCGACCTCCTCGGTCACCGGGGAGGGTTCTGTTGCCTCTGCCCTTCCCTGGCGCACGCGAGGGACCCCTAAGGTTGCTGATGGAGCGATCGTATCGTCCAGCTAAGCTTTGCCAACCATGGCCGACCTGCAGCCATGCAACAACCACCGTGCAAGCTCCAGAGAGCGAGGGAGAGGGTTGCACTTTTCATGGCGTCGTGGAAGCATCTCGTTTGTATTAGACTACCACCCGTGGCTCCTCGTGTCCCAGGGGTTGGACTACCCTCTCGATTAGGGTTTTCACAAAAGAAGAAGTAGATGAAGAAGAGAAGATTTCGTGGGATCTCTCTGAACTGATCCAGAGGCTTTCCCCTTATATAGGGGTGGCCATGCACGCCTAAGGACGTTCATATAAAGGGAAACAAGACCCTTTCTAATAGGAATGTGATTCCTTCACTAATAAGCTAAATTCCTTTTCTCTCTCATATAACGTTAATCTTCTTTATTCTTTAGACATTAGGAATTCGAAAATAACTTCTTTTATTCTTTCATTACTTGCCCTTTATTCCAATGGCACAAATTCTATTTTCATTTAATAGGAAAATACTTTCTTTTTATCACTATCACAAATTCACTAATAATGTATCACATTATCTTTTTATTTTGCAAATATTGGTATTTCCTTTTTCTTTTTCTCCATTGGCATTCCTTGGAACCAAAGGGATTCAAAGATTTCGAAATTTCTCTTGAAGGGTACTCCTTATCCTTCTAGATGCATTTAAACGCATTATTTCACATTATCATGTTGAGTTCTTATTGGAAATATTTCCTTTTTCTGATTTCTCTTTATTTCTCTTTAATTTTTCATCATTGATATTCCTTTTATCATTAGGGATCCTTGGGATACGAAATCCCACAAAGGATAACTTATTTATTTCTCTTTTTACTTGCTTTCCACATATTACCATTATTTACAATTTATTTCTTAATAAAGAAATACTTAGTTAACCTTTTCTTTTCTCATTGCTTTCTTTTTGCAACCTTGGATTCCTTGGTACCCAAGGAACCCAAGAGGCACGAAATCCTCTTTGTATTTGCCTTCTAGAGGTTTCTACATATTTCTTTTCTTAAAAATTCAATTATCCATTTAGTAATTGAATTTCCTTTTTATTGGGCCCAATAGCCAATAAAGCCCACAAAGAAACCAATCAAGGCTATTGTGAATGGAAACCATTTAATCAAAACAAATCATATCATTATATGTTCAATTAGCTTGAATAGCAGAAATTACATTTCTCACTAATTAAGCCCAAAAATTGGGGTTATAACATCCTTCCCCTCTTATAGGAATTTTGTCCTCAAAATTCAAACAAGCAAACAAACAATTCAGGATAAGACTTTTCCATGTCCATTATTGGCCCTATGTGGCTTTGCCGTACCCATGGCATTTTCAAAGAACCTTTATTATCACATATTCTTTTCTCTGAGTTCTTTCATCCTGGTGTCTATAAATTACTCAGGTGACTCAGGCCATTTCAGCCTCCCTTGGGCTCACTAGGTTCATTGCTCAGTGCATGGGCGGGGTACCTCACATAGTGCTCTAAATTGGACACATGGAAAACATCCCACATTACTTTATCCTGAGGGGTAGGGTCAAAACCTAACCATTTCCACCCATCCATCTCTAATGGACCCATGTATCGGGGAATCAGCTTTCTCAGCTGCAGCTCAGAGGGGTCGGATTCTCTCATTATATTCTCCCACAGTGCATTGCATGTTAGTGTACTTTGCATCTGCTCACGACTCACGTCGTCTCTAGGCTCCTTTCAGCCATTGCATGATTAAAGTGACTTTCGTCTTCATGTACTGTGGTCCTTTTCTAACCATTATGTGGTCCTTTCACCAACATCACCTTACTGAAGTGGTGACCGACACAACCTCTCTTACAGAGCTTCTTTATAACCTGATACTGGCTAAGGTGGTCATTGTCACATAGGACAAGAACTGTCTCTAGATATCACCCTGAACGAGCAAACATGCTCTCATCAGACCCTTTAGTCTGGATCATATCAACCATTAGTTTGGGGTGATAAACTGTACTAACATTGAGTTCTTTATGTACCTTTTGGAAAGGAACCTTTAGGTCAATCTCAAAAACCTTAGAACTCGCTTCATAGTTGAACCATCTCTCTCTCATGGGTAGTTCAACCAGATCTATCCCTGGACAGAACTCTTTCTTTCTTATGTTATCTAGGTAAGGCAAACTACCATAACCCATATTGCACCTCGACCTTCCTTGATCCAGGGGAGACTTACAACATCTATTGTGATGAACTCCCTTTCTCATTTGGGGACCTTTTTATCCTCTATATCAATGCACTAGTGTTCGTCCTTTATCCTTGGCTTGCATGGCCATATACCACATGCAACCTCATCTTCAGGATCCATAGTAATGCTACCACTCATTACCTCAGTAGTACTATGGTGTATGGTGATCTTAAAATCATGATTTCCTGTAGGTCATAATTCCTCAAGATCGATTCTTCGAAACCCTAAACCACTCTCGTCAGGGTTTCATTACCTTCTTTTCTAAAGAAGTGCACTTGAGGTTCAACCACCATCCTTTCATCGTATCAAGGACTAGACTGGATAACCAAACAACCTTTAACTTTTCAACGTATCTTGTTACATCTGAGTGTTATCCAAACACCCCTCCTTTCCAAACTTAGGGTTAGCCAAAAAATCCTCTTCTAGCTTCTAGTCAAACAAGTCAGATGTATCTCACCAGAGCATCCATTACCACTTCACATCCTTAGGTATTAGGTAACATTGAATACATACACTTCCATGTATTTCACTTATCATCTCACCTCAAACTCTATATCTATCTTCATTAAGAACACTTCTCTGATTTCATCACCATGGTGATCAAACTCAATCCTGGTATAACTTGTAAGTTCTACATAGTTCATGATAAAAACATCCTCATAAGGGGACTACCTCATCCCTCTTAGTGTTTACAAACCATCCATCTATCATTCACTTTACTGGGTAGGTTATCTCCTCTATCCCTATTTCTCGTGGCAACGTTCCAACCTACATCATTTCTTATCCTTGGTGTATGGCATGCGTAATGTCCTATCTCTCACCCCCATAATAAGAGGAAATAAGCATTTGGCTGCAGTCCAAATACAGAGTTCTTCCTGTTCCAAGAGTAGAGATGGCACATCCCACCTTGTCAATACACCTTTATATCTAAGTTGCAATGTGCCACATATGTCTCTACATCACAGACATCATGATAACAAACTAATCTTAAACCTACTGAGATTTATATCCTTGGTCATCTCCCTTAGGTCTATAGGGTACCGGCTCTTTTGGGGTCATCCTTCTTCCCTCATGCATCAAGAGAGTGCCCTACTCATCTGCCCTTTGGGTCCCATGAGTTCATGAAGGTGATCAATCTCCTAACCCATGGCCCTCAGACAATGATAGTTGTTACCTCTCGACCCTATGGTCATGTGCAACTTGGGGAATTAGGCAACTCCTACTTTCATCGGTCTTATCCCTACCTGGCCCTAGGATAGACTTAGGATTCCCCATCATAGTACATGTTCACTTAGAACCTTACCCAAGTCTTCATCATCTCTCTTTCTGCATTCATGGGCTGGCCTTCATCCTTTCATTGAGATCATGGCAACCTTCCTACCTTGGTCAAGCCCCATACCGATCACCTCCATGGTAACTCATTCATATGCAATTAGAGATGGATATCTATGGGTATACAGGTCCATTCTCATACCACGTACTTAGCTTCTCAAGATCCTATGAGACTCTTTTAGGTTACCTTAAACCAACAAAACTTATATACACCCTACCAAAGGTGTCTCTCTCCCAAGATGGGAGGAAACTATCTCTTGATAACAAGGTCACAAAAGCTCTTCGGTCTAGGGTTTACATCCTCACGAGCCTACTTAACCCTAGCAAGCTATTAAGGCATAAACAGATCACCTACTGAACCATGCTAGGTCATACTTGTCCTCTTTCCTCAATGCTGGATCGAGATCGTACCTTCCTTTATCATCAACCTATCTATGAGGGGTTCATTACACATACCTTAAACTTAAGGGACTTCCCTTTTCCTTTATTCATGAGGCGTACCATGCTCAAAACTATAGAAATTTAATTCTCATCATGAGCATTAGGTATACCACATCCCCTCTTAGGCCTAGGAACCCTAGGTCCACCTTTAGGGGTCCAACTGCATGCTCTATCTCTGAACCATGAATCAAGCTTGCAAAAGGTATCTCGTGCACTTCCTGTCATCCTTCTTCTCGATCAACACTTAGGTTTGGGTCCTCCTTAAGGTCAACTAACAAGGTATAAGGCCTCATAACCTGCTACTAAACCTTCCTAGGTCTAAGGAACTCTTCTTTCTACCTCAGAAGGTAAACACATATACCGTAGGCACATAGGCACCATATGCTTCATCTTCTATCTCTAAGGTTTGGTCCCTCTAAATGCAACCAAGATATCATCAACTTTCTGGGATCGATCATGAAGCAACCACTATCATCCATTGTTCAAGGTTTTAGGCTTCCAACCTCCTTACTGGGTTTCCTGCTCTCTCTAGGGCTTACCCTTCATCCAACCTCACCATTAGAGGTCCTCTCTTCATGAAGGATCAACCTCAAAAGCATGCCCTACATGGGTGAATCCTAGGTTCGAACGTATGTTTGCTCAAGATCATCCATAACCCTTTATGCTCCCTCAAAATTCCTTATCCAGGGTTTCACCCTACTGTCAGCACTATGACGTGCCCTAGGTGCCAGCTATACCCTACTTGCACAAGCTCATAGGGTTTCTAAGGTCCTTCACTAACCTCACCATTAAGGAGCTATCCTTTACCCTAACATGCACGACCCTCCCCAGGGTTGGGTTGCCAAAGGTGTTAGGTCACCCATGGATCATATGGCCTCCCAAAGGCATGTCCTTTCAAACACCTGGTCCAACTCATCTCTCTCTAACCTTCACTTAGGGTTAGGGTTAGCATCATCCTCAGAGGATGTGCCAGGTCTCTACTAGCAATGGAGATCTCTATCTCCAAGACTGACTTACCCTCCTGACAAGAAGGTCTAGCCTCAGGTCTCTTCTGAGGACATGATAACTTATGTCATACGACCTAAGCATGTATCTATTATTTAATTTGTGCTTAACTATTAAGCTTATGTCCATGACATCTTATTTACATGCCTTTCATTAATTTGGTGGAGGATTCCTTAAACCTTATTTACCCATACCTCAAGAGGGTGAGGAGAAGAAAGAAAACCCTAATCCTTTAGGTCCTTATCAGAATTTTGTGATGAGAAGGGATGAATAAGATGAGAAGTCCTAAAGGTATCTTATTTCGATTCATACCCTAAGACTTTGGCCAGGCAGTCACATAGATCCGGGAGTCCTCGTATTCCGACTAGCGGTGCGGAGGAAAATATTGCCAGCCCCCGGTCGTGATCCTTTTCTAGACACCTCCGTCTTTCGGATAATCCTCTAATAACTCCCTTGGGTTCTATGGAGTTTGTAAAATTTAATAATTATTAATGGTTAATTGAGGAACCCAGGCTCTGATACCAAATGTTACAACCCCACCTCCCGATAACCCCCAATTAAGGGAGACCGAGAGGTCGAAGCCGCACCCATGACTTCCGGATCAAAGGTTCAGCAATTAACCAAGAATAATTATCAAATTTTAACATACTAAACTGAAAAGCTGTAAGAAAATAAACTTTGCATACCTTTTGAACTTTTGGATTTCTAACTTCTATCCACTTAATGATTCTACACTAACTAATCCTCCTTGAATTTTTCTTCATGTATTTCATAATGTGACGATTTACTGTTTGTCCTTTTGGCTTGTACCTAAAATGCCGACAAACAAAACGTCGGTCAGCCGAAGCTGGTATGTGGGGGAACAATAAACTTGCAACTATGATAACCATGTAATCATTCAATTAATCATTAATCAATCAAGATTATGTTTTAAATATAACTCCGCGATCCACAAGTTCCCTAACCTCTGAGCTGTCCCTGTAGTGGACTTGGATACTACCTTCCTTAAGGTAGATCCCCATTAAACCCTTCATGATCCACCTAACCGGTGTACCAATTTCTAGGGTTGAGTCACATGGAACTACCCGTATCCAGACCACTCCTTAACTCCTGGTATGCTGAAGAGTCTCATGAACCACCCATGGCTGCCCAGTTTCTAACTCTCGGTAACCCAGACCTTACTCTAGGATTACCCCTTTTTCAACCTTTTTAAAGCAACAGAGGTGAACACGGATCTAGCCAGTTATATGCATACTTGTGGTGATAATCATAGTCACTTTATAATTGCATGAAATAAATAGACATCCAACAGTTAATTCATGCATTGAGGGAAACGTCGATAAAATCCTCGGGAAACTATTCGGTATAGTCATAAGCATAACCACATACCTAATTTGAAGAGTCATGCAGATTATTCAACATATACTTCATCTATATACAATCAACCCATTCAATAGATCCAAGCAAGTAATTCAATCATCACATAATTCCTGAAAAGAATATGTACTCTATTTTTTACACACTTCATCAAGAATCTATTCTATTAACTTGAATTCACTTTCTAAGGTTTCTAATCTGCATTAAGGTTTCATTGATATTCATTAGGGTTTCTTAGATCAATTTCTCAAACTTAAACCCCTTTAGGTTAACAAACCCTAAAATACTCTTTTCCATTATATGAACCTTAATTGCTCAACTATCCATTTTAATAGTCTTTTATGCCCAAATTGACTTAGGTTCATCATATCCTTGTTTATTCATGGATTTGAACAATTAAAACAATTAGAAGACATATTCTCCTAAATTAGGGTTTTTAAGTTCATTAATGCATAAACATGCACGAAACACTAAATTAAGCCAACTATATAAATAGAACATCCTTTTAGATCCTATTTTCACTTTTATTAAGATTGGCATGAATTATCCAAATAATGTCATTGAGTCCATTTATCATCAAATCTAACTCATTAAAGATGATAACTTAATGTACTTTTCACATTTCAAGTATATTTACGCATATCAACTCTAAATTGGACTAATCATGTGCAAAGTTCTCCCTTTTTGAACATAATGTACCTTTATACATTTAACAGGTTAACATCAACTCTAATGATCCATTAAACCCTATTAAATACTTTATTTATTTCAAAATAGGGTTTCTAAATCTTTAATTCATTAAAGATGATATTTTACACTACTTTTTGAATAGCATGCAAAATTAGGTTTCAAACATAATTTCTTTGTGTTCCTCTCATTTTAAGGATCAATTTTCATATAAAACTTGTTTTGATCCGAGCTACAGATAATTAACTACGATTTTTGCAAATAAGGAATACCTTTAGCCAATCAATGAGTGCCACATCACTCCTTGTTCCCATGCACGCGCCTTGCAGATCTGGAACATTTCGAAAATACGATGTTGCCCCTCACTTGAGCGGCCGACTCCTTAGCGCACGGAGGGCATAATCGTCCATCGCCTATCTTTCCTTCTTCAACCTCAGGCTGTCGCCCTAGCATACGTGGGAGTGACGCCTCCTCCCTCTTCCCGACCTCCTCGGCCACCGGGGAGGGTTCTGTTGCCTCCGCCCTTCCCTGGCGCACGCGAGGGACCCCTCAGGTTGTTGAGGGAGTGACTGTATCATCCAGCTAAGCTCCGCCAACCATGGCCGACCTGCAGCCATGCAACAGCCGCCGTGCAAGCTCCAGAGAGCGAGGGAGAGGGTTGCACTCTTCATGGCGTCGTGGAAGCATCTCGTTTCTATTAGACTACCACCCATGGCTCCTCGTGTCCCAGGGGTTGGAATACCCTTTCGAATAGGGTTTTCACAAAAGAAGAAGTAGATGAAGAAGAGAAGATTTCGTGGGATCTCTCTGAACTGATCCAGAGGCTTTCCCCCTTATATAGGGGTGGCCATCCACGCCTAAGGACGTTCATATAAAGGGAAACAAGCCCCTTTCTAATAGGAATGTGATTCCTTCACTGATAAGCTAAATTCCTTTTCTCTATCATATAACGTTAATCTTCTTTATTCTTTAGACATTAGGAATTACAAAATAACTTCTTTTATTCTTTCATTACTTGCCCTTTATTCCAATGGCACGAATTCTATTTTCATTTAATAGGAAAATACTTTCTTCTTATCAATATCACAAATTCACTAATAATTTATCACATTATCTTTTTATTTTGCAAATATTGGTATTTCCTTTTTCTTTTTCTCCATTGGGGTTCCTTGGAACCAAAGGGATTCAAAGATTTCGAAATTTCTCTTGAAGGGTACTCCTTATCCTTCTAGATGCATTTAAATGCATTATTTCACATTATCATGTTGAGTTCTTATTGGAAATATTTCCTTTTTCGGATTTCTCTTTATTTCTCTTTAATTTTTCATCATTGATATTCTTTTTATCATTAGGGATCCTTGGGATACGAAATCCCACAAAGGATAACTTATTTATTTCTCTTTTTACTTGCTTTCCACATATTACCATTATTTACAATTTATTTCTTAATAAAGAAATACTTAGTTAACCTTTTCTTTTCTCATTGCTTTCTTTTTGCAACCTTGGACTCCTTGGTACCCAAGGAACCCAAGAGGCACGAAATCCTCTTTGGATTTGCCTTCTAGAGGTTTCTACATATTTCTTTTCTTAAAAATTCAATTATCCATTTAGTAATTGAATTTCCTTTTTATTGGGCCCAATAGCCAATAAAGCCCACAAAGCAACCAATCAAGGCTATAGTGAATGGAAACCATTTAATCAAAACAAATCATATCATTATTTGTTCAATTAGCTTGAATATGAGAAATTACATTTCTCACTAATTAAGCCCAAAAATTGGGGTTATAACAAGTCGTCTAGTCATCGACACCATCATCTTATGGATCCCTCAGTCAATCGGTTGGGTCCACCATTTGATCGAGTCGGCTCATCCTCCTCAGTCCTTCTCGGTCCTCCATGACCCTTCTCGATCCTCCAGCCAGTCAGGTCACCTTGCAGACGGTCAGTTGGCCTGGTGCGGAACGTCTTCTTATTCGTTATAACAAGAAAGTAAACTATCCTACTATTACATGATTATAGATAAACCTTGAGTTACATTCAAAAGAGCAAAGGTAGAAGAGAATAATACTTCTATATTGGGAAAATAAGAGGGAGGCTCGGTTCATAGACCAAGATATCAAACACACAACCACCACACACATATAAAGGGTATTGTCCATATCAACACTACACATCCACCATAGGTTTTTGGGCGAAGCATGTAATTTGCATATATATCAAATCATGTCACACACACATACATATGTATACATGTATATATATATATATATATATATATATATATATATATATATATGGGTTCTTATGTGATGATTATCCAGATGTGCACATCAACCATTTTAAATATTCAGATCACATGTAATAAATAACCATGATAAGATAAAAAATGATCATATTGATTATTCCAAGATATAATTTATTGATGTGGCTCTGATACCATTGAAGGGAAATATGACATTAGAAATGTAGTAAATTTATTTTTTACTGATATATTTCCCATTAACCAGTAGATCATGTCAATAACTATACAATAGAAAGGATAGTTTCATGAAAATATACCTAGTCCTGGAGAAATTCTAGCAACAATCCTCATCGATATAGATATGCACTCTGCCTTGGATGATATTTGTGCAGCTCTCGGTTGTACTGGAACTCATCTACTACTCCTCCATAGATAGCATACGCAAACATTGTCGTATGTAGCAGCTCCTCTCATCATGGGCTGCTAGCTGATGTCGTCCTCCTTAGTGATGGGAAAAGGCCACCTCGCCTATAGAGAAGTCCATGCAGACCAACTAGAAATCCTACCATCCTACTAGAATGAATAGGAAGGATTTATCCCTCTAGTTTGTGTATGAGTCACCAACAATGTCTTCCACAACAATGATCCTCAATTGTTCTCACCCATAGCTATCCCTCCCTTGTCGGGTAGGACTTGTTTGGGCTCTCTTAGTTACCAAAATTTAGAGAGGGCAACCATTGCCAGAGAAACTAATTCTCAATTTTCTGTGTTGTTCTCTGGGAATCTCCCAGTACCCCTCTATTTATAGTTGAGGTCAGTTTCATGGTTTCCAGTTCATGCAGGTGTGAAAGGTGCTAGAATATTGTAAATTTTCACAACAATTCTAACAACTTCACAACTTTCGACAACCAAAATAGTTATCTAGCATCTCAGACGGGTGTCTGGCATGCCAGATGGTCATCTGGATCAGTCCAGATGGTCATATGTGCTCTTTGAGTTTTGTACATGTTTTGGAAATTCAATTTCAATTAGTGCATGTCATAATGTTAGCATCAATCCTAGAAGGAATCAAATTGCATCCCCAAATCGACTGTTTGGTGTAGCCAAAATAGGCATCTTGCACCATGCCATATGTCTATTTTGTATAAGTTATATGGGTGTCTCATTGTCTGGTTCTAGATGAATTCCATCCAATGTACAATACAATCAGCCTAACACTCCAAAAGGTTGTCTCAACACTTGTAACTAATTATTTGGCAGTACAGTCAGTTGATTTGATGTGTAAATCGAATACATCAACATTTTAATAATCAATTCAATCATCATTCAAGATTACACTACTTTTCTAGATGAGTTCCTATGTGTGTGACCCTGTAGGTCCCATATTATGTTGACAGTGAACGTCTATAACAACTTATGACACCACAAGCAAGGAGCGGTGCCTACTCAGACATCATTGGTATCCAAGTAAATGAAAAGTTGGAGAACAACTTCAACCTACAATCTATGTACGGTGTTATAGTGTTTGTATAGTTCCTTTGTCACTAATATCCAAATTTAACTCGGGGCATGGATTTATATTCCTCTTTAATATTCAATCTATGTTTCTTTCTATAGCAGACTGTATGAGATATGTGTAAGCTCAATATTATATTAACTCACACATACATGGCCATGTATTTCTCAATCTTGCTAACTCAACCAAACTTGCATACCATACTACCATAGGAGGGATAAAACCCATCTCTATCACTCACGGTTAGTCCCCATGTGTCATAGACACCTAATCATCACCTTTATGACAACCCTTATTTCAGGATTGCATTTGATGATGTCAAAGTATATTGAATGACATGTGATAAGTGTAGTGATTTCAGGTCAAAGAACCACAAACACCACAATCACTATGAGGGCTAAATATGATTACTATGGTAATGGTTTCGATGTGTCTATCTCATGGTGGGTACATTGTTCTCTAACATGTATCTATCTTTTGGTTTGATATCACTATATCATGACTAATGAGATTCTATCATCAACCAACTCACACTCTAGTCTTATGTGTTATTACTATCTATCTACCTTCCATAGTAACAACTAACCAGGGACATAGTGAGAATGTATATACTCTTAAGATTCGTATGATCTCATTCTTCCAAGTCACATACTTGAAGACATATGTCATTGAGTAATATCATTCTGTAGACATTTATTATGTTACTTCATTATCCAAAAACTGAACAAATAGAATAAATTGGAAGCTTGCCTTTATCAATAATCAAATCATTTACAAGTTATGACATTATAACCATCACATGATTGACTCTTGGGGCATACATACCAACAGACATGATATATGAACATATGTCGTATGTTGGGCTCGAATGTAACTAATTCTGGATATGTTTAAAATGTTTAATCTATTTTAATATACCATCTTTTTGGTTATGTGGTAAATTAGTGAACTACCTTGTTTTGAGGTTTTAATAATCTCGATTAGCATGATGGGTTGTTTTGGGGGCAACAATGTATCCGAACTTTGTTGTAGAATCAACCATTATCTCTTACATGGAACTTTTCCAACTTACATCATCACCCTTTAGGAAAAACATGAATCCTTATTGTTGTCTATAATCATCCTTATTAACTTGGAAGCTTGCATTGATGTAACCCTTTACCACCAACTCTTCCTCACCAACATAAATTAGGAATAAATCCTTAGTTCTTCCCAAGTACTTAAGGATGTTCTTTACTTCTATCCAGTGGCCATCACCTAGATCTAACTAGTACCTTCTCATCATGCTCAAAGTTTATGAAACATCTTTTCACGTACATATCATTTCATACATTATAGATTTAGTCGTAAAAGCATATTTGATCTTACTCATGTGTGGCTTCTCTTCCAAAGAGATGGGACATTGAGATCTAGAGAGACTTATCACCTGAGACATGGGTAAGTTTCCTCTCTTACAATTCTCCATGCTAAACACATTATCCTTTTTTCAATAGATGTACTTTGTCTTAAACTAGGAATCCTTCTAAATCTATCTTTATAGATCTTTATTCCTAGTATATAGGATTCTTTGCATAATTCCCTCATGGAGAACATATTTCCCATCCTATTCTTGAAAAAATTTAGAGTAGGTGTGTAATTTTCAATCAATAATATATCATATACATATGATAGGAGAAATATAATCATTCTCCCACTAACCTTCTTGTAAATACAAGGTTCATCTTTATTTTCCATAAGCCAAACTATATGACTTTCTCAACAAAATGAAGAATACAACGCTAAGATGGTTTCATCAATCCATAAATTGATTTGTAGCTTAAAAAATTTATTGGATTCAATTGGAGCGATAGAACCCTTAGGTTGTGTCATATACAAATCCTCAATAACATTCCCATTAAGGAATGCAATGTTAACATCCATTTTCCAAATCTCATTGTCATGATAAGCTATAATGGCAAGCATGATCCTGATGGATTTAACCATGACAACGGGTGAAAAATTATCATCCTAGTCAACACCTTGAACTTGTTTGAAAACTTTTGTAACCAATTCACCTTTGTAGGTTTATACATTACCATCCATGTCAGTCTTCTTCTTGAAGACCTATTTGCACCCTATGGGTTTTACCACTTTACGTGGATCTACCAAGGTTCATACCTTGTTGGTGTACATGGATTCCATCTCATATTTTATGGCTTAAATCCATTTCTCAAACTATGGTCCCTCAAATAGCCTCATTGTAGGTAGTTGGTTCATCATCTTCAATGACGAACACAATGTCTTCTTGAGTCATGCAAAAATCATATCTCTCTAAGACACACTCTACTAGACCTTTAAGGTTCATATGTTATGATAGGGCCTTGAGGTTCCACAATATTTTGTTGTCCCCCTTCTTCCTTATCTACCTCTATAACCTTAATTATCTTGTTGATCTTGAACTTCTTCAAGTTCAATTTTCTCTAGATATAAGTTCATTTATGAGAAATACACTAGTTATGGAAGCAAACACTTCGTTGACAGATGGAATATAGATGTATCAACTCTTAGTTTCCTTAGGTTACCCAACAAAAATACATTTATCTGATTTGGGTTCAATATTTTCATATAACATCTTCTTGACATAAGCTTCACATCCCCAAATTTTTGTGAAAGACATATTGGGACAGTTTTCGTTCCATATCTCATATGATGTCTTTCTAATGAATTTGGATGGTACTCAGCTGAGATGCAGTGGTTTCATGAGAATAGAATCAAAAAGAAAGTTGAACATCAACTAAACTCATCATTGATCATACCATGTTCAACAAGATGGGATTTCTTCTTTTGATACACCATTATGTTGAGGTGTTCCAGGTGGAGTCCATTGTGATAGAATACCACAATTCCTTAAAAAGGCATAAAACTCTTGGGTTAAGTACTCTTTACCTCAATTTGAGTGAAGTGATTTATTATTTTGTGAAGTTGATTGTGTACTTCATTTATGAATTCTTTGAACTTTTCAAAGGATTTTGATTTTTGTTTCATAATATATACATATTCAAAACTATTGAAGGCATCAGTGTAAGTGATGAAGTATTGATATCCACCTCTAGCACCTATGCTAAAAGGTCTTGACACATCAGTATGTAAGAGTCCTAATAGCTCACTCACTCTCTCAATGTTTCTAGTGAAAAGTGATTTTTTCATCTTGCCCAATAAACAAAATTCACATATTTCCATTGATTCAAAATCCAAAGAGTGAAGATTACCATCTTCTTGGAGTCTAGAAATCTGCTTATAATTTATGGGTTATAGACGACAGTGACAAAGATAGATTTTGATTGATTTGTTGAGTTTCAACTTCTTGGTATTTATGTTACCTATATTTATCTCAATATCTAATAAATGAAGACCATAAGACATAAAGGGAACTTCCATACAAGATCTCATTTTTAGAAATGGAGATATGAGTATTAAGAATTATAAACTCAAAAACATTCTTGTCCAAACAAGATATATAAATAATGTTTCTATTGAAAAAAATAATAGCAACTCTCTAACTCTATTACAAGTCCACTGTGTAGGGATAAACGATAGTGCTTACTACAGTGGAAGCAACTCTTGCTCTACTTTCAAATTGTAGTACCACCTTCCCTTTGTTCAAGGGTCTACTTCTCTTCATATCATGCATATTGGAACACATGTGAGAACTACATCTAGTATCCAGTACCCATGAAAAATAAGTAGACAAGTTTATTTCAATAACATATATGCCTTTAGTGGATATATCTAACCCCTGTTTATTATTCTTTAAGGTAGAGAGGGAAATTTCGTTCCTAGTTTCTAGCTTGGTGACAATAGTTAAAATTTCCTCCCTTGCCAACACCTCCTTCTACTTTAAGTGCAAAAAACTTTTGGCCAACTTTAGAACCTTTCTTAGCTTTGATTTGACCCTTGTACTTTCCTTTTCCTTTGCTAATCATTAGTACAGAATTGGAATTTCTTTCATTTTCCCCTCAACAGTTTGCGACATGCCAAGTAGCTCACTCAATGAGTTGTCAAAATTATTCATGTTATAATTAAGGAAAAATTTGTTGTATGAATCCAACAATGATGGTAGGATTACATAAGTGTCCAAATCATGTCCTAAGGGAAATCCCAATCGTATAATACTTTCCACAAACCCAATTAACTTAAGTACATGGGGCCCGACTGGATTACATTCTGCCATTTTTCACTTAAACATGGCCTTGAAGACATCATACCTCTCTTTCCTTGCTTTATTTTGATACATGTTCCTGATATGTGTTATCATCTCAATAACATGCATGCTTTGATGTTGATTCTGAAGGTCATTATTCATGGAGCAAAGCATTGGGCAATTGATGTCCATAACATCATCAGAATGCTTCTTGCTAGCATTCCTTTCCGCTCTAGGTGAATTAGGAGTTGGTTCATTATTTAATGGTGTGTTCATGACATAGATTTTAGGCTCATGTGTGAAACCAATTCTCGACATCTTGAACTAGTCATTGAAGTTATTCCCATTAAGTTTTTCTTTACCAAGATAGATCATAGTGAAAATCATTTTCTGATCATGTTCACCATTAATCTACAAATAAGATATACTCCATGAGTAAATTGATTTGGAAATTAACTTTTTTTTCTAAATTTGATGAACAAGATTTATTTATAATTTAACTAATTACACTCCCACTATTTATTCAAATTAATTGCCCTTACTATGAATTCAAAAGACTACAATGAGATATATTCTAGTGTTTCAAGATCCAAATTACTAAGTCATTTCTCAGCTAATCACTGACACTTATAACTTGGATACTACGGTAAGTAACAATTACCAATTGCATCATATTTAATTCTTGGATTGATGGTTGCACAACTCTTTGTCATTAATTCATTATATGAATTATGTGCCATATTATGCATCTAGGTACTTAATCCTATTAAGGTCACCTAGTGTAGTCGAACCCAATGCCAACACAATAAGTATGCACCCCACTTGGAAGGCCCACATACTTATAATCACACTTCCCCGAGGTAGACGATTCATCATTCTTGGCATGCCCACACTTAGTCGAGTAAGGTTTTCATGTGAATCGCAAGGTTTTCATGTGAATCACACTTACATGGAATATTCAATGTTGATACTATTTGAGGGGGCATATAACTATCCACATGTATCCAATAACCATTACAAATATATTATTATACATGTCATAGACTATAACAATCACCACATGTTATAAAACTAGACGTGGAAACTAGTCTAACAGCTTGAGACTACTAGTGTTGTAGAAAAACCAATCAATACATTCACATCCAATATAACAACCCTTGATTGACCGACCATAGTAGTTTAGATCTAGATCTAACTTGCTATCCAATTTTGGACTATTCCTGTAACATTTTGATTGACCAATTAGTTTCCATGATCTCTCGATCTCATATATCTAGTGGAAATCTAAATCGATCAATTGACAATCAATTGATCTAGTGCCCCAGTCTATATGGTCATCCAATCAAACATTTTGGTCATCTGATCATAGGGTAAAACAACATGTTTATAATTGAAAACTATTCTAATAATATGTGTGATTGCATACTTCAGTTCCCTTATGCATCTTTATTTGTTTGTCTTGGTAGGTTATTAATTATGTCGGTAGTGATGTTCAAAACAATACCAATAAATGTTGGTGTCTAGACACACATCATTGCCACCCAAATAATTCAAACGAGTTGGAGAACAACTACAACTCATAAAGTGTCATTTTTTTCCATAATTGTATAATCCCTTTACCATAGATATCGTGATTGGAACTGAGGCATGAATATCATTCTCTTAAAATTCAATCAATTTTCCTTGAACTAGAGTAGACTATTTGAGATATTGTGAGCTTAATATAATATATTGATTGACATGAGCATGTCCCTACATTTGATAGTCATGTTTATGAAATTCTCAGAGATATCACTCCAAAGGAGGGACAAATTCCATCTATATCACTCATATTATGAGCCATGTGTCATAGTGTACCCAATCACCACCATTTTGGTAACTCTTATTTAGAGTATGTTGGGCTAGTGTCAAAGTACATAGAATGACATGCGTTACTATAGTGACTTCAAGTCTATGGATCACAGTCACCATTGTTAGATTGAGATTTGTCTTTGACATGTCATTACATGATATCCATGTGCTAATCTCATGGTGGATTTTCCCAATACAACTTGTTCTATAGCAAGTACTCATGCATATGAATTGATATCCAATATCATGACTAAATAGACATAGTCGTCACTCACCATATATGCTAGTCATGTGTATTATTTTTGTTTAATACTATCCACAATACTACTCAACTAGGGGCACAACAAGAGTGACCTTTCATGTTATACGTATGATATCATGTGTAGGCCCTCAGCCCAAACCATATGTCATCGATTAAGACATTCTTAGGATAGTATTAGGTTGATTCATTATCTTAATATTGAAACAAACATAATAAGTGGAATTATCTTTTTATTACTAATAAAATCAAGTACAAATATTCCTTTTATAATCATCACATGATGGCTCTTAGTGCATATAAGCAACATTGAACAAATAAAATCACACTTACACCATGCATGTGGGGACTACCTAACTCTTTCATAAACATATAGATGAATACTTCATTGCCAATCACCACTGATATTGTCACCTAATATTTCCACTTGTGACAATCTGCATAATTTACACATGTTAGATGATAATATTGTAATGATGGTAGATATAACAACCAACACCAAGTGTGCAACATTGATGATCGATGACCTCTCTCATATACACACGATCTTGTCCACCTAACAAACTAAAGAAGACAATAGGTTAAATGGTGAATAGAAGTGGCAAGCAACATGAATGAGTGATGGATGGTGCAGTCACACATTCACTTAGTGACAACACCTATCAAAAGTATCATGCACATCTCAGGCAAATGGAAGTCTAGGATGTAAAGGGAGGAGTTGTCAATAGCATGCTAACAGATTGGAAGATTGACAGAACTCACCCTTTTTTGGGACAACCTTGGTCAATATTATGTTGTTTCTATCTTGGAAACCGTCAAAGAAGTCACTAATATGTGGGAGCATGAGGTGGTCATTGGTAAATGCTACATGTATTTCATTGTCAATCAAATTCTTTGTTGCCACTGTGTCAAAATATCTGACCATGTGACCCTAGTATATATATGTGGTTAGCATGTCCATGTCTAATTATCATGTGTTTTATCTTACCCCTATAGTTTTGATCCAAACAAGATGCAGGTGGTTGATAAAGAATATGATGTTGCTTGAGTTTAGGAATAAAAAATAAAAAAATTGACCTAACCAAATGCAACAAAATATACATTTAGTTTTCAGGTCGGGCTGAATCAAACTTAATTTAGGTTGGGTCAAACATAGTTTGGGTTAGGTCAGTTTGGGTTTACTTTGAAGTTGCTATATTTTCCATTTTATTTTTGGTAAGTTTTATAATATAGTATTTTTTTTAAAGTTATGGGCCGAGTTGGTTTTGGATCATTTCTAGATATGTTCAAGACCTAATATTTACATTAGTTGTAGAGGTTAGAGTTCGGCATGATTCGAGTTCATGCTAGATTCTACAAAATCCCACCAATTGTCATTATGAAATAGGTGCTTGCATTATTAAAACAATTCAACCCAGAATTGCTAATTTTTTTTGGTGCAACACAACCATTGTAAAGTCCTAACATCAATTTTCCATTTAGTATTATGATCTTGTTTATGATAAATCATCTCTCTCCCGTTAATCATCCTTTTATCTAAAAGTCTCTGTGTGCCTTTACACATTCTATATCAACATTTTGATGGAGTCATGCATTCTCTCTCTCCTCATTGGTAGAGGAGATTCCATATACACTAGTAGGGTAGATGTTAGAAATAGTATAAGTAAGTATTTTTGGGATCATGTAAGAAGTGTTCTAGTCTAACGAAGATGTCTTCCATAATATTTTATTTTATATATTTGAAACAAATTTAATAAAGAAATACAAGTATTATTAGATTTTGTTAGTATAAATAGCATGTTGACTAATAAAATAAGGAAACATTGACCTTTTTTATTATAAAAACCGATCACTAGAATCCATTGGAACTCAAATTCTGATAATTAAACTAGAATTCCCTAAAAGTAAGTTTTGTTGCAAATTATGACTTAGGACAAACTAATCTTCCCATGCATAAAAATGAGTTTACATGATGATCATCAATTTTTTTATGCTAGGTTATAACTTTTGCAATTTAGCTAAAAACTACTATCAACCTTCACATGAAATTATACTTAAAACCCAACCCAATTGATGCAATGGTCACAAACTATAAGTTATCAGATAGGTATGCCACAACATAACAAAATTTCCATCCTAGTTTTTTGTTGCATGTTGTTCATTTACCTTATTATATTTTAGAATGTTCTCATTCCATATTTCTATCTCCTACATTCTATTACTTAAATCTAATCATCCATGGCCGGTCCATATGCACCACATTAGTCCATTCTCACTATGGATTCCACTACTCTAGTGTGAAAAGGTTGTTGATTAGCAGAAACTTATAATGGTATTCTTAATCTATTTTCTTCGTGTACCCATGTGTCATATCCCACTATACATCTATAAACTGTAAATAATTAATGACTTCATGTGGCTATTTAAACAAGCTATCTAAGTAAGTCATACAATTTCTTTCTCTAGATAAAGCTATGCTCAATAAGTAGATTCTAGATAGTCCTAGTGTTTTGAAGAGATTGTTTTGAGTATTTTATATGATAATGGCAATACTTGTTATAAAACAAAATAAGGAAAACTGTTGGATGCAAAGTTAATTGTAGTCCTCCACTAACAAGTAGAAGTGTGAATCTTAGATACAACATCTTTTGTAAGTCTCTAATAATGATTAGAAGTGTGAATTTGTTACCTTTCTTGCTACCATACTTCACACAAATACATAGACTTACACATGTTCATGGCCTTTTAGAAGGGGTGGACATCAAGCATGCTTTGTTAACAGAGTAGAGGAACACACTCATGATGGTTGGACATGTTCTTCCACCAAAAGCTTGATTCTCAACATTAAAATCTTTGCTAAGATTAATTGTACCCATCTTTCAAATTCTTTTATTTGTATGTAATGTAGCGAGTTTATTAAAAATAAAACATATATATTGATATTTGTTCACTTCAATATTCTCTCCACCCTAGTTTATCTTTTCAAATCATTACTAGTGTGACTTCTATCCACACTTAATGAGTAATCAACAAAATCTTCTCCAATTATGGTGTCAAATCTAACAATATCATAGTGTCCTATTCTTATTTCTAATTGTAAAAATATAATTATCAGATCTTTTAAGTATTCATGACTTTTCTTGTTTTATTTTTGTTTTAAATGCTTCACATTCCTTTATTTTTTAGTTTGAGATCTGCGAATGAATGAATAATAGTCGAGATCCAAGGAAGATTAATGAAATACATTTTCATCAACCCTCATTGTGAGAGATGTTTTATGAACTCTAGTTCAAATCCAAGTATCACTTTTTTGTAAAATTTCTTAAAGAAGTCATAATATGGGACTTGTTATGTCGTATCTAATTAATTCTGTCATTTTATAACAATTTTTCCATATGAATTCAATGTATTTATGAGAATTGCTTTTATTATGATGGATGTATATAGCATAGACATGCTTCATTAGAATTTTATATTATTTACATTAATGGAAAAAATATAGTATATAGCATATGATTCACTTGTCAATGCACATGATATCCTTATGGTAAGTTGGTTAATCATCTTGCTTACAATAGTTAGGTTTCACAACAAAGTATACTATCTTGTAGACATATTTTTCTACATGATTGATCTGAGTGTAGCTTGTTTGTTTGCATCAACGACTTATAAGATATATATATATATATATATATATATATATATATATGAGTGTTATTGTAATTTTTTGCCTTAGTCACCATATTGTGTATATTATTCACAAATTTACCTAGTTACCAATTCCTATATATAGTTAATTTTAATTTTTATTCCTTTTGTAATCCTTTTATTACTTAATCACATATCTTACACACATTATTTTTTTGTTGTCAAATCTATCACATGAAATAAAAATAAATGTATCGAAGTGCTTTTGAAATGTTTGCCTATAGAATGTAATTAAATCTATTTACGAGTAGATTGTTTAATGAGTTTGGTCAACTTATTTGATAATAAGAAATAAGGTCTTTTTCTTTAAAGGCATGTTTTGTACTTATGTTGAAATAGTAATGAAGATTGACAATTTGTATAAACCTCATTTGATGTCAAAACAAATTTATTTCTTACTTAAAATAATAGTAGAATACTAAATCATGTGGATAGAAATCAAATATTTTTACGCTTATTTGAGTTCATAATTTTAGCATCAATACCGTTACCGGTACTTAATGAATTAACATATTTTGGTGTCAATCTTACAAATAGTGCTTTCAAATTAGAACAACATAGTTCTAATGTATGTTGTAAAAGTTCATTGTACTTTGTATTATAGAGACAGAGTAAACATAAACAAAAGAAGCATGAAACAAAATGCTCTAGAATGTGGGATTTGGACATGAAATGGGCTGATCGGACTATTTTATGTAATAGTCCGAATAATTTTAATTTGAACAATGACACAATGCATCATGTATGGAAAAAACACATTGATATGAGATGTCTCTAATTCCATGACATTATAGAGAAGAAATATTTATACTAAAGATGATTCATACTGAGAAGAATGTTTTGGATATGATGACCAAGATTGAGAAACGTGACTAACTAGAGCACTACTAAGAGCTCAACCACATAGATTCCAGTAGTTATTCTATGATGAGAATCTCCTATTGGGTATAAGGGGAAGATTGTTTGACATGAAGAACAGCAAAGAATAAGTGCAGATGGAAAAGAAAGGAAATGAGAAGAAAGGAAAGCGAGGCTAGAGTTTTCAAGTCTCCTAGGTTTCTTCTTCTTGTACCGCAATGCTCTTTTTGGAAAACGATATTTTCCGAAAAAGTCCGAGTGTGGTGTAGCTATGGAGACCTCTTCCTACATCAGTTAGATTTCTATATCTCTGTGGTTATATCTGTTTGGATTTTGGGGTCAAAACTTTTGAAAACATTCTATCTTTTCTTTATAGGAGATTCCCCCGGCTTGGGTCTATAGTTTCTCCTCATACCGTGTGAGGTGTTTCCACATTAAAGCTACTATTCTTTCTTTATCCGTTTGCAATTTTTGTTTAAGTTATTACCTCTGCAATAACTAAAAAATTAAACGAGAGAGATATTTTCCTTTGTTATCTTAAATTGTTACTCGTTGACCTCTTACAGCTCAATCCAAAAAAGGGTCAAACGAAACAAAACTTAGTCTTATGGATTCAATGTAGGCACACACCTCTAGGTAGAAAACCCACACCGTTACACCATATATGTAGACACTACAATGTACCAGCATATATATATCCCCCACTTCTACCTGAGAGAGGGTGGGAAGGTAGGGGAGGTGTAACTGTGCTAATTTTTGGGATGAAATACTGTTAACATATAATCTTGTAGCTTTTGTTCCCGCGGTACTAGGCAACATCCCATGCTTATCGACTGTTCGTATCTTATTTGGACGGAAACTAAAAGGAGAATGTCACACACCTTCCCACAATCAGACACGGACGTTTGGTGCTGTATGTAAGCTATGAGATCTGAGCAATACCTGGACGGCAGTCTTTGCCCCCGAACATGTGTGATTCCCTTCGCTGGCAGTCGTTAACATAAAACCAGCATCATGTCCGCCAACCCTACAGAAGTAACAATTAAGTGTTGTTCCCCTTTGGGCCCACTATTATGTTGCTTCCTACTCTTCCCTGTTGTATATTTTTGATTTAGGTCGTTAAAAGCAACAGCAATAAGTGTAATTTAAATAACAGTTCATGTCGATCCAGACAAAAAAATGCAGAATAAATAAATACAAGTATCAGATCGTTTGTTAAAAAAGAATGTGATACTAAAGAATTCAGCGTCTGCAATCTTTCTGGATAGATGTCGTTCTTCTAGACGATCAGATCACGAATATGCAAATGACGTCTCGTTTGTATTGACAATGAAGGATGCAAACATTTGATGACGTGCATCATCAATGTAGCTCAACGACTCCAGGAGCCACCACCTAACAATTTTACGTCTCGGAAGGGACGAAGGAACTTACTTCGAACATGAGAAACCCTCCATGTAGTAACTCGGAAGTGACGACAGGAAGATAAAGGTTTAGGATTTGCAAAATAAACATTCGAACACTGACAGTTGATGCTCGTGAGATGTGTTTAACCTTAATGACCAGAGACTTAATTATAGATTTGCATGTACCGAAATTCTATTCCCATTAAGACACATTCACTCGATCATTATTTTACATGTTGTGAGAAAAACCCATGAGACAAATATTTTCCAGCTAGGATTAATAAATTTGGCTACAAAAATTAAATTAATAATTAATTATGTAGTTGTATCCTAGTACAAAATAAGACAAAAGACATAAGATAATTTTCACAAGCCACAAACCTGAACCCATGTCCTGCCGGCCAGGCCAACCTAGGCGAGACGAGGCGTGGCTTGGCATGCGTGTTTATGTGTTGTGGTCACTACACCCGTCAAGAGGTGAGCTTGGTCTCCTCTAGAACCCTTTAGACACTAGTGTCACATGTTATCCTACATATAAGGACCACAAAAGTTTTAGGAGTTAGTAATATGGGACTAAATCTCTTCTCATTTGCACAAGACAACACACTACCTTTTCCTCTATGTACTAGCTCCACTACATTGGGATTAACCCATATTAAATAAATTGCTAACATCTATATATCTAACAATTTCCACAAAGTTTAATGTGTAGGGTCCCTTACCAATGAGTTCTCCATACTTTGATTTAAACAGATACCTTTTGGTTGGAATCTGTATGAGTTATTCAACTATGATCCCCACAGAAATTTGGTGAAAAAAAGTCTTTAACTTGAACCTTAGGTGCAAGAGTATAGGTTTGTAACAATACAATAAAGATATGGAAGAAAAGAAAAATGATGCATTAATGCATGCTTCCAAAAGATATATTATGATTGATATTAGGGAACAACCCAATTCTCCTATTACAGCCTACACAATATTAATTAATTAATTAGAGTCTCTAAGAATGTAATGCTAACATCCTGTCCTAAGACTTGACACCATTCAGAGACTGATCTCTTACTAACTTGCGGTCAAGACAGTAGCGGGTTTCCCAAGGTTAGACACACACACACACATACAAAAAGAACGAAATAAAAACATAGTGTCATCTAACTCACCCGATAGCTTGTTATTACCACATTCAATCCAATTTCTGGATTTCCCACTCTTTCAAAATGGGTTGCTATGGCATGCAAATCTAAATAGATTTCAGTCCCATCCCCAACTTAGATTTCTCTACTAATGTCAAGGTAAGACCTTTGGTGAAAGGATCAGTTGTATTATCTTTGGTACCGACGTAGTCCACAACCACAACCCCATTGGATGCTAATTCCCTTACAGACTTGACTCTGTCTTGGATGTGTCTATGTTATTTTTTATTATACTTAAAACTCTTTATTTTAGCAATGGTTGTAGTACTATCAAAACTAACTGAAATTGTAGGAAGCAACTTCTTTATCATAGGTAAACTGGACATAAGTCCATGTAGCCATTTAACTTCAAATCTAATTTCATCTAAAGTATACAATTTTGTTTCAAAAAAAGACCTAGACAATATGGTCTATTTCTTATACCTCTCAGATAACAACACCTCCTCTTAACAGGGATATATATCCTGAGACACCATTACTCCTAGAGTTCATGTCAATCCAACTTGCATCATTATATTCTATGACTATAGAAGGATATTTGTCATAATGCAGCCCATGGGAACAAGTCCACTTGATATATATCAAAACTCTATAAGGAGCTTCCTAATGAGAGAGAGTTATACCATCAATAGACCAAATGATTTTAAGCCCTAAAATCATATTACTGACACCAATTTCCTTCATCTCAAAGTTGCTACACAAGAATGACTTTGTCTCATTTACTACTTTCACATCAGAACTAAAAATAAGATATCATCAACATATACGCATAACAAAATGAATTCACCATTAATGACTTTACAACATAGATACTTATCACATTCATTAGAAACAAATTTAAACAATGATATCACATAATCAAACTTCTCATGCCATTACTTAGGTGCTTGCTTAAAGTCATATAGTGACATAACAAGTTTACTCACCTTGGACTCATTCCCACGACACACAAATCCCACAGATTGTTCCATATATATATCTTTTTCTGAAGATCACCGTGTAAGAACACCGTAATACATCCATCTAATAGATACAAAGATTATAAATGGAAGTCAATACAATAAGCACTCAGATTATGGTCATATGGGAAACAGAAGAATATGTATTAAAATAATCTATTCCTTCCCTTTGTGTAATCCTTAGAAACTAATTTAGCTGTGTACTTATTAATAGTCTCATCTGCATTAAGTTTCTTCTTAAAGATCCATTTGCATCCACCTACAGAACAACTAAAAGGAAAATTGACTAACTTCCAAGTTCCATTTGAGAGAATTGATTGGATTTCATCACTAATGAGTTCTTTCTAAAACTTAGCTTCTAGAGAATCCATAGCCCTCAATATTGTAAGTGAGAAACTCAATTCCAAAGTCTTTGGATGTCCTACGTTGTTTACTTCTCCTTAGTCCAACCATTTGTTCAAAATCATCAGATTTAGAAATAGCATGTTCCGGGTCGCCCCCCATATTTGCCCTCCTTTTCACATGCTCAAGAATGGAACATGTGGTGAATGAATCCTCTTGAGATACTTCATTGGACATTCCAGATTTCATGGGAAACACATCCTCAAAGAGCATAGCATCACGTACTTTTACTAATAAATTGACCTTAATGCCTGAGATGTAATATTTTACAACCAAGAATATATAGGCATAACTTGTCTATACATAACCCAAGAAAATGGCAACAACCATTTTAGTTCCAATTTCTTCCTTTTGTGTTTAAGGACAAGTACCTTTGTGAGGCTTCCCTACATTGGAAGATACTTGAGACTCAATTTTCTGCCTCTACATAACTAAAATGAACTACTTCCTACATGTTTATCGGGAACTCTATTAACAATATGGAAAGTTGTAATCAAAGCTTTCCCCACATAAAGTTGGATAGGCGTGAGGTTTGGAGTAAAGTGTTTAACCAAATATATTAAGGTTTGGTTCTTACATTAAGATATCCAATTAGATTGTAGGGAATAATGAGCGGTAACATCATGAACTATACCATGGAATTGACAAAATTCCAAAAATAAGTGTGAGGCGTATTCTCTTTCCCTATCATACATTAATAGCTGAAGTAGTTTACTAGTTTGAGTTTCATCTTCTTCCTTACAAATTTTGAATTTATACAATGTCTCATCTTTAATTTTAAGTAAATATAGATAAAAGTATATAATAGAATCATCATTAAAAATTATGAAATAATGTTTTTGATCCCTAGTGGAAATCCCATTACATTCACAGATATCAATGTGCACTAAATCCAATTTTTCCAAATTCATGTTCACAAAATGAAAATGGTTTCTAGGAAATTTAGCTTGCACACCTATTTCACATTTATTATTATTAATATGGGATTTAGGGATTGAATCAGATCCATCATACATTTTATTGAGCATTAACATATCATAACCGTGTATGTCAAACATCTTATGATACACGATTCATGCACACAAAACAATCATAATTCAAATTTATAATAGAAGTTGAAACATGTTCGATAAGAATCATAAATAAGGTCTCCATATCACTAGATACCCCATGCCAGAAAAAATAATCACATAGGCAAGTAATAATATCCCTATTACATTACATTCTATTTTAAAATCATCTCTAACTAAAATTGTGCCACTAAGAATATTGTGCCAAAATAATGGAACATGTTTGACTCAATGAAGTGTCAAGATCTTTCTCAAAAGAAACTTCAAGTCCACCCATCCTTCTCCTTTTTTTTGGTAACCCAAGAGACTCGTAAGGCTCACCGAACCCAACTTGGGGAGCACAACCCCATCCCGTAAGGAGAAGAGCCTATTAAGTTGTGCCCTTCTCCTTTGACTTCTACAATGTCTAAATCATTCAAAGTTATTGATCGACCTTATGAGTCTTGGTAAGACACAAGCAGGGACTTGTCAGTACAAACATGTACATTAGTCCCAATGTCATTTATTAAATATAGTGGTTCAAAAATAGAGAGAAATTTAGGTTTTAGAGACACATTCCCATCATTCAGGTTCAAGGATGCAACCATCATATTGACCACAACCTCCTCAGTTGTAATGCGGTAGCTTTCATTTCCTTCTTCTTAGGACAATACTTGTTCAAGTGGCCAACCTATCCACAAGTCCAAAAAGGTTTGTTATGGTTTCTTCTAGATCTTGGAATTACATATAGGAGAATTATCTAGTTTCTAGACCTTGTTCTTAGCAGTGGTTAAATTGACACTAGGATTAACATCAGTGGGTAACTTGACAAACTTATCTTTCAAATGCTCTTCCTATATGTTGATGTCCATCATGAGATTGGTCATTCACATGTATCCTTTGTGATGCTTAAGTGACATGGCAATGACTCCCAAGATTTAGAAAATTTCTTAATGATTGACATCGCAACAAATTTTTTAAGAAGTTTCATGCACGCATCTTTCATCTCTTACACCAAGAGTTAAAAATTGTATGTTTGATCCATAAATTGATTTACCCTCATCCATCTAATACTTTAGAAATTTAGAGGCAAAATATTTTTGGTTTCCTAAATTTTTCATATTATATTTCTCTTCTAATGCCCCCATAGAACCTTGGATGTAGTAATAGGCAACTTTGAGTATGAATCATATTTTTTTTGTTTAGTGCAAATAGAATCAACCCTTCTGACGTCTTATCACCCTTATTTAAGGTTGCAATTAGATTAGCATTATCAGGAATAGTTTCATCATGTTAGGGTTCATCCTCGTCTAAATATTGATTGTACCTTACCATGTTTAGATAATTTTTCATCCTATTTTGTCAATGAGAAAAATTAGTTCCAGTAAATTTTTTGGGCATACTAGAAGTTTCAATTTCATGTGAGAACCTAGAGTGACCACAGTCAACTAAATTATGAGAAATTGAATTCTTTAAAATTGTTATAAATTTTAGATTTTCATTGTTACATGAAACAAAAATAGGTGGAATTTAATTACCAGCCTAGGCCGATCTAGATAAGAAAATGCAAAATAGGCCAATGCAAGAGAATATAAATAAAGGTTAGGAACTAAGACCAGATTTTTTTTTGAAAATGAATGTGATACTTGAACAATTAAATGGCCCAAAAACAATTCAATGGCCCAAAATCCTTTTGGATATGTGTCATTCTTCTAGGTGACCTAGTCACAAGCATGTAGATGCATCTAATTTGTGTTGACGATAAACGATGTAGAGGTTTGATGACCTGCACCACCAAGAAATCTCATCGACTGTAGGAACCACCGCCTAATAGATTGTCTTTGAAGAGAGGAAGGAACTTGCTTCACATAGGAGAAAACCTCCAAGGAGAAACTTGGAAGCGACACCATGAAGATAATGGATTAGGGTTTTCAAAACACAGAATCATACGATGATGGATGATGTTCAAAAGATTTGATTAACCCTAATGAAGAAAGGCTTACTTATAACTTTACATGTACCAGAATCCTATTCCCACTGAAACACAATCACTCGATCGCTCTTATACACATTGTAGGAAACCTGTCAGGAAAAACACTTTCCATTTAGGACTAATAAATCTAACTTGGAAAGAAACAAGTAGTTAAATTAATAATTAATAATGGAGCAGTATCCTAGTGCAAAATAAGATGGAATACAGAAGACAATTTCCACAACCCAAAAGCTTTAGGTCGTACGCGGCCAGGCTGAATAAGGTGTGGTGTGCCGTGTGTGTATGTGTGTGTGTGTGTTGTGGTCACCATACTGATAACACTGTACTTTACATACTTTCTATATATATTACACCATTTTTAGTATAACTTTAGTTAATTTTTCACATAAAGCCTTGTTTAAATGATTTTAGGAATCAACGCAACTTAGGTTGCGATTTTGGGAACCGCGACCGCAATTCCAAAGCACCAGAAATCTCAAAGCCTCAGACAATAAGCAGAGACCGCGACCACAATTATTCATAGACCGCGACCGTGGTTATTCAGAGACCGCGACCGCAGTTATTCAAAGACCGTGACCGCAGCTATGACAAGAATCACAATTGTGGTTATAGGAGGACCACAACCAAGCTGGACCACGACCAAAGAGGAATAAGGAAGAGACCGCAATCGCGATCTTCCCCTCACTTAACAAAAAAATTGTGACCGTGGTTCTATGTCGGTGGAATGCACCTATAAGTAGTGTGCCCACCTGTCTTGTCTAACAAGGGGAGCAAGGAGAGATCAGATATCAAGGCCACGAAGTCCTTCTGCATACCATAATCATCTCTGACCATCCATCCATCAGTCTTGGATCTCTAAGGGCGAAATATGACGAGAGAGAAGATGGATGCCCACCCCTTCTTCGAGAGGAGAAGTCCATCCACGTGGTAGATCCATATCTAAAGTAGTAGTGTGTAATATCACGTTCCTTCTCTTCCAGATCTAGCATTTCATCCTATTGTACCCCTTTTCCCCCTTTGTGGTATCTTATGGATCTGTCTTTTTGTAACGCCGTCATGTTGCCCGCAAACGTTAGCGGCTAAACACCTTAACTTGGGTTGGGAGTAGCCGCTAAGGATCTCCCAACATGTATATTATCTCTTTCTTTTGAATATACATATTCTTATCAAGATTATCTCCATGCACCTATTTTAATGCTTCACTTGTATGCTTAGCTACCATCTTGTGATGTTTGATTTTTGATATCTCGAGAGAGTAATATCACTTTTAACCTGCGTCATGGAGTGGTATGAATGCATGAGAGTGTTGGAATGCTAAATCTTTAACCATATGTTTTTCTATGAAGTTTTTGAGTTGTCATCTCAAGAGAGAGGTTTCTTTTAGACTTAGATCTATCCTCATCTCGAGAGACATTTGAATGGTTACTTGTAATCATGATATGAGTATGCATAAGAGAGAGATAGTATTACATGTTGGTGAGGTGCTTTAGTTGGTGAACCCCCTACCCAGGTTTTCCCCATATACTTGTTTACAGTTTGTTTCTTTTGCTTCTTTTTGTTTTATTGTTCTTGTTTATGTGCTATCGTTCCTTAGGGAACATCTCTTTATCCCCTTTTTTATTAGAGTATAGGAGTGTTTGATTATGCATTCTTAACACGATCAACCTTGACCCTGTATTCGACCCCGATCGCTACATCGGACCCCATTTATCGTTGCGGGGGCCTGAGAGTCGGGTTATCTCTTTAAAAGTCTGACTACTTTAATCCACTCGTTTTGGACGTGCAATTTAGGCCGGTCAACTTTTTGGTGTCGTTGTCGGGGACAAGGCAAAATGGTACTGTTAAGAACCCAAGTCCACTTACTATACTCCTGTGCCTCAAGCTTAGAAATAAGCTTGACAACATAGTGACTTTTAAGCTTACTAACCTAAATTTGTACAGAATAGTTCATTTTACCAGTTTGGTCTTCTAACTTGATTGTACGATCTATTTTGGTACCTAGGAAAAAGTGATATGTTTGACTTAACTCCCTTTCATCATGATGCCTCACGTGGAATTTCCCCTTTCAACAGATGAGCGGAACGCGAGGAATGGGCAACACCCAACCCCTCAAGAAACATATGAAGATTGAGGTGGCCATTATAATGATGGCCATCAATATCAAGAGAAAGAAGAGAAACATGAAGAGGTTACCATAACCATGAGGAGCATCATTATCATTGCAGACATAGAAGAAACCATAACCACCAAGAGCGAAATCATAGGGACAACGCCAATGAAGAGGACGAAGAGGAAGAAAAGACTCTTCGAGAGTTGGCAGCTACAAAAGCCAACAACTCAAGATGTCATGTGATCATCCCAAGGTTCGATGTAGCAAAGTTTGAACTGAAGCTAGCTGTAATCTCTATGATCCAGAACAAAAGCTTTCAAGGGAGTTCAAAGAACGATAACCCTTATCATCACCTCGACACTTTTAAGAATATCTGTGACACCATCAAGATGCGGGGAGTTCCACAAGAAGTCATTTACTACAAATGTTTCATTTTCTCCTTAGAGGACAAGGCACTATCCTGGTACCTTGGACTACCACATCAAGCTTTGAATGGATGGAACACATTGGCAGATGCTTTTGTGAACAAGTTCTACCCCATAGAGAAGATTGTTTGTAACAGGAAGAAGATCACGTCTTTCAGGAAGAAACCAAGTGAGAATCTGCATGAAGCTAGGGAAAGGTATCAGGAGTATCAGAGAGACTGCCCTCACCACCATTGTAAGAAGGGCTTCCTGATAACAACATTCTACAATGGTCTAACTCCATACAAGAGAGTCTCACTAAATGCAGCAGCATGACGTGACTTTCTCGGTAAAAAGCCCAATAGATCCAAGAAGATCATAGAAAACATGGCTGAGTTACAAGCTGGGACTGATTATGACGGGACCAACAGAGGATATGCTAAGAAATCCACCAATGAAGGGTTGTATATTGAATCAAAGGCTCTCGAAGTAATCACATCTCAAATACAAAAGATAGCCACTGATGTCAGACAACTAAAGGAATTAGGAGGGAAAGGAAACAAGTAATTTGAGAAGGTGATGGAATGTGCTACTTGTGTTGAAGGTGGGCATGGAATAGATAACTGCATATACACCCGACTAAGAGAATCAAGTGAAAGCGAGTCTGAAGAGGAGGAAGCTGAGAAGGTCTCTTGTGCCAACTTCAAGAGGCCAGATCACCCAAGTTTCAATTATGGCAACAAAGATATTGCAGAGAATTCACATCAACTGAATAATTCGCCCAAGCAACCACTAGGTTTTGAGAAGAGAGGCAGACAAGTTCAATACACCAAGACAAGTACTTTTCGGACAAACAAAACCAACTATCAAGGTCAAGGGAAGTATCAAAACCACCAAGTTGCAAGCACAAGTCAAGGACAAGGACAAGCTCAAGAACAGAGTCAGGCAAGGAACAACAGTCAACCTGACTTAGTGGGCCAACTATTTGATTTCGTCAAGAGACAGGACACGATAAACACTCAATTAGCACAAAGTACACTGTCCAACTCTAGCATCCTGAATACGATGCAGGCCCAAATGGCAGATATGCAAATACATCAATGCCAGATAGACCAATAGCTCACTCAGTTGGCCAAGCTAGTGAAGAACCCTTCAGGGAAGATATCATCTAACACTGAGTCTGCCAAGATGGCGGTCCTTAAATCAAGAAAGATGGTAGAGTGCCCTAAGGTGACAAGAATGGAAGAACTGGAGCAAGAGATTATTGCAGAGAAATTAGTCGAAGGAGAAAACCAATAAGCTCAAGTTAGAGAACCACAACATGTGGAGGACATATTCACCAAAAGGAGTCAATACTCCCTGAGATTGTCATTTCCGTACAAACTCATAAAGGCACATCTCAAAAAGAGGTATGAAAAGTTTATGGAGTCAGTGAAAAAGCTCCACGTTGATGTGCCATTTCTGGATGCTTTAGAAGAAATGCCAACATATGACAAGTTTTTCAAGGACCTAATCATAAAGAAAAGAAGAGGAGGAAGGATTGAAATAGTGCACCTTGTCAGTATGTCAACTGCTTTTGTAAAGGTAGAATTACCTACCAAGAAGAAGGACCCTGGATCCTTTACTATACCTTGTGTTGTATGGGGTAACATTGAAAGGAAAGGTCTCGCTGACTTGGGGGCTAGCATAAGTCTTATGCCTTTAAGCCTCACACAATGATTGGGACTGACTCATATGGTCATGCCCAATATGAGAATCGAGTTGGTGGACCATACCTTCAAAAGGCTCATGGGAGTAATTGAAGATGTTCAGATTCACATGGTAAGATTCTTCATCCCATGTGATATTGTTGTCATTGACACTATTGAAGACCCTAAATGCCCTATCATCTTCGGACGTCCTTTATTGGTGACCAAGAGGGCACTGATTGATGTCACTGAAGGAGGCATTGATTGATGTCACTAAAGGAATCATAACTCTGAGTGTCATAAATGACCACATTGATTTCAAGGTAAAAGACACCATGAAGGGACCGTCCCTGCTCAAATCTGCTTACTTCATGGATAACTACAACTAATATTGCGAAGAAGTAGAAGAAGATACAAAAGTAGTATACCCTCTCATGAGGGCATTAAACAATCATGATTCAGAAGTCAAAGACCCCGAGGTTGTTGAGATCCTCGACTAAATAAATCACAATGAAGAAGAACTGAGCGAGGAAGAGGAAGTTATTGAGATAGTCAAGTATGCTTCTCTAGAACTGACATCAGAGGAAGAGAAGGCACCGAAACCCAAGTCAGAACTAAAACCGTTGCCAGAAGGTTTGATGTACAAATTTCTTGATCATGAGGAGAGAAACCCTGTTATAGTTAATGACAGTCTGAATGAAGAGCAATTGGAAAGACTTTATAAGGAGCTAAATCTCCATAAGCAAGCTATAGGATATTCAGTGGATGATATCAAGGGACTTAACCCTGCTCTATGTATGCACCACATAAATCTAAATGAGTCAGCAAAACCCCTAGTTCAACCCCTGAGGAAGTTGAATCAAATGTTAAAAGAGGTTGTAAAGAAGGAAGTCATCAAGATAAGAGACACATGTATTATTTACCCAATCAGCGATAGCAATTGGGTGAGCCCTATTCATGATGTACCAAAGAAAGGGGGATGATAGTTGTGAAAGGTGATAAAGGAGATGAAGTAGCTGTCTAGATTGTCACTGGGTGGAGAATGTGTATAGATTATTTAAAGCTAAATCAGGTGACAAAGAAAGATCACTACCCGCTTCCCTTTATTGACCAGGTTCAAGAAAGACTAGCACATCACGAATATTTTTTCTTTTTAGATGGTTATTCCGGGTTTTACCAAGTTCCTATCCTACCTGACCACTAGGAAAAGACTACCTTCGCTTGTCTATATGGTACCTATGCTTTCTGAAGAATGTCATTTGGATTGTGCAATGCTCATGCAACATTCCAACGTTGCATGATCTTGATGTTCTCAGATTTTCTAGAGGACTTTGTGGAGGTCTTTATGGATGATTTTTCTATCTATGGAAGAGATTTTGATGGTTGTTTGAAATACCTATCGTTGGTCCTGCAATGCTGTGAAGAGAAGAACTTGGTCCCCAACTGGGAGAAATGCCATTTTATGGTGCAATAGGGCATAGTCATGGGCCACAAGGTCTCATAAAGAGGAATTGAAGTAGATGTCAGCACGGTCAAAGCTATCTCTAGACTACCTCCACCTAAGTCTGTGACTGGGGTGCAAAGTTTTCTTAGTCACGCTGGTTATTATCGAAGATTCATACAGGACTTTTTGAAGATTTCAAAACCCTTGTCAAATCTGCTGATCAAAGATGCATAATTTGATTTTACAAATGATTATTTGAAGTATTTTTAGACTTTGAAGGAAGCACTCATAACCACACCTATTCTTCAAGATTCGGATTGGGAGCTACCTTTTGAGCTGATGTGCGATGCTAGTGACTATCCCGTAGGGGCAGTCCTGGGGCATAAGAAGGATAAGAAACACCATGTCATCTGCTATGCCAACCGCACTCTTGACAAAGGCAGGTAAATTACACAACCACTGAGAAAGAAATGCTCGCTATCATTTTCTCTTTCGATAAGTTTAGGTTTTATCTGATTGGAGCAAAAGTAAATGTCTACACTAACCACTGAGTAATAAGATACCTAATGAAGAAAAAAGACACTAAGCCTAGGTTGCTAAGGTGGGCTTTATTACTCTAGGAGTTTGATCATGAGATCATTGATAAGAAAGGGCGAAAAACATAGTTGTCGACCACTTGTCAAGAATTTTCGTCGAAGACAAGAATGAGCCACCCGTCGATGATAACTATGCAGACGAGGCTTTGCTCATGATAGAAGTCGAAGAACAAAAATTTTCGTGGTTTGCAAATATTTGTAATTATCTTGCTTGTGGGGAGTTACCATTGGAGGTAACTTACCATTAGAAAAAAAACTCTTTTTAGATATAAAGAATTACTATTGGGATGATCTTATGCTCTTTAAGTGATGCACAGATAATTTGTATAGAAGATGTATTCCTGAGGAAGAGGTGCTTGACATTATGAGGAATGCCATTCCTCACCCTATGGAGGAAATTTGGGAAGTGAAAAGACCGTCTCTAAGGTCCTACAATCTGGCTTCTACTGGCCTTCACTATTCAAATATGCTACTTCTTATGTCAAATCTTGCAAGGAATGTCAGATGACAGGGAATATTGGGAAGAGAAATGAAATGCCTATGGTGGAATGGGTTGAAGTAGAAGTTTTTGACATATGGTAAGTTGACTACATGGGCCCATTCTCGCCATCCCAAGGGTATAAATACATCCTCGTTTCTATTGACTATGTTTCAAAATGGGTGGAAGTTGTTGCCACCCAAACATGTGACTCCAAGGCTGTTATAAGGATATTTGAGAAAACAATTTTCCCAAGACTTGGTGTACCATGGACTGTTATTAGTGATGGAGAATCCCACTTTGGAGAAAAGTAGTTTAAAAAGTTGCTAAAAAAGTAAGGGAACAGACACAAAGTTGCTACACCCTACCACCCATAGACTTCAGGGTAGGTGGAAGTGTCAAACAAACAACTAAAGCAAATTCTTGAAAAGAGTGTTGGCATAACAAGAAAGGATTGGGTGATTAAGTTGGATGATGCCCTTTGGGCATATAGAACCGCCTACAAAACCCCCATTGGAACTACTCCCTATCGACTCTTATATGGGAAATCTTGCCATATACCTTTGAAACTCAAGCAAAAAGCCCTCTGGGCAATAATGTTTCTAAATATGGATATGGAAAAGGTTGGCCAAGGATGCTACTTACAACTACAAGAATTAGAAGAATTAAGACTGCACGCCTATGAGAACGCAAGAATCCACAAACAGAGGACCAAGGTGTGACGCTACACCCACCTGAAAAACAAGGATATCCATGAAGGAGATAAGGTACTCCTCTTCAACTCCATCATTTGTCTTTTCCCTAGAAAGCTAAGAACCAGGTGGTCAGGTCCCTTCATTGTGGTAAAAATCTACCCATCTGGAGTAATGGAGATCCAGGGAGAGAAAACTAGAATCTTCAAGGTTAATGGACACATGGTAAAAAGGTTTTCTGAAGATAAGGCCTTTGTGAGAAGATCTGAGATTGACTTGGAGGAACCAAGCCAGCCGGAGGAGAGAAGCAACAAAGAGTTTCCATACCCTACTACGGTGCCTAAGGAATGAAGTTTTATAAAGTCTAGCTAAGAGACTTTAAAGCAAGTGCTTCTTGGGAGGCAACCCAAGTTTTCACCTCTTTCTTTCTTCTCTTAATCTTTGTTTTCTCTTGCTTTATCTTATTAGTTTAAGTTTTTCTTCCTTTTTATGAACATATTCATTTTCATTTTGAATTTTATTAGTTTAAGTTTAATCTTCAAGAAACCGACTCTTGTTTGATCTAGTCATGGCTATAACCGCGACTGTAGTTTTGCTTTTGCTTAAGAGAAACCGCGATCGTAGTTTTCCATGTCAATCTAAAGAATCGTGACATGATCATTCTCTTACAACCGAAAACCCTCAATCACGATCATAACCGCGAACATGGTCTTTTCCCTCAGTTATTTTGGTCGCGGTCTTGATGCCTATAAATACCTTTAAAACCCAAATGTTCTATTCTTTACGCTCTCGTTGCTATCGTCTTAAACCCTAGACCTCCGCGACAAATCGAGATCCGCAACCTAACACCGTGAGTCTTCCATCTGCCACCTATGATTGTTGTTGCCATCGCAACCACACCCATCGACAATGTAACTCCTCATTTTCTTTGTGCTTCTCGTCACCGAGCTATCTTTTATCTGAAAAACCTAGTTTATCGTAGACTAGTTTATGCTCCTGTCATTGAACGACGACCTGCTCTCGTAGAGTAGCCGATGATCGTCCTGCCATTGCTTCATTTCCGCCATCATAGCCGCAATCGCATCGTCAAGGTAAACTTTTTCTTTCTCTTAGAAAGCCCTTCCGCCCTGATTCTCAGTGGCTGATGATCAAATAATGTTGTTTCTACTTTTCTGACCACATAGCTTGTTTGTTTATTGACCGTAAAGAGAAAAAACCCTAAAACCCCTAAAAATGGAATAATGGATGTTGGTCTAAATGAAGAATGAATGTTCGGTCTGAGAAGCTGAAGGATCATAGGAAGACAAACCGCGATTGCAGTCATCCTAACCGTGACCACTGGATGTTAAACCCCTCAAAACTGCAACCGCGATGTTCGCCCAAAACCCAAAAATCTTGCAAGTTTAGCCTTGCCTGGAGGAATACAGTGGTCTTTCTTCTGGAAATCATGATTGTGATTCTCCCTTATGACCCGCGACTACGATCCCTTACAATAATCGTGACTGCAATCTCTTTAAAATACTGTGACCGTGGTATGCTATGAAGTAACAATAACTGTGATCGTGATTAAAACGACAACCGTGGTTCCTATTATCTACTTTATAAAAATTGAAACCTAATTATCCTGTTAATGAAGATAACCTATCAATTGATTATATTTGTGCCCAGAACAATGACGATAATCTTCAATAAACCTTATCATGACCTAATATCCTTTAATGTTTTAAACTTGTAGAATGTTTTCTCCTACCATAAGGGAACTGATATACGAGAGAGCCACATCCTTGAAGGAAGTGGAGAAGATCGTCAAGAGCTTGTTAGAAGCTCTGAAAAGGAACACCACTCTGCTAGTGTTGAAAATAGTAGAGATGTAGCTAAGGCTAGAGCAGTATCGAAGGATACTGGGGGAGCTACCGCAAGAATAGTCCCCAGAAGAAATAGAACAAATGGAGGAGACAAAGACCTTCAAATACTGACCAGAAGAGTTAGAGAGTCTGGTGAATGGGAAGAAGCGAATGGCTACACTGAAGGAACCTAAGCCCAACAAGAAAGCAAGGGCAGAATAGGTAGCAGGAGAAACCTCTGTGAAGAAAAGAGAGCCACCATTCGTGCCCTGGGACCTAGTACACCAGTCTACGTATGACTGGATGTCCCTGAACAAAGAATGCAGCCCAACATGTTACTTCAACATGGAGGATTTCTAGAAGATAGGGATCTATGACAAGACGATGAAGTTCATGGAGGGCGCAAATATCTGCACTATCTGCATGCCCAAAGTAAAGTCCTATAGGAGGGTGACTCTAGAATTTTTGTCTTCACTGATGAAGGTCACCTCTAGTAGCGAGACACGAGTAGCAGGAGGTGGAGACTACATGCTCCAAGTATGGCTAGGGGGCGAAACCCACATGGTGGAGGAGGCAGACCTGAACAGGATATTCATAGAAACAAAAAAAGAAGCCAAAGCATGTTCAACAGCTCTGGGAGAAAGAGAAGTTTATGCATATGACAACAACACCATGTGGTACGAGTTGAATGGGGAGGAGAAGCACAATGCTACGAACTTCAAAGCCTTTAAAAATCACCTCCTTCTTCATCAGAATAATGAAGAAGATCACCGCCTTTACCACAGACTCCAGATCAGAGACCGAAACAGTCAGCAAGGGGGACCTTTTACTCATATGGTCCATGATCAACAAATGATCGGTGAATATCGTTAGAATTTGATCAGAAGACTGTTAGAGGCAGTTGGCGGTGACGTGAAAAGAAATTCTGCTTTCTGTATGGGTGGTCCAATTACAATGATCGCCGATTACCTGCTAGAAGAAGGAGAAATTCAAAAATATGAAGAAATGAAGGGACAACAAAGCATCAACATCAAGTCCTTCGCCAGCATGGGAATCCTAGATCTAAAGGGGGAGAAGTCATATTTCAAGCACAGAGTATCAAAAAAATCACTCCCCCTCCCTGGGATGGCGTTCTACGACGCCAATAAGCTGCAACCAACTCTTAATGATATTGAGAAGATGAGCTCTGGGGAACTATACGCCAGCACACCGGTAGATCCAACACCCACAATAGGGGAGAGTAGTGCACCAACCCTAAAAATAAAGAAGAAGAACTAGGAGCTGAGAAAGAAACTGGTGGTGGAGAAAAAGAAGACTGAAGCCACCATCATGTCAGCTAAAAAAGAGATGGCCACAGAACAACCTCTAGGTGAAAAGGTTGTAGATCCCGCCTTTCCCAAGTCACAAGAGGGAAATACAGCTGTGGAGGAAGACGTGGGGAAGGGAAAGGCTATAAAAGAAGTCCTATAGTCCACCAACATGCCGGAGGCAGACGCAAAGAAGGGCCAATATGGAGAGATGCCCCACCACTGCCACCTAAGCAACCAGCAGCGCTGAGCTCGTCGACAACACGCACGGAGCAACAGTTGCACCAGTAGCAACAACAAGCACCCTCTTTCGAGGGTGCCCTAGGTACAAGATTTGATACAATGTGGGAACACATGCATCAAACCAATACTATAAATGAAAAAATTTCTACATCTTTGTCATCCCTAACAATGCAGGTACAAGTGTTGGATGACAGGACGACAGTATTCTCAGACTTTATCCAAGAAGTTTTAAACAATCAGTAGAGGATGATGGGGATGTTGAAACAAATACAGGAGGAGATGACAATCATGTGAAAGGAGGGGCAGGCCATCCGCACCGAAAATGAAGAAATGTGATGGGATTACAAAGAGGTGATGGCTTCCCTCGAAGAAGAGCACCAGGGCATATAAGAAGACTGTCGGAAGCTCAATCAGGAGCACAAAGAACTTGAAGCCCAGCGGGAGAAAAAGAGAATGAAGTGCCCATCCAGATCAGCTTGCTCTTTAGCCAGCCCCTCCAGTCATGATGACAATGTGGGGGGTCGGGCGCGGGAGCCAGAACAACAAGAGTCAGCACAACAAAAGTCGGGAGCACAAGTAGGAAGGTATCTCCCGCTATGATCCAAAAGGGATCCAACCAACGGAAAGGTCGAGCCCCTAGAATGAGAAGCACATAGTACAATCAAGGGGGTTTGACCTCAACTATGACTCAGAGGAAGTAATGGATGAAGCTATCAACAAAGATAAACATCAGGCAGAACATCACCTCTCCCCTCCAGCACACTCTCCAACTCTAGAAGAGAAGATTGCAACAGCTCATCGGGAGGAGGTCGCCATAGAGCTCAGCTCAGCCGGAGAAGAAGAGCTAGACATGATGATTGCTGAGTTGGGGGTTGGGCTCGAAGAAAGTAACGATTTCATCCTCTTCCGACCTCTTGAAGAGCACTGTGACTACATCTATGATGGGAAGATGGAGGCTACTCTAAAATTGATGGCAAAAGCCAAGTTGGGACAGGCCTCTAAGGAGAATCACATCAAGGACAACGTCGCTTCTGAAGCATCTTCATAGGAAGATGGACCAACAACCACAGTACAACCTACAAATAAAGTTTCTAAACAAGTGGCAAGGACTATGCCAACGATACAAGAAGAATTGACACCTATGGCACAGGAGGCAATGTCTGAGAATGAGGATGGTGGGCTAGCAGCCTTCTTTACAGATGAGCCCACCAGGGAGAGACAAGCTAAAGCTAGGATAGAGTTACTTGCATCAGCTGCCCCTCTTCCATGTAAGATGAAGGACATGGACATGACGGCTGTGTAACACATCTCCTGCAGAGATGTCCATGTCCTGGCAGATGTCCTTAATGACAATCTACCTGGGTTAGACATTCTATATAACAACAAGGGTAGACATATGTCCAGAGATGACTTCCAGAGGGTTTTACTGAAGAAGGTGCAACTACACAAAAGAATGTTCAAGGTACTTTGCGCCACCCTCGTGGAAGAGTTCTTGCACTCTGACAAGCCGCAGCCGATCTTTAAAGGGACCACACGTCTGGCCAGCCTATTATTTAAAGAAGAATACATGGTGGAAGAAGTGTCGGAGCTAAAAGCGGCGGTCCAGAGGAAAGAGACCAGAACCGGTTGTACTACCCATCAGGAATGCAAAGCATTGGGCACTAATTGTTGTTGATTTACATGAACGTAATACAACGATGCTCAACTGCTGCATAGCTGATATGGATACAAATTTTCTCATATATAAAAGTAAGGATGCTAGGGACACCTTGAAGATTCTTATACGCCTACAATGAGCTATCAAAGAGGCGGGCACAAAATTTCAATGATCCTGGAAGCTATTTTCCATCAACAAAAAGGTTCCCCATGAAGAAACTAGTTCGGGGGATTGTGCCTTTATCGTTCGGCGCATGTTGGAAGCCATCAACAAGGGCATCCCCATAGAAGATCTAAATGAAGAAGACCTATATGGATTGTGGGGTGTGTACATCATGGAAGTCATCTATGATCGCTGGTTCTTCAATGATCCGACAATGCCCGCAGACGTCATACCCCGCAGGCTTCACATCGACATTCCTCTCCCCAAAAAGGTAGCTTGGAGGGAACAACTCAAAATCATGTGGGTCAATCCATTTGAACCAGCCAGAGCTACAACTTGGAGGGTGGGCTGGAGTACAGAGGCTGAAGAAGTTGCATAGCAAATCATCGAAGAACAAAAGCAGTCTTCAGTGGCAACAACTCCTAAAGTTCAACCTATAGAAGAAGAGCCCGCAGAAGCAGAAGCTGAAGAAGTAGAGCTTGGGAACAATGGACCAGATGGGCCGGAAGGAGAGATCACATCTTTTGAGAACTGTGGTAGATGGAGCTGCTTCAACATGTGAATGGAAGAACTAACAATAATTATGAGTTCTCCAAAAGAAGACTACTTGCCGGGAGATGTCATCTTTCAATGAGATGACATATGCGTATTAAAAGATGACCTCTGTGAAACATTGACAACTGGAGGGTATCTTTCTGTGAACATGATGTCAGCGTACCAGGCGTTATTATGGGACTCAATGCCAAACTCACACATGGTGTATTTCCTATTGGTAGATGACATATTAAAAGATAAGAAGACGGGGGAAATGGAGCGGCTGCAATGAAGACTTGAAGCGGCCATGCCAGAGCACATCTTCTTACCAGTTCTTCACGACAACCACTGGATTCTATAGCATGTCAGCCTTCTGAAAAGGACTATAGTTCTATATAATAGCTCCGACACAGCCTTTACACTCAACAAAAAGACCAACATGACAAAAACAAAGTCTCCTACAAAATATATATATTTAGAGATCACTACCGCGGTTATATAATGAATACGACTGCGGCTATGACAAGAATTGTGACCATAGTAATAGGAGGATCATGATCAAGCTAGACCACGACCGGAGAGGAATAAGGCAGAGACGGTGATCGCGGTCTTTCACTCACTTAACAGAAAAACTACGACCGTGGTTCTAAGTCGGTGGAACGCGCCTATAAATAGCGTACCCACCTGTCTTGTCCAACGGGGGGAGCAAGGAGAGATCAAATTCTGAGGCCATGAAGTGCTGTTGTGTACTAGACTCGTCTTTGACCATCCATCCATCAGTCTTGGATCTCCAATGGTGAAAGACGAGGAGAGAGGATGCCCGCCCCCTCTTTGAGAGGAGATGGCCATCCACATGGTATATCCAGATCTAAAGAAGTAGTGTGTAGTATCACATTCCTTCTCTTCCAGATCTATCATTTCAACCTGCTGTACCCCTTTTCCCCCTTCGTGGCATCTTATGGATCTGTCTTTTTGTAATGTCATCATGTTGTCCACAAACATGAGCGGCTAAACACCTTAACTTGGGTTGGGAGTAGCCACTAAGGCTATCCCAACATGTATATTGTCTCTTTCTTTTGAATATACATATTTTTATCAAGATTATCTCCATGCACCTGTTTCAATGCTTCACTTGTATGCTTAGCTACCATCTTGTGATGTTTGATTGTTGATATCTTGAGAGAGTAATATCACTTTTATCCCGTGTCATGGAGTGGTATGAATGCACGAGAGTGTTGGAATGCTAAAGCTTTAACCATATGTTTTGCTGTGAGGTTTTTGAGTTGTCATCTCGAGAGAGAGGCTTCTTTTAGACTTAGATCTATCCTCATCTCGAGAGAGAATGGAATAGACATTTGAATGGTTGCTTATCATCTTGATATGAGTATATAAGAGAGAGATATAGTATTACATGTTGGTGAGGTGCTTTAGTTGGTGACCCCCCTACCCAGGTTTTTCCCATATAGTTGTTTATAGTTTGTTTCTTTTACTTCTTGTTTGTGTGCTACCGTTCCTTAGGGAACATCTCTTTATCCCCTTTCGATTGGAGTATAGGAGTGTTTGATTCTGCATTCTTAACATGACCAACCTTGTCCCTGTGTTCGACCCCGATCGCTACACCAGACCCTGTTTATCATTGCGGGGGCCTGAGAGTCGGGTTATCTCTTTAGGAGTCTGACTACTTTAATCCACTACTTTTGGACGTGAGATTTAGGCCGGTCACATACCCACTAAGGAGGTGATCATACTCTCCCCTAGGACCTTTTGTGCCACATGTGATTCTGCATATAAGGACCATAAAAGTTCTAGGAGTGGGCAAAATGGGACTAAAGCTCTTCCCATTTTCACAAGACAACACACTACCTATTCCTCTAGGTACCAATTGCACTACATTGGGCTTAATCCATGTTGAAAAATGGTAAAAAGACATATATCTAGAAATTCCCCACAACGTCTCATGTGGAGTTTGCCTGCCAATCAGTACTCTATATTATGCTTAAAATAGATATCTTTTGGTTTGAATCTACTAGAGTTGTTCAACTATGACCCCCGCAGGAACAAGGTGAACAAAATTCTTGAACCTAAACCTGAACCTGAACCTGAACCTTGGATTTAAGAGTATAGGTTGGTAATAACCCAACAAAGACATGGAAAAAAAGAAAATGGTGCATTAAAGCCATTCATCCGAAAGATGTAATGATTAATATAAGGAGACAACCTAATTCCCCAATTGCAGCCTACACAACATCAATCATTTAGTTAGAGTCACCAAGGATGTATTGCTAACATCATGTCCTAAGATATGACACCATTCAAAGACTAATCTCTTACTAACTTGCAATCATGACATTAACAAGTTTCCTAGGGGATAGCCATGCATATGCAAGAAGAATAAAATAAAAAACATAGTGTCATATGATTCACCCGACAAATTCTTATTACCATATTGAACCCAACTTATGCAATCTTCACTCTTTTGGGTTGGGTTGCTACTGCCTACAAATATAAAAGGGTTTTAGTCGCATCTGTTGGATTTTGGATGATGGGCTGTAGAGGGGGGCCGAATTGAGCTAAAAACTTACACAAAATTCATTGGACCTTCAAGATATTTCTAAGTTGATATGGAAAATATGAACTTTGAGTGCAATTAAACATACATGGTAAGGGAGAAATTGAACAAGCACAAGAATACAAGCTCTGTATATTGGTTCCAAACTCCAAAATAGGAGAGTGTACATCTACTACCTAGAGGGGTTAACCTCTAGGTTTTTTCAACCATTGCATACTTATATTCCATTATAAGACATACAAGAAGGCCTTCCTTACAAAGGGCAAGGATACCTAGCCTTCATTTTAAAGGATAAAAAGAGACAATAAACCTTACTAGGTCTTACATATCCTTCGAGCAAGAGTCTTCAACTGCTATAAAGGCTTACCCACTTTTGCAAGGATGGGGACACCTTTAGCAAGGAGCTCCCCTTCTTGCAAAAAGTATATTGCCTTCACCAAGAATTTTCCTACTCTTGCAATGAGTCTTTTGACTTCACCTAGGACTTACCCACTTTTACAACAAGTATTCCGCCTTGAGATATTACCCACTCTAGACTTGGATCTTCTACCTTTGACTTCACCTTTGCCAAGGAGAAGCTTTCACCCAAGGATTCCTTCCCTTATTATTCTTCACCTTTCTAGCCAAGAGAGTGAACCTTCATTTTCATGGTAGAAAAAGAGATTGGGAGGTGGAGGAAGTGAGAGCCTCACAAGATATACTTGTAAGACTAGGTCTCTTACGAATTTCCTACTCACTCTAATGGATGTAGCAAGTGATTAAGCTTGAGAGTGGAAGGAGGCACTCAACTATAATATAGGGATCTTCATATTGCTTTTATAACCACACGTTAAAGCCCAAGGGGTCCAATTTATAGCTGAGGTTGCATATTATCCAATAGAGACACTCAGGAATGAGTTCTAGTCATTTGGGGTGTTACGATGAATATATTTTTGAGTTTTGCAACAGTTCAATGATTAGAAACACTTTTCTTGCACATTCCATATAGTGTAATTGGTTGAGTTTACTTTTGGGAAACTCAATCGATGGCACTAATTGACAAATAAAATTTGTTTTGTTGGTCAAGTTTATCTTGGGTGAAACTTGGTCGATAGCTTAAATTTGTTTTTCATTTGCAGGATGTCGATCAAGTTTGACCTGGGGTAGACTTGGTCAAATGTGGCACTCCTAAAAATTCATAAATGTGGCGATCAAGTTTATCAGAGATGAAAATCGACCAACAAAGGTCCTTGTAATGAATTTTAGAATTTGTCATTAAAGTTCTTAAATATTCATTTTAAGTGCTCCCAAATTTTCTAAGCTTAATTACAAGTCATACAATTTTTATAAGTGATTTACAACATGATTCTAATAACGATACATTATATTCTACAAAATGAACTTTTGTTGTTGTTGACTTGTCTTTTCTCTAAGTTTGGGTGCATAATATAGGGCATTTAGAGTGTGTTTATACCTAATCAGAAATCACTCAAGTAGAAGCATTTGACACTAATAAGTGGAATGATTATTCATCATCAAAATAAGGATTTAGTCAAATGAAACAAGGGTTTAAATTTAGACCTTGAATCAACATTTTCCCCCCTTTTGGAATATGACAAACCATTTTATAAATGTATTGAAACATGTAAGTAAAATAATAACTTTAGAGAAACCTAGGGGTTTCAAGAGAATATAGTTCATATGCTCCCCCTAAATTGATTCTAATGTTTTTCTCATACTCCCCCTCAATTGATACCATTACTCTTGCATGGTTATCTTTTATACAATTTATAGAAACTATGTCTTCTACTAATATATGTTTGATATATATGTGTTCTCCCCTTTACATCTCCCCCTTTACCCCTTTATGAAGACATGTCTTCTCTCCCTTTGTCGTTTCAAAAATAGAAGGGGTTGACAAACAAAACTATAAATAAAAGGAGATACTAAAAGTTATCATGGAGAGTAGAAGAGAAAAACTAGGGGCTGCATTAGAACAACCCTATATGTAATTCTAGAAAACAATCAAGGTAAGGCTATGCAAGCAAGTAACTCAAGATAGTAGATATTCAAGTCAAGGAACAAGTTTGAGTATGTATGAAATAAGATACAAGCATAGCATGTAGTTGAATATCACTCGATGAACAAGGCTAGAAATACATGTATATGGACTACTAGTAGATGATATCCCAAGTTATTATTACTAGTAGGATTTAGAACATTGAACAAGCTTCACAAGTTAAAGATCAAGCTATGAGTAATTGTAGAGAAATACCGAAACAAAGTGATATGTAGTTCCAGAACCATGAAAGGATATTACTCAATAGCAAATATGCATCATTATCACAATATGATTACAACTACAAACCTAATAGTTCTATGAATAGATTTACAAATATATAGATGTAGAAATTTAGAGAACAAGGGAGCAATTTAGATCACAACCAAGAGATTCAAAGAGATTATCATCAAGACATGCATAACAAATCAACATAGGTAATAGCAAGATAAAGGTATACCAATTTTGAGCAATTAGATAGATAAAGTTGTATGCAAGACATAAATATAACACATGGAAACGTGCACATATAAATATACCAAGAGGAGTGACATAGAATAAGGATAGTGGTTGAGAAAGTCTAAATGAGGGGGAAATTTTCATCCAAAAAGTCATTTGTGTATTGTGTGCATAGTGTTGTCATTCGAGTTTCTGGGTTGAACTTCTAGGCTGGAAATAGTTGTTAGCAACACCCTTTGGTGCTTGTCCATTCATTTTCATCAAGACAAACTCACCAACAATTACAGTTGTCAAAAACACATATATTTCAAAAAACATATCCTGAGGCTTGATAAAAATATAAACCATGTCCAATCATGTATAAGCAAGTTAGTAATGCACTATGAAAGCATCAAGAATAATTTTGAGAAAGAAAGTGATGAGAATCTTAATATACCAATTTTGACTATAAAACCATATGTATAATGCATACTAACTTGACAAACAATCTATGATTTGATATGAGCAAGAGTATCTTTACCTTTGCTTTTACCATTGCTTTTCCACTTGTTTCCACCTGTGACAACCCTAATTTTATATCTCTTCAATTATACCCTTTCTCTCTCTATGTTGACCCATCTTACTATATTGAATATCAATTTCATATATCGAGAGTGATGACACTCCAACTTGATCGCATGCATGCCCAGTTTCACTAAATGTGACATTATAATACTGTTTGAACTATAAACCTCTCCTTAATGGGTCACCATTTTTCAAGATAAATCAAACCTCATCACTATGATATTTTTGTTATGTAAGGTGTATCATTTGTAGAGAATACAATTTTGAATCCAATGTCACAAGAATCACCTCAATCAGAGCTATGAGTCCGAAGTTATGGTCATTTGAATCAGCTCACTTTTAATCATCAATTAAATTCAATTAGCTTGTTTTTGAGACCCAAAAATGAGGTGTGTGAACCATCAAAGTAGGTGCACCCCACTTGCCAAGTGAAAAATCCTTCTCTGTTCTTTTTTACAATTCACAACCATCATATCTTTACCCACAAATTTTCCACTTGTTCTAACAACTCCAAGGTCATCCCCTTCCTTGGTATGTACACTATAGCAGGGCACTTTAGGGACAACCAATCAGCTATGTTTGCAACCTCTTTTTGAGAATTTGAGTATATAAAACACAGTTTTGATTCATTCTGGTCTTTTCCCCCTTGTTTTTGGTCACTTATATGCCCTAACCCTCCCTCTAGTGAGTTCTACCTCCCTAGTTTGGGGTAGTGGAAGCACTGTTGGGGTTTCACCTGAGAACCCTCTTAGATCCCCCTCTACCTAGACCAAGGTTGGGAGTGAGTCTGTGACACCAAGGTAGAGGCGGATGACCTCTTCGTTGGGCTCAAACCTCATACAAGCCACTTTCACCTTCACATAGGAGAGAAACATTGGAATTCACCACTGTGAGTTCTTCTTCATCACACCATGAGACATGGCATGAAGAATGTCTCTCGATCGTGTGATGGAATGTGAATGTCAGCTTCCAATTGTGAGGACTTCAGGTTACGGGAATTCCACCAACTCAACCATTCTGGGTCTATAGCAAGCCTACATGGATCCAACCCATTGGCGACACATGGCATGGGGCCCATGCATAGACAAACATTGAGCATGAGGGTATTGACCACTAGATCTTCATTGAACATGCCCTTTTCACCTATAATTCACATATTAATGTGGTAACACCACCCCCTTTTCATATAGTTCCGAATTGTAATTTTAAAAATACACCACTCTCTAATCCCTTGGCCAAAGTAATGATCCAATATACCAAATCGATCAACTTGACAAGCCCTACACAATGAACATGCTTTAAGACCTTGAATCTTCTTATAATTTTTCTATTTTTTTTAAATTATGAACTTTGACAATGTTGACCATATTTGATACATGTTGTTCATAAAGATTGGTTCTTTGATACTCAATCTACTTTCTTGACCTTAAAATAGTGACTGGTATGAAAATTTGCATTATTGGAACCCTAATCACCCTTCTTACACTTTGATGACTTAAATGTATATTTGTGACTTATTTGGACCTCAATGATGTATGTTGTCATCTTAATGACTAATCTTGCTTCCTAATGACATCTGAATACTTATAAGTCCTAGAAATTAGTAACTTTTACTTTTCTTCAATCCCCTTATTTTTTTTCAAATGATATGTATTGCATAAATGTGACCTATCTATGGCAATGTAGGGTTATACCCTAGTCATAAGGGGTCTTGGATCTATTTGATGCATCAACCTATGTCAGATGTTTCAAACAATGGCTTCATGATGTTTTGTGAGCCAATTGGCTAAGACCAACCCTATTCATAATATAATGATATATGTGACCCCTTTCGATCTAAATGCCCATATATGACGTGCTCGTGGTTCTTGTGCATTAATGCTTATGTGAATCTCTTATTTTACCCCTCTAGCAAATTAGGGATTACTCTATCCCTCATGATGTCTTAGATGTGGGTGTCCCGCCTAGGTCACATGTTAATTCTTCATGGTGTAGGAGAAATGTGTTGATGATTGGAATATATGTGAATATGTCGATACCAATGTTGGACCTCAATGCCTTGACCCTCATGGACATCCAGCTATATTTTATTATGCTCTTTATGTCGATATCTTGCTGATCTGAATCACCTATTATGCTTGGAGCTCTTGACTTGATGATATATGACCATTCTTTCTCTATTGTGTGTCTTATGACCCTATCATGTGCATAAATGGCATAAATGTAGCATCGTCCATATTGAATGAATGGAACGTAGGAGTGACATTAATCTTGAACCCCTTTTTTATGGACCCTAAACTAGCACAAGATCATCAAACATGTAATTAAGAAACTTTGAACCTAACTTGGCAAAAACACTAAAATGAAAGTAATTAGGATTAATGATGATAATCCAATACATGTTTGTAGTCTTGCACTTAGTCTGATATTGCTTGAGATGTAGATGGTCAAGGATAGGTTATGAAATCTTTGAATCAGATACAAGATTTAATAATTATATGACTATGGTTTTCTTTCTCAAAATGTGATACATATGTATGCTTGTTTACTTGCTCAAAGATTGTCATGTATTATTCTATTATTATACCGATGTTTGTCTTGATTGTTCTTTTATAACTTGCAAACATAATATAGAAACTCCATTATACAAATATCATGCACCTGCCTGAATCTTTTGGGTAAGGATATAAGGTTGGGTGTCGTACTTGAGTTATCAAGATATGGCATATCATTGAAAAAAGGGGTAGATAATCTTGAGCACCCTCATAGACTCTTCCAATGAGAAGTTGTCTATAAATGGCATTACAAATACATGATATTGATGAATGCGTGAGATGATGGAATAACTACAGTGAAATGACATAAAGCACGGGCTCCCATTTTTCTATATACTTAACTTATTTATTCATGTACACTGGCTCTGTAAATCTTTTGAAATTATGCAAAGCTTACGTATATGTATCTTTTAGCCTTGTACTCAGCACCTTGTGTTCATGACCCATCTTGTTTCACATATTTTATAGGTTCATAGATGGCTAGAATTTGATGGGCATGGTGAGATATGTTGGGTGCATTTGTTTTAAGATCCCTAGTGTACATGAGAAGACTTATGTAGATTTGACTCTCAATTTGTAACTGAAATCTTGTAATAAAATAATGTTTCTTAATAATATAGCTGAATTTTAAGATTTTGTTGGTGTCTTTATCTTGTTATCTATTCATGTATGCTAAGATTTATGATTCTGCATTCGTGCTTTGATAATACCATGCTAGGGATGGGCTCCTGGTGCTATTACCATTGACTTTATTGTTGTGTGGACTTAGGATTTGGGTAAAAACTAGTTCCAATGCAGATGGTATCAGAGAAATACCTTTATCAAACATGACTCCCGTGAAACACAAACTAAAATCATCTTACATCTCAACCCTAGAAATTAAATTAGTTGTCCTTTATGGACTAAGTTTGAGTTAGCACCTAGGTTAGAACCTACTTGTTCTAGAACTAGGTGTAGACTTGTGTAATCCCTTGACCCTTTCTTCTATCCTCCTTCAATCTTATAGTATGGATTGTAGGCTTAAAAGGGTGAGAAAAGGGAAATTTTATTACAACCCTAGACATATGTGTGAGACATGTGCTTATGGTAGAGTGCACCATTTTCTTGCTAGTTCTCTAGGTGCCACAATACTAGACTGCCTAATGAGTGTGGTAGCTCATTTTGGTTTTGGTTTTATTTGAATGGAGTATTGTGGTTTTCATCACTTGTTTCAACATTGGAGAAAACTTCTTTCAAGTATAAGTATATGTCTATATAAAAAATGTTACCACATGCCAGAAAGGCAGTGAGTGTCCATGTAACCTAAGAGAAAGAGATTTAACATCAAGTTTAGATGAGAGTGTTTAGAAGCTAGTTGTAGTATCTAGAGTTGTCTAGAGCCATGATAAAGGTTAGGCTAGTAAGTAGCCTAGATGACCTTGAAAGATCTATAGGGGGTGTGAATAGAACTTTTTGGAGTTTTAAAGATAATTTAAATAATTAAAACACTAGGACAGAAGTAGAAGGAAACAAAGAAGACATCAGGATGTAGAGTAGTCCCTACCTTAGAAATCTAATGTAATCAGTCCACTAGCCGATTGTTTCCAATCGAGATTTTGAAAGCAACTTATTTTATTACCTATAGAGGACGTTACACAAAATACTATTGCTTTCTTGCACCCTTGAAGTAGCCTTCACCTAAAGTAGCCTCAATCCTCCTAGAAGCAGTCTTCTGAAGTAACTCCAAGCACACCCTTGAAGTAGCCTTCACTTGAATATCTTCAACCCTTAAGGTAGCCTTATTGAAGTAACTCTAAGTCACTGGGAGTAGCCTTTACCACCTTGAAGTAGCCCCACAAACCTCCTTTCAATAGCCTCCAACCTAGGAGTAGTCAAGGAGAACAAAATACAATAAAAAGGAACAAGATTGGAAGAAGGAAACAACATTACCAATGAGTACAATGCTTTGATCCTATATCAAGCATATTGATCTCCTATACGTTGTAGATGAACGAGGTAGTGTGTTGGCTAGGATATACTAATTTATAGGACACTAATGAAGAGATCAAGAAACTGAATTGCAAGTGAAACTTTGCTCTTGCTCACAAAGGATGATTCTCAAGCTGTAATTGTGTATGCTCAAGTGATTTGGGTGTCCTATGGCATGTCCTATTTATTGGAATGGCCTATAGGGGCCTAGGGACATTCTAGACACTTTCTGGGGTGTTCTTAGTGCTCAACTAGCTATTAGGTGTCCCTTAATTACATTGCAACAACTAGTTGTTGAATTCTAAAAAGTGCAATCTGAAACCTTTCTCGATTGAGAAGTTTGTGGAACAAGTGTCTCTCGGTCGAGAATTTCTTTGACCGAGGGAAGGTTTGGAGTAAGTGTATTGCAATGTTCATTTCCAATTACCAACTACTTTTCAACTCAATCTAACATCTATAGAATTTGTTGGAAGAGCTATTCTCAGTGAAGGACTTTGTCGACCGATAGTGTCTCGGTTGAGGACATTGTCGACCGAGAAAGTCCATATTGACAATGTGTTGAATCATCTACTAAGTGTGTGTATCAATATGTAATTGTTCTTTGACCTTTAGGTAATGATCTATCTAAGTGTTGTGAGTGGATAGGGAAGATCTAAAGCTTGATTTACATGATATCTATCTACTTGTACATTATATACTTGTACAAGTTTTTACATTGAGTACAATCATGAAAATAAAAATAATCCAAGCAAGTTGATCTTCCCATTTGTATTATTCTTCAACTATCCACTTTCCTTATTTTTTTATCCCTAAAATACTCAAATAACAAGTTAGATCCACAAGAATGAAATATTTGTCATCATCAAAACAAAGGGTTTAATAATGTCCAATTTAGCCAATAATCTCCCCCATTTTGAAGATGACAAACATTTCTAAAATATAAATCAAGGGAATGTAAATGACATGAGTTTCATACCTGATGTAGTCATTCTCTTATTTATTCATGGAGTGTGTGCTAGTTATTCCCAAAGAGATGTGGAACATAGTATCCAACTCTTTAAGGAATACAAAAACATTTTATGTGAAGCCAAGAGATTTTGAAACTCATTTAGTTTTGAGTTATATAATTTTGTTTTCAATTTGTATTACTTATCCCCCTCTTTCATTTCAAAAAGATAGCCAAACATTATGATTAAGATTATTATTATCACTCCCCCTGAATATGATGCTCCCCCTCAATATGATACTCAAATGTGAAAAATAAAGGTAAGATATGTCCAATTCGAGCCAAAAAGTAATCACTTTTTATTATCATGATAGTAATAACAACAAGCTCAAGTACATATAAGAAAGATAGTCCATTACAAAGTGATTAAAATCATATCACTACATGATTACACCTCACTAAAAAGATCTCAGAATGTCATCAACCTCGGGATCCTTTCCAAGGAAAGGAGCAACACCATAGTACTTCACTAATGACTTCTAGTCAAGTGCACCTATCTTGGTGAGGGCGTAAGCTTCTAGGAAGGTGGGTACATGATCAAAACAATAGTGAGAAGCAATATCTTGAAGTTGCATTGGTGACAATTGGGTGTGGGAGAGGTTAAGTGATAGTGGAGGTGGAACTTGAGTGTAGTTGTGAGATCGATTGTAATAGTAGACAGGACCAGGATAACGAGAATAAGGATAGTTGTCTTGGTCATTGGGAGTGAGAACTTGCATTCGTTGGTTGATGTAGGTCATAGCATGATGAGTATAGTCCATTTGTCTAGCTAAGTGATAGGTAGCCCCAGTTAGATAGGTAATGTCATTGGATAGGGTATCAATGGGTTGGCTAGGAGTAGTAGGGGGTGGTGGAATATCTTGAGTGGATGGCTCCCCTTCAGTCCTAGCCCTTTTATATCCAAAATCCATACCCATTTTCTCGACTGTATTTCTAGTGATCTTTTGGGGTTTCCTATCACATTTAAAACCTAGGTCCTCAAGATTTTTCTTCAGATAGTGTTGGGTAATTTGGCAAACTAAGTCGGCATAAGGAGGATTGCCAGTAAATTCAACCATATTTTTTAGAATAAGATGAATGAAGTTTATGGGTATGCTATTTAGAATGGCATAAATGAGATACATGTGAAAGGTAGGTAGCTCTGATTTGTTATCTCTAGGATATATTGGTAGAAACAATTAGGTTTACTATCTTAGCTTTGGGGTTTAGAATAATTGCATAGTAGGTACCCCATTATTCATGGCAAGATGTGTTGGGTAGAAAAATTGTTCTTTTAATATCGCTCTAACTAATGGTGGTGTCGTCTGGTGAATGTTTATTGACAGGATTTCTAGTGGTGAGATCAATAAACCCCTTATATTCTTCTACATTTGTTTAACATACTGAGAACATCCTCCTCAAAAAAGTGAAAATCAAGCCCACTAACCATAGAAGAAAAAGAATGAGCATGGTTAGGATTTGTGGTTAGATTGGCGTAGAATTCATTCACGGCTTGGGAGAAGTAGGAGTGGAAGGATAGAGTAAGGAATTTGAAAAGATGTTGCACCTCAAAGAGCTCATCAAGATCAATGATAGTGATGTAGTCGTTGACGTCCACCAGTCATCAAGGAAGAGGGGTCCTTGAGGATAGCTTGAGATAGCAATCTCCGACTACAATTTTATTGAAGGGAATGTCATTGATGACTGTCAGTGTCGGAGAGACTGTCCTTCCTTTCTTGCCGTAACTTGCTACTTTCCAAGTGAAGAAGAGGAATCCATATCAAGAATATGATATGGAAGAGAAGCAAGGAAAGACTATGGTAGAGAATTGCTGAAAATTCACACAAGAAAGCACTAGAGGGGATCTAGAGAAGTGAGAATGTGAATTGGTGAGAAGTGTGGCCATTTTAGGCTCTATTTATAGCGAAATAGATCACTTCTCGATTGACGAATTTGTCAACCAAGAGGCCAAATGGTCATTTTTGCAGACGCTCCTCTTGGTCAGGCCAACGGTCGCTTGGTACAGGTTTTGAAAAATAGTCATTGTGCCTTTTTTTAAATCAAAAAGTTGCTTTTAAATCAGTCAAATGGGGGGTCCACCAAGATGTTCTCAGTCCAACAGTTTGTCGACTGAGTCTATTTCTGAGTTATAATGTACAAAATACACTCAGTGGGTGTCGGTCAAGAAAGGGGACCAACCGAGTGATTCTTAGTCGACAAATTTGTCGACCAAGACAGTTCTCAGTCAAGATTTTTGTAGACCGACTGAACTTCTATGAATGGTCATTGTGATGAATGTTTGAGCTTATTTTTAATAATAGTCATGAAAAGGAAGTGTGAGACAATATTAATTTATAAATTTTAAAAGTATGGAGCACATATTTCAAAGAAGACATCATCTAGGGGAGTAATAAGTAACTTCTTTCTAGTATATTAAAATTGATCAAGAGGGAGCAGCTTTGTAAAAATATCAACCAATTGTTCTTCAGTATCAACATGATGAAGAGATATATTATTTTTAGAATTATTATCCCTTAATAAATGAAGTCAAATTTCAATATGTTTAGCACGACTATGTAAAATAGGATTGTGTGCCAAATTTATAGCACTTGTATTATCACAGAAGATTGGCATTGATGAAAATGTAAAGCCATAATCATTCAAAACTTGTTGCGTGTAAAGAACTTCAGCACAACATGAGCCAACCGCCATATATTTATCTTTAGTGGTAGAAAGGGCAAATATATTTTGTTTCTTACTAAACCACGATACTAAAGCTCATCCTAATAAGAAACAACCACCACATGTGCTTTTGCGATCAAGTCAACGACCAGCATAATCGGCATCGGCAAATACTTTTAAATCCAATGATTGACCTTTAGGATACCATAATACATAGTTGGCAGTACCGACTGGATATCTTAAGACATGTTTAACAACTTCAAAATGAGATTGCATTGGTTTAGACTAAAATCTAGCACAAAGTCTGACAGAAAACATAATATCCGGTCTAGAAGTAGTTAAGTATAATAAGCTACCAATCATAGCCCTATATAAGGAATCGTCAATGGGTTCTCCATCTTCAGCCTTGTCAATTTTGGTAGAAGTGGCCATTGGTGTGGTAGCATGCTTTCCATTTTCCATTCCAAAACATTTTAGTAGTTCATTAGTGTACTTCTCTTGGCATAAGAAAATTCCAGCGGACATTTATTTTATTTGAAAACCGGGAAAGAATGCTAATTCACCCATAAGACTCATTTCAAATTCCTTTTGCATAATGTCACTAAATTGTTTGCATAAGTAATCATTTGAGGCACCAAAAATGATACCATAAACATATATTTGTACAATAAGAAAATCAGATTCATATGTTTTGAAGAATAATGTAGAGTCTGAATTTCCAATTGAGAAACTATTATGAAATAGAAATTTTTTAAGTCTTTCATACCAGTTTTACGATGCTTGTTTAAGCCCATAAAGTTCTTTATTAAGTTTATATACATGATCACTTTTACCAAGGATTTCGAATCCAGGTGGTTGTGCAACTATACTTATTCTTGTAGGATTCCATTTAAAAATGCACTCTTTACATGCATTTGGAATAGTTTGATGTCTTTGTGGGAAGCTATGGCTAATAGCATTCTAATAGCTTAAAGTCTTGCCACGGGTGCATAGGTTTCATCAAAATCTATTCCTTCTTGTTGATTATACCCTTGAGCCACCAATCTAACTTTGTTTCTTACTACCTCCCTGACTTCATTAAGTTTATTTTGAAAAACCCATTTAGTCCCAATGACGGTTTTGTCTTGTGCTTTAGGAACTAGGTCATGTACCTCATTTTTTGTGAATTCATTTAGTTCTTCTTGCATAACCATTATCCAATATTCATCTTTTAGTGCTCCATTTATCTTCTTAGGTTCAATGATTGATACAAATACCATATTTGCAAAATCTCTGAATGATGATCGGTTTTTTACTTTATCATTAGGATTGCCAATGATTAAATCTTGGTCATTATCTCTGATTAATCTAGGAACATGTTGTTGTGTCTCGTTTTTTTATTATTTTTAGTATTCGGGTCATCTTTTGTGGTTATAGTTAAGTCTTCTATTTTATGAGTAATGTCATTTATATACTCAAATTCATTTTCAGTATTTTGAGTTGTTACCTCATGAAAAGTGATATGGATGGATTCTTCAACTTTTCTAGTATAAGTATTGTAAATTCGAAAAGCTTTGCTAGAAGTTGAATATCCCAAAAAGAATGATTTATGTGATTTAGAATCAAATTTGTCTCTATCGTCTTTGGTATTTAAGATATAACAAGTTGTCCCAAAGGTATGAAAATAATTAACTCTTGGTTTTTTGTTGAAGATGAGTTCATATGGAGTTTTCTTTAGATGAGAATGTACTGTTACTCTATTTAACACATAGCATGATGTGTTTACTGCTTCAACCTAAAAAGTTATAGGTGTATTATGTTCAAGTAACATTGTTCTAGCCATTTCTTGTAAGGGTCTATTTTTCCTTTCTACTATGCCATTTTGTTGTGGAGTGCATGGTGCTGCAAAATTATGAGTGTATCCTTGAGATGTACAAAATTCTTCAAAGATATGATTTTCATATTCCCCACCATGATCACTCCTGATTATACATATTTTATTTTGTAATAAATTTTCAATCTTATAAATATTTTTTATGAATGTTTGAATTGTATCAATTTTGTTTGCAAGAAAATGAACCCATGTGTATCTACTATAATCATCTACAATGACAAAGAAATATCTTTTTCCACTAATAGATTGAATTCTCATAGGACCAAACAAATTCATGTGAATAAGTTCTAATGATCTAGTAGTGCTAAGCATTGTTTTTTATTTGAAATAAGTTTTTCTTTACTTTCCTAGGGTACAAGGTTCACAATTTTTAGGTTTATCAAAAGATATCCTAGGTAACCCATATACAAGATCATATTTAATCAAATTTTTGATAACATGTGAACTTGCATGGCCTAATTTTCTATGCCATAGTTGTAAGGATTCATATTTTGCAAGAAGGCATTTTCGAATAATGGCTTGAATAGAATTAGGCCTAAGTATGTATAGATTTCCTATTCTTTTTCCTTCATAAACGATTTCATTAGTATTTTCAATCAATAGTTTACAACAAGTTTTATTGAATAAAACATCATAGCCACTATCACACAGTTGACTAATGCTAATTAATTTATGATGTAGTCCATCAAGAAGTAAAACATTTTTTATTTGAAGATTTGTACCAATGTCACCTATCCCAACAATCTTTCCTTTTCCATTGTCTCCAAATGTGATTGTGCCACTTTTCTTTTCTTCAAATGTTTGAAAGGTCTTTTTGTTGCCAGTCATATGCTTAGAACATCCACTATCAACCACCCAATCTTGTAAAAGAGATAGATTTTGTTACCCTTGTGATGGTCCTCTTTGGTTAGAGTCATTTAATAATAAACTAAATATAGATACATGTTTTAACAATTGAATGTTTTAAGCTGAACAGAATTATATACAGTCAACAAATATCTCGACCAAAGAGTGTCTCGGTCGAAGATTTTGTTGACATGGTGTTGTTTTTACAGGTTGATATATGCGTAAAATAGTAACTTCCTTGATCGACTATTTTCTCGACCGAAGATATCTCGGTCGAAGATTTTCTCAACCGAGATTGTTACTATTGTTACATCAAGTTCAGGTTTGATATAGATATTCCCTTGGTTGAATACTTTCTTGATCGAGGAGTTGCTCAGTCGAACTCTTTTTTGACCGAGCGTGTTTCTATTTGAATTTAGCAGTCTCATTTTGTTTAAATTTTCTGTAATATGCTAAGGTACCAGTACATTCAGTTCAGATAAGACATTATGATATTCAAAATAAAGTGTTAGGTCAAATCTCAACTTAATCAAATTCAAGTTTTCTAGGTTTGGGGTCTTGGAACCCAAACTAATTCAACACCTTATTTCTTGTATGGGCATGATAAGGAATAGTGTCCAAGACGCAAGCAATAATGACAACAAATGGAATCTATTTCATTTCTCTTTCTAAGGTTTTGAGTTGAGTTGTTCTTGGGTACATATATGATCTTGGTCTTGGGTGCTTGTGCTTTCCTAGGTTTAGGTTGATGACATTTTTATTTTGGAACATATCCTAAACCTCTCCTTCCGATATGACCAGAAGAGTCCTTTAAGATCTTATAAAGAACACCATTATTTTTCAAGCTACTAATTTCCTTTTGTAACTTAGCAATCTCATCCATATTCTTTTTGATATGTGACTTTTCTTGGTCTAGATTTGATGATAAAGCATCTCTTTCTTTGACAATAGCATCATAATCTAGATAAGTACACAAGATAGGTTGAGTTTGAATAGCATTTAATTTTACAAGCAATTTAACCTTTTCTTGACAAAGCACATTATAGTTCGTTCCAAGAGTAAGCAACTTTGTATTGCAATCATTAAAAGATAATTTCAAGGTAGAATTTTTAGAAATCATACTTTCCTTTTCAGAACCAAATCAATTATATGAGCATACAATTTTTCATTAGATTTTGTAACTCTCTTTAGTTTCTTTTTACAGTCAATATATTTTTCATGTAATTCTTCAATACTAGAAACTAATTCTTCTTTTGATAAATCAAGTAGACTTGCCTCATTTGAGTCTTCATTTACATCTTCTTTGGCCATAAGACATTGTACATTTTCTTCTCCACTTTCACTATCATTACTTGACTCATCCCATGCAACTTTGTATGACTTCTCACCCTTCTTATTGGAAGAGACTTCCTTCCCTTTCTTTATCTTAGGACACTCATTTTTGACATGTCCTTTAATACCGCATTCAAAACACGTAAGAGAGGAAGAAGAAGAAATGCTAGAATTTTTGTTAGATCTATTACTTTTATATTTCTTACCATTGACAATAAGTGAATCTTCTTCATCATCTCTTTCACTTGTTTCATCACTTTCTTGAGTGATGAATTTTGTTGCTTTTAGGGCTACGTCCTTCCTTCTTTCTTTTTGAAGTTCAAGCTCCAGTCTTTCCTCCCCCTCTAAGGTGACCTCATGAGTTTCCATCTTTAGTCTGGTGAGGTCATTAGCTTTTTCAATGGTTGTCACTATTTGCTTGTATTTTGGAGGCAAAGACCTAAGAATCTTTGAAACTTTATCTTCTTCACTTATGAATTTTCCTAATGCACTTAAGCCATTAACAATAGTAGAAAATCATGCATACATATCACCGATAGACTCATTTGGTAATGTATGAAATTGTTCAAACTTTTGTTTAAGCATACTAATCTTAGAATTTTTAACTTGTATGGTTCCTTCATGTGTAATGGAAAGTCTATGCCATATATCATATGAAGTTTCACATGAGGATATTATGCTGAACTCACTTACTGAAATAGAGAAATATAAAATACTTACAACCTTGGCATTAAGTAGAGTTTATTTTACTCTATTGGCATCCTAGTGACATACTCGGTTTTTGAAAGCACATATGGAGTAGACACCATCCTCCAATGCTCCCAATTGATGCCTTAAAAGTAAAATTGCATCCTTCTCTTCCAATAGTTGTAGTTGCTTCCTTCGAACGGTGGTGGATGAGATACATAGGTTTTGTCCAAGTTCAGTTTGTTGAGCACACCATCCCCCATGCTTCAAGACCTATTAAGGAACCTTGAAGACCTCTCTGATACCAATTGAAAGATCTAGAGGGGGGTGAATAGAGCTTTTTGGAGTTTCAAAGATAATTTAAACAATTAAAACACTTGAGCAAGAAGTAGAAGGAAATAAGGAAGACACAAGGATGTGGAGTGGTTCCTACCTTAGAAATATAAGGTAGTCACCCTACTACCTGATTGTTTCCACTCGAGATTTTGAAAGCAACTTATTTTATTACCTATAGAGGATGTAACAAAAAATACAATTTCTTTCCTACACCCTTGAAGTAGCCTTCACATGAAGTAGCCTCAATCCTCCTAGAAGCAGCCTTCTGAAGTAACTCCAAGCACACCCTTGAAGTAGCCTTCACTTGAATATCTTCAACCCTTGAGGCAACCTTCTTGAAGTAACTTTAAGTCACTGGGAGTAGCCTATACCACCTTGAAGTAGCCCCACAAACCTCCTTTCAATAGCCTCCAACCTAGGAGTAGTCAAGGAGAACAAAATACAATAAAAAGGAACAAGATTGGAAGAAGGAAACAACATTACCAATGAGTACAACACTTTGATCCTATATCAAGCATATTGATGTCCTATACGTTGTATATGAACGAGGTAGTGTGGTGGATAGGATATACTAATCTATAGGACACTAATGAAGAGCTCAAGAAACTGAATTACAAGTGAAACTTTGCTTGTTGCTCACAAAGGATGATTCTCAAGTTGTAATTGTGTATGCTCAAGTGATTTGGGTGTCCTAAGGCATGTCCTATTTATAGGAATGGCCTATAGGGGCCTTGGGACATTCTAGACACTTTCTAGGGTGTTCTTAGTGCTCAACTAGCTGTTAGGTGTCCATTAATTACATTGCAACAACTAGTTGTTGAATTCTAAAAAGTGCAATCTGAAACCATTCTCGATTGAGAAGTTTGTGGAACAAGTGTCTCTCGGTCGAGAATTTATTCAACCGAGGGAAGGTTTGGAGTAAGTTTATTGCAACGTACATTTCCAATTACCAACTACTTTTCAACTCAATCTAACGTCTATAGAATTTGTTGGAAGGGCTATTTTGGTTGAGGACTTTGTCGACCGATAGTGCCTCGGTCAAGGACTTTGTCGGCCAAGAAAGTCCCTGTTGCAATGTGTTGAATCATCTACTAAGTGTGTGTATCAATGTGTAATTGTTCTTCTATCATTACAGAAGTATCTATCTAAGTGTTGTGAGTGGATAGGGAAGATCTAATAATTGATTTACATGATATCTATGTACTTGTGCATTATATACTTGTACAAGTTTTAACATTGAGTACAATCATGAAAATAAAAGTAATCTAAGGAAGTTGATCTTTCGATTTGTATTATTCTTCAACTATCCACTTCCGTATTTGTTAATCCCTAAAGTACTCAAATAACAAGTTAGATCCCCAAGAATGAAATCTTTGTCATCATCAAAACAAAGGGTATACTAATCTCCAATTTAGCCAACATACCTATGTTGATGATGATGATGGTGATGATGATGAAAATGATGATGATGATGATGATGATGATGATGATGATGATGATTATGATTATGATTATCATGATGATCATGATGTTGATGTTGATGATACGAAATTTTTTCAATATGACCTATTTTTGTCATTGTAACGGACAAGTAAGCTTTGATGATATGAGATGAGTTTGGCCATGCAACCTAAGCTAGATATAGAACCATGTATGGTATGTATGACTTGGTCGACGTGCTAAATCTAAATAGTGGGTTGGCATGCTTGATTGGGCCTAATATTGTACATGTTAAGATACAATACATGCGATATGATTTGAGACCAACATAGGACTCAATATCCTTAAAAAGGAGGACCCCTAGCACGGGACATACAAAAAGGGTGACATCTTGAAATGGGTCAACCCGCCACGGGAGAAGGTCAGAGTACCTAAACTGTAAAATATGTGAAATGTTGAAAAATGTGCATGATGAAATAATGATGAGTCTTTAGCTAGACTATATCTGAGTATGTGAGTTGAGTCTCCTAGTGTGTGGTTCCTCAATAATGTTGAACCCAATATTTCCTATAAAAAGATCTAGCCCTAGAGGAAGAGGCAATTGAATATATGAGGTTTTCAATGTAAGTGAGGGAGATGTCCCAAGACCCTATGATGATGTACATGATGTGTGATATCCATGATGATCCTCGTACTCAAGTTAGTGGTTGTATGTAAAGGAACCTAGTCATTGCCCTATTTTTTGATGGTTGGGTAAAATTTTTTTATGGGTAGATGGTTGTAGTTAGCATGTTTTGTTGGACATAATTAGGTCTTATCTTGGGTGGAATGAGCTTATGGAGATCCTTTGAAAAACAAGTGAGATGACAACAAAACCTCAATGTTGGTGATAATGTTGTTCCTATAATAATGCATGATGTATGAAATAATCTCACTTATGTTTAAAATTTGATATATGTATGATAAGTCACTCTCATAAGCCAGACCTAGTATGACATAAAACCATACAGGAAAGACATAGCTTTGAAATCATGAACTTGATATGATGATGCCTATAGATTCTAGCTTGAATAATCAGGGGTAACATGCCTAATCTCATACCCAAATGAAAAATGGTTACCTCGATATGACAATATCCATGGGGTCTTACATCAAATAACATGATGAATTAATTTCTAAATTTCAAATGTAATGAGAGATAATGAACATAATTAGTTATGATTAACATGTCTCAGGGAGGGGACTAAACCATTCACGAAATATAGTTTAATGATGAAATACAACTCCAATGGTAATCTCTTATGAAATTCATGATGATGTGCATGTCCCATTAAGAAATCAAAAACATAGTTTTTGATAACACACTTTGAGTTTGTATGATTACACGAACAAAACCCTAAAGTAGTAGGGATAAGGGTTATGGAACCCTAATGTCAAATGATGCCTAATATGTATGTTTTTAATTGGGTACAACCTTGATGGAGACAACCAAAGTGTACAACACAAAGTAGCGATTGCCTTGACATAAAGTTATGGTTGCTAAACACCATGAGAATGGAAATTTAACCTTTGACTATGATCTTGAATTAATTTTGAGGATGAAATTTTTTGTGAGGAAGGAAGGATGTGACAACCCTTATTTTCTCTCTCTTTAATTGTACTATTTATCACTCTACGGTGACCCATCTTACTAGGTCAAATATCAATTTCATAGCTCAAGGGTGATGACACTCCAACTTGGTCACATGAATGCTCAATTTCACTAAATGTGACCTTATGATACTTTTTGAACTATAAACCTCTCCTTAATGGGTCACCATCTTGAAAGATATATTAAACCTCATAACTATGATCTTTATATTATCCAAGGTGTATGATCGTATGAAGAATACACTTTTGAACCCAATGGCACAAGAATCACCTCAATCTTAGCTATGAGTCCAAAGTTATGACATTTGAATCACCTCACTTATAATCATCAATTTAATTTAATTAACTTGATTTTGAGATTATTGGGCCCAAAAATGAGGTGTGTGTCCATTAAAGGAGGGGCACCTCACTTCCCTAGTGAGAAATCCTTCTCTGTTCTTTCTACAGTTCGTAGCCATCTGATCTTGGCCCACAAATATTTCCCTTGATCTGCCGGCTCCAAGGCCATCCCCTTCATTAGTCCATACATTGTAGCAGGGCACTTTAGAGACAACCAATTAGCTATGTTTGTGACCTCTTTTTGAGCAAATGAGTAAACAAAACACACTTTTGATTCATTTCAGTCTTTCCCCCGTTGTTTTTGGTCACTTCCATGCCCTAACCCACCCTCCAATGTGTTCTACCTCCCTAGTTTGGGGCAGAGGTGCCTTCATTAGGGTTGCACCTAGGAACCCTTCTACGTCTTTCTCAGCCTCGACCAAGGTCAGGAGTGAGCCCTTGGAACCAAGGCAGAGGTGTACGGCCTCTTCATAGAGCTCAAACCACACACAATCTGCTTCCACCTTCATGTTGACGAGCGATTTCAAACTTCAACAGTGTGAGTTCTTCTTCTACATGCATAGGAGATGAGGCATGCAAAATGGCTCCTAATCATCCGATGGAGCGTGAACGCTAGTTTCCAATCGCCACAACTAATGGTCATGGGCCTGGCACAAGCTTAGCCACCTGGAGTCTACATCAAGCCTACAGGGATCCAATCCATTGATGACTTGAGGCTTGAGGCCCATGCACATGAAAACATGGAGCATCTGACTGCCAGATCTTCATCGAGCATCCCCCTTTCACATGGAAATCACATATTAATGTGGTAACACCACCCCCTTTTTACATAGTTATTAATTTTGATGTTAAAAATACATAACTCTCTAATCCCTTTGCCAAAAGTAATGATCCAATATACCAAATTGATCAACTTGACGAACCCTACACAATGAACACATTTTTGGATCCTAAATCTGCTTATAACTATTCTTATTTGCTAAAATTACGAACTTTGACTATGTTGACCATATTTGATACATGTTGTTGATAAAGATTGGTTCTTTGATACTTAGTCTACTTTCTTGACCTTAAAATAGTGACTAGTATGAATCTTGAGCATTATGGAACCCTGATCACCCTTCTTACACTTTGATGACTTAAATGTACATTTGTGACTTATTTGTACCTCAATGATGCATCTTGTCCTCTTAATGACTAATCTTGCTTCCTAATGACATCTAAATACTTGTATGCCCTAAAAATCAGTAAATCATACTATTCCCCAATCCCTTTGTGATGTGTTTATTTTAAATGACCATTATTGCATGAATGTGGCCTATGTATGGAAATGTATGATTATACCCTAGTCATAAGGGGTCTTGGATCTATTTGATGTGTCAATATATATGATATGTTTTCAAACAATGACTTTATGACATTTTCTGACCCAATTGGCCAGGGCCAATCCCATTCTTAATATAATGATGTATGTGACCACTTTTGATCTAAATGACCATATCTGATATGTTTATGGCCCCTCTACACTAATTCTTATGAGAATCTCGTTTTCCTTGACCCCTCTCACTACTCTATCCCTCATGATTTCTTAGATTTGGATGTCCCACCTAGGTCACATTTTATATCTTGATGGTGTAGGTGAACTGTGTTGACGTTTGGAACATATGTCTCTATATTGATACCAATGTTGGACTTCAATTCCCTAACCCTTTGTCACAGAACCATTCTTACCCCAATCCCAATCCTACTACCTAGATAGTTGTAAAAGGATTTAAGTGCTCATCCTTGAGTGGCTTGATAAGATCTAACACATTGGTATATACTATAATAAATAATAACTCAAAAATTGGATATTTAGAGAACAAACTAACCCAATATAGGAGATATTATAGATCAATCTTTGTCATCAGAGTATGTGAGTGCAGAAGCTATCTAGTTAGTGTTCCATTTATTTTACCTAAAATCAAGAAAATTGAGCCACAATTATGCAACTGCACGGTACACTATCAAAATCATAGAAATTTGTTTATAGAAAAAGAGTATGCTTGGCAGGACTTATATTCAAGAAAGTATAGTAATCGATTTTTCCAAAACCAACATTTGTTCAACAAATTGTTTATTTCAAACAATTCAATTTTTATTATGAGTTCCCATTATGCTATAACTGAGAAGCATGTTTATATATTTTGTGTGACTCTATCACCCCAATGCGATGGGGGAGGTCATCTGACTCCTTCTCTCCATATGAGGTAGGAGGCTAATGTACAAGTCCCACCTCCAAATGAGGTGGTTGCTTGCACTCAATATCAACATTATCAACATTATCATCATTATCAATATACGAGCAGTCATAATGGGCAAAATCATTTATGTTCTCATGTTTTTTCTCAAAATACAGTATAGGAAAAATGAAGAACTAAACATATGGAAAAGTATCTCAAACAAGTATATAGCCAAGTATACATTCAAGAGATACATAAAAAGTATCTTCAATACAACCACGGAGGAGATATAATAGCATATCTTTCACTAAAGATTTCGAGTATAGATCAACAAGTAATAGGTAGACCCTTTGAGTCAGATCCAAAATCAAAACGTTTGGATCAAGGGTTAGGATCATGATATTTCAAGATCACATTTCAATATTTGAGATTACAGTTACACTTTTCCTATGTCAACCTTAGGGTTGGGTCATTCACTTATAATCAACCTATACTTCAATATGTCCAACATCATTTCAAGTGTCAAGCATTTTAGAGTGTGAATGAATTATATAGGTTTTCTAGGATCATATTTGTTAACCCTAAATTATGATCATTATCCAAGTCATCATCAAATTTCAAGATCATCATCATGATACTATAATTGGAATTCAGGATCAGATTTATGGGTCAAAAGTATATCAAGGGTATAGTAAGATTAAGATCACTATCAATATTATTCATTATCCATAAAGATCATATTCAAGATTGAATCAAGTAAATAGATTTATATCACCAATGATTCATATTAAAGATTAGATGAGTCAACTAGATGAGATCTAGGTTACAAGATAATCATCAGAGTCCAATTCTAGAGTTTCCAAAGATTAAACATCATTATTGATCCATTTGATAAACTGAATAAGAAAGAGTTCAAATATAGGAATATAAGTAATAAACATCTATAATTAGACTTCAATATTATTTTTAATTGGTTCATTGGATTATTCTAATCAAAATTGACTATTTATTCAAAACATTTGGAGCTAGGATATATTTTCTATGATTAAAGCAAGATCTAGCCATTTAAATGAATTTCCAAGCAAAGAGGGGTTATAATACCTTCTTTGTAAAAAAACTAGGATCATTAGATGTGCAAGAAATGGCCCATATCTAGCCACACAATCCTTGTGACTTGCTAACTCATAGGTCTGGTCCAAGCTCAGTTCACAGGTTCAATCCCTCAATTTTATGAGTCTAATGCTTAGATAGCTGGTTCAGACCCTTGTCCAGTAGAACCTATTTCGACCGGTTCTTTCTTCTACAGCCAGGCAGTCCAAGTTCTTGATGAGGTCAGGCTACATGGTAGAGGTCTCCTCAGTGCTAGGAGAGCTCAGGGTAGGATGAGCCGAGATGAGTCGCAAAGGTGTCACTTTGAATCGCCACAGTCTCTCGAGGTCGCGAGTGGTCGAAGATGGAGGAGAGGCGATGAGTAGAAGGAAAACCCAACCTAGGCTATGTGGTGGTGCTGCTATGGTAGAAGAAGGCGATGAGGAGAAATTATGGTCAAATCAGGATGTGGAAGAGTGCAGATGCAAGGGGTACTCATGATGGATGATAGCAACGGTCCTTTGAGGGGTATATATAGGACTGGTGGGGTAGGTTTTATGGAAGATATGTTTGGAGCAGCAGACATGGCCACTGGTAGGAGATGGAGGAGTGGGGAACTCACTTTGTTGGTTCAACAATGTGAGAAACTCAGTCAAAATAGGGTTGGGTGAGTTTGAATTTGTGAGGCGGGGGTTTTGGCTCGCTTAGATTTTCGAAATAGGGTCAAGAGCAGGAGATTGCCCATTAAGGTCGGCTTGTCTCCTCCCCCCAATCAGAGGGAGGTAGGATACAACCTCCTGGCCACTTGATTAGGCCTCTAATATGTGGGATCCTAATTTGAGAGCCAAGGTTCTCCTCTCAAGCATCCCATAGATTGCTGACTTGGAAAAGGTCCAAATAAAAGGAAAATAAAAGGGTTTTCAACACATCATCTTCAAAAAATCATAGCAATTAGTAGGGATGTCCAAATGACATGAAATTTGGATCATAACTTCTTAAATATGTGTAGAATATTTAGAAAATTTTTTAGAACCTTATGATTAAGTTTGATTGACCAATTTGATTCTTTGGACAAAGTGATGAATGAATCCAATTTGAAGTGTTATAAGGTGTTTAAAATCCACATTGATCACCATATTTCAAATTTGAGGTCAATAATGATTATTAAGCCAAGAAAAATGGTTTGGGACCATGAGTGAGTATATTAAATTCAAAAGAGTAATTACTTCATTATGATGCTAAAATCCACTTTGTGACATCCTTCCCTCCTTAAAAAAGAATTTTGTCCTCAAAATTCAAACACATCCTCAAAATTGGGATCATCAAAATCTAGGTTGTATCATAAAATACTACAATATCCTCAACTATATAATCAAAATCATGTCCTCAACATTATCACTTCATCAATAGTCTCTCATAAATTTCATTGATCAATATGGGGGTCAAAGATCAAAGTTCACCAATTGGGTTCACTCTCAGGTCATATCTGAGAGAAAAATTAAGATCGATAGCCGAGATTAATTGTCATGGACCAACAGGTTCATGCACTAATAAGTTTGTTATTTAAGAGTCAAGAATAAAATATTCATATTTTGAGTAACAAACATACAATTATAGGATTTTAATTCCTATCTAGACCATCGGTGTGATCCTTCATCTATAGCAACAGTCTAGCAATATTTCAAGATTTCAATTTCAATTTATATTATCAAGCATATTCGAGGTGGGTGAATGGTCCAGACCTACGTCATTTTAGGAAGTTAAACCTATACATATTTTCAATGTTACCATCCTCAAATTACAACTAGTCAAGATATCATGATTTTGATTCAATGATTACAACAATGGATGGTCCATTTGTAAGTCAACATGATAGAGTCAAAATTTCAAATTTTGAGTTTGAGGAGTCATAATTCAAATCATAAATGAATTTTCAAGTCCAAGATAGGTTCTGGATCATAAAATAGCAAGCCAAAATGGTGTCATATTTCCATTTCTCAAAATATAGTAAGCACAAGGTTTATTTCAAAAAAGTTACAAAGAGTTACATAATCACCATATCAAAATGTAGACCTAGTGGTGACTTCAATGGTTGTGATTGCACATGTCTTCTTTTGGAATTCTAACTTCTATCTTTGTCTCTATCTCAATGACTACATGCTTGGATGTAGAGGCAAAGGTAGTTATGGTGACTTGGACTCCTATAGGAATTATTGATATTGTATATCTTGCCCATTTAGTCATAGCATCCATTAGTAACTTGTTTTTGCATTTCCCTAGCATTATCCCTATTATCACAACGAGCCTAGGCCTTTTGCCTAAATCATCCTTGACTTTTTATTCATCGATCTTCCTTTTATCAATCCTTTCTCCTTGATCATCATTGGTTCTAAGGAATCTTACTTTTTGACTACGCATTTGTGGGCTATTTTCAAGGTAAATTGATTTTTGAGTCCTTTAATCACATAGGTCGAGTTAAGAGTATATCACATTTTATGGTTTCATACTATTGAAAAATAGGGAGAGTGTCATTTGTATACTAGTCTTACTTCATGATTGTTGAGAGTAATAAAGAGTAAACATTTGATGACATAATCATGATGTATATCAAAATAGGGTATGAGTTTTTTTATCTATGTTTTGAGGCTTAGTCAACAATAGGGAAAAATGGATTAGTCGAATAGGGACCTTATCAACAATAAGGTCTATAAACTTTCTTGTTTCACCAAATCAAGATTTACCTCAATCATAGAAAGCATATAGTCAAGTTTTGGTTAAATTGAGTTTGCATGATATTAGGGGTCATACATGAGTATTTGATTTCAAAATTGAGTTTTCAAATTAAGGTCAGATCATGGTATCAATTTTCAAAATTTTCTATTGATATTCATTTTTCCCATGTATAAGCTACCCATAATCGAGACATCAAGTGGTAAAAAGTTACAAGAAAGGACCACATGCGGAGATGATAAGACTACCTAATTGTCATCTACTTGGGTGGCTTAGGGTAGTCCTTAATGAATAGATGAGATGTTAGAAGACTCTCTAAGGTTTCACAAGAGAACCTTTAGGTCCAGTTCTGGATCAACTAAGGCCAGGTAGAGTGGGGGATCTCAGCCACCGTGAAGATGGATAAGAGAAATTATGCCAGGACCCTGAGCCAAGACACCCCAATTTTCACCATTATAGACTTTAGGATTTCTCAGGTGTATGAGACTTGAGAAATTATTTACTTACACCATATGAGAGCGTGTATGCTCTAATACCAACTATCACGGAACCATTCTTACCCCAATCCCAATCCCACTACCTAGATAGTGGTAAAAGGATTGAAGTGCATGTCCCTAAGTGGCCCAATTGGATCTAATACACTGTCATGTACAATAAGAAAAATAACTCAAAAAATGGTTATTTAAAGAACAAACTAACCCAATACGGAGATTTTTCTAATATATCCTTATCATCAGAGCATATAGGGTTTGGAATCGATTTAGTAAAGGTTCTAATGTTTTACCAAAAATCAAGAAAATCAAGACACAAAGTCAATGCAATTGCATGGTAGTCAAGGTTCCAATGTTTTGCTTAAAATCAAGAAAATCAAGACACAAAGTCAATGTAATTGGAGTGAAATGACATAAAACTCATCTTTTCAAATTATGCAAAGCTTATGTATATGTATCTTTTAACCCTACACTCAACACCTCTTGTGCTTGACCTGCCTTATTTCTCATATTTTATAGGTTCATGGATGGCTAGAAGTTGATGGAATGGTGAGCTATTTTGGGTTTATTTGTTGTAACATCCCTAGTGTACATGAGAAGACTTGTCTAGATTTGACTCTCAATTATAATTGAAATCTTGTGATAAAAGAATGTTTCTTAATAATTCTATTGAATGTTGATATTATTTTGGTCCCTTTATCTCATTATTTGTTCATGTATGCTAAGCTTTATTCTTCCACATTCACGCTTTGGTAATACCATTCTAGGTACGAGCTCCTAGGTCCTATCACCATTGACTGTATAATCATTCGGAGTTAGGATTTGGGTAACAAACGGTTCTGTGTCACCACCCCATTCACATCTCACCTTTATTCTTATATGTGGATTGAGAAAACAATGTTCAAATCAATACCTCATGTCAATCCATTATAAAGTGACCTACAAGAAGAAATATGAAATGATCCCCAATCACAATTTTGGATCTAGAGGGGTTAACTTAGTAGTCCAAGACCTATTACTCTTGGGTGCTTTCATAAAAGGGAAATATTTAGGATAATGATCTATTACATTGCAATGATTACATGATATTATAGCCTTAGAACTGGAGGATTCTTCATTAAAAATTAAAGGTCCTTTGTCTTTGTTGTTCCTTTGGCTACTTTCAAGTCCCAATAACATCTCTAGACATTTTTTTAGTAGTATGGTCTAGGATTTGATTAAGATTCTTTCTATCATCAAGGGATCTTTGCATGGAGGATCTCATATGATTATCATGAATAAGATAAGCAATAGTGGAAGTCAATTGATTGATATCATCTCTATCACAAAAAAATATTGGTTTCTAAGCAAAGAGCTTTAGTTGTATAAGAATATGAAGAGAAGAAAATTTATTCTCTCTACTTGTAGAACTAGAACAAGATCCAAGGACATTGATTTTAGAAAATAAGGAAGCATTTTAATTTTCAAACAAAGAAATCTTAGAAATATAGTTACTATTTTCATATTCTATTCCTTGCAAAACAAATCTTTTCCCTCATTTTCAGTTTTAAGAACATCAATATCAAGCATGAGAGAGTTCACAATTTTTGTATTCTTTTCATTAGAATTAGGCATAAGATGTTAATTTTCTAGAAATATAATCTTATCAAGAAAGATAGAATTATCAAGTTTAATAGAGTCTACTTGACTAAGGTAAGAATTGTTTTCATCTAGAAATCAAATATTATCATGTTCGAGATCATATATTTTTGCATGCAAATTATCAAGAATCTTAGCAAGATTTTTCTTTTTATGCTTTGTAGACTTAATAAGGCACAAGTAGATTGAATAATGGAAATTAAAGATTATTTATCTAAAGAGTTTATATCTACCTCATTTGAATCTTCATTTGCACTTTCTATGAGACTGAAACAACATTCTCCTTCATTACTTGAGCTTGAGCTAGATCCTCCACTTGCATCTTCACTTGATCTTGAGTTGGAGGAGTCACTATAGATTTATGTAATTTCTCCTTTTTCTTGTGCTTCTCTTCCCATTTGTTGTGATGATGGGTCTTTTTGTCGTGTGGGAAGTCTTCCTTGAAGTGACCCTTCTTTCCACATTCAAAGCACTTGGCAGAGGAAAAGACTTGCCTTTGTAAGATCTACCTTTAGAGTACGTGGCATCTTCAACTTGAGAGGATGGGGAGGCTTGATCAACAAAAGCTTGAACTCGGGCCTTAATTTAATCCTTCTTCATTCTCTTTATCTCTTTCTCTTCCTCTCTTTCTTCTTCCTCTTGCTTGTCAAGTGTAACTTCATGGGCTTGTATATTACCTATAAGCTCTTCAATAGGAATTTCATCAAGGCTCTTCCTTTCTTCAATGGAAGTCACCTTGGATCCACCTTTTGGGGGAGAGTCATAACAATCTTTGAGTTGATCTGTCCTCTATCCATAGGATGACCTAGGACAGAAAGACCATTTTCAAAGGAATTGAGCCTTGAGGACATATCTGTGACCGTTTCCTCCTTTCCCATGTTGAAGTTTTCAATAAGCCCTTTGAGAATGTATAATTTATTTTCCTTCACTTTCTTTTGCCCCTCATAAGTGATGCATAGCTTTGTCCATATCTCATAGGTCGTTTCACATGAAGAGATCTGGTTGAACTCAGTGGGGGAGATGGATGCATAGAGAATGTTGATGACTTTTTCATTTAAGGTTGCTTTTTTCAAAGTAGCTTCATCACATTCTTCTATCCTTATCTTTGGTAGCTAGTATGGAAAGTCCACCATTCTCCATAGCTCAAGACTTGATCCATGGATGTATAATCATAGCCTTATCATCCAATAGAGGAAATTTCTCCCATCAAAGATTGGAATGTAGATGAGGTATCTCCTACCTTGATAATCACCCCTCTTCTCCTACTTGTGGATGTATGCTTGGATAATAACTACTCTGATACCACTTCTTTGATCTTGGATGATGGGCTCTAGAGGAGGTGAATAGAGCTAAAAACACTAACACAAAATTCATTATATCTTCACGATATTTCTAAGTTAATATTGCAAATATGAACTCTCAGTACAGATAAACATACGTAGAAAGGGAGAGAGAGGTTGAACAAGCAGAAGAATAGAAGTTATGTATAGTGGTTCCAAATTCCAAACTAGGAGAGTTTACATACACTACCTAGAGAGGTCAGCCTCTAGAATTTTTCAGCCATTGCATACTTATATTCCATTATAAGACATTCAATATGTGACTCCCATCACTACACAAAACGAGATTACTTAAATCAAAGTGTGGAAATATCTTTAACAATTACATTACCACAAAATAGGATAAATTAAAACTGATCACGTAACAACATATCAAGTTGAACACCTCATTTAAAACCATAAAACTTTTTCCACCTGTATTTTATTCATGCCAGAAGATATTACATATCATTGTTTACTAGCTAACCAGCCACAACCTATTGCATATAATACGAACCATGTCTATACCACCATGGAATACTGCCAAAAACTCAAACCAAGTATAATGTCTATAAAACACCCTAAGGACTTAAGAGTATAGGGATGACACATAGGACTCTATTACTAGACACTAGCTGCATATCCATGATCCAACAACTACATCTTCTCTTACTGTCAGTCTCAACCGCATGATCTCCATTTTAGCATACACGTACACCTAAAAGATGTGTAAACCCATAGGGTGCAACCAACGTCCCAGTGACATATATAACTCTCCGCCAACATCTATTATAAAAATAGATAAGATAAATAAAAAAGATAACATTATTATCAAAGTAAGAAGATTCAGTTAAATGAGATAAGCAAAGGAATTAACACCATTTCAGTAGTTTGGGTATCAATGACTGAGTAGTGGAACATCTTATGCTTTTAGAAAGAATATGAAAAACATGTACAATAATTAAAACCTAAACAGTATAATAAACAAGTGAAGGGGTGAATTAATGTTATTTATATTTAACCCAATGCAAATATGCTACACAACTGTGTTACATCTTTTATTAATGCCCTGAGGATTTGAGATGTACCACCCAAATCCAACTGACCACTGCTAAGTCAGAATCAGTGTCATACAAGATCAATGGAAGAGTTGGAATCCATGATCTTCTCCTGCACGACTTGGTCAATTCAAGTATGCACTACAGTTACCTATAGTAAAATTACAAAGACAACAACTTATAGTCAAATCTATAGTCCTGTAGAGACAACAACTCATAGTCAAAGCCATGGTCCTATGAAAACACCTTAGTACATGTCACGACACTAGAAAATAGGGTATATAACCCAATCACTGAGGTACAACTGTAGTTGTCCTCTATCACATCATATCACATACTCATCACTGAGATATGACCGTAGTCATTCTTGAAACACTTGCGATCAAGATGCATAGGACACATAGTCTCTTGCACCTCACATATTCAATAGTATGTGCTCTAGTTTTCCCTTGAGAATACATGCTTCACCATCCAGCAAGGTACTACCTTGAAGATGGATCTATGGCATAGGGTAGCTATATTATTAGGGTTCTATTTGATTAGTTAATCCAATTGTGTATCTTTTAGCATCTATTAAATTACAACGTATAAAAATGTAACTTGTCACATTATCTTATGACATCACTATCCCACTACCTTAATCAAGGCCATTAATACCATCATATTTTATCACTGCCATACATGGCCAACATCACCATTGTATCATTGGGAATATCAATACCTATTCTCATCACTGGAGGATATCACCTCACACTAGACATTAAGCCTATACCATGTCGTAAGACCAATAAAATCATTCATGTAAATCATCAATATCTCGTCATGCCTTAATAAGCATATAATCATCCTTGTGTCATAACACATATCCACCCTGGAAATCATTAGCTATGCCATTCAATCTACTTGCATGGTTAGGATTACAAAATCGGATAGAGAAAACATCATCTCATGCTTATTTAATTCAAGAAGGGTAAGCAAGTATATCAATCCTTTAACATTAGGGTTAGGGTTTCTGATATATAACCAATTAGGGTTTCAACACAATAATCACCACCAAATACTAGATACAACAACTCCCACTTTCTTGGAGCACATTTGGGCTTAGCAATATTATGATAGACATGTAAGAATAAATAAGTATATAGTAATATGTATTGATCACTAGTGATTACTCATACATGTGTAACAACCATCATTCATCTATACATGTGTTCACACCATCTCAAGTACACCCATGTGCAGCGATCTTCATGGTCACCTATGGGTAGAGACCGTCATCGTAGGTGTATGTTGCGGCCAAAATATGTTATCACCATGTGTAGTGACCATCACCACTACTAGTGTGGAAACCATACCTAATAAAAACATTGTGACAAACTAATTCTATGACTGCAACACAATCATGACCAAGAGTAACGACTGTAACACATCAAGCACCTCGACAACAACACACCATCACATCCATATCAGGCATTGTGACTAACTTGGTACAAGTGTAGCAACCATCAAAATAAATTAGAGAGTGTTGACCAAAGTAGAACCAAAGCATATGCCACGACCCAAAACCACACCTAGAGTGTAACGACCCTAAGCATCACAACAAGATGCAACACACATACCAACACTCAAAGGTATCGATCGTAACAAACATGTGACATGTAACAACCATAGGATCAAAGTGAGTGTAGAGACCATTAAAGTCAAAGTACCTCAAAAACACTTAACCATATCCAAAATATGGATAGTCCTTAACATTATCAAGGAGAAAACTCCATATAAGGTTGGGCATGAAAACTCTAAATCAAGTTTAACCAAAGCACCTAAGGAAAACCATGATGATAGAAGGAATACCAAACATTGGTCTCATGAAAACTAAGTTTTAGGCCACCAATATCACATAATAGTTATGATAATCATCAAGGATAAGGTTTCATGTAAACAACATTATTTCTCTAGCACTTATCAATTAGATTCATGAAGTTAGAGTTTAAGAGAAAGAGTAATCCACAAGAGAATACTACACAATCATAAACCCTAGATCATGGTATCATACTCTAACATATTATTTTCACATTTTATATATGAGTTCAGTAGCATGTAAACAAAATTATGATTCCATTAATAGAAGAGGGGAAAGTTATATAACCTACCTTAGATTGAAGATCAAGTTCCAAAAGTCAAGAGATCTAAAGAAGAAGCAGATCCCCAACTTGGATAAAAAATTCATCCGCAAGATCACTGAAAGAAGAGGAAAAAAGACTAAGTTACCCAATCCCTAGGCTGACAATAAGGAAGAAGAGATATGAGAGCTTCTATTTACATAGATACCACCATGGAGAGCCATAGTCTTCAATCTTAATGAAGAGAAGATCTTCAAGGTAGCCACCATGGTAAAAACATAGTGTCACAGTCAAGAGGGAAAAAATTACATAGGATTTCCAATGTGAAAAAGTGATCAAGGAGATAAAACCACTTACCAATAGAATAAATGACCAATAAGATGATCAAGCACAAGATCAACACATGCAAGGAGGATCTGCCATCAAAACTCCAAGATCAGCCCTATGAAACTCTACCAAGCTCCACAGTTGGCCACAAGCAAGAGGGAGAAGAATATAGAGCTAAAGGAGTTTTTTGTATGTGAAGTAGAGAGTTCATATACTCAATAGATAGGAGGGAAGTGAAGATATGAGGTGTTAAGAAGTTAGGGCATCAAAAGAACACTTGTCCCTCCAAGGATCGGCCATGCATGATAACATGCATATTTTAATATCAAAGTGATGTAGCGACCACTTCTTCCTCTAAACACATCATGATTGAAGCTCACCATGTGTAGCAGTTGAAAAACTGCCAAAACATCTTGCATTGGACACTACAAAAGCAAGACAAAAAATGTCGCGGTCACACCACTCCAACAAGGTGAAACCCTAGTGACCCAAGCATGTGTCAAAGCAATAGGTTGAAGAAAAACATCTCAAAAAGAAAGTGTAGTGGTCAAATCACTCACTAAACACATCATCATGGTATGTACACTAGTTTCCACTCAAGAAGCTTGTACATGGTTGCTACCATCATGTAACACATGCAAACCATAATGCCACCTTAGGATGCCAACTCAACAAACAAGGACCAAGCAAGGTGCCCCATAACATCTTCTTTCTCATCACGCTAAGGCACAAGAAGCATACTATACATGTCACAAATTGCAACATAATCCCTCAGCAATGGTAAATTGCAACATGGTTAAAAGTAGCACATATATCAAAAAGATAGTTTAAACTGGACCAAACTGGAAAGATAAGCTTGTCACATGTTATTAAGGCATCTCAAGAGATTAGATTAAGGTTTAAACATATCATTAAGCAAATAAAAAATAGACTTATACCTAAGATAGGTCAAAGGTCTTACAACCGTAAACCCCTAATAAGGATTTCACCCCTAAAATTTTACATGAAAAGAGATGGGTACCTCCTATGCATATTTTCCTCAAGCCCCCATGCTGCTTCCTCAACACCATGGCGATATCAAAAAACCTTACCAACATGATGTCCTTCTTCAACTTCTTGATCCTCCTATCTAGGATCAACACATTATCTACCACATAGGACACATCCTCATATAACTCCACCTCAACTAGATTTAGCATCAACTCTGTGTCACGGTGACACTTCCTCACCATAAAAACATGAAACATTAGATAAATCATGTGTAACTGAGGTGGCAACTCCAACTAATAGGCCACCTTCTCAACACATCCCTCTATAGGATAAGATCCAAAAACCTGGGGGTTAATATATTCTTCTCAAACCTTAGAATGTCTCTTCCAAGGAGAGACTTAGAAATGCACCTTGTCTCCCACTTGGAACCATAAGGCCTACCACGATCATTGTCATAGGACTTTTTTTTATCTTGTATTGACTTCAATTTTTGTTGAAACACTATGTTCCTCTCTGTGGTCAGTGGCTCAAGCTCAGGATCTAGAAGTTGACATTCTCCTATCTTATACCATCACATGGACATCCATGAATTTACTATACAAAACCTCATAGGCTACCCTTTCAATGCTTCTTTCTAGTTGGCTGCATAGCATTCATAGAAGAGTGAGCCTCTTCCATAACCAATGTTCTTGGATTATCAATATCTGGTACAACTTCCTTGTAATGATAACACATTGTTCCATCCTTTAACTCATGGAAGCCATCACACTTCTCTATGCCAAACTCTAATCATATATGTTGTATCACAATATCATCCATTTGAGCATCTCTAGTCTGATGTCTCAACATCATATTCACCTGAAACTGTCCCAACAAACTTGCTAGCAAGGACACCTCCAACTATACATTTATCTGACATAAGGATACCAACACCCAAAATAGATGATGAAGAAGACTTCCTACTCAAGCGTCTTCTACTACATTTACCTTTCCTGGATGGTAATCTATAGTACAATCATAGTCCTTGATTAACTCCATCCAGCGTCGTCGTATCATGTTCAACACCTGCTTCGAGAAGATGTATTGCAAATTCTTGTGGTTGGTGAAGATTTGACATTTCTCTCCCTATAGGTAGTGCCTCCATACCTTCAAAGCATGGATCACTACTGCCAACTCCAGGTCATGTGTCAAGTAGTTCTCCTCATGTTTCTTAAGTTGTTGTGAAGCAAAAGAAATCGTGTTTCGATCTTGCATCAACAACAACCAGGCCATTATTGGAAGCATCATAAAAGACTACATAACCCTTTCCTTGCTCTGGCAGTACTAATATTGGTGCACTGGTCACCTTCTCCTTAAAAAGTAGGAAAGAACATTGACACCTATTGTCCCAATTAATCGACATACCTTTCCTTGTCAACTTTGTTAGGGGTAACACAATTTCATTAAAGTCCTCAATAAACCTTCTATAGATGTCTTAAGTTTTCCCCATTCTAAAGCTGACTCCACTTTCTTTGGGTCTTACATAGACTCCACTAGCAAATACCACATACCCAAGGAAAGCTACCTCTTTTAGTCAAAACTCACACTTATTGAACTTTAGCGTATAAATGATGTTATCTCAACAAAGGAAAAACCTGACATAGATGTTTCTCATGTCACTAGCTATCTCTAGAGTAGATATATATGTCATCTATGAATATTACCACAAAATGATCTAGATATGGCCTAAACGCTCTTTTCATCAAGTCCATGAACGATGTTGGTGCATTGGTTTGCCCAAATAGCATAACCACAAAGTTGTAGTGACCATACCTCATCCTAAAAGATGACTTTGATATGTAATCTGCCTTGATTTGCAACTAATGATAACCCATACTCGAGTATATCTTAGAAAAGGACAGTGGCACCTCGCAATGAGTCAAGCAGATCGACAATACACATCAAAGGATATTGTTCTTAACCATTACCTTGTTCATCTATATGTAATCAATGTGTAACCTCATGGATCCCTCCTTCTTTATCACAAATAGAATAGGAGCACTCCAAGAATGCATGCTCGATCTAATAAAACCCTTTCTTAAGAAGATCTCACAACTGTCTTTTCAAATCTTGCAACTTAGTTGGTGTCATCCTATATGGTGTATGTACTATAGGTTGGGTACTGGAAACCAGATTAATCTTAAAAAGTCAATCATCCTGGGAGGGGGTACACCTGGGAATTCATTAGGAAACACATCCTCAAACTCACAGACAACTGACACTTCCTGAATACTAGGACTCCTTACCTTGGTTTCTATCATATCTGCCAAAAACACATCGCATCCCTACCTCATCAGCCTCTATGTTGTCATTACCTATACCACACATATCAGAAGAATCTTCTTATCACCATGGTAGATCCACAAAACATTACCATCGAAAAATGTGGCCACCTTAGAATGATAGTACGATGCTACCTGATACTTCTTCCAAAGTATCCACATCAACGGTCACATCAAAACCATGCATATCAAGTGGTATAATATCCACTTAAATGACACATCCTAAGAAAGGAGGAACACAAAGGGAACACACTTCCCTTAACATAGCAACACTGACTAGAGACTCCTAACAAGAGGAGGTTTACCAACTCTTTCCTTACTAAATAGGTTTATAACTTATATGATATTACACCATTTTCATCTTAGTTCCCTTGCTATCAACATAGCAATCATCAAAATTAATGCATCTCATTACCCCTTCCTTGTTATCTACTCGTCATCCTCATGTATGTCTTCTTGTTCTATCATGTTTTTAACTCCTCATTGATAGGTAGATCATCATTTTTCACATTTCCTTCATTGAATACGAATCACCTCCCTTTACTTCTTTTATATGCTATAAAGGTTTTATTTTAGCACATTTTCACTTACATAGGTTGGTCTAAGATTAACTCAGTTTCCACTTCATCCTTTTATCATTGTTCTCATTTGTCTTCTCATATCGTACTTATCTTAGGTATTCTTTCCATCTTATGTGGATTTTACACCTTGACTTACTTCATTAGCACAAATTTATCCATCTTTTGCTTTATAATCTCCTTAAAATTACATCTTTGAGAAATTCTCATCGCTTATTTGTGTTCAAATTTAGGTTTCATGGTGGCATATTTTTCTCTTGTGGTTACCAACATTCAAATTATGGTAGGTTATGTTGAAGTTCTTAACTTTTAAGGTAAGATGGAGGTATTAGCACCATGAAACATGGCTTGTTATGGTTTTTATATTGTTTCAAAATGACTACTTGGTTAGAGTAATAAAAAAGATAACAACCTAAGAGTTCCATACTCACCTTCTCATCAATAATTGAATACCTAGCCATGGCACTCAAGTAAAAAGATTAAGTAGTATGCAGCATGTTTTCATGTCATGTTCTTAGCTTACACATCATCCTAGTCCCAATCCTACTGTCCATGTAAACTCGGTGAACCTAAAGCTCTGATACCACCATACATGACACCGATCACCACAGAAATCAAGATTACTCAAAACTAACTGTAGAAATATCTTTAACAATCACATTACCATAAAATAGGGTAAATTATAATTGGTCACATAACATTACCTCAAGTTGGACACCTCATATTTGAAGCCATAAAACGTGTGCCACTTGTATTTCATTCATGCCAAAATATATTTCATATCATTGTTTACTGGCTAACTACCACAACCTGTTACATATGATAAATATTCATGTATACAAACCATGTTTGTACCACCACAACACACTTCTAAAAACTCAAACCTATGCAAAATGTCTATAAAACACCCCAAGGACCTGAGAGTACATGGACGATATATTGGATTGTATTACTAGAGACAAGATGCATATCCATGATCTAGTAGCTACAACTTCTCTTTTTGTCAGTCTCAATTGCTTTTTCTCTATTCTAGTGTACATGTCTAGCTAAAAGATGTAGAAATGCATAGGGTGAGACCAACATCCTAGCAGAGATATAACTCTCCACCAACATCTATTATAAGAACATATACGCTAAAGCATAAAGATAACATATTATCAAAATAAGCAGATTTAGTTAAATGAGATAAGTAAAAAATTAACATTGTTGTAGTAGTTTAAGTATCTATGACTAAGAAATGGAACATCTTATGCTTTTAGAAGGAATATGAATAAGATGTATAAATGTTATAACCTAAACATTATAATAAACAAGGCAAGGGGTCAACCAATGTTGTTCATGTGTAACCCTATGTAAATATGTTGCATAGTTTTGTTACATCTTTTATTAATGCCCTGGGGATTTAAACCAGAAAACCCAAATCCAACTGGCCACTACTAAATCAAAATCAGTTTCATACAAGATCAATGGAAGAGCCAGAAGCCATGATCTTCTCGTATACTACTCAGTCAGTTTGAGTGTTCACCACAGTTACATATAGTCAAACTCCAAAGACAACAACTTATAGTTAAATCTATAGTCCTATATAGAGAGCAACTCATAGTCATAGCTATGGCCTTGTAAAACACATAAATCGCCTTGGTATAGGTCACGACACTAGAAAATAGAGTATATAACCTAATCAGTAAGGTACAACTACAATTATCCTCTATCACATCATATCTCATACTCATCACTTTGATCCAACTATAGCGGTTCTCGAAACACTTGTTATCAAGATGTCAAGGACATATAATCTCTTGCACCTCACATACTCAATAGTATGCTCTCTGGGTTTCCCTTGGGAATATCCATTTCACCATCTAGCAAGGTACTGACGTTGAACATGGATCTATGGCATAGGTCAGCTACATGATTAGGGTTCCATTTGATTAGTTTCACCATCCAAAACCTATTACATATGATGCAAACCATGTGTGCACCACCATGACATACTACCAAAAGCTCAAACTGATGTACAACATCAATGAAACACCCCCAAGGACCTAAGAGTACAATGATGACACATTGGACTCTATTACTAGACACTAGTTGCATATCCATGTTCCAACAGATACATCTTATCTTTTCATAATTCTGAACCGCACATTCTCTATTTTAGCGGGCACATCCACCCAAAAGATGGGGAAACCCATAGGGTGAGATCAACGTCCCAGAGACAGATATAACTCTTCACCAACATCTATTATAAGAACTGATAAGCTAAAGTAGAAAGACAACATTATTCTCAAAATAAGAAGATTCAGTTAAATGAGATAAGCAAATCAATTAACACTATTTCAATAGTTCAGGTTTCTATAACTCAGTGATGGAACAAATTATGCTTTTAAAAGGAAATGAAAAACATGTATACTTTTTGTAACCTAAATATAATAATAAACAAAGCAAGGGGTCAACCAATGTTATTCTTATTTAACCCTATGAAAATATGCTACATAGTTGTGTTACATCATCTATTAATGCCCCGAGGATTTGAGTCGTGCCACCCAATTCCAACTATCTACTATTAAGTCAAAATTGGTGCCATATAAGAATAATGGAAGAGTCGGAATCCATGATATTCTACTACACTACTTGGTCAGTTCGAGTATGCACTGTAGTGACATATATTCAAAATACAAATACATCAACTTATAGTCAAAGATATAGTCCTATAGAGACAGTAGATCATAGTTAAAGCTATGGCCCTATAAAACACCTAGCCCACCTGGATATAGGTCATAGTGATAGAAAATAGGGTATATAACCCAATCACTGAGGTACAACCACAAGTATTGTCTATCATGACATATCACCTACTCATCAACGAGGTTCGAATGTAGTCAATCTTGAAACATGTGGGATCAATATGTCAAGGACACCTAGTCTCTTTCACCTCTCATACTCAATAGTATGTGCTCCAGGTTTCCCTTGAGAACACCCGTTTCACTATCCAACAAGGTACTGACGTTGAAGATGGATCTATGGCACATGGAAACTATATGATTAGGGTTCCACTTTATTAGTTAAGCCAGTTGAGTATCTTTTAGTATCAATTAAGTTACAACATATAAAGATATAGCTTTTCACATTATCTAATGACATCACTATCCCACTTCCTTAATCAAGGCCATCAATATCATCACATTTTATCACTTCCAGACATGGCCAACATCACCATTGTATCATTGGGAATATCAATCTGTCATCTCATCACTAGAGGATATCACCTAACACTAGACATTAAGCCTTTACCAAGTCATAATACCAATCACATCACTCTTGCATCTCATCAAATCTCATCATGCCTTAACAAGCATATAATCATCACTTGTGTCATAACACATACCCACCATAGCAATCACTAGCTATGACATTCCGTCCACCTGCATGGTTAAGATTACACAAATAAGAGACAGAAAACATCATCCCATGCTTATTCAATTCAAGCAAGGTAAAAAAGTATATCATTCCTTTAATATTACGGTTAGGGTTTATCATATATAGTCATTAATATTTCAACACAATAATCACCACTAAATCCTAGATACATTAATTCCCACTTTCTTTGAACACATTAGGGTTTACCATTATTATGATAGACATGTAAGAATCTTTAAGTATATAGTAGTAGGTACTGATCTCTAATCATTACTTATACATGTGTAACAACCAGCATGCATCTATACATGTGTTGCGACCATCTTATGTACACCCATGTGTAGCATCTGTCATGGTCACCTATAGATAGCGACCGTCACCATAGATGTCTGTTGCGACCGAAATAGGTTATCATTGTGCATAGTGAGTGTCACCACTACTGGTGTAGCAACCATACCTAATACAAACATCATGACAAACTGATGTTACAATCGCAACACAATCATGACCAAGAGGAATGATAGTAATGCATCAAGCACCTCAACCGTTGTGCACCATTACAACGATAATGGGTGTTGCAACCAACCTAGCATAAGTCTAGCGACCATCAAACCAAATCAGGGTGTGTCAACCGAAGTAGAAATAAAGCAGATGTCGTGACCCAAAACAACACATAATTGTAACGAACCTAAGCATAACAACAAGATGTAACACCCATGAAAACATTCAAAGTTATCAATCACAACAAACATATGACATGTAACAACCATAGGAGCAAAAGTGAGTGTAGAGACATTAAGGTCAAGCTACCTCAACAACGCTTAACCATCTACAAAATTGGGATAGGCCATAACCAAAAAATATGATAACATCAAATAAAACATATGTTATCATGGAGAAAATTCATATAAGGCTAGGCATGAAAACCCTATTTAAAGCGTCACCAAAGCACCTAAGGAAAACAATGATGATATAAGGAATATCAAATGTCACTCCCATGAAAACCTAGTTTAAGACCTCTAATATCACATAATCACTATGTTAATCATGAAGGTTCAGGTTGCATGTAAAGAACATTATCTCTCTATCATGTATCAATTGGTTTCATCAAGTAAGTGTTTAAGAGAAAGAGTAATCCACATGAAAATACTACATAATCATATACCCTAGATCATGGTATCATCCTATAGCATACTAGATTCACATTTTAGATATGAGATCAGTAGTATATAAGCAAGAATTTGAGGCCATTAATAGCAGAGTGGAAAGTTATATAACCTACTTTAGATTGAAGATCAAGCTCCAAAAGCCAGGAGTGTCAAAGAAGAAGATATTTGACTTGGATCAACAGCTCGGCCAAAAATCATCTCAATGAGAGACGAAAAGGAAACCCAAACCCTAGACCGACAAGAAGGAAGAAGACAAAAGAGAGCTTCTATTCACTTAGATACCACCATGACAACCCATAGTATCCAATCTTTGTGAAGAGAAGATCTTCATGGTAGCCAGCATGGTAATGCCATAGTCTCACGGCCAAGTGGGGAAGAAAAATATAGGATTTCCAAAAATAAAACATGATCAAGGAGATAAACCACTTACCAAGAGAATAAACTACCAAGAAGATGATCAAGCAAAAGATCAACACGTGCAAGGAGGCTCGACCACCAAAACTTCAAGATCAGCCCTCTCATGCTCCACCAAGTCCAAGGTCGGCCACAAGAAAGAGGGAGAAGAAGATAGAGCTAAAAGAGTTTCTTGTATGTGGAGGAGAGACTTTATATACATAAGAGATAAGAGGGAAGTGAAGATATGAGGTATCAAGAAGGTAGGGCATCAAAAGGAACACTTGTCCCTCCAAGGATTGGCCAATCATGATAACATGCAAGATAAATGTTAATAACAAAGTGGTGTAGTGACCACTTGGTCCTGAAACACATCATTGTCGAAGCTCACCATGTGTAGCAGTCAAAACACTACCAAACATCTTTTATCAGCCACTACAAAAGAAAGACTCCAACAAGGTGAAACCCTAGTGATAACCTCCTTTTTGGTGATGTTATATTGCTAGTTTTTCTTAGATTTCCATACTCTTTCTTAGATAAATTACGTAGAATACTTAACTTTCCACTTTATTGTGAGTATACCATTAAACTCATATTTTCCCTTTTTCTTCTTATAGAAAAACCCAAAAAAATTGAAAAAGCTCCAAACCGGTCCCAAGACTGTGAAGGCCCTAGAAGTCCCAAGAAAGAGAAGACCCTAGCAGTCCCAAGACCGAGAAGACCCTAGTGGTCCCAAGATCGAGAAGACCCTAGCGGTCCCAAGACTGAGAAGATCCTAGCAGTCCCAAGATCGAGAAGACCCTAGCGGTCTCAAGACTGAGAAGACCCTAGCGGTCTAAAGACCGAGAAGACCTTAGCGGCCCCAAAATCGAATGAAGGCCCTTACGATCCCAAGATCGAGGAAGATCCTAGCGATTCCAAGATCACAAGGACTCTAACGGTCCCAAGACTGAGTACAGACCAATTGATCCCAAGACTGCAAGGATCCAAATGGTCCCAAGACTGTGAGGATCCAAATGGTCTCCAAACCGTTAAAGATCCAAATGGTCCCAAGACAGTGAGGATCCAAACGGTTTCCAAACTGTTAAAGATCCAAATGGTCCCAAGGCTGTTCAAGACTCCTTGGAAGCCTATAAATAGGACCAAAGGGATCCTCACTTGGATCAACTCTTAGTCACCGAAAGGCTACCTCAATTGTTCTAGAGTTGTTTCAACCTTCATCCATGCCCCAAGGCTGCCAGTTTAAGATCCACACTCCATCCTCACGCTACTTTCTCTCTAATCGACAAAAAAGGTGGGAAGTGAAGGATTCATCACCAAGGCAACCATGCTATGTCAAGATAGTTGTTCTATACTGCAAGGGGTCAACCTTCCTCTCTCCTATGTGGAGATGATGTTCTCCTTCTATTCTCCAGTCTTCTTCTTTATTCTTGCCATGAGCGAGTAGTTCTATACACTAGGGTGCGGGGAGTATCCCCACTACCCATGTTTTGATTCCATGCATTGTAATTCATGAGTTTGCAATAGAGAAATACTATCTTTTCAGTTCAACATCAATAGTTTAGTGAATGCTAGTTGCTTTATCACCAACTTGTGTTAACTATTATCTACTAGTACGAATTGTCAACATTTATGCTTTTAGATTCCAATATTGATTGCATGTTGGTTCTTGATGTATGTAGTCACCATATATTTGTTTCAGTATCTTGGTGCATTTTCAATGAGTGGAGTAAACTCATTTCCATCATTGTAGTTTCATATTATGAAATGGAATCAATTGACGTATAAAAGTACAACTTTGACAGGTCAAGGAACACACTTTGAGAAGGGAGTGATGTAAAGTAAGTGACCATTCGTTCGGGGATGGTTGGCATTGAAATACTACCATGTTTCTCATAGTTAGTTATCCAAAAGGAAACTAAGTCTACAAATATGCTAGCTATTTAGACTCTTATTGCAAGCCATGTTATTGTGATGCATGTTATGATCCATGCATATTGGTGGTGAAACTCGGTCACATCCTAGTGGTTTTCAAATATTGCTTACAACCTTAAGTTTACCTTCCTACTTTTTAGTTTACTTTGCATTTTAATTTAAATCATCAGATCAACTCTTTGATCTAAATATCAACTCTTAAGTAGATAAGTATAATTATAATGTTTTCCATCTTGTTAATCTTTAACAAGACCCGGGGAGGGGACTAGCTCGGGTGGTGCGGCTCGATAATCCCAGATGAAGGGACCTGGGTTCGACCCTCGGCGAAAACCCCACGGTGCATTTAAGGCCCTACGTTACTGAGCGCGCCGTGGCACCCTCTGAAAAGACGCGGCTGGTTCCGAGGTTTTACACTGTCTGCGGGGGTCACTAAGTGGCGCTCATACGAGAGTGGTTCCCTCATAAATTAAAAAAAAATCTTTAACAAGACCGTTGTCTCATGGATTTGACCCTCAACTGTACTATGATAAGACTTCCATGTATCTTAGCATATGTGGGTGGAGATCTTATTATACCACACGCAAGGATAAACTTAGAGACTTACTATCTCTATGATTTTTAGTGGTGCACACAAATCCACGTGAGTGGAGGCTCCATCAAAAATTGGTGTCGTTGACAAGGACAACGGAACGTTTTAATTCCACTTACCAACTTTCTAGTTGATTAGGACTTTACATTTTACCTTGATAACTACTTCATATATTTTTTATTACACCATTTCTCCACATTGTCTAAAGTGTGATTTTTCTTTTACTCAAGTAGAAAATGTATATGCAACCTTCACATAACATCAGATTCTCCCTTGAACCAGAGTACAACTCTAAGGTGGAACAAAGCTTCCACCAATGCATCAGACTCAACTGTCAACGAGCCAGACAGATGGTTGAAGAACAACGCTAAGCCGCCTCGGTAATGGAAAGAGTCAACACAGCTATAGAAGACCAGAGAGCACAACTCATCACTGATACACATGCTCAAGTCCAAGCTGAAGTTTGAGCTGAAGAGTAGTCCCGCATCCAAGCTGAAAATGAAGTAGCTGCAGTAGCTGCTCAATTATTGTTAAGAAATAAGCAGCTTCAGGATTACGTCATTCCTAAGAACTATGAGGATAATCACCCAGTTCAGCCACCGCTCATTAACGCTCTTAACTTCGAGATTCAAACTCAATGGATCCAAATCATGCAAGTCATCTCCTTCTTCAGAATTGCTGAAGATGATTGCATGGACCACCTGAAGCGATTCAAGGCACTTTGCCGATTGGTACCACAAGCCGGAGCTACATTCGATGCAATCATGCTCTGACTTTTCCACTTCACCTTTTCTGGAAAGGTGTTAAGCTGGTATAACTCATTATATGGTGAGCCAATCAGTACTTGGGTTCCCTTGGAAGAAAAATTTCTAGAGAAGTTCTTTCCTTTTTCATTGACTTACGTGATTAGGGGACAGATTAACCATTTTCCCCAACTTCCTAGAGAGTCACTAGCTGAATCGTGGGAAAGATTTAAGGAACTTCTGAGGAAATTCCCACATCACAGACACTCACAAAATCAACTCATAGAAACATTATATAGAGGGGTAAGTGATGAAATTAAGAAGTTTTTGGATTCCTCATATGGGGGAAACTTCATGTGAAAAAATTATGAGGACGACTGGAAGATTGTTATGCTCAGCGTAGAGAACCAAATATAATTGGGGAAGGCCATCTACCGGGGGAGTCCTAAAAGTTTATAAATCTAAAGAATCTATAGAAATGAAAGCCATTGTTGATGCTTTGAAAATCGTAGCTCATAAGCATCAAGTCCTTGAAACAACATTTGGAGAATACGACATGAAGAAGAACTCCCAAGTTCAACAAGTTTATGCATCTACTGAGACTTTTGAATCTTGTCATGCATATGATCACCCCACATTATCATGTGGCCTCCTATACAATGTGATGATGGATCTACAACCACCTCAACCACAATATGAACCAATTATTGAACATCCTGAGGATCAGCTACCAAAGTAGGTTAATTCTATCCACTCCATACCCGGTCAAGCATACAATAATCCGGATCAACCAAGAAACCACCCTAGATTTTAGTATGAGAATCTTGCAGGAACTGCCAACCCGCAGCACCAAACACAAGGTGGGTCTTCTAATAGACCATCACCTGGATTCCAGAGCAACTACATCTGAAACCAAGGAAACTATAGAGGTGGGTTTCTATCGCGCGACACAGGCCACCCACCGGTAGGCGCCGCCCGTCACGTGACCGACAGCTGACACCTCAGCACCGGGAGACACAAGTATCGGCCGTCTACGGACTCGCAAATAGAGGGGACACGTGGCGCTTCGAGCACCATAACTTCTCCAACCGCTACCTATAAATAGCAGCTACAGAAATCCGAAAAGACGGACGGGACATATCGGATAGGTCGTTTAGTTAGATCAATTCGGAGCTATCTTCGGAGGGGACTGCGAGAGCAAGAGTATTGCACCCCAGTGCTCGTGTCGGACAACCCTAGGTGAGCTCTTCCTCATCCCGAGAGGGAGGGGATGGTTCACTTAGGGCCGTCCCGGGCAACACTGCGGGCCGATATCGGCCAGCGATGATGAGCGACACGGATGCCCGACAATAGAAGCATCGCTCCATGCCCGACACGATATCGAACGCGATACGCCCAGCTGTCGTGCGTACCGCCCGAGAGGGTGTGCCGCCCGATATGAGCGTATCGGCCAGGTCCCTTGAGCAATACAGTCGGCCGTCAGTTAGTACCACCTGAGAGGGTGTGCCGCCCGACACGGCTGTATCGGGCTAGGCTCCTGATCGGTATCGGGCTGGAGAGCTACAGTAGTCTGTCATCCTTCTACATCAAGAAGGCGACATCTATCTTTAATTCTGTTATTTAATTCTTTGCTTATGCACTATAACTAATACCTTTATTGTTTATGGAAATAGAAAAGCTTAATTACTTGCTGCTTTATGTCTGGTGCAATATGTTGGATGACTGCTATGTTAGATATCTGAACTCTAGCTTGCATGTTTGGATCGCGTTTCTCTTAGCTACCGAACCGTGTTTTCCCGTTGCAACAGCCTTGAGAGAGGTGTTGTGACTCTGGTGTTTGGTCCGATTCTGGACTACGAGAGTGCCTGGAACAGAGTTGTTTTAGTATCACTCCACTCTAACTTAAGTCCAACAACCTCGAGAGGGGTGTTGATGCTTGGTTAGAGGTACCCGCTCTGAGAGGAGGGGTGTAGGATGATTGCTGTTATCGCTTGTCTTACTAAAGTCTGATCCTTCACGCCTTGCTTTAGCCCTAGTTTTATCTTTCTGTTTCTGTTGCATGAAAACCCCTGAAACTGCTAAATGACTAAAAACCTTAAAGTTCTTCTTGTAACTCCAGTTGGAGATAGTTTTCTTTATTTTTGTTTGTGACAGTTTGTTGTTTCCCCTTTGGGAATTTACTATCTCTTTATCCCTACCGGAGTGTAATGTGTCGATTCTGCGTTCTCAACACTATCCCCCTCATCCCTGTGTTCGACCCCGTACATCTACTCCGACCCCGTAAACAAAGTTGCGGGGGCCTAGAAGGATTCGGGTTATAAATGTAAAAGCTCGACTACCTCGAATCCGCCTCCAATTTTGGACACGTGATTTAGTCCGGTCAACTTATTAGCGCCGTTGCCGGGGACGAGGTGAAAAGATACTGTTGACGAACCCGAATCCACTTACTACACTCCCGTGCCTCAAGCTTAGAAATAAGCTTGACAGCACTCTTTTTCTTTTTCTTCTTTTTCCTTAGCATTATTCTTTGCCTAAACTAAATAATTCTAGTTTCTAACTCTATTTTTCGTATCATTTCAGGCACGCCGAAGAACGGTACTCTGCTAGGCTGAACATCCATCATGCCACCCCGCGTTGAGCCACCCCCATTCTGAAGGAGAGCATCGAGAAGGGTCTAGGTCAGATTCGCCCCCGTCGGAAGAGAATGACCACTATGACGGCAACCGTCCACCCGAAGATCCAGAAATGGAATAGCACGAGGAGGACCATCACCGTCATAGACATCGCCACCGGAGACACGGGAGAAATCATGATAACCATGAATGACGCCGAGACAATAGTGGCAGTGACGACTCGGAAGACGAAGAGAAAACCCTGAGAGAATTGGCTTCTACAAAAGCCAATAGGTCAAGATGCCCTGTCATCATCCCACGGTTCAACGCCGCAAATTTTGAACTAAAGCCATCAGTGATCTCCATGATCCAAAACAAAATCTTCAGGGGAAACTCCAAGAATGACAACCCTTATCACCACCTGGATGCTTTCAAAAATATCTGTGACACCGTAAAAATGTGGGGGGTTCCCCAAGAGGTCATCTACTGCAAGGGTTTCATCTTCTCTTTAGAAGATAAGGCTCTATCATGGTACCTTGGGCTACCCCACCAAGCTCTCAATGGATGGGGAGAATTGGCTGACGCATTTGTGTTCAAATTTTACCCCACTGAGAAGACGATGAGGAACAAGCTAAAGATCACGTCTTTTGCACAAAAGCCAAATGAAAACCTCCATGATGTCTGGGAACGATACTTGGACTATCAGAGGGACTGCCCTCACCACAATTACAAGAAAGGTTTCCTGATCTCTACCTTCTACAATGGTCTGACCCCCGATGAAAGGGTGTTACTGAATGCGGCAGCAGGAAGTGACTTCCTTGGGAAAAAGCCAAGCAAGTCTGAAAGGATCATCAAGAACATGGCTGAGTTGAAAGCCGATGTTGACTACGACAGATCCGATAGAGGACATGTAAAGAAGGCTGGGGAAGGAACCTCTCTTGAGTCCAAGGCTCTGGAGAATATTACTTCTCAGATTCAGAAGATAGCAACAGATGTGAAGCAGCTGAAAGATTCTGGTGGAAAGGGAAAGAAGCAGGTGGAAAAGGTCATGAAATGTGTTACCTGCGGTGAAGGAGGACATGGGGTTGACAAATGCGTCTACACCAGAACAGATGCAGACAGCAACTCCGACATAGAAGACGAAAAGACAGAGAATGTATCCTACATGAACTTCAAGAGGCCAGACCACCCTGGCTTTAATTACAGTAACAAGGATGTAGTTGAAAATTTGCATCAGCTGCACACCTCGGCCAGGCCAGCATCAACTTTTAAAAAGAGAGGGGGATCCGGACAATATGCCAAGAATAGCCAGTTCCAACCAGCAAAAGGAAATTTCCAAGCACCAGGGAAGTACCAAGGCCCAAACCGTGAACAAGACAAAGGAGCAAGCCAGTCTGAAGTGATCGGCCAGTTGTTTGATTTTGTTAAGAAGTAGGATACCGTTAATAACCAACTAGCGCAAAATGCACTGTCCAATTCTGGCGTCTTGAACTCGTTGCAGGTCCAGTTGGCGGATATGCAAACACATCAGTGCCAAATCGATCAGCAGCTAGCTCAACTCGCCGAGATTGTGAAGAACCCTTTGGGGAAGATCCCGTTCAACATGGAACCAACCAAGAGATAAAGAATGAAGAAGGAGCCAAAGACGTCCAGCTGAAGACGGAAAATGCAGCGCTCCTCGGGAGGCAGTCCGAGCTTTTATTTTCCTAGAATAGGATGTTATTTACTTTATTGCAAAACAAACATTACGAACATTATGGACTGTAATAAGGCCCGAGGCAGCCGGGCTGTCGACAACTGAAAAGAGGGTGAGAACTGAAGAAGCGGAGGCCCCGACTACAGCTCCTGCCCCAACGGCAAAACCCCTGGATCACACACCAGGTAGGTTAGTGCCAAGAGATGATGAGAATGGATGCCGATATGCTGAGCTAGGAGCCAAGCTCTACAGGCCGAGCAGGTTCTGCCACCAATCATCATTCATGCAGTTGGGTATCTTCGAGAGACTGGAGAACGTACTCGCTGTGGCAGGGCTGAGGAAAATCTACCTCAGCCTATCCACCTCTTATACAGAGCTCACTAGGGAGTTCATCGCATCTCTTCGCTGGGTGAAAAATACACCAGCAGAAGCCAAGGAATATGGTGGAGTAGACAGACTCCAGGGGCGGCTTTACAATTCAGAGCAGGCCATCTTAGAAAAGCTGCTCAACCAGATATTCTCCTCCAGCGAGGAGGAGAAGGAGCGACTCAATAACGGTGCAAGGATCACCGAAGGAGACGGGTTCAACCCCGTAGATATCTGGGAGAAGCTAACCGGCGAGTCATCATTCAAGCCGGGAAGCAAGGTGGCAGCGATGCACTCATGTTTCTGGAGGATCGTGCACAAGCTGATGCATGCCTTCTCTTCAGCAAAAATGAGTCCAGCAACATCTATTCTGAGGAGCTCCACGTCATGTGGCACTTGATGGAGGGTCGGTCTATCAACCTGGGGCGTTTCTTGCTAAACAGGCTGCACCCGATAAAGGATGCCACCAAGGAGTATTGCATGGGTGGCATCGTCAACCTGATTGCGGAGGGGTTAGGGTATCCACGCGAGCCGCGCAGTCTTTCGAGGACAAGAGGCGACAAATTGATCGACCTCAAGTACCTCATGAGGGCAGGCATAATAAAGAAGGAGGGGAGAACTACTTCTACAAGTTCGCAAGGACGAAAATCCTTCTCCCGCTCCCTCGCTGCGCCGCTTACGACGCAGAAAACCTGGTCTTCACCACAACAGAGATTGAAACTGTGGTAGTGGGCGCAGCATGCACCCCGCCCCCAAGAACTAAAGAAAGGGGGATAACCAGAGGAGAGCCTATCCCCCCGGGCACTCGACATGACGCATCCTCAACAGCTCCTGCCGAGCGGCCCACTGCTCCAGAGCCACCAACGACAACAGCTGGCAGAGATGCCATCACTCCAGCTATTCCAGCCATAACAACAAGACCAACCGTGGCAGAAAAGGAACCGGCGATCGTGGAAGTCGCCGAGACAAGAACGGGAACTGCAGCAGGAGAGACCGCCGCAGTCCCGGTAGCGTTTGTTACGCCCTTAGGGGCGACTGAAGATGCACAGTCGGATGCTAGTAATGAGGAGTTCGACGAGATCCTACGAATGGAGCTCGAAGGGACACGTCTGACACTGACTCCACCGCCAAAGTCCCCTGTTGTAGCTGCTGAGGAGATCGTCGATAATGTTGAGGTGGAGCAGCGTCCACCCACAACACGGTCTCCTCCACTTCTACAAAGAGGGGGAGGCAGCACCAACACCTCACCCGAAAGCATCTGCCGCGCATACAATAGAGATAGGTTCTACCTCGTCAGGTAGACCATCGTGCGGGAGGAGTATCTCGAGGTCAAGGGGGAGACAAGCGGGAACTCCTCCTTCACATGGGAAAATGTTGGGGCAAGAACTCGACTTCTTGCGGGAGGTAATTGAATGCCACTCAACTACATTTACTTCCCTAACCCGCAAGTTCTTGTTTTTCGAGCAGAGGTTGAATAGACAAGAACGGGAGTTGCTGACTTTGGCCAGCCTACCTGGCCAACTAGAGGTAGTTAACGCCACGCTCCAACAAGTTCTACAGTGACTTGGCGAGATCGAGGGGAGGCTGAACAGAGAAGACGACCATCCGCGCCCAAGGCAGTCGAGAAGATCTCCGTCGCCTCCTAGTTTAGGCTCACAACCATCTTCGTCAGGAGCCTCATCAGGATCATCATCCCCCTCTTCCTCCAGAAGATCTTCCCCAGTATCCGAGGAAAGTGTGCCGCAAGGGCCAAGCGATGGAGCTCCGGCCAGACAAGAGAGCTCTATCGATTTGAATATAGTCGCTCCCTCAACCCACTTAGACGAAGCTGAGGATAATGATGAAGACATCAGCGTCGGGGAGGGCTCTTCTGACGAATCTGAAGGAGAAGGGGGGGGACATCTACACTGCAAATGAAAGACACCACCCCCGAGGAAGAAGCTCTAAGGCCGACCTCGACAACTTCTCCGCACCGACAGAGACACCTTCCTTCGAAATGGCCGACTTCGACAGAAGAGTCATAGGGTATCTGATGATCAGGGACCAGAAGCTACTGAATAAGGTCCTGAGATCGCAAGATGATGAGGAAGAGGTACTCTGGAGCAACGGCTATTTTTCAGTACAGCGGGGAACGCTAAGAAGCATCTTCTGTTCCAAGACCGTCGTTGGGAAAAAGTTGTTCAGAGTCCTACAAGGCGTCGTGATAGAAAGCACCGACAAAAGGAAAGGCCAACATACAGTCTACGCTGCCACCCCGGCTCTAGTAAGAAAACTAATGAAGGGGTTGTACGGAGCTACGCAGGTAGTCAGTATGTTGAATTACATTGAAGAGCACAACCCAAGGCTGGTGCTGGCCCCCTACAAGCACAGAAACAACTGGTTCCTGTGCATTGCTGACCTCCGAACTCATTACATCCAACTACACAGCTGCTGCAGCAAGGAGGTCCCGCACACAGGCAACACATTCTTGCACCCAGGGGACAAAGGTCTAAGGCCTCCCGCTGCGTCTCCACCGTGTTATCAAGTATGGAGTCCAGCGCCACAAAGGCGTCTGGAATTTCTACTCGCTAAAGGACTTCCCAGTCCAAGAAGAGAAGGGAAGTGGAAATAGTGCATTCATAGTCCTTAGAGCCATAGAGATGATACATATTTTCGAATACTTCAAGCAACTCCACAACCAAAACTTCTACCATCTCAGAAGCAAATATGCACTTCTGCTGATAAAGGACAAGTGCTATTTCCGGGACACGGGAATACCAGAAGGGCTGCTGGACAGTGACGAAGAATATGAATCACCTCAACCCAGTAGCCCTCCAGAAGAGGAAGTTGAAACAGAAACGAACGTCTGTGGGGCAGGCAAACAAATAAACATCCTGCGGCAAGTTTTCAGACACGAAGAACAAGCCTCGCCTGAGAAACCTGAGGAGTCAATCCGCAACTTCGACCGTTTCTCGTGCTCTACTCTCACGCAGGAATAGGTCAACGAAATTCTTATGAAGTTGGCTGACTTCACCCCTGCAGATGTAGCATACGAGGCAGTCAATGTTATAGTCCCGATTGAAGATTTAAGGGATATGGTAAAAGAAGGAGGATGTTTGGCGTTATCTGTGGCAGACGCCTACATCCAGATACTACAGGACAGGTCTGAACACGCATACATAGCTGATCCAATGCTGTTCAACGACATATGCCTAGCTGATTAGCAAGGAGCGAAGCAAGCTTTTCTAACAGAGTTGGAGTGCAGAGTCCCAAACATCATCTTCCTTCCCATCTTGCACTACAACCACTGGACGCTCCTAACGGTGTACACTCAACAACGAGCAGGAATTTTCTACAACAGCTCAAACAGCAACAAAGATCATCAAGTGCAGTGTACATCGACAGCGCTGAAATCTCTCGAACGTTTAGTACGAAAATACTATATCGATATAGCAGCACTGATACAACCATTCCTGGGAACGCAAACAAGTAAATGGCATGAACTCCAGTTCTGCAACCACAGTCCGCAGCAAATTTATCTATCCAACGACTACAACATCTTCGTCCTAGAATGGATGGCAAATGAAGCGACGCCTGATCAGCTCCACCATAGAGTATCGCTGAAATGAAACGTACCGCCTGAGAGGGTGTGCCGCTTGATATCAAAAATTTGACCGGCCTAAATCGCGTGTCCAAAATTGGAGGCAGATTCGAGGTAGTCGAGCTTTTACATTTATAACCCGAATCCTTCTAGGCCCCCGCAACTTTGTTTACGGGGTCGAAGTAGATGTACGGGGTTGAACACAAGGATGAGGGGGATAGTGATGAGCACGCAGAATCGACACATTACACTCCGACAGGGATAAAGAGATAGTAAATTCCCAAAGGGGAAACAACAAACTGTCACAAACAAAAATAAAGAAAACTATCTCCAACTGGAGTTACAAGAAGAACTTTAAGGTTTTAGTCATTTAGCAGTTTTTAGGGGTTTTCATGCAACAGAAATAGAAAGATAAAACTAGGGCTAAAGCAAGGCGCGAAGGATCAGACTTTAGTAAGACAAGCGACAACAGCAATCATCCTGCACCCCTCCTCTCAGAGCGGGTACCTCTAACCAAGCATCAACACCCCTCTCGAGGTTGCTGGATTTAAGTTAGAGTGGAGTGATACTAAAACAACTCCGTTCCAGGCACTCTTGTACTCCAGAATCGGACCAAACACCAGAGTCACAACACCTCTCTCAAGGCTGTTGCAACGGAAAAACATGGTTCGGTAGCTAAGCGAAACGCGATCCAAACATGCAAGCTAGAGTTCAGATATCTAACATAGCAGTCATCCAACATATTGCACCAGACATAAAGCAGCAAGTAATTAAGCTTTTCTATTTCCTAAAAACAATAAAGGTATTAGTTACAGTGCATAAGCAAAGAATTAAATAATAGAATTAAAGATAGATGTCGCCTTCTTGATGTAGAAGGACGACAGACTACTGTAGCTCTCCAGCCCGATACCGATCAGGAGCCTAGCCCGATACAGCCGTTTCAGGAGGCACACCCTCTCGGGTGGCACTAACTGACGGCCGACTGTATCGCTCAAGGGACCTGGCCGATACGCTCATATCGGGCGGCACACCCTCTCGGGCGGTACGCATGACAGCTGGGCGTATCGGGTTTGATATCGTGTCGGGCATGGAGCGATGCTTCTACTGTCGAGCATCCGTGTCACTCATCATCGTTGGCCGATATCGGCCCGCAGTGTCACCCGGGACGGCCCTAAGTGAACCATCCCCTCCCTCTCGGGATGAGGAAGAGCTCATCTAGGGTTGTCCGGCACGAGCACTGGGGTGCGATACTCTTGCTCTCACAGTCCCCTCCGAAGATAGCTCCGAATTGATCTAACTGAACGACCTATCCGATATGTCTTGTCCATCTTTTCGGCTTCCTGTAGCTGCTATTTATAGGCAGTGGTTGGAGAAGTTATGGTGCTCGAAGCGCCACATGTCCCCTCTATTTGCGAGTCAGTAGACGGCCGATACTTGTGTCGCCCAGTGCTGAGGTGTCGGCTGTCGGTCACGTGACGGGCGGCGCCTACCGATGGGTGGCCTGTGTCGTGCGACAAACTTGGGTTGTCGCGCGCGCTTGGCTCCCTATCAGGTAAAAGGTGTGTCGTCCGTCTTTTCCTTCTTGCGCGGCATCCCTTATCGTGCGTCATTTTGATGCTCTACCCTGTCGGGCAGAGGTCATATCGGTCGTTAGGAAGGCCAATGCAGCTTTGTGGGCCGGGGACGGCCTTATTGTTGATAAATGGGTCAAATTAGGAGGAAAACTCTGCAAAAGATGGAAATATTGAATTAAGAGCGTCGTTTGGCCAATTATTGCGAAAGTGCATATAAAAGAGAGGAAAATAGCAGAAAAGGGCAGTTTTGATAACAGAATAAAGGGAAAAAACATCACAAAAATTGGTGTTATCAAATCCCCCGAACTTAGCTTTTTGATTGTCCTCAATCAATATTTGAACTTTATTTTGTGATGCTTCTTCTTGCGCAGTAAAGCTTTCAGGCTAAAGGGTAGAAACAAGTTTTGTAATGCCTTTAGAGATAATGCTGCTCCATTCTGAACAAAAGACCTTGCTCTTCCTGCCCTATTGTTTCAACAAAATGTTTCTCTACAGCTTCGGCGATACTTTAGTGCATGATTCCGAAGTTAGCTTCCACACCAAACAGCTTTATTTTAGAGGAAGAAAGTTTTTTATAGGGTAGGCTAAGGCTTTTTGGGTTTTTCTTCTTTTTTCCCATCAGTCCATCCAGGTACGGGTCCGTTAACGGGCAAGTGGTCCCTACAGTCCAAGCCAGTTGGCTTTAGAGCAGTGATTTCACATCCTACGTACCACTGCCCCGGATCTACCATGCCTAAAGATGGGTACTTTTGGAAAACAAGTGTGTATATATTTTTTTTTCTTTTGGGCACAACTCTCATGCTTTTATTCACTCTCGTAAGGCTTTTCTCTCTTTTTGAGATTTTTGTTGGGTAAGGGGAACCAAAGATATTTTTGTTGTTTGGGCGGCTTTTTCCTTCTCCATACTCGTCTCTTAGCTGTATGCGAGATTATTGTTTTTCAAAAAAAAATTTTTGGCATGGCAAAGCATAATCTTTCGTTTGTTTGAGGCAGCATTATCAAAAAGATATGACAGAACTTGTAACTCGTTAAGCATACAGAAAGCAAACATTGCAAGAAGTCGTAACAGGTTTTTATTACAATAGCAACTTTGTACATATGCATAGGGACAGAAATTTGCAAAGGAAAGATTTTTGAAATTTTGAAAGTTTTATATGGAATACATGGCATACATGCGCACCTCAGGAAGCTACATACGCACATCAGATATAAAGGAAGCCAGAAAGCTTGAAGAGTTACAAAAAACGATACATCCCTCACTGGAACATGGGTACCCCCCCCCCAAACTTACTCCACCCTCTGTCCCAGAGTGGTGAAGAAGACAGGGTAAGTTAATGTTTTAGCCAGTGAGGGTTAGCTCGCTGATGTGCTGCAAAATGCTCCTACGAAGTTGCAGCATGCCATTGGGAGGTTGTCTAGTGGGTTCGCTCTGCGATTGAGAAGTCGGGTAAGAGCATAAACCCTCAAAATTGTTTGCTTGGCCCTCTTTGCTCCTGATCTTCCGTTGTGAACATGAACAAAAGGACTGATCATCAATCCCAGTTCAGTCCATCTGAGTCCGTTTTCGTCCCCAGGAGTGTGTAGTCAGAGGGCCCTCTCCCCTAAGAGGACGGAACCGGGAAGCCCCGATTCCATCCGGAGGCCACCGGCAACCGTACTCGTGATGTCTCTGTAGATGGTCCTAAACCACCGCAGAGACAGACTCGGATAACAAAGTGGTCCTCCTTTGGAGCTACCAAATCAAGAAAAATCCATCCCTTTATTGTTGATAACGTTTCTGCCCGACAGTTGTTGCTGATCCCCATGCCGTGCTTGTTGGCACGGCCGGTGGTTTCCTTCCTGTGAGCCATACCTATTATCAAGTTTAAAGTTTATTCAATTGTTAGGCAGGAAAAGTAAAGTAAGAGAACTGATAAAATTTGTCTTGTTGCAAAATCTGAGTATCGTCCGTCAGAAGAAAATACAGGGCGATACATCAGACGAAAATACAGATGCGCGGCACGATACAACCTGCTGCCCGACACTGGTATGTCGGGCGACAAGGTTGCGTGATACAGCTCCCCGATAGGGATCACGACGGAAAGACGTGCCGCCCGATAAGGCGCATCAGGTAGATGCTATCGACCAGTGTGTCGTGCGTCAAACGTATCGAGCGATAAAAGAAAAACCAATTAAGCGTGTCAACCCGATACGCATCGCGCGATAAGAAACTCGTGCCAGGAAACCAGGCTGTCGGGCTATACCTTCGCTCTCAGGAGACATCGCCCGACACAAGGGTGAAAGCGACTGGCTGACACACGAGCAAAAGGGTAGACTACTACATGTGTTACAGGTGGCTGAAAAGAGAAAGTGATAGCCCGACACGGAGAACCCTCCTCGCTATTTATAGCGAACTCAGCTGGGGGTAAAACTGGAATTTTAGGGTGTGCATCGGGCATTTCAGTCATGCTGTTCCCGAGACGCGCAGTCCCATCGGTCAGTCCAAGGGTCAGTCGCTGCCCTTGCGACGCCCGAGACGGTGCTGCCCAATACAAGCGGTAAGCGGCCAATACCAGAAAGGCGAAGGAAAAAGCTACTGAAGGGTAAAACATCATTGGTTTGGGGAAGGGTCCCCGACCTCAGATGGTATTACTCTTCAACGCATCGTGAAACTCAGCGGTGGCCCATAAAACAAAAGAGTTGGTGTGCAAGGTGCGTGCACCGACTCTGGGCCTTATTACAGTCCATTATGTTTGTTTTTACAAGGAAAAGAAATGCATCCTAATCTACGACTCGGGCTTCCTCCCGAGGAGCACTGAAGTTTCCGTCGCCAGCTCGACCGGTGTAGGCTTTTCGATTGTACCCATATCCTGCAAGTCGATCTCTGCTCTCCTGACAAAAGCTTCATCTTCATAAAACCTCTTTACTCTGTGCCCATTCACCTTGAAGACCTTAGTCAGATCATCCTTGTCGTAGAGCTCCATCATTCCTGATGGGTATATCTTTGACACAGTAAACGGTCCCGACCATCTTGTCTGTAACTTCCTAGGGAAAAGACGTATGGAGGACTTGAATAACAAAACCTTATCCCCTTCGCTCACATCTTTTTCCGGAGGTGGGCATCATGTCACATTTTTGTCCTTTCTTTGTAGATTTTTGCATTCTCGTAGGCATTCATTCTCAGCTCTTCGAGCTCTTGAAGCTGCAAAAGTCTCTTTTCCCCTGCTTTGTCGAGGTCCATGTTTAGGAACTTGATTGCCCAAATGGCCTTGTGTTCCAGTTCCAAAGGCAGATGGCATTACTTTCCGTAGATAAGCCGGTAGGGGGTGGTTCCAATGGGCGTCTTGTAAGCAGTTCGGTAGGCCCATAATGCGTCTTCAAGTTTCATAGACCAATCTTTCCTCGTGCGGCTGACAGTCTTTTCTAAGATCTTCTAAATCTGTCTGTTTGAGACCTCTACCTGCCCGGAAGTCTGTGGGTGGTAGGGCGTAGCGATCTTGTGCTTCACTCCATACTTACGTAGGAGTACCTCGAACTGTCTTTCTCTGAAGTGCGACCCGCCGTCGCTAATTACAGTGCGCGGTCCTCCGAAACGGGGAAAGATGGTCTTCTCGAATAACTTGATAACCGACTTTGCATTGCATGTTAGGGTGGCTACCGCTTCTACCCACTTTGATACATAGTCTACTGGTACCAGTATGTATTGATACCCCCGGGATGGGGGAAACGGTCCCATGTAATCAATCCCCCATACGTCGAATATCTCTACTTCGATGCAGCTCGCCATCGACATTTCATTTCTCTGCCCTATATTCCCCGTTGACTGGCACTCTTTGCAGACTTTTACAAATTGTGCGGCATCTTTGAATAAGGAGGGCCAGTAAAAACCTGACTGTAGCACCTTTGCTGCCGTTCTTTCGCTACCCAGGTGTCCACCGTAGGGAGAGGTGTGGCATTCTCTCAGGATGTCTGTGGTTTCCTCCTCTGGGATGCACCTCCTGTATAAGTTGTCGGCGCATCTTCTGAATAGGAGAGGATCATCCCAGTAATAGTTCTTGGCATCCGCGAAGAGCTTCTTTTTCTGATTGTATGTGATGTCAGGAGGCAGTTCTTCGCAAGCAAGATAATTGCAGATATCTGTAAATCAGGGTAAACTTTCTTCTTGAGCTCCGGCCAACATCCGAGCCTCGTCGGCATAGTCGTCGTTGATAGATGGTCCTCCCTGTCTCTCAGACACGATCCTTGATAGGTGGTCAGCAACCACATTCTCTGTGCCCTTTTTGTCGATAATCTCATGGTCGAACTTTTGGAGCAACAAGGCCCACCTCAAGAGTCTGGGTTTTGCGTCTTTCTTTTGCATCAAGTATTTTATTGCCCCATGATCTGTGTATACCTTGACCTCTTCTCCGACGAGATACAACCTGAACTTATCAAACGCGAAGATGATCGCGAGCATCTCCTTTTCAGTCGTTGTGTAGTTTACCTGAGCCTCGTCCAACGTGCGACTAGCGTAGCAAATCACATGGTGCCTTTTGTCTTTCTTTTGCCCTAGGACTGCTCCAACCGCGTAGTCACTAGCGTCGCACATCAGCTCAAAGGGTAAACCCCAATCCGGCGCTTGAAGGATAGGTGGTGATATTAAAGCATTTTTCAGAGCCTGAAAAGAACTGAGACAATCGTTAGAGAAAACAAATTCAGCATCCTTTACCAGAAGACTGGATAGCAGTTTGGAAATCATCGAAAAGTCCTTGATGAATCTCTGGTAATATCCGACGTGCCCGAGGAAGCTTCTCACTCCCGTCACAGATTTCGGTGGAGGAAGCTTAGATATTTCTTCGACTTTGCTTATGTCCACATCGATCCCACGCCTTGAGATCTTATGCCCTAGAACGATGCCCTCTCGCACCATGAAATGACACTTTTCCCAGTTCAGGACCAGACTGTTCTCCTCGCACCTTTGAAGTACCAATGACAGATTCTTCAGACAGTTATCGAAGTCCTTCCCATAGACTGAGAAGTCGTCCATGAAAACTTCTACGATGTCTTCTAGAAAATCTGAGAACATCGATATCATGCATCTTTGAAAGGTGGCGGGGGCGTTGTATAGTCTGAAGGGCATCCTTCTGAAGGCATAAGTACCGTAGAGGCAGGTGAATGTTGTTTTCTCCTGATTGTCGGGCAAGATGGGTACCTGGTAAAATCCTGAAAAAACATCAAGAAAACAAAAAAATCGTGATGCGCTAATCTTTCAAGAACTTGGTCAATAAAAGGTAGCGGAAAATGATCCTTCTTTATAGCCTTATTTAGCTTTCAGTAATCGATGCACATCCTCCATCCGGTAAAGGTCCTAACCGCCACCTCGTCGCCCTTTTCACCCTTAACCACTGTCATTCTGCCCTTCTTGGGTACTACGTGGATCAGACTTACCCAATTGCTGTCGCTGATTGGGTAAATGATCCCCGCATCCCTAAGCTTTATTACCTCTTTCTTGACGACCTCCTTGAGCATCTGGTTCAGCTTCCTCTGGGGTTGAGCCAGAGGCTTGGCAGATTCGTCTAAGTTGATGTGGTGCATGCACAGGGTGGGACTAAGGCCTTTGATATCATCTACTAAATATCCTATAGCTCCCCTGTGGAGCCTTAACTCCTCAAGGAGTCGGTCTAGTTTATTGCTTGAAAGATTGGCATTTACGATGACAGGGTTCCTCTACTCTTCATCCAAGAACTGGTACTTCAGGCCTTCAGGCAGTGCTTTTAAATCTGGCTTTGCCCTGGGTGCCTCCTCTTGAGGTTCTTCCTCAAGAGAGGCATACTTCACAGATTCCACCACCTCATCCTCTTCGTTCAAGTTTTCATCAGAAAGGTTGAAAAGGTCGAGATACCCCACGATTTCAGGATCTTCGAGGTCGAGGTCCTGACAGTTTATGGCCCTTACGAGGGGGTCCACTGTCCGGATATCCTCCTCTATCTCCTTGCAGGATTTATTGTAGCTATCTGCGAAACATGCTGATTCAGACAGGGACGGACCTCTCATGATCTCCTTCAACTTGAAGTCCATATGGTTGTTTCCGACCCTCAAAGTGATTATCCCCTCGGAGACATCAATCAATGCTCTCCCTGTTGCCAAGAAGGGGTGTCCAAAGATGATCGGGCAACGGGGGTCTTCATCTGCATCGATGACGACTATGTCGCATGGAATAAAGAAATTGCCAACTTTGATCGGCACATCTTCGACAATGCCAACGGGTCTTTTAAAGGAGTGGTCTGCCAGTTCAATCCGCATGTTGGTTCGAACCATGTCGGTCAAACCCACCCTTCACGCGAAACTTAGGGGCGTGAGGCTGATGCTTGCCCCCAAATCTGCTAGACCTTTCCGCTCGACATTGTCCCTGATGGCGAATGGGATTATGAAAGCTCCAGGGTCCCTCATCTTATTCGGCAAGTCGGGCTTCACGAAGGCAGAGGAAGTAGAACCTAGGTGCACTGTCTCTATTCTTCCTCCCCTTCTTTTCTTCATGATTAGGTCCTTGAGGAACTTGGCGTATGTAGGCATCTCCTCCAAAGCGTCAAGGAAGGGGACTTCCAGATGCAGTTTCCTGATCGAGTCCATAAATCTTTCGTGCCGCTTTTTCAGATTCGCCTTGATCAGCTTATACAGGAATGGTAACCTGGGAGCATAAGGATTCCTCCCACCAGATGGCTCATCGAAAGGCTTTGGTGCAGACTCTTGAGCTTCTGCTTGCCTACCTTCATTTTCTATCAGAATTGCACTCTTGGGCCCTAGCTCAGGTTCCGGTGGGGTTTCATCAGCGTGCTCTACCGTCTTTCCTGATCTTAGTACTGCCATCTTCGTAGTTTCGGGGTGGGAGAGTGTCTTTCCTGCAGGGTTCTTCATCAGAGCAGCCATCTGGGTTAGCCGTTGATCGACCTCCCATTGGCGCATCTGCAGACTCGCCATCTGGTGCTGCACGGAATTCAGAGCTCCAGGGCTAGGAAGCGTGCCATGTACTAGTTGGCTGATGATGGTGTCTTGTCTTTTTATGTAGGCCGAAAGCTGACCAATCAAGTTAGGCCAGCTCGCCCTCTCGTCTTGGCTCTGAAATTCACCCTCAGAAAAGGACTGCGCTCAACAAGACATGGTATCAAACCTCGGTGGAACAGGTCACAACTTTGCAGGGTACCTAAGATATCACGAGAAATCAAGTTAGAAAATGGAATTATTTAGTTTAGGCAAAGAATAATGCTAAGGAAAAAGAAGAAAAAGAAAATGAGTGATGTCAAGCTTATTTCTAAGCTTGAGGCACGGGAGTGTAGTTAGTGGATTCGGGTTCGTCAACAGTATCTTTTCGCCTCGTCCCCGGCAACGGCGCCAAAAAGTTGACTGGACTAAATTGCGTGTCCAAAATTGGAGGCGGATTCGAGGTAGTCGAGCTTTTACATTTATAACCTGAATCCTTCTAGGCCCCCGCAACTTTGTTTACGGGGTCGAAGTAGATGTACGGGGTCGAACACAGGGACGAGGGGGATAGTGTTGAGAACGCAGAATCGACACATTACACTCCGGCAGGGATAAAGAGATAGTAAATTCCCAAAGGGGAAACAACAAACTGTCACAAACAAAAATAAAGAAAACTATCTCCAACTGGAGTTACAAGAAGAACTTTAAGGTTTTAGTCATTTAGCAGTTTTTAGGGGTTTTCATGCAACAGAAATAGAAAGATAAAACTAGGGCTAAAGCAAGGCGCGAAGGATCAGACTTTAGTAAGACAAGTGACAGCAGCAATCATCATGCACCCCTCCTCTCAGAGTGGGTACCTCTAACCAAGCATCAACACCCCTCTCGAGGTTGCTGGACTTAAGTTCGAGTGGAGTGATACTAAAACAACTCCATTCCAGGCACTCTCGTACTCCAGAATCGGACCAAACACCAGAGTCACAACACCTCTCTCAAGGCTGTTGCAACGGGAAAACACGGTTCGGTAGCTAAGCGAAACGCGATCCAAACATGCAAGCTAGAGTTCAGATATCTAACATAGCAGTCATCCAACATATTACACCAGACATAAAATAGCAAGTAATTAAGCTTTTCTATTTCCATAAACAATAAAGGTATTAGTTACAGTGCATAAGCAAAGAATTAAATAATATAATTAAAGATAGATGTCGCCTTCTTGATGTAGAAGGACGACAAACTACTGCAGCTCTCCAGCCCGATACCGATCAGGAGCCTAGCCCGATACAGCCGTGTCGGGCGGCACACCCTCTCGGGCGGCACTAACTGACGGCCGACTGTATCGCTCAAGGGACCTGGCCGATACGCTCATATCGGGCGGCACACCCTCTCGGGCGGTACGCACGACAGCTGGGAGTATCGGGTTCGATATCGTGTTAGGCATGGAGCGATGCTTCTACTGTCGGGCATCCGTGTCGCTCATCATCGTTGGCCGATATCGACCCACAGTGTCGCCCGGGACGGCCCTAAGTGAACCATCCCCTCCCTCTCGGGATGAGGAAGAGCTCACCTAGGGTTGTCCGGCACGAGCACTGGGGCGCGATACTCTTGCTCTCACAGTCTCCTATGAAGATAACTCCGAATTGATCTAACTGAACGACCTATCTGATATGTCCCGTCCGTCTTTTCGGCTTCATGTAGCTGCTATTTATAGGCAGCGGTTGGAGAAGTTATGGTGCTCGAAGCGCCACGTGTCCCCTCTATTTGCGAGTCAGTAGACGGTCGATACTTGTGTCGCCTGGTGCTGAGGTGTCGGCTGTCGGTCACGTGACGGGCGGCACCTACCGGTGGGTGGCCTGTGTCGCGCGACAAACTTGGGTTGTCACGCGCGCTTGGCTCCCTATCGGGTAAAAGGCGTGTCGTCCGTCTTTTCCTTCTTGCGCGGCATCCCTTATCGTGTGTCATTTTGACGCTCTACCCTGTCGGGCAGAGGTCATATCGGTCGTTAGGAAGGCCGATGCAGCTTTGTGGGCTGGGGACGGCCTTATTGTTAATAAATGGGTCAAAATAGGAGGAAAACTCTCCAAAAGATGGAAATATTGAATTAAGAGCGTCGTTTGGCCAATTATTGCGAAAGTGCATATAAAAGAGAGGAAAATAGCAGAAAAGGGCAGTTTTGATAACAGAATAAAGGGAAAAAACATCACAAAAATTGGTGTTATCAGTTTCAAAGACTGGTCTACCTAAGAAATTCTTCTATGTACTATCAATACACTCACCCTCCATTGCACCAGCAATTGTAACAAACTCAGCTACAACAGCCACAAGTTCAACTACCTCATTTACCAGCACCTCAACAACAGCAACCTCAAGGACAGTAGCAAATTACACAATATCAACAAAAGAATGCTTCGCCTCCACCAACAGATGAGTTATCTATGATAAGGCGAATGTTGCAATCTCAACAGACCACGCTTGCCAACTAGTAAGCTCAACAAAAAGCTGTAGAAACCCAATTGGCACAAATTGCAGCTTAGTTGAAACCTTCGGTGGGTACTTTTATTGGTCAGCCAGAAATAAACCCGAGACATGATCAACATAGACCAGAACAATTGAATGCAGTCACCATAAGGTCTGGTCGTGTTCTTGCTAGAGTTACCAATGTCATTCAGGAAGATGAAGATATCACTGAAATCATCCCAATTGTAAGCACAAATCAAGAAACTAAAAAATTTGTAGAGGCCGAGAAGGAAAAGGAAAAAGACCAAGTTTCCAAAGAACCAGAAGTCCCTCCATACAAGCCTAGGATACCCATCCAGGCAGGTTGAGGGAGACTAAACTGGATACTAGATTCCTAAATTTTAAAGAAGCAATGAAGAAGCTATATGTTGATATCCCGCTCCTTGTTGCTATCTCCAAAATCCCAGCCTCGTCCAAATATATGAAGACTTTGCTGTCAAAGGAATACATGACTGAAGAACATGAGACTGTCAAACTATCTTAGACTACTTCTGACATCATTCTCAACAAAATGCCAAAAATATAGAAGGACCCTGGCTCCTTTGGCATCCAATGTTCTATCAAAAATACCTCTTCAAAGAAAGAATTAACTGATTTGGGGGCCAACATATCCATTATGCCCTATTCTATGTGTAAAATATTGGGCTTTACCGATTTGCTACCTACAACAATGACAATCCAGTTGGCTGATTCTACCATTACTACACCTTTGGGAATTCTTGAAGATATCCCAGTAAGAGTAGGAAGAGACTCTTACGTGCCTTGTGATATTGTTATTATGGACATAGAAGAATATTTGAGATATCCAATAATATTCGACAGACCTTTCCTTGCCACAGCCATAGCACTAATTGATGTCAAAGCTAGCACAATTATCTTAAGACTGGGGAAGGAAACTATTCAATTCAGAGTCTTTGATAGCCTAAAAGGCCCCAGTATCCACGAAGAAGTTTTTCTTCTCGAGGAAATTAATAAAATGTCTCAGTTGAAGCAAGAATCTTCCGAACCATTTAATGATTTGCAGAACGTCTTAATGAATCTAGAAGCCAAATTTTCAACTAACGAACTAGTACAACAATGTCTACAATACCTAGAACAAGCTGAAGAAGCCCCAGAAGCTACCGTTGAGGAGTTGAAATCTATCACCACCTTTGAGACCAAAAGTACCCAAGGTACCTAAAATGAAAGCCCTACCCATTCGACTCAAACACATCTTCCTAGACAAAGAAAAATATGTCCGGTCATTATCAGTTCAACTTTGATAGACGACTAGGAAGAAAGGCTCCTTGCTGAGTTAAGAAAGCACAAGAAAGCCATTGGATATAAGATGACCGACCTAATCAGGATAAATCCAGCGTTATGCATGTACAAATTTCCTATGGTGGAAGAATTTAAACCATCATGGGAGCACCAGAGGAAGCTAAACCCAAATCTCAAAGAGGTGGCTTGCCTCGAGGTCCTTAAACACCTAAAAGCTGGTATCATTTATATGATTTTGAATTCTCAATGGGTTAGTCCAGTCCAAGTCCCTAAAAAGGGGGAACAACTATTGTTTTGAATGATAAAAACAAACTAGTACCCACCCAGACTGTCACTGGGTGGAGGATGTGTATCGACTATAGGAAATTGAATAAGGCAACAAGGAAAGACCACTTTACTCTACCTTTTCTTGATGAAAACCTTGAACATCTAGCCTACCAGAAATTCTTTTTCTATCTTGATGATTATTTAGGGTTTTATCAAATCTGGATACACCCAGAAGATCAAGAAAAGACAACCTTTACCTTCCCTTTCAGAACTTATGCCTTCAAAAGGATGCCCTTCGGGTTATGTAATGCACCAGCAACATTCCAAAGGTGTATGCCTGCCATATTCACAGGATTAACCGAGTCCATCATGGAAGTGTTCATGGATGACTTTTCATTCTATGGAAACTCCTTTGATAACTGTCTGCTTAATCTTAGTAAAGTACTACAAAGGTGCAAGGAAACAAATCTGATCCTTAATTGGGAAAAATGTCATTTTATGGTGACAGAAGGTGTTATCCTCAGGCATTAGGTGAGTGAACGATGGATTGAGTTGGACAAAGCAAAAATTGATGTCAATTCAAAGTTGTCACACCAAAAGACATCAAAGGAGTAGGAGCTTTCCTAGGCCATGCCAGATTTTACCAAAGATTCATCAAAGACTATTCAAAAATAGCGAAGCCCATGACTCACTTGTTGACTAAAGATGCGGATTTCAATTTTAATCAAGAATGTTTACACAACTTTATGACTCTAAAGAATGCTTTAGTCTTTGCACCTATACTAAGAGCCCCTGATTGGTCACAACCCTTTGAGATAATGTGTGATGTTGGTGACTACGCTATAGGAGCAGTACTAGGGCAGGGAATAGACAAGAAGCCCTATGTGATATATTACGCATCAAAGACATTTGATGAGGCCCAAAAGAACTATACAACTATAGAAAAAGAGTTCTTGGCAGTCATTTATGTGTTTGAAAAATTCCATTCTTATCTGATCAGATCAAAAGTCATAGTTTACATAGATCATTCTGTAATAAAATATCTGATTCATAAATAGGACGCAAAACCTAGACTTATTTGTTGGGTGTTGAAGCTCCAAGAATTTAACTTGGAAATATAAGACAAAAGTGGGGTAGAAAATGTTTTCTCCAATCACTTGAGTCACATTGAGGCTTAGAATGAAGATGATATACCTATCTGAGAATCTCTACCCGATGACCAACTCATGAACGCAACCATTGGATTTCCCTACATAGTAAACTATCTGGCTATAGAAATTTTTCACCCTTCTGCTTCCTATCTTAACAAGAAGAAATTTTTTCATGACGTCAAGCAGTACTTTTGGGATGAACCATACCTTTCTGCCTGTGTGCAGACAGATTATTCTGTCATTCCCTTCCTGAAGAAGAAGTTATCCCAGTCTTAGAGCACTATCATTCTGGCCCCACTGGGGGTCATATGAGTTCAAAGAAAACTACTCTTAAAGTCTTACAATGAGGTTTCTTCTGACCAACAATAGCAAAAGATGCCCATGAATTTGTAAAATCTTGCAATAAATGTCAGCTCTCTGGAGGGATATCCAAACGAAATAAAATGCCACTAATCATGTGGTAGGAAATTAAACTTTTGATGTATGAGGAGTGGACTATATGCCCCCATCATATGGATTCTCCTATATATTGGTAGTTATGGATTACGTATCCAAATGGGTAGAAGCTATACCCACTGTATCATGTGACTCTAAGCCAGTTATCAAGATGTTCAAGGATATCATCTTTCCTAGATTTGGAATTCCTAGAATAATCATATCCGATGGAGGGTCACATTTCTTGGAATGAAGCTTCAAAGCCCTCTTGAGAAAATGCAGAGTAAAACATAAGGTTGCCACACCTTATCATTTACAAACTAGCGGCCAAGTTGAAGTCTCAAACAGACAATTGAAAGCTATTTTAGAAAAAATGGTCAATAGAAATCGCACAGACTGGTCCACCAAACTCCCTGATTCCCTCTAGGCATATCGTACTACTTATAAAACACTAATAGAAACAACTTCATTTTGTTTGGTGTATGGAAAGTTGCGCCATCTTCCAGTTGAATTAGAACACAAAGCTTGGTGGGCAATCAAACAGATGAATTTTGATTTCAAAAGTGTCAGTGAATACAGAGAACTTCAACTGCAAGAGCCGGATGAACTAAGAATGACTGCCTACCATGGTGCTAAGATCTACAAAGAGGAAACTAAGATGTGGCAAGATGGCCACCTTAAAAGAAAAGATATCATTGTTAGAGACAAGGTCCTTTTCAACTCTAGACACAAAATGTTTGTCGAAAAACTTCGCACAAAGTGGTCTGGGCCATTCACCATAAAACACATCTACCCATCTGGAATTGTCATCATCCTTGATGACAATGGAGGAAAAGGACTGTTAATGGCCATAGACTGAAGAAATATTATACTCCAGTTGATAAAACTCAAAGACACGCCATTGAGATTCATGATCCCACCTCATCAATTTGACCAAGCCAAGAATTTCATCGAGCCAGTGACGTAAAACCAAAGAGCTTCTTGGGAGGCAACCCACGACCTAAGTATCACATTTCAATCTCATTCAAATAATTTTCTAATTTCTTTCTTTAGACTCATAAATCTCTTAGATAGCTTTTTCATCATTTAGTATTTTTTCTTTCATACATCTTGCTCAGAAAATATAAAAATTTATATAAGCAACCAAAACAAATATAAAAAAATAAAAATCAATAACCAATATAGTCTTATCCTAACAGTCTTGAAACCATTTGGTCCTCACAATCTTGAAACTGTTTGGACTCAAACAGTCTTGAAACTGGTTGGCCCTCACAGTCTCGAAACCATTTGGACCCAAACGGTCCCAAAACCGTTTAGACCCAAATGGTCTCAAGACCATTTGACCTAAAGAGAATTTGTACAATCGCCCCTCCTTTTTCTATAAATACTACTTGACCCCCTCCCTTTTCATTTCTTTGATTCCCGAATCTTCTCTCACAAAACCTTATTCCATTCCTTGTGATTTCTCTGCTCCCACACGACTCAAGCCCTGTCACCGTCTATGTTCATGCTCACACTTCTGGCGCTTCTTCCTCACTCTCACTTCTGATCTCACTTCCACCTCCTCCATTCACACTCACGAAAGCTACATCGCCCTTCTCTTCATCGCTCTCTCTACCACAACCATCACCTCAATCATGAAGGTTGACTGATAGGATAAGACTATCACTCTTCATCATTGCCGCTTTCATCGCCGCTGCCACCATTCTGCCACCACCGAAGCCTTCGATTGCTTCCGCTGTCTCTCCATCATCGCCTTTGATTCTCTCGTTGCTACCGCCATCTTGACTCCTTCACAGTTTCGGCACCTGCCTACTTCTAGCGGTTTCGACACTATTTTGACCCAAACGGTCTTGAAACTATTTGGACCCAAACAGTCTTGAAAATTGCATTACCCTCACAGTCTACAAACCGTTTAGACTAAAAAGGTCTTGACAACCACATCATTCATAACGGTTTTGTTCTTTGCGATTTCATTCTTAACGGTTTTGATCCTCACGGTTTCACTCTTAATGATTTTGATCCCTGAGGTTTCACTCTTAACGGTTATAATCTTTGCGGTTTTGTTCTTAACGGTTTGATCTTTACAGTTTCATTCTTAAACGGTTTTGATCTTCACGATTTCACTTTTAAACGATCTTGATCTTCACATTTTCTTTCTTAAACATTTTTGCATTTTATGGTTTCGCTAAGTTGTTTCCTTTGATCTTTCATGATTCTAAAACCGTGTGACCTCTTCACGATGTTCAGACCGTGAAGCTTGCACAATTTTGCAATCTTTTCAGCATTCATCCAATAGTTCCATTAGCTCTAAATTTCACCTTTTCTAATATATATGACTTTTTTTATTAAAATTACAGGATGGCCTCCCCTGAAAAGAACATCAGTGAAGTAGGACACTTGACCAAGGAAGACCTTCTAGAGCGTAGCTCTAAGCTTGAGCGCATCCTCGACCTGTGCGAAAAAAATAGACAAAACTCCAGTTGACTTACCCACTAACAAAGGCTTGGACTACACACCAAACCCTAAAGAGTAATCCCCACCTACCAAGCAAAAGGGCAAAAGGAAGGGTTAGGAGGCTACTGAAGAATGACCCACCAAAAGACAGGCACGGAAGTAAGTTGGGCCCTCAACTGTAAGAGAACAAATCTTAGCAGGACATGCTACTCCTCCTGCCATCACCATGGCAATAGCAGCACCAGTTGATCCTTATATTCAACAACCGTAAGCTAGCGACAAAATCCTGCGACCAACCAAGTATGTCTGCTCCAACGTACTGAAAAAATGGGGATCTATGACAGAGTTCTCGCCTTTCTCGATGAGGCAAATCTCTCCAAACTTTGCTTCATCCCCAAAAATTCCTATCTTGAGCCCATACTAGAATTCTTTACGTACCTTACCAAAGAACCAGTGGAGGTTAAGTACAAATAAAGAGACAACGACGAATGCAAGTTTGTAACCTCACTTTTCGGGAACAAGGTTACTCTAACTAAGAACTGATTGAACGAAATCTCCATCGGCAACTCTGACCAACTGAAATAGGCCGTGGAGGTAGGCCCGGACCACTCCCAGTTCAATAGACATACCTTCTGGAAGTCTTTGACTGGAATCCCCAACTATGACCCAAAGACCTGCAAGGCCTCCAACATTCATTCCGGCCTCATACAAACTCTATATAGAATAATGACAGGGGCACTATTCGCTAGAACAGAGAGCGGGAATGTGCTCATTTCAGATCTCTTCATATTATGGTCCATCTTGAAGGGGCGATTGGTCAATATTAGATAGCACTTAATACATAAACACGCTTCCTATGCCCAAGGAAAGGAAATATGCATGGGTGGTCATGTCACATCAATCTTGAAGCATCTTAAGATGGATGGACCACTTCCAAGATGTACTTTGATAAAGGGTGACAACTTAACAAATGAGAAGATCCTAAAGAACACCTATATTATAAAGGAGAAAGATGCCAAACACCATTATGTCTTCTGCCCAACCGTCAAAACATCCAAGACGTTGCTACCACTCCCCGAGCTGGATGATTATGATAAAGACAAGATTCTCTTCACTAAAGAGGTGCTTTCTAACCTTCTAGCTTCAGTAAAAGAAAAGGAGAAACAAGCAAAAGCAGTACAGACAGAGCATAGTGTCACTACCCCAATGAAAAGACCAAAGAAAATACCAGTAACACGACCGTCCAAACTATGAGCAAAAAAGCAACATCAGTCTGGGATGCCTACTTCTAAGATTAACCCTGAGGCAGAACACCCCCACAATAAATAAAACATCGTCAATCCAACACCAGACCCTTTCATCATGGATCTATATGTTGGGATCACCTCTACAACCACCCCCACCACCCTTGGTATTGAGGGGTCGAAACCTTATTTGTCACACCCCGATCTCACACTAACCACTAATCACGAGATTAGGGCGCGACGGAGGGATTATCACATAAATAAATCACTGAAAACTTTTTCTTTTTAAAACCTCATAATGATATCTGGATTATTGTTGTAAACTAAAACATAAATAACTATTGGGAAAGCATTTCACTTAAACTGGCTAGAGAACATAAACAGAGTTTACAACATGTAACATTGTTTAACAGAAAGTAAACATAATAGTTAATTTACATTTTTTACACATTCGCCATACATACTCTCTCTCACCCACACCATGTCCCAGGGACCTAGGGGAAAGGACTAAGAGACCTCTGACTACTAACTACATAAACATTCTACAAACTAAGCATTAGGATGAAAGGATCCTTCAGATTCCTGCTGCTGATGATGACCTGAAAATGTTTTGAGTAGAGGTATGAGCCTACTCGCTCAGTGAATAGCATTTCATTTAGCTATCACTAAACAACTCATCAGGTTTATAAATTGAAATTAAAAATAAGTGCAGTACTAAGCAGAGTAGTTCTAATAACATAACAGATTTGCAGAATATAATCACATTTCCATGCAATAACAGATAATTTGAACAGATAAACAGATATAAAGAAATAGCACAAAAGTTCGAATACTTAAATTTACTGTGATCCTATATGAGTACCAATTTATATTATTATTATGCCCTAATCATATACAGTATACCCTGTATATGAAGATCTGTAGCGAACTACGATCCCACCGTACAAGACTTAGCGACACACCCGGGAAATGCTAAGTCTGACGCCAGCCCTGCTCTGCCACAGGACCCCAGGCTCATCGGCCTTCAGGCTCATCGGCCTCACTGCACTACATCGAGTGCTCTAGACTCCTCCTCTAACCTGAGTACACAAGCGGAGAGTCTCACGGGGTTACCTCCATGACATCGCACGGATCTTGTTGCAATAACCTCCAATTTTCTCCAGTGCCACCGTGACATCGCACGCGTTATTGTTGGACACTGCCTCTCTATCCTCGTGTCTCCATGACATCGCACGGATAATGTTGCAACACGAGTTTCACCCCTAAGAAGCAGATCTGTCAAAGGGGTTCTACGGTGTTAGGGCACCTAAGTCTATTAACTGATTAACATATAAACATTTAAATAGGAAAATCACATTTACTGATTTCATATCAGATCACAATACACTGTCATTCTAAACTGACAGAGCAATATATTTTAAATCATTGTAATTTCTGAGAAATTCTCATACCATGCATTCAGACAATTTAGAAATGCATAAATAACCCAACTTATTTCAATCTGGCACATACATAGCGAATTTAAGCAATTGAACATCTTATTGCACAAATTAAATAAATTTACTTCACATACGAGAATCATACTCAACATTTGTCAATTCTCTAAAATTCTCGAAAAACGTGCACATTAACCCTAATCTTGGTTTGTGCATCACTTAACTCAATTAAAAGTTAATTACATATCACAACACAATTTAATAACAATACTTGAGAATTTCTGGTAATATTTCAGAGAAATGTGCCATTTCATGTAAATATCAATTTACACATATTAACGTCAAAAGATATATGCAATTAGGATTTTCTTGCATATTTTTATTTATTCATCTCAACTTTGAAATCGTACATCTGATAATTTATCAGAAATCCTCATTGTCTGGGTTCATACCCAAACCATACCATTTTCAGACATGAATTTCTAATTTCAACATTCAAATGAGCAATTTAGGTTCCAGTGAACCATATAAATCTAATGATTCAATCTGTACTGTTCAAATGCTAAATTTAATCATATAACAGCGTCTAGGAGCAGTTTATGAAATAAAAAGTCGGGCAACGCCAAACGCTACCCTACGCCTGATAACGTCTGTTATCAGCGTAATTTGCACACAAAACAGAAAATATTCAAACGCCTGTGTTATTTAATGATAAATGAATGAAATCCTACTCACATTGATTTGGACTGTCTGAATTCGTCCGGAAATGCGTCCAGGGCCGGTTTCAGGGCGGAATTTGGTTGCCTTCAACCTTGGATTTGCCCAAATAGAACCTGTAGCAATTCAACAGTACCATACACACGCTCAGGTTGAAATCAGACTTTGTTGGTTGTTGCTCGTGGCTAGCTGACTACGGATTCGCGTTTAGGATTTTAGCCGAAGTCAATCTCACCTTTTTCCTGGAGATTTACATGCCAAAACGAGCTCCTGGCCAAGCCAAAGCAGCTGGCCATCGGCCACTGCTGCTGCTAGCCGCAAAGCTGCTAGGGGAGCCGCCCTAGGGCTCATGCTTCATATTTGGATCTAGGCCTCAAGGCCGTACTTGATAGCAAAGGGTTTGAGGTGGTTACTCGCACCGGAATAGCTCTTGGCCATAGCTGCGACAGCTGACCAGTGCTGCTCTATGCAGCAGGTCGGGCGCTGCTAGGGCTAGGCAAAGGAGAAGAAAGAAGGAAGGAAGGGAAGATGGAGAAGTAGAAGAGTAGGGCGCCAGGAATTCGAAGCTAAAGGAGCCGGAGCCACCGCCCTTCTTCTTCTCGCCCAAAACACCCTCTGCTACTCCTCAATCGCAGCTCGAGCAGCCTGCTCGAGCGCCGCTTGGGGCGGTTGCTTTTCTCTGGTTCTATCGGGAAAAAAAATAATAAGGGAGAAAGAAAAACGGAATTATAAAGCAAGGTTTTGGAAAAATTGCAACTTAGCTCCCTAGATCTTGAAAATGTCATATCTCCCAACTCGATTGTCCAATTGAAGTGATTCTTCTTGGAACGTGCCAAGCACGGAATCCACTACAATCTCAAAGCAAATAATCATGCTAATTAGACCGTTTCACTGGATCAAGCTCTAATTGTATTTGCGATCAATTAACTTAGATTAAGTATTCTTAATTATGCACTAATCATTGTACTTACTAGTTAATTTAAGAGTGGGTCATAACAATCTCCCTCCCTTATAAGAATTTCGTCCCAAAATTCCTAAAAGAGAAAAGAAAACTTGTTACGCATTTCTGACTCAAGCTCCCACGTAGCTTCCTCTAGGTTATGATTCCTCCACAAAACCTTCACCAAATGTATCTCATGATTTTTTTTAGTTTCTTGATCCTTCGATCAACTATCTGTACCGGTCCTTCAACATAGGACACATCTATTTTGAGCTGTGCTGGTTCTGGGTCTACTATCTTCTCTATACCAGGGTAACATTTCTTAAGCATAGACACATGAAACACATCATGAAGATTAGACAAATCAGATGGCAATTCTAACCTATAGGCTACAGGTCCAATCCTCTCAATGATAGGATATGGGCCCATAAACCTAGGAGTCAATTTGCCTCTCTTACCAAACCTCAACACTCCCTTCCACGGTGAAACTTTCAGATAAACCTCGTCACCAACCTCAAACTCAAGAGGTCGACGTTGTCTCTCTGCATAACTTTTCTACCTGTCCTGAGCAACTTTCAACTGCTCCCTGATCACAGATATCTTCTCTGTAGTTATATCAACTATTTCAGGTCCAAGAATTTCTTTCTCACCAACCTCGTACCAACAAACTGGCGATCTACACTTCCTGCCATAAAGAGCTTCATATGGGGCCATTCCAAGACTAGAATGGTAGCTGTTATTATATGAAAACTCCATCAGGCTTAAGTGTTCTTCCCAGTTACCTCTGAACTGCAGAACGCATGCTCTCAGCATGTCTTCAAGAGTCTAAATGGTCCTATCAGATTGACCATCTGTCTGCGGGTGAAAAGCTGTACTGAATCTCAACTTTGTGCCCAAAGCACGATGTAACTGATTCCAAAATCTGGATGTGAACTTTAGGATATTGTGCAACCTGACTATTTCATCCACGAATATCTTAGCCAACTTCGAGACATCAAAGGTTGATTTAATATGAAGAAAGTGAGCAGACTTAATTAGTCTATCCACAATCATTCATATCGAGTCACAACCTCTAGGTGTCAAGGGCAACCCTATCACAAAATCCATTGTGATATGTTCCCATTTCCATTCTGGTATAGGAAGAGATTGTAAAGTACCTGTAGGTTTCTGGTGCTCAGCCTTAACCTGCTGACACACTCTGCACTTAACCACATACTCAGCTACATCCCTCTTCATACCAGGTCACCAGTACAACTCCTTAAGATTCATGTACATCTTAGTGTTGCCTGGATGCATGGCATACGTCGATGCATGTGCTTCCTCAAGAGTTTGTTCTTTCAAATCACTGTCTCGAGGTACATGCAACATATCATGCTGATACCACACACCATCATCTGGAAACCTGAACTCTGGTCTTTACCCCATGTCATGTCATGCATGATCTGATGTAACTCACTGTCACCCTACTGTAGTTCCTTGATCTGATCATAAAAGTCGGTTTGACTTGCATCTGCGCAATCAAACCACTCTGTGTTGTCACCCCTAAGTCTAAGTTCAACTTCCGCATTTCCACTAGCATGTCTCTTTGAAACATACCATAGAGAATGCATCAGCTATTGAACTTGACTTCCTGCTGAGGGCATTAGCTACTACATTCGCCTTTTCCAGGATGATAATCTATCATTATATCATAATCCTTAATCAATTCTAATCATCTCCATTGTCTAAGATTCAGATCCTTCTGGGTAAAGATATATTTCAAGCTCTTATGATCTATAAACACCTGGCACACCTCACAATAAAGATAGTAACGTCATGCCTTATGAGCATGAACTACAACAACTAATTCCAGATCATGTATCGCGTAGTACTCCTCATTCTATGCTACTAACGTCTTATTACTACTGTAAGAATTTATTTCAAAATTATATCTTACTCTTTTCTCTGAGTCATTTTCATATTGTGTATCTACCTTCCAGATTAGCTAACTTTAAACCCTGGATTTTATTAGTGCTAGGTTACCTTTCATAGTGCAAATCGTATGATCTTGTTTTATAAAGATACTAGTATTCAAGGTCAAATCACTAGTGACATCCCTTGAACTACTACAACTCTAAACATTCTAGGGTTTGGTCCTTATCAGTAACATATCATTATTGTGATGTAACTTTGCTTCCTTAGTTTGAAATCAAACTTTAGATCTCATAAGTTCATCCATCTACTTGTAATGAATACAAAAGATATGAATAATCATCAATAAACTATAGATATATAACAGAAATGTAACATCAACCAAGTTCTCTAGCATAACTTATTAACACAAATGCTACAAATAAACATGATACTTGTTACCCAAGCATCACACATGGCTCACAGGGCCATTCATATCTTGTCACCTCTCATTAGGCAACAACTTATTCACATGGCTCACAAGGCCATTCGCATCTTGTCACCTCTCACTAGGCAACAACTTATTCACATGGCTCATAAAATCTGTACACTATTACTTTTGTTAAGAAACAACAACATCAACACACAAAAAGCCAATCAACATTTATTATATAAATGGCACAGCCCAAACTTGGCTATATTCATCATCTCATCATACCTGCATGGTTATTAGGCATGATAACAGTCATACAAGATATTCATCACATCATGTGATACAATAGTAATACCATCATTCCTTTCTCTTACTTAGACATTTAGATAATTTACATTCTCAATTTACCTTGCTAGGGTTTCATCATCATATTGTGTGCCATTATTTTATTCAATTAGACGTCTCTACCATGGTAGTTATGCAACATATATGATGCATTCATTTTCTAAATTATGCTCTTTATTTTTGAAACTAATTTGTTAGTCTTTAGAAACTCAGAATCCCAAGGTAGTATGTATGAATGCACTAAACTTTATAATAAGGATATGCATTCCATACTCTCAATTATGTCATGTAATCCTCATTCCTTAACCAAGACCATCATTTCAAACATTTCTCTTGATTCAACTAAGTTTCTTGTCTTGGTCTTATGATTTACATAAGACTCCTTATTTCTATGTACTTATTGTATATTCAACTATTTTCTTCTATTTTCCCTTTACCTTGGAGTACATAAAAATATTTTACTCTATTACATGATCCATTCATGATTAATTTTTACTATCTTAGACCTTGCATACCTTCCACGTATCTTTTCCATATTCTCATATTTAGGGTTCATATAATACAAATCATTAAATTTCATCTGAACCTTATATCGTGTTTCTTTATTTCCAACTAAGGATTTCTCATATGAGGCTTCAACGTTGGGCCTCCGATATCAATTCCAGCTACTTCTTAGTTGTTCTAGTCTTTCTCTTACATTTCAACATCTTAACGTATGTACATTCTCACTATGATGCGGGTCTAAATTATCTAGGATCTACCTTTATTATATTATTAATAGGAGTCATTAGATCTCAGTAACGCATCCTGCCAGCCGGACCAGGCCGAACCTGTAGTCCTGAAGCCAAGAGCTACTCAAGATTAACCAACTCCTATTAATCTCAAACATGTGGAAAGAACATCCACCTAGGGCAGACTCATTTAAACATAATTTCTGGTCTCTTAACCCTAAGATTTCTAGGGTTTCTCTCTAGCCTATCCTTCCTCTGCATACCTGGCCAGGGCATCCAGAGAAGAACAGACAGAGTAGCTTGATACTGGTCAATCTAAGTATTCAGATACCTGGCCAGGGTATCTAAACACTCAGACCTCCCAGAGCTAAAACACATCAGCTATTATTTGCCTCACTTATAACTTTATCTTTTGATCTTAATGATTTGAACGACTCAACTTAAACTCTTTACTTGGTTTTCGTGACCACATCCTTTTCCTGCCATCTGTAATAGTATAACAAAACACTTCCTGTTAGAAAATTACAGATAGAAGAAAGACTCATAAACCTTAATCCTATTGGTCTCTTATCGTCCCCTGACCTTGACTTAGAGTATTCATATACTCAACCTATGCTCTGATACCAAGATGTCACACCCCGATCTCACACTAACCACTAATCACGAGATTAAGGCGCGACGGAGGGATTATCACATAAACAAATCACTGAAAACTTTTTCTTTTTAAAACCTCGTAATGATATCCGGATTATTGTTGTAAACTAAAACATAAATAACTATTGCGGAAGCATTTCACTTAAACTGGCTAGAGAACATAAACAGAGTTTACAACATGTAACATTGTTTAACAGAAAGTAAACATAACAGTTAATTTACATTTTTTACACATTCGCCATACATACTCTCTCTCACCCACACCATGTCCCAGGGACCGAGGGGAAAGGACTAAGAGACCTCTAACTACTAACTACATAAACCTTCTACAAACTAAGCATTAGGATGAAAGGATCCTTCAGATTCTTGTTGCTGATGATGACCTGAAAATGTTTTGAGTAGAGGTATGAGCCTACTCGCTCAATGAATAGCATTTCATTTAGCTATCACTAAACAACTCATCAGGTTTATAAATTGAAATTAAACATAAGTGCAGTACTAAGCAGGGTAGTTCTAATAACATAACAGATTTGCAGAATATAATCACATTTCCATGCAATAACAGATAATTTGAATAGATAAATAGATATAAAGAAATAGCACAAAAGTTCGAATACTTAAATTTACTGTGATCCTATATGAGTACCAATTTATATTATTATTATGCCCTAATCATATACAGTGTACCCTGTATATGAAGATCCCTAGTGAACTACGATCCCACCGTACAAGACTTAGCGACACACCCGGGAAATGCTAAGTCCGACGCCAGCCCTGCTCTGCCACAGGACCCCAGGCTCATCGGCCTCACTGCACTACATCGAGTGCTCTAGACTCCTCCTCTAACCTGAGTACACAAGCGGAGAGTCTCACGGGGTTACCTCCATGACATCGCACGGATCTTGTTGCAATAACCCCCAATTTTCTCCAGTGCCACCGTGACATCGCACACGTTATTGTTGGACACTGCCTCTCTATCCTCGTGTCTCCATGACAACGCACGGATAATGTTGCAACACGAGTTTCACCCCTAAGAAGCAGATCCGTCAAAGGGGTTCTACGGTGTTAGGGCACCTAAGTCTATTAACTGATTAACATATAAACATTTAAACAGGAAAATCACATTTACTGATTTCATATCAGATCACAATACACTGTCATTCTAAACTGATAGAGCAATATATTTTAAATCATTGTAATTTCTGAGAAATTCTCATACCATGCATTCAGACAATTTAGAAATGCATAAATAACCCAACTTATTTCAATCTGGCACATACATAGCGAATTTAAGCAATTGAACATCTTATTGCACAAATTAAATAAATTTACTTCACATACGAGAATCATACTCAACATTTGTCAATTCTCTAAAATTCTCGAAAAACATGCACATTAACCCTAATCTTGGTTTGTGCATCACTTAACTCAATTAAAAGTTAATTACATATCACAACACAATTTAATAACAATACTTGAGAATTTCTGGTAATATTTCAGAGAAATGTGCCATTTCATGTAAATATCAATTTACACATATTAACATCAAAAGATATATGCAATTAGGATTTTCTTGCATATTTTTATTTATTCATCTCAACTTTGAAATCGTACATCTGATAATTTATCAGAAATCCTCATTGTCTGGGTTCATACCCAAACCATACCATTTTCAGACATGAATTTCTAATTTCAACATTCAAATGAGCAATTTAGGTTCCAGTGAACCATATAAATCTAATGATTCAATCCGTACTGTTCAAATGCTAAATTTAATCATATAACAGCGTCTAGGAGCAGTTTATGAAATAAAAAGTCGGGCGACGCCAAACGCCACCCTACGCCTGATAACGCCTGTTATCAGCGTAATTTGTGCACAAAACAGAAAATATTCGAACGCCTGAGTTATTTAATGATAAATGAATGAAATCCTACTCACATTGATTTGGAGTGTTTGAATTCGTCCGGAAATGCGTCCAGGGCCGGTTTCAGGGCAGAATTTGGTTACCTTCAACCTTGGATTTGCCCAAATAGAACCTGTAGCAATTCAACAGTACCATACACACGTTCAGGTTGAAATCAGACTTTGTTGGTTGTTGCTCGTGGCTAGCTGACTACGGATTCACGTTTAGGATTTTAGCCGAAGTCAATCTCACCTTTTTCCTGGAGATTTACACGCCAAAACGAGCTCCTGGACAAGCCAAAGCAGCTGGACGTCGGCCACTGCTGCTGCTAGCCGCAAAGCTGCTAGGGGCGCCGCCCTAGGGCTCATGCTTCAGATTTGGATCTAGGCCTCAAGGCCGTACTTGATAGCAAAGGGTTTGAGGTGGTTACTCGCACCGGAATAGCTCCTGGCCATAGCTGCGGCAGTTGAACAGTGCTGCTCTGTGCAGCAGGTCGGGCGCTGCTAGGGCTAGGCAAAGGAGAAGAAAGAAGGAAGGAAGGGAAGAAGGAGAAGTAGAAGAGTAGGGCGTCAGGAATTCGAAGCTAAAGGAGCCGGAGCCACCACCCTTCTTCCTCTCGCCCAAAACACCCTCTGCTACTCCTCAATCGCAGGTCGAGCAGCCTGCTCGAGCGCCGCCTGGGGCGGTTGCTTTTCTCTGGTTCTATCGGGAAAAAAAAATAATAAGGGAGAAAGAAAAACGGAATTATAAAGCAAGGTTTTGGAAATTTTGCAACTTAGCTCCCTAGATCTTGAAAATGTCATATCTCCCAACTCGATTGTCCAATTGAAGTGATTCTTCTTGCAACGTGCCAAGCACGGAATCCACTACAATCTCAAAGTGAATAATCATGCTAATTAGACTGTTTCACTGGATCAAGCTCTAATTGTATTTGCGATCACTTAACTTAGATTAAGTATTCTTAATTATGCACTAATCATTGTACTTACTAGTTAATTTAAGAGTGGGTCATAACGTTATTCCTCCACCACGCTCCCATCACCCACCACTCCAACGTCATCCACTCTTCTGATGTCCACCACTTCACCACTCCACACCACTCTTCCACCATTTTCCACGATCATACCCACCATAATTTCTTTTTGCACAACCAAAGCTCCACCCACATCTTCCACTTCGCTCATTTTCTCCATGGGCGACCCATTCTTCACCTCAATGCCTTATCTCACCTTCCCCCTGACATTCTCCGTTCCCCCTTTTTCACCCAGAATGTCGCCACCCTTCTCATTCGCCACCACCCCGAGACTGCTGGTGACCCCTTCTGTGCTTGCTACACAATTCGCAGGCCCATCAATGGTGTCTCTCTCACAAGAAACCACCACCCTTCCACCTAGACCCCATCCACCCTACCCATCCACCACTGGGGTCCCTTTTTCACAAGTCAGTGAGGCATTCAGACCTCAAATTGACGCTATCCGAACCCTCCTCACTGACCCTTCTAACATCTTACAATCTATTTTTTCTTGTATTCAGGGACTTGCTACATAGGTCTCCAAGCTCGATGAGTGGACTCACGCCTTACCATGCCTCCTCAATAGAATTCAACAATGGCAGGAAACAGTGGCCGAACAAGTCAACTGTGTCGACGACCGCTTACAAAACCTGCCAAAGTTGATACTTGAGATGAACAGCCAGCAAGAAGCATTGGTCCAGCAAGTCGACAGGATCTCCAAGCAAACTCAACCTTTTCTTGAGACCCTTCATAAGCTTCAGTGGCAGCAAACTGCACTAAGCACGTGCTTGGATGGCATTGATAGCAACCTCACACAACTCATCCGCTGCCAAGACGATCACTCAAAATATGAACTCAATCAGCTACGAGCACAAGTGACCAATCTATCAGCATGACTCCTCTCTATCGAAGCAAGATATACAGATCTTAAAGAAAGCCACGACGCACTGCTCAAAACCCACTAGCATGTGCAAGTGGCAGTTGAAGAATTACAAGCCATCCATCGACAGTGTAAGAAAGCAGCACATAAGAAGACAAAGGACAAGGTGGCAGATGACGATGAAGATGACACTAAAGATGATGATGAGGATTCTGACTCCTCGGCTGACTCCAACACTGATATCTCCTCCTCAGATGACCAACTCGATGACCTAGGCAATATTGGGGAGGGCACCAGCCGAGGGGTAGATAATACAAAGAAGGGAGATGGTGGAGACCACTAGGAGGGTGGAAGCAAAGACCACAATGCCCCTGATAATAATGATAACATCACAATGTCATATGGGGATCAATTCTTCAATTTTTCAGCTATCAGCTCTTAGGGGGATGCTGCCAAAGATGCATCTTTTACTGAGTCTCAACAATGCATCATGAAAATCAGCATTAGCCCACTCACAACAGCCATACATCAACACTATGCCCCAGAGCAAGCTGCACTCCTTCCCCCAGAGTAGGAGGATTTTGAGGACAGAGTGAGTTTTGACACCAACGATAGAGTTGATTCTGACTCTGACAAGGATGAAGATCTATCACAATACTTTGACAATATCAAACAGACTTCACTACCTCCTCCAAAAGACCTTCCCCTGCCGCCGCCACTACCTCACAAGATGCACAACTAGGACATGGCAGCCATCTCTACATTACATGTTCAGGACATCTTCATCCTAAACACTATTATAGATGATGCCAAGGACAGGGGGGACATCCTCTATAACAACACAAAGACAAAGCACAATTTGACACTCGAGATTTTCATATTCTCCTAAGACCTCAGTTGGCAGTGAAGATGGCAATTTTCTATGTCCTAATCACCAACTAAATAGAGGAATTTCAAAGACCAAAGAAGTTGCAGCCAGTTTTCAACGCTTCTCCCGCTCTGGCCTTATGCTTATTAAATAAGGACTTACAAGAAAAGTCCATTGAGTGGCTACAAATGGGTCTAGGGAGAAAGGCACGCTACATCACAGTGCCTTTTAAAGTTTTCAGCCATTGGCTACTAATGATTGTTGACACTGAGGCCCACGATGCCAAAGTTTACAATTTCTACACCACTGAGCTCAAGGTGGGACAAATAAACTTTAGTGGTTCAGAAGCCAGAGAAGTGTGATGCATTCCTTTCTAGGTTGTAAAATTCATATGGGCTACATGCCCATCTCTTGCACATGGCAGGAACCAACCTTGGTTCCAAATCATTAACCTAGTAGTTCGAAATCTAGAAGGTTCAGGGGACTGCGCTCTTTGCACAATCAGATTCATTGGAGCGCTCAAGAGACATATCCCCTTCACCGAGCTAGCCACTGAAGATATGCATTATTTACGAGGATGTTACACCATGGAGCTCATCTGTGATAGAGGGTTCTTCAAGGACCCGACAATGGCGCATGCCGACGTACCTCGTTACTTATTCTCTGTTATCCAACGTCCACAAAACAACCATTTAGACAAGTTCTACAGGAGTTGGATCAAAAACAACAACAAACCACCAAGGTCCCCAAAAAATGACTATGAGACCCTTACACTTTTGATTTGGCGGAAGATAAGAGGGAGACAGATCTGTTAACAGGGGCTACCCTTAACAGATCATCCAAAGATATGATGCCTCTATCTACTAGACAACCAACGTTCCCACACTTTGACCTTACTGTATGCAAAAGTCTTTCAGATAATGAACTCAGACTCATCATGTCTCGGCTATATGCAAAGAATGATGAGCTTGTTTTCCTCAAAGGGAACATTCTCATAATGGTAGATGCACTCTATGAAACTGTACAAGTAAAGGGTTAATTATCTATGAGCGTGATGGTTGCCTACCAATTTCTTCTAGCACGAGACTTGCCTACGGTTTACATGGTGTCAGCATACATGAACGATGATTAACTCAGGTCAAAGAACTTCAGAACCAAAGAAGACCTTATCTCATATCTTCAACATATGACTCCTAATTTCATAATATTTCCTTTTATTCACTTTGAGCATTGGATGTTGTTGGAAACAAACTTACACAATGGAACTACAATCATCTACAATAGTTCTGATAGTCAGTTCGATCCAAACCAAAGAGAGTATGATGTAACAACAAAGACGCCCACAGAGGAAGTAGTGAAGGATTATGCCGAATGAATACACGATCTTCTCGGAAAACACACAAAGCTGTACAACAAAGAACATTTCAACCACCAAACCTTCTACCACAGATGTCCCCAGCAGATCAAAGAATCAAACGAATGTGGTTTCCATGTCCTTTACTGGATGTATACCCTCACTGTTCTTGGTAAATATGTGGATGACATGAAGGACGTGGATTATCACACTTTATGTGGAAAGTTTGCAACAAATCTCCTCAGTTCACATGGAGCCAACAAGGGATTAACAAAACTTTCACGCCCTTTCCCATGTACTTCTCAACCTATCACCTTGACACTCTGAGGAAAGAGTGAGTGATAAGTTAAGGGGGAGTACACTGGGCAAGGGATGAGGTATTATATTCAAACCTTCTTCTCTCTACTCTTTCATTTACCTTTGTTTCTTTCGCACAAATTATTTGACATTTAGATTTTCTGATAATTTCTTTGACAGTACTCAATAATGTATGCTTTCACGGTTGAGGACCTGAACGATGAGATCATACGGATGCTAAGAGTTTGTACATTCTTGTTATGTCCCTAGTCGGATGTCATTATAGAAGGTAGATAGACAACAATGACACACAAGACTAGATTGTGGTGTTGGTTGATGACAGAATCTCATTAGTCATGATATAGAGATATCAAACCAAACACATAGGTACTTATTAGAGAACAAGTGTACCGAACAGACCCACCGTGAGTTTGACACATGGAACCATGACATGGTAGTCACAATCAGTACTCACAGTGATAATGGTGAATGTGATTCTTTGACCTGAAATCACTACACTCAACACATGTCGTTGGGTACACTTTGACATCATCAAACGCATTCCTGAAACATGGGTTGTTATAAAGGTGATGATTGGGTGGCTTTGACACATGGGGCTTTTGAGGGGTGAGTGATAGATATGGGATTTTCCCTCCTGAGGGAGTTTGATATCCATGGCCACTTGATGAGTAGGATTGAGATAGGCGTGTGCACGCATGTGTGAATCAGTATGTGATATTGATGTCATACATATCTCCTCCAATCTACTCTGAGATCAAGAAAGTGAATGAACATTGACAGGATGACTGTTCCATGCCTCGAGTTCATTCGGGATATCAGTGACAAAGGAATTATACATTCACTGTAACACCATTCACGGATTGTAGGATTGAAAGTTGTTCTCCAACTTTCTATTTCACTTGGGTAGCACTGATGTGTGACTAGGCACCACTCTTTTCTTGTGAAGTCATAAATGTTATGGACTTTCACTGCCAACGTGAAATGGACCTGCAGGGTCACACACATAAGATTTAACCTGGAAGAGGAGTTTGTCCACAAACAATGTTTAGATTGATTGCTAAAGGAGTTTAGTAGTTCAATTAAACACTCAATTAATTGATAGCTCAATATCATAGTGTTCAAGGTGTTGGACCAGTTGATTCGAGTATCGGATTGATTGAAACTACAATTGACTGATTCTGCACAATCTGCACTTCCAACCGATTGGCTCATGTGATGAACTGATCGGTTCAGCTTGGTGAACCGACCGGCTCAGCTGATGAGTCGATCGGCTCATGGATAGGGTGAAATGATTAGTTCAAGTGTTTAAATGATTGGTTCAACTGGTCCAACCGAGCAAGTTGGGAAAGTAAGATTGGTGAGAAATTTCTTTTTGTTTCACTTGCCCAATTTGATTGGAACAAGGATTGGTATTAGGTACCAATTAGAAACAAAAGAGGAAAAGTCAATCGAGAATTGACTAGGGCCACAAACCGATTGGTTCATAAATGAACTGACCGTTTCATGGGTCCCAACTGATCGGTTCAGTGCGAAACGATCAGCTCAGATCCCCAACCGATCGTTTCAGAAATAAAACGATCGGTTTAGGCCACGCAGTTAGTTGTTTTTGTGGAAAGTCTCGAACCCTTCTACTCCTGTTTTAGTCCCGCATTGCCCGGGTTAGAGAACCATGTCCCATGACCCTCCTATATATAGGGGTATTGAGGGCTTCTCTGTACACAACGCAGTGCAACCAGTTGCTCTGTAAAGTTGTCGTTCTCTCTTATTTTGGTAACTGAGAGAGCCTGAGCAAGTGCTACAGGATAAGGGAGGCACAGTAAGGGAAAGACAACTACAGAAAGTGACTGGTGGTAGGAGAGTGTGTCAGTGACTAGTTCGCCGATAGGAGGGTGTGACTTCTTCCAATTTCTTGTAGGGCAAGGAGATTGGAGTTCCAGGTGGTCCGTGTAGACTAATTCAGAGGTGGGAGATTTCTGCCGCTCAGAGGACAACTGTCAGTCCCGATGAGACCAGGAGTCGTCAGTCCCGGTGCAACTAGGAGCTGCACAGACACCATCCAAGACCGGAGGTGAAGACCGTGCAAGCCGTGAGGTATTGTCGCCGAGCAAGCCTTGGGATAAGGTATGATTCCACAAACCATCCCTTCCTATTGTATAGATGTTGACGCGCTTCCTTATTTCTGGTTTTGGGGAGGACAAATTTTTTGTTTCCGCTGCCTTCTCTTCCTCCCCAAAAACCCAACAGTGGTATTACAGCCACGTCAACTGCTCTATACTTTAGGAGTATTGATATGATTGAATTTGGTTTGTCACCTTTATTTATTGCATACGATGTGAATAATATTGTCTTTATGCATGTCCAATCCCAAATCCACAAATCCCAAACTACATATATGATATGTAATATTAATGCACTCGATACGTGTCGCCCTTAAATGGGTTTTCTGGTGGATGTATAGCGTGGTTATGGCCAATAAACCCTATATGTGTATGGTTGTATGTGGTTGCTTGCATCTCGGTCTGTGCACCGATCCCTTTCTCCTATTCCTGATGTAACTCAAAATAATTTGAGATTTCTTTCCTACCTTTGCTCCCCTCGAATGTAACTCAAGGTTTCCCAATTTAAATGTAAAATAGGATAGAATTTTATTTCCTGTTATGTCAAAGAACGATGGACATCCTGACGACAGCTGAGACGATCAGTTCATGGAGTGAACCGATCGGTTGATGTTCAAAATGATCGGTTCAAGGAGTGAGCCGATCGATTGATGACCGGTTCGAGGAGCGAGACGAGCGGGTGGCGGCCATGATGAGATGCACGACGACCAGGAGAACCGATCGGTTGGAGGAGCCAACCGATCGACTGGTGGCACCCAGTCGACCAGTCTGATGGTGAGCTGATCATTCATGTGATGAGTTGATCAAACCCAGAAAGGCAAAGCACAGATTTCATCTTGTACATGTTGCATGTGATGTAGACCTAGATGACCGTGATTCCTCTTAGCTCGAGGAATCACATTAGGATGGTCATAATCATCGCTTTATCATTTCACATGTTTTCTGTGGGATATAGCATGTATATGATATGTATTATATATTGTGGTGATTGGATATGTATATGTATATAAAAACCAAATCCCCCATCTAAATATTAAGTCTTATATGCCTTCCATTAGCGGTACACATGAAAAACTCGATCGACCAAGTGTAGGTTACGCCAAAGTGTGGTGCGCCGTCTTTCTTGTGGAAGTGTGAAGGGTAGACACGTAGGTTCTGCCAAAGCAGGGTGCATGTTTACCGTGTCGGCTTTTGGGTAAGACTTAACTGGTAATTCTTAGAGTGTCTAAGCCCAGAGGCAAGGAATGTTCATGGCAAGGTGTTGTGCATGTTCATTCATCAAGAGTTGCATATGATGCAATTGGCATAATGGCCTACCTAAATAGTCAAAATTGTGGGCGATCAGCCAAAGCTGACACATGACTTGATGAAATATGGATCTTGCCCACTAGAAGATTGTACGCTGCAATCTTCTGAATTGATGGTGAGGGATATCAATTTGAACTAAAATAGTGGGAGCGATAATTAATAGAATGCCTAATTTTTATCATCAAACTTTTCTAATCAATCAAATAAGTCAAAAAGAGTTTTGGACTAAAATTGCATATATTTCCTTTTGTTAAAATAAATGGTTAATCAACAATAATCACTTTATTTGTGATCGGTTTTTGAGACCAACAAATTAAATGGGAATAATTCCACGACTGGTTAGGATGATGAGAAGTGTTCTCAATCAAAGAGAGAAAGCTCTAATTCCTAGTTATACCAGAACCAGATGAACTCAATCCCACCACATCAATGGTTGAAAGTATGCTTATGGAAGCATACCGAGGATGACATTGATGAGGAGTGCTTGATGATTGTGTTCTCTGAACTATGAGTTGCAGAGACAGCATGAGACATATGATGTCTCAAGGACAATGTCCTAGTATGTCATGACAGAAGGAGATCCAGTAAGGTATTCACACACTCAATATGATTGGGTATATGGAAAAACCTGATTAAGATGGATTCCCTCTGAGCCAAGAGTTGGTTATTGGTATGATACTGCAAATTTTGCCAGAATCATACAGTTCATGTTGAACTATGACATGGACAACTTTGACAAGCGTTGACAAAGTTGTTGGACATGTTGAGGACAGTAGAGGCAATTATGAAGAAAGAAAAACCCTAATGTTTGATGTGATCAATGAAGGTTAAGTCTTAAGGGTAAGGGCAAGGGCAAAGCTAAGAAGTGTTCTGATGCTAGCCAGCAGCCCAAGCCGTCTTTAGCCTCAAAGGCACATGGGAAAGGGTGTATGAGGGAAGTGCCCTCCATATCTGGAAGAACAAAAGAAGATGAAGGAGGGGATGGAAATCTCCACCTAAGGTATCATGAAATGAACCGCTTCTCTATCTGAGGTATATGCTACCAAGATATGGATATGTCATATATGATATGCAAGATCCACAAAGAAGTGATGGCTTTTATAAAAGTATCATGAAAGGAGTACTCATCATTGGAGCAAGTGTTGTTGCCATAGATAGGAGTATCTTTCATTTTATTTCAGCCTAAAGGGAACGAAATAGAGTTAAGAACTACTATTTCTATTTGTCAATAGATAGAAACACTTTATTTTACATATTGTATGACAATGATGGCAATTAATAAAGTTGATGTTTCAATCTCTTAAAGATATGATCTTTGTGGAAATTCCTTGTTTATCTTGTGGCACTTGGTATGCATAAGATAAAATGATACCTAAAAGTTATTAATAACTCAAACAATCAAATTAGCATCAATCATGAGAAATTCATTTCTAGTTTCCATATGATGGATAAATCTAGACTCTTTTGGTTAGAGAACCAGTAAGAGACATGAATATCTTAGACAAGATTAATCAATCTTCACTAATGGTAGTGGGAGAATGATTATCCTATCAGGCATAATACATGTGATGTATTTACATACCTATTGGAGAAAATGTTAATACTTCAAATGGTGTTTAGAGAAATACCAAAATGAATATCTTGAAGTGTTCAAGAATATCATAGATGAAGTACGAATTTGGTAAAGTGTTAATTCTTGATGAGATCAAAGAATGAAATACTTGAACCAAATGTTTGAGGTCCTCATGGGTGATTATGATAGTGTATCATAGTGAACTCATGGTTAAGGCATGGTGATGTCTGGACCAAGGAGGAGTCATACTCTAAGGAGTTAGAGAATGATTATCAAATAACTAAGTTCTTCTTAAATAAAGAATACCCCACACCAATAAAGGATATTAAGAATCACAAAGTGTTGTGAGTTCTCAAATTCCTTGACAGATACACCTCGATTATCTATGTAATAAGTTTTTCATGTGATGAGTCAACTATCTAGATGAATATGAGGAACCGGATTTTGAGTTATGGTATATAACCATTACATCCTAAATGACTTCCATGTGAACCATAAGGTATGACCTTGATGATAGCACCCATTGGAATGAAATCCATAAGTGCAAATAAGTCTTAAGCGTTAAGACACATGGATGACATTTTGAGAAGGATGATGCTTGTTGATTGCAACTTAATGACTAAGACATTAGGCATATGGATACTACAACTGCATTACTATGAGGAATAAAACAAGGATGTGTACGTGACACAACCTATAAGGTTTATGAACCCACTAATGAAAATGAAGTCTATAAGTTAAAATGTACTAATCAATGTGATTGATTGAGTACAAGCAACTCAGAATTGGATCTTTACTTTGATAATATAGTCAAAGGGTTTGACTGATATGTCAAAGATAAAGAAGGGATATGTGATTTAGTGGGAGCGTGTTCACATTACACATGTTGATGTGAAATGGAAATGTTCTAGAATGGAAATCCAAAAGTGGAAATTATCTTTAAGGAAGATAGAGACATTTCCTATGTGATAGGAATAGAGATCTATAGAGTTAGTTCTCAAAAATCTCTTAACCTGAAAAGAGAAAACATACATTGGCAATCTTTACTGAAGGGTTCAATATGCATAGATTCAGTGGGAGAAAACTTGTCCATGCTTCATGGAGTTAGTATCCCAAGGCCAAGTGTCGAATTCTTATGAAGAATGGGAAACTAATAATAGATATAGATCTATCATGTATGTAATCATCACATTATCTTACATGTATGGACATGGAAAGAATAAAATGCATTCATCATCTTGTATGTAGGACATGACAATATGATGTGCTCATCCTGATAACTCGTATGTGGGACATGACGAGTGGATGTCTGTCTACTTCCAGTAAGTATTACTGGAAACCAAAAGAACTTCATAAGTACTTGAGAAGTACTAATTCTATGGAGATAAGGAAGAGTTCAATGTAAAGAGTTACATTCATGTGAACTTCCGAAAAGGATAGAAAATCAAATCGCAAAATATATATGGGATATATAAAAGTGAATGTTTGTTGATAATTGGAAATGTTCCAATAAAGCCGTTTAAAAGGAAATGTCGAGTATTCGTGTGTTAGAGAATAGCAGTGGATACTATATGGATCTGGAAGTTCTGGTCATTGATGACAAGTATGGAATCCTTGATCATGCAATGTGGCTAAAGGTTAGCAAAAGAATATTGGATCACATATTACGGCAGCTCCATCTCATATGTATGACGTATAGTGAAGAGATGTGAGACATGCAATTTATATTGACTTTGGCAAGGTGTTGCCATAACTCACTATGTTGGAAATAAAGCACAGTAACATGTGGGGCATGTCTGAAGATCACTATGAATATGATTCAAGGGTGATTGGCTCGTAGTGCAAGTGGGACTCTGTTGGTATGTATGCCCTGAGAGCCAATCATGGGATGATTGGTGGGATACATTAAGAGAGATTTGATAAACATCGAAGGCAAGCTTCCAATTCTTTCTGGTTCAGTCATATGAGATAGTGATAGAACAGATTGAATGTCTAGAGAATGACAGTACTCAATGACGTATGGTTTTAGGTTGAGGACCTGAACGATGAGATCATACGGATGCTAAGAGTTTGTACATTCTTTTTATGTCCCTAGTCAGATGTCATTGTGGAAGGTAGATAGACAACAATGACACACAAGACTAGATTGTGGTGTTTTTTGATGACAGAATCTCATTAGTCATGATATAGAGATATCAAACCAAACACATAGGTACTTGTTAGAGAACAAGTGTACCAGATAGACCCACCGTGAGTTTGACACATGGAACCATGGCATGGTAGTCATAGTCAGTACTCACAGTGATGGTGGTGAATGTGATTCTTTGACCTGAAATCACTACACTCAACACATGTCATTGGGTACACTTTGACATCATCAAACGCAGTCCTGAAACATGGGTTGTTATAAAGGTGATGATTGGGTGGCTTTGAATCATGGTGCTTTTAAGGGGTGAGTGATAGATATGGGATTTGTCCCTCTTGAGGGAGTTTGATATCCATGGCCACTTGATGAGTAGGATTGAGATAGGCATGTGCGCGCATGTGTGAATCAATATGTGATATTGATGTCATACATATCTCGTCCAATCTACTCTGAGATCAAGAAAGTGAATGAACATTGACAGGATGACTGTTCCATGCCTCGAGTTCATTTGGGATATTAGTGACAAAGGAATTATACATTCACTGTAACACCATTCACGGATTGTAGGATTGAAAGTTGTTCTCCAACTTTCTGTTTCACTTGGGTAGCACTGATGTGTGACTAGGCACCGCTCTTTGCTTGTGAAGTCATAAATGTTATGGACTTTCACTGCCAACGTGAAATGGACCTGTAGGGTCACACACGTAGGATTTAACCTGGAAGAGGAGTTTGTCCACAAACAATGTTTAGATTGATTGCTAAAGGAGTTTAGTAGTTCAATTAAACACTCAATTAATTGATAGCTCAATATCATAGTGTTCAAGGTGTTGGACCAGTTGATTAGAGTATCGAATTGATTGAAACTTCAATTGACTGATTCTGCACAATCTGCACTTCCAACTGATTGACTCATGTGATGAACCGATCGGTTCAGCTTGGTGAACCGACTGGCTCAGTTGATGAGTTGATCGGCTCATGGACAGGGTGAAACGATCAGTTCATGTGTTGAAACGATCGGTTCAACAGGTCCAACCGAGCAAGTTGGGAAAGTAAGATTGGTGAGAAATTTCTTTTTGTTTCACTTGCCCAATTTGATTGGAACAAGGATTGGTATTAGGTACCAATTAGAAACAAAAGAGGAAAAGTCAATCGGGAACTGACCAGGGCCACAAACCGACTGGTTCAGAAATGAACTAACTATTTCATGGGTCCCAACCGATCAGTTCAGTGTGAAACGATTGGCTCAGATCCCCAACTGACCATTTCAAAAATGAAACGATCGGTTTTGGTCACGGAGTTGGTTGTTTTGTGGAAAATCTCGAACCCTTCTACTCCTACTTTAGTCCCGCATTGCCCGGGATAGAGAACCCTGTCCCATGACCCTCCTATATATAGGGGTATTGGGGGCTTCTATGTACACAACTCAGTGCAACCAGTTGCTCTATAAATTTGTCGTTCTCTCTGGTTTTGGTAATTGAGAGAGCCCCAGCAAGTGCTACCCGATAAGGGAGGCACAGCAAGGGAAAGACAACTGTAGAAAGTGACTGGTGGTAGGAGAGTGTGTTGGTGACTAGTACACTGACACGAGGGTGCGACTCCTTCCAATTCCTTGTGGGACAAGGAGATTGGAGTTCCAGGTGGTCCGTGTGGACTACTTTAGAGGCGGGAGATTTCTGCCGCTCGGAGGACAACTGTCAATCTCGACAGTCCCGGTGAGACCAGGAGTCGTCAGCCCGATGCGACCAGGAGATGCACAGACACCGTCCAAGATCGGAGGTGAAGACCGCGCAAGCCGTGAGGTATTGTCTCCAAGCAAGCCTCGGGACAAGGTATGATTCCACAAACCATCCCTTCCTATTGTATAGATGTTGACGTGTTTCCTTGTTTTTGGGTTTGGGGAGGAGAAATTTTTTATTTCCGCTGCCTTCTCTACCTCCCCTAAAACCCAACATCGTGCCCGGTAGTGAGACCCTAAAAGTTTAGATAAACCCTCCCCCCTTTGAAAGGGGAGTTACACAGTAGCCTTCAGCCAACCCTCATACCCATCTTAGCTTCCAGTAGGGTTTTCAAAGAAGTATAAAACTACTCAGAGTCAAAGGCATGCACAGAATACAATCAAGGAAAAGGTGGTCCCAATACGAGTTACTCGATACAAAAGAAACCTGAGCTCCACGTAACTTCCAATACCTAAAAGAGTTGGTGCAAGTAGAAGCCCCGATAAGGCTCTAGGGGATCTCTGATTTAAAACTTAAGAAAGAGTATGGAAATCTTCACTAAAATAAAATCACCTCGACACTACATGCCTTAGCTCTATCCAGCATGAGGACAAGCTAGACTCTAAGTTTGGGGGTGATAACCTACCATTTTGTGATGTTATCTTACTAGTTTTTCTTAGATTTCCATACTCTTTATTAGATAAATTAGGTCGAATACTTAACTTTCCACTTTATTGTGAGTATACCAATAAACTAATATTTTCCCTTTTCTTCTTATAGAAAAACCCAAAAAATTGCAAAAGCTCCAAACCGGTCCCAAGACCGTGAAGGCCTTAGCAGTCCCATGACCGAGAAGACCCTAGAAGTCCCAAGACCAAGAAGACCCTAGCGGTCCCAAGACCGAGAAGATCCTAGCGGTCCCAAGACTAAGAAGACCCTAGAGGTCTCAAGATCGAGAAGACCCTAGCGGTCTCAAGACCAAGAAGGCCCTAGCAGTCCCAAGACTGAATGAAGGTCCTTGCGGTCCCAGCACCGGGAAAGATCCTAGCAGTTCCAAGATTGCAAGGACTCTAACAGTCCCAAGACCGAGTACATACCAATTGATCCCAAGACAGCAAGGATCCAAACAGTCCTAAGACCGTGAGGATCCAAACGGTCTCCAAATCGTTAAAGATCCAAACGATCCCAAGACCATGAGGATCCAAATGGTCTCCAAACCGTTAAAGTTCCAAATGGTCCCAAGACCGTTCAATACTCCTTGGAAGCCTATAAATAGGACCAAAGGGGTCCTCACTTGGACCATCTCTTAGATGCCCAAAGGTTGCCTCAATTATTCCAGAGATGTTTCAACCTTCATCCATCACCCCAAGGCTTCTGATTTAAGATCCACACTCCATCCTCAAGCTACTTTTTCTCTCATCGACAAAGAAGGTGGGAAGTGAAGGATTCATTACCCAGGCAACCGTGTAGTGTGAAGATAGTTGTTCTCTACTCCAAGGGGTCAACCTTCCTCTCTCCTATGTGGAGATGATGTTCTCCTTCTCTTCTCCTCTCTTCTTCTTTGTTCTTGCCATGAGCGAGTAGTTCTATATACTAGGGTGCAGGAAGTACCCCCACTACCCATGTTTTCATTCCATGCATTGTAATTTATGAGTTTGCAATAGAGAAATACTATCTTTTTAGTTCAACATCAATCGTTTAATGAATGCTAGTTGTTTGATCACCAACTTGTGTTAATTTCATCTACTAGTACGAATTGTCTACGTTTGTGCTTTTAGATTCAAATATTGATTGCATGTTGGTTCTTGATGTATGTAGTCACCATATATCTATTTCAGTATCTAGGAGCATTTCAAGGAGTGGAGTAAGCTCACTTCCATCATTGTACTTTCACACTATGAAATGAAATCAATTGACATATGAAAGTACAATTTGACAGGTCGAGGAACACACTTTGAGAAGGGAGTGTTGTAAAGTAAGTGACCATTCATTTTGGGATGGTTGGCATTGCAATACTCCCATGTTTCTTGTAGTTAGTTATCTGAAAGGAAACTAAGTCTACAAAGATTCTAACTGTTTAGACTCTTATTGCAAGCCATGTTATTGTGATGTATGTTATGATCCATGTGTAGTGGTGGTGAAACTCGGTCACATCCTAGTGGTTTCCAAATATTACTTACAACCTTAAGTTTACCTTCCTGCTTTTTAGTTTACTTTGCATTTTAGTTTAAATCATCAAATCAACTCTTTGATCTAAATATCAACTCTTAAGTAGATAAGTAGAATTATAATGTTTTCCATCTTGTTAATCTATAACAAGACCGTTGTCTCATGGATTCGACCCTCAAATGTACTACGACAAGACTTCCACGCATCTTAACATACATGGGTGGACACCTTATTATAGCACATGCAAGGATAAACTTAGAGACTTACTATCTCTAGGATTTTTAGTGGTGCACGCAACACCACGCGAGTGGAGGATCCATCACCTAGTGACCCAAGCATGTGTCAAAGAAAAACATCTCAAAAAAAAAATTTAGAGGTCAAAACACTCATGAAACACATCATCATGGTCGCTACATTGGTCGACACTCAAGAAACATACACATGGTCATTACCATCATGTAACACATGCAAACCCTAATGCCACCTCAGGATGTCGCCTCAACAAAAAAGGCCCAAGAAAGGTTCCCATAGCAGCATTTTCTTTCTCATGTTCTAAGGTACAAGAAGCACACTCTCCATGTGAGAAATTGCAAAATAAACCCTCAACATAGGCAAATTTCTACCTGGTCCAAAACTAGCACATATTTCACGAAGATAGTTCAAACATCAACTAAATTGGACCAAAATAGAAAGATAAGCTTGTCATGTGTTATTAAGGTATCTCAAGTTATTAGATTAATTTTTAAGCATATCATTAAATAAATCAAACATAGACTTGGCACTAAGCTAGGTCAGGGGCATTTCACAATAAGGCATTTCTTTTGCAGGGCAAGGATACATAGCCATTTCTTTTTAAGGGTCAAAAGGAGTCAATAAATTTTACAAGGTCTTACCTATACTTCGAGCAAGAGTATTCAACCACTAAAAGGGCTTACCCACTTTTGCAAGGAGATGGACACCTTCACCAAGGAGATCTCATTCTTACAAAAAGTCTTCCACCTTTACCAAGGACTTGCCTACTCTTGCAAGAAGTCTTTCGCCTTCACCTAGGACTTACCCACTCTTTCAACAAGTCTTCCTCCTTGAGGAATTTCCCACTCTTGACATGGATCTTCAACCTTTGACTACACCTTCTCCAAGGATAATATTTCACTAAGGGATTCATTCCCTTCTTCTTCTTCACCTCTCTTACCAAGAGAGAGAACCTTCATCTTCATGGTAGAAAGAGAGATTGGGAAGTGGAGAAGTGAGAGCCTTACAAGATATACATGTAGGACTAGTTCTCTTATAATTCTCTTGCTCACTCTAATGGATGTAGCAAGTGATTAAGGTTGAGAGTGGAAGGAGGCACTCAACTATGATATAGGGACCTTCATAGTGTTTTGATAACCATGAAACAAAGCCCAACGGTACCTATTTATAGTTGAGGTTGCCTACTAACTAGTAGAGACACTTAGGAATGAATTCTAACCATATATTTTTAAGTTTTGCAATACTCCAATAGTTAGAAGCACTTCTTTTGCACATTATGTATAGTATGATCGACCGAGTTTACTTTTGGGAAACTCTGTTGATGGCACTATGTGTAAAATCAAACATGAGTTGTCAGTTGAGTTTATCCTAGATGAAACTCAACTGATGACTTCAATTAGTTTTTCCTATGTAGGGTGTCATTCGAGTTTAACCTAGGGTAAGCTCAGTTGAACCTGGCTCTTCCCAAAATCCATCAAGGGTGTCAGTCGAGTTTATCAGAGATGAAACTTGTCCGACAAAGGTCCTTGTAATGAATTTTAAAATTTTCCATTGAAGTGCTTAATTATTCATTTTAAGTGCTCCTGGTTTTTTCTAAGATTAATTATTGGTAAAATAATCATTACAAGTGGTCTACAACATGATTCTAATATAGATACATCATATTACACAAAAGTGCACTTGCATTGACTTTAACTTGTATTTTCTTCGAGTTAGGGCATTTGGAGTGTGATATACCTAATCTGAAATCATCCAAGTAGAAGCATTAAACACAAATAATTGGAATGGTTAGTCATCATAAAAATAAGGGTTTAGTCAAATGAAATAAGGGTTTCAATTTAGACCTTGAGTCAACACCATCATCAACTTGGACTTCTCCATTAATTCCAAGGTAAGATCTTTAGAGAAAGGATCAGATGTATAATTTTTGATATCATCACTGTCGACAACCACAACCCCATTATACAGACTTTTGTCTGACTTGGATGCGTCTCTGTTGTTTTTTTATTGTACTTAAAACTCTTTAATTTAGAAACGGTTGTAGTGTTATCACATTGAACTAAAATTGTAGGAAGTGGCTCCTTTACCAAAGGTAAACTGGACATAAGTCCATCTAGCCATTCATCTTCCAATCCATTTTCATCTAAAGCACACAACTCATACTCACAAGTAGACCTTGACAATATGGTATGTTTCTTAGATCTCTAAGAAACAACACCTCATTCCAATAGTAATACATATCTAGGGACACCATTTGTAACACCCTCACTTCTTGGCAACTCCCCAACTAAGGAAGGCCTTAAAGTTGAGATCCATTAACTCAAATTCCTAAGGATCAACATTTTAATCAAATAACAACTAATTGAAAATAATTTCATCAAATCACAATTATTGTTTACAAAATTCTTGCATGAACTTTCATCATGAGAATTATAATATATGAGAAGAAGTAACTAGCTAATCCCCCTTATTTAGATTAATGCCTTCCTATCATTTCATCTGGACCATCATTCTCAATATCACCTTATCTAGCATGTACCTAAAGTGACTAGAAACAAAAGCACGGTCTGTATAACAAGTTATATTGGTATGTGGGTGAAATAAAATATTTACATTTAGGTGTAACAAGATATTCATGACAAATATTGTTACACAGTCAAAATATACATTTTTATCATAACTTATCAATCCTTTATTACTCAACCTTTGGGATACCCTTTCTTAGGGCCTTGTCCATGTAGTGGACGTTAGGCCACCTTCTCAATCTGGAGCTATATGCAATGTTAGTCTTCCTAATCTGGGGCTTGGTCCTAGTCATCTCATTGACTCTCTCATTCTTTCTATTATCAGACTTCCAGAGTTGGTATGAGAGGTTTGAGCAAGTTAATAATATATTATGTGATACCCATAGGGGCCTTAAAGATTGCAAGAATTAAATAAATAACCAATAGTTTAGTTTGCAAGCAATCTGGGAAACCTCAAAAAACATTGAAGTTGGTTAAGGGGACTAGTCATAGGCGTAACCACATACCTTGATGGTGAGCCATGTGGATTATACTTCAAGTAGATTCAATCAATCCAATCAACAAAACTAAGCAAATCAAACAATCAACTTTAGTCTACATATATAAATCCTAGTATCACCGTCATGCTAATAATTTTAAACCCTACTCTGGTCCTAATCTAGGGTTTAGGGTTTAGATAACAAATAAGTGTATAATCCCTATATCCATTGCATGTTAACCATTATGTGAAAACCTAATTACTATATCCAACATTGCCTTTCATGATTATCAGTTAGATGAGTTTGAGTTCATCAAAGTTATCATGTTTAACTTCCAAACCCTAATTCTTCATATGCATGTCTACACATTATATACCCTAACTACACATAATTATTATCATGATCACCTTGATTTCTCATACAATCTGATATTATCTATTATTATGGCAAAGAAACCATTTTTAGAATATTCAAACATCTTATTACACAAACATAGGGGTTAAATACATTAATCACCACTGAAACCCATCTTTACACTACTTTTGGGTATGGAAGCATAACTAGACACTACAACTATTTTATTTGTATTCCTCTCATTTTTCTAATCAACTTTCATGTACAACACATCTCCATTAAAGTTATCAATTTGTTTGTAGAATTCTTTCAAAATAGCATGATCTTGACCAATCACCAGGTGCCATGTAGATACTAACTCCCATTTATCTATGTTCACAAATTGGGTTAGTTTTATAATGAAAAGACTTTATTTCCTATCCTTTGTGGCTCAGGCTACTACATGTGCATGAGCATATAGGTCATTTAAGCCTAACTCCTTCTGCTACCTCACGATCGTGGGGGAGTTTGACTCCTGCCCGCATGCGGCTACCGGTCAAGCCCTCTCCCTCCACTCGTGAGCTCTAATTTCCATGAGGACAAAATCCCCTTTGTAGCTCTGGCTAGTTGTGAACAAACACCAGTAGTGTCATGGGGACTAGAGAAGAGATGGGTTGACCGTATGGTTCTAGTTTCGACAAGAAGAAGAAAACATTGTGGCTCGAGGTTAAGGTGAAGGTCATTACCTCACAATATGTGGGGGAATAGACTCCAGAAGAGAATCTCAAAGGAAAGTCAGACCTCATCCATGCTCTATGCTCAAGCAAGGGGTCATCCCTCATTCACCTCTACCCTACTGATGGTGCAAGTGAGATGCACATACAAGAGTTCTTGATGGCATTGAGTTCTTGATCCTAGAGACACATATGATCTTCCAGTGGTGCCAAAGCTATTAGGACGTTGCGCATGCCTCCAGGTGGACCACCCTATCATCAATAGGACTCTTCCCAGACCTGGTAGATGTTTTCATTGTTGGTCCAGTCGATGACCATGACATCCCTCAGTTGTTGTGTGATTCTACAACAGATTTTAAGAGAAGGTATGGGATGGGTTGGCCAACGAGAGGGAGAGATAAGGAGAAGACTAGGCTGATTAGGTGTGAATCATTGAGTATCATGTGAATCGTGTATATATATATACATATATGGATACTACCTTGAACTTTCTCCTTTCTTATTTCCCTAACCTCTTTTTCTCTCTTCATTGGCATACAAGAAAGATGTAAAATGGAAAAACACTTATCACATTCCATAAACATATCAAAACCACCATTTCCTAAGTATTGAAAGATATTTCCTTTAATGAATAAGTGGTTTCCCAGCAACAAATAGCTGAAAGGAAAGGCATCTAGTTTAGGAAGTAATTGAATATATCAACCTTATTTTCTCCAACTTCCCCTAACTTTTCTTTATATAAAAACTTCTTAGCTTTTATTCCAATAAAACCAAAAGTCACAAAAAGAAACTACCATAATCTTATTAGGATTTGTATTTGGCAACCAAAAAGTCATTAAGTAGTGAAAATAAATATATGGAACCTTATTGGATAATGATTTCAAGATTATTATCTTAACTTCTTTTGCTAAATTATTTCTTAATAAATTATAGACATTCATTAATGTTTTCCCACCTATATTCACACTGTGGGGTTTTATTGGAATATCTTTTCATATCCAGGAACTTGCTATTTTCCAACATTTTTTAAAACACACCATTAACTCATAAAATATCATTTTCCTCCAAATTCCTAGAAATCTCTTCTTTTCATTATTGTTTTCAAGTATAATGTTATTTGGTGCATCAACATTGTGTTGCTACTTATGTCTAGAAAATTACTCTTTTAATACTACACATTTTATTTTCTTTTTTAAAACTTACATATTATTCCATAACAAAGTCACCATTATCTATGCACAAAGTCTCTTATTTTATAAACTTATGCCACAAAAACCTATTCACAAAGTAAGTAGTCTTATGGGACTTAATATAGGTCATGGGTTACAACATTGTTATTCCATGACTATTGAGGAAATTACTTTATCAATTCATGCTTATATTTATAATTCAATTTACCAAAATCGAGGATATTACATTCACCTCTCCTTAAAGGAATTTTGTCCCCAATAATCCTCACCTAATAAAGTCAAGGTAACTGATAGCCCATCTTAATATCACAACTTAGGATTAACAACCCTACTTAAATTTCTTTAACAACTTTTGTTTATGTGCAATTTTCCTCACACTTTTACTAAGGTTAGTACTTGAATTCTATTCAAGAAATACTCACATCCTTAGTATTTACATGATATCATCCCTTGGTGATTAACTTTTCACCTAGGTTTCCAACCTTTTCCTCATTTATTCCTACACAAGGGTGGCGTAACACTTTCAACCCTAGATCATGTCATCAACCACAACTTAGAGTATATATCAATTTTAAGCCTAACATATGTTTACCCAATCTCTTTCTCTCATAATGAGATGAAATAAGAGTTTCATTACAGCCCAAAAACAAAGTTCATCTCATTCCAAGAGCAGAGATGGTGTATATCATCTCAAAATCTCACATTTTAGGTTGAATCATTCTCACAATATTCTAAACTATACATACTTTTAATTCCACATTAATAATATATTTCATGAAGTCAAATTCCTTCTTCATTCTTGAGTTTGTACACAACTCCTTTCATTATTACACAACTTCTTGTATTTTTATATTTATACCTCAGGTATTATGAGCTTAGCCACATCCTTGAGGTCTTGAGGGGTACATGTACTTTTGGAGTTATCTCATCATTATGCATCTAGGGAGTGCCTCTCACAATCACCCATTAGCCACATGCTCATCATGAAGGTGGCCAATCTCCTAAGACATGGTCCTACGTTAAACATAGGTGTTACCTCCTGACCAGATGGCCTTATGCATTCAGCACACAATCAACTCCTAATCCCATTGGTCCCATGTACCTTTAGTACTCCTACTTGATCTTAGGATTCCCTTAGGGCTCTACCCTTCCCAAGAGTTTATTGGAAGCACATTATTTTCATATGTAATTCTTTAAATTTGATTTCCTCCATCACTTATGATGCTCATTATTCACTTTATGTCCCCTCATTGAGCTCACAGTGACTTTCTTTTCCAGTCTCGATCTCATACTATCATCCACTTACATAGTAACTTTCCCTTGTGTTTCTAAGAGATGGAATACTTGGGTTCAAAGGATCATACTCAATATATGTACTTTCTTATTTTATATCCTTAATTATCCACCCTTTAGGTGACAGTTAAGGTTACCTCAATCAATATATGCACTTTCTTATTTTATATCCTTAATTATCCACCATTTAGGTGATAGTTAAGGTTACCTCAATCTTTAAATTGATTTTGTCAACTTAGCTTTCTCAGAAAGGTCCTAACCTATTGGGTGATGGATGATGAAGAGTTCTTTACTCATTTCCTACAAAGTATACTTTGTAGCTTTATGTTCTTTTGCATCTCTTGTACAATATTTGGGCTCTAAGTAATGAATCAGGTATGCCTTGTATAAGAAGCCTACTCATAACGACAAGAGAAGGTGATGCAAGCAACTAGTTTGAAACTACCGCTTCCTCTTCAGAAAGGAACAGTGCCCTAGCTCTCTCCTGCCTCTTTCTAATTTCAATTGCTTCTCTTTCACCTCTCTTCTCAAATCTAGGGTTTCAACTCAGAACTTCACATGGTATCAGAGCTTAGCTTCCACAGTCATCCTCGATCATGACTTCTTCCTCAGTTGGTGGTCCTTCCTCGAAGACAAAAGCAGTAGAGGCAAAGGATCCATACCCAGCCGGCATCAATGTCTCAAACTTCATCTCTCTCAAGCTGACCAGCTCCAACTATCTCTACATGGAGGTTCAGGTTTGGGCGCAGATCGAGAGCAACTTGCTTGAAAGCTTCATCGACAGAATTGAGAAAGATCTTGAGAAGATTATCATAGATGATGAAGGTACAATCACCTCCAATTTCTCATACGTGCTTTGGACGAGGACCGATAGGTTGATCAAGGGCTAGATCATGAGGACTCTAACAGAGGAGGTACTCAGAGTTGTGGTAGGATTAACTACATCTGCTCAGATCTAGAGTGCTCTTGTGAAGAACTTCTGTGAGTCTAATCAGTCCTGAAGCTTTGAATTGACCACACGTCTGAGGCGAATCCAGAAAGGGAGCAAATCTGTGATAGATTACCTACGAGAATTCAAGCTCCTCTGTGATCAACTCCATGCAATAGGTAAACCTCTGCCTGATGATGACAAGGTTTATTTCCTCCTCAGTGGCCTTGGTTCTGAGTTTGAGATATTTATTGTCTCGATGATGATACCTCTTCTTCTGTCATATGATGAAGTAGTCTCACTGTTGAAAGATCATTAGATGCGTAGATCATCCACAAAATCTTTCTCTGGTCTTAATTTAGCATTTCTGGGACAATGTTCAAGCTTTGGACCTCGTAATCCTAGAAGAGGGAACTATTGAATGCCTCCTCCATCTTCTCAGCAATACAATCCTAATCCAGGTCTTCTTGGAATTTGACCCTCACATCAATTCTCCTCTTAAGGGTGTGGTTTCAATCAAAGCATCAAGCCGTCGACTGGTAACTTTGACAATTCCTTCTGACCCCCTATTTTCAGTCTGATCTGTGGGAAAAGAGCACATGAGGCCTTTCGGTGTTGGCATCGCTTTGACAACTCTTATCAGAGTCTGAAGGTTCCTAGGACTCTCACTAAAGATGTAGTGACAGAACAAGCAAAAGCCATGGCAGCTCTGTAAGTGTCTGAGCCAAACATCTTTAACATCACCGAATGGCAACTAGACTCTGGTGCTACTAATCACAATGCTAAGAATGTAGGTATCCTTAGTAATGTTATTTCATACAAGGGATATGACTTCATAATGATTAGCGATGGTATCTATCTTCCTATTACCTGCATTGGACGATCTCACAACATACAAGAACATGCTATACCTCTTGAGCAGGTTTTAGTTGTCCCCTCTATAAAAAGGAACCCGCTATCTGTTGCTCAGCTGACCCGTGAATTCCCCTGCTATTTCATTTTTCTTCGTGACTCATTTTTTATACAACATTTGCAAACACACTCAACTCTGGCTCAGGGTAGTCTTAAAGATGGAATGTACTCAATTACATCTGGCATGCATAAAGCTATTCTATCGATTAAAGGTTCCACCACAACTGCCCTCACCTGCCATAGAAGGTTTGTTCATACACTTAAAGAAGTACAACAATACTTAGAATCTAGTAATCAACTAAGTTCATTAAATAAGCAGATATATTTCTACAATAGTTGTCAGTTAGGAAAAAGTCATAGATTGCCCTTTTCCAATAATCATGTTAAAAGTAATATCCTATTTGGACAAGTTTATTATGATATGTGGGGAAAATCTCCTGTAATATATAAAATTGGTTTATGCTATTATGCTCTCTTTGTCGATGAATGTACTAGCTTTTTTTGGTTCTATCCATTGAAAGCAAAATATGACTTTTATGATCATTTTGTTTTCTTTTGTAAAATGATTGATAACCAATTTCATACAAAATTCAAGTTCTTATGACTGATGGAGTTCGAGAGTTTGTCAACCACAAAATGATGAACTTTCTCACATAAAATGGAATTGTCCATCGACTTTCCTATCCACATACTCATGAATAGGTAGGTCTAGTCAAAAGAAAGCACAGACATGTTGTGGAATTGGGACTCACTATGATGATAGATGCTAAAGTTCCTCTCATCTACTGGCCTGAAGCTTTCTCTTCTACAAATTTCATTGCCTTCAAAGACAAATAATCATATCTCTCCTTTGTTTCAAATTTTTGTGAAGAAACCTGAATATGATATGCTACGTGTTTTTGGTTATTTATGTTTTCCATGCCTAAGAGATTTCAACAAACATAAACTCCAACCACGATCTCTTCCTTGTGTTTTCCTAGGATACTGTGATAGTTACAAAGGATATAGATGCCTGCATATCTCTAGTGGATGCATTTACTTCTCTCACCATGTAGTGTTTAATGAGAATGTGTTCCCATTTAAAGAACACATTCCAAAGAATGTAGCTCTAGGAGAATTATTTGTATTCTCTGATTTTCTTAAAGCAACGGATGAGCTTTCAAATGACGCTAACCTTTTGCAACCAACACCAGTAGCAAACAAAGACTGCACTGTAGATGCAAATATACTTCCAAATATTACAGTTGTTCAGTCTTCTAATATGAATGGTCACTCTACTGATGTATGTGTACCAATTCAACAAAATGGTAATGTGACTGGTTCTATCTCTGAGAATAATGTCACACACAATCAAAATATTCACACAGACCAATCTATTCCAGAGAACATGACCACACTACATAAGTCAAGTCATCTCAAATCTAGTACAAATGTTCATCCTATGATTACAAGATCCAAGGCACGACGACTTCAACATACTTCACCACATGCCATGATAGTTCAAGTAGTTCCCAACATACCATGATCTGTTAAAGGTGCTCTTAAATGTCCGCATTGGGTTCAAGCTATGAAAGAAGAACTTGTAGCACTTGAGCTTAATGCCACTTGGACATTAGTTCCTCGTCCAGCTCATGGTCATGTGGTTGGTTCCAAATCGTTGTTTAAGTCTAAGTTAAAAGTTGATGGTATCTTAGACAGACTTAAAGCATGTTTGGTGGCCAAAGGTTATAGGCAAGAAGAAGGAGCCAATTATATTGAAACTTATAGCCATGTTGTCAAAGCAACCACCATCCGAGTTGTTCTTAACTTGGCCACAATCTTCCACTGGAGATTAATACAAGTTGATATATGTAATGCCTTCTTGAATGGTGATCTAATAGAACATGTCTTTCTTGAGCAACCTCTGGGTTTTGTTAATACAAAGTTTCCTGGATATGTCTGCAAGCTCCACAAAGCTCTTTATGGTCTCAAACAAGCTCCACGCGCTTGGTTCAATAAACTCAGTGATTTTCTTCTTGAGTTCAGATTCATTTGTAGCAGTTCTGATCCCTCTCTGTTTGTATATTCTCACCAACAGGATCTTATATATCTTCTCCTTTATGTTGATGACATTATACTCATTGGCAACAATATGAAGCTACTTTCACACTTTTAAAACACCCTGAGTGCTACTTTCAATCTCTGGGATCTTGGGACTCTATCCTACTTCCTTGGAATCCAAGTTTCTACTTCTTCTTCTAGTCTTCTCTTAAGTCAGAAAAAATACATTCTTGATGTTCTCCATCAAGCTGATATGACTGACTATAAACCTGCTTCCACTCCCATTGCTCTTAATTTTCACAAAGTTTCTGATTCATCAAGCTTTGGGGATGCTCAACTATATAGACGAATATTTGGTTGCCTACAATACATTACCATCACTAGGCCTGATATAGCGTATGCAGTCAATACTTCTTGTCAATTCCTTGCTTCACCAACTCAGTATCTTTTCCTTCTGGTCAAATGCATCCCTAGGTACATGAAGGGATCTATCTCTTGTAGCTTGGCCATTAAGCCAGTTGTGTCCATATTGCTAACTTCCTTCTGTGACTCTGACTGGGCTAGTTGTCCCTCTACTAGAAGATCTACTATAGGCTTCTGCATATTCCTTGGAACAACCTGCATTTCATGGAGTGCGAAGAAGCAATCAATTGTTGACCGGTCTAGCTTCAAAGCTGAATATAGAGATCTAGCATCCACAATTGCTGAACTCACATGGGTTTCATTTCTTCTTCGGGACCTTCACATTTCTCTTCCTCAACCTGCTCGCCTTTTCTATGATAATCTTGGAGCTCTTCAGCTTTTTGTCAAACTGGTTTTTCATGCAAGAACTAAACATATCAAGATTGACTACCATTTCATCCGTGAGAAAGTGGCTCTTGGACACATTGTTACTGCTCACATAGCTTCATCTCAGCAACCAGCAAATGTCTTCACAAAACCTTTAACCAAGACAGTATTCTATTTCTTACGTCACAAAATGGGACTTCAGATACCCTCGTCTAGTTTGCGGCAGTGGTATTGGGTGATGGATGATGAAGAGTTCTTTACTCATTTCCTACAAAGTATACTTTGTAGCTTTATGTTCTTTTGCATTTCTTGTACAATACTTGGGCTCCAAGTAATGGGTCGGGTCTGCCTTGTATAAGAATCCTACTCATAATGACAAGAGAAGGTGATGCGAGCAACCAGTTTGAAACTCTCACTTCCTCTTCAGAATGGAATAGTGCCCTAGCTCTCTCCCGCCTCTTTCTAATTTAAATTGCTTCTCTTTCACCTCTCTTCTCAGATCTAGGGTTTCAACTCAGATCTTCACGAACCCAGGATTTCATCTTGGCTCATAGGAGGAGGTTAGGCTCTCTAGGAACAACCTGACCCTATAGGTCTAGAGTTTGCCTTCCCTATTTGTCCCTTCCCACTCTTAGGCTGACCCACCCTAGGCTGGGACACTAGCCCTAAAAGTTGAACTAAGGGTTTCATATCATCATCTTTTTTATGCAACCTCAATAAGCATTTCTTATTTTAACCTTTCCACCCTTATCCTCTTTTATTAATGGTATGCCCTCTCTAAGGGGAGCCTCTTTATGGGGAACCTTCTCTAAAGGTTTGGTCCATGTAGTGGACATCATTCATCCCTATGTGATGACTCTATTCATCCCATGCCTACTATTTAACTCACCAGATATTGATACATGGTTTGAGCATGTTACATCCATAAAAGCATTATGTATAGGTTGCTTATGTTTCTTAAAACTTTTCTCATTAACATCTTGGTCCACATGCATATATTCATGGAAGAGTGAGTCACATAACTCATTACTTATATTTTTCTTATTCTTTTTTAAGGTTCGTATGGGTAGTGATCTATATCACCACACTAATCTCATACCACATAATTAGGGTTTGGGATTTTGGTTAGAGACTACACCCTACCTCTTATGGTTTTAATGTCCCTTGAGCCCCTAGGGTTCTTCTAAGAAAACCTTTTCCTTATATAGACTTTACCCTTGCAACTCATAAGACAATTTTTCTTTACCTTATCATTATTCTTGTATCACATGTACATTATTATTTCCATGTTACATGTACATTATTATTTCTACATTGCATGTACATTATTATTTCCACATTATACATTAATTAGAGGAGGATGCCTTAATTTCACTTCTCTCAAAAAACCTAACTTCATATGATGAGGGAAGTTCCTTTTAAAGTTTATCAAACAAAAGGATGAGAAGTGTATGAATAAATGTTAGAAGTAAACTAAAAGGTATTTTTCTTCGACAACATCATTCGACTTTGTACAAGCAGGATGCACGGGGTCGGGAGTCCTTGTAAGCCAACTAGAGGTGTAGAGGAAACTTTTTCCAGCCCCTGGGTCATGTTCCCTTCCAAACACCATCATTTTTAGAAAATTTCCTTATTATTCCTTCATATTTCTATAGATCACTTGAAATTATAAACTATTAAATATTATCTTAAAAAATTTGGACTCTGATACCATTGTAACAGGGTCACTTCTCGGCGAATCCAATTAAGGAAGGCATTAAAGTTTAGAGTCATTACTAAAAATTCCCAAGGATCCAGATTTTGATCAAATAACAAGTAATATAAAATAATTTCAGTAAATCACAATTATTATTTACAAAATGCTTGCTTGAACGTTTACCATGAGAATTACAATATATGAGAAGAATTAACCATCTAATCCTCCTTATTTAGATTAATGCCTTCATGTCATTTCGTCTAGTTTATTATGTCTTGATATCATCTTATCTAGGCTGCTTTGATTTTTCTTTCAGACTCATGACTCTTTCTTTCATTCACGTATTCTAAAACTAAGATTTTGGTTGAGATTCTGACTCTTTCTCCGCTTACATTATTGTTTGATTTGACTCGACCTAGATAGTAATATCGCAAATTAAGAAAAAAAAGGTTTCTCTATGACTAGTTTGACTATGATAACATAACACTTCCTGTCTTTCATAAGGGGAAGTAGATAACATACATAGAAAGAGATGCATTTGAGTAGACTCAATTATTTGTTATTCTCTAATTTCCAAGTATAAGTATAAAAGTATATTTTGATTTCAATTTCAAATACCTAAAATGTTGTGAAACAAAAGCACGATTAGTATAACAAGTAATTCTGATATATGGGAGAAACAAATATTCACATTTAGGTGTAACAACATATTCCCAACAAATATTTTTACTGAATCAAAAAATTACATTTTTATCATAACTTCTCAACCCATTTTTACTCAACCTCTGGGATACCATTTCTTAGGTTCTTGTCCCTACAGTGGATGTTAGACAACCTTCCTAATCTGGGGCTAGATGGCATGTTCGTCTCCCCAATCTGGGACCTGATCGCTTATGATCTTCCCAACCTGGGGCCTAGTCCTACTCATCTCAATGACTCTCTCATTCTTTCTATTCTCAGAATTCCAGATTTGGTACGAGAGGTTAAAGAAAATTATTCAAATATTATGTGATACTCATAGGGGCCTTAAAGATTGCACGAATTAAATAAACAACTAACATTTTAGTTTGCAAGAAATCTGGGAAACCTCTAAAAACATGAAATTTGGTTAAGGAGAGTAGTCATAGGTGTAACCAAATACCTTAAGGGTGATCCATATAGATTATACATCAAGCAGATTCAATCAATCCAATCAATAGATCCAAGCAAATAAAGAAATCAATTTTAGTCTTCATATATGTAAATCCTAAAGTGACACCATCATGTTAATTACATTAAACCTTTTTTTGTTCACACGTTAACCAATATGTGAAAGTATAATTACTATATCTTGTTGACCTAGAGGTTATGCATTGTCCATATTTTGATAATGACTTAACCATTCCATTCATATGTATCTAATATGTGTATTAAAGATTGAATTCAGGTATTAGGTACATGAAAAGGATCCAAAATCAAAAGCCCTAGTTTGGCTCAAGTTCAAGTCAAAATAGCTACAAGAGTGAAATTTGGGTTTTCTATGTAAATGACCTTAGAACATTTTTGTAATCAATTTTAATGATAAATTGACTTGTAACTTAGTTGATAAAATTGTTTGCGACAACAAACACTAAGTTTTAATCACTTTAGATACAATTTAGAAAATTGATTGCAGGCACTCAGTCGGTCGAGTTTCTAACTCTTAAAACTCGACCGATTCTCCTAGAGCCAATTTTGTGAAGATGCATCGGTGGAGTTATGTTTACACAGAATTCGATCGATCAAGTACCATACCATTTCGATATTAAATGGTCGGTCGAGTTTTTCCAGTACAAACTCGACTAATGATTTAAATATCGACTTCGTCTTTTACTTGTTCGGTCGAGTTGCCTTTATTGAAACTCAACTGATTGCACTATACGGAATTTGCAGAATAAAGTGATGTGATCGTTGGTGAGTGTTTTGATCAAAAATAGAGTCGTTGCTTTGAGAAAAAATAGCTATTTTCGTATCTATGTGTCCCACAACTTAAAGGGGCACCCTCAACTATAAATAGGACCTCTTGGAGTTCATTCCATGGTTGCTCATTCACATATGCTTGGTCCTGTCTTACTTGAAAGTGTTCTAACCATTTGATCTCCTTTCTCTCTCTAACTTCAAGTTAAATTCATGATTATGAGTGAGATAGGTTCATATGTAAGAGAGTTACTCCATGTATTGATGTAAAGCTCTCCTTCATCATCTTCCTACCTCCATTTCCTTTGAATAAAAGATTGAAGATTCTTCTTCGATTGAAAGAGAAGAAGTTTCTATTCTTCAAGGTTGAAGAAGGCAAGATGCTCTAGATCTCCAAGAGAAGTAGATAGGTGCTCCAAGGTCTCCAAGTGAAGGAGATGATCAAGGCAGTGCTCAAGGAAGATAGGTAATCCCTTGAAGGCAGAAGACTTGAAGTGAGGAGTGGGTAAGTCCATGTTGATGGCTAAAGACTCCAAGGTTCAAGTAGGTAAGCTCCTTCTACAGGTTGAAGATCTTTTTTTGAGGTACTAAGCCCTTGGATGTGTGGTTGTTGTGTCTTGTAATTATATTATGGAATATAAGATTACCAAGATTGCAAATCCTACAGACTAACCCACTCTAGGTAGTGGATTGACATTGCTCCTAAGTTTAGGATGTGGAACCACTCTAAACCACCTGTCCAAGTGCTTGCTATTCCTTGCCTCTTATCCTTTCTTTGTATGCTAGATTAAGACATCAAATTGCTGCTTGGTTTAGTTTCTGCACTTAATATAAATTGGTGGTCTAATTGATTTTGTGAGGTTTGTGAAGCTCTATTCACCCCCCTCTAGAGCCCATTGATCCAACAAGTGGTATCAGAGCAGATCTTCTCCAAGCTACTTCAACAAGTAAGAGAAGATGGGCAATTCATTACTTGGATCCCTTAATCTATAAGGGAACTTTTCCATGAGACCTCCGCTCATTGATGGTACCAACTTCCTATATTGGAAGAGAAGAATGTAATTCTACCTTCAAGGTGTGAGCCATGAGATGTGGAATGTTTCCCACCTCATGTATGAAGACCCAAAGGGGGAAATCACCACTTGGACTGAAGCACAAATGAAGTAGGCTCAACTCAACACAAAGGCAGTGAGCATCATCTATGTAGCCCTCACTCCATTCGAGTTCAACCGGATATCTTCTTGGGACACATCCCATGAGATATGGAACAATCTTTGTGTCACTTATGAAGGTACAGAGCAAGCCAAGTAAGCCAAGATCTACATGCTTTGTGGGCTACTTGAGAACTTCAAGATGGGTAAGAATGAGAGAGTGGCTGATATGTACACTAGGCTCAATGTGATCATAAATGGATTGGCAGCCCTTGGGAGTGTCATGAAGAAAGGCACTATCAACTCCAAGATCTTGAGATCTCTTCCAAAGAGATGGGAGACCAAGGTTACATCCATTGAAGAGGTATACAAGCTAAGTGAGTTGTCAACCGAGGAGTTGGTTGGTAATCTTCAAGCCCATGAACCTAGACTTGACAAGCAAGAAGAGGAGGAGAAAAGAGAAGAGAAGAAGTCCAAGAAGATAAAGGGCACAACCTTGAAAGCCCAAATTGAAGAAATGGTGCGGCAACAACAACTTGGTCTTAAGTCTCCTACTCCCTCTTCAAGTGAAGATGAAGGCCCTAATGAGCATGAGGAAAACTACTCCAAGGGCAAACACTTCAAGAGTAAGCCTTCTTCATCAACTCCAAGGTGCTATGAGTGTGGTCAAAAGGGCCATTACAAGAGTGACTTCCCAAAGGCCAAGAAGTGCCACCACAAGAGAAGCCACAAGAAAGACAAGGAGTACAAGAAAGAAGGAAAGTACAAGAGGAAAGAAAAGAAAGAAAGAAGATTCAAAGATGTAGCTCATGTAATGTGGGAGGAGTATTCTTCAAGCTCCTCAAGCTCCGAAGATGGAGACTGCCACCTTGCCCTCTTGGCCTCCACTAGTGAAGATGTAAGTGAGGTAAGTGAGGTAAGTGAGGTAAGCAATGTTAACTTGCATGAGCTATCTAAGGAAACTCTCGTTGACATGTTAAATGAATGCAAATCTTCCTTTGCTAAATGTAAATCTAAAAGGAAAAGGTCAGGCAAGATAGTTGATGATCTTTATGCTAAAATTGAGATTCTTGATAAAAATGAAAAACTACTTCTTGATAACATAGACTCCTTGCAAGGGTAATTCCTTGACCCTGAGCTTCAATACAATGGAGTAGAGGTTTAGAATGGTGTATATCTTAAAAACATTGAAGAGATTAAGATAGAAAACCAAAAATGCCTGGATGAGCTTGATGTGCTTAAAACTGAAAATGTTGAACTCAAACTCATTGATGATGCTAGAAGGAATGAAGTTTATGCTTATCAAAAGAAAATTGTTTTGTTTAAATATGAAAATGCCAAGTTACTTGCTCAAGTTTATGACTTGTCATATAGACCTATTTTTTCTAGTAATGAGATAGCTAGTGCAACTATAGAGCGTGATTCCTATCTAACTAAAGCCCTCTGTCTAGAGGCCGACCACTTGCATGCTAGAGATGATCTTGCTAGCCTTTCTACTATTGTTATTAACCTTAGTGATGATAATGCTAAGTTAATATCTTCTTTGCAAAAGTTCCTCTCGGGAAAGAAATCCCTAAATGATGTCCTAGAACACTCAACCAAACAAATTGGTACTAGTGGTTTGGGATATAATGGGATTGCTCCCAAAGGTAAGAGCAAGAGAAAGAACTGTTGGCTAAATAGACATCTATAAATCCCTTTGTTTTGATTATGACAAACATTTCATTCTTATTGATCTAACGAGCTACTTGAGTGTGCAGGATTAAGGTGGATGCCAAAGAATCTAGGGAAATCCATATGCTTACACATTTATGTTTTCATGCAATGTAATCGCTTTGTAAAAACTTGTACAAATATATAATGTACAAGTACTTAGATTGCATGTAAATCAAGCGTTAGATATTCCCTAGCTAAACACCACATTTAGATAATTCATCCACTTCAAATAGGATCACATATGCACACTCATACATATAATTAGTGCCTAAATTGAAACATTGAAACAGGATCAATCTCGGTCGACAAACTCCTCGACCGAGACACTCTCGGTCGACAATCTTCTCGACCGAGAAAGAACCAAAGTAGCCGTTAGACACAACAGACAAGTTAGTTGGCACTTGGAGAAAGACGTTGCAAATCACTTGTTCCAGAGTGCCTGTCGGTCGACAAAAGCTCGACCGAGTAGGTGTCTCGGTCGACCATTCCTCGACCGAGATTGTCTCTGACAGCAACTACAGAATTAATTAATTAGCCGTTGTTAAAGCAACAACTTTGTACCTAACGGCTAGTTAAGCACTTAGAAACCCCTAGAAGTTGTCTAGAACGTCCTTAAGCATCCTTAGGCCATTCCTATAAATAGGACAAGCCATAGGACACTCAAACACACTTGCTACACTTGAGAAATCCTTGAGCATACTTTGAGCAATCTGTTTGTGAGCAATTTGAGCTTTGTGACAATTGTCTACTTCCTTCCTTAGCTCATAATTCGTGTCCTATAGGCTAGTATCTCCTACCCACTGCAATCACAAGTTCACACACTTGGTTAGGAGATCTATACGCTTGATCTAGGCAAATCAAGCCTTGGGCTACAAAGGATAAGTTGTAATTTCCTTTTTCTTTCTTGTTCTCTATTACCGTTTGTACTCTCCTTGCTACTCCTAGGTTGGAGGCTGATGATTGGAGAGGGTGGAGTTCTTCTTGGCGAAGAAGGTGACTTTGAGCTACTTCAGAAGGCTGGTGCAACGGGAGGTTACTTCTAGAGAGGAAGGCTACTTCAAGGGGGAGCTTGGAGTTACTTCAAGAAGGCTACCTCAAAGTTGGTGCACCTACTTCAAGTGAAGGCTGCTCAAAGGGTGTAAAGGAAAGTATTGTATTTTGTATAAATCCTTGAGAAGGTAATAAAATAAATACTTTCAAAATCCCGGTTGGGTAAGCAACCGGGTAGTGGACTGACAACTTTAGTATTTGCTAAAGTTGGAACCACTCTAAACACCTGTCTCCTTCTTCTAATTTTTAATTGTGGTTGTTTGAGTTAAATAAATTGTTAAAATTATTTAAAAACTCTATTCACCCCCCCTCTAGTGTTTTTCAATTGGTATCAGAGCAGGCTTCAAGGAACCCTAACAAGGTCTTGAAGAAATGGGTGATGGAGTGCTCAACAACCTCAACCTCGAAGGGACACTTGTTGCTAGGCCTCCAGCGTTCGATGGAACAAACTACCAATATTGGAAAACAAGGATGCAGTTCTACTTCCAAGGCATCAATTGGGACTTATGGAGAATGGTGTCAACCCCATACGAGCTCCCTCAAACTCAATTTGCAGAATGGGATGCAAATACGGTAAAGCTGGCCCAAATGAATGCAAAAGCTGTAAGCATTTTATATTGTTCTATTTTGGTAGGAGAATTTAATAGAATATCTAATTGTGACACAGCCTATGATATTTAGCATAGACTGTCCATAACCTATGAAGGTACAGTCCAAGTCAAAAATTCCAAAATTAGCATGTTTAAACAAAAATTTGAACACTTTCGTATGGATACTAATGAATCAATTAGTGAAATATTTGCAAAATTCTCTACTATTGTTAATGGTTTAAGTGCTCTAGGAAAACCTATTCCTGAAGAAGATCAGGTATCAAAGATCCTTCGTTCACTTCCTCCAAAATATAAGCCAAAGATGACAGCCATTGAAGAAGCAAACGACCTCACTCGACTAAAAATGGAGCAACTTATTGGCAACTTAGAAGCTCATGAAGCAACCCTAGAAGAGGAAGAAAGAAGAGCACGTGAACTTCAGCAAGGAAAGAATAAGTATGTGGCTCTAAAAGCTTCAAAGGTTGTCACACAAGAAAGTGAGGAGTCAAGTGAAGAAGAGGGAGAAGAAGCCTTGATAGTAAATGGTAAGAAATACAAAAGATTTAAATCTAACAAAATTTCCAGCTCTTCTTCTACCCCTCCTAGGTGCTTTGAATGTGGGAAGAAAGGGCATTTCAAAAATGAATGTCCTAAAGCAAAGAAAGGAAAGAAAAGCTCACACAAGAAGAAGGGAGAAAAAGCCTATAAAGCTGCATGGGACGAATCAAGTGACAGTGAAAGCGGAGAAGAAACCGTGGATTGTCTAATGGCAAAAGAAGATGATGAAAACTCTCAATAGGTAAGCTTACTTGATCTTTCTAAAGAAGAGTTAGTCACTAGTCTACAAGAAATTCATGATAAGTATGTTGATGTCAAGAAGAAACTAAAGAAGGTTATCAAATCAAATGATGAGCAAATTGCTAAATTAGATAATCTTTCTTCTGAAAAGAATAACATTGATCTTGAGAATTTGTCTTTAAAAACATCTTTAGATGATTACACTAGAAAGCTACTCACTTTAGAAACAAATGTTGATCTTCTTTCTAAAGAAAAGACTGATTTGTTAGCTAAACTAAAAGATTTTCAGACTCAACCTATTTTGTGTAACCATCTAGACTATGATAATGTTATAAAAGAAAGAGATTCATTGCTATCTGATTTAGATCAAGAAAGAAAAGATTTACACAAGAAAATGAATGATATTGCTCAGCTGCAAAGATAACTTTATGAGTTAAGAAGAAAAGATATACTTGATAACATTCTAAGCATTGGTACTGTTTTCAACGGAAGAAAAGGTTTGGGATATGCTCCAAAGAAAAATCAACCCAAAAGAACTCAAACTATGTTTGTACCCAAGAACACAATGGCTAGAAAGAGAAATGAAGTTGACTCTATTACTTGCCATTTTTGTTTACATCTTGGACACTATTCCTTTTCATGCCCTTATAAAACTAAGGATTCCGAATTAGTTTGGGTCCCAAAACCTCAAACTTAGTAGAGTCAAATAGAATTTAGTTGAGATATGACCAAAAAGCTCCATCTTGTTATTTATATTGTCTTATCTCAACTAAACAAAAGATTTAATGCTTATTGTTAATTTTCTGCATTGTTGTACTGAAACAGAAACTTAGTCGGTCGAAGTATTGTCGACCGAACCATTAATCGGTCGAAGTATTGTCGACCGACCGAATGTCTGTAACATATCAAAATTTACAGCAATTATTTCGGTCGAAAATTGGTCAACCGAGCTACATTTCTGTGTTTTCTGGTTTTTAATATAGTAATCTTCTCGATCGACAATTTGTCGACCGAGACATATGCCGGTCGAACAATTGTCGACCGACTGGACTTCTGATTCAGAACTCTTATACAAATCTATACTTAAATGATTCTAACCATATCGGACTATCACATGGGTACCAAAATCTACATTTTAATGCAGGAATGGGTGGTTGACAGTGGATGTTCCAAACATATGACCGGAAACAAGGATGCATTCCAAACCTTTGAAGAAAAGAAAAGTGGAACAGTCACCTTTGGAGACAATGGTAAGGGCAAAATCGTTGGAATAGGTAATGTTGGTACAAACCTCGAAATAAAGAATGTTCTACTCGTTGATGGTTTGCACCATAATTTGATAAGTGTTAGTCAATTATGTGATAGTGGTTATGATGTGTTATTTAACAAAACTTGCTGCAAGTTATTGATAGAAAACACTACAAATGTTGTTTATGAAGGAAATAGAGTTGGAAATCTTTATATTCTTAAACCTAACTCTATGAAATCAGTAGTGGGAAAATGCTTGCTTGCAAATGAAAATACCTTACAAGTATGGCATAAAAAGCTAGGACATGCTAGTTCACATGTTATTAAAAAGTTAGTGAAATATGATCTTGTTCGTGGATTGCCTACTTTATCTTTTGATCAAGTTGAAAACTGTGAACCATGCACAATGGGAAAGCAAACCAAAACCTCTTTTAAACCAAAACATGTACTTAGCACCAGTAGGTCCTTAGAATTAATTCATATGGATTTATTTGGACCCATGAGGACAAAATCTATTGGTGGTAAAAGATACTATTTTGTTATTATTGATGATTATAGTAGATACACATGGGTACACTTTATTGCAACTAAAGATGATACTATTCATGTTTTTATAAAATTTTGTTCCAAGAATGAAAATCTATTACAAAGCAAAATATGTACCATTAGAAGTGATCATGGTGGAGAATTTGAAAATCATACATTTGAAGAGTTTTGTACATCTCAAGGGTACACTCATAATTTTTATGCTCCACGCACCCCACAACAAAATGGTACAGTTGAAAGGAAAAATCGATCACTACAAGAAATGGCTAGAACTATGATGCTTGAACATAACACACCCAAAACCTTTTGGGCTGAAGCTGTAAACACTGCATGCTATGTGCTAAATAGAGTAACTGTTCACTCTCATTTAAAGAAAACTCCATATGAACTAATACATTCTAAGAAACCTAGAGTTGACTATTTTCATAGCTTTGGCTCCACATGCTATATCTTAAATACCAAAGATGATAGAGATAAGTTTGACTCAAAATCACACAAAGCATTCTTTTTGTGATATTCCACTTCTAGCAAAGCTTTTAGAGTATATAACACTATATCTAGAAAAGTTGAGGAATCTATTCATGTTTCTTTTCATGAAGAGTCCAAATCTGAAAATCTAGAAATCATAGATCTCACAAATCAATTCGAAAATTTAAACATACCAAATAATAGTGAGAAAAGTACTACAAATAATCACCAAGTTGAACCACAACCTACACCTAGGCTTATTAAAGATCATCCTCAAGAATTAATTATTGGAGATCCTAATGATAAAGTTAAAACTAGGTCTTCTTTCAAAGATGTTGCAAACATGGCTTTTGTTTCTATCATTGAACCTAAAAAGATATCTGAAGCTCTTAAAGATGATTATTGGATAATAGCCATGCAAGAAGAATTGAATCAATTCACTAAAAATGATGTATGGGATTTAGTTCCTAAACCACAAGATAAAACCATAATAGGAACTAAATGGGTTTTTAGGAACAAGCTAAATGAGGCAGGAGAAGTAATAAGGAATAAAGCTCGGTTAGTAGCACAAGGATATAATCAACAAGAAGGAATAGATTTTGATGAAACGTATGCACCGGTAGCTAGACTTGAAGCTATTAGAATGTTACTAGCTATTGCTGCACATAAAAACATCAAACTATACCAAATGGATGTAAAAAGTGCATTTCTAAATGGCATCATTCAAGAAGAAGTATATGTTGCCCAACCACCTGGTTTTGAAATACCGGAAAAAGGTGACTATGTTTATAAACTTAAGAAAGCACTTTATGGTTTAAAACAAGCACCTAGAAATTGGTATGAAAGGCTCAAGACATATCTTTTTGATAATGGTTTTTCTATTGGAAATTCAGATTCTACTTTATTTTTCAAAACATATACATCTGATTTCCTAGTTGTGCAAATATATGTTGATGACATTATTTTTGGAGCTTCTAATGATTCATTGTGCACACAATTTAGTGATATTATGCAAAAAGAATTTGAAATGAGCCTCATGGGTGAACTAACTTTCTTTCTTGGTTTTCAAATTAAGCAAACACCTGCCGGAATATTCATAAGCCAAGAAAAATATACTAAAGAACTCTTAAAACGTTTTGGGATGGATCAGTGCAAACATGCTACTACTTCTATGGCTACTTCTACTAAAATTGATAAGAATGAAAATGGGGAACCTATTGATGATTCTTTATATAGAGCCATGATTGGTAGTTTGCTTTACTTAACTGCTTCTAGACTGGACATTATGTTTCCCGTTGGTCTTTGTACTCGATTTCAATCACAACCTATGCACTCTCATTTTCTAGTAGTTAAACGAATTCTTCGTTACCTAGCCGGCACTACTTGTTTTGGTTTATGGTATCCAAAAGGACAATCCTTGGATTTTAAAGCTTATACTGATGCGAATTATGCTGGTTGTCGACTTGATCGCAAGAGTACTAGTGGTGGCTGTTTCTTATTAGGGAGAGCTTTAGTATCTTATTTTAGCAAGAAACAAAATACGGTTGCCCTATCTACAACTGAAGCTGAATATATGGCAGCCGGGTCTTGTTGTGCTCAAGTGCTTTATATGCAACAAGTATTAAATGATTATGGTTTTACTCTTTCATCTACGCCTATTTTTTGTGACAACACGAGCGCTATAAACTTAGCACACAATCCTATTTTACACAGCCGAGCTAAACATATTGAAATCCGTCATCATTTTTTAAGGGATCACATCTCCAAGAATCATGTTTCCCTTCATCATGTTGATACGGAAGATCAATTGGCTGATATTTTTACAAAACTGCTTCCACTAGATCAATTTAACAAAATTAGGAAGCAATTGCTCATCACTCCTTTGGAAGATGTTTTCTTTGATATTTGTGCTACTTAAACAAAAACTCTTATTTGCATCATGATATTTTGGTTTTTAAATGGACATCTTTTTCATTAGATTTGATGGGACATCTAATTAAGGGGGAGTTTTTTTCTAAACAGATATCTTTTTGAAATGACAAAGGGGGAGAAATAAAAATAACACTAAAACTTAGAAAAACTCAATCAATGAGTTTCATAAATAAACTCTTGGCTTTACATTGAAAGTTGCTATATTCCCTAGTGAATTGGATTTCATGTTCCATAATTCAAGGGGAATAATAAGCACAGATTTTATAAATAAGAGGAAAAGCTACAAAAGGTAATCTAAAGGTATGAAACTCATATGGTTTATATTTCCTTTATTTTTATATTTAGGAAATGTTTGTCATCTTCGAAAAGGGGGAGATTGTTGGCTAAATGGACATCTATAAATCCCTTTGTTTTGATTATGACAAACATTTCATTCTTATTGATCTAACGAGCTACTTGAGTGTGCAGGATTAAGGTGGATGCCAAAGAATCTAGGTAAATCCATATGCTTACACATTTATGTTTTCATGCAATGTAATCGCTTTGTAAAAACTTGTACAAATATATAATGTACAAGTACTTAGATTGCATGTAAATCAAGCGTTAGATCTTCCCTAGCTAAACACCACATTTAGATAAGTCATCCACTTCAAATAGGATCACATATGCACACTCATACATATAGTTAGTGCCTAAATTGAAACATTGAAACAGGATCAATCTCGGTCGACAAACTCCTCGACCGAGACACTCTCGCTCGACAATCTTCTCGACCGAGAAAGAACCAAAGTAGCCGTTAGACACAACAGACAAGTTAGTTGGCAGTTGGAGAAAGACGTTGAAAATCACTTGTTCCAGAGTGACTGTCGGTCGACAAAAGCTCGACCGAGTAGGTGTCTCGGTCGACCATTCCTCGACCGAGATTGTCTCTGACAGCAACTGCAGAATTAATTAATTAGCCGTTGTTAAAGAAACAACTTTGTACCTAACGGCTAGTTAAGCACTTAGAAACCCCTAGAAGTTGTCTAGAACGTCCTTAAGCATCCTTAGGCCATTCCTATAAATAGGACAAGCCATAGGACACTCAAACACACTTGCTACACTTGAGAAATCCTTGAGCATACTTTGAGCAATCTGTTTGTGAGCAATTTGAGCTTTGTGACAATTGGCTACTTCCTTCCTTAGCTCATAATTCGTGTCCTATAGGCTAGTATCTCCTACCCACTGCAGTCACAAGTTCACACACTTGGTTAGGAGATCTATACGCTTGATCTAGGCAAATCAAGCCTTGGGCTACAAAGGATAAGTTGTAATTTCCTTTTTCTTTCTTGTTCTCTATTACCGTTTGTACTCTCCTTGCTACTCCTAGGTTGGAGGCTGCTGATTGGAGAGGGTGGAGTTCTTCTTGGCGAAGAAGGTGACTTTGAGCTACTTCAGAAGGCTGGTGCAACGGGAGGTTACTTCTAGAGAGCAAGGTTACTTCAAGGGGGAGCTTGGAGTTACTTCAAGAAGGCTACCTCAAAGTTGGTGCACCTACTTCAAGTGAAGGCTGCTCAAAGGGTGTAAAGGAAAGTATTGTATTTTGTATAAATCCTTGAGAAGGTAATAAAATAAATACTTTCAAAATCCCGGTTGGGTAAGCAACCGGGTAGTGGACTGACAACTTTAGTATTTGCTAAAGTTGGAACCACTCTAAACACCTGTCTCCTTCTTCTAATTTTTAATTGTGGTTGTTTGAGTTAAATAAATTGTTAAAATTATTTAAAAACTCTATTCACCCCCCCTCTAGTGTTTTTCAATTGGTATCAGAGCAGGCTTCAAGGAACCCTAACAAGGTCTTGAAGAAATGGGTGATGGAGTGCTCAACAACCTCAACCTCGAAGGGACACTTGTTGCTAGGCCTCCAGCGTTCGATGGAACAAACTACCAATATTGGAAAACAAGGATGCAGTTCTACTTCCAAGGCATCAATTGGGACTTATGGAGAATGGTGTCAACCCCATACGAGCTCCCTCAAACTCAATTTGCAGAATGGGATGCAAATACGGTAAAGCTGGCCCAAATGAATGCAAAAGCTGTAAGCATTTTATATTGTTCTATTTTGGTAGGAGAATTTAATAGAATATATAATTGTGACACAGCCTATGATATTTAGCATAGACTGTCCATAACCTATGAAGGTACAGTCCAAGTCAAAAATTCCAAAATTAGCATGTTTAAACAAAAATTTGAACACTTTCGTATGGATACTAATGAATCAATTAGTGAAATGTTTGCAAAATTCTCTACTATTGTTAATGGTTTAAGTGCTCTAGGAAAACCTATTCCTGAAGAAGATCAGGTATCAAAGATCCTTCGTTCACTTCCTCCAAAATATAAGCCAAAGGTGACAGCCATTGAAGAAGCAAACGACCTCACTCGACTAAAAATGGAGCAACTTATTGGCAACTTAGAAGCTCATGAAGCAACCCTAGAAGAGGAAGAAAGAAGAGCACGTGAACTTCAGCAAGGAAAGAATAAGTATGTGGCTCTAAAAGCTTCAAAGGTTGTCACACAAGAAAGTGAGGAGTCAAGTGAAGAAGAGGGAGAAGAAGCCTTGATAGTAAATGGTAAGAAATACAAAAGATTTAAATCTAACAAAATTTCCAGCTCTTCTTCTACCCCTCCTAGGTGCTTTGAATGTGGGAAGAAAGGGCATTTCAAAAATGAATGTCCTAAAGCAAAGAAAGGAAAGAAAAGCTCACACAAGAAGAAGGGAGAAAAAGCCTATAAAGCTGCATGGGACGAATCAAGTGACAGTGAAAGCGGAGAAGAAACCGTGGATTGTCTAATGGCAAGAGAAGATGATGAAAACTCTCAAGAGGTAAGCTTACTTGATCTTTCTAAAGAAGAGTTAGTCACTAGTCTACAAGAAATTTCATGATAAGTATGTTGATGTCAAGAAGAAACTAAAGAAGGTTATCAAATCAAATGATGAGCAAATTGCTAAATTAGATAATCTTTCTTCTGAAAAGAATAACATTGATCTTGAGAATTTGTCTTTAAAAACATCTTTAGATGATTGCACTAGAAAGCTACTCACTTTAGAAACAAATGTTGATCTTATTTCTAAAGAAAAGACTGATTTGTTAGCTAAACTAAAAGATTTTCAGACTCAACCTATTTTGTGTAACCATCTAGACTATGATAATGTTATAAAAGAAAGAGATTCATTGCTATCTGATTTAGATCAAGCAAGAAAAGATTTACACAAGAAAATGAATGATATTGCTCAGCTGCAAAGAGAACTTTATGAGTTAAGAAGAAAAGATATACTTGATAACATTCTAAGCATTGGTACTGTTTTCAACGGAAGAAAAGGTTTGGGATATGCTCCAAAGAAAAATCAACCCAAAAGAACATAAACTATGTTTGTACCCATGAACACAATGGCTAGAAAGAGAAATGAAGTTGACTCTATTACTTGCCATTTTTGTTTACATCTTGGACACTATTCCTTTTCATGCCCTTATAAAACTAAGGATTCCGAATTAGTTTGGGTCCCAAAACCTCAAACTTAGTAGAGTCAAATAGAATTTAGTTGAGATATGACCAAAAAGCTCCATCTTGTTATTTATATTGTCTTATCTCAACTAAACAAAAGATTTCATGCTTATTGTTAATTTTCTGCATTGTTGTACTGAAACAGAAACTTAGTCGGTCGAAGTATTGTCGACCGAACCATTAATCGGTCGAAGTATTGTCGACCGACCGAATGTCTATAACATATCAAAATTTACAGCAATTATTTCGGTCGAAAATTGGTCAACCGAGCTACATTTCTGTGTTTTCTGGTTTTTAATATAGTAATCTTCTCGATCGACAATTTGTCGACCGAGACATATGTCGGTCAAACAATTGTCGACCGACTGGACTTCTGATTCAGAACTCTTATACAAATCTGTACTTAAATGATTCTAACCATATCGGACTATCACATGGGTACCAAAATCTACATTTTAATGCTGGAATGGGTGGTTGACAGTGGATGTTCCAAACATATGACCGGAAATAAGGATGCATTCCAAACCTTTGAAGAAAAGAAAAGTGGAACAGTCACCTTTGGAGACAATGGTAAGGGCAAAATCGTTGGAATAGGTAATGTTGGTACAAACCTCGAAATAAAGAATGTTCTACTCGTTGATGGTTTGCACCATAATTTGATAAGTGTTAGTCAATTATGTGATAGTGGTTATGATGTGTTATTTAACAAAACTTACTGCAAGTTATTGATAGAAAACACTACAAATGTTGTTTATGAAGGAAATAGAGTTGGAAATCTTTATATTCTTAAACCTAACTCTATGAAATCAGTAGTGGGAAAATGCTTGCTTGCAAATGAAAATACCTTACAAGTATGGCATAAAAAGCTAGGACATGCTAGTTCACATGTTATTAAAAAGTTAGTGAAATATGATCTTGTTCGTGGATTGCCTACTTTATCTTTTGATCAAGTTGAAAACTGTGAACCATGCACAATGGGAAAGCAAACCAAAACCTCTTTTAAACCAAAACATGTACTTAGCACCAGTAGGTCCTTAGAATTAATTCATATGGATTTATTTGGACCCATGAGGACACAATCTATTGGTGGTAAAAGATACTATTTTGTTATTATTGATGATTATAGTAGATACACATAGGTACACTTTATTGCAACTAAAGATGATACTATTCATGTTTTTATACAATTTTTTTCCAAGAATGAAAATCTATTACAAAGCAAAATATGTACCATTAGAAGTGATCATGGTGGAGAATTTGAAAATCATACATTTGAAGAGTTTTGTACATCTCAAGGGTACACTCATAATTTTTCTGCTCCACGCACCCCACAACAAATGGTATAGTTGAAAGGAAAAATCGATCACTACAAGAAATGGCTAGAACTATGATGCTTGAACATAACACACCCAAAACCTTTTGGGCTGAAGCTGTAAACACTGCATGCTATGTGCTAAATAGAGTAACTGTTCACTCTCATTTAAAGAAAACTCCATATGAACTAATACATTCTAAGAAACCTAGAGTTGACTATTTTCATACCTTTGGCTCCACATGCTATATCTTAAATACCAAAGATGATAGAGATAAGTTTGACTCAAAATCACACAAAGCATTCTTTTTGGGATATTCCACTTCTAGCAAAGCTTTTAGAGTATATAACACTATATCTAGAAAAGTTGAGGAATCTATTCATGTTTCTTTTCATGAAGAGTCCAAATCTGAAAATCTAGAAATCATAGATCTCACAAATCAATTCGAAAATTTAAACATATCAAATAATAGTGAGAAAAGTACTACAAATAATCACCAAGTTGAACCACAACCTACACCTAGGCTTATTAAAGATCATCCTCAAGAATTAATTATTGGAGATCCTAATGATAAAGTTAAAACTAGGTCTTCTTTCAAAGATGTTGCAAACATGGCTTTTGTTTCTATCATTGAACCTAAAAAGATATCTGAAGCTCTTAAAGATGATTATTGGATAATAGCCATGCAAGAAGAATTGAATCAATTCACTAAAAATGATGTATGGGATTTAGTTCCTAAACCACAAGATAAAACCATAATAGGAACTAAATGGGTTTTTAGGAACAAGCTAAATGAGGCAGGAGAAGTAATAAGGAATAAAGCTCGGTTAGTAGCACAAGGATATAATCAACAAGAAGGAATAGATTTTGATGAAACGTATGCACCGGTAGCTAGACTTGAAGCTATTAGAATGTTACTAGCTATTGCTGCACATAAAAACATCAAACTATACCAAATGGATGTAAAAAGTGCATTTCTAAATGGCATCATTCAAGAAGAAGTATATGTTGCCCAACCACCTGGTTTTGAAATACCGAAAAAAGGTGACTATGTTTATAAACTTAAGAAAGCACTTTATGGTTTAAAACAAGCACCTAGAAATTGGTATGAAAGGCTTAAGACATATCTTTTTGATAATGGTTTTTCTATTGGAAATTCAGATTCTACTTTATTTTTCAAAACATATACATCTGATTTCCTAGTTGTGCAAATATATGTTGATGACATTATTTTTGGAGCTTCTAATGATTCATTGTGCACACAATTTAGTGATATTATGCAAAAAGAATTTGAAATGAGCCTCATGGGTGAACTAACTTTCTTTCTTGGTTTTCAAATTAAGCAAACACCTGCCGGAATATTCATAAGCCAAGAAAAATATACTAAAGAACTCTTAAAACGTTTTGGGATGGATCAGTGCAAACATGCTACTACTTCTATGGCTACTTCTACTAAAATTGATAAGGATGAAAATGGGGAACCTATTGATGATTCTTTATATAGAGCCATGATTGGTAGTTTGCTTTACTTAACTGCTTCTACACCAGACATTATGTTTCCCGTTGGTCTTTGTGCTCGATTTCAATCACAACCTATGCACTCTCATTTTCTAGCAGTTAAACGAATTCTTCGTTACCTAGCCGGCACTACTTGTTTTGGTTTATGGTATCCAAAAGGACAATCTTTGGATTTTAAAGCTTATACTGATGCGAATTATGCTGGTTGTCGACTTGATCGCAAGATTACTAGTGGTGGCTGTTTCTTATTAGGGAGAGCTTTAGTATCTTAGTTTAGCAAGAAACAAAATACGGTTGCCCTATCTACAACTAAAGCTGAATATATGGCAGCCGGGTCTTGTTGTGCTCAAGTGCTTTATATGCAACAAGTATTAAACGATTATGGTTTTACTCTTTCATCTACGCCTATTTTTTGTGACAACACGAGCGCTATAAACTTAGCACACAATCCTATTTTACACAGCCGAGCTAAACATATTGAAATCCGTCATCATTTTTTAAGGGATCACATCTCCAAGAATCATGTTTCCCTTCATCATGTTGATACGGAAGATCAATTGGCTGATATTTTTACAAAACCGCTTCCACTAGATCAATTTAACAAAATTAGGAAGCAATTGCTCATCACTCCTTTGGAAGATGTTTTCTTTGATATTTGTGCTACTTAAACAAAAACTCTTATTTGCATCATGATATTTTGGTTTTTAAATGGACATCTTTTTCATTAGATTTGATGGGACATCTAATTAAGGGGGAGTTTTTTTCTAAACGGATATCTTTTTGAAATGACAAAGGGGGAGAAATAAAAATAACACTAAAACTTAGAAAAACTCAATCAATGAGTTTCATAAATAAACTCTTGGCTTTACATTGAAAGTTGCTATATTCCCTAGTGAATTGGATTTCATGTTCCATAATTCAAGGGGAATAATAAGCACACATTTTATAAACAAGAGGAAAAGCTACAAAAGGTAATCTAAAGGTATGAAACTCATATGGTTTATATTTCCTTTATTTTTATATTTAGGAAATGTTTGTCATCTTCAAAAAGGGGGAGATTGTTGGCTAAATGGACATCTATAAATCCCTTTGTTTTGATTATGACAAACATTTCATTCTTATTGATCTAACGAGCTACTTGAGTGTGCAGGATTAAGGTGGATGCCAAAGAATCTAGGGAAATCCATATGCTTACACATTTATGTTTTCATGCAATGTAATCGCTTTGTAAAAACTTGTACAAATATATAATGTACAAGTACTTAGATTGCATGTAAATCAAGCGTTAGATCTTCCCTAGCTAAACACCACATTTAGATAAGTCATCCACTTCAAATAGGATCACATATGCACACTCATACATATAATTAGTGCCTAAATTGAAACATTGAAACAGGATCAATCTCGGTCGACAAACTCCTCGACCAAGACACTCTCGCTCGACAATCTTCTCGACCGAGAAAGAACCAAAGTAGCCGTTAGACACAACATACAAGTTAGTTGGCAGTTGGAGAAAGACGTTGCAAATCACTTGTTCCAGAGTGCCTGTCGGTCGACAAAAGCTCGACCGAGTAGGTGTCTCAGTCGACCATTCCTCGACCGAGATTGTCTCTGACAGCAACTACAGAATTAATTAATTAGTCGTTGTTAAAGCAACAACTTTGTACCTAACGGCTAGTTAAGCACTTAGAAACCCCTAGAAGTTGTCTAGAACGTCCTTAAGCATCCTTAGGCCATTCCTATAAATAGGACAAGCCATAGGACACTCAAACACACTTGCTACACTTGAGAAATCTTTGAGCATACTTTGAGCAATCTGTTTGTGAGCAATTTGAGCTTTGTGACAATTGGCTACTTCCTTCCTTAGCTCATAATTCGTGTCCTATAGGCTAGTATCTCCTACCCACTGCAATCACAAGTTCACACACTTGGTTAGGAGATCTATACGCTTGATCTAGGCAAATCAAGCCTTGGGCTACAAAGGATAAGTTGTAATTTCCTTTTTCTTTCTTGTTCTCTATTACCGTTTGTACTCTCCTTGCTACTCCTAGGTTGGAGGCTGCTGATTGGAGAGGGTGGAGTTCTTCTTGGCAAAGAAGGTGACTTTGAGCTACTTCAGAAGGCTGGTGCAACGGGAGGTTACTTCTAGAGAGGAAGGCTACTTCAAGGGGGAGCTTGGAGTTACTTCAAGATGGCTACCTCAAAGTTAGTGCACCTACTTCAAGTGAAGGCTGCTCAAAGGGTGTAAAGGAAAGTATTGTATTTTGTATAAATCCTTGAGAAGGTAATAAAATAAATACTTTCAAAATCCCGGTTGGGTAAGAAACCGGGTAGTGGACTGACAACTTTAGTATTTGCTAAAGTTGGAACCACTCTAAACATCTGTCTCCTTCTTCTAATTTTTAATTGTGGTTGTTTGAGTTAAATAAATTGTTAAAATTATTTAAAAACTCTATTCACCCCCCCCTCTAGTGTTTTTCAAGAACAAGGGTAAGAAGAAGAGTGTGCAACCTCCTATCTTCCATGGAGATTCTTCCAGCTCTAAGAACCCTATTGTATGTATTCATTGTAAATGTGATGACCATTATTCTACTTATTGTCCTTACAATCACAAGGGGACCAACCTAAAGATGAAATGGGTCCCCAAGCTAACCCCAGACCCCAAAGTTTGAGTTGGGTTCTGACATCCTTTAAGCCCGTTCTTGATAGATGCTTGGTCGTGGATAAATATGATATTTATCTTTGGCGTCGTATTTTGGGTCATGTGAATATGCATCAAATGAAGAAGTTGAGCAAAAAGGACTTAGTACGAGGACTTCCCAAAATATATTTTGAAAAGGATGAGGAATGCCAACCTTGTACACAAGGGAAACAAACCAAATCCTCATTCAAGTCCAAACGAGCCATGAGTACTAAGAGAGTTCTTGAACTTCTTCAAATTGATCTATTCGAACCAATGAGAACACAAGCACTTCGTGGTTCCAAGTATTGTCTTGTGATTGTCGACGATTTTTCTCGCTATATATGGACTTTCTTTCTCATTTCGGAAAGTGATACTCTTCATGTTTTCTCAAGTTTTTGCAAATAGGTTGAAAATGAAGCTTCTTGCCGGATTGTTTCTATCCGAAGTGATCATGGGGGAGAATTTGAAAATGATCTTTCTGAGCATTTTTGTAAAAAATCAGGTTACTCGCACAATTTTTCTTCTCCTCGTACGCCTCAACAAAATGGGGTAGTTGATAGGAAGAACATGTGTCTTCAAGAGATGGTGAGGAGAATGCTTCTTGAATATGACATTCCTAAGAAGTTTTGGGCCGAAGCCGTTAGTACCGCCCATTTTGTGCAGAACTGGGTTTTTACACATCCTTCTTTGAAGAAAACCCCCTATGAGTTGTGGCGTGGTAGAAAGCCATCCCTAGATTTCTTTCATGTTTTCAGATGTCCTTGTTTTGTTTTAAACATGAAGGATTCTCTCAAAAAGTTTGATCCAAAATCTTATAAGGCTTTCTTCCTAGGCTATAGCACTACAAGCAGGGCATTTAGAGTATTCAACATTGAATTGTCTAAAATTGAAGAATCGATACATGTTAAGTTTATTGAAACTAACCCTTTTGTTGGCAAGCATGTTGTTGATAATGATGTTGCAGATGATTTGATTCCTATCTTGAAAGGCGTCAACATCAAAAACAAAGGTAAGCAAGTAATAGAAGAAGAAGAAGAAAAAAAAAAGGATCCCACTCCCCGCTTTGCTAAGAATCATTCCAAGGAACTAATCATTGGCAACCCGTTCGAGAGAGTGAAGACACAAGCTACCTACAACAAAGATCAAGCACATAGTGCCTTCATCTCACAACTAGATCTAAAGGATATCAAAGAAGCCCTTGATGATGATGAGTGGATCCTAGCCATGCAAGAAGAGCTAGAACAATTCGAAAAGAATCATGTGTGGACCCTAGTGCCAAGACCTAATGATAGAAAAATCATTGGCACCAAATGGGTCTATCGTAACAAGCTAGATGAACAAGGAAAGTTGGTAAGGAATAAGGCAAGGTTAGTAGCACAAGGTTACAACCAACAGGAAGGTATTGACTCTGATGAAACTTATGCTCCTATTGCTAGGTTAGAATCTATTCGTATGCTACTTGCCTTTGCTAGTTACAAAAATTTCTTGTTATATCAAATGGATGTTAAAAGTTTGTTTTTGAATGTTATAATCGAGGAGGAAGTATTTTTTGCTCAACCTCTAGGCTTTGAAAATGACAAGCTACCCAATCATGTTTATTTGTTGCAAAAAGCTCTCTATGGACTCAAACAAGAACCTCGAGCTTGGTATGAGAAATTAAAGAACATTTTGTTAGATAATGGGTATGTCATGGGAAAAATTGATTCTGCCTTGTTTATAAAACACACTTCTAACAATTTTTTTTATGTTGATGCTACTATGTTTTGTGGGACTGATCTTGATCTTTGCAAGGAGTTTAGTTCTCTTATGCAGAGTGAATTTGAAATAAGCATGATGGATGAGTTGACTTTCTTCCTTAGCTTTAAAATCAAGCAAACAAAGAAAGGAAACTTCATCAACCAAGGCAAGTATACAACTGAACTACTCAAACACTTTGGGATGGAGAACATGAAGCTGATGGATACCATGTCCAACACCGCCAAGCTTGATAAAGATGAAGAAGGTGATAAGGTAGATGAGAAGATCTATAGAGGTATGATTGGAAGTTTACTTTATTTAACTACCTCTAGACCTGATATTATGTTTAGTGTTGGCTTGTGTGCTCGCTTTCAATCTAGCCCTAAGAAATCACATCTTATAGCCGTTAAGAGGATTTTGGGGTACTTAGAAAAAACTCAAAACTTTGGTCTATGGTATCCTAAATCAAGGGATTTTACTCTTATGGCATATAGTGATGCGGACTATGCAGGCTGTTTGGTTGATAGAAAGTGTGTAAGTGGCACTTGCTTCCTTCTAGGACCATGCTTGGTGTCTTGGTTTTCCAAGATACAGAGCACCGTGGCATTATCAACTACCGAGGCTGAATACATTGCAGTCGGGAGTTGTTGTGCTCCGGTCCTATGGATGAAGCAAATGCTCCAAGACTTCAACATACATTTTGATGCTTCTCCTATCTATTGTGATAATACTAGTGCAATTAATCTTTCTTATAATCCTATATTACATAGTAGAGATAAACATATAGAGGTTCTCCATCACATTCTTCGTGATCACATTGCCAAGGAGGATATTTATATCACGCATGTGGACACAGAAAATTAGTTGGCGGACATTTTCACTAAACCTCTAGCTAGAGAGCAATTTTACATTATTCGATCTAAACTGCTCATTGTTGCTTTGGATGATATTGACATATGATCTAGCTAGTTGTTTCATTCCTATATACTTTTATCAAGTTTTTTCTCACCTTGCTTGCCTATATATGCTTAAAATGTTCTTAACATGCTTTTTGACATGCTTAGTTTTGCTTTTTTTCTCTATTTCTTGGTTTTATTTCAAAATAGTACCCAATGATGAGTAATATGTGCCTAAGTATGTTCAACGTACATAATGGACTAGAAAAATGAATTTAATGAGCATGTATATGGCTAAAAATTAAGATTGATGGTTATAGGTCAGGTTGACCATTGGTCGAATTTCCCCCAGGACAAACTCGACCGATCAGTGACCAAGAGTTGGTCTTCAACCAATCGGTCAAGTTTTCCTCTCTAAGAGCTCAACCAATCAGCGGGCTGGGCCGACTTATAAGTTAGGTTCGGCCGATTATTATCCCTCTCAACTAGAGAATAGTCGACTGATTCCTCATCTCTAAGCCCTAAGATCTCACCCCCAACCCTAAACCTCCTTCTCCTAGCCCTAGTTCGACCTAGAGACCTCGACCTAGACCTTCTCGGGCGTTGTTTGGTGGTTTTTGAACCTATTTGAAGCTTGTCTCTGCTTGTTCGCTCGTTTTCTCTCTCATTTTCACCTCCATTGCCTACCAAAGAAGAAAACATTCGGCTCCAAGCAATGTACCCTCATCTTCTTCCACTAATCACTTGATTCTGTTTGATGATACATTGTTTATATCGATTGAGGCTGTAAATCGGTACAAGGACCTTCTCCCAAGGAGTCCTTTTCCCTTTTGTCCCTTGATTGATCCATCACCTCGGTGTCAAGTGGTTATTTATCAAGTCTCCAAGTTACTTTCCGTTCATCACATTTCCGCCCTCACTGTTGAACATGATTGCTTTCATAATTTGATGTCTAGCACAAAAGCAGTTCACGAGTTCTATGCCAATCTGCATGGGAACTACGACTCCCTTGTACCACTGCCGAATACTCAAGTAATTATAACGTTAATGATTGCGGAAAAATGTTTTCAAATCTCTGAGGATATTTTAAATGTCCTTCTTTCTGGAGATGAAGAAAATGACACTTGGCGTAAGGATTATGGCGAGTATTTTGATCTTCTAGACCCGTCAAATTTTTACAAGCAACATAAATTGACTTTACCAGCAATTCATCATTATTTGAAGAAACCCGATGTGCCCTATAAGAAGAAGTCCACCTAGCCTTCCTCCTCCCTTGACCTTAGGAAGTGCATTCTAGAGTTAGTGATCAACTGCAATGTTCATCTGAAGAAAAATCAAACGGACATTGTAGAGAACACTGCCGTCATTATGTATTGTCTTTTAGAGATTATCGGTGTCAAGTGGTCCAGGTATATTCTACATCATATGACCTGCTTCGACACTGGTAAGAACACCAAAGTCACCCACCCTCCCTACCCGGCTTTGATCAGTGGCCTTTTCCAATTTTGCACTGAGAAATCCCTCTTTTCTGACTTTCATTACAAAGTAGCCAAAAGAGGTGTTTGTATAAGTGAAACCACACTTCAAAAGTCAATGCATGTGTTTGCTTCCTCCACCCCTGGAGCCTCTACCTCCACCTTTGCAGCTCCTGCCTCCTCCGCCCGAGCTCCACCACCCCAGCCACCTCCTAGACCTAGTCGTGCTTCGTTTCATGTGTCAAATGAAACCCTTATGGGCTATATGATGCACCAACAAGCATATAACCAACAGGTTCACGACCATCTACATCAAGATCTGTGTTCTATCATGTCTACCATGAACGTATCATGTGCTTCACCCTACCCCACCTACTAGCCATACCCAAGTAATGAATATGCTTCATATGCATACCATCATTACTACCCTACTCCTGAGCCTTTCGCTACTGATCCTTCACCTCCACCCTTTTTTGATGTTGGTGGTTCCACTCCCACCTACCTTCCATTACCTACTGGCCCCCTAGACACTCTGCTTGTCTCTCTTGGCAATTCTACTCCATCCTTTCCTTAGGACAATGAGCTTTGTACTCTTGGTATGACTTGGGATGAGCAGAATACTCGCTAGCCTGATCATGACTTCAGTCCTTCAGCTGATGAGGAGATGCCTGGCCAGGCTGACAATGTCGAGGTTGCTGATGACGATGATGGTTATGGTGAGGATGCCTCCGACAATGGTTCAGATGGCTTTGCTAGTGAGTCCGCTGATGATGGAGTTATTGTTGCACCCTTTGATGGAGATGAGAACTACAAGCCTGATGATGATACCGTTGATATAGATAGCTTAGATGTTTAGATTATTTCTAAGTTTTTAGTCTAGCATTGTAACATCCCTGACCTGGGTTATGAGTTAACCCTAGATGCTTTTCTTAATAAGGTTGAGTAGATTCTTAATCTTATCTTGGAAAAAGTAATTAGGGCAAAAATAAATGTATAAATTAAAGGGCCTTCAACCAAAATGTTATTGGTTGATTTTGAATAAGGATTTACGTTCTTTTGCCAAGATAAGGAACAAAAATATCCTAAGGAGGTGAAATTCCACTCACCTTATTATAAAGAAAAGTAATTTCCACTCACATATGGAATATTAATATAATAAGCATTAAGGTGCTTAATTTGCTTTTCTTTAAATTGAGGATAATGAAGGAGAATTAAAGGCAAAGGAAGGTGCCTCGTCCTTAAGGGATTTGAGGGGGAAGAGGCGGCCATATTTTTGGAATTTAATGCATTTTGAGAATGCATTTTCTCTCTCGTCAATTTTCTTATAAAAGTGCCTTTTTCAAGCCAAATGAAAGGCTATTTCAGATTTTCTTCTTTCCCTTGCTTGCAAAACCGACCAAGGAGCTAGGGAGGAGCAGGAGGACGCCTCCCAACCTGATGGTAAGCTCTTGACCTTCGTTCTCCTTGATTCCATGGTGGAAATCAAAAATAAATTATGGATTCCTTCTTATTTCGATCTCCTCTTCAACCCTAGCCAACTTTTGCAATCAAAAGCTTGAGGACGAGCCTAGGGGGAGTTGCTAGAGCTTCATCCACCATTAATGGCGTGATCTTGGAGCTTTGGAGCTCAATTGGAGGTGGGTTTTATAACTTAAACCCTTAAACATTGCTATTGCATCCATTCTCTATGCTTTGTTGATTGATTTCTTCAATTTGATACATACTTGATTCTTTGCTGCAATTTCCATCAAGAACGGTTGCTGTTCTTGGTTGTTCGAAGGAAGGGGATGATGACATCATCCTAGATTCTTATACAAAGAAAATTACCAAGCCAAACGGTCTTGATAGCTACTCCAAATCGTTTTAATTTGATTGGCTATGCGGTTTCAGCAAACCGTTTAAGGGAAAACGGTTTCAAGACCATTTGAAATGGTTGACCAAGCGTTGACGGTTTGGGAATCTTGTTCCTAATTATGTAGGCTAATGACCCTCCAAATTTTATGGGTTAACTCCAAAGTAATCGGGAGTTGAAGGCCAATCAATTAGACAAATCGAATTGAATTAAATGCTGATTTTCAACCTGATCAACTTGACCTGTTTGGGAAAACGGGTTCAAGACCGTTTGGGTGCGTTGACCAAGCATTTACCATTTGAGATTATTGATCCTAATTATGTTGGCTAATGACTCACCAAGTTTTATGGCTTAACTCCCAAGGAATCATGAGTTGAAGGTTAATCAATTAGGTAAACCTAATTGGATTAAGTGCTGATTTTCAACCTGATTAACTTGACATGTTTGGTAAAACGGTTTCAAGACCGTTGTAGATGGTTGACCAAGCATTGAACGTTTGGGATTCTTGTTCATAATGATGTTGGTTAATGACCCTCCAAATTTGAGGGATTAACTCCCAAGTAATCGTGAGTTGAAGCGTAATAAATTAGGGAAACCTAATTGGATTAAGTGCTGATTTCCAATCTGATTCAATCGACCTTTTTGGTCAAACGGTCTCAAGACCGTTTGATAGCGTTGACCAAGGGTTGACCGTTTGGTATTACTGTTCATAATGCTGTGGTATAATGACTCACCTAATTTGAGGGATTAACTCCCAATGAATCGTGAGTTGAAGGCTATTCAATTAGGCAAACCCTAATTGAAAACAGTGCTGAAATTCCAATGAGTTAAGTTGAGATTTTGGGTTGATTAGCCCAAACGGTTTCAAGACCGTTTGGGGATCACCCAAACGGTCTCAATACCGTTTGGGGATCACCCCAAGACCGTTTGAAGGTCTGGGCTCAAGTATAGTTGACCAATTGAAGGTCCAAAGGTACTAATCATATTGCAATGAAGTGCTGATTTGTTGATCAACTCGATAGACCAATCCATGATGATTGTTCACTAAAATCCAAAGGTTGGATGGGCCAAACGGTCTCAAGACCGTTTGGAAATCATCCAAACGGTCTCAAGACCGTTTGGTGGTCACCCAAGACCGTTTGGAGGTCTAGGGGTTTAGTATGGTTAGGTGTTTGAAGGTCTAAAGGTACCAAGCTGATATACAATGCAATGCTGATTTGGTGATCAATCCAGTGAACCAAACTCTAATTGGTTGACTTAGATTTGAGTGATATGATGGGAAAACGGTCTCAAGACCGTTTGGAGGTCATCCAAACGACCTCAAGACCGTTTGGGGTCAGGTCATACCCATTTTGGATGATGGTTCAATGGTTTCAATGCAACTAGTTATGCATTGATTAGTGTTGAAGGATCATCGATTCCAAGCCCAAATTCAATTGAATCAAACCCTAATTGATGATCAATTGAGGGTCAATTGAGGATCAAATCAGTTGAAGGTTGACCTATTAAACTCAATTGAAGTATGAGGGTAGGTCCAATTGATGATTGGTTCCATGAATCCAATGATTGAAGGAATCAACATTGGAAACCCTGAATCAATTGGATACATTATGTAATGGAGGTCCAATGTGATTGAATTTTTTGAGAATTAAGATGATGAATGTTCTATTGATCCAATGATGATTAGTAACGGTAATAAATGAAGGTACAAAGGTTGAAACCCTAATAGTACCTAAGTGATTAAGTGCCAATTAAGGGATGAATCCCTAATTGCTTATAGGATCAATGACTTGATACACTATGTTAATCATAGTTGTATGTACTTGACTGAAGAGTTGATATGACCTAATCAAGTTAAGAAGTTGATAGCATGAATTCATACATGAATATGATTCATGTGGTGATTAAGGGTTATGATCCTTAAGTAAAGAGATCATGAAACCCTAAATATGAACATAAACCCTAATTGACAGGGTTATTGAACTCAAACCCTAGTTGAGGGTGCATCCATGTGAAACCCTAGTTGAGGGTGCATCCATGTGAGACCCTAGTTGAGGAGGCATCCATATGAAACCCTAATTGAAGGTGTATCCATGTGAAGCCCTAATTGAGGGTGATTCTATGAGAAACCCTAATTGGGAATGAGTAATAAACCCTAATTATGGGCAATGTGATATGAAACCCTAATGAAGGGTGATACTATATGCAATCCCTATTCTAATGAAGGGAAATGGTATGTGGAACCATAATTCTCTAATAAAAGAATAGAATTCATACTTGAATATGATTCAAGAGGTGAACTCCTGTAGCACGACCGTGTTAGGTAGCACGACCGTGGTATTTTTCCTTTGCACGGCCGTGCAAGGTAGCACGGCCGTGGTAGCTTCCCTTGGCACGGCCGTTCTTGGTTACACGGCCGTGGTACTATATGCTTGACTTATAGTTTGTTTTGAAGAGAACCTATGATGGTCTTTTTGTTAAATCATGACTTATGGGTGAATCCATAGTATTGGCAATAGTTGTATGTTCCAAGTGAGTGACTAATGATCACTGCTTTACATGATGAATGTGATTAACTGGTGTATAAAGTATTAGGATGGGTAATACCCTAATACATGTTGAGTATATGTACTCAAGAAAGTTAATGGTTTTGAGGCAAGTGATACATCAAGATATGATAGAGATCGTATACAACACCCCAAATACTAGTATACCTTGTTGTGTTATAAATCCAATATAATTGGATGAATGATACATGAGATGTGTGATGGAAATCCTAATCCTGGTAAAGGATTAAGGGTAATATTGATACATAAGATGTGTGATGGAAATCCTAATCCTGGTAAAGGATTAAGGGTAATACTGATACATGAGATGTGTGATGGAAATCCTAATCCTGGTAAAGGATTATAGGTAATACTGATACATGAGATGTGTGATGGAAATCCTAATCCTGGTAAAGGATTAAGGGTAATACCCTTGAATTATCAATACATTGTTTTTGCATGATATAGATGGATAATGGATGTGCTGCTATTATATGTGCTAACCATGCAGGTATCATGAGATAATGAGCATAGCCAGGTATGAGCTATGATGTTTTATTAGTTTGAATTTGCTTATTGAGCCTTGTGTGCCATAATATACTTTGTTGCCTGGTAAGAGGTAGCAAGAGAGTTAATGACCTCAAGTGTCATGATGGCTGCTTGTGTAACAAGTATCATGTTTATCTTGGTCAGATGACCTAAAGGTGTTAGTTACTTGAGAATATGGTAACAATGCTCAGGTGACGAGCTAAGGGTTTGAATACCTAGGATTTCATGGTTATGGTATTGAAATTGTGAAGGGATGAGAATTCCCAGTGTTGAAATAAGGGATTAAGATCCCAACACCTTGTGAAAAGAGTGTGGCTACGGGCCATGACTCCACAATGATAATGCCAGGCTTTAGTTATATGATCTAAGCCTGAAGAGAGTTAATGCAGTGGTAATAATTCTGTAGTTTGAATAGATGTTATACATGTTCTTCATATTCCTTGAAGGATAAATGATATGTTGATTCTATTTTAACTGCAATGCTTCTGATATAGAATGATGTTCTAATCTGTTAGACATTAAAGTACCTACTGTCAAATAAATATGATTTCATTGTTCATATTTATCTTCTTAAGTTGCAATAACAATGTTACTAGCGGAGAGTTATATCTCTCGCTGGGGAAATTTTTATAATTGTCTCACCCCCGTGGGAACCACATTTTTAGGTGGACGCGGACAAAGAGACAGGAACCCTTCAGTAGGTGAAGGACAGCAGTAGCAGCAGGGACAACAGTGAAGTCTCGGGTGGAGACATTGACTGTCATGTCATGTTCAGTTGTATATAGAGTCATATGTGTCGTCTCTGTACTCTCAGGTCCTCGAAGTAGTAGTTAGTGATATCGAGATTTTGGTTTATTGCCTCGAGGGTTTTATACTACTTGTGTACAGTTAAGACAGAGTAGTTAATGTTTGTATTCCTCGAGAAGAAAAAGTACATGAGATGTATATATATGAATCAGGATGTAAGGTTTTACTTTGGTTCTGAATGAAAGGGTTTTCCAGTGAATGGATCTCTTTGCAAAAAGTTTTAATTTTTAGTGATTTTCACTAATCTACTGCTTGACGAACGCTTTCGCATTAGTTAATTATGTTTTTATGAGTTGTATGCCACAATCTAGTGGTATCAGAGCTCTAGGTTCGCTGAGTCTACAGAGACATATGACTAAGGTTGTAGAGTCTGTTCTAAGTGTCTTCTAGTTTATTTGATAGTATCTTCTGCTCAAATAGGAGAAGAAGAACTTGAAAATGAATGGAGAACACGAGGGACACATTGCTAAGGGCAATGTTGTTCCACCAGGAGAGGGTGCATGGGACCAGGCAAGAAGAGAACAAGTGCCTGAGAATTCCCGTCTTGACCTAATCAGGATAGAGAATCCTATGTTATGCTCTTGAAGGGCAGGATAGGATAACAGTGATGCATAAAGAAGACTGGATATCAGTGTAACAACCTAGGTCACCAGTCTTTAATGCATAAGCTTTGGGATTTGAAAGGATTCCTGAATGACATGCTCATGTTGGAATAGTGGAAATGTGAGAAAGAAAAATAAATGGCAAGAAAGTAGACTCTGCCATAAGTCTGGACAAACAGTATATCTGTGATGGCAGTGCCCAGGAAGGGGTAAAAAGCTGAGAAGTAGGGAATGGTCTCTATAATTTAGAGACATTTGCCTAGTTACTCTGAAAAGCCAAAGTTTTTGGTGTCACCAGTGCAATAAATGCCTAGTGTACCAGGGCAGTAGCCACTAAGTAAAGTCAAAACTAGTAACATGAGATAATTGGACTCTATGTGTTGAAATAAACCTAATGTTGTAGATGACGTTGAGGGGTAATACTTAGATGAAATATATTCATCCTGATACTTTATTTCATGTTTCTATGAGTTAACTTTTGAAAATAGTTATTCTTGAATTCTTTTGACTAGTCCTATAAGGACACAAGGGAGATGAGAACTTATATTTTACTCAATGTTCCTTAAAATGTTTTATAATCTCTCTTATTTGTATGTCAAAAGATGAGATTTAGAAGTGATGCCTGAAGAAAATTCAAGAATGGAAAAATCATGTGTGTATAATGATATGAAAAGTGAGGAATGTGATGGCAAACAAAGTGCATACTACCTAATCTCAATACTTATATACCCTGGCCAGGTATATGATTATTGAAGATAAGGCAAGTATGGAACTCTTAGATTGTTGTCTTTTTGATTACTCTAATCAAGTAGTCATTTTGAAACAATCTAGAGAAGTATAATGAAATTAAATAGGAAGAGCTAAGTGAAATATTCTCAACATACTTAGTGAACATACTCAGTGAACTTCCTCAGTGAATATTTTCAAAAACATACTTAGTGAACATACTCAGTGAACTTCCTCAGTGAATATTTTCAAAAACATACTTAGTGAACATACTTAGTGAACTTCCCCAGTGAATATTTTCAAAAACATACTTAGTGAACATACTCAGTGAACTTCCTCAGTGAATATTTTCAAAAACATACTTAATGAACATACTCAGTGAACTTCCTCAGTGAATATTTTCAAAAACATACTTAGTGAACATACTCAGTGAACTTCCTCAGTGAATATTTTCAAAAACATACTTAGTGAACATACTCAGTGAACTTCCTCAGTGAATATTTTCAAAAACATACTTAGTGAACATACTCAGTGAACTTCCTCAGTGAATATTTTCAAAAACATACATAGTGAACATACTCAGTGAACTTCCTCAGTGAATATTTTCAAAAACATACTTAGTGAACATACTCAGTGAACTTCCTCAGTGAATATTTTCAAAAACATACTTAGTGAACATACTCAGTGAACTTCCTCAGTGAATATTTTCAAAAACATACTTAGTGAACATACTTTGTGAACATACTCTATGAACATACTTAGTGAACATACTCTGTGAACATACTCTGTGAACATACTCTGTGAACATACTCAGTGAACATACTTTGTGAACATACTTTGTGAACATACTTAGTGAACATACTTAGTGAACATACTTAGTGAACATACTTTGTGAACATACTCTGTGAACATACTTAGTGAACATACTTTGTGAACATACTTTGTGAACATACTCTGTGAACATACTTTGTGAACATACTTAGTGAACATACTTTGTGAACATACTCTGTGAACATACTTAGTGAACATACTCAGTGAAACTTCTCAGTGAATTTTCCCAAACAAATAAAGGATTGCTGAATGGATTATCTCTGTTAGATATACATATTTCTCTTTTGGTGAATATTTTGGATAATGATAGAAATATGTTCTTTTATGCTTTTTCCTTTCAATTATATGGACATCATATGTTAGGGGTTTATGATCTGCATAAACATTGATGAGGTTGAATTAATGAAAGGAGCTTTGTGTGGAATCATAGAGTTCATGATATCTCCATGATATTAAGATGATATGAGGAGACTTAAGGGCATGATTAATGAATAATCTGTTCCTCGTTTTGTCTGGGATTTCGGGGACGAAATCCTTGTTAGGGGTTTATAATTTGTAACATCCCTGACCTGGGTTATGAGTTAACCCTAGATGTTTTGCTTAATAAGGTTGAGTAGATTCTTAATCTTATCTTGGGAAAAGTAATTAGGGCAAAAATAAATATATTAATTAAAGGGCCTTCAACCAAAATGTTATTGGTTGATTTTGAATAAGGATGGACGTTCTTTTGCCAAGATAAGGAACGAAAATATCCTAAGGAGGTGAAATTCCACTCACCTTATTATAAAGAAAAGTAATTTCCACTCACATATGGAATATTAATATAATAAGCATTAAGGTGCTTAATTTGCTTTTCTTTAAATTGAGGATAATGAAGGAGAATTAAAGGCAAAGGAAGGTGCCTCGTCCTTAAGGGATTTGAGGGGGAAGAGGCGGCCATATTTTTGGAATTTAATGCATTTTGATGATGCATTTTCTCTCTCATCAATTTTCTTATAAAAGTGCCTTTTTCAAGCCAAATGAAAGGCTATTTCGGATTTTATTCTTTCTCTTGCTTGCAAAACCGACCAAGGATCTAGGGAGGATCAGGAGGATGCCTCCGAACCTGTTGGTAAGCTCTTGAACTTCGTTCTCCTTGATTCCATGGTGGAAATCAAAAATAAATTATGGATTCCTTCTTATTTCGATCTCCTCTTCAACCCTAGCCAACTTTTGCAATCAAAAGCTTGAGGACGAGCCTAGGGGGAGTTTCTAGAGCTTCATCCACCATTAATGGCGTGAGCTTGGAGCTTTGGAGCTCAATTGGAGGTGGGTTTTATAACTTAAACCCTTAAACATTGCTATTGCATCAATTCTCTATGCTTTGTTGATTGATTTCTTCAATTTGATACATACTTGATTCTTTGCTGCAATTTCCATCAAGAAAGGTTGCTGTTCTTGGTTGTTCGAAGGAAGGGGATGATGACATCATCCTAGATGCTTATCCAAAGAAAATTACCAAGCCAAACGGTCTCGATAGCTACTCCAAATCGTTTTATTTTGATTGGCTATGCGGTTTCAGCAAACCGTTTAAGGGCAAACGGTTTGAAACCGTTTGGGAGAAAATGGTTTCAAGACCGTTTGAGATGGTTTACCAAGCATTGACCATTTGGGAATCTTGTTCCTAATTATGTAGTATAATGACCCTCCAAATTTGAGGGGATAACTCCCAAGGAATAGGGATTTGAAGGCCAATCAATTAGACAAATCGAATTGAATTAAATGCTGATTTTCGACCTGATCAACTTGACCTGTTTGGTAAAACGGTTTCAAGAACGTTTGAGTGCGTTGACCAAGCATTTACCGTTTGCGATTATTGATCCTAATTATGTTGGCTAATGACTCACCAAGTTTTATGTGTTAACTCCCAAGGAATCGTGAGTTGAAGGTTAATCAATTAGGTAAACCTAATTGGATTAAGTGCTGATTTTCAACCTGATTAACTTGACCTGTTTGGGAAAACGGTTTCAAGACCGTTTGACATGCTTGAACAAGTATTGACCATTTGGGATTCTTGTTCATAATGATGTTGGTTAATGACCCTCCAAATTTGAGGGATTAACTCCCAAGGAATCGTGAGTTGAAGCCTAATCAATTAGGGAAACCTAATTGGATTAAGTGCTGATTTCCAATCTGATTTAATCGACCTTTTTGGGAAAACGGTCTCAAGACCGTTTGAGAGCGTTGACCAAGGGTTGACCGTTTGGTATTTCTGTTCATAATGATGTGGTCTAATGACTCACCTAATTTTAGGGATTAACTCCCAAGGAATCGTGAGTTGAAGGCTATTTAATTAGGCAAACCCTAATTGAAAACAGTGTTGAAATTCCAATGAGTTAAGTTGAGATTTTGGGTTGATTAGCCCAAACGGTTTCAAGACCCTTTGGGGATCACCCAAACAGTCTCAAGACCGTTTGGGGATCACCCCAAGACCGTTTGGAGGTCTGGGGTCAAGTATAGTTGACCAATTGAAGGTCCATAGGTACTAATCATATTGCAATGAAGTGTTGATTTGTTGATCAACTCGATAGACCAATCCATGATGATTTTTCACTAAAATCCAAAGGTTGGATGGGATGGAACGCGGGCAACCCTAGGCGATCGTGAGGGCGATCTCGAGACCGGCGCTGACCGGCGGCGCCGCCACCCCACTGGGACACTCCGTCCGCTGGGGGCCACCTTGATTTCGGGGATCTGGTTTCTTGCTGTCCTCTTTTGATTAGCTCGCGAAGGATGCTCCAACGTAGCGTGAGGGCAGAGGTCTCGGACAGAAGAAGAAGGTTTGCATCGTCGCGGATACCCACTGACGTCGTTCTACGGGACCTAGATCATCTGTGGAGATCAGACACAAGTGATCAGAATACCATGCACGACCACGGAGAACAGAGACGCAGATCGGTGACGATGTCCAACAGGGCTCCACAACGTAACAACCTGTTGGGGGGGACACCTCCTTTTCTTGTCCCGAAGGATTCTTGCTTTCGATGTCTGCGAAAAGGGCATTGGGCATCTCAGTGCAACAACCCTAGAGTCTGCTATCTCTGCAGAGAGACGGGGCACATCTCCAGACAGTGCCGCAGCAGGCAGATCGCGCCGCCAAGACCCGATCTTGCTTCCCATGTTGTCTTCCCTCTGTTGTCGAGGAGAACCTCACTGAGCGGACAATCCTGCCATGTCCCGAAGAGAACGATCGTGCATCTCAAACCTGATTGCCCTATCAGAAGTGATTTTATGAGATCCCTTGATCTTGCCCTTGGTGTTTCCTGGGATGATAACCTAGCGTGGAGAGACCTTGCCGCCTTTCTCTGGAAAAGATGGCCGCAGGCGATAGAGATCTTCAGATACGAGGAAAAAAGAGCGGTTGTTTACTTTGAATCATCATATGAGGCTTGGCGTAATCAGTTGGTTCAGGCTGTGAAGCTGAACGATTCCACGATCTCCTTTGCCTCTCTTAGAGATGGAGGCATGCACCACACGAAGGAAGCTGTTTGGTTCTGGGTTAGGAATATCCCTTTGTTCTGTAGGAACCAAGAATCCATTCGAGAGATTGTCAATTCCTTCGGCGATTTGATTTGGATATCTAACTGGCAGAAGGAAGAAGACGACGCTTCGGGTATCCTGCTCCTTGTCGAAGCCTTCAATGAGGATATACCTCAATTCATCGGACTCTCGAACTTGGTCCACAGAAGTAATCTGAAGCTTGATATTGTTGCTAAGGGCCATCTTGGAGCAAACACCTACAAGCTGACTGAGATCGGAAGAGACATGCACATCCCTCTATCTGCGATGTGAGTTCCTCCTAACGAGGATGCCCCAGGTGCTCTATCTGCTGAGCCTACTCAAGAAGAGGTTGATCACTCAGTCGTTGACGATGAGATCAACCCAACTGACGTCGGTCCGATGATTGATAACTGTGATTCCAGTTCCAAAGAAAGAGGAGAGGAACCAAGATCCGCTCGCAGCGATGAACCAGGCACATATCGGGATGTGGTAGCTTCGGAGAACAGGACGGTCACTGATGCCAATGGAAGAAGAAGGTTCCTAGGTCATAGGAATCTTAGCGACTTCATTGTGCCTGTCAAAGCCGTCAATACACGTAGAAGAGGTAGGCACATTGATAGCTTTGATTCGAGCACGATTGAATACGGTCTCTGGCAGAGAAAACATGATGATGATTCGAGTCTTGAAGACGGGTCAGAAGATTTACATACTGAAGGCAGGCTGAAGACAAAGAGCTCTCTCCACAGCTGTCAGCTGAAGAGAACGTACAGCCTTTGAGTTGCAGATCGGTGTCTCTGCATTCGCGGTGTAGCCTTTGTCATGCAAGATATCGCTTTCCTTAGCTGGAACTTGAGGGGAGCAGCTAACAACCCTACCAGAAGAGTTCTGTCCAGGATTTGTGGAAGGTATCGGCCGAAATGTATCGCCATTTTTGAACCTTTTGTTCATGCGGAGAGAGCCGCTGAGTTGATCGATATCACTCGACTCGATTGGGTCGCTGACAATGAGAACGAAAGAGGCAAGATTTGGTGTTACGTAGACAGCTGCCTTCGTCCTACTGTGATCAAGATTCATCGACAGCACATCACTCTTAGACTAGAGCTGACGGGTGGTCAGGTTGTCTTCTTCACGGCCGTTTATGCTTATTGCAACCTGGTTCTTAGAAGAGACTTGTGGCAAGACCTCTTTGACACCATGGACGCCGTCGGTGAGTTTCCTTGGGTCATAGCAGGGGATTTCAATTCTATCAGATGGAGTAGAGAGAAGAGAGGTGGAGAGCAGCCAGATTTCCAATCCATGTGCGATTTCAATAGCTTCATCCACGACCTACAGCTCTCTGAATCCAGATTCACTGGCAGCAGATTTACCTGGGTCAACAAGCAGACCGGATCCCCTACTACCTGGGAGAGATTGGATCGTGTCCTTCTTAATCATAATTGGGAGGTCATGTTCCCCTCCAGTGATTCGCAGCACCTTACCAGGCTCAGGGTGTCGGATCACTGTCCTATCCTGATCAAAGCTACCAACTCGCCCGCTGTGCGTGGCGGTCACAGGCAGTTCGTTTTTAACAACGCTTGGATAGAGCATCCGTCTTTCCTTGATGTTGTCAAGTCCGCTTGGATCGATGAAACTGATGATAATCCTTCCTTCTCCTTCTTTTCTAAGTCCAAGCAGCTCAAAGCTCATCTCAGAAGTTGGAGTAACCTGCATTTTGGTCACTTGAAGCAACGCATCACTGATGTCGAAGATGTTGTCCATGTCGCCCAGATTGCTTTTGATGACAATCCTACTCCAGCAAACGAATCCTTGCTCAGAACCACAGAAGAGGAGCTACATGATCTGCTTTCCCAAGAAGAGCACTTTTGGAGAGATCGTTCCAGGATTAGCTGGCTTACTGATGGAGAGAGGAACACGGCCTTCTACCATGCCGTTGTTAAGGCGAAAAGGAAAAGGCGCCATGTCCAAAGGCTTGTCCTTGATGACGGGACTGTTATCACTGACCCCTCTCTCATTGCAGTGGCTGCAGCAAACCATTATGAAAGTTTCTTCAAATCTGATAGAGTTGATCCTCTGGACGACGATCTGTTGCGGTTCATCGACCAGACGATTAGTATGGACGACAACGCCACCCTGACCACCTGTCCTTCTTCTGAAGAAGTCTTCGACACCATTAAGGGCATGGATCATATGACGGCGCCCGGTCCTGATGGCCTCACTGTTTCTTTTTATCTATCTGCCTGGAACATCATCCGTCTTGACTTCATGAGGATGGTTACCCAATTCTTTAGAGGAGAACCTTGTCATAGAAGCTTGAACGCGTGCAAGATTGTCCTCATCCCGAAGGTCGATGATCCGCAGAACATCCTGACTGATTTTAGGCCGATTGCCATTGAGAACGTCTCCTTAAGAATCCTTGCGAGGGTTATCAGTAACAGGTTATCTATGGTCCTTCCGAAGATCGTTTCTGATGAGCAAGGTGCTTATGTGAGGGGCCGCGACATCACGCATCACATCAAGCTCGCGAAAGAGATCACTCATGATCTGAACTACGGACAGATGCACCCAAACATTGTCATCAAGTATGACATGTCGCGTGCCTATGATAGGGTCGAATGGTCGATTCTCAAGTCGATTCTCGGGGCGTTTGGCATGAGCACAGAGGCGATCCATCTTTGTCTCAGGTTTTTCAGTGATGCTTGGGCATCGGTAGTTGTCGGTGACCACTCCAATGGTTTCTTTCCTTTTGGAAGAGGCTTGAAACAAGGAAATCCTCTTTCTCCTTTCCTTTTCATTCTCTTCGAGGAACCACTTTGTAGATATATTAAGAGCCTGGCTGCTACCGGAGATATTGCTACCTTCTCAACTAGAGGAGCTGCCACTCCACCCCCTATCCTGCTATATGCCGATGATTTGATCATGTTCCTTAATGCAGACACCACCTCGATGCACAATCTATACAACGCTCTCAACCTGTATTCCTCCTCGACCGGGCAGCAGATCAACTACCAGAAATCTTCTTGTTTGATCGGGAAAACGGATCCTTCCGTGAGGGAGAATACGGCTAGTATCTTGAACATTCCCATTGCTGATCGCACCATCCTTTATCTCGGTGTTCCTTTAGCTGCTAGACCTAACAGGCTCATCGATTATAACCATCTGCTCGAGAAGATTATGAAGAAGATTGCCTCTTGGAAGGCGAAGCTCTTATCCTTTGCGGGTAGGAAGCTTCTCATTAAGCATACTTTAACCTCGGTTGTGTTATACACAACCGCGGCGGTGGGTCTGCCCGCAGGTATCATCAAGAGGATTGAAGCTACGTGTTCCAGGTTCTTGTGGTCTAATAGAAAGAATGAATCCAGAAGAACGTGGGTTGCCTGGAATCGTCTCACCCAACCTATTCAAAATGGTGGTCTTGATTTCAAACCGATTAAGCATCTTGTAGAAGCTTATGTATACAAAGATTGCTGGGAGATTAATTCCGGTACTTCCCTTTGGGCGACCTATTGCAGAACCAAATACAGATCTCAGTTCAGGAATCGCCAAGGTTGTTACCCCCCCCGTATTTGAAGCTTGGATCTAAGCCTTCACCACGATGGAAGATGATCTGGAGAACATTTCCAAAAGTCATGCCCCTGTCTAGATGGCTGATCGGGCGGGGTGATGTTTCCTTTTGGGACTCCAGATGGTGCGAGCAACCCTTACAGTTACATGCTCTCAGTCAGCTTGATAGACGAAGAGACTTCATCGTCAAGGACTTCTGGCTTCCCTCCAATGATTGGGATTGGGAATCTATTGGGCACATCATTAGTGTAGATGGCTGTCTCCTTATTCGCAGATCGCATTCCAGGATTAGTCTACATCCTGATCAGCTCGTGTGGACCCCTAATCCGTATGGCAAGTTCAGTCTCAAATCGGCCACACAGATTATTAGCAACAATCCCTACGACTCCAACTCTGTGTGGAGGTGGATTTGGTTCGCTTCTACCCCTAGAGCTAGTGCTATTACGTGGAAGCTGGGCATGCATGCTCTCCCAACTGATGATAAGATTGCGACTTGTCACATTATGATTGTCTCTAGATGCGAGTGTTGCGCTCAGTACAACAGTGAAGACGACGAACACCTTTTCTTTCACAGTGAGCTCGCCATTCATCTCTGGCAGAGAGCCTCCAAGCTGATGAGGGACCCTAGCTTTCCTCCGACAGATACCCAGAACCTTCTCTTGAAGGGCAGCAGACAAAGTAGGAAAACGCTGAGAGGTTGGTTAACCACGGAGCTGCTTACTTTGATCTGTTGGCAGATCTGGAAGTCCAGATGTTCTTCGAGGTTCGACAATAAGCCTCACGACACTAGAGGTATTTGGAAGACCATTACGGGGATCATTAGGTTCTATAGCCGTCATCAATCCTTCAAACGGGCCAGCGACCATGACCTTTTCCAACAGTTACTCGCAGAGGACATCATTCAGCCGAAGATTAAGATCAGGAAGATTAACGTTGCTCACTGGAACCTTCCCGATATCAACACATTAAAGATGAATGTTACTACCGGGAAGTTTAAAGGATTTGATGGAAGCACAAGAAGATGGATTGCGGGGGTGGTCAGAGATAGGCAATGCATAATTCATTTAGCATTTCGCACTTGGCTTAATGCAAACGACTACATTACGGCATACATCTGTGGTATTTTGGTAGCTTTGAAGATTGCAGATGATCACAACCTGTCGATTTCCACTATGGAGGTGGATGATCCTCACATCAACAACATCGTTTGGCAGAACGACGTTGGGCCTTGGCACATTACTCACATTACCAGGGAGATCAGAGAGATCATAGATTATGAAGCGATTATGGGCTCCCTTTGTCCTAAGATCATCAACTCAGTTCCGAGAGAATTGGGTAGATGGGGCTGCTCCTCCAATGAGAACTTCATTTCCACTGATCAGGCGATGATCCCTCTTCAGGTCCGTGGTATGAACATCCTTGAAAGATCCAAGACTCCTTATCTCTTCTTCAGCTGGGACGATCTCGGTTAGGGTGGGCTTGGTCTTTGGTTTTGTCCTTATTTGAGTGTCTTTTGTGGTGTTTTTTCGATCATCTTGATCGTTGCTTTCTTGGTGCTTGGGCTTATGAGGGTTGAACCTGCATCCAGGCAGGAGCTGTAAAGCTTTCCTTTGTTGTGCCCACACGAGGGGAGTGGGGTGAATAGATGGTCCCCTGGCTTACCTAAAAATAAAATTAAAAAAAAAAAGGTTGGATGGGCCAAACGGTCTCAAGACGATTTAGAACTCAACCAAACGGTCTCAAGACCGTTTGAGAGCGTTGACCAAGGGTTGAACGTTTGGGATTACTGTTCATAATGATGTGGTCTAATGACTCACCTAATTTGAGGGATTAACTCCCAATGAATCGTGAGTTGAAGGCTATTCAATTAGGCAAACCCTAATTGAAAACAGTGCTGAAATTCCAATGAGTTAAGTTGAGATTTTGGGTTGACTAGCCCAAACGGTTTCAAGACCATTTGGGGATCACCCAAATGGTCTCAAGACCATTTGGGGATCACCCCAAGACCGTTTGGAGGTCTAGGGTCAAGTATAGTTGACCAATTGAAGGTCCAAAGGTACTAATCATATTGCAATGAAGTGCTGATTTGTTGATCAACTCGATAGACCAATCCATGATGATTTTTCACTAAAATCCAAAGGTTGGATGGGCCAAACGGTCTCAAGACCGTTTGGAACTCATCCAAACGGTCTCAAGACCGTTTGGTGGTCACCCAAGACCGTTTGGAGGTCTAGGGTTGAGTATGGTTAGGTGTTTGAAGGTCTAAAGGTACCAAGCTGATATACAATGCAATGCTGATTTGGTGATCAATCCAATGAACCAAACTCTAATTGGTTGACTTATATTTGAGTGATATGATGGGCAAACGATCTCAAGGCCATTTAGAGGACATCCAAACGACCTCAAGACCGTTTGGGGTCAGGTCATACCCAATTTGGATGATGGTTCAATGGTTTCAATGCAACTAGTTCTACATTGATTAGTGTTGAAGGATCATCGATTCCAAGCCCAAATTTAATTGAATCAAACCCTAATTGATGATCAATTGAGGGTCAATTGAGGGTCAAATCAGTTGAAGGTTGACCTATTAAACTCAATTGAAGTATGAGGGTAGGTCCAATTGATGATTGGTTCCATGAATCCAATGATTGAAGGAATCAACATTAGAAACCCTAATTCAATTGGATACATTATGTAATGGAGGTCCAATGTGATTGAATTTTTGAGAATATAGATGATGAATGTTCTATTGATCCAATGATGATTAGTAATGGTAATCAATGAAGGTACAAAGGTTGAAACCCTAATAGTACCTAAGTGATTAAGTGCCAATTAAGGGATGAATCCCTAATTGCTTATAGGATCAATGACTTGATACACTATGTTAATCATAGTTGTATGTACTTGACTGAAGAGTTGATATGACCTAATAAAGTTAAGAAGTTGATAGCATGAATTCATACATGAATATGATTCATGTGGTGATTAAGGGTTATGATCCTTAAGCAAAGAGATCATGAAACCCTAAATATGAACATAAACCCTAATTGACAGGGTTATTGAACTCAAACCCTAGTTGAGGGTGCATCCATGTGAAACCCTAGTTGAGGGTGCATCCATGTGAGACCCTAGTTGAGGAGGCATCCATATGAAACCCTAATTGAAGGTGTATCCATGTGAAGCCCTGATTGAGGGTGATTCTATGAGAAACCCTAATTGGGAATGAGTAATAAACCCTAATTATGGGCAATGTGATATGAAACCCTAATGAAGGGTGATACTATATGCAATCCCTATTCTAATGAAGGGAAATGGTATGTGGAACCATAATTCCCTAATAAAAGAATAGAATTCATACTTGAATATGATTCAAGAGGTGAACTGATGTAGCACGACCGTGTTAGGTAGCACGACCGTGGTATTTTTCCTTTGCACGACCGTGCAAGGTAGCACGGCCGTGGTAGCTTCCCTTGGCACGGCCGTTCCTGGTTACACGGCCGTGGTACTATATGCTTGACTTAGAGTTTGTTTTGAAGAGAACCTATGATGGTCTTTTTGTTAAATCATGACTTATGGGTGAATCCATAGTATTGGCAATAGTTGTATGTTCCAAGTGAGTGACTAATTATCACTGCTTTACATGATGAATGTGATTAACTGGTGCATAAAGTATTAGGATGGGTAATACCCTAATACATGCTGAGTATATGAACTCAATAAAGTTAATGGTGTTGAGGCAAGTGATACATCAAGATATGATAGAGATCGTATCCAACACCCCAAATACTAGTATACCTTGTTGTGTTATAAATCCAATATAATTGGATGAATGATACATGAGTTGTGTGATGGAAATACTAATCCTGGTAAAGGATTAAGGGTAATACTGATACATGAGATGTGTGATGGAAATCCTAATCCTGGTAAAGGATTAAGGGTAATACTGATACATGAGATGTGTGATGGAAATCCTAATCCTGGTAAAGTATTAAGGGTAATACTGATACATGAGATGTGTGATGGAAATCCTAATCCTGGTAAAGGATTAAGGGTAATACCCTTGAATTATCAATACATTGTTTTTGCATGATATAGATGGATAATAGATGTGCTGCTATCATATGTGCTAACCATGTAGGTATCATGAGATAATGAGCATAGCCAGGTATGAGCTATGATGTGTTATTAGTTTGAATTTGCTTATTGAGCCTTGTGTTCCATTATATACTTTGTTGTCTGGTAAGAGGTAGCAAGAGAGTTAATGACCTCAAGTGTCATGATGGCTGCTTGTGTAACAAGTATCATGTTTAGCTTGGTCAGATGACCTAAAGGTGTTAGTTACTTGAGAATGTGGTAACAATGCTCAGGTGATGAGCTAAGGGTTTGAATACCTAGGATTTCATGGTTATGGTATTGAAATTGTGAAGGGATGAGAATTCCCAGTGTTGAAATAAGGGATTAAGATCCCAACACCTTGTGAAAAGTGTGTGGCTATGGGCCATGACTCCACAATGATAATGCCAGGCTTTAGTTATATGATCTAAGCCTGTAGAGAGTTAATGCAGTGGTAATAATTCTGTAGTTTGAATAGATGTTATACATGTTCTTCATATTCCTTAAAGGATAAATGATATGTTGATTCTATTTTAACTGTAATGCTTATGATATAGAATGATGTTCTAATTTGTTAGACATTAAAGTACCTACTGTCAAATAAATATGATTTCTCTGTTCATATTTATCTTCTTAAGTTGCAATAACAATGTCATTGGTGGAGAGTTATATCTCTCGTTGGGGAAATTTTTATAATTGTCTCACCCCCGTGGGAACCACATTTTTAGGTGGATTCGGACAAAGAGACATGAACCCTTCAATAGGTGAAGGATAGCAGCAGCAGCAGGGACAACAGTGAAGTCTCAGGTGGAGACATTGACTGTCATGCCATGTTCAGTTGTATATACAGTCCTATGTGTCGTCTCTGTACTCTCAGGTCCTCGGAGTAGTAGTTAGTGATATCGAGATTTTGGTTTATACTACTTGTGTACAGTTAAGACAGAGTAGTTAATGTTTGTATTCCTCGAGAAGAAAAAGTAAATGAGATGTATATATATGAATCAAGATGTAAGGTTTTACTTTGGTTCTGAATGAAAGGGTTTTCCTGTGAATGGATCTCTTTGCAAAAAGTTTTAATTTTTAGTGATTTTCGCTAATCCACTGCTTGACGAACGCTTCCGCATTAGTTAATTATGTTTTTATGAGTTGTATGCCACATGCATGTTGATTATATACATCTTTCTAGGCTATTTTGTATAAGAAACATCTTGACACATTATCTGAGCTATACTATTTCTATCTTTATTTTTCATCGCTTCTTGCTTGTAGTTGTTTTCATTTGGACATGCATCTGAGTTGTAATATATGTGTTGTGCACTCTGGCTATTTACATTGCTATATTTTATGTGTTGATGCCATCTTGTTATTTTTTTTATTATGACTAAGATTGTATGTTACTTCTTTTCTCTATTTGATAATCTGCTTTGAGATTGCTTGTTTGTATATCTATGTGATTGGTTTTTAGAGAAGACCTAGCTTTTGGGATCTTCTACCCACCACCTTTTTGATAATGTAAAAAGGGGGATAAATATCTTTTGGTTTGAAACTCAATCATATTGATATTCGTTGTTATACTATTTTTTCTTATGGGATCATTTTCTTGTTCATTCAGTGTTTATCATGTGACTTGCAAAGGATTACACAATATATGCATATAGTCATTGCTATGTGTAGATATACTAACCAGGAAGGTTAGATGAAGCATAAATTGAGGGGGAGCAATTCACATTGTTCACATCATGAATCCCCTAATTCTCAAGGCAAAGCTATAACTTCTATATCCCTTTTCAATATGTTTGAGGAATGGTTTGTCATTGTCGAAAAGGGGGAGAATGTTGACCTAGAGGTTATACATTGTCCATCTTTTGATAATGACTTAACCATTCCATTCATATGTATCTAATATGTGTATTAAAGATTGAATTCGGGTATTAGGTACATGAAAAGGATCCCAAATCAAAAGCCCTAGTTTTGCTCAAGTTCAAGTCAAAATAGCTATAAGTGTGCAATTTGGGTTTCCTATGTAAATGACCTTAGAACATTATTGTAATCACATGTAATGATGAATTGACTTGTAACTTAGTTGAGAAAATTATTTGGGACAACAAACACCAAGTTTTGATCACTTTAGATGAAATTTAGAAAATTGATTAGAGGCACTCAGTCGGTCGAGTTTCTAACTCTTAAAACTCGATTGATTCTCCTGGAGCCAATTTTCTAAAGATGCATCGGTCGAGTTGTGTTTACATAGAACTTGGCTAATCAAGTACCTGACCATTTTAATTTTAAATGGTCGATCGAGTTTTGCCAGGACAAACTCGACTGATGATTTAAATATCGGCTTTGTCTTTTACTTGTTCGATCGAGTTACCTTTATTGAAACTCAACCGATTGCACTGTACAGAATTTGCAGAATAAAGTGATGTGATGGTTGGTGAGTGTTTTGACAGAAAATAGAGTCGTTGCTTTGAGAAAAAATGGCTATTTTTGAATCTATGTTTCCCACAACTTAAAGAGGCACCCTCAACTATAAATAGGACCTCTTGGAGTTCATTCCAAGGTTGCTCATTCACATATTCTTGGTCCTAGCTTAGTTGAGAGTGTTCTAACCCTTTGAGCCCCTTTCTCTCTCTACCTTAAAGTCAAATTGATGAGTATGAGTGAGATAGGTTCCTATGTAAGAGAGCTACTCCAAGTATTGATGTAAAGCTCTCCTTCACCATCTTCCTACCTCCATTTCCTTTGAAGAAAAGATTGAAGATTCTTCTCTGAGTGAAAGAGAAGAGGTTGATGTTCTTCAAGGTTGAAGAAGGTAAGATGCTCCAGTTCTCCAAGAGAAGGAGATAGGTGCTCCAAGGTCTCCAAGTGAAGGATATGATCAAGGTAGTACTCAAGGAAGATAGGTAATCCCTTGAAGGCATAAGACTTGATGAAAGGAGTGGGTAAGTCCATGTTGATGGCTAAAGACTCCAAGGTTGAAGTAGGTAAGCTCCTTCTATAGGTTGAAGATCTTTGCTTGAGGTACTAAGCCCTTGGATGTGTGGTTGTTGTGTCTTGTAATCTTATTGTGGAATATAAGAGTATCAAGATTGCAAATCATAGAGACTAACCCACTCTAGGTAGTGGATTGACATTGTTCCTAAGTTTAGGACATGGAACCACTCTAAACAACTTGTCCAAGTACTTGCTCTTCCTTGCCTCTTATCCTTGATTTGTATGCTAGATTAAGACATCTGATTGCTGCTTGGTTTAGTTTCTACACTTAATATAAATTGGTGGTCTAATTGATTTTGTGAAGTTTGTGAAGCTTTATTCACCCCCCTCTAGAGCCCATTGATCCAACATATCCAACATTGCCATTAATGATGATAACTTAGATTACTCTAAGTTTATTATGTTATCATCTTTAACTTCAAAATCCTAATTCTTCATATGCATGACTATTCACATTAGCAACCTTAAATACACATTGTAATTATCATGATCACATTGATTTCTCATACTGGGTGTATTAGGTTTCCTGGATTTTGTCGTATTTGATTGTATTTGGCATCCATGTGCTCAAAGTTTATGTTTGGCTTATGGGATTTGGGAAATGAAGCTAATCCTAGGATTTTTGGATATAATAGGAATCCTACATTTTGGTTTCCATCAATATTTTCTCATACACCAAAAACCAATTGTGGTTGTTCGTTGGATACAAACAAATCATGTGTTTTACAAATATAGGAAACCAAACATTAAATTTGTGTTCATAAGATTTTGATAATGTAGAATTCTTGATAATTTAGCAAACCAAAAGTGATATTGTCCAATATTATCAATTATAATGGCAAAGAAACCATTTTTAGCATATTCATACATCTAATTACACAAACTTAAATGGTTTCCTCTCTCTCTCTATAAAGCTCCTCTCCCTCTTCTCTCTAGTCACTCCCGGTGGCTGTCGTTGGGGGAGGGAGCACTTCTTCTTTGGCGTTTCCTCTTCCTGGCCTCCAACAGTCGAGGCGAGGCCACTGTGATGGGAAGCATTGGAGCAATTCTCTGGAGACGAAAGTTGGTCAGAGTTGTTGGGCCTACTCAGTAGATCTAGGGTGAAGGAGGTGCGACACGCCGTGAGTATTCGTGATCTGGGCCAGAGGTTTGGTGATTTGACCATGTCAAACTCTATTCCGTTCCAGTGTGACAGGTGGAGAGAGGCCACTCTCATCCAGATGCGGGCTCATGTTGCTCCTCCACCGCGCTAAGGATGGGAAGGGTGTTCCTCCTTTCATCTCTAATACCTTCTCCTTTTTTACTCTGAGTGAACTCTGGTTTACCTAGGTTGCTGACAGCCATGACTTCGACCAGGTTCATGCCTTGGTGGATACAACGGAAGTAGGGTGCCTCGTTGGGTGGCTTGGTCCTCCTCTGTCCGCTCAACGGTTTGTCCCCTCCTACTGCCATGTTCTAGCAGCGCCCTTTCTATCCATCCTCGTGACCAGTGGCTACCTTGATGCTGAATCTATTCGGTGGTGCTGGGTTGGTGTCATTGGTGTTTCTATGCCACCACAGCCACCCTACTTTGGACATGGAGGTTTGGTTCCCTCGACATGGCGCCTGTGTCTCGCATGGCTTCTCTGCAATCACGGGTTGGGTCTTGCTCAAGCTGTTTGATGTTTACATGTAGGTACACCTTCAAGGTGTTTGAGGAAATGAGGATGGTGGTTGATTCATCCTAGTTCCCAATGTCCTCAAGGTGTTTGATGAGGCATCTCTGTGCAAGCAGTAGGCCAGCTTCATGTGGGTTGGGTTCAAGGGGGGCGGAAGGCATCTTCTTCTCCTCTTTAGGCCTTCCTACTGATGTGTGTAGGAACACCTTCAAGGTGTTCAAATATTTGTTGATTCAGTCGCTCCAGGTTCTACTTGGACACCTGAACCAAGATCTGGTGCTGGTCAAGCAAGAGACGTTGTAGGCCTGTCATGGCTATTTGGTGAGTTAAAAGCGAAAAGGAAGTCCTGATTCTTGGTGCTATGCCACACTTTGTGGGTGCGGCTACTGTCAGCTGGTGTTGTACTAAGCAAGAAGGTTTAACTTTGAGCTTCTACTCTTACAAACTCCCTGTTAGAAATTTACATCGCCCTTGCTTGTCACACAGTTAGTTTGTGCTTGTGTTTCTAGTTTGGAGGATCTATTTGGGTTGTGATCCTTTTAGATCCTTGTGACAGCTAGCTAATAAAGTGGGATACTCAAAGGCTAGACCCAAGTAGGGTGGTTGGAGATAGTCTATGTCGATCTGTGGTAACATTTTGTGGGTATGATGAATGTATGTAATCATGGTTTCTAATAGCCTTTCTACTGGTAGGAGTGTTAGTATCTAGCTGATCAGTTTGTTTGTTTTTCTTAGTTTCCTAATTCCATATAGGGATCTTTATTCCCCCTGCATGGGGTAATGATCCTTAGTTATGTTTTCTTAATTTTGACTGATGTAATGGGGTACTTAGTGCCCAAAGTTTTGGTAATACTAGCAACATGCATTTTTGACCGACCAAAAAAATTACACTAACTTAGGATTTGAATTAAACTTAGAAACCTTTTCATTTGGATTCCTCTCATTTTTCTAATCAACTTTCATGTATAAAACATCTCCATCTGAGTTATGGATTTGTTTCTAGAATTATTTCAAAATAAAATGATCATGACCAATCACTAAGTGCCATGTAAGCAACTAACTCTCAGTTATCTGTATTCATGAACCGGGTTAATTTTATAGTGAAAAGACTATACTTTCTAGCCAACAGTGGCTCAGGATACTACACACTGAGGAGCATATAGGTAATTTACGTCTGGCTCCTTCTCCTACCTCGTGATTGCGGGGGAGTCCGACTCCCACCGTAAAACAGCTACTGGTCGGGCCCTCTCCCTCCGCTCGTGAGATCCAACCACCATGAGGACCCAACCCCCTTCATAGCCCAAGCTAGTTTTGACCTAGAACCCAACAGTGTCAAGGCGGCCGCAGAAGAGGTTGGTTGACCCTAGGGTTCTAGGTTAGGCAAGAAGAAGAAAACATTGTGACACGAGGTTAAGGTGAAGGATGTTTCCTCACAATCTGTGGGTGTATAGACTCTAGAAGAGCATCCTAAAGGAACTTCAAACCTCATCCATGCTCCAGGATCAAGTAAAGGTCATCCTTATTTCACTGTTGCCCTACTGATGGTGCAGGAAAGATTCACGTCTAAGAGTTGTTGGCATTGAGTTTTCAATCTGAATGACTCGTATGATCCCCCAATTGTTCCAGAGCTATTAGGAACTTGCACAGGCCTCCATGTGGACAACCCTGACTTTATAAGGACTCTTCCTAGACCTAGTAGTTCCAATTGTCATTGTCGGTCTAATCCATGACCATGGAGTCCCTTCATTGTCATGTGATCCCAGAATAGACATGAAGATAAGGTAAGAGATAGGTTGGCTAGAGAGAGGGAGTGATAAGAAGAAGACTTGGTTGGTTAGTTGTGGGTCCTCCAATATAATTTGAATTGTGTGTATGTATACATATATGGGTAATTTCTTTCACTTTCTTCTTTTGTATTCCTCTACCCTCTTTCTCTCTCTTCCTTGGCATAGAAGCAAGATGTAAAAAGGTAGAACACTTATCACATTCCATAAGCATATCATAACCACCATTCCTTAAGTGTTAGAAGATTTTGCCTTTAATCAATAATTGGTTTCCCATCAACAAAAATTAGAAAGGGAAGGCATCTAGGTTAGTAATTAATTGAATATATCTTCTTTATTTTCTCTTACTTTCCCTGACTTCTATTTATATGAAAACTTCTTGGCTTTTATTATACAAAACCAAAAGTCAAGAAAATACACTTCCATAATCTTGTTAGGACTTGGATTCAGAAACCAAAAAGTCATGAAGTAGTGCAAATAAATATATGGAACCTTATTGGATAATGAATTCTAAATTATTCTCTTATCATCCTTTTCCAAAATATTTCTTAAATTAATTATAGAAATTCATTAATATTTTCCCATCTATATTCACATTGTAGGGTTTTCTTATAATATCTTTTCATATCCAAGAACTTGCTCTTTTCCAACATTATTTAAAAGAAACCATTAACTCATGAAATGTCCTTTTCCTTCAATTTCCTAAATTATTTTCTTTTCATTATTGTTTTCAAGTATAATGTGATTTGGTGCCTCAACAATTTTTTGCTACTTATGGCTAGAAAATTACACTTTTAATTATACACCATACATTTTATTTTCTTTTTAGATACTTGCATATTATTCCATATATCTTTTATTGGATAATTAACAAAGTCACCATTATTTATGCACAAAGTATCTTATTTTCTTACCTTGTGTCACAAGAACCTATTTGCAATGCAAATAGTCTTATGGGCCCTTTTATAGGCCATGGGTTGCACCTAAGCAACAAATTTGGCAATGTTATTATTCCACAAATAATATTATTGAGGAAATAACTTTATCCATTTATTCTTATATTTACAATTCAATTTAAAAAGGTTGAGAATATTACATCATTGCTCCTAGAGTTCACGGAAATCTAGCTGAAATCACTATATCCTTCAACTACTAAGGAATATTTTCCATATTGTAGCCTAAGGGAACAAGTCCGCTTTATATGCCTCAAAACTCTATCAAGAGATTCCCTATGGGTCTTTTCCAGGCAACTTATGTATCAACTTAACTTCCTCACCACAATGTCTAGACATGTGCAGTTTATAAGATACATCAAACTTTCGATGATATGAGAGTATTGCAATTAAGACACAGAACACTGGTATCATTCTTGAATAAGGACTTGGATGAATCATATGGAGTCTTAACAAGTTTACATGATGTTGACTCACACCTTTTCCATATCTTCTTAACATAGTGAGACAAAAATAGAGTTATAGCATCAGTATATCGTATAATTTTAAGCCCTAAAATTGCACCAGTGACATGCATATTGTTTATCTCAAACTTGCTACACAAGAATGACTTTGTCTCATTTACTAATTTCATATTGGAACCAAAAAGCAAGATATCATTTACACATAATCATAACAAAATGAATCCACCATTGATGATTTTAAATTACAAATAGTTATCAAATTCACTAAAAACAAAGCCAAACAATATCACATAATCAAACTTCTCATGACATTTCTTTGGGGTCTTCTTTCAAACCATATAATGACTTAACAATTTTAGACACCTTGGACTCATTCCCATGGACCACAAATCCCTCAAGTTGTTCTATATGTATCTCTTTCTGAAAAGCACTATGTAAGAATGTGGTCTTCACATCTATCATATGGATACAAAGATTATAAATGGAAGCCAATGCTATAAGCACCCAGATTGTGGTCATATGGGAAACATGGGAATAGGTATTTAAACAATATCTTCCTTTCCTCTATGTGCAACCTTTAGAAACTAACCTAGATTTATACTTATTAATAGTCCCATATGCATTATGTTTACTCTTAAAGATCCATTTGCATTCAAAGATAGAACAGTTAGGAGACAAATCCACTAGTTCCCAAGTTCCATTTGAGAGAACTGATTGGATTTCATCATTAATGACTTCTTTTCAAAACATAGATTCTAGAGAATCAATAGCTTTTTTGAAAGATACATCATCAACCTCCATATTGTAAGTGACAAACTCACATACAAAATGTTTGGATGTCCTAGGACATTTACTTCTCCTTGGTTCTGAGTCCCCCTCCCACATTTGCCATCCTTTCCATGTGCTTGGGAATGGAACCTATGGTGAATGAATCCTCTTGAGATACTACATTGGGCATACCAGATTTCATGGGAAACACATCCTCAAAGAATGTAGCAATGTGTAATTCCATAATTGTATTGACCTCAATGTCTGTATATCAGATTTTATAATCAAAATTTTATAGGCATACCTTGTGTTTGCATAACCGAAGATAAGGTATTGACCGTGTTATGTCCTAGATTCTTCCTTTTATGTTCATGGGAAAGTACCTCTGTAAGGAACACCCATACTCGAAGATATTTTAGACTTGGTTTTCTTCCTCTCCATAACTCAAACGGACTACTTTCTACATGTTTATGGGGAACTCTATTCAGAATATGGCAAGTCGTATTCAAAGCTTCCACCACATAAAATCGGTAGGCCTAAGGTTTAGAGTATGGTATTTACCATATCTACTAGGGTTCGGTTCTTACATTCATCTATCCCATTAGATTGTGGTGAATAATGAGAGGTAACCTCCTAAACTTTACCATAGAATTGACAAAATTTCAAAAACAAGTTCGAGGTGTTTTCTCCTCCCCTATCAGACCTTAATCGCTTAAGTACTTTACTAGTTTGAGTTTCAGTTTATTTCTTATAAATTTGGAATTTATCCAATGTCTCATATTTACTTCTAAATATGCATAACAAAATCTACTCACATTGTCAATGAAAGTTATGAAATAAAACTTTAAATCTCTAGTGGTGATCCCATTAAATTCCATATATCAATGTGCACTAAATCCAATATTTTTGAATTCCAATTCCTAGAATGAAAAGGCTCTCTAGGCAATTTAGCTTGCATACAGATTTCACATTTAGTATTACTAATGTTGGGTTTTGGGATTAAATTTAGATTCATCATATGTTTCAATGAGCCAACATTAACATGTACCAAACATGTGAAACATCATATAATACAACATTCATGCACACTGAACTATTATTTTTCAAATTTAAAACAAAATTTGTAACAATTTCAATAAGAATCTTACATAAGTTCTTCATATCACATAGATAACCCTTGCCAAAATGTAAAGAATTATGGAGGCAAATAATAATAGCTTAATTACATTTGCAGACTATTCTAAATTCATCTCTAACTAAAATTGTGCCACAAAGAATATTGCATCAAATTGATGGAACGTGTCTAATTCTATGAAGCATTAAATCCTTTCCTAAAGCAAACATCTACACGACGAATTCTTCTCATGTGGTTTCCACAGTGTTGGAATCACTAAAAGTCACTGATCAACCTTTATAGGCCTTGTAAGACACAAATAGGGACTTGTGATTACTAACATGTACATTAGTCTGTGTCAATTATGCAATCTAGTGGTTCAAAAATTGAGAGAATTTTAGGTACTATAAACATGTATCCATAATTAAAATTCAAGGATGCAATCATGATGTTGACCACAACCACCTTAGTTGCAAATGTGGCAACTTTCTTTGCCTTCTTCTTAGGATATTCGTTGTTCCAATGTACAACCTACACCAAGTTCAAAAAGGTTTATTCTTCTATTTCTTCTAGATCTTGGCCTAAGGTTTAAGTGAAATCTTTGGTTTCTTATTCTTTCTCTTAGAAGTAGTTAAATTGACACAAGGATTAACATTAGTGGGTAACTTAATAGAGTTCTCTTTCAGGTGCTCTTACTTTATGTTGATGTACATCATGAGATCATCCATTGCCATGTCTCCTTTGTGATGCTTAAGAGATATTCCAAATGACTCCCAAGATTTAAGGAATTTCTCAATGATTTTCATTGCAAAAAAAACTTTAGGAAGTTTCATGCTTGCATCTTCAAGCTATTGCATCAAGTGTTGAAAATCATGTGTTTGATTAGAAACATATTTACCCTCACCCATTTGAAACTTTAGAAATTTAGAGACACAAAATTTTCAAGTTCCCAGGTTTTTTGTGTTTTGTTTCTTTTTTAATGCCCCTACATAACCTTGGATGCAGTAATACACAACTTTGAGTATGAATCATATAGTTTATTATTTAATAAAAATAGAATCAACCCTCTACATGTCCTATCACCCTTCTTCCAGGTTGTAATTAAATTAGCATTATCAGGAAAAGTTTCATCAGGTTTCAGTTCATCCTCTTCTAAATATTGATCCTAATGTACCATGTTTAACCAAAATTGCATCCTACTTTGCCAAATCAGAAAAATTTGTTCCACTAAATTTTTTCAGCATACTAGAAGTATCAATTTTCATGCCAGAACCTTGAGCATCCATAGTAAACTAATGACAGGAAACTAAAGTCTTTAAGACAATTGTCAATTTTGGATCTATGTTGTTACATGTAACAACAACATGTATAATTTAATTAATTATTCAGGCTAATCCAGATAAAAAAATGCAGAGTAAACCAATGCATGAGAACAAAAATAAAGGTTAAGAACTCACACTAGATCGTTAATTGAAAAATGACCATGATACTTTAAAATTTTAGTGGCCCGCAATCCTTTGGGATACACGACCCAATCATGAACATGTAGACATTGTCTTGTTCATGTTGATGATGAACGATATCGACATTTGATGACATGCACCACCAGTGTAGCACGACGACTGTAGGAACCATCGCCTGATAGAACACGTCTCAGAAGAGAGGAAGGAACTTGCTTCGCACAGGAGAAAATGTCCATGCAATAATTCAAAAGTGACAATAGGAAGACAATGGTTTAGGGTTTTCTAAACTCACATTGTAATGATGATGAATAATGTTCATGAGATGTGTTCAACATTAATGACTGGATGCTTACTTATAACCATATTCTCACTGAAATCTTATTCTCATTAAGACGCAACCACTCAATTGCTTTGTACATGTTGCGGAAAAAAACCCATGAGGCAAACACTTTCCAATTAGGATAAATAAATCGGGTTAGAAAAGAAATAATTAAATAAATTAATAATTAAATATGTGTTGGATCCTATTGCAAAATAAGATGAAATATGGATGAAAATTCCCACAACCCATAACCCACAACCCACAACCTACAACCTCTAAACCATAATCCCCAACTCGTGCTCGGCCCGACCAGGTGAGACGTGATGTGTCGCGCGTGCATGTATGTGCATGTATGTTGTGGTCACCACACCCACCAAGGAAGTGATCATACTCTTCCCTAGGACCCTTTGTACACTAGTGTCACATGTGATCCTACATATAAGGACCACACAAGTTCTAGGAGTGAGCAAAGTGGGACTAAAGCTCTTCCCATTTGCACAAGTCAACACACTACCTTTTCCTCTATGTATTAATGCATTGTAATGGGCTTAACTCATGTTAAATAAATGGCTAATAGCCATATATCTAGCAATCCTCCACAAAGTCCAATGTGTAGTCTACTCTCCAATCAGTATTCTATATTGTGATTTAAATAGATACCTTTCAGTTTGAATCTACCTTAGATATACAACTATGACCCCCTTAGGAACTAGGTGAACAAAAGTCTTAAAGTTGAACCTTAGATGAAAGAGTATATAGGTTGGTAACAACACAATAAAGACATGGCACAAAAGAAAAACTATGAATTAAGGTCATGCATCCAAAAGATATAACATGATTGAAATCAGGGAACAACCAATTCCCAGTTGTGGCCTACATAATATCAATCATTTAGTTGGAGACTATAAGTATATACTTCTAACCTCTTGTCCTAAGACATGACACCATTTAGAGACCAATCTCTTACTAACTTGAAATCATGAACTAATAGGTTTCCTAGGGGATAGACACACATATGCAAGAAATATTAAATAAAAACATAGTGTCATATGATTCACCCGACAACTTATTTATACTACATCAAACCCAATTTGTGGTATCTCCACTCTTTTGGTTTGGATTGCTACTACCTACAAGTCTAGAGGGGTTTTAATCCTTTCCCCAACTTGGAATTCTCCACTAATGCCAAGGTAAGACCTTTAGTGAAAGGATCAATTGCATTATCTTTGGTAATGACATAGTCCACAACTAGGGCCCCATTAGACACTAATTCCCTTACACACTTGAGACTGTGTCTACTTTGTCTTTGATTATATTTGGAACTCTCTATTTTAGAAATGGTTGTAGTTCTATCACAATGAACTATAATTGTGGGAAGCAGCTTTTTTTGTGATTGAGAGAACCCATCCCGGGCGAGCCCGACATGTTAAACTCTCAAGACATGAGAGGGTGTGCTCCGGTCACCCCTCTCCTACACCAAATTAGTGTGGATTGCCATTCACAAAGTGCCTTCGATGAGGTTCAAACCTGGGCCCTTTATTGGGACTTACTGACCTCTTAACACCCAGGCTACTATGGCTCGACGAAAGCACTACATAAGTAAACAGGACATAAGTTCATGTATACATTCAGCTTCCTATCAAATTTCATCCAAAGCACACAACTCTGCCTTAAAAGTAGACCTAGACAATATGGTTTATTTCTTAGACCTCCAAGCAATAACTCCTCCTCCCAATAAGAATACTTATCCTGAGTCACCATTACACCCATAGTTCAAGGCAATCCATCTTGCTTCACTATATCCTTTGACTATAGAATGATATTTGGCATATGCAGCTCAAGGGAACAAGTCCCCTTCATATATCTAAAAACTCTATCAAGAGTTTTCCAATAGGTCTTTTAGGGAAAACTTGTGTATCTACTTAACTTACTTGCGGAAAATGTAATTTTTGAATGTGTGCAGTTCAGATACGTCAATCTTATGATAATATGAGAGTATCATAATTGAGACACTAGAACACCAATATCATTCTTGAACAGGGCCTTGGATGAATCAAATGAAATCTTAATAGATTTACATGATGTGTACTCAAACCTCTTCAGTATTTTCTCAACGTAGTGAGTCTGAGAAAGAGTTATACCATCAGTAGATTGTATGATTTTAAGCCCTAAAATCATATCAGTGACACCCATATCTTCCATCTCAAACTTACTACACATGAATGACCTTGTCTCTTTTACTACCTTAATATCAGAACTAAAAAGAAAGATATCATTGACTTATAAGCATAAAAAATGAATCCACCACTGACAACTTTATAGTATAGACACTTATCAAATTCATTAGAAACAAAGCCAAACAATGATATCAAATAATCAAACTTCTCGTGTCATTGCTTAGGGGAATGTTTCAATCCATATAATGACTTAACAAGTTTACCCACCTCACACTCATTCCCACAATCCATAAATCCCTCAGGTTGTTCCATATATATCTCTTCCTGAAGATTACTATGTAAGAGTGTAGTCTTCACATCCATATAATGGATAGATAGAATATAAATGGAAGCAAATGCTATTAGCACTCGGATTGTGGTCATATAAGAAATAGGAGAATAAATATTAAAATAATAAATTCATTCCCTTTGTGTGTAACCCTTAGTAACTAACCTAGCTTTATACTTATTAATAGTATCTTATGCATTAAGTTTCTTCTTAAAGGTCCATTTTCATCCAACTGGAGAACAACCAAGAGGCAAATCCACTAATTCCCAAGTTCTACTTGAGATAACTGACAAGATTTCAGCATTAATGACTTCTTTCTAAAACTTAGCTTTTGGAGAATCTAGCTTATTTGAAAGATACAAGATCAACCTCAATATTATAAGTAAGAATCTCACTTCCAAAATATTTGGATGTCCTAGGTGATTTACTTCTCCTTAGTTAAACCATTTCTTCATAATCATTAGATTCAGAATTAGCATATTCTGAGTCAACCCCCACATTCTTCATCCTTTCCACATGCTCAAAAATGGAACCTATGGTGAATGCATCCTCTTGAGATACTTCATTGGGAACACTAGATTTCATGGGAAACAAATCCTCAAAGAATGTAGCATCACGTATTGACCTCAATGCTTGAGATATTAGATTTTATAATCAATAATGTATAGGCACAATTTGTCTCTACATAATCCAAGAAGATAGCATCAACCATTTTTCGGTCCTAGTTTCTTCCTTTTGTGTTCAGAGATAAGTATATTTATAAGGCACCCCCACACTTGAAGATATTTCAGACTCAATTTTTCTCCTTCCCTATAACTCAAACAGATTACTTTCTACGTGTTTATGGGAAACTCTATTTAGAATATGACAAGCCATATTCAAAGCTCCCCCCCACATAAAGTTGGGTAGGCCTGAGGTTTAGAGTAAGGTATCTACCATATCTATTAGGATTCAATTCTTAAGTTAAACTATCCCATTAGATTGTGTTGAATAAGGAGTGATAACCTCATGAACTATACCATAGAATTTACAAAATTCCAAAAATAAGTTTGAGGTGTATTCTCCTCCCCTATCAGACCTTAATCGCTTAAGTACTTTACTAGTTTGAGTTTCAAATTCTTTTTTATAAATTTTAAAATCATACAATGCATAATCTTTACTTTTAAGTAAATAGACATAACAATATCTACTAGCATCACCAATAAAAGTTAGGAAATAACACTTTTGATCCCCAATAAAAATCCTATTAAATTCATAGATATCAATGTGTACTAAATCCAATACTTTTGAATTCCTATTCAATGTAGTGGTTCAAAAATTGAGAGAATTTCCAATTTATAGACATGTAACCATCTTTGAGGTTCAAGGATGCAGTCATCATGTTGACTACAACCTCCTCAGTTGTAGATATGACAATCTTTTTTGCCTTCTTCATAGGACAAACCTTGTTCCAATGGTGAAACTTGTCCACAAGTCCAACAATATTTATTATTTGGTTTCTTCTGGATCTTGGTCTTAGGTTCAAGTGAGTTCTTTAGTTTCTTATCATTGTTCTTAATAGTAGTTAAATTGACACTTGGATTAACATCAGTGGGTAACTTGAAAGACTTCTCTTATAGGGGATCTTCATCTATGTTGATGCCCATCATGAGATCGTTCATTGAGATGTCTCTTTTGTGATGCAATAGAAACATGTCAAACGACTCCCAAGATTTAGAGAATTAATCAATAATTGACATCGCAAGTTTTTTTTCAAGAAGTTTCACTACCTGCATCTTCGAGCTCTTGCACCAAGAGCTAAAATTCATGTGTTTGATAAGAAACTAATTTTTCCTCAACCATCTAAAACTTTAGAATTCAGAGACACAATATTTTTCTAGTCTTCCTAACTTTACGTATTGTATTTCTTTTCTCACCCCTTAGAAAACCTTGGATACTGTAGCGTGTGGATTTGAGTATGAATCATATAGTTTGTTGTTCAATGCAAACAAAACACCTCTCGAAACCTTCTTTCATATTATAATTAAATTAGTATTATTAGGGACAGTTTTATCAAGTTTAAGTTCTTCCTATTCTAAGTACTATCGTACCCTAACATGTTTAGCCAAATTTGCATCGTACTTTGCCAACGAGAAAAATTAGTTCCAGCAAATTTTTTGGGCATACTAGAAGCATCAATTTTCATGCTAGAATCTTGAGCTGCCGTAGTCAAGAAACAACTAGAAACTGAATTCTTTAAGATTGTTATAAATTTTAGATATATGCGCTATATGCAACAACAACATGTGTAATTTAATTAAATGTTCAAGCCAATATAAACAAAAAATACAGAATAACCAATGTCAGAGAATAGAAATAATGGTTAGAAACTCAGACCAGATCATATATCAAAAAATGATCATAATACTTAAATAATTCAACGGCACACAATCTTTTTGGATAGGCGACGTTCTTCTAGATGATAAAAACTCAGAAGCGATGACAAGAAGACAACGATTTAAGGTTTGCAAAATACACACTCAAACATTGGTGGCTAATGTTCGTGAGATGTGTTTAACCCTAATGATTAGAGGCTTACTTATAGCCTCACACACACTAAAATCTTATTCCTATTAAGATACAATCACTCGATCGCTCTTGTACACATTGCGGAAAAAATCAATATTAGAGAACAAAAATAAATGTTAAGAACTTAGACCAGATTGTTCATAAAAAAAGACGTGATACCTAAAGACTTCAGCCCCCCAATCCTTCTGGATAGGTGTCGTTCTTCTAAATAATGTAAATTGAAAAGGACAATAAGAAGACAACAATTTAAGGTTTGCAAAACACTCACCTAAACGTTGACGGTTGGTGTTCGTGATATGTATTTAACCTTAATGAACGAATGCTTAGTTATAAGCTTACACTCACCGAAATCATATTTCCATTAAGTCTTACATGCACCGAAATTATATTTCCATTAAGACTCAATCACTTGGTCGCTCTTTTACACATTGCAGGAAAATCCCTCAAAGAAAACACTTTCAAATTAGTATTAATAAATGTGGTTTAAAAAAAGACAGTTAATTTCGTTGTGGTAACCTATTGTAATAAAAGATGAAATTCAATTCTCACAACCCACAAGCTCGCACTCGACCTAGTCAAGCATGACATGTGTCGTGGTCACTACACTCACTAAGGAGGTGAGCATACTCTTCCCTGGGACCCTTTGGACAGTAGTGTCACATGTGATCCTACATAAAAGGATCACAAAAGTTTTAAGAGTTGGCAATGTCGATAAAAGCTCTTCTTATTTACACAAGACAACACAGTACCTTTTTCTTGATGTACTAGCTGTGTTACATTGGGCTTAATCCCAGTGGTGAATCTAGAGATTTGTGGTGGGTTAGGCCACACCTCAATAAATAATTTTCACCACCAATTACATTGCCGGCATATAAGTAAAAAAATTGATACACATTGTAATTATGATAAAAATTAGTATTAAATGAATTTTTCCTTATGAAATATAGAAGATTGCATGCCTAATAAATTACTTTGCTTCAAATCAAAATAAATCTAAATTTAGATTGACTAGTGTCAGTTTTGGACGGGACTTTACAAATAACTTAAATGTTTAGATATTGAGGTTGGTTTCACTTTGTCCTTAATTAGTGTATGAGTGTCTCTAATATGTAGCATTGATATTTAATTCTTTTAATTGAAAAATATAAATGTAATAGTTATAAAAATGCTCAAACAAGCATGCTGGTGTGTAGTATGACATTGCATAGCCTATAAGATATAAGGAAATGTGCAAACATTGGTAGAAATAGATAGAATATTGCTACGAAAAAGTTTGCATTCCTATTTGGTTTTAAGAGGCTTCCGACAAACAAGATACTCAATGTTAACACTTTTTCAAATAATGCTCCCACAAATGTCACCGATGCAATCGTGTTAGCCACCGTATAAATTGGTTTTAACGGACGATTTTGGATCATAGATTACAGCTCTGGAAACCTATAAGAATAATTAGAAAAATGCTCATCGATAGGAAATTTCATAAAAGAATATTAAACATTTCATATAGGAAACAGATGTTTGTAAAGCTATATGTAGAATATATAATGAAATTGGAAAAAATAGTTTGTTTGCATCTACATACTCAAAGTAATGATAACAAACTCACAACAATTCAATTTGAGACTGTCATCACTAGAACAATGTCTATATCACTAGTCTCAACATAATTTCAATAGATAATTCAATTCTATTTTTAATTTATGTATTTGATTATGACATTTGCATGAACGAAATATCATAATAGATTTGAAGATATTTCTTTTAAAAATAGGGTGTTGACATAAATGTATGTGTCCAAATAGGGACATCGTGATATATACCTAAAATAGTGTTCTTGTTGAAACTTGCAAACTAGTCCAAAGATTGTATTAAAAATGACAACATACATAACTAGTACTAGTAGTTGTATCATATAAAAGAATTGAAATTGAAGGTTGTCAAAGGAATATAAATAAATGTGGTGGAAAATAAACTAAGGGTGGGTCTAGATGGCATAAAATTAGCATAAAAGCCAAATATTCTTGTTAAGTAATTCTTGTAGTTTGAAATCATGTAAGTTTCATATATACTTTGAGTAATTTCCTACAAACAGAGTTAGAGGATTAAAACACTTGCATTCTTGACACAAAGAAGGGATCAAATACTTAATGACATAATCAATTCAAACATTTAACCCTCCTACGTAACTTACAACAATAGTTCTGAATTGATTATACTGAATATGTGATTATACAGTTAAACAGAGGTAATTATTTTTCTATCACGATTTATCACAAAGTATTTTATGAAAATTTGAGGAAAATATCTAAATTTATTCTATCTACGTCTACATCATTTATATTTTTAGAAAATTCTATAAGACACATTAAAATGCAGTTCCTACAATATGTACCTAAGTGGATTTTAAAGAAGTTGTCTTTTTGTGCATATTTATGAACTAATTGACATTGTCTTAACATACTTGTTAAGTGGCCAACGATATAAGATGTCTATCATGGGTGCCTTTATGCCTACATCATTCTCACCTATAGATACACCTAGTATTTCTAAAAAAAAATTAATATAGTGAAGTTTTCTCTAAAATATACAAGTAATTTATCTTTTACATACATATTTTCAATTAATTATCATTTATTATTACATACACTCATATATTCAACTATTTCATAGTAAATTCACAAAATGAGCCCAAAGAAACCCTCAAAAGATAGACTACTCAAGGTACAACTACTGCAAATCATATAGTTGGACATAAGTGTTTGAATTCCTAGTTACAAAGAATTGACATTATAAATGGATAGCAATATTTGATTTCAATGATGTAATGTTAATTGGGTGTATATGACACTTATAGTAGGTTGAAAACTTTTGAAAACGAACGATGGTGCACACTAGTCAAAATATTGGCCAAGGATCACCCTCTTAGGGTGCCCTTGACAAATCTACATCTTATGCAACAATAGTATAATATACCCATGCTACACATTATTCAATATAATACCTAAATATATTATTTCCAACACATTATATGAGTTAATGAAAATCTAATATTGTTATCATTTGCAAGCAACTTAATAAATTGACACAATTCACGATAATGAAATACAAAACAATACTAGTTAATGACCATGTCAAAGTATTACAATATTCTTTTAGAATATTAATTTGATGGAATTTTTATCATGTGGCATTATTGCAAGATAAGCATTAGAGACTAATCAACAAGATGGTACATGTCAAGCCAACAAAGTATATATGCACATAAGTTTCTTAGATGTCACATCGAAGTAAAGCATTTCCTCTTTGATTATAAGTAATTGACAGAAAAGTGATATACATATATAAGTTTGTTATATTTCTTTTCCAAGTAAAGAAATTCTCTTTGGTTACAAGTAATTTCACTTTTTCCCAAATTAGATAGAATGATAATGAGTTCTAAACAATTTAATTAGTAAGAAGTGGTTGCTACCATGGAATATGAAGTAGTTATCAAAGACAAGAGATCCACACTTAAACTTGGTGTTGAAAGACTAAAAACAATATGATATCCATATATTATCCTTATATTTTATTATAATAATGTTGTTATTATTATTATGAAAACTCTCAAAATAGGAAGGTGGAAAACTCAACACTATTTCAACACCTACATATTGAGCATAGCTCTCTCTAGAGACACGAGGAAAATATCTAATTACATAACTTGGATAAATCGGCACAAGCACTCATCAATCATAGTACACTTAATAGATGTATTTTCAAAGATGAAGCATCGGTAGAAGAAAAAACTTTACACTGTATTAGATTGTATTCATGGAACAAAAAAGATAAAAATGTTGAACGAGAAGATTTTAAAATGTAACAGGATAAATGTGTGGTGGAAAACCATATCTAGGATAGAATTTTCTTTGTATGGATTATTGGATAAGTTTCTAGTTGATGAATTATTGGTTCATGGTCCTTGGTTTTAAGTATTGTTTTATGCTATAGTTGGTAGTATTCTTGCACCAAAATCACAATGTTCAAATGTAACAGAATAAATTCAGATCAATATGTAAACTAACTTCAGGTGTATGGTAAAATTAGTATGTCTTAGGTTTTAGATTTATTAGAACTTACATTTTGAGAATTCCAATTCAGCTGTCAGAATCTAATTTTTTGTGACTTTTAGTGTTTGTTTTCTATAAGCACGTATATCAAGGTTTTTTATATACTTAGTCAACGTGATGATTTTACCACAAAATCATTAGTGAAAAGATATGAAATAAATATTATAAAGACTTTTTCAAAATGGGTTTAATCTTAGTACTTATATAAGTCCACATATCCCCATTTACATTGTTTCACATCTCCATGCTGGAATGTATGGACTATCCTTTATTAGTGGCATAGATAGAAAGGGCATGTAAATGATTCCATTGGAAAGTTGACCGAGAGGTGTAAAGGTACATGTTGATTTTAGGAAGATAGATTGTTAATGGGACAGAATGAATTTATATAAAAATAAGACCATAAGAGTAAATATAAAGTAATGTTGGGGCATGATAGTAGTTTTGTCACACCTAGACAAATACAAGAATGGTGTTGATTTGAATTGTTTAACAATTCTGGCTTTTATTCTTGTTAGTATAATTAATTAGTTGGACTTAGGCCCATTGTATTTTCTCTTGTTTCAATTTAGCCCATATGATCTCTGGCTCCTATATATAGGAGACCCCACTCTCTTGTATTGCTCACTGAATAGATATTCAGTTTATCATGGTATCAGAGCAAGGTTCTTATCCTAATCTTCCTTACTCCCTCCTTCCTTCTATCATTCTCCCTTTTCCAGTGACGGCTACTATCAAGACGGGTTAGATAGATACTTCCGACCGTGGCGAAGCGTAACTCCTAGCATTGTACGTGACAGATCATAGAGGCAAAAGAAAAAGGACGCTGCCTTTCCGTTTCTTTTTTCAGATTTTAATCGACGATGTGTTGCTGCTAATTGTTCCTTTATTTGCTTTTTCTAATCGCTTCATTGCCGCTAGTGGAGCACTATCCTTATTTTAGTTCTGATCCGAATCAAAGTTTCTCATCATCAGCGTGATCGTGGTCAGATAATCACCCTTGGTAGCCCGTTCTTGCTCCAAGTTATGGCTGCTTGGTTCTGATTCGTAATTGCTCTTGATTGCAATAATTGGCAATTCATCTTGTTTCTGTTCAAGATTGTAATAGTTGGTTTCTTTGTGTAAAAGAACAAGTCAAAACAAAAGATCCCGTGCTAAATTATAAAGCACTAAAAAAAGTAGGGGCACCACTTTTTTTTTTCTTCTTCTCCATGTGGTTCCCCTAATCCACACAACTGAGTGTTTTTCTTAAAATTGGAGATTTTATGTTCGTCTATCCTATCGTACAACTAATCCGGTAGCGCTTCTTTTCTTCTACCGAGATCCATTCCGGTAGTACTAATCCTCTTTTTACTGAGTTTTCATTCCGGTAGTTTTTTTCTTTTCTGCTCTTTGTACTATTCTACATTCTGATACTTTTATTTTTATTTGTACTGTGGTAATTCCGATAGTTTTCTTTCTATTTGTGTCATGTACTTTACTCATCTCATCATGGGTGATGCTAATATGTCGCATGTATCTGCTATTAAACTTAACGATACCATTCTTCTGTAATGGATGAATGTTGTCTAAACATTTCTTGAATCGCGGGGGAAACTCAAATTTATCATTAATAACTCACTGGCAGTTCCTGATGATGCATGGGTGACAGGAAACAGTCAACTGTTCTCATGGCTCTGGGCATGCATGGAGCCGCAGGTAGCTGTTAAGTACATGTGGCACCGAAATGCCAAGACTATGTGGGAGTAGATGAAATAGTTCTTCACTCAGGAGGACAATTGTCTACACATGTACAATATTATGGACAAGATCTTCTCTGAATAACAAGGAGAGAGACCCTTGTCTAAGTAATTTGATGCCATGAAGGCCCTAGCAAATCAGCTTAACTTTTTCTCTCCAACAAAGTCTATCGAAGTTACCATGGAAAGGGAAACTCTCCTCACTGGGTGCCTCCTCAACGGGCTTCATCCTCATTTTGTTGTGTTCGACAACTTCTCATGGTTGGTGCAACCCTTCCATCTATGGACCAGGCATATACTCAATTGGCATAGTCTGAGATGCTTGATCCTCACATTTCTCCTACTGCTACATTTGAACTTCCACCGGCAATGGCTGCAGCGGCCAGAGGTCGTGGTCGTGGACGAAGTCAATGCCCAAAGTACACTTATTGTGGTAAGTTGGGCCACACTGAAGATGGTTGCCACTCAAAACATGGCTATCCAGCCAACTACAGGAGAGGACATGACAGGGGATGTGCCCATGTTGCTCAAGCACCTGTCAATATTGGTCAACCATCTACCCCGCCACCTAGTCCTCCATCGACTTTACCACATGCATCTTCTTCTCATGTCTCATTGCCAAAAGAGGAGTACAAACGTCTTCTTCAAGCGGCACAATGTTATGGTGATCCTCCCCTTGACAACAACATGACAAACTTTGCACCCCCCGAGTGGCACATTGGTGACTTACCTACTGCCTCTTCTTCAGCTAATCTAGCCACTTCTCCTCAAGTTAATTTTGGAGAATCTCTGCTTGCCAAAAATTCAAACTAGATTGTGGACTCCGCGGTGACACATCATATGATGGGCACTCTCAATCTTCTTACTACCTCTGACTCTATTATTCCACATTCCTTGGTTATTATGATAGATGGCTCGATAAAACAAGTCACTCGGTGTGGCACTGTTCCTCTATCTTCTAAACTTAAACTATTTGTTGTCCACTTTGTATCTAACTTCCCATATAATCTCATGTCGGTATATTCTCTTCTATGCTTCATGACCTTTGGCCCTTCCGATTTTGTTCTACAAGATTGGAGGAACTCGAAGATGATTGGGCTAGGAGTACGTACTGGTGATCTCTATAGCTTCTCCGCCCCACTACCAAATCCAACAGATGCCTTTCTTACTTCCCCTCCACTACAACAACACCTCCAACTTGGACATCTCCCCTTGGAAAAGCTTAAACTCTTAGATAATTCTATTTCTTCATGTTTATCTTTTTTATGTAACACTTGTCAGTAAGAGAAACACCATCGTGTGTCCTTCCCGATTCGTACAACTAAACAATCATCCAAACCGTTTGAATTAGTACATAGTGATGTTTGTGGTCCTTTTCGGGTTACGGGTTATAATGAATTCAAATATTTTTTTACATTTGTGGATGATTTTTCTAGAATGACATGGATATACCTCCTTTCAAACTTGTGATGAAGTTTTTTCACTGATTCGCGCGTTTCTCACAATGATTTTTGTGCAATTTTCCACATCTATTAAAATCCTTCGTACGGACAATGCTCTTGAATATACACAAATGGTTGTTTCCTCTTTTTGCCAAGACATTGGGATGATACATCAACGATCTTGTGCTTATTCTCCACAACAAAATGGCATTGTTGAGCATAAAAATTGTCATCTTCTTGACATTACACGCTCTCTTCTCATTCATGCTAATGTTCCAAAACAATTCTGGTCAGATGTGGTTCTCACTGTGTACTTTCTCGTCAATCGTCAACCTTCTTCAGTTCTTAAACAACGAACTCCATGTTCAGTTGTTGGCGAGCAATTGCTCAAGTGATATCTGTACGGGGCCCCTCAAGATGGGTCTCGGGTTCGATTCCTCTTGGTGGTGTTGTTTAGAATTATTTCTCCCATAGCGCAGCTTGTCTCTACGTGACTTAATGGGCTACGTTCCTTACGGGATGGGGTGTAGTTCTCCAAGTTGGCTCGGCGCAAGCCTTACGAGTCTCCTGGGTTACCAAAAAACTCCATGTTCAGTTGTCTTTCCACAATCTACACCATTTTCTTTACCTCCTCAAGTTTTCAACTTTGTTGCCTTCTTACATGTTTTTTATCCTAAGGCTGACAAACTATCACCTCGAGCTATTCGAACGGTGTTTCTCGGCTACCCCTTCTCTCAAAAAGGGTACAAGTGTCTTGAGCCTACCTCTAGATGAGTTTATATCTCTTTCGACGTCACTTTCCATGAAGATGAGATCTTATTATCATCATCCTCTTCAACCTTAACTCATTCTAACACAATGGTATTTCTTCCTGATCCCTTCATCCACTCATATCCACCCTCAATAGACCCTTTACACCGACGCATGGAAGATGCATCCCAGGCATCTCCTTCTCCTTCATCATCAGTTCCAGATCAATCCGATCTACCAGTGACACTAAAAAAAGGTACACGCTCCTACACTATCAAGCATCCTATTTATCACACATGTTGTCTAGCCCGTCTCTCTTCTTTCACCTTAAAGTTTGCCACAACCCTAGACACAACATATATTCCAAAAGGTCATGTTGATGCCCTACAACATCCTGGTTGGAAATCAGCTATGATGGAAGAGATGAAGGCTCTTCATGCCAATCATACATGGGACCTTGTCACGCCACCTCCCAACAAGAATATTGTTGGGTGTCGATGGATGTTTTTTGACAAGCACCACTCTGATGGTTTTATCGAATGGCTCAAGGCAAGGATAGTTGCCAAAGGATTCACCCAAAACTTTGGTGTGGATTACTTTGAGACATTTTCTCCAGTTACAAGGATTGCATCTGTTTGAATTCTGGTCTCTTTAGCATCTCATTTTGATTGGCCACTTTTTTAGCTTGATATAAAGAATGCCTTTTTTCACGGCGACCTCATGGAAGAAGTTTACATGCAACAACATCCCGACTTTGTTGTTGAGGGGGAATCTTCTCACGAAGTTTTTCACCTTCGATGTTCACTATATGGCCTGAAGCAATCTCCATGTGTGTGGTTCAACAAACTAAGCACCATTCTTGAGAAACTTGACTTCTAGAGATCGCCTACAGATCATTCACTTTTCTTTTCAAAATTATCAATAGGTCATACCCTTCTTGCTATTTATGTTGATGATATAGTGATCACTGGGAATGACAAAGTGAGCATTTCTCAAGTTAAACAGCCCTTGCAAGCACACTTCTACACAAATGACTTGGGCACTCTATGATATTTCCTTAGCATAGAAGTCCTACATTCAATCACATGAATCCACCTGTCTCAAAGACATTATGTGTTGGACTTACTTCAGGAGGCTGGTATGATAGAATCCAAACCTGTCTCCACTCCAGTGCACTATCACAACAACTTCCCGCATGAGGGGAAACTCTTTGATGACCCTAAAAGTATCGTCGTCTTATTGGAAATCTAATCTACTTGACAATAACCTAACCTGACATTACCTATGTTGTCAGGATAGTCAGTCAGCATATGAGTGCACCTCTTGAGGCTCACAAGGTCATTCTTCAACGCATCCTTCGATATCTCAAAGGCACTCCAGGCGCTCCAGGAAGAGGATTGTTCTACAAATGTCCTAGTACTAAGACAATTTCTATTTCTAGATATGTCGATGTAAATTCGGTAGGTGATTCTCAAGATCGTCGATCCACTTTTGGTTTTTGCATCATAATTGGCACTCACCCTGTTATTTGATGAAGTAAAAGATAAGTTGTTGTGGCTCACTCTAGCACCGAGGACGAATAACCGGCTATGGCCCACACATGTTGTGACCTATAGTGGGTTCACTCCATCTTGACTGAGTTTGACATCTCTTTCCAAACTCCAGCCACTCTATAATGTGACAACCAGGCGGTTATATACATAGCTAATAATCCAGTCTTTCATGAACGCACAAAACACTTTGAAGTCGATTTTCACTTTGTGCGAGACCTGGTTAAAGCTAAAAAGATTATTAACCCTCATATTTGGACATAAGATCAAATTGTAAATATTCTCACCTACTTACTCCTACTTTATTCAAGTACATGGGCACTAAGTTGGGACTTTACAATGTGTGCTCTCCATCATGAGTGGGTGTGTTAGTATAATTTATTAATTGGGCTTAGGCCCATTGTATTTTCTCTTGTTTCTATTTAGCCCATGTGCTCCCCAGCTCCTATATATAGGAGACCCAACTCTCTTGTATTCCATTTAGTATAATTGATTAATTGGACTGAATAGATACTCCATTTATCAATTCTAATGGAACGTATATCCACAAGACAATAGATCAGATTTTACATTACCAACGGGAACCTGATTCGGCCCAAAGTTCATCCTTATAGGTAAGGTACATAGTCAAATTTGAACATGTATAAACTCAAACTGAACCCAACTTGACATGAGGAGACTCGAGCATCATAAAATGATAATTTATTATTATATATTAATAAATGAAATTATAAATATAATAAACTTTAAATTCAAACCAGCCCCATACAAAAAGAAGTACCCAAATAAACCTAATCGAAACTAAGTTTTATCCTATCTAAGCCAAACCAAAAAAATTGAACAGACCACTGGAAACCTTGAACTTTCAAGTTGCATCAGATCAGGTTGAGTTTCCTAAATTGACCATCTCCATCTTGTTTGGAGTGAAACCAATGGGGTGACATAATGTATGTGATGATAGTCGGACATGGATGACCATACCTTGTATGTTAATATGACCTAAGGGTCAAATATTTTGTCACATACGAGAAAGTGAATTTGAGCTATCACCAAGATACGTAAAGGATCAATCAATGTCCTTTTTTCCTCCAAACATTTGTGACTCCACAAAAATAGATGCCCAAATTGAACCAACATCCTATCTACCAACAGTTTTGCAGTAGAAGGTGATTGTCATCATCTTCCTACCCGTTGTCATGCTACTGCTGCCTAGACTCCCCTTTTATTGAGATGATACATGTTTCCTCTAATAGTTGCAAGCACTTGGTGACTTTGTGATTGCATAAGCCATCAGTTGTTCTTGTCTCTCACCACATCCATTCACCTTCTAACCTTGTTGTTGAGTTCAATTTGTTAGGTGGATAACGACCATATGTATGAGGAAGGCCAGTTACCATGAACTTTGTCCACTTGGGCCTGGCATTGGCTTCCCGGTCATCCTCGCTACGATATACATCATCACACACATGTGTAACTTATGCAGGATGTCATATGTTGTCTTATTAGGCAACGATACTAGTAGTGATGGTCATGGCAGAGGATATCGATTGTCCCCACATGCACAATTCAAGCTTGATTTTGCATATGATGAATTCTACATCTTGATCTCTAGTTGTGGAATTAGGATTTTTAAAGTTGGCAACGCATAAGCTAATTAGGTTAATTTTTAGTATCGCGAGTTTCATCATCATACAATATAATGATACATAAATTTCACAAAAGAGGATTTCTTACACTTAAAAAAGATAAAAAAGAGCATATTTTACATTATTTATCATAGTTGCGTTGTGGCCTGGAACACCACAACATATATGAAATTCAAAAAGGAAAAATAATGCATTATATTTATAGAATTTTGTTGATATGATAGAAAATCATGATTGTCCATCTTATGTTACAAAAGAAGAATCTAGAAAAATAAAGATTATTAATTCAGCGTGTACTATACATCTATACTATATAAAATAAGCCAACTTGGATTAGTCATGTAATTTAGACATGTCATTTGTATCTAAGAAATCCTCACAAACGGGGTTTGATGCAATTTTTATAAAAGAAGCTGATTTAGATTAGTCATGTAATTTTTTCCAACAATTTTATAAATTACAAATGCATCCGTTGTATCTAAGAAATCCCCACAAAGGGATTTGGATGCAATTTTTTTCATTATCTTTTGAAATTACATATTCGTCCCTTTGTGTTTGCACCACACTTTGTCGTTAACATTTTTATAAATTATAAATGTGTCCTTTGTATCTAAGAAAGCTCCATAGAGGGGTTTGGATGCAATTTCCTCAATTATTTTTAACTATATAAAACAAGCCATTTTGGATTAGTCAACCATTTTTTTAGAAAAATTTTACAAATTACAAACACATCCTTTTTATCTAAGAAAGAACGACAAATGGATTTGGATGCATTTTTTCCATGATTTTTTGAAATTACAAATTGGACCCTTTGTGTTTCACCACACTTTTATCTTTAACATTTTTATAAATTATAAATGCATCCTTGTATCTATGAAAGCCCCATAAAAGGGGTTGGATGTAGTTTTCTATATTATTTTTAAAATTACATAATTGCTTCCTTTGTGTTTGCACCACACCTTTATCTTTAATTTTTTAAATTATATATTATATTAGGAAACTCATATATACTAATATGTGTATTCAATTGTTGGTATGTATGACCTGAGAGCCAATCATGGGATGATTGGTGAGATACATTAAGATTGATTTGATAAACATCAAAGGCAAGCTTCCAATTCTTTCTGGTTCAGTCATATGAGATAATGATAGAACAGATTGAATGTCTATAGAATGACAGTACTTAATGGTGTATGCTTTCAGGTGCAGGACCTGAACGATGAGATCATACAGATGCTAAGAGTTTGTACATTTTTATTATGTCCCTAGTGGGATGTCATTGTGGAAGGTAGATAGACAACAATGACACACAAGACTAGATTGTGGTGTTAGTTGATGATAGAATCTCGTTAGTCATGATATAGAGATATCAAACCAAACACATAGGTACTTGTTAGAGAACAAGTATACCAGACAGACCCACCGTGAGTTTGACACATGGAACCATGACATGGTAGTTACTATCAGTTCTCACAGTGATGGTGGTGAGTGTGATTCTTTGACCTGAAATCACTACACTCAACACATGTCGTTGGGTACACTTTGACATCATCAAACGTAGTCCTAAAACATGGGTTGTTATAAAGGTGATGATTGGGTGGCTTTGACACATGGGGCTTTTGAGGGGTGAGTGATAGATATGGGATTTGTTCCTCCCGAGGGAGTTTGATATCCATGGCCACTTGATGAGTAGGTTTGAGATAGGTGTGCACGCATATGTGAATCAGTAGTGATATTGATGTCATACATATCTCCTTCAATCTACTCTGAGATCAAGAAAATGAATGAACATTGAAAGGATGATTGTTCCATGCCTTGAGTTCAGTTGGGATATCAGTGACAAAGGAATTATACACTCGTTATAACACTATTCACGAATTGTAGAATTGAAAGTTGTTCTCCAACATTCCTTTTTACTTGGGTAGCACTGATGTGTGACTAGGCACTGCTCTTTGCTTGTGAAGTCATAAGTGTTATGGATTTTCACTGCCAACGTGAAATGGACCTGCAAGGTCACACACATAGGATTTAACCTTGAAGAGGAGTTTATCCACAAACAATGTTTAGATTGATTACTAAAGGTGTTTAATAGTTCAATTAAACACTCAATTAATTGATAGCTCAAAATCATAGTGTTTAAGGTGTTGGACCAGATGATTAAGAGTATCAGATTGATTGGAACTGCAATTGACTGATTTGCACAGTTTGTTGCTCCAATCGATCGGCTCATTGGGATGAACCGATCATCTCAGGTTGGTGAACCGATCGGCTCAACTGGTGAGACGATCGACTCATGTATCAATGAGACGATCGGCTCAATTATTGAACCGGTCGATTCATTTGATCGATCGAGATCGTTTGGAAAGTTAGAAAATTCTTTTTGCAAATACATATTTGTTTCACTTATACAAATTTGATTTGGACAAGGACTAATATTTTCTTAGTTGGAAATGAACATGAAAAGTCAATTTGAGTTGGACCAGGACCACGAACTGATCGGCTCAGAGCCCCAGACGATAGGCTCAGGTCCCAAATGATCGGCTCAAGGGCCAAAACGATCAGTTCAGAGTATGCACCGATCGGTTCAACGGTTGTAGTGTGTCAAATTTTGTGGAAATTCTGAACTCTTCAGCTCCTTCTTTAATCTCACATTTCTCAGGGAAGAGAACCATGTCCCATGAGCCTCCTATATATTTAGGGGTATTGGGGGCTTCTTAGACAATACAACTCCAAACACTAGTTGCTCTATAAAGTTGTCGTTCTCTCTGGTTGTGGTAACCGAGAGAGCCCGAGCAAGTGCTACCCAATAAGGGAGGCACAGCAAGGGAAAGACAACTGTAGAAAAGTGACTGGTGGTAGGAGAGTGTGTCGGTGACTAGTATGCTGACAGGAGGGTGTGGATCCTTCTGATTCCTTATGGGATAGGGAGATTGGAGTTTCAGGCAGTCTGTGTGGACTACTACAGAGGTGGGGGATTTCTGCCACTTGGAGGACAACTGTCAATCTCGACAGTCCCGGTGAGACAGGAGCTGCACATACACCGTCCAATATCAGAGGTGAAAACTGCACAAGCCGTGAGGTAACGTCGTCGAGCAAGCCTCGAGATAAGGTATGTTTCTGCAAACCATCCTTCCTACTATATAGACGTTGATGAAATTCCTTTGTTCTGGGTTTGGGGAGAATAAAATTTTTGTTTCCACTGCCTTCTATGTCTCCCCTAAAACCCAACAGTGGTATCAGAGCCACGTCAACTGATCTATTCTTTAGGATTATCGATATGATAGATTTTGATTTGTCTCCTTTATTTATTGCATACGATGTGAATAAAATTGGCTTTATGCATGTCCAATCCTAAATTCACAAATCTCAATATACATATATGATATGTTATATGAATGTACTCGATACGCGTCGCGCTTAAATGAGGTTTGTGGTGGATGTATAGCGTGGTTATGTCCAATAAACCCTATGTATGTGTACTTGGTTGTATATGGTTGCTTGCATCTCAGTCTGTGCATCGATTTTCTATCTCCTATTCCTGATGTAACTCAAGATAACTCAAGATTTCTTTCCTACCTTTACTCCCCCGAATGTAACTCAGGGTTTCCCAATTCAAATGTAAAATAGGATAGATCTTTTATTTCCAGTTATGTCAAAGAACGGAAGACAACCTGACAATGACTGCGATGATCGGTTCAAGGTGTGAACCGATTGGTTGGCGTTCCAGACGACTAGTTCGAGGAGCAAGACGAGTGGGTGGTGGCCATGAGGAGATAAACAACGATCAGACAAACCGATCGATTGGAGGAGCCAATCGATCAACTGGTGGCACCCAACCGACTGGCCTGATGGCGAGCCGATCAATCATGGAGATGAGTTGATCAATCCCAGAACAGCAAAGCATAGAGTTCATCTAATACATGTAGCATGTGATGTGGACCTAGATGACCGAGATTCTTCTTGGCTCGAGGAATCACATTAGGATGGCCATAATCATTGCTTTTATCGTTTCACATGTTTTCTATGGGATCTAGAATGTATATGATACATACTATATATTGTGGTGATTGGATAAGTATATGTATCTATAAAACCAAATCCCTCATTAAATATTAAAGTTTTAGATGCCTTCCAAATGTGGCACACGTGACAAGCTTGATCAGCCAAGTGTGGGCACCCCCTAGCATAGTGCACCGTCTATCTTGTGGAAGCGTGAAGGATGGATATGTGGGTCTGCCCTAGCAGGGTACATATTCATCGTGTTAGATTTGAGTTGAACTTAACAAGGTGACCTAGATAGGATCTAGCACCTTGAGGAATCGAGGTGATCATGGCAACGAGTTGCACATGACATCTTTCAAAGAGTTTCATATGATGCAATTGGAAAGAGTTGTCTACCTGGAAGATCTAAGTTGTGGGTGACAACCCTAGCTGGTCCATGACTCAGAGGATTTTAGGATCTTGACCCACTAGAAGATTGTACGCTCCAATCTTCTGAATTGATGGTGAGGGCTATCAATTTGAACTAAATAGTGGGAGCGATAACTAATTAAAGGCCTAATATATCGTTAATTTTTCAAATCAATCAAATAAGTCGAAATTAAATTTTAGACTAAATTGCATATATTTCCTTTTGTAGTACAAATGGAAACAAATAAAATCACTTTTCATTGCGATCGGTCCTTGAAAAGGACAAGCTGCATGGGACTAACTTTTACGATTGGTTTAAGACATTGAGAATTGTTCTCACTCAAGAGCAAAAGCTCTATATCTCGGATACTCCAGCTCCAGAGGAACCTGCTCCTACCGCACCAAAGGCAGATAAGGATGCTTATAAGAAGAATTCTGAAGATGTCATTGATGCAAAGTGCTTAATGTTTTGCTCCATGAACCACAAGTTGCAGAGACAACATGATAACATGGGTGTCATTGAGATGATTCAGCATCTCAAGAACATGTATGAAGATTAAGTATGGCAAGAGAGATATGATGTCTCCAGGGTGCTATTTAAGTGTGTCATGAAAGAAGGAGATCCAGTTGGTCTTCACACGCTCAAAATGATTGGGTATGAGGAGAACCTGACAAGACTGAGATTTCTTCTGAGCCAAGAGTTAGCTGCTGATGTGATACTACAATCATTGCCAGAATCCTACAGTTAGTTTGTGATGAACTACAATGCGAACAACTTTGATAGGCCATTGACAGAGTTGTTGGGCATGTTGAGGACATCCAAGGCACAAATGAAGAAGGACAAGCCTAAGTCTGTGATGATGCTCAGCAATAAGAAAGGCAAGACCAAGCGCAAGGGCAGGGGCAATGCTAAGAAAGGTTCTGATGCTAGCCAGCAGCCCAAGTCGTCTTCAACTCTCAAGGCCAAGGGAGGCGTGACCAAGAGAGGAAATTGCCACCATTGTCAAAAGCCAGGACATTGGAAAAGGAATTGTCCTCTCTATCTGGAAGAACTAAAGAAGAAGGAGGCGACGGACGTCTCCACCTGAAGGTGTCATGAAATAAACTTGTAATACTTTTGAGGTATATGATACCAAAATATAAAGTGTAAAGCACCCAATAAATGGGGTAAGTGTTGCCGTCATAGATAGGAGTACTTTAGTTTATTTTCATCCTTGTAATAGAGTTATGAACTGCTATTTCATATTTGCCAATGGATAGAGACACCTTATTTTTGCATATTGCATGACAATGATGGCAATTAATAAAGTTGATGTTATAATTTCAAAGATATGATCTTTGTGGAAATGCCTTGTTTATCTTGTTGTGTTTGGTATGCATAAGATAAAATGATACCTAAAAGTTATTGATAACCCAAACAATCAAATTAGCATAAATCATGAGAAATTCATTTCTAGTTTTCATATGATGGATAAATCTAGACTCTTTTGGTTAGAGAACTGGTAAGAGACATGAATCTCTTGAACATGATCTTCACTAGTGGTAGTGGGAGAATGATTATCCTATTAGGTATAATACATACCTATTGGAGGAAATGCTAATACTTCAAACGGTTTTTGAAGAAATACCAATATGAATATCTTGAAGTGTTTAAGAATATCATATATGAAGTACGAATTTGGTAAAGTGTTAATTCTTGATGAGATCAATGAATAAAATATTTGAACCAAATGTTTGAGATCCTTATGAGTGATTATCATAATGAGCTCATGATTAAGGCATGGTGATGTCTAAATCTTAAGGAGTCATACTCTAAGGAGTTAGAGGATGATTATAAAATGACTAAGTTCTTCTTAAATAAAGAATGTCATACACTAATAAAGGACATAAAGAATCACAAAGGGTTGTGATTTCTTACATCCTTGATAGATACACCTTAATTATCTATGTGATGAGTTTTTAATGTGATGAGTCAACTATCTAGATGAATATAAGGAATCGGATTTGAGTTATGGTTTATAACCATTACATCCTAAATGACATCCATGGGAACCATAAGGTATGGCCTTGATGGTAGCACCCATTGGGATGAAATCCATAAGTGCAAATGAGTCTCAATCATTGAGACACATGGATGACATTGTTGAGAAGGATGACACTTGTTAATTGCAACTTAAAGACTAAGAATATTTGGCATATGGATACTAAAACCGCATTCCTATGAGGAATAAGACAAGGATGTGTACGTGACACAACCTATAAGGTTTATGAATCCATTAATGCAAATAAAGTCTATAAGTTACAATGGACTAATCAATGTGATTGATTAAGTACAAGCAACTCAAAATTGGGTCTTTACTTTGATAATATGGTCAAAGGGTTTGACAAATATGACAAAGATAAAAAGGGATATGTGATTTAGTGGGAGCGTATTCACATTCCACATGTTGATGTGAAATGGAAATGTTCTAGAATGGAAATCCAAAGTGAAAATTATCTTTAAGGAAGATAGAGATGTTTCCTATGTGATAGGAATAGAGATCTATTGAGATAGTTCTCAAAAACCTCTTGAACTGAAAAGAGAAAGCATACATTGGCAATCTATACAGAAGGGTTCAGTGTGTACAGATTCAATGGGAGAAAACTTGTCCATGTTACATGGAGTTAGTATCCCAAGGCCAAGTGTCCAATTCTTATGAAGAATGGGAACACTAAGAATAGATATGGATCTATCATGTATGTAATCATCCCATTATCTTGCAAGTATGGACATAGTAAGAATAAAATGCATTCATCATATTATATGTAGGACAAGACAATATGATGTTCTCATCCTGATAACTCGTATGTGGGACATGACGAGTGGATGTCTGTCTAGTTCCAGTAAGGGTTACTAGAATACCATGACAACTTGATAAGTACTTAAGAAGTACTAGTTCTATGGAAATAAGGAAGGGTTTAATGTAAAGAGTTACAATGATGCGAACTTCCGAAAAGGACAAAAAAATTATCACAAAATATATATGGGATATATATAAAAGTGAATGTGTGTTGATAAATGGAAACGTTCCAATAAATTTGTTTTAAGGGAAAGGCTGAGTATCCATGTGTTATAAAACATTAGTGGATACAATATGGATCTGGAAGTTCATGAGATGAACTTATAGTTATTCCGATCATTGATGACAAGTTAGGAGTGCTTGGTCATGCAATGTGGCTAAAGGATAGCAAAGGAACACTAGATCGCATATTACAACAACTCCATCTCATACGTGAGATGTACAGTAAAGAGATGAGAGACATGCAGTTAATACCGACTTTATCAATGTGTTTCCACAACTCACTACGTAAGCACTACAACATAGTGACATGTGGGACATGTTTGAATATCACTATGAATATGATTCAAGGGTGATTGGCTCGTAGCGCAATTGGGAGTCTGTTGGTATGTATGCCCTGGGGGCCAATCATGGGATGATTGGTGGGATACATTAAAATTGATTTGTTAAATATCAAAGGCAAGATTCCAATTATTTCTGGTTCAGTCATATGAGATAATGGTAGAACAAATTGAATGTCTAAAGAATGATAGTACTCAATGGCATATGCTTTCAGGTTTAGGACCTGAACGATGAGATCATACAGATGCTAAGAGTTTTTACATTCTTATTATGTCACGAGTCAGATGTCATTGTGGAAGGTAGATAGACAACAATGACACACAAGACTAGATTGTGGTGTTGGCTGATGATAGAATCTCGTTAGTCATGATATAGAGATATCAAACCAAACACATAGGTACTTGTTAGTAAATAAGTATTCCGGACAGACCCACTATGAGTTTGACACATAGAACCATGACATGGTAGTCACAGTCAGTGTTCACAGTGATGGTGGTGAGTGTGATTCTTTAACCTAAAATCACTACACTCAACACATGTCATTGTGTACACTTTGACATCATCAAACGCATTCCTGAAACATGGGTTGTTATAAAGGTGATGATTGGGTTGCTTTGACACATGGGGCTTTTGAGGGGTGAGTGATAGATATGGGATTTGTCCCTCCTGAGGGAGTTTGATATCCATGGCCACTTGATGAGTAGGATTGAGATAGTCGTGCATGCATATGTGAATCAGTATGTGATATTGATGTCATATGTATCTCCTTCAATCTACTTTGAGATCAAGAAAGTGAATGAATGTTGAAAGGATGACTATTCCATGCCTTGAGTTCATTTGGGATATCAGTGACATAGGAATTATACACTCGCTGTAACACTATTCATGAATTGTAGGATTGAAAGTTGTTCTCCAACTTTCCTTTTCACTTGGATAGCATTGACGTGCGACTAGGCACCCCTCTTTGCTTGTGAAGTCATAAGTGTTATTGATTTTCACTGCCAACGTGAAATGGACCCTGCAGGGTCACACACATAGGATTTAACCTGGAAGAGGAGTTTATCTACAAACAATGTTTAGATTGATTATTAATGGTGTTCAGTAGTTCAATTAAACACTCAATTAATTGATAGCTCAAAATCATAGTATTTAAGGTGTTGGACCAAATGATTAAGAGTATCAGATTGATTGGAACTGTAATTGACATATTTGCACAGTCTACTGCTCCAACTGATCGGCTCATTGGGATGAACCGATCGGCTCAGGTTGGGTGAACTGATCGGGGCAACTGGTGAGACGATCGGCTCATGTATCAATGAGACGATCAGCTCAATTGTTGAACTGGTCGATTCATGGGACCAACCGAGATCGTTTGGAAAGTCAAAAATTCTTTTGCAAATACATATTTGTTTCACTTGTACAAAATTGATTTGGACAAGGACTAATGTTTGATTAGTTGGAAACGAACATGGAAAGTCAAATCAAGTTGGACCAGGACCATGAACCGATCGGCTCAGGCATTCGGCTCAGGCATTCAGCTCAGAGCCCTAGATGATCAGCTTAGGTCCCAAACGATTAGCTCAGGGGCTGAAACGATCAGTTCAGGGTATGAACCGATCGGTTCAACCACCACAGTATGTCAGATTTTTTGGAAATTCTGAACCCTTCTACTCATGCTTTAATCTCGCATTGCCCGGGGAAGAGAACCATGTCCCATGACCCTCCTATATATATAGGGATATTGGGGGCTTCTCAGACAGTACAACTCAGAACGCCAGTTGCTCTGTAAAGTTTTTTTTCTCTCTAGTTGTGGTAACCGAGAGAGCCCGAGCAAGTGCTACCTGATAAGGGAGACAAAGCAAGGGAAAGACAACTGCAGAAAAGTGACTGGTGGCAGGAGAGTGTGTCGGTGACTAGTACACTGACAGGAGGGTACAGCTCCTTCTGATTCCTTGTGGGATAAGGAGATTAGAGTTTCAGACAGTCTGTGTGAACTATGATAGAGACGGGAGATTTCTGCCGCTCAGAGGACAGTTATCAATCCCGACAGTCTGGGTGAGACAGGAGCTACACAGACATCGTCTAAGACCGGAGGTGAAGACTGCGCAAGCCGCAAGTTAACGTCGTCGAGCAAGTCTCGGGATAAGGTATATTTCTACAAACCATCCTTCCTATTGTATATATGTTGATGCGATTCCTTCGTTCTAGGTTTGGGGAGAATAAAATTTTTGTTTTCTCTACCTTCTCTGTCTCCCCTAGAACCCAACATCAATTTCCTCTATTATTATTTTTTAAATTACATATTGGTCCCTATGTGTGTAAACCACACTTTTGTCATTAATTTTTGAAATTATATATTATATTAAGATATTCATCTATCTATACTATATAAAAAACTCATCAGAAGGGGTCGAAAGAAATTCTCTATTTTTTTAAATTACATATTGTTCACTATGTGTGTATACCACACCTTTTTTTAATTATATATTATATTAGGAGGCTCACCTATACTATACAAAAAGTCTGCGGAGAAGATTGGATGAAATTTTCTCCATTAGTCTTTGAAATTACATATTGGTCCCTATGTGTGTGCATCACACTTTTGTTTTTGATTTTTTTAATTATATATTGTAGTAGGAGGCTCATCTTCACAATGGGGGTTGAATTCAATTTCACCGGGTCCATGTCAGAGACAACCTCCAACATTTTTATAAATGACAAACACATCCTTTGTATCTAAGAAAGCTCCAAAAGGGAGTTGGATGCAATTTTCTCCATTATTTTTTTAAATTATATATTGATACCTTTGTGTTTGCACCACACTTTTTTCTTTAACATTTTTACAAATTATAAATGCATCCTTTGTATCTAATAAATCCCCATAGAGGGGCAGTGGATACAAGCTTCTATATTATTTTTTAAAATTACATATTGGTTCCTTTATGTTTGCACCACATTTTTGTCTTTAATTTTTAAATTATATATTATATTAGGAGACTCATATATACAACTGTGTGGATACAATTTCCTCCTTTATTTTTTCAAACTACATAATGGTACCTATATGTACACCACACTTGTTTTTAATTTTTAAATTATATATTGTATTAAGAGACTCATCTATCTATACTATTTAGAAAACTCCATAGAATGGGTCGGATGAAATTTTCTCCATTATGTGTGTACACCACAATTTTTTCTTTAATTTTCAAATTATATATTATATTAGGAGACTCGTCTATATTATACAAAAGAAGTCTATGGAGGGGATTGAATGACATTTTCTCCATTATTCTTAGAAATTACATACTAGTCCATGTGTGTACATCACACTTTTGTCTTTAATTTTTTAAGTTATATATTGGAGTAGGAGGCTCATCTATACTATATACAAAAGCCCACAATGGGGGTTTAATGCAATTTTCTCCATTATTTTGAAATTACATACTGGTCGATATGTGTCTACATCACACTTTTGTCTTTAATTTTTCAAATTCTATTGTAGTAGGAGGCTCATCTATATTGTATAAGAAATCCCCAAAGGAGGTGGGATTTGATTTTCTATATTATTTATTTAAATTACATATTGGTTCATGCATGTGTGCACCACACTTCTGTCTTTGATTTTTTTCATGATATATTATATTAGGAGGTTCATCTATACTATATGAGAAAGCCTACATAGGGGGTTGGATGTAGTCTTCTCCATTTTTTTAGAAATGACACACTAATCCCTATGTGTGCACACCACACTTTTGTCTTTAATTTTCTAATTATATGTTAGATTAGGAGTCTCATATAAACAATATAAGAAAGCCCACAGAGGGGGGTTATGTTGGTATGTATGCCCTAAGAGCCAATCATGGGATGATTGATGGGATACATTAAGATTGATCTAATGAACATCAAAGGCAAGCTTCCAATTCTTTCTGGTTCAGTCATATGAGATAGTGATAGAACATATTGAATGTCTAGAGAATTACAGTACTCAATGACGTATGCTTTCAGGTTGACGACCTGAACAATGAGATCATACGAATGCTAAGAGTTTGTACATTCTTGTTATGTCCCTAGTCGGATGTCATTGTGGAAGGTAGATAGATAGCAATGACACACAAGACTAGATTGTGGTGTTGGTTGATGATAGAATCTCATTAGTCATGATATAGAGATATCAAACCAAATACATAGGTACTTGTTAGAGAACAAGTGTACCGGACAGACCCACCATGAGTTTGCCACATGGAACCATGACATGGTAGTCACAGTCAGTACTCACAGTGATGGTGGTGACTGTGATTCTTTGACCTGAAATCACTACACTCAACACATGTCGTTGGGTACACTTTGACATCATCAAACGCAGTCCTGAAACATGGGTTGTTATAAAGGTGATGATTGGGTGGCTTTGACACATGGGGCTTTTGAGGGGTGAGTGATAGATATTCAAGGTGTTGGATCGATTGATTAGAGTATCAGATTTATTGGAACTGCAATTGACAATTTATGCATAATCTGCACTCCCAACCGATCGGCTCATGTGATGAACCGATCGGCTGAGTTGGGTGAACCGATCGGCTCAGATGGTGAGTTGATCGGATCATGCACAAGATGAAACGATCAGTTCAAGTGTTGAAACGATCGATTCAACTGGTGCAACCGAGAAAGTTGGGAAAATAGTATTGGTGAGAAATTTCTTTTCATTTCACTTGTCCAATTTGATTGGAACAAGGATTAGTATTTGATATCAATTCGAAACAAAAGAAGGAAAGTCAATCAGGAACTGACCAGGGCCACGAACTGATCGGTTCAGAAGTGAACCAACCGGTTGAGGTGTCCCAAACGATCGGTTGAGGTATCAACCGATCGGCTCAGGTCCCCAACCGACCATTTCAGTTGTGAAACGATCGGTTCAGGTCATGCAGTTGGTTGTTTTTGTGGAAAATCTCAAACCCTTCTATTCCTGCTTTTGTCTCGCATTGCTCGGGATAGAGAACCCTATCCCATGACCCTCCTATATATAGGGGTATTGGGGGCTTCTCTGAAAACAACTCAGTGCAACCAGTTGCTCTGTAAAGTTGTCGTTCTCTCTGGTTTTGATAACCGAAAGAGCCCGAGCAAGTGCTACCGGATAAGGGAGGCAATCCAAGGGAAAGACAACTGCAGAAAGCGACTGGTAGCAGGAGAGTGTGTCGGTGACTAGTACGCTGACAGGAGGGTGTGACTCCTTCCAATTCCTTATGGGACAAGGAGATTGGAGTTCCAGGTGGTCTGTGTGGACTACTTCAGAGGCGGGAGATTTTTGCTGCTCAGAGGACAACTATCAATCCCGACAGTCCCGGTGAGACCAGGAGTCATCAGTCCCGGTGCGACCAGGAGCTGCACAGACACCGTCCAAGACCGGAGGTGAAGACCACGTAAGACGCGAGGTATTGTCGCCGAGCAAGCCTCGGGACAAGGTATGATTCCACAAACCATCCCTTCCTATTATATAGACGTTGACGCGTTTCCTTGTTCTAGGTTGGGGGAGTAGAAAATTTTTGTTTCTGCTGCCTTCTCTGCCTCCCGTAAAACCCAATAGTGGCATCAGAGCCACGTCAACTGCTCTATACTTTCATATTATTGATATGATCGATTTTGGTTTGTCACCTTTATTTATTACATACGATGCAAATAAAATTGGCTTTATGCATGTCCAATCCTAAATCCACAAATCCCAACCTACATATATGATATGTAATATTAATGCACTCGATATGCGTCACCCTTAAATGAGTTTTGTGGTGGATGTATAGCGTGGTTATGGCCTATAAACCCTATCTGTGTATGGTTGTATGTGGTTGCTTACATCTCGGTCTGCGCATCGATCTTCTTTCTCTTATTCCTGATGTAACTCGAAATAATTCGAGATTTCTTTCCTACCTTTGCTCCCCCCGAATGTAACTCGGGGTTTCTCTTTTTACAATGTAAAATATGATAGAATTGTATTTCCTGTTATGTCAAAGAACGGCGGACATCCAAACGACAGTTGAGACGATCGGTTCAAGGAGTGAACCGATTGGTTGACGTTTGAGACGATCGGTTCAAGGAGTGAACCGATCGGTTGATGACCGGTTTGAGGAGCAAGACGAGCAGGTGGCATCCATGATGAGATGCACGATGACCAGGAGAACCGATCAGTTGGAGGAGCCAACCGATCGGCTGGTGGCACCCAACCGACCAGTCTGATGGCGAGCCGATCGTTCATGTGATGAATTGATCAAACCCAGAAAGGCAAAGCACATAGTTCATCTTGTACAGGTTGCATGTGATGTAGACCTAGATGACTATGATTCCTCTTGGCTCGAGGAATCACATTAGGATGGCCATAATCATCGCTTTTATAATTTTGCATGTTTTGTGTGGGATATAGCATGTATATGATACATACTATATATTGTGGTGATTGGATATGTATATGTATATAAAAACCAAATCCCTCATTAAAATATTAATGTTTTAGATGCCTTCCAAATGTGACACACGTAAAAAGCTTGATCGACCAAGTGTGGGCACGCCCTAGCGTGGTGCACCGTCTATCTCGTGGAAGTGTGAAGGATGAATGTGTGGGTCTTCCCTAGTAGGGTGCATATCAATCATGTTTGCTTTGGGTCAGACTTAACAAGGTGACCTAGATAGGATCTAACACCTTGAGGCATGGAGATGATCATGGCAAGGAGTTGCATATGACATCTTATCAAGAGTTGCATATGATGCAATTGGCAAGTGTTGCCTACCTGAGAGATCTAAGTTGTGGGTGACAGCCCTAGCTGGTCCATGACTTAGAGGATTTCAGGATCTTGCCCACTAGAAGGTTGTACGCTTCAATCTTTCGAATTGATGGTGAGGGCTATCAATTTGAACTAAAATAGTGGGAGCGATAATTAATTAAAGACCTAATTTTTATCGTCAAACTTTTCAAATCAATCAAATAAGTCAAAAACGTTTTGGACTAAAATTGCATATATTTCCTTTTGTTAAAATAAATGGTTAATCAACAATAATCACTTTATTTGCGATCGGTCTTTGAGACCAACAAATTAAATGGGAATAATTCCACGACTGGTTAGGATGATGAGAAGTGTTCTCAATCAAAGAGCAAAAGCTCTAAGTCCTAGTTATACCAGAACCAGATGAACTCAATCCCACCACACCAATGGCTGAAAGTATTCTTATGGGAGCATACTGAGGATGACATTGATGTGGAGTGCTTGATGTTGTGTTTTCTAAACTATGAGTTGCAGAGACATAATGAGACATATGATATCTCCAAGACACTGTCCTAGTATGTCATGACAGAAGGAGATCCAGTAAGGTATTCACACACTCAATGTGATTGGGTATGTGGAAAAACTTAACTAAGGAGGATTCTCTCTGATCCAAGAGTTGGCTATTGGTATGATACTGCAAATGTTGTGAGGATCATACAGTTCATGATGAACTATGACATGGACAACTTTGACAAGCATTGACAAAGTTGTTGGACATGTTGAGGATAGTAGAGGAAAAGATGAAGAAAGAAAAACCATAATCTTTGATATGATCAAAGAAAGGGCAAGTCTTAAAGGAAAGGACAAGGGCAAAGTAAAGAAGGGTTCTGATGCTAGCCAGCAGCCCAAGCCGTCTTCAGCCTCAAGGCACATGGGAAAGGGTGTATGAGGGAATTGCCCTCTATATCTGGAAGAACAAAAGAAGATGAAAGGAGGGGATAGAGATCTCCACCTAAGGTATCATGAAATGAACCGCTTCTTTATCTGAGGTATGTGATACCAAGATATGGATATGTCATATGTGATATGCAAGATCCGCAAAGAAGTGATGGCCATTTTGAAAGGACCAAGAAAGGAGTACCCATCATTGGAGCAAGTGTTGCTGCCATAGATAGGAGTATCTTTCAGTTTATTTCAGCCTAAAGTGCATGAAATAAAGTTGAGAACTGCTATTTCAATTTGCCAATAGAAACACTTTATTGTTGCATGTTGTTGAGATAAGGATGGCTATCAATATAGTTGATGTTTTAATTTCAAAGATATGATCTTTGTGGAAATTCCTTGTTTATCTTGTGATACTTGGTATGCATAAGATAAAATGATACCTAAAAGTTATAGATAACTCAAACAATCAAATTAGCATCAATCATGAGAAATTCATTTCTAGTTTCCATATGATGGATAAATGTAGACTCTTTTGGTTAGAGAACCAGTAAGAGACATGAATATCTTGGACATGATTAATCAATCTTCACTAATGGTAGTGGGAGAATGATTATCCTATTAGGTATAATACATGTGATATATTTACATACCTATTGGAGCAAATGCTAATACTTCAAACGGTATTTAGAGAAATGCCAATATGAATATCTTGAAGTGTTCAAGAATATCGTAGATGAAGTATGAATTTGGTAAAGTATTAATTCTTGATGAGATCAATGAATAAAATACTTAGACCAAATGTTTGAGATCCTTATGAGTGATTATGATAGTGTATCATAGTGAGCTCATGATTAAGGCATAGTGATGTCTAAATCAAAAGAGAGTCATACTCTAAGGAGTTAGAGAATGATTATCAAATAACTAAGTTCTTCTTAAATAAAGAATACCCCACACTAATAAAGGACATTAAGAATCACAAGGGTTGTGAGTTCTTATATCTTTGACAGATACACCTCAATTATCTATGTGATGAGTTGTTCATGTGATGAGTCAACTATCCAGATGAATATGAGGAGCCAGATTTTGAGTTTTGGTATATGACCATTACATCCTAAATGACTTCCATGTGAACCATAAGGTATGACCTTGATGGTAGCACTCATTGGATGTAAATCCATAAGTGCAAATAAGTCTTAAGCATTAAGACACATGGATAACATTTGAGAAGGATGATGCTTGTTGACTGCAACTTAATGACTAAGACATTTGGCATATGGATGCTAAAACCGCATTCCTTTGAGGAATAAAACAAGGATGTGTATGTGACACAACCTATAAGGTTTATGAATCCAATAATGCAAATTAAGTCTATAAGTTACAATGGACTAATCAATGTGATTGATTGAGTACAAGCAACTCAGAATTGGATCTTTACTTTGATGATATAGTCAAAGGGTTTGACTGATATGTCAAAGATAAAGAAGGGAACTGTGATTTAGTGGGAGCATATTCACATTCCACATGTTGATGTGAAATGGAAATGTTCTAGAATGGAAATCCAATGTGGAAATTATCTTTAAGGAAGAAAGAGGCATTTCCTATTTGATAGGAATAGAGACCTATAGAGATAGTTCTCGAAAACCTCTTGACCTAGAAAAGAGAGAGCATACATTAGCAATCTGTACTGAAGGGTTCAGTGTACACAGATTTAGTGGGAGAAAACATGTCCATGTTACATGGAGTTAGTATCCCAAGGCCAAGTGTCCAATTCTTATGAAGAATGGGAACACTAAGAATAGATATGGATCTATCATGTATGTGATCATCCCATCATCTTTCATGTATGGGCATGGCAAGAATAAAATGCATTCATCATCTTGTATGTGGGACATGACAATATGATGTGATCATCCTGATAACTCGTATGTGGGACATGACGAGTGGATGTCTGTCTACTTCCAGTAAGGGTTATTGGAAAACCATAAGAACTTGATAAGTACTTGTGAAGTACTAGTTCTATGGAAATAAGGAAGAGTTCACTGTAAAGAGTTACACTGATGCGAACTTTCGGAAAAGGACAAAAAATTAATCACAAAATATATATAGGATATATAAAAGCGAAAGTTTGTTGATAATTGGAAATGTTCCAATAAAGCCGTTTAAAGGAAATGTTGAGTATCCGTGTGTTAGAGAACAGCAGTGGATACTATATGGATCTAGGAGTTCATAGAGATGAACTTATAGATATTCTGGTCATTGATGACAAGTATGGAATCCTTGATCATGCAATGTGGCTAAAGGTTAGCAAAGGAATACTAGATCGCATATTACGGCAGCTCCATCTCATATGTGTGACGTACAATGAAGAGATGTGAGACATGCAATTAATACTGACTTTGGCAAGGTGTTTCCATAACTCACTATGTAAGCACTGGAGCATAGTAACATGTGGGACATGTTTGAAGATCACTATGAATATGATTCAAGGGTGATTGGCTCGCAGTGCAAGTGGGAGTTTGTTGGTATGTATGCCCTGAGAGCCAATCATGGGATGATTGATGGGATACATTCAGATTGATCCAATGAACATTAAAGGCAAGCTTCCAATTCTTTCTGGTTCAGTCATATGAGATAGTGATAGAACAGATTGACAGTCTAAAGAATGACAGTACTCAATGACGTATGCTTTTAGTTTGAGGACCTGAACGATGAGATCATACAGATGCTAAGAGTTTGTACATTCTTGTTATGTCCCTAGTCAGATGTCATTGTGGAAGGTAGTTAGACAACAATGACACACAAGACTAGATTGTGGTGTTGGTTGATGATAGAATCTCATTAGTCATGATATAGAGATATCAAACCAAACACATAGGTACTTGTTAGAGAACAAGTGTATCGGACAGACCCACCATGAGTTTGCCACATGGAACCATGACATGGTAGTCACAGTCAGTACTCACAGTGATGGCGGTGAATGTGGTTCTTTGACCTGAAATCACTACACTCAACACATGTCGTTGGGTATACTTTGACATCATCAAACGCAGTCCTGAAACATGGGTTGTTATAAAGGTGATGATTGGGTGGCTTTGACACATGGGGCTTTTGAGGGGTGAGTGATAGATATGGGATTTGTCCCTCCTGAGGGAGTTTGATATCCATTGCCACTTGATGAGTAGGATTGAGATAGGCGTGCGCACGCATGTGTGAATCAGTATGTGATATTTATGTCATACATATCTCCTCCAATCTACTCTGAGATCAAGAAAGTGAATGAACGTTGACAGGATGACTGGTCCTTGCCTCGAGTTCATTCGGGATATCAATGACAAAGGAATTATACATTCATTGTAACACCATTCACGGATTGTAGGATTGAAAGTTGTTCTCCAACGTTCTATTTCACTTGGGTAGCACGGATGTATGACTAAGCACCACTCTTTGCTTGTGAAGTCATAAGTGTTATGGACTTTCACTGCCAATGTGAAAAGGACCTGCAGGGTCACACACATAGGATTTAACCTGGAAGAGGATTTTTGTCCACAAACTATGTTTAGATTGATTACCAAAGGAGTTTAGTAGTTCAATTAAAAACTCAATTAATTGATAGCTCAAAATCATAGTATTCAAGGTGTTGGATCGATTGATTAGAGTATCAGATTGATTGGAACTGTAATTTACTATTTCTACACAATCTGCACTCCCAACCAATCGGCTCTTGTGATGAACCAATCGGCTGAGCTGGGTGAACCGATCGGCTCAGATGATGAGTTGATCGGCTCATGCACAGGATGAAATGATCAGTTCAAGTGTTGAAATGATCGGTTCAACTGGTGCAACCGAGCAAGTTGGGAAAATAGGATTGGTGAGAAATTTCTTTTTGTTTCACTTGTCCAATTTGATTGGAACAAGGATTAGTATTTGATACCGATTCGAAATAAAAGAAGGAAAGTCAATCGGGAACTGACCAGGGCCGCGAACCGATCGGTTCAGAAGTGAACCCACCGGTTGAGGTGTCAACCGATCGGCTCAGGTCCCCAACCGACCGTTTCATTTGTGAAATGATCGATTCAGGTCACGCAGTTGGTTGTTTTTGTGGAAAATCTCAAACCCTTCTACTCCTGCTTTAGTCCCACATTTCCTGGGATAGAGAACCCTGTCCCATGACCCTCCTATATATATAGGGGTATTGGGGGCTTCTCTGACAACAACTCAGTGCAACCAGTTGCTCTGTAAAGTTGTCGTTCTCTCTGGTTTTGGTAACCGAGAGAGCCCGAGCAAGTGCTACACGATAAGAGTGGCACAGCAAGGGAAAGACAACTATAGAAAGTGACTGGTAGCAGGGGAGTGTGTTAGTGACTAGTACGCCGACAGGAGAGTGCGACTCCTTCTAATTCCTTATGGGACAAGGAGATTGGAGTTCCAGGTGGTCCGTGTAGACTACTTTAGAGGCGGGAGATTTCTGCCGCTCGGAGGACAACTGTCAATCCCGACAGTCCCGATGAGACCAGGAGTCGTCAGTCCCGGTGCGACTAGGAGCTGCACAGACACCGTCCAAGACCGGAGGTGAAGACCGCGCAAGGCGTGAGGTATTGTCGTCGAGCAAGCCTCGGGACAAGGTATGATTCCACAAACCATCCCTTCCTATTGTATAGACGTTGACGCGTTTCCTTGTTCTAGGTTGGCAGAGGAGAAAATGTTTGTTTCCGCTACCTTCTCCGCCTCCCCTAAAACCCAACAGGTTAGATCCAATATCTTTGATTGTATTTTGAAACTATATACTGATCCCTATATGTGTGCACCACACTTTTGTTTTTAGTTTATAAATTATGAACACGTCCTTTGTATCTAAAAAAGCCCCATAGAAGTGGTTAGATGCAATTTTCTCTATTATTTTTAAAATTACATATTGGTTCCTTTGTGTTTGCACCACACTTTTGTCCTTAATTTTTTAAATTATATATTATATTAGGAGACTCATATATACTAATAAGTGGATTCAATTTCTCTATTATTTTTTGAAATTACATATTGCTCCCTATGTGTGTACACCACACTTTTGCCTTTAAAATTTTAAGTTATATTTTGTATTAAGATAGTTATCTATCTATACTATATAAGAAACTTCACAAAAGGGGTCAGATGCAATTCTCTATTATTTTTTCAAATTATATATTGGTCCTTGTGTGTGTACACCACACTTTTGTCTTAGATTTTATAATTATATGTTATATTAAGAGACCGATCTACACTATGCAAAAAGTCTACGGAGGGGATTGGATGAAATTTTCTTCATTATTCTTTAAAATTAAATATTGGACCTTGTATGTGTACATCACACTTTTGTCTTTAATTTTTTAAATTATATATTACAGTAGGAGACTCATCTTATAATATATATCAGAGGGCACATGGGGGTTGAATTCAATTTCACCGAGTCCATGCCAGATACAACTTCTGATATTTTAAAAAATAAAAAATACATTCGTTGTATCTAAGAAAGCCTCACAAAGGGAGTTGGATACAATTTTATCCATTATTTTTTGAAATTATATATTGGTCCCTTTTATTTGCACCACACTTTTGTTTTACCATTTTTATAAATTATAAGTGTGTCCATTGTATCTAATAAAGCCCCATAGAGTGGGGTGGATAAAATATTCTATATTATTTTTTTTGAAATTATTTATTGGTCCCTTTATGTTTACACCACACTTTTGTCTTTAATTTTTAAATTAAATATTATATTAGGAGACTCATATATACAAATGCATTGATGCAATTTCCTCCATTATTTTTTCAAATTACATATTGGTCCCTAATTGTACACCATACTTCTGTTGTTAATTTTAAAATTATATATTATATTAAAAGACTCATCTATCTATACTATTTAGAAAACTCCACATAAGGGGTTGGATGCAATTTTCTCCATTTTTTTGAAATTACATATTGGTCCCTATGTGTGCGCACCACACCTTTTTCTTTAATTTTTAAAATTATATATTATTTTAGAAGACTCATCTATATTATACAAAAGAAATCTGCGAAGGGGATTAGATGAATTTCTTTCAATTATTCTTTGAAATTACATACTGGTCCATGTGTATACATCACACTTTTTTCTTTACTTTTTTAATTATATATTATAGTAGGAGGCTCATCTATACTGTATATGAAAACCCACAATGGAGGGTTGAATGTAATTTTATCCATTATTTTTTGAAAATTCCATATTGGTCCATGTGTGTCTACATCACACTTTTGTCTTTAGTTATATTTTTTTAATTCTATATTATAGTAGGAGGCTCATCTATACTATATCAGAAAGCCCTAGAGGAGGTTGGATTTGATTTTCTCTATTATTTTTTAAAATTACATATTGGTTCATCCTTGTGTGCACCACACTTTTGTCTTTAATTTTTTAATTAAATATTATATTAGGAGGTTCATCAATACTATATGAGAAAGTCAAAAGAGGGGGTTGGATGCAATTTTGTCCATTACTTTTAGAAATGACAAACTGATCCCTGTGTGTGCACCACACTTTTGTCTTTAATTTTTCTAATTATATGTTATATTAGGAGTCTCATCTATACAATATAAGAAAGCTCGCAAAGGGGGTTCAAAGCAATATTTTCCATTATATTTTGAAATTATATATTGGTCCCTATATGTGTACACAACACTTTTATCGTTAGCTTTTTAGAATATATATTATATTAAGAGGCTTGTCTGTACTATATAAGAATTTCCATGGAGGGGGTTGGATGCAATTTTCTCTTTTTTTTTTGAAATTACATATTGGTCCATGTGTGTGTACATCACATTTTGTCCTAAAGTTTTCAAATTATATATTATAGTAGGAGGCTCATCTAAACTATATAAGAAAGCCCAGGAGTGGATTGGATGTGATTTTCTCTACTTTTTGAAATTATATATTGGTCCATGTGTGTGTAGACCACACTTTTATCTTTAATCTTAAATAATATATTTTATTAGGAGGCTCATCTATACTATATCAGAAAGCCCGCAGAGTGGGTTGGATGCGATTTTTTTCATTACTTTTTAAAATTACATATCGGTCTATGTGTGTACACCACATTTTTTCTTTAATTTTCAAATTATATATTATATTAAGAGTCTCATCTATACTTTTATAAGAAAGCCAACAGAAGGGGTTGGATGCAATTTTCTCCATTTTTTTGAAATCACACATCGGTCCCTGTGTGTACACCATATTTTTGTCTTTAATTTCTTAAATTATATATAATATTAGGACACTAATCTATACTTATAAGAAAGCCCGTGGAGGGGTTGGATGCAATTTTCTCCATAATTTTTGAAAATTACATATGCACCTTGTGTGTACACCACACTTTTGTCTTAATTATTTTTCATTATGTATTATATTAGGATACTCATCTATACTAAATAACAAATCCCATAGAGGGGGTTGGATGCAATTTTATGCATTATTTTTTGAAATTACATATTGGTCCATGTGTGTATGAGAAGACCTATTAAGATATGTGTTGTACATATTTATTGCATCTCCTTTTCTCAAAGATAAACCTAGAAGTACTCATTATAGCCTACTAAGGTACCCGTGTATAGCAAGGGTTTTTGTCTAGTGTATGAAGTATTGTGACTCAATATATATTTCATATTTTTTTCAGTATGAGTGTTGGTCACAATTTGGTACAATGTACATAATAGTTCCTTATATACTTTTATACAACAATATAATCAACATTAATTATTCTACATCGTAGTACTTTGTCATATTTGCTATTTTCTTGTTTCTTATGGTTTCTTACTTATGGAAAGAAATACTCCAAATGATACATTTTTTTTTGGAAAATTTATGGTAAATATATTTCCCAACCCCTAGAATAGGGGGCAAAAGTACAAGCCCCACCAAATGTGGTGCTTACAAAGAAAATCCATTAAGGCCATAAGCTAGCTCAATATTGAGCTTACAATAAGGACCAATTTCTAATGATTACATGAGATAGATCGGGTAGCTTATTTTTATAGTAATCATACATATGTTTAATCTCATTTACAAGATTGCCAAAGATGACTAAGTAGTCAAGAGATGGACCACCATGTATCTTGGAATTTCATTCTGTGCAAATAAGATGGACACATCCTGTAAGAGCACATAGCTCAAGGGTTATGTTATTCTTGGATCTATTACCCAAGGAACTTAGGCAATCAGCTAGCTTGTATGATGTTCTGATATTAAGTTTCAGTTGGGAACGACTGCACATATATCACAAATAGTTACAACCATCAAAAAGATGATTAGTAGATTCCATTTCAAGCGAGCACATGGGGCACCAAAGATCAAAAGTAGTAGCCCATTTCATGATTTTGTCCATTGTAGGTAGTAGTCTTTTAAGCACTTTGAAGGTGGTAAGACTCCAATGCAGTTAATGATAAGACATCAACATGTTGAAATAGATATCACTGTTGTTCATGGCGTGGCGGCAATTGTCCCATAAGTTGGCAGCATTTATTTGAGTGTAAAGCATGTACTTCTCCAATAGTTTGTGCCAAATAGTAGAGCTTTTATATCTTGGTTGATTGACTATATTTGTGCCATATCTTCTCGTCACCCACGAGCTCCAGGTGCCTGTGTCATGTAGAAGCTTATGAATTATCTTTAGGGTATGAAATTTGGCAAGGTCTTCAAGCCTTTTAAATCCAAGATCACCTTCCTGTAAAGGATATGATAGCTTACACCAACTAGCTGGGTGAAACGAAGAACCCCATAAGAAATCAGACATATGGATTTCCATTCTATATAGCACTGCTACAGGTATCTTACCTTCTCTCAACCAATAGTTGACTAGTTCCATTTCATAGTACTAATCAACATGATGTGACTAGTCATACAAATCTTAGCTCCTGGCCATCTAGATATCATGTCCCTCAACCTATCAAGACACTCATTATAATGCTTTCTTTGTAGATTGCCACCTGCCCTGGGAAAACCCAGGTATTTGGTGGGCCCTCACCTCTTTCGACGCTAAGACAATTGGCCAAGACAATTTTGTGATGACAAGAACTTGATAAGAGGATGTAAGTCTTTTGAGCATTGTAATTCATCCCAGACATACGAACAAAGTTTGATAGAAGGGCTTTAAGAGGTAAAAGACTCCTTTGTTTGCCTTCAATAAAGACGAGAACATCATCTACGAAGAGAAGATGGTTGAGAGGTCTGACTCTGTTGATTGGATAGGATCTCATATGTTTCATATTATAAGAAGTATCTAGAAGTCTGTTGAGACCTTCCATAGCAATGATGAAAAGAAGGGGAGATAAGGGATCTCCTTGCCTTAGGCCGTTAGAGCTTTTAAAGAAACTAGTAGAGGTGCCATTAATAAGAAGGGAGAATGATGTTGTAGCCACACATTCCTAGACTAAGTTAATCCATTGCTCACTGAAGCCAAGACTGTGAAGACAACTCCATACGTAAGGCCATTGAACACTGTCAAAAGTTTTGATTATGTCAAGATTGACACAAGCAGCATGAGGACTATTAGATCTATTGAAGTTAACTGTGAATTCCGTAGCCAGCAAAGAACAATCCTCAATATTTCAATCTTGTATGAATGCATCGTGATTAGGAGAAATTAGGTTAGGTATAATATATGAAAGCCTATGAGAAATGATTTTAGTAATGATCTTGTATAGCATGAAACAACAAGAAATAGACCTAAAGTCCACAGGAGTGGCAACTATATCTTGCCTGGGAATGAGTGCAGGAAACACATGGTTTATTTTTCAGACCATGTTACCACCAATAAAGAACCAAGTAATAGCTTTGAAAAGATCATTCTTAATGAGATTCCAATTTTCCCTATAAAAGAACCCATTGAAACCATCGAGTCCACAGCTATTATTAGGACTAATGCTCCATATTGTGTTCTTAATTTCTTTTTCATCTAGGATTTTACATAATAAGACATTGTCTTCTTCATTCAAAGTATTGCTCCATTCAATGTCTAGAGAATTATTAGAAAGAACATCTTGATTATATAGACCTGTAAAGAAAGAGAGTGTCTCATTAGCAACGTCTTCCTCATCTTGTAAAGTGTTTCCTTGGGTGTCATACAATTTAGTGACGGAGTTAATAGCTTCCCTTCTCTTGATAATGGAGTGATACATTCAAGTATTGCGATCACCATTAGATATCCAGTCTGAATGACTTCTTTTCCATTGATATTTTTCTTCAGCATTGGAAAGAGTCTCCAGGCTATTAAAGGTAATCTTTTCTGCTTCAATGAGTTCAACATCCAGAGGAGAACAACGAAGGGTGGAAGCTATATCGTTGAGTTCTCTAGTTTTATTAGAAATTAAATTGTGTAGGTTAACATATTTCTTTGACTAGAGTTTTATCTCCTTCTTAACTTGCTTCAATTTACTATGGAAAGAATGAAGAGGATTGCCCCCAACCGGATTGTTCCAGGCATTCATGATGACCTCTCGACATCCTAGCCAATCCAACCATAAGGAATCAGAAGGGTTTCTTTTTGTGAATGATTTTCTTCATATTGATGTTAATGATCAGAATAAGTACAGGTGAGAAGTTTAGTTTTGGAACCTGGAAACTTGGTAAGCCATTCATCATTGGCAAGAGCATGATCTAGCTTGAAATCAATATGCTTTGCAACACCTTGTTTATTATTCCACGTAAAGGATTCAGTACCAATAGTGGGAAGTTCAGTAAGGTTAGCCTTATCAATAGCAGTATTAAAAGAACTGAGAATAGAGGATGCCACCTCTCGTCCACCAGCTTTTTCTTCTCTCTTTCTAATATTGTTGAAGTCACCTACAACAAGCCATGGATCAGAAATAGAAGAATATAAAGATTCAAGGTCTTTCCAAAGTTGGGCACGTTCATAACTTTGATTCCTTGCATAGATAGCCAAGAGAGAAATCTGAAGACCACCTTTATTAATGCATTGAGATGTAATATGCTGACAACTCATACAGTTAGGCATAATATCCCAAGGCTTTGGATTCCAGCCTATATACACATGACCATTAGGATCATGTAAGTGATTAGAAATCTATTTCCAACCAGAAGGAAATAACTTAGAGGAAGAATGAATCATGTTCATCTTTATCTTTGATTCAGCAAGAATAGCTACATATGTTTTAGCTTCAAGGATAGTAACACTACCAAAAAACATAGTATAGATCACAGTCATGTAAAAAGTTACGCACTTTAGGTGACATGTTTGTACATGACTTATAATCTGTGTAGGCCTACATAAAATAGATGACATATTTTTGTATATTTGAAAGGGTGACATGCTTTAGGTGACATGCGTGTATGTCACGTGTAGACTATGCAACATAGGTGACAGACATTTTATCATACTTGAAAGGGTGACACACTATAGGTGACATACATTTGAATCACCTATGTTCTAATGGGGGTTTACACGTGTATATGAGTCAAGTGTAATATACAAAGAGACATAACATTTAGGTGACATGTATCTGTGTCACCAAAGTTATAGATGACATAAATTCATGTCACCTAACCTTAGAAATTTTACAGAATTACTATGAGAGGACATTCTCTTGATATGGGCCTTGAATTCTCACAAATGCATTATGGGGGACCAGCTGTTAGAGGAAATTCTCGTGATATGGGCCCTAACCCTCACATATGCATTTTTAGAGAATTGTTGTGAGTGGACATTGTCACTATATGGGCCTAGTTCCTAAGAAATGCATTGAAAGAGACTTTTTATGAGAAGAAATGTGTCATGGCTCCTCCAGAGTGTATTTTTGTTGGAATATATCAACACTTATTTGATTACCGTGCGCTGGACAATGATGCGATGCGAGGGTTCCGAGCCGTTACATGTGACATGGGCACCGATGAGGATTCTATTTGGCTCCCACCTACCTCTGGTTTATTATTGCACCTACCCCAGTGTCGTTGATGGCAGGGGTTCTCTGCTTGTCTTGTTCCCCCACACCATAGTATCCAGATCTGACTTACCATAGTGTCTCCCGCATGCGGACGGAAGGCGACCAGAAAGGTTCGGCGATAACTTCAAGTTTGATTCAACTTATCAACTTTTGTTGGACTTGGCCATACCGGTGGCGGCTGCCCTTTGTTCGGCAACCACGCCCATAGAAGCAAGGGATTAGGGCAAGAACGCACTCAGAGCGTCCCTGGTGCCTAGCCGTCCAGGTCTCAACACGTCGAGGATCGATACGACAGAGTCCAACATCGATCCCTAGAGGCGGCAGCCCATACACGATTCCCTACAGTCGTGTGTTAAGTAGGCTTGGTACTGGTCAACCCAACAGGAAGGGTTGTCCTACTGGATGCCATACACGAGAGGGTTCCCTCCATGTCTCAGTTCTGCTCTCTTTAATGGCAAAATTCACTTTTCCCACATCGGCAATGACACATTATGATCGTCTTTCTGTGTCACAAGTGAAAATCCGTGAGGTTGTTCCTATGGTCCTTTACCGCGTGGGGCCTACATCCTACATGGTTGGACATCCTACACAAGTTTCATGTCCTTTTAGGAGCCTCCATACATGTCGCGACAAACCGTTAGCAGCTAACAGTTTTGGTAATCATCTTCGGGTTGTTCATTTATCTTCACTAAGTCGTGTTGATGGAATGCGTAAGGCATTGGAGTATGCAGATGTTTGGGAAAGCTTGGTGTTTGCTCTTTGTTCTTCCAAGCATTGGATGTGTGGTGTATGCCTTGGCATCGTGCTATGGTCTAAAGCATGTCCTCATCAAGCTTCTGATGGCTCTGATGTTACTACCACTCTACCTCGATAGCCTGGTGAGACATCACTCGATGTGATAGTTGGTTTGCCTACTCCCATCAATTCTGACTTTCCAGATTCTGTTCCTTGCCCCCTGTCAGCTCATCAGCGTATTGAGCCACCGCCTCTTCCTGTTGACCGACTATAGCTCGACACAAATCTTCTAGATTCTGTCTTCTTCCCGGGTGTCCCTACCATAAAGAGCATCCCTCTTCTTTGTCGTTTGCCCTTTGCCGACACTCTTCGTGTTTGCTTACTCTAGGTGGCTTCTTGACCATGCTCTATTGATGCATGGATTCATCTTTTGTTGCTTCCAGCATGTGTTCTGTATCACTTCTTCCCTAATTCTGCTCAAGAATAGTCTTCTCGAAAATGCATCTATCTACAACAACTTTTGATCCTTAAGGCTTTGGAGACTTGGAATTCAGGACCTGATGGCATTCAACAACTCCTGGCTCAGATTTTGGCTCATTGTTGTCCTACTGGGTGAGAACATTCTTTTGAATCTTGTACTTCACGTGCCAAGTCTAAGATCAAAGATAGCCAATTTTCTACTGCCATCTGATTTCTACGCTCTAGTGGTGTTACCCCCACAAAAGCTGCTAATTATTCTTATCTTGAAGCTAAACACCCTCAACCTCCACTGCCATTAGTACAACCTCAGTCTGAAATTTCTAGCTCTCCATTTATTGCTTCTTGCCCTATGATTGAATAAGCCATTTTATCATTCAAGAAAGAGACCGCTTGCACACATGATGGCCTACGATCACATCATCTTATTGATTATATGTGTGGGGCTTCCACTATAGTGAAAGATGATTTTTTTAATGCAATTTCAACTGTGGTGAATCTTTGGCTCATTGGTCGTTGTCCAGATTCCCTAGCTCCCTACATTGCCAATGCTCCATTGACTCCTTTTCTCAAACCAGACAATGGCATTCGGCCTATTGCTATGGGCACTATTTGGCAGCGCCTTGTATCCAAAGTTGCGGCAAAGGATGTAAGTTCTGATTTTGTCCCTTATCTAATGGATCATCAGTATGGTGTTGGTATTTCTGGTGGTGTTGAGGCCCTTCTACATGATGTCACTCGACTTGTCTATGAACAACAACACTACTTTACAGTCACCATGGCTCTTATTGACTTCAACAATGCCTTCAACATGGTTGATAGATCTACCATATTCCGAGAGGTTCGTCTTCATTGCCCTACTATTGTACGATGGGTTGAGTTTTTCTATAGCTCTCCATCTCCTCTCTATATGGATAACGGCGAGCCTCTTTTTTCTTCTGTCGGGGTACAACAAGGTGACCCATTAGGCCCCCTACTTTTTTCCCTGGGACTCCGCCCTCTTATTTTACAGGCAAAGGATGCATGTCAACTTGACCTCCTTTCTTTCTACCTTGATGATGGTACCCTCATTGGGGACACAGAGGTTGTTTTGAAGGCTCTATCCCTCATTCAGGAGTGAGGCCCGATGTATGGTCTTCATCTCAATACTAAGAAGATAGATTTTTTGGCCATCTGATGACCCTAGATGAGGCTCGAATGTGGGCTTATTTCCAACTGACATCTCTCATCTATAGCGTGGAGTGAAGATTCTAGGTGGCCCAATTTTCTACAGACGCATCCTTTGCGAAGGAACTTCTCCAGAAACGTGTGATCAAGACCCTTGATATGATGGACCGCATGTCCTCACTCCAGGACCCACAATGTGAGCTTCTTCTTCTTAGGTCTTGTGTTGGGATGCCCAAACTGTTGTTTGATCTTCATACAACACCTCCTTCTTCTATCACACCTGTGTTGGATATTTTTTATCACAGTCTTCGTTGTTGTCTGGAGCGTATTGTGGTTGGTGACGGCCCATGTTTTGGTGATTTACAATGGTATTTGGCTACACTTCCTATGCATCTAGGGGGATTGGGAATCAAGTCCTCTCATGATGTTAGTAAATTTTCTTTTGTTGCCTCTCAGATACACACTAAAGATCTCCAAGACCATATGTTGTGTGAGGTCACATGCGTGCCTGCAGGGCTCCCCTTTATCCAAGCACATGCTTGCATATGCAATATCTTGCCATCTTTATGTTGGTCTATGTTGACAAGTATGCATTCTACCACCCCAAAGACCCAGTCTATTTTGGTAGATGCTTACTACAAAATGGTCATCCAGCAAATCATGGCAAGTGACCTATCCTTACGGCAACATGCTATTCTCACTTCTTTACAAGCCGATCATGCACAAAATTTTTTGAGGGTTGTTCCTATTGATGGCCTTGGTCTGTCTATGTTACCCATTGAGTATCGATCTATCCTTCGGTATTGGATTATGATTCCCTTGTATCCAGGTGATGAACATTGTCTAATTTGCAACATCACAGATCTTGATGCCTTTGGTGATCATGCAGTGCACTGCTGCTCGCGGCCTGGTTATAAGTTTCATCATGATGTTGACACTCAATATGGGTTAAAGGTTTTGAAAGAAGCTCCTTTGGCCTTCCTTGGCACTCAATCTGATGGTGTTCATTCGTTGCGACCTGCAGACATTCTTTTATTTCACTAGATGAATGGAAAACATGCCTGTGTTGACCTAACTGGAGTTTCTCCCTTGACAAGTATCCTTTAAAAAAACTTTAAAGTAGGGCAAGCAACGTCTGAGGCAGCAATACAAAAGGTTCATAAACATGGAACAGCATGTGAGGCCAATCAACATCATTTTCGACCTTTCACCTTTGACACCTTTGGGGTGCCTGCCGACGATGTAGTTTCTCTTCTTCGACGCCTTCAACATATATAAATAGGAATCATATGATGCCTTCATCTACATGTAATGATTTTATTTTTGGGACCTTGGGTTTTGCCGTCCAATAAGGATTGGCAACCCAGTTTGTTGCTTGCACTTCTGTGAGAGCTTTTATGTAATCTTTTGAGAAATTATATGAAACATATTAAGTGACATGTTGTGAGACGACACCATCATGATATGGGTCCTGACTCCTCATAAATTTATTTTTAGGGGATTATTGTGAGAGCACACTATCATGATAGTGGTCACATATCCTCCCAAATGCAATTACAATGACATGTTGGGAGAGGACATTCTCATGATATGTGATGTGGCTCCTCTCAAATGCATTTTCAAATACCTGATGTGAGAGGATGCCATAATGATATGGGCCCTGGTTCCTCCCAAAAACATATTTGGTGACATGTTGTGAGACGACACCATCATGATATGGGCCTTGGCTCCTCAGAAATTTATTTTTAAGGACTTACCGTGAGAGCACACTATCATGATATTGCTCACATATCCTCCCAAATGCAATTACAATGACATGTTGGGAGAGGACATTGTCATGATATTGGAGGTGGCTCCTCTTAGATGCATTTTTAAAGACTTGATGTGAGAGGATGCCATAATGATATGGGCCCTGGTTCCTCCCAGAAACATATTCAGTGACATGTTGTGAGACGACACCATCATGATATGGGCCATGGCTCCTCAGAAATTTACTTTTAGGGACTTACCGTGAGAGCACAATGTCATGATAGTGGTCACATATCCTCCCAAATGCAATTACAATGACATGTTGGGAGAGGACATTCTCATGATATGTGATGTGGCTCCTCCAAAATGCATTTTTGGGATCTTTCCGTGAGAGAACACCATCATGATATGGGTCATGGCTCCTCAAAAGTTTATTTTTAGGGACTTGCTGTGAGAGCACACTGACATGATATTGGTCATAGATCCTCCCATATACACCTCCATCCACATGCTACGAGAGGACATTCTCATGATATGGGATAGAGGGTCACCCTGGCAAAGTCCGCGTGCAGGCTTTGTGCTTTTGGTCCGATCCCCATTTATAGCAAAAGTGTGCTGGACAGATGTGATGCAATCTTTGACTTTACTCCTCCACTTCGTCCCAAAACCCATCTTCTCCATCACCACATCAAGGAAACTCCACTCCACCATGTCGTATGCTTTGGACATGTCCAACTTCATAGCAAGATTGACTTTTTTCTTCCCCTTTTCTCTCTTCATAGAGTGGAACACTTCACAGGCAATGAGAGCTCAATGTTATGATATAGGTCATAGATCCTCATAAATGAATTGTTAGAGACTTGATATGCGATGACATTTGTCATGATATGGGCCCAAGTACCTCAAAAATGTATTTTCAGAGACTTGCTGTGAGAGGACACTTTCATGACATGGGCAATGACTCCTCTCAAAAGAATTTTAGGGGCATGTTGTGGGAAGAAAACATCATGATATGAGCCCTGACCCCTCACAAATTCAATTTTAGGGACTTGTTGTGAGACATCACTATCATTATATGGGTCTTAGCTCATCCCAAATGCATTTTGAGGGACTTGTTGTTAGATGATACTATCATGGTATGGGCCATGACACCTCCCAAATGCATTTTTAGGGACTTGTTGTGAGAGGACATTGTGGTGATATGGGCCCTAAGTCTAGCCAAATGCATTTGTAAAGATTTGTTGTGAAATGACACGGTCAAGATATCGGCACTAGAGCTTCCTTAATGTATTTTTAAGGAGTTGTAAGAGCTCAATGCCATGATATAGGTTGTGGATCCTCCTAAGTGAATTGTTAAAGACTTGCTATGAGATGACATTTGTCATGATATGGGCCCAAGCACCTCCCAAATACATTTTTAGAGACTTGTTATGAGAGGACACTTTCATGAGATGGGCCATAGTTCTTCCTGAAAGAATTTTTGGGGACATGATGTGAGAGGACAACATCATGATACAGGTTGTGACTCCTCACAAATTCATTCTTAGAGACTTGCTGTGAGAGTTGTCATGATATGGGCCGTGGGTCCTCCCTAATACATTTCTAGGGACTTTCTATGAGAGGACACTGTCATGATATGTGACATGTCTCCTCCTGAATGCATTTATAGAGACTTTATGTGATAGGACAATGCCATGATATGGGCCTTGGATCCTCCATAATCCATTTCTATGGACCTTTTATGAGAGGACATTATCATGATATGGGTCGTGGCTCCTCCCAAATGCATTTTTTGGGACTTATTGTGAGACGACATTTGTAATTATATGGGCCCCAAATACACTCAAACGAATTTTTGGGGACTTGTTGTGAGAAAACACTATCATGATATGATCCCTGGATCCTCATAAATGAATTTCAAGGGACTTGTACAGAGACAAGACTGTCATGATAGGACGTTGTCATGATATGGACCCTGACACCTCCCAAATACATTTTTAAGAACTTAATGTGAGATGACATTATCATCATATGTGCCATGGCACCTCTGAAATGTATTTTCAAGGACTTGGCATGAGAGGACATTGTCATGATATAAGCCCAAACTTGAGAGGACATTGTCATCATATGTTCCATGGCACCTCCCATTTTCACTTGAAACTTGTTGTGAGAGGAAATTGTCGCAATATACATCCCAAATGCAATTTTTTTGAGTTAATGTGAGAGGACACTGTCATGATAAGGGCATGACACCACACAAATACATTTCTAGGGACTTGGTACAAGAGGTTAGTGGCACAATATGGGTCATGGCTCCACATAAATGCATTTTAGGGAGTTGGTTTGAGGGGACACTCTCATGATATGGGCCATGTCGCCTCTCAAATGCATTTTCATGAAGTTGTTTTGAGATATTTGATGACACTTAGCTTCTAGGAGGAATTGGAGTGTATGTTGTATCATGTTTTATCATGGTCACAACGTGCATTGTGAAAATAGTCATGATGTTGCATTGTGACAAATTATTTATGGCACCTCCCAAATGTATTTTCAAGGACTTGGTTTGAGACAACATTTGTCTTGATATGGCCCAAACTTCACCGAAATGCATTTTTAGGGACTTATTATAAGAGTACATTGTTGATATATGGTCTATGTATCCTCCTTAATGCATTTTAAGGGACATGTTGTGAAAGGACACTATCACAATATTGTTTGTGGCACTTCCCAAAAGAATTTTTAGGGACTTGATGTGAGATAACATTTGTCATGATATGGCCCAAACTTCACTGAAATGCATTTTTAGGGACTTATTATGAGAGGACGCTACCAATATATGGGCTATGTATCCTCCTTAATGAATTTGAAGGGACATGTTGTGAAAGGACGCTATCACAATATTGGTCGTGACATTTGTCATCATATGGGCCCTGACACCTCCCAAATGCATTTGGATGAACTTGTTATGAGAGGACGTTATCATGAAATGGGACCTGACACCACCCAAATGCATTTTTAAGGACTTATTATGATATGACATTGCCATCATATGTGTGATGACACCTCCCAAATGTATTTTCAAGGACTTGGTGTGAGACGACATTTGTCTTGAAATGGGCCCTGACATCTCCCAAAAGCATTTAGAGGGACATGTTGTGAAAGGACATTATTGTGACATGGGTTGTTGGGTCTTTCTTTGGAAGAGTGTTTGCGGAATATACCTTGTCATAGAGAAAGTCCGGTGACGTCCTACTGCATGATGGTGTGAGATAACATTTGTCATGATATGGGCCCTAAAACCTCCCAAATTCATTTTTATGGACTTGTTATGAGAGGATGTTGTCATGATATGGGCCTTGACACCTCTCAAATGCATTTTTGTAGACTTGTTGTGAGAGGACGTTGTTGTGATATGGGACCTAACACCTCCCAAATACATTTTTAAGGACTTAATGTGAGATAACATTGTGATCATATGCTCCATGGCACCTCCCAAATGTATTTTCAAGGACATGGAGTGAGAGGACGTTGTGATGATATGGGCCCAAACTTCACCAAAATGCATTTTTAGGTACTTATTATGAGAGGTCGTTGTCAATATATGGGCCCTGGCTTCTCCTTAATGCATTTGAAGAGACATGTTGTGAAAGGACATTATCATGATCTGGGTCATGGAACCTACCAATTGCATTTTTGGGTGTTGATGTGAGATAACATTTGTCATGATATGGACCCTAACACATGCCAAATGCATTTTTAGGGACTAGTTGTGAGAGGACGTTGTCATAATATGGGACCTAACACCTCCCAAATGCATTTTTAATAACTTACTGTGAGATGACATTGTGATCATATGCGCCATGGAAGCTCCCAAATGTATTTTCAAGGACTTATCGTGAGAGGATATTGTCATGATATGGGCCCAAACTTCACCGAAAAGTACTTTCAGGGACGTATTATGAGAGGACACTGCCAATATATGGGCCATGTATCCTCCTTAATGCATTTGAAGGGACAGGTTGTGAAAGAACACTATCACGATATGGCACCTCCCAAATGCATTTTTAGGGACTTGATGTGAGATAACATTTGTCATGATATGGGCCCTGACACCTCCCAAATGCATTTTGATGGACTTGTTATGAGAGGACGTTGTCATAATATAGGACCTGACACCACCCAAATGCATTTTTAAGGACATACTGTGAGATGAAATTGTCATCATATGTGCCAATGGCTCCTCCCAAATGTATTTTTAAGGACTTGGCGTGAGAGGACATTGTCATGATATGGGCCCAAACTTCACCAAAATGCATTTTTAGGGACTTATTATTAGAGGACACTATCAATATATGGGCCAAGTATCCTCCTTAATGTTGATTCAAGATCCAAATTGACTAAACCCTTATTTTGATGATGACTAAACCATTCTACTTTTTTGTGTCTAATGTCTCTACTTGAGTGATTTCAGATTATCCATAGACACACTCCAAATGCCCTGACTTGCACATCTCAACTTGGAGAAAAGACAAGTCAAAGTCAATACAAGTGCACGTTTTTGGAATATGATGTAAATCAATTAGAATCATGTTGTAAATCACTTGTGATGATTTTATGACTTGTAATTAAGCTTAGAAAAAATTAGGAGCACTTATATCGAATGTTTAAGCACTTAAAAGTTATTTTCCAAAATTCACATCAGGTTGTTCATCGGTCGAGTTGAAAACTCAACCAATCCTGATTGGATCTTAAAAATGACTTTTGATCGATCGAGTTTTCACTTCACAGAACTCGACTAATCCCTCTACTGACTAAAATTGATTTAAGTGAATCGGTCGAGTTACCCCGGGACAAACTTGACCGATGACCTAAATTGGTCTTGTCTTTTATTGGGATCGGTTGAGTTACCTTTATAGAAACTCGACTGATTGCACTGTATGGAAAAGTGCAGAAAAGTATTTCTAGTCTTTGTGGAGTTGCAACAATTGAAAATATATCTGTTGCAAGCCACAAAACAACTAGTTTTCATTCTCAAGTGTTCCCAAAGGCTTCTAGGCATCCTCAACTATAAATAGGACCCCTTGGGTTTCATCCCATGGTTAGCCAAGCACTATGAAGGTCCCTATTCTATAGTTGAGTGATCCTATAATCTCCTCTCTCTCTAAGCTTAATCAGTTGCTATATTCGTTAGAGTGAGTAGGAAATTGGTAAGAGAGCTAGTCCTACATGTATATCTTGTGAGGTTCTCACTTCCACCACCTCCCTATCTCTCATTTCAACCATGAAGATGAAGGTTCTCTCTCTTGGCTAAGAGAGGTGAAAAAGAACAAGGGAAGGAGTCCCTTGGTGAATATTAAGGATGAAGACTTAGAGCAAGAGTGGGTAAGCCCTTGGTGAAGGCAGAAGACTCCTTGCTCAAGTGGGTAAGACCTTGGTGGAAGCTTCTCTGAGTGAAGATGAAGACAAAGGATGAAGATCCAAGAGGAGTGGCAAAGTCTTTGAAGGCAGAAGACTTGTACTTGAGTGGGTAAGACCTTGGTGAAGGAGGAATACTCAAGCAAAGTGGATAAGTCCTTGGTAAGGTGGATATCTCCCTGTGCTTGGATGGGTAAGTACTTTGGTGGTCATGTATTGTAAGCCTTATGAATGAATATAAGAGTGCAATGGTTAAGAAATCCTAGAGGTTGACCTCTCTAGATAGTAGACTAACTCACTACTAGTTTTAAGTGTGGAACCACTCTAAATAGCTTGTCACTTGGTGTATGTTCAATCTCTCTCTCCTTTGTTATGCATATTTTAGCTGCACTCAAATTTCTTATTTAGCAAGCTTATCTTGTGATATATCTTAAAGGTCTAACAAATTTTGTTTAAGTCATTTAGCTCTATTCACCCCCCTATAAAGCATCTAATTACCCATCTAGGACCCAACACTTAATGCATTTGAAGGGACATGTTGTGAAAGAAAACTATCACAGTATTGGTCGTGGCACCTCCCAAATACATTTTTAGGGACTTGATGTGAGATAAAATTTGTCATGATATGGGCCCTGACACCTCCCAAATGCATTTTGATGGACTTGTTATGAGAGGACGTTGTCATGATATAGGACCTGACACCACATAAATTCATTTTTAAGGACTTACTATGAGATGACATTGTCATCATATGTCCGATGACAGCTCCCAAATGTATTTTCAAGAAATTGGCGTGAGAGGACATTGTCATGATATGGGCCCAAAATTCACAGAAATGCATTTTTAGTGACTTATTATGAGAGGAAACTACCAATATATGGGCCATGTATCCTCCTTAATGTATTTGAAAGGGCATGTTGTGATAGGACACTATCCCAATATTGGTTGTGGCACCTCCCAAATGTATTTTTAGGGACTTGATGTGAGACAAAATTTGTCATGATATGGGCCCTGACACCTCCTAAATGCATTTTCATGGACTTGTTATGAGAGGACATTGTCATGATATAGGACCTGACACCACCCAAATACATTTTAAGGACTTACTGTGAGATGACATTGTCATCATATGTGCAATGACACCTCCCAAATGTATTTTCAAGGACTTGGCGTGAGAGGACATTGTAATGATATGGTCCCAAACTTCATCGAAATGCATTTTTAGGGACTTATTATGGGAGGACACTACCAATATATGGGCCATGTGTCCTCCTTAATGCATTTGAAAGGACATGTTGTGAAAGGACACTATCACAATATTGGTCGTGGCACCTCCCAAATGCATTTTGAAGGACTTGATTTGAGATAAAATTTGTCATGATACGGTCCCTTACACCTCTCAAATGTATTTTCAAGGTCTTGTTGTGAGAGGATGTTGTCATGATATGGGACCTGACACCACCCAAATTCATTTTTAAGGACTTACTGTGAGACAACGTTGTCATCATATGAGCGATGACACCTCCTAAATGCATTTTAAAGGACTTACTGTGAGACGGCATTGTCATCATATGAGTGATGACACCTCCCAAATTTATTTTCAAGGACTTGACATGAGAGGACATTGCCATGATATGGCCCCAAACTTCACCCAAATGTATTTTTAAGGACTTATTATGAGAGGACACTATCAATATATGGGCCCTGACTCCTCCTTAATGTATTTGAAGGGACATGTTGTGAAAGGACACTATCATGATATGGGTCATGACACCTCTCAAATGCATTTTTAGGGATTTTATGTGAGATAACATATGTCATGATATGGGCCCTGACACCTTCCAGATGCATTTTTGTGGTCTTGTTGTGAGAGGACGTTTTCATGATATGGGACCTGACACCACCCAAATGCACTTTTAAGGACTTACTACGAGATGACATTGTCATCATATGTGCGATGCCACCTCCCAAATATATTTTCAAGGACTTGGTATGAGAGGACATTGTAATGATATGGGCCCAAAGTTCACTCAAATACATTTTCAAGGACTTACTATGAGAGGACACGATCAATATATGGGCCATGTATTCTCCTTAATGCATTTGAAGGGACATGTTGTAGAAGGACACTATCACAATATTGGTCGTGGCACCTCCCAAATAGATTTTTAGGAACTTGGTGTGAGATAAAATTTGTCACGTTATGGTCCCTGACACCTCCCAAATGCATTTTTGTGGTCTTGTTGTGAGAGGACGTTTTCATGATATGGGACCTGACACCACCCAAATGCACTTTAAGGACTTACTGTAAGATGACATTGTCATCATATGTGCAATGACACCTCCCAAATGTATTTTTAAGGACTTGGCGTGAGAGGACATTGTCATGATATGGGCCCAAAGTTCACCCAAATACATTTTCAAGGACTTACTATGAGAGGACACTGTCAATATATGGGCCCTGGATCCTCCTTAATGCATTTAAAGGGACATGTTGTGAAAGGACACTATCATGATATGGGTCATGGAACCTCCCAATTGCATTTTTAGAGACTTGATGTGTAACACTGATCGTGACACCTTACTTTAATGATGTTGTATCACATTCGATCGCAGTCATGACATGCGTCGTGGAGGCACTCGCGATGTTGTGTTGTGAGATATGGGTCGTAGCACCTCCCACATGCATTTTTTGGGACTTGAGGTGAGATAACATTTGTCTTGAAATGGGCCCTGAAACCTCCCAAATGCATTTGAAGGGACATGTTGTGAAAGGACACTCTCATGATATGGGTCGTGGAACCTCCTAAACGCACTTATAGGGACTTGATGTGAGATAACATTTGTCTTGAAATGGGTTCTGACACCTCTCAAATGCATTTTGATGGACTTGCTGTGAGAGGACGTTGTCATGATATGGGACCTGACACCTCTTGAGTGTATTTTTAAGGACTCACTGTGAGATGACATTCTGATCATATGTCCCATGACACCTCCCAAATGTATTTTCAAGGACTTGGGATGGTTTGTAGCTCTAGGGTTTTGTGGTGTCTCTAGATACACCATATTGATTTTGTGGTGTCTCTAGATTCACGACCTTGGTTAGATCTAGGATGACTCGTTCTGACCGTCATGCCTTTAGCAATGAGTGGGCCGATGTTAAATGAGGGTGATAGTTTGTTGGTAGTTGTTGAGACGACATGGTGTTGGATTGTGATACGAGGAGTGTTGGCCAATATGCCATGGGCCGTCACGACTTGCTATCATGACCATAGACGCGTTTCTTGAAGCATTTCTGAACCTTAAGAGGATCGTCGCTATGCTATGTCGACACCCTAGGACGTTGCTCGTTACCCCTGGTGACCATCACACTTGTTTTGACATTGCTAATAGGAGAGGGTAGCCAATACACCCATTTGCTAGATATATGTGTGTTGCTAAGTCATCACAATTGAGGTGTTGCTGCCCAATAGGACTAGGGTTGCGTTGCCTAAAACACCTGCATCCCATTGCATCGTTGCATCATTACAAGATGTCGACACCCGTTTTGCCTTGGAGACTCTACTTTTGAATTATTGCTTTGTCCTTCTTCTCTGATGAGAACAACTAAAAGAAGATAGGGAGATGAAGCAGAAACCATCCAACTTGCAAAAATGTCGAGCACTTTTGTGCAAGAATAGATGCCCACCTAGCAGAAGGACACATGAGTCTTCACCGTCGCTTCCAATGTTGAAGATAACAAAGAAAGAAAATTGTTAGCTGATGTGAGAGAAAGTATAAGCTTAACGCCATTAACACTAGCCTAAAGCCTTGCTCTTACTAACACAGTGAAAATTGATATGAGAATCCAGGTAGCTATCCATCTTTATGTATCATGCACAAGATGATATAGAAGTTTGAGAGGACAGTTCCTCATTTTTCATGGAACACCGGGGGTCACATTGGCGTACTGGTCCTTCATCATGAAATACTTCTTACTCGTTCATATAGTTTGCGAGGAACCCAAATGTAAAACTTGAAACATTAGGTAAAATGGATCTCCCATCTTAGTCCTAGGTCAAAGGGATGTAAATATAATACGATGAAAGTCAGTTTAGGGAATGCAATTTTTCATGTAGCCCCGTTTTTTTCTTTCTTTGGGAATCTGGTTAAAAGTAATTCAAGTGATGCATACTACACAAGGACAATCACCCATGATAAATAAGGCTTCATATTCCATCAGAATAAAGAAGTTATAGGGCTACAATATAATGATAATAATGTGATTAACTCCAACATCATTCTTCCTCTAGCAAACATTGAGATAACCGATTCCACACCATCTCTCGCATTAGGCACCCACTCCTCCTAAAACCTAGTCCTCGTTGAGAAGCATGTTAGGTACACTCTTACTCATGGGAAACTTCCTTCCTGACTCGGGACTCGATCTGGAGCGGGAATCCTTTGGTCACACCCTTATGAGAGCATATTGTGGGTGATGAACCTCATTTAGCCGCTGCGTGTATCCCCTCCTTCTAAGCCCTAGGTTTCCGCCACTGGATCTTTCTACTCGACAGCGCCACACACCTACATTGCTGGCCTTTTGCCGCGGCCACTCCGGAGGGCTTGCTTCTATTTCCCCCACTCACACAACATTCGCGCATCTCTCTCTTCCCCGGTTCCTCTCCACCCAACCCCCATCCCTCTTCCACTTTGCACCTCTTCGCTTGCATCCTGCCCACGGACAGGTTGCTCAATCTAAAAAATCCTTCAATCCTTCTACTTCATCCTGTGTCTCCGTAGATCACTGAGGAGTCCTTAGAGGGTCAGCGCACATCAATCCGTCATCCCCTGAACTGGAAACCACCATCATCTCGGCAGTGGTCACAATTGCTGATGATGCGTCTCCCATGTAAGCTACCACAATTTTCTTCGTTCTTTTCCTTTAGCATACTCTCTCCTTCATTTTCCCTTTGTTTCTATATACTCTAATCCCTTACTTTCATTGTTAACTTGTGGTGGTGCTGACGAAGGCCACATGTTCGATGAAATGCCTTCCAGTGCTGATGTGCCCTTCAGTCACAGAGATGAAGAGTGGCCCATGGTACTAGCCTCTGGTTGCCATTTCAATAAATATAGATATCTTACCACCGATCATAATTCTTAGGTGGATTGCTGAAAATTGCAGCTGTCGTTGTTGTTTTGTTTCATCTAAAATATAAAAATTCATGTGTTTTCCAACTTTTTGAGGTAGATGCAAGTATGATAAGACATCATGATCAGATACTGCACCGGAAGAGGTTGTTCCAAGAGGGGTACACCTTTGATTTAAGTGTGTCTCTTGCTAATACTTTCATGAAGGTAATAATGTCCAATAAAATTAGATGTCTTTCTATATCTTCGCCCTACTAATAAGTTCTCACAACTGAATTCATGTCCATGTTTGAATTTTGTGTAGGAAACCTTGATCAGAGGATGGACGAGGCTACAACGGAAATTGATATTCCTGTTAGAGATCTCACCGTCATGGACAGACAGGTATGCCTGTTGTTGAGAGTGTGGTTTAGTTGAGTGGAGTTCGACTGATTTTGGTAGGTATTTTAGTACATCTTTTTGAGTTTATGCCTGTATGCTGATTGATTGCATAGTGGCTGTAAACGCTTTCAAAACTTCTTGTATGTTTGGTAAAGAGTTCAATAATGTACTAAAGAAGGAAGCTTGGAACCCAACTCTAAAGGGAACCATGTCAAAACACCACCTTTACAAAGCATGGAGATATAACCCTGCGTGATTGCCAATAAGAATTAAATTATTCCAAATTGCTATTTTTCTCTATCAAAGCCATTTATATACAAAATGACTTGCCTAATTTTTAGTATATTTTATTAGATCATGCTTACTTGAAATAAATTTATAGAGACTCAAAATTGTATCCTTTGTGCACATTTATTGTTATAGTAAAAGTTTATTGTCTCCTTCCTCATGGTGGCAACACTTGAAGTGGAACTGCCATACTCATTCATTAGATGGCTATTCACCTGTAAAAATAAAGACTGTATCGAATGATAAATATCTAAATTATATAGATCTAACTTCTTCACAGTTTCAACTATGAGAATAGCTAACCCACAATTTGATTGTGGTGCTTATTTATTGGGCATGGTATAGATCGCGTAGCAAGAAGAGAACGCTTGCCTACCATGATAGATGTGAGGAATCAACTACTCAAAGCCTATTAGAGCTATGACAAATTGTCAAAGACAAAACACAACATATAGCTGGCTGATGGCATCATTTTGTTTTCATCATATAGCTAATCGTATTCATTTTTTGAACTTTTCTGGACGAGCAGCTAGTTGTAGTTTAGGCAATTTTTTATGGTTTTTGGCATGGTTAGTTCTCTTAATTGATGTGAGTTTTGCATAGATAAAAATTGGCTCTATCTCAGTTTTATAATTATTCTAATTGATCAGAGTCTTGCATAGATACAAGTTGGTTCCCATCATGCACTAGTTTTGCATCAGCATATAAATGCTTATAACTACCCTTTTGTTGCTACCCTGTCCCAGATGTACGATTTTTTGCATGTGTATTGTGAAGGATCAGGAGACGCTTGCCATTGATCCATGATTTGCAGAGTTTATGTAAACATGACAAATGACTTGAAGGTAGTCCTTTTGGGTCTTTCTTGTTGTTCTGCTGAGAATAGTGATACATCTTCGTAAATATGCAAAATTAGAATCACTAGTGCCCACTCTTTATTATTTTATGTCCCTCCCTGTATACAGGAAAAGGGAACTGTTGATTTTGCAATCTAGTATTACTTAGTTGCTATTGAGGTATGTGAGTTCTATTGGCTTGATCTAACACAAGCTCTGCTATGTTTTACTTTTGAATTTTTCCTATTATGGAGCTTATAAGCTATGTGTTTGCTACAACAATTTTGTACATGTCTAAGCTTGTCCTTTGGAAACTGTAACACAAACAGGTGGGCAACTCCTATTTCAAACACTACCTCACCTTTGGCAAAGTCTACAACAACAACACAATGGGCATGTACGAGTACTAATGGACTCATGCCATGATCTCTAATGAGTCACGGTACGCGATCGTTACCAACCGTAAGTACCCTGATGGGAACATCACAGGTGTTTGTGCAGATGTGCTGGACAAGGATGATGATGAGAAGGGTGACGTCAACGTATACAATATCTACCAGCTCTCTTGCTGCTCGACTTCATCCTTTGTCTATACTGGCTTGGTGGGTTTCTTACATCTCTTCAACATCATAACTTAACTAATTCGTTTCCAGTATCGGGATTATTTAACCAGCTAATAAACATGTTATTTTGACTGTTAATGTATTCATGGCAGGCACTTTACTATGACCCATGTACCGATAATTATGTGGACTCATATCTCAACCTTGCTGAGGTTCAAACCGCTCTCCATGCTACTATGGCCAAGGTAAAGTAAAAAATCTTCTATATGTTATATGTATTGCAGGAAGCTATTTACATGTAAAGCATAACCATTTTTATGCAATCACATTTCGCACAGGACCAGAAGAAAATGTTGAAGTGACACAGCAGTCCCCTATCCCCGCTCCTGGTGGCCTCTATAGCGTGTTGTGGGACAAAAGCAAACAATAAAAGGTGTAAAGCTACCAATAGTTATTGGAGCAATGAAAGAAGGGTCTGAAGAACCAATAACAGAGGAACTGGATCTGAGTTGGTACTTTTGGGTTTTTATGTTTGAGATCAAGAACGATGCAAGGAAGAAGGGTGGGAGAATTGAATAGCTCATGCGTGGCTTTATTGCTCTTTCTCTGTTTGTCATGGAAATTTCCTTTGTTCTGGTGACTTCTTTTGCTTCAGAGATTTCCATTTTGCTTGGTCTGATTGGTCTTCACTGTGCGTGACTTCATGCATTTCTTCCGGTGGACTGAACCGTGTAGTGATATGGTGAGCTGTTATTTAATTAAACAACCCACCAAGCATTTACAACAGCCCACTCAAAGTTAGTGGTTGACTGGTGTGCCTTTCTTCACTACTACAGAAATAGCATTCAGTGTCACTTTTCTGGGCGTCGGTTATTAAGGAAAACCGACGCCTAACATTTAAGGCGTCGGTTGTTCAAGCAACCCGACGTCTATATTCGAAGACCAGCCAGACACGGGTACCGCTTTGTATTAAGCGTCGGTTGTTTATAACAAACCGACGCGTAAAGTCGCCCGCGAAATCCATATTTCGATAAAAAAAAATAGTGTCATTTTCAACGTCGGTTATATACGTAGAAACCGACGCCTATGTGCGATGAAAATTTGCGCGAAAAGTGTCACTGTTAGCGTCGGTTATCCTTGTATAACTAACGCTGAAAGTGGTTCCCGCCAAATAATTTCATGAAAATATCATCCAATTGGACGTCGGTTTTTTCAAACAACCGACGTTAAAGATGTTTAGGCGTCGGTTGTTGTAAACAACCGACGCTATTTGAGAACTTATAACCCGCGATCGCCCGACTCTTCCCCTTTCTTCTGTTTCATTGCTACCCTATTTCCCTGTTGCGGCGATTTCTCCAGCGATTTTATGCTGCTGCTGCTAGTTTTCTCCGGCGCTTCTCTCCGGCGCTCCATCTCCGGCGTCCCTTCTCCGGCGCCCTTCTTCTCCGGCGCATTTTTCTCCACCGCCGCCGCCTGCTGCTCTAACCGCCTGCGCCGCCGCCCTGCTGCTCCAGCCACCTGCTGCTCCATCCGCTGCGCCGCCGCCACGCCTGAGAACCGGTGCCGCCGCCACGCCTGGTGCCCTCCTGCTTGCCCACCTGCCTGCCCTAGCTCCTTCCTTTCTTCCTGCTGACGCCCGGCATCCTGTTTCTACAGCACTAGTTAGTTTTACTGATTTCCTTGCTGCTTTCAGTGATTAATGATTGATACTACTGGTTAGTATTTCTTTAGTGATTAATTTAATTCAACAATTCATAGTTTGTTATTTACAATAACTGATCTGCTTGCCGATTTTAATGATTAGAGATACTGATTAATAGTAAGTATTGATGAATACTTAGTTAATTACTGATTTGTTGATTAGATATGTATAGAAGTTCCTTATAAATATATTTTTTATATACACATACATGTAATTTTGTATAAAATTCATGATGTAGTGTGATCTTAAATCCTAGAGTGTACCCCTTTTGTTCTATGATGGTACCTATGACCCTAAATACATCCATAAGGGTCTATTGTATCCTAAAGAAGATTTATTTCTTCCTTCTGCCCTAATTAGAATGAACAATCACTAAATTATGTACTGTTTGTATGGAGTCCGGCTTCATTGTAGATATCTATAATTGTGTTTGTTGGCCTAGAAACCCGTCCAAGATTGACTCATTAGGAGTAAATCTTGGATAGTCCCCGGTTTGGCACTGTTCTTGAACACCTAATCTCACTTAGGATGTAAGTGTATAATGTGTATTGAGTTTTCGAAAAAAATTTGGTAGCATTTCCCCGTTTGTTCTCTAAGTACATATGTACTTAGAGAATAGCGGGGAAATGCTACCGAAATTTTCTCGAAAACCCAATACACATTATACACTTACTAGTGAGATTAGGTGTTCAAGGATGGGATAGGTGGTACACATTTATTATATATAAGAATGACATCAAATGTGTTTGTAGGCCTAGAATGTGAACAATCAATGTTTTTTATATTACTTGTACATTGGTATAAATTAGAATGAACAATCACTAAATTATATACTGTTTGTATGGAGTCCGGCTTCATTGTAGATATCTATTATTGTGTTTGTTGGCCTAGAAACCCATCCAAGATTGACTCATTAGGAGTAAATCTTGGATAGTCCCCGGTTTGGGACTGTTCTTGAACACCTAATCTCACTTAGAATGTAAGTGTATAATGTGTATTGAGTTTTCGAGAAAATTTTGGTAGCATTTCCCCGTTTGTTCTCTAAGTACATATGTACTTAGAGAACAGCGGGGAAATGCTGCCGAAATTTTCTTGAAAACCCAATACACATTATACACTTACTAGTGAGATTAGGTGTTCAAGGATGGGATAGGTGGTACACATTTATTATATATAAGAATGACATCAAATGTGTTTGTTGGCCTAGAATGTGAACAATCATTGTTTTTTATATTACTTGTACATTGGTATAAATTAGAATGAACAATCACTTGTTTTCCTAATATATACTTATTTTCTCTGATCATAGAATGGATAGATCATGGATGTCCATTCGTAATCGTTGCACCCCAGAGTTTATATCTGGTCTTGATCAGTTTATTAGATTTGCTGAGGAACATAGGAAAAAATCTACAGATAGGTTCTACTGTCCATGTAGGCATTGCGGTAACAACTTGAAAGTCAACACTGGTGAGGAAATCAAAAGTCATGTCATGTGCAACGGGATTGTACAAGGCTATACAGAATGGCACTGGCATGGAGAGATTTCAAAATCGAAACCAGTAGATGTCGATAGCAGTGCTTGGGTGGAAGAAGAAATTGCCTCCGATGACGTAAATGTGAACGAACTAGTTCCAGCAGACATCATTGATGTGATGCTGGATAGTTGTAGGGTAGAGCACACCGATCCACCTCCTATCTTTACAAACATTGTGCATGATGCTGAGATACCGTTGTACACAGGCTGTGCTAAGTTTACGAAGCTTAGCGCTGTGTTGAGATTGTATAAGTTGAAAGCTAACAATAGATGGAGCGACAAAAGCTTCACTTCATTGTTGACTTTGTTGAAAGAAATTCTTCCTGAAGGAAACGAGCTTCCAATCTCAACATACCAGGTAAAGAAAATGTTGTGCCCAATGGGAATGGAGGCCAAGAAGATACACGCATGCCCGAATGATTGTGTATTATTTCAAAAGGACTATGTAGATTTGAAAGATTGTCCAAAATGTGGTGCGTCACGGTATAAATTGACGACTTCGGGGGAGTCCAAAACTGGTTCTCCTGCCAAGGTGTTGTGGTATCTACCTATAATATCACGGTTTCAATGCTTGTTTGCAAATCCGAAAGATGCGAAGAATTTGAGGTGGCATGCAGATGTTAAGAAAAATAATGATGGGATCCTACGACATGCGTCTGATTCCCCACAGTTTCTTTCAAAATTCCATCCGTATCGTAGGAAGCGCAAAGCATTCAATGGATGGAATGATGAACGGAGTGCACCTAAACCTATACCAGGGGATGTTGTTTATGAAAGAGTAAAAGACATTGTCAATGAATTTGGTAAGAAATCACAATGTAGTATGGCCACACGGAGTGACAATTCTTCATTCAAGAAGAAGTCAATATTTTGGGATCTTCCTTATTGGAGTTCTTTGACAGTCAGGCATTGTATCGATGTAATGCACGTTGAGAAAAATGTCTGTGATAGCATCATTGGTACTCTATTAAATATACCAGGTAAGACTAAAGATGGGATAAAATCCAGACTGGACCTACGTGAAATGGGAATAAGGTCAGAATTAACAGAATTACGTGAAATGGGTAATAAAAGAACATACTTACCTCCCGCTTGTTACACGTTGTCTAGAAAGGAGAAGAAAACTTTTTGTGAATGCTTGGTAAATGTTAAGGTGCCACATGGTTACTCATCCAACATCCGTAGATTGGTATCAATGAAAGATCTGAAGTTGATAGGTCTTAAATCTCATGATTGTCACACTCTAATGCAACAAATATTGCCCGTGGCAATTCGATCTATATTGCTGAAGCATATAAGGTTTGCAATTACCAGACTTTGTTTCTTTTTCAACAGTCTATGCAGCAAAGTTATTGACCCTGATACTCTCGATAATTTGCAAAGAGAAGTGGTTGTTACCCTATGTCAGCTTGAGATGTATTTCCCTCCTTCGTTCTTTGATATCATGGTACATCTTGTTGTCCACTTGACTAGGGAAGTGAAAATGTTGGGACCAGTTTTCTTGCATTGGATGTATCCCTTTGAACGATACATGAGCATTTTAAAGGTGATGTTCGAAACCGTTATCGTCCTGAAGGGAGTATTATTGAAGGTTATGTGGCGAGAGAGGTTATGGATTTTTGCAATGACTTTTTCAGTGGTAATGACACTCCTGATAATGACAAGAATATTGAGGAGGGCAAAGGAATTTTGGGATCACGGGTGAAAGTAATCAGCCGTGAGCAGTTGGAACAAGCTCACTTGTATATTTTACACAATATGGACGAAGTGAGTGTTTATATCGAGGAACATACCAATTTCATAAAGAGACAACATCCTCGAGCAAGTTCAATGTGGCTTGCTAGAGAGCATAATAAGACTTTTACTAAGTGGTTTGAAGATAAAGTCTTACATCAACTATCTCAAACACCAAATGATATTACAGAAACTATCAAATGCCTTGCCTTTAAACCAAAACCGAATGTTATGTCTTATGAAGGGTTTGACATTAATGGATTCACATATTACACAAAGCGCCAAGATGATAAGAGTGTCGTCCAAAATAGTGGGGTCACTCTTCAAGCGTCGACTATGTACTTTGCAAGTGCAAAGGATAAGAGTCCACGTGAAGCTAAAATGTTATATTACGGTGTCATTGAGGACATTTGGGAGTTTGACTACATAGATTTCAAAATTCTGCTCTTTAAATGTAATTGGGTTGATAACACCAAAGGAGTTATAGTGGATGAATTGGGTTTCACTTTGGTGAACTTTGAAAAGATTGGTGAGAAGGGTGAACCATTCATATTGGCATCACATGCGAAACAAATATTCTATATCGATGATCCTGCAAATGATAAATGGTCGGTTGTTCTTCATGGTAAAAGACAGTTCATTGAAGATCCTATAGATGAAGAAGAGTACTATGATAAGTATGATGACTCCAGTCCATTCTCAGTTGGGTTGCCAACTCCACAAAATATTGAAGCTAATGTTGACTTATATGTGCGCGGAGATCACAATGAAGGATTGTTAATTGATAAAAGATCACAATTTTAGAGACATGTATGTTTATACAAATGCTAAATGTTTTCCTTTTTCTAGTTAATACAAATGCTAAATGTTTGCATTTTTCTAGTTAATACAAATGCTAAATGTTTGCCTTTTTCTAGTTAATAGAAATGCTAAATGTTTGCCTTTTTAATGACATTTTCAGATGGCTGACCATGATGAGCATGATGTCCATGATGAGCATGAAGTCCATGATGAGCATGCTGTCCATGACGAGCATGGCGAGGATACTAATGTAAGTTCTAAAAACATATCCTGTATTTCTATAAAATTCATTATCTTCTAGTTATGTCATATATCCTATATTTCTATATTGGGCTAATTTAGTGTGTTTTATTTTTGTCAAATTTTAGGTTGATGCACCTGTACCCACTGAAGCACTGGAGCAACTTGATGCGCAACACCAAACACTTAACAAGAAAAGGGGCATCACTCTGTTGAAGAAGTTATTAGCGCTAAGTGGTAGTGGATCCAAATTGGTGGTGGAGTTTGATAATGGAGGAAATCCAATTGGAGTGAACCACAATAATTTTGTGAACTATCTTGGGTGTACCACTCGGAGCCATTGTGGTGTTAAGTATGACAATTGGCATAAAGTTCCTCAAGGGAAAAAAGACTTGATATGGAAGGATTTATGCGTGAGTTATTATTATTTGCAATTCTATTTTGTAGATTACAAATTCTATTATTTGCAATTCTATTTTGGATACTAGTTAATAACATTTCTATTTTACAGAATCTGTTTGCATTGGATGAGAAGTTGCATCGTAAAAATGTGATGCAACGCGCTGGAAAGATGCTTAGGAATTATAGGACAAATCTGAACAGAGAATACATAAAAGAGGGTGATAAGAAGAAGAAGTCAGCCCTTGAACAATGGAACTTCTTGGACAAAGAAGATTGGGACAATTTTGTTGCTTCAAGAAAATCTAAAGAATTCAAGGTATTAGGCGTCACTCCCAATTTAATTAATATACATTGTATTCACCTATTCAAGATTAGCATTTAGTGCTACTAACCAAATCATTAATGTGCATACTAACTAGGCCCTCAGTGACGCACAAAAAGCAAGACGTGCACTGAATGTGCATGACCACACCATGGGTCCAAAAGGCTATGCAAGCGTTCGCCAAAGACTACAGGTGGAGTCTGCGGCTACTCAGGAGTCTGCTCCTACTCAGGAGTCTGCCACACCCATGCCTCGCCATGATATCTGGATAGCTGGCAGGCAAAACAAGAAGGGTGAAATAAAGAAGTCTGTAACTGCTGAGGCGGCTGCAAAAATGGTAAAATAACACTCTTAGAGAAATCGTTTGAATATTGATTATTTGTGGTGTTAACTTACCAATTTCTGTTTATGGTGATTAGCGGGAGCTGCACGAGCAGAGGAAACAAGGCACGTTCATCCCTCAGGGCACAAGGGATGAATTGACAGTTGCTCTGGGTAACCCAGAGCATCCTGGACGTGTTAGAGGTGTCGGCGCTGGTGTTGGCATCAAAGCATTCTTTGGGCCATCCCAGCGCAAACCCAGAGCGGGACTTTCTCAAGAAGAGGTAACCTATTCTTTTTTTTAGAATGTTACTGCAAAAGGAAATTCATTAATAAGAAGCTAATGTTTCTTTTATCCATGTATAGGAGAATAAGAGAGTTGAAGATTTAGTTTCTAAGAAGGTCAACGATGTAGTTGCTGAGAAGGTCAAGGAAGAATTGCTGCGGTGGCAGGCATCTCAGGCTTCCAATACGCCTATGGCGACCCACTCTTCTCCTGATGCACAGACTGCGAGTAATCCTGGAGACCCATCGCCTAGCACGTCTGTTGTAAGTATTGTTTATGACATTGTAGTTAGTCTTTTCAAGTTGTTATGTTTTCAAGATGATATGTATATATGTATAATATTCTTTACGTAAATTTATAGGCATTGAAGCCATGCCGCTTAAGAATGCAAGACTACGTTGTTGCAGAGGCGCAGGTTTACCCGTCCCTTCCTGGGGCAATGTTTCACGGGACTCCAATGCCACAGGGCTACGTTCGTGTGAGCCCGATACGTGTGTTACCTGATTGGAGAGAAGCTACATTGCCATATCCCCACCCGGATATTGATAGACTTGCTGATGCAGAAGGCGGGGTGATATTGTGGCCCAAAGCAGATGTCGTCTACACGACTGAAATTGTAAGATAAATTTACATTGATTTAGACTGTTAATGTGTATATATGATGTCAACTGATCTGAAATTATATGTACAGGTTAAAAAGAAGACACCAGGAGCACCTAGGCCTCCACTTCCACTTCCCGCATTACCTGATTGGGTTCCAACTGACCTAACATACCCGTTAGGTCCTGCTTGTAGGGGAATGGCATGTTGGCTACGGGCACATAATGTACATTGCCCTATAATTATTTCTTTAGATGCAGATTATGCAGGTCAATCATACGATAGCTCTTTATTTATACAAGATATTATTGAGCTGTTTATGTATGATTGGCTGAATACATCAATGATAGAGACATGGATAAGGTGAGATCTTGTTTATACATCCATATACCTTCTGTAAGATCCGGTGATCTGGTTTCTTATATATTAATGCATACGCCTATATGTTTTGCAGCTACTTAGTCGAAGATCATTGCAAACAATTTGCATTTGATCATTTGGGATTTTTGATTCCATCATTGATTAGTTTGGTAGCTAAAGACCCTGATAATGTTCAACAATACTGTATAGATGCTTTTACAATTTTTAGTCAGCAAAAGAAGACGATAATAATAGCTCCATTCAATGTCAAGTAAGTTTACTTTATTTATAATTTGGACTTAAGAAAATTCCATTTTTATTTTGCATTTTGAGTTATTAATTGTTAACTTCTTACCTCTAGCGGTAGACATTGGGAGTTACTAGTTATTGTCCCCGGGACATTCACTGTTTATTATCTAGATCCTGCGGGGAGTACATTGAACCCTAAAATTGGACACGTAATGAGAATGTCATTATTCTGGTGAGAAATATTTCATTTTTATATCCGTTAACATCTTTTATTACATTACTATTTACTTATGCAATTTATTGTGTTATATTAACATGTAGGGGTTTAGATGCATTCAAAAAGGCTGGAGGAACGGTCCCAAGGAAAAAGAACCAACCAATAAATTGGCAGTACATACAAGTAAGTTTCCGACTCGAATATATATATTATTGATGAGAATTGTGCTTAGTTGTATTATTTTGTATGTTTCAATTTATAGTGTGCTACACAAGACAATGGTTGGGCATGCACATACTATGTGATGCGATTTATGCAGATGATTATCAAATATGCCGCATTGGACATCGATACCATACATGAGGTATTATATATAGTCTCATTAGTTAGTATGCAATATATCAATCTTATCTTATTTTTATATTATTACTTATATATATACATCATTCTCTTTGCAGGTGTTTAAAACTGACAACACTACAGATAAACGCTTAAAAAATATACATGCTCCATATACGATGGAAGCATTAAATGAAGTAAGAGAAGAATGGGCAAAAGCCATACAAGCAGTGGCAACTGTAAGATATAATTGGGATGTTGATAGCGATAATAAATGATACTTTGTAAATGAATATTTCTGAATGTTAATACATGTATTTGAATATTTCTATAAGTGTGAATGTGAGAATTGAATTGATGTCTGAATGTATGTACATGTATGTACTTGTGTGAAATTTTCTTTGTGACTTTTGCAGGTTTGCGGCCTGTTTGTAGGCTGATATCAATGGATGTCGTAAACCTGCAGTTCAGAAAACTGAACTGCAGGTTCTCATCCTGCTGACCAGCCACAGCAGGCCTGCAAACTGATATGAAAAAATATATATACATAAATAGACGTCGGTTATTTAATGAAAACCGTCAACACAGACATACAACGTCGGTTATTTATAGATAACCGACGCCTAATAGTACAAACAACCCGACCGTGCAGGATAGCACGGCCGTGGTGGAAAAGGCGTCGGTTATGCATATAAAACCGACGCCTATAGTACTAAACACGGCCGTGCTGGGAAGCACGGCCGTGTCGTCTTGAAGTATAGGCGTCAGTCGTTTGGTATATAACCGACGCCAAAAGGGTTCGCGCCACAGAAAACGGCGTCATCTAGGACACTTTATGCGTCGGTTATCAACTAAAAGACCGACGCTACATGGAATATAGGCGTCGGTTTTTTAGTAAATCACCGACGCAGAAAGTGCCCTAGATGACGCCGTTTTCTGTGGCGCGAACCATTTTGGCGTCGGTTGTCTACTAAAAGACCGACGCCTATAGGTTAAATAGGCGTCGGTTGAAAAACCGACGCCGAAATGTTCGACCTTTAGCGGCGCCCACATAGGCGTCGGTCGGAAACCGACGCCAAATGGGGTTAAAAGACCGACGCCAAATGGGGTTTCTGTAGTAGTGCTTCCAGTGGACTGAACCATGCAGTGATATGGTGAGCTGTTATTTAATTAAACAACCCACCAAGCGTTTACAGTAGTCCACAACCCACTCAAAGTCATTGGTTGAGTGGTTTAGGCATCAACTTGTGTTGAAAAATTGCAATACGTACAACTTCACAGCTAAAGTAATATGTACTCAAGAAGCATTTTTGCAATTTGAGTTTGTATATTTTTGTTCGGGGCAAGATAAAATGTCCTCCCCTTGTAAATCATGTTTGTGTGAAATACAAGTATCACTTCTGATTTCAAAGTTGCTGCTGTTTTTTATACACATTCATATTGTGATTCAGCATAATATAAATATTACTAAAGTATCATTGTTCGTTCAAAAGTATAGAATATTATCTTTTATGTGTTTCCATATATGATGTACGTATATACATGTCAGCTTATACTGATTAGATGACATTTTCTGTTGTTGTTTTTCATTAAAAAGGTGATTGTTGTATATGTAATCTCTTGTTAATTAAATGACTGTCTGTGATGTCACCTGTTGTGAGTTCTTAAAATGCAGAATCCAAGTATAGGTGACGTGCATCACTTGAGCCTACATACTACATAGGGCACAGCTGAAAGATGACGTTCATTACATAGACAATTGTTAAGTACGTAATCTTTCAAATCATAGGTGTCGTGCTTGGATGTCACCAACGAACTGCTTTTTAATAGCCTCACCTCACATTTCTTGCATGGTTTGTCTGATCCACGCACGTTGGTGAAGATGAAGGTCATTGACTAACCCTGGATGAGGAACGGGTCTTACGTGACCCATCAGCCTTGGAAGAACGAGGAATTTTACTGGCTTCTCTCCGCACATTCTTGGAAGTAAACTTATTGCCTGAAGTATGGGGGCTCATGTTATCCTTGCCAGCTTGCTAGTATCCACATTGGCTTCTAGCTCGCTAACATCTGGATCCTTATCTTTGCTGGTGTCACCAGTAACATTGCTGCTGGTTCCATTGTCCACAGTACTGGAAATCTGCTCAGTGACGTCTTCAACCTCGTAGTAAGGATAACTTCATCAGCCATGGTTTCAATGACTTGCTTGCCTTTGCCTTTGCTAACTTGTTTCCAAAGGGTACCTTGGATGATAGCAACGCTAGGGGTTTTTACAAAAGTTTTGAAACGATGCGTGTTTGATTAGGTAGTAAAATAGAGGAAAATTGAAAACGCATCTATACTATATAGGAAAGTCCGTGAACGGGGCTGGATGTAATTTTTTCTATTAATTTTTAAAATATATATTGGTCCCTGTGTGTGTGGTCTTTTTTTTTTTAAATTTATATATTATATTAGGAGGCACATCTATACTAAATAGGAAAGCTTATGGAGGGGGCTGGATGCAATTTTCTCCATTATTTTTTGAAATTATGTATTGCTCCCTGTTAGTGTATACCTTATTTTTGTCTTTAATTTTTTAAATTATATATTATATTAGAAGACACATCTATACTATATAGGAAAGCCCGTAAAGGAGGTTGGATGCAATTTTCTCCATTATTTTTTGAAATTATGTATTGGTCCCTGTGTGTGTACACTACACTTTTGTCTTTAATTTTTTAAATTATGTATTATATTAGGAGACACATCTATATGTATAGGAAAGTCCGTGGAGGAGGTTGGATGGAATTTTCTCTATTGTTTTTTGAAATTACGTATTGGTCCTTGTGCGTGTACATCACACGTTTGTCAATAATTTTTTAAATTACATATTATATTAGGAGACACGTCTATACTATATAGAAAAGTCCGTGAAGGGGGCTGAATGTAATTTTCTTCATTACTTTTTTGAATTACGCATTGGTCCATGTGTGTATGAGAAGTCCTATTAATATATATAATGTACATATATCTTTTTATTTTTATAAGTTAAATCTATAAATTTTTTATTGTAGTGTTTATGCCTAGTTTAAACTATACTTAAATTGGAAAGGACGGCGTCACATGGATCAAGTTAGGATTTAATAGGAAGCGAACTTAAAATGGAACAACAGTTTCCTAGTTGAGGTATGAAAACAAACTGTATAGATAAGATAGCACGCACACGTGCTAGTTCATCACAATTGGGAAATAGAGAGCCCAAGAATTACTCTCGGATAAACCATTTAGAGTCGCAACTTGACACCTTCACTAAACTCCAGAGAAGTCATTGGCTCTTCAGTGCCAGACTTAATAGATACTAATCGACAAACCAATTACAAGTACAAACATTGGTACTACAAGCACGAATCGTCATGTTTTCTATTGTTATTGCATCAAACTTTTACAAACTATGAAAACAGTGGCTTTACAATAATAACGGTACCGAAACTCCAAGTATGAAGACATGTATCGTAAAGCAACTGTTCAAACTATCCAGGCCGTCGCCGCAGGTAGCCAGTACCGGCGGTGATCGGCCGCAACAGCGTCGTAGGTCAGCGACGCAGGAGATCGGCAGTACAACCCACATCCATGTAAGTGTGATTTTGATCGTATGCTTCCTGCATTCGTTTATATTTGTGCTTTGTTGGTTCTTACTTCCCACGGGCAAATCAATTGACTGCATATATGCAGCATGTGGTGCTAGGACAGCGGCAAATCAACACGGTAGTTATGGCAGGTCAGGAGTTCCCCACCTACTTCGCGCAGCCGGCTTCTCTGCCCTGCTCGAGAGGAGTGAGTGCTTGGCCTTCTCACGATCAGTAGCAGCACTGTACATGCACGGTCTATAACCATGGTATACATACAACTGAACCGTATATCATCCCATCGAATAGTTTGAAATCTTGTGGAGTTACCATCGGACGCCAATGCACTGTCTTCATGCTTGAAGTTTCAGTACTGTTATTACTGTGAACCACAGCTTTCATAGTTTATAAAAGTATGGCACCAATGTTTGTACTCGCAATTAGTTTGTCGATTAGTATGTATTAAGTCTGGAACTGGAGAGCCACTGACTTCTTTGGAGTTTGGTGGAGGTGTCACCAATTCTGTGTGAGAAGTATTCTCGGGCTGTCGATTTTTCGATTGTGATGAACTTCCAGATGTTCGTGTTATTTTTACACTTTGTTTTCATATCTTAAATAGGAAAATGTTGTTCCGTTTTAAGTCCAACTCCTACTAAATCCTAACGTGATCCATGTGATGCCATCATTTCCAATTTAAGGATAGTTTAAATTCTTTCTACATTTTCCTCAGTTCTTGTATCGAATCAAACACGCATCGTTTCACAAGTTCCGTAAAACCCCTGACGTTGCTATCATCTAAGGTAACCTTTGGTGTATTTCCTTCAATAAGGAAGATACAATAAGAAACAAGAAAATAGCAAGTTCGACATATACTTCAAAGCACTACGATCCAGAAAAATTAGTGTTGATTGTATTGTTGTACAATAGTATATAAGGAACCATTATGCACATTGTACCAAATAGTGAACCAACACTCCTATTAAAAAAGAATATATGAAATATACATTCACTCACTATACTTCATGCATGTATGGAATTAATAGTGTTTTTTTTTCGATATAGTTTTTCTTATAACATAAGGTGGACACCCATGTTTTCTTTTATTTTTCTATATCATTTCAACAAAATCCCATTATTATTGTTTGTTATTTTGTGTTTTTTTTAATGCATATAGCTTGTGGTGTTCCTTGCCACGATTGGAACTATGTTATATAAGAGTATATCTAATTCTCTTATCAAAATTTGTGTATCATTATATTGTACAATAGTGAAACATGTGATACTAAAAGATTAGCCTAATTAACGTGTGCCTCGACAACTTTAAAAATCCTGACTGTACCATTATAGATCAACACGTAGAGTTCAATACATACAAAATCACACTTACATCCTCCATTTTGGGACTACCAATCTCCTCCGCCACGACCATACTAGTACCATTGCCTAATCAGGCAAGATATGACATCGTGCATAATTTACACACGTGTGGTTGTGCCCTGGCAACCAACATTAAGTGGACAATGTTCATGGTAACTGACCTTCCTCATAAACACATGGTCATTATCCATCTAACAAATTGAACCCAACAACAAGGTTAAAAGCTATCACAAAGTCACCAAGTGCTCGCAACTATGAAAATAAATAGTATCATCTCCAAAATAGGGACGCCTAGGATGTGAAGGGAAGAGTCGATAGCAGCATGATATCAGGCAAGAAGATGAATGAAAACACCCTTTACTGCCACAATGTTGGCCGATAGGATGTCGGTTCAATTTGAGCGTCTACCTATGGAGTCACAGATGTTTGGGGCCAGAAGACATTCCTAGGTTGAGCCTTTAGATATCTTGGTGTTAACTTGAATTCACTATTGCATTAGTGGTAAAATATTGACCCTAGATCATAGTAAAATATGAGGTACAGTCGTCCACATCTGATTATCTTCACGTACATTATGTTCCCCCACTAGTTTAAGTCCAAACAAGATGGAGGTGTTCGATTAAGAACATAATGCTTATTGGATTTACAAAACTCATCCCGAGCAGAAGCAACTTGAAAATATAAGGCTTGTAGTGGTGCATTTGATTTTTAGTTCGGCTTAGGTAGGATAAAATATAGTTCTGGTCAGATCGAGTTGGGTAATTTCATTTTGTATGGGTCAGGATGAATTTTGAGTTTGTTTAATATATGATTTCATTTATCAAAATTAAATAATAAAATATCTTTCATAATGCTCGAGTTTCATGCGGTCAAATTGATTCAGTTTAACTCTATCCATGTTCGGATTTGACTTTTTATCAAACTTGTAAGGAAGGACTTTGGGTTGAGTTAGGTTCCTATTGGTTATGTAAAATCCAATCCATTTCAATACGGTCTGAGGTTCCATTAGAACAAAATCTAGGATTATAAAAACAATTCAATCCAAAACCATTAACTTTTTCTAGGAGTTACAAAACTGCTATCATGTCCCAACATTATTTCATATTTACTCTTATGATCTTACTTTATATAAATTCCTTCTCTCAACCGTTTTTATTTCCAAGAATCATTTACACCTCTAGTATCGATATTCACTAATGAAGTCATTAACTCACCATCTCTATCTATCTAATTGTAGAGGAGATTCCATATGTGGCAATAGGATGGAACCAAAAATTATGTAGGGGATATGTGGAGTTATGTAAGTATTTAAAATTATTTAGAAATACATGAAAAACAAGTTCAAATTCAAATAAAAATATTTTTGACAATATTTATTTTATAGCTTCCCATTAAAAACAAATTTAACACATTTGTAATAAAATATTATGGTAAAATGATAATGTTGACTAAGTATATAAAGAAACATTGATTTTCATACTTTTATAAAACAAACACTAGACCCAACAATAAATTAGATTCTGACAATTGAATTGGAATTCTCGAAATGTAAATTCTAATGAAGCTAGCACTGAAGACATACTATTTTACCATGCTCCAAAATTTAGTTTACTGGTCAGTCTCTGAATGTATTCAATAACGTTATAACTATTATAATTTTGATACAAAACTGCACCGACTAGAAACTTATCTAGGTCAACTGTAACATGAAACAATATTGAAATTTCAGGGCAATTAATCCATTAAAGCACTAGCTAGAAACTTATTCAATGTGAGTTCCCAGAATAAAAGGAAAATTCTATCCCAGATATGGTTTCCCACCACTCATTTACCCATTTATATTCCAAATCTTCTCATTCATCATTTCTATATGTTTTCTTCTACGAAAACAATCTGACATCACCCTATTAAAAAAGAATATATGAAATATACATTCACTCACTATACTTCATGCATGTGTGGCATTAGTATTTTTTTTTGAGATACTTTTTCTTATAAATAAGGTGGAGACCCATGTTTTCTTTTATTTTTCTCTATCATTTCAACAAAATTCCATAAATAGTGTTTGTTATTTTGTATTTTTTTAATTGCATAGGCTGTGGTGTTCCTCGTCACTTTGCAACTATGATATATTAGAGTATATCTAACTCTCTTTGGCGAAATTTGTGTATCATTATATTGTACTATAGTAAAACTTGTGATACTAAAAGATTAACCTAATTAACTTATGCCTCGCCAACTTTAAAAATCCTGACCCCACCACTAGAGATCAGTGTGTAGAGTTCAACACATACAAAATCACACTTACATCCTGCAACGTGGGACTACCAATCTCCTCCGCCATGGCCATCACTACCAGTACCATTGCCTAATCAGGAAAGATATGACATCGTGCCTAATTTACACATGTGTGAGTTAGCCCTGCAAATCAACATTAAGTGGAAAATGTTCATGGTAACTGGCCTTCCTCATTAACAAATGGTCATTATCTACCTAACAAATTAAACTCAACAACAAGGCTAAAAGCTATCACAAAGTCACCAAGTGCTTCCGCCCCTGAAAAGAAACATGTATTGTCTCTAGAAGAGGGACGTCTAGGTAGTGAAGGAAAGAGTCGATGGTAGCATGACATCAGGCAGGAAGATGAGCGAAAATCACCTTTTACAGCTATAGTGTTGGCAGATAGGATGTCGGTTTGATTTGTGCATCTGTCTATGGAGCATGGGAAGAACCAGGATTCAATCATTGGGGGGCTCGACTTTGACGGGTCACTTTGAAAATACAATAGAGGGCATGATTGATTTTTTGCATCTCTTTTCGTATGTGTTCAAATATGTATACAATTGTGTGTTGTTTTTATAAAAATACTTTACAGAGATGCTTCTATAAACTCACCTAATAACATGACATGTCTCGAAAAAACAAAAGATACACTAATTGAAATCTCTAATAATGCACTAAATGGTGAAACACATTAGGAACAACTATTTTCTTTTTAATAATGAGATATATGTGTGTGTGCATGAATGTTTGTATGTGTGTGTGCACATGGATGTGCGTATGTGATTGTCATGCATGCAAATGTCCTGTGATGAGTGCGCCTCACATATGGTTGCGCTAATTAGGGTCCATGGTTGAACACATAATAAGAATACATATTTTGGTGGAAGAGAGGTTTGAATGTGATAGTCAAGAAATGTGGGGGTCATTTTCTCCTACACAAACAAGGGTTTTATTCTATATTTACTTTCACAAAAGAAATTAACCCATATCCATCATAGATTATTACATAGTTGAGACCGAAGAGTATATGGGTATGTGTGTGTGTTTATGTGAGGAAGTGTGTATCGATTTGTTACATAAAACTTACATGCATCGACCACTAAAACATATATAAAACTCATTTACTAAATCCAACCACATTTATTGACTCAAAATAATCAAAATTTGATGTCTTTAAAAATATTTTAATCATGTTTTGTATGTCATGACATATTGATATATACTATTCAATGAATTCTATAATCTCAAAATCTTATCATTGTTTCAAAAATATAGATGTTTTCTTTGGATTATCTATGAATGTCATTCTGTGTTGATTTTTAATAGACGTATAATCTAAAAGAATATACATCATATTTATAAGATTGGATTACATCCTAGAATTCTACAATTACGTTAGGTACATGTACTAAGCTGAACACTAATTTTAATGATGTGCATATATGTTTACATAATGTCATTGTATATTATAGAATGAAATTTAAAAATATGTTAGAAAATGTGAAATTTATAGATAAACTCTTTCAAGAAAGTCCATTAATGATTAATTATATGCTTTTTATTTTTTAGTTTATGATTATATAAAGGACAAATTTGGATGTGGATTATAAATTAATAATAATGTATGAATGAAAAGTGTGATGATTTGGATCAAAAAATTAATTTGATGTTTTATAAGGCATCTACTATAGTGACGTTCATCATAATAGATTAAACAAGTTATTATTTTTCCTCTTCTTACAAAACAACCTAATTTTATAGCTAAATATCTAAAAGAAAAAACTATAACCACTCATTAGACAATAAAAAAATCGATCCTTATTAATATTTTGAATATAAAACATAAGAAATCACTTGAAAAGGAAAAGTAATCTAATATGAATGAGCTATGCCCACTTTTGTTGACAAGAAATGAGAAAAATGAGGACCCAACAAGCTATATTTTCAATATTCATAATTGAAAATAGGGTCATAAAAATCACTATATTTAAAGTTAATCAAACTTTATTTTGAAGTCATTTATTATTTCCTAAGTATTCCTACTCTCTAATTTTAATTAATCTAATAGTAAATATATGTCTCTTTTACACTTCAATGTCAACAATCACATTTTTTTGGAATCTTTTACAGGAAAAAACAAAATTAGCTAAACTCCAAGGACCGATAATTAGATATGACAAATAAGATTTTTTTATTATAAACATGGGTAAAATCATTATAGTTAATGTAAATCAAATTCTATATTGAATTCGTTTACTTTTTCCTAAGTATTCATACTCTCTAATTATAGCTATTCTAATAGTAAAGATATGAGCTCTTTTGTACTGTAATGTAAAAAATTATATTGTTTTTGGAAGCTTTTATGGGTAGAAAATAATTTGAAATTATCTAAACTACAAGGACCATGGGACGCCTACCACACGGGCTATGTTTGTGTTTTGATGGTATCCACTGTATACATATATCAGTATGTCAAGTTAACATTAATGTATATTTACATATATGATATTTTTGGGGGGAAGGGGCATGGCCCCTACTGGCCCCTCTCTGGTTCTACCAATTCTGTGGAGTCACAGATATCTGGGGCCAAGAGACAGTCCTTGGTTGAGCCTTTAGGTATCTTGTTGTTAACTTGAATTCACTATTGCATATGTGTCAAATTATTGACCCTTAGATCATAGTAACATAGGAGGTATGGTCATCCACATATGATTAATGTCACGTGTATTATCTCCCCCCATAGTTTTAGTTCAAACAAGATGGAGGTGGTCGATTAAGAACATAATGCTGATTGGGTTTAGGAAACCCAACCCGACCTAAAAGAAACTTGAAAATTCAAGGCTTCTTGTTGCTTGTTCGGTTTTTGGTGCGGCTTAGGTAGGATAAAATATAATTCGGTCAGGTCGAGTTGCCTGTTTTTTTGTAGGGGTCAGAATGAATTTTGAGTTTGTTTAACTTATAATTTCACTTATCAAAATTTAATAATAAACTATCTATAATAATGCTCGAGTCTCATTCAGTCAAATTGGGTTCAAAATAAGTCTATCCATGTTCGGATTTGACTTTTTATCTAACTTGTAAGGAATGACTTTGGGTTGATTCAGGTTCTGGTTGGGTTATGTAAAATGGTTCTGGTTGGGTTATGTAAAATCTAATATATTTTCATGTGGACTAAGGTTCCGCTAGAAGAAAAAAGTATAAGATTATAAAACAATTCAAACCAAAACGATTAGTTTTGTCTACAAGTCGCAAAAACTTCGATCCTATCCCAACATTATTCTACATTTACTCTTATGGTCTTATATTATATAAATTCCTTGTCTCCCATTAATCATCTTTCTTTTCAAAAGTCAACACGTACCTTGACAATTCTCATATCCACATTCCAATGAAGTCATTTACTCATCATCTCTATCTATTTAACTAGCAACGGAGAGTCCATATATTCTAGTAGGGTGGAATCAGAAAGAATATAGTGGATATGTGAAGTTATTTAAGTATCTAAGATTGTTAAAAAACACATGAAAAATGAGTTCAAAGTTGAAAAAAATATCTTTTACAATATTTATTCTATAGCTTTGCACTGAAAACAAATTTAACACATTTTTATCAGATTTTGTGGTAAAATGATCATGTTGACCATGTATGTAAAGAAACTTTGACTTTTATACTTATACAAGCAAACACTAGACATCACAAGAAATATGATTTTGACAATTGAATTGGAATTCTCAAAATGTAAGTTCCAATGAAGGTCGCACTTAAGACAAACTAATTTTACCATACAACAAAAGTTAGTTTACATGCTAGTCTATGAGTTTATTTAGTAACGTTATAATTATTATAATTTTTATATAACAAAGTACCAACTAGAAACTTATCTAGGACAATTGTAACATGAAACAATACTTAAAACCCAGGCAAATTGATCCATCAATGCACCAACTAGAAACTTATCCAATGAGAGTGCCCACAATAAAAAAAATTCTATCCCAGATTTGGTTGCCCACCACTCATTTACCCAGTTATATTCCAAAATCTTCTCATTCATCATTTTTATATTTTTTTCTTCCATCACTACTAAGAAAATACTTTTTACAATAGTTCATGTTTCATTTTTACAACATATTTCAATTGTTTTATTGGATCGTGTGCTCTCGTGGGGGGTTGTATATACAAAAGGTTCTTTACATGTTCTAATATATGTGTTTCATAAATAGTTAATGCATGTTGTAGTTTAATAAAAACACCCATTATAATAGGAGTATTTTATACAACATGTTGAGTAAAAAAGAAAATACACCTAGACACTGGTTTCAAGCTTGAGACCACATGAAAGTAAAGCACAACTCAAATTGTTGAACTAATTTATTTTTATAGATAACTTGAAATCTTTGTTGTACATATAAAGAGAGTCACGTATACACTTTTTCTGTGAATGTAATCCATTGATATTGTTAACTATTACAATAGGTGAAATCCAATTGTGTGATTATGCAATATTATAACATGTTAAAGAATGATGTGTAATTATGGTCTACTATAACATGTTAGAATATGTGACTATCATAACGTGATAGAGCATGTTGTGTAATTTTAGTATTATCAATAGATTTGAGTATGTTATAATATTATAGTCTATTGCAACAATTTAATACTTGTTATATGATCACATGTATTATAACCAATTCCACCAGTTGTATATAACTTGTGTTGTATAATATATACAATAAATAACACGCTAATAGAATTATTGTAAGAAATATTCTAACTACAATACAATCATCAAAACTATTGTAATATAACCATTATAAAAAAAAATTGTAGTAGTGGATGAACACAATCTGACATTGCCCCTAGTATTTGCTTGTGCAACATACTAATTGATTCTCCCTATGGCATTCCTCTACTCTGGTAAGATAGACTATTGATGAGTTGAATTCTATCATGGTTTCTACACCTAAAGTGGAAAGTTATTGTTTACCCATGCTTCATCTCACAAATAAGTTATAACATTTCTATCTCTTGAGAGAAGTTTGATCAATAGGTAGGTGTTGAAATAGTGATAAGTTTTCTACATGCTTGTTTTGAGTGTCTTTTATATATTAACAATAACATTCTTATAAGCCAAAATGATTATAATATATGGATATAATATTTTTTTAGTCCTCTAAGGCCAAATTTCATGTCTGGATTCCTTAACTTTTTCATCGTTCTACATGTTCAAACCAATATAGACAAACACTAGTTCATGGTTCATTTCAAAGGATGACCATGAAACATGCTCTATCGACATAGCAAAGGGACATGAGCATGCCACCAATGTCTCTTCTTTCTAAAAAACCTTCATGTTCAACAATATAATATTAATTGCATTGATATGTAAAACCATTCAACAGTTAGTTATATATGTTTTAGCATAATTTAAGCATGTCGATTACGGAGATGGATGAAAAAAATGTGGTTGATTATATATAGGTATCCAACACATTCCCCTGGAGGCTGATTTCATGGACCAGAGAAATCAAAGAAATTGTCGAGGATCAGTCCATCATTGGTAATTTCTATAATAGAGTATTGAACTGGGTACCCAAGGAGCTCGGTTTTTGTGAAGCTCATAAAAGAGGTGATTTTTATATCAGTGCACCTAGTCTTTTACCAATGAGAGTTAGAGTTTTCTCTATCCAAGAGTGGAAAAATTTACCTTACACAGTGAATAAATAGATAGATACGAAGAGGATATTGTACTTGTATAGCGTGGTGCTTTGGGGTTTAGCATAGTTATCTTTTTTTGGAGCATGAGGGGATGATTAATTGATATTTTTAAGCAATAAATGTAAATCCTCTTTGACAGGGTTGCCTACACGAGGAGGGTAGGATGAATAGAATTTCCTTCTAAATTAATTTAAAGAAAATCACTTAGCATTATCAGAATTAGAACACATATACACTCACTCTTTCAACTTTAAAGTTATCTCCACCGTTGATTATCTTTGGACTCTATGTCTATTAAGATGTCTAGAATATAAGATCCAAATATATATTTGGTACATCTGCTAAGGGTTTCCTATTCTTTTTCAAGTTATTCAATATATAATTTTGTTTTCATTTGAGTAGACATGATTTTCTTTGTCTTTTCTTTCAAATACTTCAAAACACTTTCTGTTTTAGGTATGAAATGTGTGGATTGTTGGATGATTGTCATTATCCATTGAAGATTAATTTATCATAGGTTTTTCAACTCTCTATAAAAGGTTTCAACGTGATCCATAAGACCAAATGTAAGTATCACTTACTTCCAACTTTATTGATAATTTGATTATATAGGGTTTTTGTCAAACTGATGGTTTTTCCTTTTTACAACATTTGCCCATATGAATTTCTAGTATTAAGGATAACTTTTTGTTGTTAAAATGAATGTCTAATGTTCTTGCATGTATAAATACATTTCTAGAAATCTATATTATCTATGTTAATGAACATAAGTCACAAAATAGAGTATGTATGCTTCACTTGTCAATGCACAACACATATATATAGTAAGTTGGTCATTCATCTTCCTTATCTAGTTGGATTTCATAAAGTGAATTCTATCTTATAGACATGTCCTTTTGCATGATCAATATGAACACATCTTGTTTGTTCATATCAACTATGTACTAGTTAGTACTGACTTTGGGTGATATTGAAAAATGTTTTCCTTGTTACCATATCCTATAGATTATTCTACTTTTTTCCTCTTGTAACCATTTTACCACAAACGCATATTAAAACAGTGTTTGTCATCATATTTATCTTGGAAAAAAGAAATATGAATGTGTTCACAATAATTATCTATGCAGGGGTACTTGAATATTTTTAAGAGCAGGTTGTAAATAAGTGAGGCCAAATACTATGTTGAAAAGTAATTAGGTCTTTCTTTAGCATATTGAGGCATATTCTATAATTTTATTGAAAAACTATAATCAAAATTTATAGTTTTATGAGACTTTATGATTATGTAAAAAGCATTATTCATTACTCCAAATAATACTAAAACACAAAAGAATTTTGTAAGAAATCAAGTGGTCTACTAGTATGAGTGATAACCACTTCATATTCATTGGTAGAAACCACTTTTTTGCTTATTACGTTGATTAAAACTCAGTATCATACTTTCTAATTTGGTAAACTTTGAAATTACATGTAATCAAAGAGGAATTGCTATATGGAAATAAAAATCTCAGAAGCCTATGTGTATATACCTTTTATGGAAATTATGTGAAATCAAAGAGAAATCAATTTACAAGCAATTGGAATCTAAGAAACTTACGTGCATATATCACTTTGTTGGCTTGACAAGTATTTCCTTGATGGCTAGTCTCTAATGTTTGTTTTGCAATAATACTACATAATGAGAACTCCATCAGATTCTATTTGAGAAATTACAATATTACCTTGGCATGGTCCTTAACTAGTATTGTTGGGTCTTTATGTTATATTCTATTACCCTAATTAATGTCATTTAATTAAGTTCATTGATTCCTACTAATGCATGTGAATATAAAAGGATATTTTCTTGAACTCATATAATGTGTTGAAAAAAAAATCTAAGATGTATTGAATAAACTTCATTCAACCCTCTCATGGTCGCACAAGCGACTAAGGCTCTATTTCTAACTTTGGCTTTGAGAGAGGGGTGTTGGCCAGTGTTTCTTCATCTCCCCTGCTCCCTATCTTAGTCCTCCCCCATCTTCTCCCCTTGCGGCTCTAGTCGTCTTCGAATCAAGGTGTGTTTTGGGTGTGATCCTGTGTTGTGAGGTGGCAAGACTAGGGTGATCGATGTTTGGGATTTGGGTTGTTTCTCTCCTAGTCGTGGTTGGTGTGCTCCCCCTATAAGCCAGTACTAGTAGCGGTGGTCTCCTGCCAAGACCGATAGGGTGCCTAGAGCTTAAAGCAGCCACATCCCTTCTTCCCCATTTTCTTTTTCTGGTTTGTTTCTTCTCTACTTTGCTTTGTGGTTTCACTGTTGTGCAGACTAGATGGGCTCTGTGAGGCCTCAACTTTAGTTTGGGCATTGGTTGGAGTAAAGGGGTGAATGGTGCCATCCATCGAAAGGATTGTTTGTGGGTTTCCCCCTATCTGCGATCACTATAAAGGTTTCCCAACTATTCTATTTTTATGTTAGATGAGTTGTTGGCGTTGTCTTGCTACTAATGGTAGTAGCTATGGTGTATGTTGAGATGACATGGGTGGTAGGGATCAAGGTCTTCTCCAAGTGATTTTCGGCCAATACTGACGATGGGATCTGTAAAAAATTTAGTGTGTGCTTAGTACAAGGATCCTAATTAGAAGTGTTTCTTATGTCTCAAGTCTTAACTCCCAAAATTCTCATTGTTCTCAAACCTATGTATTGTTCTTGGCTACAATGTAGATGTCATATGGATTTTCTTAATATAATTGCACATGCTTACCCTTCAAAAGAAGTAGTATATCCAATAATCTATAGTGTTGGTATACTATACTATTGCGGCATAAGATGCAGACTTGTCAAGGGCACCCCATAGGATGTTCCTTGGACAATATTTTGACTGGTGTGAATCATAGTTCGTTTTCACAGTTTCTCAACCTGATACATGTGTCCAACAATTCTGTTTAAAGTTACACCATTGAAATAAAATTTTACTATACATGTTATAATGTTGATTTCTTATAACTAGAAATGAGTACATTGATATCCAGCTACATGATTTGTTGTAGATTTACCTTGATTATTTAATCTTTCTAGGGTTTATTTTGAGGCTCATTTTGTGGATTAACAATGAAATAGTTGTCTATATATGTATATATAATCATAAATGATGATGATTTTAATTAGAAAATATGTATATAAAAAATAAATTACATATATATTTTAGAGAAACCTTCTCTTTATTAAAACAAATTAATAATTTTTATGTGTATCTATGTGTGAGCATAATGTAGGTATACGACACCCACAATAGACATTCTATATCCTTGTCCAAATAACAAGTATGATAAGATATAATCAATTAGTCCATAAGCATGGACAAAAAGACAATTTCTTTAAAATCCACTTAGGTACCTCATGTATAAACTATATTTCATTGTGTCTGATACAATTTTCTAAGAGTATCAACAATGTAATTGTAGATATATGTTCCTCAAATTTCATTAAATACCTTGTTATAAAGCATGATAGAAAAATAATTTCTTCTATTAATTTTTATAAGAATAGATTTAGTATAGTAAATTCCAAACTATTGTTGTAAGGTACTATAGGAGGGTTAAATGTATGAATTGATCTTCCATATAGTAGTCGATCCCTTCTATGTGTCAAGCATGTAAGTATTATAATCCCTTAACTCTCTATTTAAGAAACTACTCAAAGAATATACAAAATTTAAATTATTTCAAACTATGAGAATTGTTTAACAATACATCCTTGGCTTCTATGTTGATTTTATGACATTTGGACCCACCCTTAATTTATTCACAACCATGTTTAATTGTATTCCTTCTACCATCTTAGATTTCAATTCTTATATATGATACAACCACTAGCACTAGCTTTGTCTGTAGTCATTTATAATATAATCTTTGGATTGGTTTGTAAGTTTCAACAAGAAGACTATTTTAGTATCTATCACAATGTCTCTATTTTGAGACATACATTTATGTCAACACCCTATTTTAAAAAAATCAACTTTGTCATGGTTGAAAAAAAAAGAGTCATCAAGGAGACTTCCTCTCCCCGACCCCTCATTGACCTATGGAGGTCCGAAACAGGAGGAGTAAGGTAAACCAATTGTGTAACCCATTAGTTCCAGTGCAAAGCACGTCAGACATAAATCCCAATTTTATTCGTCCCCGTGAGGATTCAAACATGGACCTTTTCCTGTGTTCACGGTCCAATCACCAGTGAGCTACACCCTTGCGGGCAACGTTGTCAAGATTCTTTGTTCCTACAAAGGTCATTATCAAATACATAAGTTGGATATAATTAAATTCTCTATTTCAATTATGTTGAGATTAGTGATAGGAAAGACATAATTTTAGTGATAACAAACTAGACTTGGATCATTATGTGTATCTTATCACTACTTTGGTATGTGGATGCAAAGAAATGATTTTTTCTAATTTCATCATATATTCTAAATATAAATTAAAAAAAATTGTTTCCTAAATAAAAGTACATGTTACTGATCATATCACCAGTCATGTAGTAAAAGAAGTGCATGAACATTTTAATATGTTCTATAAATATGCCAAAAGATAGTTCTTGGTTCCTCTTTTAACAAAAATGTTACTTTGTTACAGCCCCTCTTCTTACTCTTAATTTATTATAATGAATGTTTACATTTCTCTAAGTCGGTGACACCCTTTTTGAATAGATATGATGTTCCCAATAGGAAATGTATTTATGTAAATATTAAAAGCATAAGACAGTGATCTTCACCTCTAGCTTCTATGATGTCTTTTCCTCACCATAAGTTTTACATTTTCTTTTTCATTTTCACAAACTATTATCGCAAACAACATTTTGTACACTTGCATATCACCAATAAAAACAAAAAATGACAACAAATATCCAAAATTTAGGTATAGATTTTTCTAAATCATTTTCTTTCTCATAAATATTCAAATCATTTTAGTTTCTCATGTTTTATAATAAATATATTGATTTATGTCATGGAGACAAAATGGATGCCACATTTAGCTCCATCTCAATAAAATCGAGAGCACAAAGTTCATCCAAATTAAGATTGTTGAAACTCTTGGAGCTATCTTAGACAACTGCTATTATATTCTATTGTCTTGTTCCACAACATTTTTTGTTTTTCTAGAATAAAAATGACTCTTAGATATTAGTTTGATTTGATACAACTAAAAAAAATGTAAAATTATGGCATGATACAAAGAAATTGTGGGAAAGGGGTGGTTTTATCTAGAATTCACATAAAACTATGTTTGTATATTTATTTAGTTTGGTTCATAGCATAATTCAGTGTTTCACTGTCTATGTTGACATTTTTCATACTTTACATGGATTAGTTACTCATTCTTTTGATAAAACTTGAATTTGTTTCTATTTTAGTTGACGTCCATTCGATGGTACAATTGATCCTAATTTTTTTACCATATACATTTTGGAGGAAACCTAATTGGATGATGTTGACAACCTTGCATTCCATTCTACCATGTTGATGTGAACATCAAGGAGCATAAAGCGTTCCTTTGACTTTGTTGTACATGCAGCTGGTTATGTATAATGATGTTGTCCAATTTACTTTATAAACCCTAATTGTAATCTCTTACAGGAAAACATATAATGTTTTTCTTGATTTTTTAATCATCATTTTTGATGCATGTACACAATTGTAGCTCATTAATAGGAAGGCATCATGCCTATTTTTGGGTCCCTTGATTTGTATATTCGTGTGTATGTTGTATGTCATGTATTAAGGTGCAATATATTCATACCTTGTGAATAAAACACTTAAGATTGTGCTATAACCAACATGGAAATCTATACATGTTTTAAAATCAGTAATGGGATGCTAAAATGTCTTCTCCACCTCATACCATTTGGTAATCCTCGAAGCTAGTACGAATAAATTGTGTTGTGAAAATATTTATTATGACATCTAAGAATTTTTTTTCACTTTCTTATACTCTTAGACTTATTTACTAATGTCCATATACAATTCAAATGTTACTAAAGGTATATCAACCAATTAGTATCTATAAACAAAATTTCGTTGCATGATTCTTATTTGTGATATTTATAGAAAATAACTTTTTATATATTATTTTTGTATCTAATTTTGTACAAATGTATCCCTTGTTATTCCATGAATAAATTATAGAATTTTATCTGATGAAATCTACTCTATTTATGTAAGTATATTTTCTTTGAATACCATGTGATTAAAAATTGATGATATTTTAGAAAATATCCAACTATTACATAATAAATATAGTGGAATTATATAAACAAATTTAGCCAACTCTATAACTTCACTGCTATATTCTTTTGTAACATTAAAACTTAGTTCATGTGGTGACTACCCTATTTTAGGTAAGTATTGTTCAATATCACTATCTAGCTGGGTTGATTTCACCTTTTTCAACAACTGCACTAACATAATGGCATTGTTATTGCTCCTTTATTATTCTGTGTGAACTATTGCCTTCCATATTGATGATAAAGTTATGATCATGGGTACATGATGCACATATACTATTCAAAGAATATGAAATAAAAAAAATGAGAAAGGGTGAAACACTAAGATATTTATGCTTAACTAATCAAGAAAGTGAGGAGGAAAAATTCAATCTAAATGTGAATAAAATATATGGAGGCTACATAGATATCATATAATATAATACTGAAATTCTCCTGATACATCTTCTTAAAATCATTCATGTGAAATATGGAGGATTTCCTAGTTATTATTCTCGTTGGAGGAAAACAAATATGACACCTTGTTTGATATCATATAGATATCCATGCTTGTTAGATGATCAACATACTCAAGTTATATATATATTATCCTTTCAAAGTATGGGAACTAACAAATGTATATTTTTATAGTGATGACAGTTATGACTCGTGGTAGAACCTCTTTGTGCTATTTGGGAATTTTATGAAATAGAGTATTGAACCATGAGTCAATAAAAAAAAGTATTAAAACATATGTTATGTGTAAATCAACACATCTACATTGAGAACAAAAAGAACAATTGAAAGGTGATAAGCAATTTAGTAGGCTGGTTGCTATATATATAAAGAAAATTTTGGAGTGAATTTGAATCATATAGGTGGTCGTTAGAACATTTATAAGTGACAATAAGGAGAGGCCCTAACCAAAACTAGGTTTTAACTTGGATAAGATTATACATTGTTCGGCATGGTAATAGTTTTGCTAATTAATGTTTTTATCATGACTGTATCACATTGATAGATGAAACCCCCATATATAGTAATATTGGTTATCTCTTTGAGCCATAATAGGTTCATTGGGATTTGAAAATTTAGAAAATGTAAATTAATGAAGTAGTACAAGTAGTTATTTCTTGGTAAAGAAATAACTCATTAATATTCGTTTGGGTTCAAGAAATTTTCTAAATACAACACATGATCCAAATAATCATTGACATGTAAGTTTTGAGCAAACAACAATGACTACTTGATTATTTTTCTAGATGGTTGTACTACTTAGGTATTCTGATCTGTAAAGAAAATACAACACAAACAAATTTAATGCTACATTATTTGTGATACAACTTAATTACAAAGATGGGGTGAAAATACAATATTGTCAAATCCAATTGGCAATTTTAATATGGTTTTCACTATATTATAAACTACTACATATGAATAACATATAATTCATGAAATATGTATCTACCATAAATAGAAATCTACATACAATATAATACTTTTCCCATTATGATGTTAAAACCCATACATTATCTTAATGATATTAGCATTCCAAAAAATTGTGCACATTACCAATTAACCCTTATGCGGCCTCTTTTAACGATAAATATATTTGAACAAATTTATAAATTTTTAATAATTATTCATACCCTACGCTTATATGGATCAATAATATTATCATGCAACCAACATTAATTTAAAAACCTAAAGAAACTTTATTTCTTTTAGTAACAAGATCCAATCAAATATATGATCACTAGTTGTATGAATTGAGATTCTAAGTTGAGTGTTGTAAAATTAAGAACATATTTCTATCATATTCTACATACATTATTGGGTGAGAATGATATCCATAAGTTTCATATAAATACCATCCCACACACGAAATAACATACATATAGACAATCCTAAACAAAATTATTACATTTCTGTACAAGAACATGTTCCTTTTTGACATGTGACACTAAAAGAAGAAGAAAAGACGCACACATATTGATTTATATAACTCATAGGAATGTATACCTGGTACATAAATTTTATATATAGCAACATAAATCTCAATTTTATGCATCTTCAACATATTCATACGATGTGGTATTCTCTGAAACTTCCATCTTTATATATGAGAGGTGGAATAAATTGATTATGTCCACTCTCCATCAGAGTAACCATGGTAAGAAGTACAAACAAAGAACATCAAGAGAGAATCATGTACCCTCATATAGTATCATATTAAACCTTATAAATACATTGTGTATTTCCCTATCAAGTAAAACTAAACCTTATGAAAATAAGGTAGATCTCTTGCTTTGCGACACACAATATGCAATTTGATGGATATTTGTTTAGAAAATTTATAAGATAGATAATTATTTTATAATAGAACTATACAAAACAATGCACCTCCAATTATAACCCATCCTTTCCTTGCATACTACCTAATTTCTCATCCTACACACTTACATAAATAGTCTTTTGATTTCCCAAAGAGCCATTCAGTCATATATGTAACTAGATTCCATCTTCATCCCTAGTATAAAAATAATGCATCCAAAAGCAAATATCCATTGGAGGCTTAGATTCTCTATCTAACATTAGAGATAGAAGTAAAAAAATCATGGAAATCCTTTAACATCCCTAATCAACCCACCCAATTTTCCTTCTCATGATACACACATTGCCTCCTCTTTAGTGATAACATCCAAGTTCAAATAGTTGATAGAAGATTTAATCAACAAGATGGATACATGTTTAAACTAAGGTGCTAGTATCTAAAAACTGAATCCATAATACTATATAAATATTCAATATTTTATTTTCTTTGAAAGATCACTCTCATGCAAAGGACCTTGAACACATATATAGTTCACACACAGAGATGTACATACTAGATTTATCATTTTATAACATCAACCTTTGCATCTTGTACTGAAAAGATATTTGTGGTAAAAGGCTTATAAGAAGACCTTGAAGTGTATACTTGATAGCCTTAATCCAAAAAAAGTTTAATTTGGAATTAGTACTATTCCAACTAACATCAAAGGTAATAACCTCCACATTATACATTCTACCAAATATTAAAAAATTTCTCTCCATTGTTAATAATGTAATCAAGATCCCTCCTCCCTTACATGTATCTTCCCCAACATGCAAATGTCGATCTTACAATCATTCTGTCATGCATGTATACAAATATTGTGTTTAAAATATTACACATAAAGATAACAACAGTGGTGACAAATTTTTATTCCTGGTAGAGAAGCTATATGTCAAATTGATAAATATAAAATAGAAGAAGTTATTTATTGAAGTTTAAGAGAAAAGGTCACAATATTCCAGTACATAAACCTATTTTGTGATGCCCTTTGATGATAGCCAATTCACTATCCTAAATCATGAAAAACCCTACATCAAGAAGAAGGGAATAGATGAAATTCGATACCCATCTACAAACAATGCTTACAACCTTTAAGATTTCAAGTAGAGGACAGATCAAAATAGCATCATGTGGTTCAATAAGTAAAGTGCCACACTAGTATGAAGACTAGAAAGAGATATTTCCAGTCCCTTCTCTCGTATGTGAATGTTGGAAGTTGAAGGGGTGATTTGTAGATCTATGGTCGATATTGAGAACCATTATACTACACTGAAGACGTGACAATGAAATTTATTCAAAGTTCAAACTGACTGCCTTTTGTATTCATCATGACTATAAGAAACCCATACAGTTTTGATATTATTTGCTACCCTTATTTTAAAAACATGAAGCACCTACATATAAGGGAATCTCCTAGGAGAGAATCCAATGTAAATTCAACCATTTGCATATACAATCATCTTGAGTGTCCTGATCACCTACAATTCATGTGTCCAGAATGAAGACGGATGGGGAGTAGTCAGACACTAAATTTATAAATTAATACCTTAGATGCCCGCAATAATGATATGAGGTCTTGAGTAGTATGCAGAGTTGTACACATGCATAAAGGTGAAATTATGTTTAGGACTTAAGGCCTAATCTTATATAAGTTAAATTAAGAGTAAGTTTAGTTCTACTTATAATATGTATTAATCAACACGTTAGAAAATTAATAAATTAAAAGAAAACCAAGTTAAAAAACAAATGAAGTTGATGATCACTTTGGTAAATTTAATTAGAATAGAACTTGGATCAAGTTTCACCAACCAAGCTCATTAGCCAATATGCAAACACTCATACCCATGATTCACCATTAGCTTAGTTTATGAGAAATCATGATTAGTTTCTATCCCTTCCTCTATCAAGATAAGGATTAGATCTGGATTATATACATGAATTTCTATCAAGACAACAGATAGACGATCAAAACAAATATATGATCATAAACTCTGGTGATCCAACATTTTCATGTGTACACACCACTTCTTAACTACAAATATTATTTACTACTTCTCTTTAGAGGCATTCAAAATCAAGCATCACAAGAGAGTATCAAATCATGCAACTCATTCATTCCTAAATATGAGCAAGGAGGCAAAAATTACTCATAGTAGACATTCAATAGAATATGAATATTTACATTTTGGAAGATCTTTAATGGCTACTCAAAAACCAACTTAACAGTTCTATATAGTCATGTTTATAAGGGACAAAATTGATATACAACAAATGATGTGCATAGTCGAAAAGGAAATGAAGGATGAATCTAGACATTGTGGGGAAGAAATAAGTGAAGAAACATATTGATGACCCTAGCAGTATTAAATGTCAATGATGAACCCCTCTCCAATGTTGATTATGGTGGTGATGGTGATGAAGGATCTTCAATTCTCGTTCTATTAAAGATGGATTGTAGACTGATGTAGCCCTATTTTAGGGCTCCATCTTGTACCTTTTTGTAATTTTATCACATCTAAACAAAGTAGATTGCAAGTTAATTTCCCCAATATGTTTATCATTGTCAAATGTGCTTATGGACGTTATTTGCATTATTTTTAGGTACTTGGACCATACTTTGGATGGATGAGAGAGAAGGGAGGAGTCCTAGGATTCCTCCACTCATGGAGGGTTCCAAAGAAGGCCCCAAGAGCTCCCTCAACCTACCCCAATGGCCAAGGTTCGACACCAAGAAAAGAAGTCCTTTGATAATGAAGTTTGAGACTATTTTAGCCCTTGAAGACCCCAGCACGGCCGTGGTGCTAAGGAACGACTGTGCTGGAAATTGCACAAAGTTATTGGTTGATTGACAAATCTTGAAGTTTCAGCAATGCGGCCACCACGATCGTGCTACCCAGCATGGCCTTGCCATAAAGACCCCACCACGGCTGTGCTGCATAGAACAGTCGTGCTAGCTGAAGAGTAGAATGAGCGTGCTCTGGGGAATGACCTCCTCAAAACTCCACCACCACGGTCATGCTGCCCAGCACGACCGTTCTACCTAGCCACCACCACGGCCGTGCTACCAACCTTCATTTTCACCCATCCGACCTGTTGATTTCACACTTCACCAGGATGGTCATTCTCCTCCACCACGACTGTTCTCACTCTACCCATCACGATCGTGCTGCCACCTAAAACCTAACACTTTTCACACTATTTTTCCCACAATACCCCTAATTACCCTAGTGCTTCCACCACCACCTATATATACATAGGTGGCGGCCACAACACTAGGTTAGCTTCCCATACAGCTTCTCCTAGCCTCCATCACTCCTCCTTGAGCATCTAGTGCATTTATTTTGCATTTGTGCTCTCCATCCACCATTTCCACCTCCATTCTACCTTGGAAACCTAGTTTTCTAGGTTTTCATCCATAATCCTCCATATCTTCATGCTCACCTACACCCTTGGAGGAGAGAGGTCTTCCACAATAGCAAGGAGGTGAAGAAGAAGGCTACTTTCCCGAGATCCATGGCGTTTCTTCCCCTTCTTCCCCTTTCTTTTGTAATTTCTTTGACTATGTGTAGCTAAGCACCTAGTGGTGGGTTGTTTGGGGTTAAAATGTTACTTTCATATCATGTTGGGGGGAAAATATCTTTTAGTGAACATAATTTATATCTATGATGATTGCCTCTTGCTTCTATCTCATTTCCTATTTTATTGCATGTGGTTTGTGATCATAACATGAATTGCTTGCTTTGAGATGTTTGATGACACTTAGCTTCTAGGAGGAATTGGAGTGTATGTGGCAATCTTAGGAATGGCTCCTAGGTCTAATTAGTTGATCCCTAGCTAGACCCCTTTGTTCCTACATACACATCCCTCCTCTACAAGTGAGTGTGAAATCTAAGTAGCTAGTGTAAGTGTTATTAGTGCAATTGCCTAGAGCTTTCTGAAGGCTAGAATGGCTAGTGGCATGAGGTCAAATATCCTCATCCCTACGCCCATCTCTACCCTTGGCTCTCAATTGACCTAATACCACTTACCCTAGAAACCTATACTTGACAAGTCCTACTAGAATAACACCTAACCCTAGTTACCCAACTAGTAGTATTGGGTATATTCTACTAGCACTTGCGTTGTTGTTTGGGTTGGTAATCTAGATAGAATTTTGATGGCTACTTTCTATGTTGAGATCCCCCAACTAATATCAAACCACATCCTCAAACGGCCCACCTATCTTAATCATCTTGTTAAAACCCAACTTGCTTTGCTTACTTTTTCATGCTAGTCTAGTTTAGTCGCTTTTACTTAATCTAGTTAATTGCTTAAGTTTTGCTCTTTAGTGTTAACTTACATTCTTGCTCTTGCTAGTGGTTAGTTTAGCTCTTAATTGTTTCTTGCCTTGTTAGAGTAGTGTAGTTCATCTTGCTCTCATTTGGTTAATTGCTTGGCCTAGTTTCTTAGATTCAACTTGCTTAGGGTAATCTAGCTTTTTGATAACTTAGTTTCAATCTTGCCTTTCTTACCTATTCAATTAGAGTAATAAAAAACCAAACCCCTTTTAAAACTCTTAAACCCTAATCTCCATACTAGGAACATAAAAAACACTAACCTAGCTTTAGTGCCCCCTTTATCCCTGAGGACCAACCCCTTTTCTTGCCAATCACCTATACTAAACAGTACCCCGTGCGCTTGCAGGTGACCTATTTAGTTTTGTGATCGACTTGGTTAGGGACAATATAAATTTTGAAAGTTTTCCCACACGTGTATTCTAATATCATGGAGCACATCTAGTCGAGTCAAATCGGCTAGTGTGTGGCACCTCTAGCGGACGCACCAAGCTTTCTGGCGCCGTTGCTGGGGTCTATTTTAGGGCTCTATCTTGTGCCTTTTTGTACTTTTATCACATCTAAACAAAGTAGATTGCAAGTTAATTTTCCCAATATGTTTATCATTTCCAAATGCACTAATGTACGTTCTTTGCATTATTTTCAGGTACTTGGATCATACTTTGGATGGACGAGAGATAAGGGAGGAGTCCTAGGATTCCTCCACTCATGGAGGGGTCCAAAGAAGGCCCCAAGTGCTCCCTCAACCTACCCCAATGGCCAAGGTTCGACACCAAGCAAATAAGTCCTTTGATAATGAAGTTTGAGGCTATTTTATCCCTTGAAGATCCTAGCACGACCGTGGTGCCAAGGAACGGCCATGCTGGCAATTGCACAAAGTTACAGGTTGATTGAAAAATCTTGAAGTTTCAGCAACGCTACCACCACAGTCATGCTACCCAGCATGTCCATGCCACAAAGGCCCCACCACGGCCGTGCTGCCCAACACGGCCATGCTAGCTGAAGAATAGAATGTGCGTGCTTTGGGGGATGACCTCCTCAAACTCAACCACCACAGCCTAGCTGCCCAGCACGGCCTATAGGGTATATTCTACTAGAACTTACCTTGTTGTTTGATTTGGTAATCTAGATAGAATTGTGATGGTTGCTTGCTATGTTAAGATCCCCCAACTAATATCAAAACACATCCCCAAATGGCCCACCTACCTTAATCATCTTGTTAAAACCTAACTTGCTTTGCTTGCTTGTTCATGCTAGTCTAATTTAGTTGCTTTTGCTTAAACTAGTTAATTACTTAGTTCTCCTCTTTAGTGTTAACTTAGATTCTTTCTCTTGCTAGTGGTTAGTTTAGTTCCTAATTGCTTCTTTCCTTGCTAGAGTAGTGCAATTCCTCTTGCTCTTGCTTAGCTAGTTTGTTAACCCAGTCTGCTAGATTCGCTTGTTCAAGATAACTTAGGTTTAATTTCACTTTTCTTACTTGTTTGCTTAGTGTAATCACAACCAAACCCTTTCAAAACCATCAAACCCTAATCTCTACACTAGGAACATAGCAAACACTACCCTACATCTAGTGCCCCCTCTATCCTTGAGGACCGACCCCTTTTCTTACCAATCACCTATACCACAACAGTACCATGTGCGCTTGTGGGCGACCTATTTAGTTTTGTGATCGACTTGGTTAGGGTCAATATAAATTTTGAAAGTTTTCCCACACGCGTGTTCCGATCTCATGGGGTGAATCTAGTCAAGTCAAATCAGCTAGTGTGTGGCACCTCTAGTGGATGCACCAAGCTTTCTGGAACCGTTATCGGGGATAGATGTGCTCATCCTAGCTAGTTAGTGTAGCTTAGCCTTTCCTTTTGCCCTCACCATTTCTATTCTTTATTCTTTGTGTTAATTTTGCATCCTGGTTTGCTAACTTGTCTTCTTTTTCTTGGTTGTACCTTGTGCATGTGACAAGCAACCTCTTGGAGTCAAGATGGTAGACCAAGATGCGCAAGCCCCTTCAATCCCTCAACCGCTCTACATGATGAAGATGTTGGAAGACATGGTATATCTCATGCAGATTCATGTGGGAGGTTCTTATAATCACTTTGTCGACTCCATGGAGGATCTTTATGAAGATGTGGAACTTCTACAATCCTTTCACATTCATAACAATCAAAGCCCCATGTCAAGCTCTTACACTTCAGCATGTAGAAATGGCCTAAACTTCTCATTGGAACCACAAGGAGACCGCAATCCAAGAGGCACCTCCATGTTTGAAGAAGACAAGGTTGAGAAGCCTTGATGAAGTGAAGAGAGAGGTGTCATTTCAAGGAAAAATCATTGATCAGCTAGAGTAAAGGTTGGATGAGGTTTCCCTTTCACTTGCCCTTTGTGAGGAGGGAAGATCCATTTCCCAAACCATAGCCAACCCAAATAATGCAAATAGTTCTATGGGATCCCCTCTACTTGTCTATGATACACCACCTCCTCAACCTTCATACAACTTCCAACACACCTTACAACCACCACCACAACATCAACCACAAGAACCACCACCCACCTCCACAACAACCATCCTACATCCTTCACAAACCTAATCCACCACTACCACCAACACCACCACAACCATAAATTTCTCTCCCTCCTCCCCATGAGCAAGTGGATACATTTTCAATCTTGAGGTGTGACAAGGTTATAGAGGAGCTCAACAAGTAAGGGAAGCAATTAGATGAAGATCATGAAGAAGAACTGTTGCCATAAAGTCCTTGTGAGAGTGCCAAGTGCACTATAATTTCTATAGTCCGGCTAGATTTTGAGAAGATAATACCTTGTGTCCCATTTTCCTTTGATATGACATCACCAAGTTCTCCCATTGCTGATCTAATAAATCCCAATGTGATATTTTTAGGATTGCAAGTGTCCAACATGATGGAAACCCCTCTCGTTGATGCCTATGAAGACACATTCCTCAAGGGAAGGGAAAACTATGACATGCAAAGTTCGAAGGTCTTAAGATTGACTAAGGAAAACACCTTATTGATTTCCATCATCAAGCCAAGTCCAACTTATGTAAGGTTCCATAAGGGTGTTTTCACCTTCAAGAAGAAGATGAGAGGGAAGATGCCTAAGGAGTTCATCTTAAGTGAGCTAAAAAGTTTTTTTGATGAGGATTCTTACTTTGGGACCTATGATGATGACCCTGGAGGAGAGATAAATGAAGAAAGACACTTGAGAAACTCACATAACCCTTGGGAGACAATGAAGGCATTTGAGAGGATTGTGTACGATGAGGATGAAAACATATTGCTTTTGGATAATGGTTGATTGACGGAGGAACAACAAGCCTAGATGAAGGCTCTAAATTTAGCACTAGTGGGAGGAAACCCACATGGTTTGAGATTCTCGAACCTTGTCTTTTTGATACTTTTTCTTTCTTTTCCACACAAACACACACACACACACACTGTGGAATACAACTCATAAAAACATAATTAACTAATGCGGAAGCGTTCATCAAGAAGCGGATTAGCAAAAATCACTAAAAATTAAAACTTTTTGCAAGGAGATCCACACATTGGAAAATATTTTTCTTCAAGAGCCAAAGTATAACATTTACATTCTGTTTCAAAGGTACATATCATACATCATCTCTTTCTGAGAATTACAAGCATCAACTGTCTTGTCAAGCTAAACACAGGAAGTATAAAATCTCGAGGCATTGAGCCAAAATCTTGAAAGCACTAACTACAACTCCGAGGACCTGAGAGTACATAGACGACACATAGGACTATATATACATCTAAACATGACATGATAGCCAATGTCTCCACCTGAGATTTCACTGCTGTCCTTACTACTATTGTTGTTGTCCTTCACCTACTGAAGGATTCCTGTCTCCTCGTCCGCGTCCACCTAAAAATGTAGTTCCTACGGGGGTGAGACAATTATAAAAATTGCCCCAGTGAGAGAAATAACTCTCCGCCAGTAACATTATTATTGCAACTTAAGAAGATAAATATGAACAGAGAAATCATATTTATTTGACAGCAGATATATTAATGTCTAACAGATTAGAACATCATTCTATATCAGAAGCATTGCAGTTAAAACTTGATAGAATCAACATATTATTTATCCTTTAAGTAATATGAAGAACATGTATAACATCTATTCAAACTACAGAACATTACCACTGCATTAACTCTCTTCAGGCTTAGATCATATATCTAAAGCCTGGAATTATCTTTGTGGAGTCATGGCCCGTAGCCATACTCTTTTCATAAAGTATTGGGATCTTAATCCCTCAATTCACCACTGGAAATTCTCATCCTTTCACAATTTCAATACTCTAACCATGTGATTCTGGGTATTTAAACCCTTAGCTCATCACCTGAGCATTGTTACCACTTCCTTAGGTAACTAACACCTTTAGGTCATCTAACCAAGGTAAGTATGATACTTGAGGCCCATTAACTTTTTTTCTACCTCTTACTAGACAACAAGATATATTGTGGCACACAAGGCCCAATAAACAAATTCAAATTAATAACATATCACAACTCATACCTGGCTATTCCCATCATCTCATGATACCTGCATGGTTAGCACATATGATAGCAGCACATCAATTATCTATCAACATCATGCAAAAACAATGTATTAATAATTCAAGGGTATTACCCTTAATCCTTTACCAGGATTAGGATTTCCATCACACATCTCATGTATCATTCATCCAATCATATTGGACTTATAACACAACAAGGTATACCAGCATTTGGGGTGTTGGATATGATATCTATCATATCTTGGTGTATCACTTCCCTCAACACCCTCATCTTACTTAAGTTCATATACTTAACTTGTATTAGGGTATTACCCATCCTAATACTTTATGCACCAGTTTATCACATTCATCATGTAAAGTAGTGATCATTAGTCACTCACTTGGAATATACAACTATTGCCAATACTATGGATTCATCCATAAGTCAGGAATTAATAAAAAGACCATGATAGGTCCTCATCAAAAAAAATTCTAAGTCAAGCATAGAGTACCACGGCCGTGCAAAGGGAAACCACCACGGCCGTGCTACCTTGCACGATCGTGCAAAGTGAAGCTACCACGGCCGTGCTACCTTGCACGGTCATGCAAAATGAAGCTACCACTGTCGTGCTACCTTACACGGTCGTGGTACAGGATTTCACCTCATGAATCATATTCAAGTATGAATTCTATTCTTCCATTAGGGATTAGGGTTTCACATACCATTTCCCTTCTTTATAATAGGGGTTGCATATAGCATCACCCTTCATTAGGGGTTCATATCACATTGCCCATAATTAGGGTTTACTAATCATTCCCAATTAGGGTTTCTCATAAAATCACCCTCAATTAGGGTTTCACATGGATACACCCTCAGTTAGGGTTTCACATGGATACTCCCTCAGCTATGGTTTTACATGGATACACCCTCAACTATGGTTTTACATGGATACACCCTCAACTAGGGTTAACTATTCATCCTAATTAGTGATTTCACATGTAGACAACATCTTATTAGGGTTATACATGGAATCGGCCTCAATTAGGGTTTACATCATGTATTAGATCCATGCATTTGTTATGCATTATTGATTAGTACCATTAATGGTATCTCTCACCAAATTACATTAGGTTTCCAAAAAGGTTTGATCAATTGGTCCTTCAATAACATGAGATATCTAATTGAATTAGGGTTTTCAATGTTGATTCTTTCAATCATTGAATTCATGGAACCAATCATCAATTGGACATATACTCATGCTTCAATTGAGTTTAATAGTTCAACCTTTAACTAATTTGACCCTCAATTGATCCTCAATTGATCATAAATTAGGGTTTGAATCAGTTGAATTAGGGTTTGGAATCGATGATCCTTCAATACTAATCATTGTAAGACTAGTTACTTTGAAACCATTGAACCATCATCCAAATTGGGTATGACCTGACCCCAAACGGTCTTGAGGTCATTTGGATGACCTCCAAACAGTTTTGAGACCGTTTTCCCATAATATCACTCAAATCCAAGCCATTCAATTAGGGTTTGGATCATTGGATTGATCACCAGATCAGCATTTAATTGTATATCAGCTTGGTACCTTTAGACCTTCAAACACCTAACTATACTCAACCCTAGACCTCCAAACGGTCTTGGGTGACCACCAAACGGTTTTGAAACCATTTGGATGAGATCCAAACGGTTTTGAAACCGTTTGGTTCATCCAACCTTTGGATTCTAGTGAAATTTCATCAAAGATTGGTCTATCGAGTTGATCAACAAGTCAGCACTTAATTGCAATATGATTTGGTACCTTTGGACCTTCAATTGGTCAAATATACTTGACCCCAGACCTACAAACGGTATTGGGGTGACCCCCAAACGGTTTTGAAACCGTTTGGCTGATCCCCAAATAGTTTTGAAACCGTTTGGGCTAATCAACCCAAAATCTCAAATTAACTCATTGGAATTTCAGCACTAATTTCAATTAGGGTTTGCCCAATTGATTAGCCTTCAAATCATGATTCCCTGGTAATTAACCCCTCAAATTTGGTGAGTCATTAACCAACATCATTAGTAACATTAATATCAAACGGTCAACGCTTGGTCAACGCACTAAAATGGTTTTGAAACCGTTTTCCCAAAAAGGTCAAGTTAATCAGGTTGAAAATCAGCACTTAATTCAATTAGGTTTACCTAATTAATTATCCTTCAACTCACGATTCCTTGGGGGTTAATCCATAAAATTTGGTGAGTCATTAACCAACATCATTAGTAACAGTAATACCAAACGGTCAACCCGTGGTAAACTCCACCAAACAGTTTTGAAACCTTTTGCCCAAAAAGGTCAAGTTAATCAGACGGAAAATCAGCACTTAATCCAATAAGGTTTCCCTAATTGATTAACCTTAAAATCACGATTCATTTGGAGTTAATCCCTCAAATTTGGAGGGTTATCAACCAACATAATTATGAACAGTAATACCAAACGGTAAACCCTTGGTCAACCATCTCAAACGGTTTTGAAACCGTTTTCCCAAATAGGTCAAGTTAATCAGGTTGAAAATCAGCACTTAATTCAATTCGATTTGCCTAATTGATTGGCCTTCAACCAATGATTCCTTTGGATTTAACCCCTCAAATTCGGTGGGTCATTATCCTACATAATTAGGAACAATATTCCCAAACGTTTAATGCATGGTCAACTCCCTCAAACGGTTTTGAAACCGTTTGCCTCCAAACGGTTTGCAAACCGTTTGGTCACCAAACGGTTTTGGTGAAACCGTTTGGTCCCAACCTTTGAAACCGTTTGCTCTCAAGATATTTGGTGAGGTGCTTGATTATGATGATTTCATCATCATTAACCTGCAAACTCACATAATATACTGTGAATTCTATGGAAATTGCATCAATCAACCAAACTTAATTTCGGAAATGTAGAAATGATCACCAATTGATAAGGAATTGATTGTAATAACAAAGTTAGGGTTTCAAGTTATAAAACCCACCTACAATTGAGCTCCAAAGCTCCAAGATCATGCCATCAATGGTGGATGAAGCTCTTGCAACTCCCCCTAGGCTCTTCCTCAAGCTTTTGATTGTAAAAGTTGTCTAGGGTTGAAGAGGAGATCGAAATAAGAAGGAATCCATAATTTATTTTTGATTTCCACCATGAAATCAAGGAGAACGAAGGTCAAGGGCTTACCAACAGGTTGGGAGTCGTCCTCCTGATACTCCCTAGCTCCTTGGTCGGTTTTGCAAGCAAGGGGAAGAAAGAAATCCAAAAAAGCCTTGGTTTGGGCTTGGAAATGGTACTTTTATAAGGAAATTGATGAGAGAGAAAATGCCTTATTAAAATGCATTTAATCTCAAAAATATGGCCGCCTCTTCCCCCCCCCCCCAAAACTCCCCTCAAAATCCTTAAGGACGAGGCTATATTCATTGCCTCATATTCCTCTCAATTATCCATGATTTAAAGAAAAACAAATTAAGCACCTTAATGTTTATTATATTAATATCCCATATGTGAGTGGAAATTACTTTCCTTTACAATAAGGTGAGTGGAGTTTCACCTCCTTTAGATATTTTCGTTCCTTATCTTGGAAAAAGAACGTCCATCCTTATTCAAAATCAACCAATAACATTTTGGTTGAAGGCCCTTTAATTAATACATTCATTTTTGCCCTAAATTAAATTAGGGTTTCACTTAAGATTAAATCTTGATTATTTTAATATCAAGATTCTCTCTCCTCCAACTTAATTCAAATGAGATTACCCTCTCATTTTCTTTGCTCTACATGATGCCAGGAAACATTAGGGACCTTATTGAAGTGGTAATTTTCATATTGAACCCTGGGTTTTGGGTAAATTGCACTTTACACCAAAACTAGTTTTTAATGCACAACATTGCTTTACAAGCTTAATCCTGATGCCCAAGCTTGTGAAAACTATACCACTACATCATATTCATTCTTATGATGTCTCAACATCATAGGAACATCTTATCATGCAACATTTGCAAGTTGACCCCTCAACTTGGGTAATTTGCACTTTAGTCCAAAATAAGCAAACATTGCTTCAACATTGTTCAAACAGGACCAAAATTGAAACATAAGTTTCTCATGATCCCTAATTACTTTTCCCAAGATAAGATTAAGAATCTACTCAACCTTATTAGGCAAAACATCTAGGGTTAACACATCACCTAGGTCAGGGATGTTACACACACGATACTTGATAGTATTTTAGTTTGTGAATCATGTTAGTACAGGTACAAGGAAGAAAAAATAATGCAAAAAGGGTCCAGCCAAGGAGAAGATCAAAGTTAGAGAGTAGATTACAAATCAATAGAGGATCTGTAGCAAAGAGTCCAGAATAGCCGTACCACCCAGCACGGCCATGTGATTGGCAATACAAAACGGCCTTGTTGCTCAACACGGCAGTGGTGGTCTTACCCTTCTCACCTAGTGATACTTTGATCACTCCATCTCTTGGTGGTTGTCTTTCACAACTCCATATCCTTTACCCTACTATTCTAAACTTCTAATTCATGATAAGGACAACATGGTTTAAAAGTTTGGGGTGGTAGGGCGGTAAGCCCTTTGTTCACCGCATTTTTATCTATGTACCTTGTGCTAGTTTTTTTTGCAAGATGATCAAACAGTTTGACTAACCTTCATACTTGTCTATGCTGACCTTGTTTGTCTGCTTGCATTCATGCATACATGTAGTTTAGTTTCATGCATTTTTGTGTAATTTGTCAAAAAAATTGCTCTTTTTGCTATTCCATATCGTGCATTGCATTCTCATGTAGTTTTTGGTAATTTCTTGTGCATTTTAACTAGGATTTTCTGCATTATATTTTAAATTTCCCTAAAGTAGGCAAGATGAGATTTAATGCAAATGGGCACCATATTCGCCAATTTTTCCCAAACTTGAATGTTCTTGTCCTAAAAGTATGTTTTGACTTAATCTCCACTGTTTTAAATGAAAAGTTTTTAATTCTTTGACAAATGCATGCTACTTTTTTAGATCTTATTGCTATATGGTATTGTTTGTTGACCTTTTACATGTGCACCACCTCTCTTAAGTTTGTGAATGTTTTGGTTGAATCATGAATTGAGCAAGCTACAAGTGCTTAAAGTCTATGGAATCACTTGGTAGGAATAAGAATGTTATGTTGTTCTATCATGTGGTGTGATATCATTTGGTGAAGTGTTGGATTAGCTTTCATGTAGGAAATCTTATGTTGAAAGCTACACCAATGACCCCTCTTTGATCTGACTATTCTTTCATCACCTTCATACCTCTCCGCCTCATGCAAAGATGCCAAAGTGCACATAACAGTCGTGGCCACCCCCAAAACTTTAGGGTGGCCACATCTCAACCTCCCCGCTTCACTTCATCCACCATATGCCCTATCTACACTAAGGGAAAAGAAAAAAGAAAAGAAAAATAAACGCAAAAATAAAATAAAAGGATGCTCCTGTTTAATAGCATTCAAATAAAGAAAAGATGAGTGTGTAAAATCACTCCAAAATCTTACCGCAATCCTTTCTTCATCTTTCACACCCATTGAGCTAGAAAACATCAAATCTAGCTCACTTTACCTTTTCTACAGCCATGTGGGTCATCTATTGTAGTTTGAAACATAAGAGTGAATGTATGAAAGTGAAACAATACTCCTAGTCATCTTTGATTAACACCAACATGAAATGGTTTACCCAGAATGACATGAAGGACATATGGAAAACTTGTGTTTCTATGCTTTATATTTGAAGGTTGTATGCGCAGTGCCCGATTCATGAATGGTTTGTGAAAGAGGAGAGGAGAGAGGCGAAGCACATGCACTTATTCACTTCCAAGACCATGTACTCAATAATTATTTGTTGCTTTGCATTTGTCATTCCATTTTGTTGTAAAGAACCTAAAAAGAGAGATTGAGTTGGAGCATACTTGAGGACAACTATGTTTTAAGTTTGGGGTGGTGATGTAGCCCTATTTTAGGGCTCCATCTTGTGCCTTTTATACTTTTATAACATATAAACAAAGTAGATTGCAACTTAATTTCCCGAATATGTTTATCATTACCAAATGCACTTATGGGCGTTCTTTGTGTTATTTACAGGTACTTGGACCATACTTTGGATGGACAAGAGAGAAGGGAGGAGTCTTAGGATTCCTCCACTCATGGAGGGGTCCAAAGAAGGCCCCAAGAGCTCCCTCAACCTACCCCAATGGCCAAGATTTGACACCAACCAATGAAGCCCTTTGATAATGAAATTTGAGGCTATTTTAGCCCTTGAAGACCCCAGCACAACAGTGGTGACAAGGAACAGTTGTGCTGGAAATTGCACAAAGTTACATGTTGATTGAAAAATCTTGAAGTTTCAGCAATGCAGCCACCACGGCCGTGCTAGATGAAGAATAGAACGGGCATGCTCTGGGGAATGACCTCCTCGAAACTCCACCACCACACTCTCGCTTCCCAGCACGACCGTTCAACCCAGCGACCACCACGGCCGCGGTGCCCAGCACAGTCGTGCTACCATCCTTCATTTTCACCCATCCAACCTGTTAATTTCACACTTTACCATAACAATCATTCTCCTCCACGACGACCATTCTCACCTCTACCCACAACTTCCGAGCTGCCACCTAAAACCTAACACTTTTCACATTGTTTTTCCCACAATACCCTACTTACCCTAGTGCTTCCACCACCACCTATATATACATAGGTGGCGGCCAAAACACTAAGTTAGCTTCCCCTACAGATGCTCCTAGCCTCCATCACTCCTGCTTGAGCATCTAGTGCATTTCCTTTGCATTTTTGCTCTCCAACCACCATTTCCACTACCATTCCACCTTGGAAACCTAGTTTTCTAGGTTTTCATCCATTATCCCCCACATCTTCATGCTCACCTACACCCTTGGAGGAGATAAGTCATCCACAATAGCAAGGAGGTGAAGAAGAAGGCTGCTTCCCTGAGCTCCATGACATTTGTTCCCCTTCTTCCCCTTTCTTTTGCTATTTCTTTGACTATGTGTAGCTAAGCCCCTAGTGGTGGGCTGTTTGGGGTTAAAATGTGACTTGGATACCATGTTGGAGGAAAATATCTTATAATGAACATAATTTATATCTATGATGATTGCCTCTTGCTTCTATCTCATTTTCTATTTTATTGCATGTGGTTTGTGCTCATAACATGAATTGCTTGCTTTGAAATGTTTGATGACACTTAGCTTCTAGGAGGAATTGGAGTGTATGTGGCAATCTTAGGAATGGATCCTAGGTCCAATTAGTAGATCCCTAGCTAGCCCCCTTTGTTCCTACATACACATCCCTCCTCCTACAAGTGAGTGTGAGATCTCAGTAGCTAGTGTAAGTGTGATTAGTTCAACTGCCTAGGGCTTTCTGAAGGCTAGAATGGCTAGTGGCATGAGGTCAAATATCCTCATCTCTACTGCCATCTCTACCCTTGGCTCTCAATTGACCTAATACCACTTACCCTAGAAACCTAGACTTGACAAGTCCTACTAGAACTACACCTAGCCCTAGTTACCCAACTAGTAGTATAGGGTATATTCTACTAGCACTTGCCTTGTTGTTTGGTTTGGTAATGTAGATAGAATTGTGATTGTTGCTTGCTATGTTGAGATCCCCCAACTAATATCAAACCACATCCCCAAATAGCCCACCTATCTTTATCATCTTATTAAAACCAAACTTGCTTTTCTTGCTTGTTCATGTTAGTCTAGTTTAGTCGCTTTTGCTTAATCTAGTTAATTGCTAAAGTTTTGCTCTTTAGTGTTAACTTAGGTTCTTGCTCTTGGTAGTGGTTAGTTTATCTCTTAATTGTTTCTTTCCTTGCTAGAGTAGTGTAGTTCATCTTTCTCTCATTTGATTAATTTCTTGGCCTAGTTGCTTATATTCAACTCGCTTAGGGTAATCTAGCTTTTTGATAACTTAGTTTCAATCTTGCCTTTCTAGCCTGTTCAATTAGAGTATTCAACAACCAAACCCCTTTTAAAACTTAGTTTTAATCTTGCCTTTCTTGCCTATTCAATTAGAGTAATCAACAACCAAACCCCTTTTAAAACCCTTAAACACTAATCTCCTCACTAGGAACATAGCAAATACTACCCTAGCTCTAGTGCCCCCTCTATCCTTGAGGACCGACGCCTTTTCTTGCCAATCACCTATACTACAACAGTACCTCGTGTGGTTGTGGGCGACCTATTTAGTTTTGTGATCGACTTGGTTAGAGCCAATATAAATTTCGAAAGTTTTCCCACAGGTATGTTCTGATCTCATGGGGTGCATCTAGTCAAGTCAAATTGGATAGTGTGTGGCACCTCTAGCGGACGCACCATAGACACCTCAAGAAGAGAAGCCTGATGGGCATGGAATCTGATCCTTGTCAACTGATAGATGAAGGGGATGAATTTAGAAACACTTAGTTTCAAGGTAAAACATGCCTTGCTTGAAGTATTTGGACCCCTATTTATAGGAAATGGTGTGGGCTTAAGGCACTTGAGAATAAAGATCCCTTTCTTTCTCTCCAAGTATTTAGGAACCTATCTTGTCCATGCACCATCAAAATCTAGGAATAAGAAGGTTCAACAAGTCTTTCATCATGTGTAGGTGAGTTTATCTTTTTCCTTGGGTGGATGATGGTAGAATCATCATCGGTTGTCGATGAGTGTAGCTTTCTTGTAGGAGGATGGTGGCAAGGGAGACATTAGTGAATGGCTTTATTTGTGGTCCCTTTGGTGATAGCTACCTTTTCTTTTATCAATTGAAGGTGCAACTTTTTCACCAATAGGAGACAGTAGGAATGTCATCAATTGTTATTTTTCTAGAGTTCCATTGATAAACTCCAACATTTTCCCCACCAGTTGAAGGTGTCGACTTTCCATAAGTCTATATCCACTGAGGGAAATTTCTGGGTTCTCTGTTGTGATCAGTGGAGCAGGTAAGATATTGGTTGATAGCCACTGATGAATATTCATATTCTCAAATTTTTTCTTCCATTGATTGATGCTTTTATCCAAATTCCATTAGTTGTTGGTGATGACATAGTGTTGAGAATTTTTCATTGGTTGACAAACCAATGGTTTCTGTGTGGTTCATCAATGTTCTTTTAACATCCAAATGGTTATTGATCATTGAACCCTCACAACTAAAGGAAAAGTTGTATCCTTCAACACTTGTACTTTTCCAACAAATGATGTAACGTTATAATTCACAAGGGGGGATATGTATTTATAAAAGTATATAAGATTTATCATATCAAAATATAATACAATAAAGGAAATGAATGATAAAATATGCATTTAACATCCACCAAATTAGGTCAACAACCACCAAATTTAAAGTCTAGCTTGTCGTCAAGCTAATAAATAGAATCAGAACATAAGGTAACAAATAAATGATTTTCTTTTGTTAGGTGAATCATAGTATTTTTATCATGTCTTTGTTTTAGCCCTATTCTAGCATTTATCATGGTTACTTTTTCTACTTGTTAAGTCCCTATAATTCCTCCCAAAAACATGCAGTGCTTCAACCTTTCATGTACTATTCACATTATTCAATGTTGGGTTCTTCCTTCATGATATTCACTCCCACTCCCTGTTCTTAGCCGTACAATGCAAAATTGTCATTGAAGGTATCTTTCACCCCCAACATTTGATTTTTGGATAGTAAAGATGGTGTGTAGAGTGGGATAGGGCTGAGGTGTTGCTTGTTCTTCTCTGGATCACAAATACAATGGTGTATCTCCAAGTGTTTTTCTATGAACACCATTGAAGCCTAATGGGTTATTTTATAGAGATTCTAGGTTCTACTATCATTCATGACACTTCTACGCTTATGAGTGAATCTATTCACCGATTGGGAAGTAACCTTGGATCAAACATGGCACAACTCTCATGTTTTTATTATCTCATAGTAATTTATCTTCTCTCTTTTTGTTCTTTGGGACTATGTAATTTTAAGGATTTTTATGTGCTACCAAGACTCTTTTCTCCTTTTCAAAATTTTAGCACTAAAAGTGGTATCTTTTTCCTACATAGATATTTTTGGATTTCCATATTGTACATGATGTCTCAGATGATCACTTAGAAGTGTAATAAGACTAAGGTCCCACTTATCCAGGCGTGCAAGAATTTTATTCATAGTTTGTAATATCTTAAGGTGGATATTTCATAAAAAATGATTAGCAAGTTATGTTGGATTCCCAAAATTTTCTATTAGTAAAATAAAAGAAAATTAAAAAAATTATACGTGTTATAGGATTCAATATTACTTTAGGAAATACGAATCCAAATTTTTATAAAGTCTAGACTTCATTCTTCATTTTTCTCAAAAAAATACTTAATAAAGGATTAAGCAATCACTTTAGTCAAACATGTTTATTCTAGAATTTTAAAAAAAAATTAAAATTTATATTCAAAATTTAATGTGTTAGGAGAGAAGTAGGAGATGATTAAAGTAGATTGAGATGAGATAGTACCTATTTCACTCATTTACTCACCTATAAATTTACCATTTCCTCTCTCATGAAGTGTCAAATGATGAGGTTAAATGTAAATTATAACACAATGGCATTTCGTGAATCAAAGCAAGACATCTCCATATGATTGTAATCAGGATTAAGAATGTTATTCAAGGGTTATCCACAAATACAAACATCACTGGAAGGTGTTTATAATCAGAACTAGGTGTCCCGACAAGAGTCAGGTTGGGGATATATCTCTTTCATAGTTCTAAGGCTGATGGAAGTGGCTAATAAAATAATCACATTCAAGGATCTGGTCGGTGAAGACTTCCATGGGATGCATGAAAAATACACTATGGAGATCTTCTATGATATACATTTCTTCAATGTTCTAGTGATGATTCTAGGTTATATACTATGAAAACTATATAGTGGTGTTCCCTTTCTTGAAAAACATACACGAAAGAAACTCTACAAGAACTATGCATGTAAAATGATGAGAATGAACAAGCCTTTGAATGGAATAAAGATGGAACATCTCTGTGCAGCAAAAGTAGCTACTAGCACCACCAAAGGACTTAACAACAAAAGAACAACTAAAATTCCCAATTGTGGAAGTGGTCAAAGTACAAATAGGAGCATAGGTACCTACTACAAATGACCCACCAGAAGAAGGATCTTAGATAATAAGCGTCAGTAGACACGATCCACCTAGAGTAGAACAAGAAGGCAAAAATCCAATAATTTGAATAAGTTCTATCCAATGGGCCACTAGGGACTATGATTCCACATTTCAGAACTTTGAAAGATGAGAATGTGAAACACTAATGCAAGATGATTTAAAACTTTCTCATGCAACTATTGCAATGAAATTGGTCATTATTCTACTTGTTGTCCTTTTAGGAAAGCACCCAAGAGCAATAGGATTTGGGTTGCTAAACTAACCCCTCCGGACCCAAAAACATGATTGGGGACCATTTCATCTTTCTTCTTGTAGGTATTTACAAATCGATTGATTTGAGCTATTGAATTGCAAATTGACTTCTCAATCCACATGAAAGAAGAAAGGTGAGATGTGTAGAGGGTGACAACAAGTGAAAAAGCATTGGTAAGCACAAAGGTAAATGTTTTATTGCTTATAACCATTTCCAACTTGTTTTTGTCAAGTTAGTGTGCACTATACATAGGGTTTTTGAGTCAAAAGTGACTTTTTGTGATTCTCTTCACACTCTTGCTCAAAAACTATTTCTAATGCTTCTATAGTGCATTACTAACTTTCTTAGACATGTTTGGATATGGTTTGTATATTTAGCATGCCTCTAGATATGTTTTATGAAAAATATGTGCTTTTTCTACAGTAGTTTTGTCGGCCGAGTTTTGTCCTGTCTAAAACTCGACCGATAGGCACCAATGGGTGTTGCCAACAGCTGCGATCGGCCGAGTTTCCAATACACAGAACTCGACCGAAAACACTGTTCACAGAGTATACAGTTGGCTTATTGAATGAGAATTTCCCTCTCAACTAGATTTTCTCAACCAATAGCCTTATTCTTTGGCACTCCATTTGGTACCTTTATATATGCATATTGCCGTGTTCTAAATTGCCTATCTTGCATACAACTCTATCTCTCTAATTGCTCTAATTTGGTATATCTATATCTTGCAATTACTTGCTTTGAGTTGTTTTGCAGGTTTTGATGATGATCTCCTTGGATCTCTTGGTTGTGTCTAAAATTGCTTCCGTTGTGCTCTAACTTGCTACATCTATATAGGTGTATATCTTGTTGTTGATACAACTTTGAGGTTCTTAGGGGTAATCATCTTATGGTAAGAATGCATATCTAGTGAGTTATATCCTCTCATGCTTCTATATTTGCATATCTCTTTGTTTGGATATATCTCTAAATCTAATCATAGCTTGCTTTATGTTGCTTATCTCTTTGCTATGATCTAGATCCTACTAGTAGTCCTAACTTGTGATATCATCTACTAGTAGTTCGCATACATGTAGTTCTAACCCTATCAATAAGTGGTATACTTGATCATCTATATGTTATGTTTGTATCTTATCTTATACATGCTCAAGATTGTTCTTTAAATTGCTTATCTACTATCTTGAGTTGCTTGCATAACATTGTGATGCAGGGTTCATAGATCTACATGATATGTAGAAATTGGAGTATTTTTTGGATTTTTATGCATATTTTTGCTCCAGTTTCAGTTTTTGCTGCAAGTATAGTGCTTTTTATGCAGAAACACCCTTCTGAGCAAGACTCATCGCTTTGCCATGAGCTCCGATGGTTTTTGGTCAAATTCCATCATCTTGAGGGTCAAAATTGTGATCTATTGTTTTTCTGCAACACTTTATCTTGCATTTTTTGGATGTTCAAGTATATGTTTTAACTTGCTTTTCTTTCTATGCTTGGACAAGCCCCTATCTGCGCTCTTCTACTCTCCTTATATATTTGTGTTATCTCCTTTCTCTTTAACAAGTGATGTTTCTTTTTTCTTCATAACCCCCACCTTTTTGAAATGACAAAGGGGGAGAAAGGTAATGTCTTCTTTTAAAAAGAGGAAGAAGGCATGTCTTATACGAAGAAGAGAAGTATGTTCATGTAAAGGGAGAAGGTAAAGGGGAGAAGACATATATGTGTAGAACATATATGAGTAGAAGACATGGTATTCTATAAATGTTATGAAAGCTAACCATGCAGGAGAAATAGCATCAATTGAGGGGGAGTATGAGAACTCCACTAGCATCAATTGAGGGGGAGCATATGAACTCAATTCCATTGAAACCCCTAGGTTTCTCCAAAGGTATGAATTTACTTAAATGCTTTCAATACATTTATGGAATGGTTTGTCATCTTCAAAAAGGGGGAGAATGTTGACTCAAGGTCAATTAGGTCAATGTTGACTCACGTCTAAATTGACTAAACCCTTGTTTTGATGATGACTAACCATTCCACATATTGGTGTCTAATGCTTCTACATTGAGTGATTTCAGATTAGGTTTAGACACACTCCAAATGCCCTAACTTGCGCATATCAAATTGGAGAAAAGACAAGTCAAAATAGCTACAAGTGTGCAATTTGGGATCTCTATGTAAATGACCTTAGAATTGCTTTGTAATCACTTGTAATGATTGTATGACTTGTAATTAAGCTTAGAAAAATTATTGGGACACAAAAATGCATCATTTGTATAGTCAACGAAAATTCCAAAATACCCATAACAGGGATTTTGTCGGCCGAATTCCAAACTCGGCCGATCCATATATTCTGGGATTTTTGTGGGATTCGGCCGAGTTGAAAACTCAGCCGATCCACCATTCGGCCGAGTTGCAAACTCAGCCGATCCATGGTTCGGCTGAATTGCCTTTATGGAAACTCGGCCGATCAGACTGTACTGGAATGCAGAAAAAGCAAATCCAACCGTTGGAGACTTTGTTGGGACCCAAAATAGATCCGTTGCAACTTGTAAAACGGCTAGTTTTCGTTCTCAAGTGTTCCCAAAGGCTAAGAGGCATCCCCAGCTATAAATAGGACCCCTTGGGCTTCATTCCAAGGTTGAGCATTCATTGCAAACTCTTTGTGAGGTTCCTATTCTATAGTTGAGTGCTTCCTACAGCCTCCTCTCTCTCTCTAAGCTTAATCACTTGCTACATCCATTAGAGTGAGTAGGAAATCTGTAAGAGAGCTAGTTCCATTTGTATATCTTGTGAAGCTCTCACTTCCACAACCTCCCCGTCTCTCCATTTCAATCATGAAGATGAAGGTTCTCTCTCTTAGCCAAGAGAGGTGAAGAAGAACAAGGGAAGGAGTCCCTTGGTGAAGATCAAGGCCGAAGACTTGGAGCTAGAGTGGGTAAGACCTTGGAGAAGGCAGAAGACTCAAGCTCAAGTGGGTAAGACCTTGGTGGAAAGCTTCTCCGAGTGAAGGTGAAGTCAAAGGCGGAAGATCCAAGAAGAGTGGGTAATTCCTGCAAGGCCGAAGACTTGTGCAAGAGTGGGTAAGTCCTTGGAGAAGGCCGAAGACTCTTGCAAAGTGGGTAAGTCCTTGGTAAGGTTGAAGACTCTTTGTATTGGATAGGTAAGTCCTTTGTTGGTCTTGTAATTGTAAGTCTTATTAATGAATATAAGAGTGCAATTGTTTGAAGTCCTAGAGGTTGACCTCTCTAGGCAAGTGGACTGACACACTTCTAGTTTGAAGTGTGGAACCACTCTAAATAGCTTGTCTAATTTGGTGCATGTTCAATCTCTCTTATCCTTGCTATGCTTGATTTAGTTGCTCTCAAATTACCTATTTAGCAACCTTATCTTGTCATATATCTTGAAGGTTTAATGAATTTTGTTTAAGTGCTTTCAGCTCTATTCACCCCCCCCCTCTAGAGCACCTAAGTCACCCATCTAGGATCCAACAAGTGGTATCAGAGCGGGTCTTCTCCAAGCATACTTCAACAAGTAGGAGAAGATGGGTGACTACCTAGGAGAGAGACTCTCGACCAGCCTTCCAATCTTCAATGGGAGCAACTTCCTCTATTGGAGAAGAAGACTTCAATTCTTCATCCAAGGATCAAGTCTCGAGATGTGGCAAATGGTGAACAGCCCATACATTCTACCGAAGACAAATATTGAAGAATGGGATGAAGCCACCTTGATGAAAGCAACTTTGAATGCTAGAGCCATGCACATCCTATATGCCTCCATGACCCCCACCGAGTTCAACCGGATTTCCTCTTGTGAGACGGCCTATGAGGTATGGAGAAAGCTTTGCATCACTTATGAAGGGACAGATCAAGTGAAGGAAAGCAAAGTCTACATGCTCAAGGGGCTGCTTGAGAACTTCAAGATGGGAAAGGAGGAGAGTATAGCCAACATGTACTCAAGGATCAACACCATTGTAAATGGTCTTGCTATTCTAGGTCATCCTATGTCTAGTGGAGAGATCAACTCAAAGATCCTTAGAACTCTTCCCAAGAGGTGGGAATCCAAGGTGACTTCTATTGAAGAAGCAAGGTCACTTAAAGACATCCCCATTGAAGATCTCATTGGAAATCTACAAGCACATGAAGCTACACTTGACAAGAGGGAGGAAGTAGAAAGACAAGAAAAGAAAGAGCTAAAGAGGATGAAGAAGGCTGAAATGAAGGCTCAAATTGAAGCTATCATGGAACAAGTCTCTCCATCCTCTCAAGCTAAAGAAGATGCCATGTACTCCAAAGGTAGACTCTACAAAGGCAAGTCCTCCTCCATCCGGTGCTTCACATGTGGAAAGAAGGGTCACTACAAGGAAGATTGCCCACAAGGCAAAAAGACCCATCTTCACAAGAAGAAATGGCAATCAAGCTCAAGCGGCTCCTCCAACTCAAGCTCAAGTGAAGATTCATGTGAAGGATCAAGCTCAAGCTCTAGTGATGAAGGAGAATGCCATTTTGCCCTTATAGCATCAACAAGTGAAGACTCAAGTGAGGTAAATCTAGACTCTTTAGATAAAGAATCTTTAATTGCTATTATTCATGACATTTGTGCCTCTTATAAGTCTTCTAAAAAGAAAAAGAAAAAGCTTGCTAAAATTGTTGATAATTTGCATATAGAACTAGATGATCTTGAATATGCTAATTCTTGCTTGCTTATTGATAAAAATGATTTTCTTAGCCAAGTAGACTCTCTTAAACTTGAAAATGCTAGTTTACTTGATAAGATTAAATTTCTAGAAGCTCAACCTCTCATGTCTAGTTCTAATGAAGAGCATACTTTAATTATTGATTCTCTCATGCATGACATTGATGTTCTTAAATCTGAAAACAAGGACAAAGATTTTGTTTTGCATGAATTAGAAATAGAAAATGCCTCCTTGCTTGCTAAAATCAATGGGCATGAATCTTGTTCTAGTTCTACAAATAGAGAGAATGATGTTGCTGCTCTTCATATTGATAGAGATTCTCTTTCAACTAAATCTCTTTGCTTAGAAAATGATCTTTTGCATGCTAGAGATAACATTAATCAATTGTCTTCTACTATTGCTTCTCTTAAGCATGATAATGATAGTTTAAGATCTTCTTTGCAAAGATTCTTAGTTGGTAAAAAGAGTCTTAATGACATCCTACACCATTCTACTAAACAAATCGGTAGACATGGTTTAGGATATGATAGTAGTCAAGGGAACAACAAAGATAAAGGACCTCCAATATTCCATGGAGAATCCTCTAGTTCCAAGACTATGGGCACATGCAACTATTGCAATGAAATTGGTCATTATTCTACTTGTTGTCCTTTTAGGAAAGCACCCAAGAGCAATAGGATTTGGGTTGCTAAACTAACCCCTCCGGACCCAAAAACATGATTGGGGACCATTTCATCTTTCTTCTTGTAGGTATTTACAAATGGATTGATTTGAGCTATTGAATTGCAAATTGACTTCTCAATCCACATGAAAGAAGAAAGGTGAGATGTGTAGAGGGTGACAACAAGTGAAAAAGCATTGGTAAGCACAAAGGTAAATGTTTTATTGCTTATAACCATTTCCAACTTGTTTTTGTCAAGTTAGTGTGCACTATACATAGGGTTTTTGAGTCAAAAGTGACTTTTTGTGATTCTCTTCACACTCTTGCTCAAAAACTATTTCTAATGCTTCTATAGTGCATTACTAACTTGCTTAGACATGTTTGGATATGGTTTGTATATTTAGCATGCCTCTAGATATGTTTTATGAAAAATATGTGCTTTTTCTACAGTAGTTTTGTCGGCCGAGTTTTGTCCTGTCTAAAACTCGACCGATAGGCACCAATGGGTGTTGCCAACAGCTGCGATCGGCCGAGTTGCCAATACACAGAACTCGACCGAAAACACTGTTCACAGAGTATACAGTTGGCTTATTGAATGAGAATTTCCCTCTCAACTAGATTTTCTCAACCAATAGCCTTATTCTTTGGCACTCCATTTGGTACCTTTATATATGCATATTGCCGTGTTCTAAATTGCCTATCTTGCATACAACTCTATCTCTCTAATTGCTCTAATTTGGTATATCTATATCTTGCAATTACTTGCTTTGAGTTGTTTTGCAGGTTTTGATGATGATCTCCTTGGATCTCTTGGTTGTGTCTAAAATTGCTTCCGTTGTGCTCTAACTTGCTACATCTATATAGGTGTATATCTTGTTGTTGATACAACTTTGAGGTTCTTAGGGGTAATCATCTTATGGTAAGAATGCATATCTAGTGAGTTATATCCTCTCATGCTTCTATATTTTCATATCTCTTTGTTTGGATATATCTCTAAATCTAATCATAGCTTGCTTTATGTTGCTTATCTCTTTGCTATGATCTAGATCCTACTAGTAGTCCTAACTTGTGATATCATCTACTAGTAGTTCGCATACATGTAGTTCTAACCCTATCAATAAGTGGTATACTTGATCATCTATATGTTATGTTTGTATCTTATCTTATACATGCTCAAGATTGTTCTTTAAATTGCTTATCTACTATCTTGAGTTGCTTGCATAACATTGTGATGCAGGGTTCATAGATCTACATGATATGTAGAAATTGGAGTATTTTTTGGATTTTTATGCATATTTTTGCTCCAGTTTCAGTTTTTGCTGCAAGTATAGTGCTTTTTATGCAGAAACACCCTTCTGAGCAAGACTCATTTCTTTGCCATGAGCTCCGATGGTTTTTGGTCAAATTCCATCATCTTGAGGGTCAAAATTGTGATCTATTGTTTTTCTGCAGCACTTTATCTTGCATTTTTTGGATGTTCAAGTATATGTTTTAACTTGCTTTTCTTTCTATGCTTGGACAAGCCCCTATCTGCGCTCTTCTACTCTCCTTATATATTTGTGTTATCTCCTTTCTCTTTAACAAGTGATGTTTCTTTTTTCTTCATAACCCCCACCTTTTTGAAATGACAAAGGGGGAGAAAGGTAATGTCTTCTTTTAAAAAGAGGAAGAAGGCATGTCTTACACGAAGAAGAGAAGTATGTTCATGTAAAGGGAGAAGGTAAAGGGGAGAAGACATATATGTGTAGAACATATATGAGTAGAAGACATGGTATTCTATAAATGTTATGAAAGCTAACCATGCAGGAGAAATAGCATCAATTGAGGGGGAGTATGAGAACTCCACTAGCATCAATTGAGGGGGAGCATATGAACTCAATTCCATTGAAACCCCTAGGTTTCTCCAAAGGTATGAATTTACTTAAATGCTTTCAATACATTTATGGAATGGTTTGTCATCTTCAAAAAGGGGGAGAATGTTGACTCAAGGTCAATTAGGTCAATGTTGACTCACGTCTAAATTGACTAAACCCTTGTTTTGATGATGACTAACCATTCCACATATTGGTGTCTAATGCTTCTACATTGAGTGATTTCAGATTAGGTTTAGACACACTCCAAATGCCCTAACTTGCGCATATCAAATTGGAGAAAAGACAAGTCAAAATAGCTACAAGTGTGCAATTTGGGATCTCTATGTAAATGACCTTAGAATTGCTTTGTAATCACTTGTAATGATTGTATGACTTGTAATTAAGCTTAGAAAAATTATTGGGACACAAAAATGCATCATTTGTATAGTCAACGAAAATTCCAAAATACCCATAACAGGGATTTTGTCGGCCGAATTCCAAACTCGGCCGATCCATATATTCTGGGATTTTTGTGGGATTCGGCCGAGTTGCAAACTCAGCCGATCCACCATTCGGCCGAGTTGCAAACTCAGCCGATCCATGGTTCGGCTGAATTGCCTTTATGGAAACTCGGCCGATCAGACTGTACTGGAATGCAGAAAAAGCAAATCCAACCGTTGGAGACTTTGTTGGGACCCAAAATAGATCCGTTGCAACTTGTAAAACGGCTAGTTTTCGTTCTCAAGTGTTCCCAAAGGCTAAGAGGCATCCCCAGCTATAAATAGGACCCCTTGGGCTTCATTCCAAGGTTGAGCATTCATTGCAAACTCTTTGTGAGGTTCCTATTCTATAGTTGAGTGCTTCCTACAGCCTCCTCTCTCTCTCTAAGCTTAATCACTTGCTACATCCATTAGAGTGAGTAGGAAATCTGTAAGAGAGCTAGTTCCATTTGTATATCTTGTGAAGCTCTCACTTCCACAACCTCCCCGTCTCTCCATTTCAATCATGAAGATGAAGGTTCTCTCTCTTAGCCAAGAGAGGTGAAGAAGAACAAGGGAAGGAGTCCCTTGGTGAAGATCAAGGCCGAAGACTTGGAGCTAGAGTGGGTAAGACCTTGGAGAAGGCAGAAGACTCAAGCTCAAGTGGGTAAGACCTTGGTGGAAAGCTTCTCCGAGTGAAGGTGAAGTCAAAGGCGGAAGATCCAAGAAGAGTGGGTAATTCCTGCAAGGCCGAAGACTTGTGCAAGAGTGGGTAAGTCCTTGGAGAAGGCCGAAGACTCTTGCAAAGTGGGTAAGTCCTTGGTAAGGTTGAAGACTCTTTGTATTGGATAGGTAAGTCCTTTGTTGGTCTTGTAATTGTAAGTCTTATTAATGAATATAAGAGTGCAATTGTTTGAAGTCCTAGAGGTTGACCTCTCTAGGCAAGTGGACTGACACACTTCTAGTTTGAAGTGTGGAACCACTCTAAATAGCTTGTCTAATTTGGTGCATGTTCAATCTCTCTTAAACTTGCTATGCTTGATTTAGTTGCTCTCAAATTACCTATTTAGCAACCTTATCTTGTCATATATCTTAAAGGTTTAATGAATTTTGTTTAAGTGCTTTCAGCTCTATTCACCCCCCCCCCTCTAGAGCACCTAAGTCACCCATCTAGGATCCAACAAGTGGTATCAGAGCGGGTCTTCTCCAAGCATACTTCAACAAGTAGGAGAAGATGGGTGACTACCTAGGAGGGAGACTCTCGACCAGCCTTCCAATCTTCAATGGGAGCAACTTCCTCTATTGGAGAAGAAGACTTCAATTCTTCATCCAAGGATCAAGTCTCGAGATGTGGCAAATGGTGAACAGCCCATACATTCTACCGAACACAAATATTGAAGAATGGGATGAAGCCACCTTGATGAAAGCAACTTTGAATGCTAGAGCCATGCACATCCTATATGCCTCCATGACCCCCACCGAGTTCAACCGGATTTCCTCTTGTGAGACGGCCTATGAGGTATGGAGAAAGCTTTGCATCACTTATGAAGGGACAGATCAAGTGAAGGAAAGCAAAGTCTACATGCTCAAGGGGCTGCTTGAGAACTTCAAGATGGGAAAGGAGGAGAGTATAGCCAACATGTACTCAAGGATCAACACCATTGTAAATGGTCTTGCTATTCTAGGTCATCCTATGTCTAGTGGAGAGATCAACTCAAAGATCCTTAGAACTCTTCCCAAGAGGTGGGAATCCAAGGTGACTTCTATTGAAGAAGCAAGGTCACTTAAAGACATCCCCATTGAAGATCTCATTGGAAATCTACAAGCACATGAAGCTACACTTGACAAGAGGGAGGAAGTAGAAAGACAAGAAAAGAAAGAGCTAAAGAGAATGAAGAAGGCTGAAATGAAGGCTCAAATTGAAGCTATCATGGAACAAGTCTCTCCATCCTCTCAAGCTAAAGAAGATGCCATGTACTCCAAAGGTAGACTCTACAAAGGCAAGTCCTCCTCCATCCGGTGCTTCACATGTGGAAAGAAGGGTCACTACAAGGAAGATTGCCCACAAGGCAAAAAGACCCATCTTCACAAGAAGAAATGGCAATCAAGCTCAAGCGGCTCCTCCAACTCAAGCTCAAGTGAAGATTCATGTGAAGGATCAAGCTCAAGCTCTAGTGATGAAGGAGAATGCCATTTTGCCCTTATAGCATCAACAAGTGAAGACTCAAGTGAGGTAAATCTAGACTCTTTAGATAAAGAATCTTTAATTGCTATTATTCATGACATTTGTGCCTCTTATAAGTCTTCTAAAAAGAAAAAGAAAAAGCTTGCTAAAATTGTTGATAATTTGCATATAGAACTAGATGATCTTGAATATGCTAATTCTTGCTTGCTTATTGATAAAAATGATTTTCTTAGCCAAGTAGACTCTCTTAAACTTGAAAATGCTAGTTTACTTGATAAGATTAAATTTCTAGAAGCTCAACCTCTCATGTCTAGTTCTAATGAAGAGCATACTTTAATTATTGATTCTCTCATGCATGACATTGATGTTCTTAAATCTGAAAACAAGGACAAAGATTTTGTTTTGCATGAATTAGAAATAGAAAATGCCTCCTTGCTTGCTAAAATCAATGGGCATGAATCTTGTTCTAGTTCTACAAATAGAGAGAATGATGTTGCTGCTCTTCATATTGATAGAGATTCTCTTTCAACTAAATCTCTTTGCTTAGAAAATGATCTTTTGCATGCTAGAGATAACATTAATCAATTGTCTTCTACTATTGCTTCTCTTAAGCATGATAATGATAGTTTAAGATCATCTTTGCAAAGATTCTTAGTTGGTAAAAAGAGTCTTAATGACATCCAACACCATTCTACTAAACAAATCGGTAGACATGGTTTAGGATATGATAGTAGTCAAGGGAACAACAAAGATAAAGGACCTCCAATATTCCATGGAGAATCCTTTAGTTCCAAGACTATGGGCACATGCAACTATTGCAATGAAATTGGTCATTATTCTACTTGTTGTCCTTTTAGGAAAGCACCCAAGAGCAATAGGATTTGGGTTGCTAAACTAACCCCTCCGGACCCAAAAACATGATTGGGGACCATTTCATCTTTCTTCTTGTAGGTATTTACAAATGGATTGATTTGAGCTATTGAATTGCAAATTGACTTCTCAATCCACATGAAAGAAGAAAGGTGAGATGTGTAGAGGGTGACAACAAGTGAAAAAGCATTGGTAAGCACAAAGGTAAATGTTTTATTGCTTATAACCATTTCCAACTTGTTTTTGTCAAGTTAGTGTGCACTATACATAGGGTTTTTGAGTCAAAAGTGACTTTTTGTGATTCTCTTCACACTCTTGCTCAAAAACTATTTCTAATGCTTCTATAGTGCATTACTAACTTGCTTAGACATGTTTGGATATGGTTTGTATATTTAGCATGCCTCTAGATATGTTTTATGAAAAATATGTGCTTTTTCTACAGTAGTTTTGTCGGCCGAGTTTTGTCCTGTCTAAAACTCGACCGATAGGCACCAATGGGTGTTGCCAACAGCTGCGATCGGCCGAGTTGCCAATACACAGAACTCGACCGAAAACACTGTTCACAGAGTATACAGTTGGCTTATTGAATGAGAATTTCCCTCTCAACTAGATTTTCTCAACCAATAGCCTTATTCTTTGGCACTCCATTTGGTACCTTTATATATGCATATTGCCGTGTTCTAAATTGCCTATCTTGCATACAACTCTATCTCTCTAATTGCTCTAATTTGGTATATCTATATCTTGCAATTACTTGCTTTGAGTTGTTTTGCAGGTTTTGATGATGATCTCCTTGGATCTCTTGGTTGTGTCTAAAATTGCTTCCGTTGTGCTCTAACTTGCTACATCTATATAGGTGTATATCTTGTTGTTGATACAACTTTGAGGTTCTTAGGGGTAATCATCTTATGGTAAGAATGCATATCTAGTGAGTTATATCCTCTCATGCTTCTATATTTTCATATCTCTTTGTTTGGATATATCTCTAAATCTAATCATAGCTTGCTTTATGTTGCTTATCTCTTTGCTATGATCTAGATCCTACTAGTAGTCCTAACTTGTGATATCATCTACTAGTAGTTCGCATACATGTAGTTCTAACCCTATCAATAAGTGGTATACTTGATCATCTATATGTTATGTTTGTATCTTATCTTATACATGCTCAAGATTGTTCTTTAAATTGCTTATCTACTATCTTGAGTTGCTTGCATAACATTGTGATGCAGGGTTCATAGATCTACATGATATGTAGAAATTGGAGTATTTTTTGGATTTTTATGCATATTTTTGCTCCAGTTTCAGTTTTTGCTGCAAGTATAGTGCTTTTTATGCAGAAACACCCTTCTGAGCAAGACTCATTTCTTTGCCATGAGCTCCGATGGTTTTTGGTCAAATTCCATCATCTTGAGGGTCAAAATTGTGATCTATTGTTTTTCTGCAGCACTTTATCTTGCATTTTTTGGATGTTCAAGTATATGTTTTAACTTGCTTTTCTTTCTATGCTTGGACAAGCCCCTATCTGCGCTCTTCTACTCTCCTTATATATTTGTGTTATCTCCTTTCTCTTTAACAAGTGATGTTTCTTTTTTCTTCATAACCCCCACCTTTTTGAAATGACAAAGGGGGAGAAAGGTAATGTCTTCTTTTAAAAAGAGGAAGAAGGCATGTCTTACACGAAGAAGAGAAGTATGTTCATGTAAAGGGAGAAGGTAAAGGGGAGAAGACATATATGTGTAGAACATATATGAGTAGAAGACATGGTATTCTATAAATGTTATGAAAGCTAACCATGCAGGAGAAATAGCATCAATTGAGGGGGAGTATGAGAACTCCACTAGCATCAATTGAGGGGGAGCATATGAACTCAATTCCATTGAAACCCCTAGGTTTCTCCAAAGGTATGAATTTACTTAAATGCTTTCAATACATTTATGGAATGGTTTGTCATCTTCAAAAAGGGGGAGAATGTTGACTCAAGGTCAATTAGGTCAATGTTGACTCACGTCTAAATTGACTAAACCCTTGTTTTGATGATGACTAACCATTCCACATATTGGTGTCTAATGCTTCTACATTGAGTGATTTCAGATTAGGTTTAGACACACTCCAAATGCCCTAACTTGCGCATATCAAATTGGAGAAAAGACAAGTCAAAATAGCTACAAGTGTGCAATTTGGGATCTCTATGTAAATGACCTTAGAATTGCTTTGTAATCACTTGTAATGATTGTATGACTTGTAATTAAGCTTAGAAAAATTATTGGGACACAAAAATGCATCATCTGTATAGTCAACGAAAATTCCAAAATACCCATAACAGGGATTTTGTCGGCCGAATTCCAAACTCGGCCGATCCATATATTCTGGGATTTTTGTGGGATTCGGCCGAGTTGCAAACTCAGCCGATCCACCATTCGGCCGAGTTGCAAACTCAGCCGATCCATGGTTCGGCTGAATTGCCTTTATGGAAACTCGGCCGATCAGACTGTACTGGAATGCAGAAAAAGCAAATCCAACCGTTGGAGACTTTGTTGGGACCCAAAATAGATCCGTTGCAACTTGTAAAACGGCTAGTTTTCGTTCTCAAGTGTTCCCAAAGGCTAAGAGGCATCCCCAGCTATAAATAGGACCCCTTGGGCTTCATTCCAAGGTTGAGCATTCATTGCAAACTCTTTGTGAGGTTCCTATTCTATAGTTGAGTGCTTCCTACAGCCTCCTCTCTCTCTCTAAGCTTAATCACTTGCTACATCCATTAGAGTGAGTAGGAAATCTGTAAGAGAGCTAGTTCCATTTGTATATCTTGTGAAGCTCTCACTTCCACAACCTCCCCGTCTCTCCATTTCAATCATGAAGATGAAGGTTCTCTCTCTTAGCCAAGAGAGGTGAAGAAGAACAAGGGAAGGAGTCCCTTGGTGAAGATCAAGGCCGAAGACTTGGAGCTAGAGTGGGTAAGACCTTGGAGAAGGCAGAAGACTCAAGCTCAAGTGGGTAAGACCTTGGTGGAAAGCTTCTCCGAGTGAAGGTGAAGTCAAAGGCGGAAGATCCAAGAAGAGTGGGTAATTCCTGCAAGGCCGAAGACTTGTGCAAGAGTGGGTAAGTCCTTGGAGAAGGCCGAAGACTCTTGCAAAGTGGGTAAGTCCTTGGTAAGGTTGAAGACTCTTTGTATTGGATAGGTAAGTTCTTTGTTGGTCTTGTAATTGTAAGTCTTATTAATGAATATAAGAGTGCAATTGTTTGAAGTCCTAGAGGTTGACCTCTCTAGGCAAGTGGACTGACACACTTCTAGTTTGAAGTGTGGAACCACTCCAAATAGCTTGTCTAATTTGGTGCATGTTCAATCTCTCTTATCCTTGCTATGCTTGATTTAGTTGCTCTCAAATTACCTATTTAGCAACCTTATCTTGTCATATATCTTGAAGGTTTAATGAATTTTGTTTAAGTGCTTTCAGCTCTATTCACCCCCCCTCTAGAGCACCTAAGTCACCCATCTAGGATCCAACAAGTGGTATCAGAGCGGGTCTTCTCCAAGCATACTTCAACAAGTAGGAGAAGATGGGTGACTACCTAGGAGGGAGACTCTCGACCAGCCTTCCAATCTTCAATGGGAGCAACTTCCTCTATTGGAGAAGAAGACTTCAATTCTTCATCCAAGGATCAAGTCTCGAGATGTGGCAAATGGTGAACAGCCCATACATTCTACCGAAGACAAATATTGAAGAATGGGATGAAGCCACCTTGATGAAAGCAACTTTGAATGCTAGAGCCATGCACATCCTATATGCCTCCATGACCCCCACCGAGTTCAACCGGATTTCCTCTTGTGAGACGGCCTATGAGGTATGGAGAAAGCTTTGCATCACTTATGAAGGGACAGATCAAGTGAAGGAAAGCAAAGTCTACATGCTCAAGGGGCTGCTTGAGAACTTCAAGATGGGAAAGGAGGAGAGTATAGCCAACATGTACTCAAGGATCAACACCATTGTAAATGGTCTTGCTATTCTAGGTCATCCTATGTCTAGTGGAGAGATCAACTCAAAGATCCTTAGAACTCTTCCCAAGAGGTGGGAATCCAAGGTGACTTCTATTGAAGAAGCAAGGTCACTTAAAGACATCCCCATTGAAGATCTCATTGGAAATCTACAAGCACATGAAGCTACACTTGACAAGAGGGAGGAAGTAGAAAGACAAGAAAAGAAAGAGCTAAAGAGAATGAAGAAGGCTGAAATGAAGGCTCAAATTGAAGCTATCATGGAACAAGTCTCTCCATCCTCTCAAGATAAAGAAGATGCCATGTACTCCAAAGGTAGACTCTACAAAGGCAAGTCCTCCTCCATCCGGTGCTTCACATGTGGAAAGAAGGGTCACTACAAGGAAGATTGCCCACAAGGCAAAAAGACCCATCTTCACAAGAAGAAATGGCAATCAAGCTCAAGCGGCTCCTCCAACTCAAGCTCAAGTGAAGATTCATGTGAAGGATCAAGCTCAAGCTCTAGTGATGAAGGAGAATGCCATTTTGCCCTTATAGCATCAACAAGTGAAGACTCAAGTGAGGTAAATCTAGACTCTTTAGATAAAGAATCTTTAATTGCTATTATTCATGACATTTGTGCCTCTTATAAGTCTTCTAAAAAGAAAAAGAAAAAGCTTGCTAAAATTGTTGATAATTTGCATATAGAACTAGATGATCTTGAATATGCTAATTCTTGCTTGCTTATTGATAAAAATGATTTTCTTAGCCAAGTAGACTCTCTTAAACTTGAAAATGCTAGTTTACTTGATAAGATTAAATTTCTAGAAGCTCAACCTCTCATGTCTAGTTCTAATGAAGAGCATACTTTAATTATTGATTCTCTCATGCATGACATTGATGTTCTTAAATCTGAAAACAAGGACAAAGATTTTGTTTTGCATGAATTAGAAATAGAAAATGCCTCCTTGCTTGCTAAAATCAATGGGCATGAATCTTGTTCTAGTTCTACAAATAGAGAGAATGATGTTGCTGCTCTTCATATTGATAGAGATTCTCTTTCAACTAAATCTCTTTGCTTAGAAAATGATCTTTTGCATGCTAGAGATAACATTAATCAATTGTCTTCTACTATTGCTTCTCTTAAGCATGATAATGATAGTTTAAGATCTTCTTTGCAAAGATTCTTAGTTGGTAAAAAGAGTCTTAATGACATCCAACACCATTCTACTAAACAAATCGGTAGACATGGTTTAGGATATGATAGTAGTCAAGGGAACAACAAAGATAAAGGACCTCCAATATTCCATGGAGAATCCTCTAGTTCCAAGACTATGGGCACATGCAACTATTGCAATGAAATTGGTCATTATTCTACTTGTTGTCCTTTTAGGAAAGCACCCAAGAGCAATAGGATTTGGGTTGCTAAACTAACCCCTCCGGACCCAAAAACATGATTGGGGACCATTTCATCTTTCTTCTTGTAGGTATTTACAAATGGATTGATTTGAGCTATTGAATTGCAAATTGACTTCTCAATCCACATGAAAGAAGAAAGGTGAGATGTGTAGAGGGTGACAACAAGTGAAAAAGCATTGGTAAGCACAAAGGTAAATGTTTTATTGCTTATAACCATTTCCAACTTGTTTTTGTCAAGTTAGTGTGCACTATACATAGGGTTTTTGAGTCAAAAGTGACTTTTTGTGATTCTCTTCACACTCTTGCTCAAAAACTATTTCTAATGCTTCTATAGTGCATTACTAACTTGCTTAGACATGTTTGGATATGGTTTGTATATTTAGCATGCCTCTAGATATGTTTTATGAAAAATATGTGCTTTTTCTACAGTAGTTTTGTCGGCCGAGTTTTGTCCTGTCTAAAACTCGACCGATAGGCACCAATGGGTGTTGCCAACAGCTGCGATCGGCCGAGTTGCCAATACACAGAACTCGACCGAAAACACTGTTCACAGAGTATACAGTTGGCTTATTGAATGAGAATTTCCCTCTCAACTAGATTTTCTCAACCAATAGCCTTATTCTTTGGCACTCCATTTGGTACCTTTATATATGCATATTGCCGTGTTCTAAATTGCCTATCTTGCATACAACTCTATCTCTCTAATTGCTCTAATTTGGTATATCTATATCTTGCAATTACTTGCTTTGAGTTGTTTTGCAGGTTTTGATGATGATCTCCTTGGATCTCTTGGTTGTGTCTAAAATTGCTTCCGTTGTGCTCTAACTTGCTACATCTATATAGGTGTATATCTTGTTGTTGATACAACTTTGAGGTTCTTAGGGGTAATCATCTTATGGTAAGAATGCATATCTAGTGAGTTATATCCTCTCATGCTTCTATATTTGCATATCTCTTTGTTTGGATATATCTCTAAATCTAATCATAGCTTGCTTTATGTTGCTTATCTCTTTGCTATGATCTAGATCCTACTAGTAGTCCTAACTTGTGATATCATCTACTAGTAGTTCGCATACATGTAGTTCTAACCCTATCAATAAGTGGTATACTTGATCATCTATATGTTATGTTTGTATCTTATCTTATACATGCTCAAGATTGTTCTTTAAATTGCTTATCTACTATCTTGAGTTGCTTGCATAACATTGTGATGCTGGGTTCATAGATCTACATGATATGTAGAAATTGGAGTATTTTTTGGATTTTTATGCATATTTTTGCTCCAGTTTCAGTTTTTGCTGCAAGTATAGTGCTTTTTATGCAGAAACACCCTTCTGAGCAAGACTCATTGCTTTGCCATGAGCTCCGATGGTTTTTGGTCAAATTCCATCATCTTGAGGGTCAAAATTGTGATCTATTGTTTTTCTGCAGCACTTTATCTTGCATTTTTTGGATGTTCAAGTATATGTTTTAACTTGCTTTTCTTTCTATGCTTGGACAAGCCCCTATCTGCGCTCTTCTACTCTCCTTATATATTTGTGTTATCTCCTTTCTCTTTAACAAGTGATGTTTCTTTTTTCTTCATAACCCCCACCTTTTTGAAATGACAAAGGGGGAGAAAGGTAATGTCTTCTTTTAAAAAGAGGAAGAAGGCATGTCTTACACGAAGAAGAGAAGTATGTTCATGTAAAGGGAGAAGGTAAAGGGGAGAAGACATATATGTGTAGAACATATATGAGTAGAAGACATGGTATTCTATAAATGTTATGAAAGCTAACCATGCAGGAGAAATAGCATCAATTGAGGGGGAGTATGAGAACTCCACTAGCATCAATTGAGGGGGAGCATATGAACTCAATTCCATTGAAACCCCTAGGTTTCTCCAAAGGTATGAATTTACTTAAATGCTTTCAATACATTTATGGAATGGTTTGTCATCTTCAAAAAGGGGGAGAATGTTGACTCAAGGTCAATTAGGTCAATGTTGACTCACGTCTAAATTGACTAAACCCTTGTTTTGATGATGACTAACCATTCCACATATTGGTGTCTAATGCTTCTACATTGAGTGATTTCAGATTAGGTTTAGACACACTCCAAATGCCCTAACTTGCGCATATCAAATTGGAGAAAAGACAAGTCAAAATAGCTACAAGTGTGCAATTTGGGATCTCTATGTACATGACCTCAGAATTGCTTTGTAATCACTTGTAATGATTGTATGACTTGTAATTAAGCTTAGAAAAATTATTGGGACACAAAAATGCATCATCTGTATAGTCAACGAAAATTCCAAAATACCCATAACAGGGATTTTGTCGGCCGAATTCCAAACTCGGCCGATCCATATATTCTGGGATTTTTGTGGGATTCGGCCGAGTTGCAAACTCAGCCGATCCACCATTCGGCCGAGTTGCAAACTCAGCCGATCCATGGTTCGGCTGAATTGCCTTTATGGAAACTCGGCCGATCAGACTGTACTGGAATGCAGAAAAAGCAAATCCAACCGTTGGAGACTTTGTTGGGACCCAAAATAGATCCGTTGCAACTTGTAAAACGGCTAGTTTTCGTTCTCAAGTGTTCCCAAAGGCTAAGAGGCATCCCCAGCTATAAATAGGACCCCTTGGGCTTCATTCCAAGGTTGAGCATTCATTGCAAACTCTTTGTGAGGTTCCTATTCTATAGTTGAGTGCTTCCTACAGCCTCCTCTCTCTCTCTCTAAGCTTAATCACTTGCTACATCCATTAGAGTGAGTAGGAAATCTGTAAGAGAGCTAGTTCCATTTGTATATCTTGTGAAGCTCTCACTTCCACAACCTCCCCGTCTCTCCATTTCAATCATGAAGATGAAGGTTCTCTCTCTTAGCCAAGAGAGGTGAAGAAGAACAAGGGAAGGAGTCCCTTGGTGAAGATCAAGGCCGAAGACTTGGAGCTAGAGTGGGTAAGACCTTGGAGAAGGCAGAAGACTCAAGCTCAAGTGGGTAAGACCTTGGTGGAAAGCTTCTCCGAGTGAAGGTGAAGTCAAAGGCGGAAGATCCAAGAAGAGTGGGTAATTCCTGCAAGGCCGAAGACTTGTGCAAGAGTGGGTAAGTCCTTGGAGAAGGCCGAAGACTCTTGCAAAGTGGGTAAGTCCTTGGTAAGGTTGAAGACTCTTTGTATTGGATAGGTAAGTCCTTTGTTGGTCTTGTAATTGTAAGTCTTATTAATGAATATAAGAGTGCAATTGTTTGAAGTCCTAGAGGTTGACCTCTCTAGGCAAGTGGACTGACACACTTCTAGTTTGAAGTGTGGAACCACTCCAAATAGCTTGTCTAATTTGGTGCATGTTCAATCTCTCTTATCCTTGCTATGCTTGATTTAGTTGCTCTCAAATTACCTATTTAGCAACCTTATCTTGTCATATATCTTGAAGGTTTAATGAATTTTGTTTAAGTGCTTTCAGCTCTATTCACCCCCCCCTCTAGAGCACCTAAGTCACCCATCTAGGATCCAACAAGTGGTATCAGAGCGGGTCTTCTCCAAGCATACTTCAACAAGTAGGAGAAGATGGGTGACTACCTAGGAGGGAGACTCTCGACCAGCCTTCCAATCTTCAATGGGAGCAACTTCCTCTATTGGAGAAGAAGACTTCAATTCTTCATCCAAGGATCAAGTCTCGAGATGTGGCAAATGGTGAACAGCCCATACATTCTACCGAAGACAAATATTGAAGAATGGGATGAAGCCACCTTGATGAAAGCAACTTTGAATGCTAGAGCCATGCACATCCTATATGCCTCCATGACCCCCACCGAGTTCAACCGGATTTCCTCTTGTGAGACGGCCTATGAGGTATGGAGAAAGCTTTGCATCACTTATGAAGGGACAGATCAAGTGAAGGAAAGCAAAGTCTACATGCTCAAGGGGCTGCTTGAGAACTTCAAGATGGGAAAGGAGGAGAGTATAGCCAACATGTACTCAAGGATCAACACCATTGTAAATGGTCTTGCTATTCTAGGTCATCCTATGTCTAGTGGAGAGATCAACTCAAAGATCCTTAGAACTCTTCCCAAGAGGTGGGAATCCAAGGTGACTTCTATTGAAGAAGCAAGGTCACTTAAAGACATCCCCATTGAAGATCTCATTGGAAATCTACAAGCACATGAAGCTACACTTGACAAGAGGGAGGAAGTAGAAAGACAAGAAAAGAAAGAGCTAAAGAGAATGAAGAAGGCTGAAATGAAGGCTCAAATTGAAGCTATCATGGAACAAGTCTCTCCATCCTCTCAAGCTAAAGAAGATGCCATGTACTCCAAAGGTAGACTCTACAAAGGCAATTCCTCCTCCATCCGGTGCTTCACATGTGGAAAGAAGGGTCACTACAAGGAAGATTGCCCACAAGGCAAAAAGACCCATCTTCACAAGAAGAAATGGCAATCAAGCTCAAGCGGCTCCTCCAACTCAAGCTCAAGTGAAGATTCATGTGAAGGATCAAGCTCAAGCTCTAGTGATGAAGGAGAATGCCATTTTGCCCTTATAGCATCAACAAGTGAAGACTCAAGTGAGGTAAATCTAGACTCTTTAGATAAAGAATCTTTAATTGCTATTATTCATGACATTTGTGCCTCTTATAAGTCTTCTAAAAAGAAAAAGAAAAAGCTTGCTAAAATTGTTGATAATTTGCATATAGAACTAGATGATCTTGAATATGCTAATTCTTGCTTGCTTATTGATAAAAATGATTTTCTTAGCCAAGTAGACTCTCTTAAACTTGAAAATGCTAGTTTACTTGATAAGATTAAATTTCTAGAAGCTCAACCTCTCATGTCTAGTTCTAATGAAGAGCATACTTTAATTATTGATTCTCTCATGCATGACATTGATGTTCTTAAATCTGAAAACAAGGACAAAGATTTTGTTTTGCATGAATTAGAAATAGAAAATGCCTCCTTGCTTGCTAAAATCAATGGGCATGAATCTTGTTCTAGTTCTACAAATAGAGAGAATGATGTTGCTGCTCTTCATATTGATAGAGATTCTCTTTCAACTAAATCTCTTTGCTTAGAAAATGATCTTTTGCATGCTAGAGATAACATTAATCAATTGTCTTCTACTATTGCTTCTCTTAAGCATGATAATGATAGTTTAAGATCTTCTTTGCAAAGATTCTTAGTTGGTAAAAAGAGTCTTAATGACATCCTACACCATTCTACTAAACAAATCGGTAGACATGGTTTAGGATATGATAGTAGTCAAGGGAACAACAAAGATAAAGGACCTCCAATATTCCATGGAGAATCCTCTAGTTCCAAGACTATGGGCACATGCAACTATTGCAATGAAATTGGTCATTATTCTACTTGTTGTCCTTTTAGGAAAGCACCCAAGAGCAATAGGATTTGGGTTGCTAAACTAACCCCTCCGGACCCAAAAACATGATTGGGGACCATTTCATCTTTCTTCTTGTAGGTATTTACAAATGGATTGATTTGAGCTATTGAATTGCAAATTGACTTCTCAATCCACATGAAAGAAGAAAGGTGAGATGTGTAGAGGGTGACAACAAGTGAAAAAGCATTGGTAAGCACAAAGGTAAATGTTTTATTGCTTATAACCATTTCCAACTTGTTTTTGTCAAGTTAGTGTGCACTATACATAGGGTTTTTGAGTCAAAAGTGACTTTTTGTGATTCTCTTCACACTCTTGCTCAAAAACTATTTCTAATGCTTCTATAGTGCATTACTAACTTGCTTAGACATGTTTGGATATGGTTTGTATATTTAGCATGCCTCTAGATATGTTTTATGAAAAATATGTGCTTTTTCTACAGTAGTTTTGTCGGCCGAGTTTTGTCCTGTCTAAAACTCGACCGATAGGCACCAATGGGTGTTGCCAACAGCTGCGATCGGCCGAGTTGCCAATACACAGAACTCGACCGAAAACACTGTTCACAGAGTATACAGTTGGCTTATTGAATGAGAATTTCCCTCTCAACTAGATTTTCTCAACCAATAGCCTTATTCTTTGGCACTCCATTTGGTACCTTTATATATGCATATTGCCGTGTTCTAAATTGCCTATCTTGCATACAACTCTATCTCTCTAATTGCTCTAATTTGGTATATCTATATCTTGCAATTACTTGCTTTGAGTTGTTTTGCAGGTTTTGATGATGATCTCCTTGGATCTCTTGGTTGTGTCTAAAATTGCTTCCATTGTGCTCTAACTTGCTACATCTATATAGGTGTATATCTTGTTGTTGATACAACTTTGAGGTTCTTAGGGGTAATCATCTTATGGTAAGAATGCATATCTAGTGAGTTATATCCTCTCATGCTTCTATATTTGCATATCTCTTTGTTTGGATATATCTCTAAATCTAATCATAGCTTGCTTTATGTTGCTTATCTCTTTGCTATGATCTAGATCCTACTAGTAGTCCTAACTTGTGATATCATCTACTAGTAGTTCGCATACATGTAGTTCTAACCCTATCAATAAGTGGTATACTTGATCATCTATATGTTATGTTTGTATCTTATCTTATACATGCTCAAGATTGTTCTTTAAATTGCTTATCTACTATCTTGAGTTGCTTGCATAACATTGTGATGCTGGGTTCATAGATCTACATGATATGTAGAAATTGGAGTATTTTTTGGATTTTTATGCATATTTTTGCTCCAGTTTCAGTTTTTGCTGCAAGTATAGTGCTTTTTATGCAGAAACACCCTTCTGAGCAAGACTCATTGCTTTGCCATGAGCTCCGATGGTTTTTGGTCAAATTCCATCATCTTGAGGGTCAAAATTGTGATCTATTGTTTTTCTGCAGCACTTTATCTTGCATTTTTTGGATGTTCAAGTATATGTTTTAACTTGCTTTTCTTTCTATGCTTGGACAAGCCCCTATCTGCGCTCTTCTACTCTCCTTATATATTTGTGTTATCTCCTTTCTCTTTAACAAGTGATGTTTCTTTTTTCTTCATAACCCCCACCTTTTTGAAATGACAAAGGGGGAGAAAGGTAATGTCTTCTTTTAAAAAGAGGAAGAAGGCATGTCTTACACGAAGAAGAGAAGTATGTTCATGTAAAGGGAGAAGGTAAAGGGGAGAAGACATATATGTGTAGAACATATATGAGTAGAAGACATGGTATTCTATAAATGTTATGAAAGCTAACCATGCAGGAGAAATAGCATCAATTGAGGGGGAGTATGAGAACTCCACTAGCATCAATTGAGGGGGAGCATATGAACTCAATTCCATTGAAACCCCTAGGTTTCTCCAAAGGTATGAATTTACTTAAATGCTTTCAATACATTTATGGAATGGTTTGTCATCTTCAAAAAGGGGGAGAATGTTGACTCAAGGTCAATTAGGTCAATGTTGACTCACGTCTAAATTGACTAAACCCTTGTTTTGATGATGACTAACCATTCCACATATTGGTGTCTAATGCTTCTACATTGAGTGATTTCAGATTAGGTTTAGACACACTCCAAATGCCCTAACTTGCGCATATCAAATTGGAGAAAAGACAAGTCAAAATAGCTACAAGTGTGCAATTTGGGATCTCTATGTAAATGACCTTAGAATTGCTTTGTAATCACTTGTAATGATTGTATGACTTGTAATTAAGCTTAGAAAAATTATTGGGACACAAAAATGCATCATTTGTATAGTCAACGAAAATTCCAAAATACCCATAACAGGGATTTTGTCGGCCGAATTCCAAACTCGGCCGATCCATATATTCTGGGATTTTTGTGGGATTCGGCCGAGTTGCAAACTCAGCCGATCCACCATTCGGCCGAGTTGCAAACTCAGCCGATCCATGGTTCGGCTGAATTGCCTTTATGGAAACTCGGCCGATCAGACTGTACTGGAATGCAGAAAAAGCAAATCCAACCGTTGGAGACTTTGTTGGGACCCAAAATAGATCCGTTGCAACTTGTAAAACGGCTAGTTTTCGTTCTCAAGTGTTCCCAAAGGCTAAGAGGCATCCCCAGCTATAAATAGGACCCCTTGGGCTTCATTCCAAGGTTGAGCATTCATTGCAAACTCTTTGTGAGGTTCCTATTCTATAGTTGAGTGCTTCCTACAGCCTCCTCTCTCTCTCTAAGCTTAATCACTTGCTACATCCATTAGAGTGAGTAGGAAATCTGTAAGAGAGCTAGTTCCATTTGTATATCTTGTGAAGCTCTCACTTCCACAACCTCCCCGTCTCTCCATTTCAATCATGAAGATGAAGGTTCTCTCTCTTAGCCAAGAGAGGTGAAGAAGAACAAGGGAAGGAGTCCCTTGGTGAAGATCAAGGCCGAAGACTTGGAGCTAGAGTGGGTAAGACCTTGGAGAAGGCAGAAGACTCAAGCTCAAGTGGGTAAGACCTTGGTGGAAAGCTTCTCCGAGTGAAGGTGAAGTCAAAGGCGGAAGATCCAAGAAGAGTGGGTAATTCCTGCAAGGCCGAAGACTTGTGCAAGAGTGGGTAAGTCCTTGGAGAAGGCCGAAGACTCTTGCAAAGTGGGTAAGTCCTTGGTAAGGTTGAAGACTCTTTGTATTGGATAGGTAAGTTCTTTGTTGGTCTTGTAATTGTAAGTCTTATTAATGAATATAAGAGTGCAATTGTTTGAAGTCCTAGAGGTTGACCTCTCTAGGCAAGTGGACTGACACACTTCTAGTTTGAAGTGTGGAACCACTCCAAATAGCTTGTCTAATTTGGTGCATGTTCAATCTCTCTTATCCTTGCTATGCTTGATTTAGTTGCTCTCAAATTACCTATTTAGCAACCTTATCTTGTCATATATCTTGAAGGTTTAATGAATTTTGTTTAAGTGCTTTCAGCTCTATTCACCCCCCCTCTAGAGCACCTAAGTCACCCATCTAGGATCCAACAAGTGGTATCAGAGCGGGTCTTCTCCAAGCATACTTCAACAAGTAGGAGAAGATGGGTGACTACCTAGGAGGGAGACTCTCGACCAGCCTTCCAATCTTCAATGGGAGCAACTTCCTCTATTGGAGAAGAAGACTTCAATTCTTCATCCAAGGATCAAGTCTCGAGATGTGGCAAATGGTGAACAGCCCATACATTCTACCGAAGACAAATATTGAAGAATGGGATGAAGCCACCTTGATGAAAGCAACTTTGAATGCTAGAGCCATGCACATCCTATATGCCTCCATGACCCCCACCGAGTTCAACCGGATTTCCTCTTGTGAGACGGCCTATGAGGTATGGAGAAAGCTTTGCATCACTTATGAAGGGACAGATCAAGTGAAGGAAAGCAAAGTCTACATGCTCAAGGGGCTGCTTGAGAACTTCAAGATGGGAAAGGAGGAGAGTATAGCCAACATGTACTCAAGGATCAACACCATTGTAAATGGTCTTGCTATTCTAGGTCATCCTATGTCTAGTGGAGAGATCAACTCAAAGATCCTTAGAACTCTTCCCAAGAGGTGGGAATCCAAGGTGACTTCTATTGAAGAAGCAAGGTCACTTAAAGACATCCCCATTGAAGATCTCATTGGAAATCTACAAGCACATGAAGCTACACTTGACAAGAGGGAGGAAGTAGAAAGACAAGAAAAGAAAGAGCTAAAGAGAATGAAGAAGGCTGAAATGAAGGCTCAAATTGAAGCTATCATGGAACAAGTCTCTCCATCCTCTCAAGCTAAAGAAGATGCCATGTACTCCAAAGGTAGACTCTACAAAGGCAAGTCCTCCTCCATCCGGTGCTTCACATGTGGAAAGAAGGGTCACTACAAGGAAGATTGCCCACAAGGCAAAAAGACCCATCTTCACAAGAAGAAATGGCAATCAAGCTCAAGCGGCTCCTCCAACTCAAGCTCAAGTGAAGATTCATGTGAAGGATCAAGCTCAAGCTCTAGTGATGAAGGAGAATGCCATTTTGCCCTTATAGCATCAACAAGTGAAGACTCAAGTGAGGTAAATCTAGACTCTTTAGATAAAGAATCTTTAATTGCTATTATTCATGACATTTGTGCCTCTTATAAGTCTTCTAAAAAGAAAAAGAAAAAGCTTGCTAAAATTGTTGATAATTTGCATATAGAACTAGATGATCTTGAATATGCTAATTCTTGCTTGCTTATTGATAAAAATGATTTTCTTAGCCAAGTAGACTCTCTTAAACTTGAAAATGCTAGTTTACTTGATAAGATTAAATTTCTAGAAGCTCAACCTCTCATGTCTAGTTCTAATGAAGAGCATACTTTAATTATTGATTCTCTCATGCATGACATTGATGTTCTTAAATCTGAAAACAAGGACAAAGATTTTGTTTTGCATGAATTAGAAATAGAAAATGCCTCCTTGCTTGCTAAAATCAATGGGCATGAATCTTGTTCTAGTTCTACAAATAGAGAGAATGATGTTGCTGCTCTTCATATTGATAGAGATTCTCTTTCAACTAAATCTCTTTGCTTAGAAAATGATCTTTTGCATGCTAGAGATAACATTAATCAATTGTCTTCTACGATTGCTTCTCTTAAGCATGATAATGATAGTTTAAGATCTTCTTTGCAAAGATTCTTAGTTGGTAAAAAGAGTCTTAATGACATCCAACACCATTCTACTAAACAAATCGGTAGACATGGTTTAGGATATGATAGTAGTCAAGGGAACAACAAAGATAAAGGACCTCCAATATTCCATGGAGAATCCTCTAGTTCCAAGACTATGGGCACATGCAACTATTGCAATGAAATTGGTCATTATTCTACTTGTTGTCCTTTTAGGAAAGCACCCAAGAGCAATAGGATTTGGGTTGCTAAACTAACCCCTCCGGACCCAAAAACATGATTGGGGACCATTTCATCTTTCTTCTTGTAGGTATTTACAAATGGATTGATTTGAGCTATTGAATTGCAAATTGACTTCTCAATCCACATGAAAGAAGAAAGGTGAGATGTGTAGAGGGTGACAACAAGTGAAAAAGCATTGGTAAGCACAAAGGTAAATGTTTTATTGCTTATAACCATTTCCAACTTGTTTTTGTCAAGTTAGTGTGCACTATACATAGGGTTTTTGAGTCAAAAGTGACTTTTTGTGATTCTCTTCACACTCTTGCTCAAAAACTATTTCTAATGCTTCTATAGTGCATTACTAACTTGCTTAGACATGTTTGGATATGGTTTGTATATTTAGCATGCCTCTAGATATGTTTTATGAAAAATATGTGCTTTTTCTACAGTAGTTTTGTCGGCCGAGTTTTGTCCTGTCTAAAACTCGACCGATAGGCACAAATGGGTGTTGCCAACAGCTGCGATCGGCCGAGTTGCCAATACACAGAACTCGACCGAAAACACTGTTCACAGAGTATACAGTTGGCTTATTGAATGAGAATTTCCCTCTCAACTAGATTTTCTCAACCAATAGCCTTATTCTTTGGCACTCCATTTGGTACCTTTATATATGCATATTGCCGTGTTCTAAATTACCTATCTTGCATACAACTCTATCTCTCTAATTGCTCTAATTTGGTATATCTATATCTTGCAATTACTTGCTTTGAGTTGTTTTGCAGGTTTTGATGATGATCTCCTTGGATCTCTTGGTTGTGTCTAAAATTGCTTCCGTTGTGCTCTAACTTGCTACATCTATATAGGTGTATATCTTGTTGTTGATACAACTTTGAGGTTCTTAGGGGTAATCATCTTATGGTAAGAATGCATATCTAGTGAGTTATATCCTCTCATGCTTCTATATTTGCATATCTCTTTGTTTGGATATATCTCTAAATCTAATCATAGCTTGCTTTATGTTGCTTATCTCTTTGCTATGATCTAGATCCTACTAGTAGTCCTAACTTGTGATATCATCTACTAGTAGTTCGCATACATGTAGTTCTAACCCTATCAATAAGTGGTATACTTGATCATCTATATGTTATGTTTGTATCTTATCTTATACATGCTCAAGATTGTTCTTTAAATTGCTTATCTACTATCTTGAGTTGCTTGCATAACATTGTGATGCTGGGTTCATAGATCTACATGATATGTAGAAATTGGAGTATTTTTTGTATTTTTATGCATATTTTTGCTCCAGTTTCAGTTTTTGCTGCAAGTATAGTGCTTTTTATGCAGAAACACCCTTCTGAGCAAGACTCATTGCTTTGCCATGAGCTCCGATGGTTTTTGGTCAAATTCCATCATCTTGAGGGTCAAAATTGTGATCTATTGTTTTTCTGCAGCACTTTATCTTGCATTTTTTGGATGTTCAAGTATATGTTTTAACTTGCTTTTCTTTCTATGCTTGGACAAGCCCCTATCTGCGCTCTTCTACTCTCCTTATATATTTGTGTTATCTCCTTTCTCTTTAACAAGTGATGTTTCTTTTTTCTTCATAACCCCCACCTTTTTGAAATGACAAAGGGGGAGAAAGGTAATGTCTTCTTTTAAAAAGAGGAAGAAGGCATGTCTTACACGAAGAAGAGAAGTATGTTCATGTAAAGGGAGAAGGTAAAGGGGAGAAGACATATATGTGTAGAACATATATGAGTAGAAGACATGGTATTCTATAAATGTTATGAAAGCTAACCATGCAGGAGAAATAGCATCAATTGAGGGGGAGTATGAGAACTCCACTAGCATCAATTGAGGGGGAGCATATGAACTCAATTCCATTGAAACCCCTAGGTTTCTCCAAAGGTATGAATTTACTTAAATGCTTTCAATACATTTATGGAATGGTTTGTCATCTTCAAAAAGGGGGAGAATGTTGACTCAAGGTCAATTAGGTCAATGTTGACTCACGTCTAAATTGACTAAACCCTTGTTTTGATGATGACTAACCATTCCACATATTGGTGTCTAATGCTTCTACATTGAGTGATTTCAGATTAGGTTTAGACACACTCCAAATGCCCTAACTTGCGCATATCAAATTGGAGAAAAGACAAGTCAAAATAGCTACAAGTGTGCAATTTGGGATCTCTATGTAAATGACCTTAGAATTGCTTTGTAATCACTTGTAATGATTGTATGACTTGTAATTAAGCTTAGAAAAATTATTGGGACACAAAAATGCATCATTTGTATAGTCAACGAAAATTCCAAAATACCCATAACAGGGATTTTGTCGGCCGAATTCCAAACTCGGCCGATCCATATATTCTGGGATTTTTGTGGGATTCGGCCGAGTTGCAAACTCAGCCGATCCACCATTCGGCCGAGTTGCAAACTCAGCCGATCCATGGTTCGGCTGAATTGCCTTTATGGAAACTCGGCCGATCAGACTGTACTGGAATGCAGAAAAAGCAAATCCAACCGTTGGAGACTTTGTTGGGACCCAAAATAGATCCGTTGCAACTTGTAAAACGGCTAGTTTTCGTTCTCAAGTGTTCCCAAAGGCTAAGAGGCATCCCCAGCTATAAATAGGACCACTTGGGCTTCATTCCAAGGTTGAGCATTCATTGCAAACTCTTTGTGAGGTTCCTATTCTATAGTTGAGTGCTTCCTACAGCCTCCTCTCTCTCTCTAAGCTTAATCACTTGCTACATCCATTAGAGTGAGTAGGAAATCTGTAAGAGAGCTAGTTCCATTTGTATATCTTGTGAAGCTCTCACTTCCACAACCTCCCCATCTCTCCATTTCAATCATGAAGATGAAGGTTCTCTCTCTTAGCCAAGAGAGGTGAAGAAGAACAAGGGAAGGAGTCCCTTGGTGAAGATCAAGGCCGAAGACTTGGAGCTAGAGTGGGTAAGACCTTGGAGAAGGCAGAAGACTCAAGCTCAAGTGGGTAAGACCTTGGTGGAAAGCTTCTCCGAGTGAAGGTGAAGTCAAAGGCGGAAGATCCAAGAAGAGTGGGTAATTCCTGCAAGGCCGAAGACTTGTGCAAGAGTGGGTAAGTCCTTGGAGAAGGCCGAAGACTCTTGCAAAGTGGGTAAGTCCTTGGTAAGGTTGAAGACTCTTTGTATTGGATAGGTAAGTCCTTTGTTGGTCTTGTAATTGTAAGTCTTATTAATGAATATAAGAGTGCAATTGCTTGAAGTCCTAGAGGTTGACCTCTCTAGGCAAGTGGACTGACACACTTCTAGTTTGAAGTGTGGAACCACTCTAAATAGCTTGTCTAATTTGGTGCATGTTCAATCTCTCTTATCCTTGCTATGCTTGATTTAGTTGCTCTCAAATTACCTATTTAGCAACCTTATCTTGTCATATATCTTGAAGGTTTAATGAATTTTGTTTAAGTGCTTTCAGCTCTATTCACCCCCCCCTCTAGAGCACCTAAGTCACCCATCTAGGATCCAACAAGTGGTATCAGAGCGGGTCTTCTCCAAGCATACTTCAACAAGTAGGAGAAGATGGGTGACTACCTAGGAGGGAGACTCTCGACCAGCCTTCCAATCTTCAATGGGAGCAACTTCCTCTATTGGAGAAGAAGACTTCAATTCTTCATCCAAGGATCAAGTCTCGAGATGTGGCAAATGGTGAACAGCCCATACATTCTACCGAAGACAAATATTGAAGAATGGGATGAAGCCACCTTGATGAAAGCAACTTTGAATGCTAGAGCCATGCACATCCTATATGCCTCCATGACCCCCACCGAGTTCAACCGGATTTCCTCTTGTGAGACGGCCTATGAGGTATGGAGAAAGCTTTGCATCACTTATGAAGGGACAGATCAAGTGAAGGAAAGCAAAGTCTACATGCTCAAGGGGCTGCTTGAGAACTTCAAGATGGGAAAGGAGGAGAGTATAGCCAACATGTACTCAAGGATCAACACCATTGTAAATGGTCTTGCTATTCTAGGTCATCCTATGTCTAGTGGAGAGATCAACTCAAAGATCCTTAGAACTCTTCCCAAGAGGTGGGAATCCAAGGTGACTTCTATTGAAGAAGCAAGGTCACTTAAAGACATCCCCATTGAAGATCTCATTGGAAATCTACAAGCACATGAAGCTACACTTGACAAGAGGGAGGAAGTAGAAAGACAAGAAAAGAAAGAGCTAAAGAGAATGAAGAAGGCTGAAATGAAGGCTCAAATTGAAGCTATCATGGAACAAGTCTCTCCATCCTCTCAAGCTAAAGAAGATGCCATGTACTCCAAAGGTAGACTCTACAAAGGCAAGTCCTCCTCCATCCGGTGCTTCACATGTGGAAAGAAGGGTCACTACAAGGAAGATTGCCCACAAGGCAAAAAGACCCATCTTCACAAGAAGAAATGGCAATCAAGCTCAAGCGGCTCCTCCAACTCAAGCTCAAGTGAAGATTCATGTGAAGGATCAAGCTCAAGCTCTAGTGATGAAGGAGAATGCCATTTTGCCCTTATAGCATCAACAAGTGAAGACTCAAGTGAGGTAAATCTAGACTCTTTAGATAAAGAATCTTTAATTGCTATTATTCATGACATTTGTGCCTCTTATAAGTCTTCTAAAAAGAAAAAGAAAAAGCTTGCTAAAATTGTTGATAATTTGCATATAGAACTAGATGATCTTGAATATGCTAATTCTTGCTTGCTTATTGATAAAAATGATTTTCTTAGCCAAGTAGACTCTCTTAAACTTGAAAATGCTAGTTTACTTGATAAGATTAAATTTCTAGAAGCTCAACCTCTCATGTCTAGTTCTAATGAAGAGCATACTTTAATTATTGATTCTCTCATGCATGACATTGATGTTCTTAAATCTGAAAACAAGGACAAAGATTTTGTTTTGCATGAATTAGAAATAGAAAATGCCTCCTTGCTTGCTAAAATCAATGGGCATGAATCTTGTTCTAGTTCTACAAATAGAGAGAATGATGTTGCTGCTCTTCATATTGATAGAGATTCTCTTTCAACTAAATCTCTTTGCTTAGAAAATGATCTTTTGCATGCTAGAGATAACATTAATCAATTGTCTTCTACGATTGCTTCTCTTAAGCATGATAATGATAGTTTAAGATCTTCTTTGCAAAGATTCTTAGTTGGTAAAAAGAGTCTTAATGACATCCAACACCATTCTACTAAACAAATCGGTAGACATGGTTTAGGATATGATAGTAGTCAAGGGAACAACAAAGATAAAGGACCTCCAATATTCCATGGAGAATCCTCTAGTTCCAAGACTATGGGCACATGCAACTATTGCAATGAAATTGGTCATTATTCTACTTGTTGTCCTTTTAGGAAAGCACCCAAGAGCAATAGGATTTGGGTTGCTAAACTAACCCCTCCGGACCCAAAAACATGATTGGGGACCATTTCATCTTTCTTCTTGTAGGTATTTACAAATGGATTGATTTGAGCTATTGAATTGCAAATTGACTTCTCAATCCACATGAAAGAAGAAAGGTGAGATGTGTAGAGGGTGACAACAAGTGAAAAAGCATTGGTAAGCACAAAGGTAAATGTTTTATTGCTTATAACCATTTCCAACTTGTTTTTGTCAAGTTAGTGTGCACTATACATAGGGTTTTTGAGTCAAAAGTGACTTTTTGTGATTCTCTTCACACTCTTGCTCAAAAACTATTTCTAATGCTTCTATAGTGCATTACTAACTTGCTTAGACATGTTTGGATATGGTTTGTATATTTAGCATGCCTCTAGATATGTTTTATGAAAAATATGTGCTTTTTCTACAGTAGTTTTGTCGGCCGAGTTTTGTCCTGTCTAAAACTCGACCGATAGGCACCAATGGGTGTTGCCAACAGCTGCGATCGGCCGAGTTGCCAATACACAGAACTCGACCGAAAACACTGTTCACAGAGTATACAGTTGGCTTATTGAATGAGAATTTCCCTCTCAACTAGATTTTCTCAACCAATAGCCTTATTCTTTGGCACTCCATTTGGTACCTTTATATATGCATATTGCCGTGTTCTAAATTACCTATCTTGCATACAACTCTATCTCTCTAATTGCTCTAATTTGGTATATCTATATCTTGCAATTACTTGCTTTGAGTTGTTTTGCAGGTTTTGATGATGATCTCCTTGGATCTCTTGGTTGTGTCTAAAATTGCTTCCGTTGTGCTCTAACTTGCTACATCTATATAGGTGTATATCTTGTTGTTGATACAACTTTGAGGTTCTTAGGGGTAATCATCTTATGGTAAGAATGCATATCTAGTGAGTTATATCCTCTCATGCTTCTATATTTGCATATCTCTTTGTTTGGATATATCTCTAAATCTAATCATAGCTTGCTTTATGTTGCTTATCTCTTTGCTATGATCTAGATCCTACTAGTAGTCCTAACTTGTGATATCATCTACTAGTAGTTCGCATACATGTAGTTCTAACCCTATCAATAAGTGGTATACTTGATCATCTATATGTTATGTTTGTATCTTATCTTATACATGCTCAAGATTGTTCTTTAAATTGCTTATCTACTATCTTGAGTTGCTTGCATAACATTGTGATGCTGGGTTCATAGATCTACATGATATGTAGAAATTGGAGTATTTTTTGGATTTTTATGCATATTTTTGCTCCAGTTTCAGTTTTTGCTGCAAGTATAGTGCTTTTTATGCAGAAACACCCTTCTGAGCAAGACTCATTGCTTTGCCATGAGCTCCGATGGTTTTTGGTCAAATTCCATCATCTTGAGGGTCAAAATTGTGATCTATTGTTTTTCTGCAGCACTTTATCTTGCATTTTTTGGATGTTCAAGTATATGTTTTAACTTGCTTTTCTTTCTATGCTTGGACAAGCCCCTATCTGCGCTCTTCTACTCTCCTTATATATTTGTGTTATCTCCTTTCTCTTTAACAAGTGATGTTTCTTTTTTCTTCATAACCCCCACCTTTTTGAAATGACAAAGGGGGAGAAAGGTAATGTCTTCTTTTAAAAAGAGGAAGAAGGCATGTCTTACACGAAGAAGAGAAGTATGTTCATGTAAAGGGAGAAGGTAAAGGGGAGAAGACATATATGTGTAGAACATATATGAGTAGAAGACATGGTATTCTATAAATGTTATGAAAGCTAACCATGCAGGAGAAATAGCATCAATTGAGGGGGAGTATGAGAACTCCACTAGCATCAATTGAGGGGGAGCATATGAACTCAATTCCATTGAAACCCCTAGGTTTCTCCAAAGGTATGAATTTACTTAAATGCTTTCAATACATTTATGGAATGGTTTGTCATCTTCAAAAAGGGGGAGAATGTTGACTCAAGGTCAATTAGGTCAATGTTGACTCACGTCTAAATTGACTAAACCCTTGTTTTGATGATGACTAACCATTCCACATATTGGTGTCTAATGCTTCTACATTGAGTGATTTCAGATTAGGTTTAGACACACTCCAAATGCCCTAACTTGCGCATATCAAATTGGAGAAAAGACAAGTCAAAATAGCTACAAGTGTGCAATTTGGGATCTCTATGTAAATGACCTTAGAATTGCTTTGTAATCACTTGTAATGATTGTATGACTTGTAATTAAGCTTAGAAAAATTATTGGGACACAAAAATGCATCATTTGTATAGTCAACGAAAATTCCAAAATACCCATAACAGGGATTTTGTCGGCCGAATTCCAAACTCGGCCGATCCATATATTCTGGGATTTTTGTGGGATTCGGCCGAGTTGCAAACTCAGCCGATCCACCATTCGGCCGAGTTGCAAACTCAGCCGATCCATGGTTCGGCTGAATTGCCTTTATGGAAACTCGGCCGATCAGACTGTACTGGAATGCAGAAAAAGCAAATCCAACCGTTGGAGACTTTGTTGGGACCCAAAATAGATCCGTTGCAACTTGTAAAACGGCTAGTTTTCGTTCTCAAGTGTTCCCAAAGGCTAAGAGGCATCCCCAGCTATAAATAGGACCACTTGGGCTTCATTCCAAGGTTGAGCATTCATTGCAAACTCTTTGTGAGGTTCCTATTCTATAGTTGAGTGCTTCCTACAGCCTCCTCTCTCTCTCTAAGCTTAATCACTTGCTACATCCATTAGAGTGAGTAGGAAATCTGTAAGAGAGCTAGTTCCATTTGTATATCTTGTGAAGCTCTCACTTCCACAACCTCCCCATCTCTCCATTTCAATCATGAAGATGAAGGTTCTCTCTCTTAGCCAAGAGAGGTGAAGAAGAACAAGGGAAGGAGTCCCTTGGTGAAGATCAAGGCCGAAGACTTGGAGCTAGAGTGGGTAAGACCTTGGAGAAGGCAGAAGACTCAAGCTCAAGTGGGTAAGACCTTGGTGGAAAGCTTCTCCGAGTGAAGGTGAAGTCAAAGGCGGAAGATCCAAGAAGAGTGGGTAATTCCTGCAAGGCCGAAGACTTGTGCAAGAGTGGGTAAGTCCTTGGAGAAGGCCGAAGACTCTTGCAAAGTGGGTAAGTCCTTGGTAAGGTTGAAGACTCTTTGTATTGGATAGGTAAGTCCTTTGTTGGTCTTGTAATTGTAAGTCTTATTAATGAATATAAGAGTGCAATTGCTTGAAGTCCTAGAGGTTGACCTCTCTAGGCAAGTGGACTGACACACTTCTAGTTTGAAGTGTGGAACCACTCTAAATAGCTTGTCTAATTTGGTGCATGTTCAATCTCTCTTATCCTTGCTATGCTTGATTTAGTTGCTCTCAAATTACCTATTTAGCAACCTTATCTTGTCATATATCTTGAAGGTTTAATGAATTTTGTTTAAGTGCTTTCAGCTCTATTCACCCCCCCCTCTAGAGCACCTAAGTCACCCATCTAGGATCCAACAAGTGGTATCAGAGCGGGTCTTCTCCAAGCATACTTCAACAAGTAGGAGAAGATGGGTGACTACCTAGGAGGGAGACTCTCGACCAGCCTTCCAATCTTCAATGGGAGCAACTTCCTCTATTGGAGAAGAAGACTTCAATTCTTCATCCAAGGATCAAGTCTCGAGATGTGGCAAATGGTGAACAGCCCATACATTCTACCGAAGACAAATATTGAAGAATGGGATGAAGCCACCTTGATGAAAGCAACTTTGAATGCTAGAGCCATGCACATGCTATATGCCTCCATGACCCCCACCGAGTTCAACCGGATTTCCTCTTGTGAGACGGCCTATGAGGTATGGAGAAAGCTTTGCATCACTTATGAAGGGACAGATCAAGTGAAGGAAAGCAAAGTCTACATGCTCAAGGGGCTGCTTGAGAACTTCAAGATGGGAAAGGAGGAGAGTATAGCCAACATGTACTCAAGGATCAACACCATTGTAAATGGTCTTGCTATTCTAGGTCATCCTATGTCTAGTGGAGAGATCAACTCAAAGATCCTTAGAACTCTTCCCAAGAGGTGGGAATCCAAGGTGACTTCTATTGAAGAAGCAAGGTCACTTAAAGACATCCCCATTGAAGATCTCATTGGAAATCTACAAGCACATGAAGCTACACTTGACAAGAGGGAGGAAGTAGAAAGACAAGAAAAGAAAGAGCTAAAGAGAATGAAGAAGGCTGAAATGAAGGCTCAAATTGAAGCTATCATGGAACAAGTCTCTCCATCCTCTCAAGCTAAAGAAGATGCCATGTACTCCAAAGGTAGACTCTACAAAGGCAAGTCCTCCTCCATCCGGTGCTTCACATGTGGAAAGAAGGGTCACTACAAGGAAGATTGCCCACAAGGCAAAAAGACCCATCTTCACAAGAAGAAATGGCAATCAAGCTCAAGCGGCTCCTCCAACTCAAGCTCAAGTGAAGATTCATGTGAAGGATCAAGCTCAAGCTCTAGTGATGAAGGAGAATGCCATTTTGCCCTTATAGCATCAACAAGTGAAGACTCAAGTGAGGTAAATCTAGACTCTTTAGATAAAGAATCTTTAATTGCTATTATTCATGACATTTGTGCCTCTTATAAGTCTTCTAAAAAGAAAAAGAAAAAGCTTGCTAAAATTGTTGATAATTTGCATATAGAACTAGATGATCTTGAATATGCTAATTCTTGCTTGCTTATTGATAAAAATGATTTTCTTAGCCAAGTAGACTCTCTTAAACTTGAAAATGCTAGTTTACTTGATAAGATTAAATTTCTAGAAGCTCAACCTCTCATGTCTAGTTCTAATGAAGAGCATACTTTAATTATTGATTCTCTCATGCATGACATTGATGTTCTTAAATCTGAAAACAAGGACAAAGATTTTGTTTTGCATGAATTAGAAATAGAAAATGCCTCCTTGCTTGCTAAAATCAATGGGCATGAATCTTGTTCTAGTTCTACAAATAGAGAGAATGATGTTGCTGCTCTTCATATTGATAGAGATTCTCTTTCAACTAAATCTCTTTGCTTAGAAAATGATCTTTTGCATGCTAGAGATAACATTAATCAATTGTCTTCTACGATTGCTTCTCTTAAGCATGATAATGATAGTTTAAGATCTTCTTTGCAAAGATTCTTAGTTGGTAAAAAGAGTCTTAATGACATCCAACACCATTCTACTAAACAAATCGGTAGACATGGTTTAGGATATGATAGTAGTCAAGGGAACAACAAAGATAAAGGACCTCCAATATTCCATGGAGAATCCTCTAGTTCCAAGACTATGGGCACATGCAACTATTGCAATGAAATTGGTCATTATTCTACTTGTTGTCCTTTTAGGAAAGCACCCAAGAGCAATAGGATTTGGGTTGCTAAACTAACCCCTCCGGACCCAAAAACATGATTGGGGACCATTTCATCTTTCTTCTTGTAGGTATTTACAAATGGATTGATTTGAGCTATTGAATTGCAAATTGACTTCTCAATCCACATGAAAGAAGAAAGGTGAGATGTGTAGAGGGTGACAACAAGTGAAAAAGCATTGGTAAGCACAAAGGTAAATGTTTTATTGCTTATAACCATTTCCAACTTGTTTTTGTCAAGTTAGTGTGCACTATACATAGGGTTTTTGAGTCAAAAGTGACTTTTTGTGATTCTCTTCACACTCTTGCTCAAAAACTATTTCTAATGCTTCTATAGTGCATTACTAACTTGCTTAGACATGTTTGGATATGGTTTGTATATTTAGCATGCCTCTAGATATGTTTTATGAAAAATATGTGCTTTTTCTACAGTAGTTTTGTCGGCCGAGTTTTGTCCTGTCTAAAACTCGACCGATAGGCACCAATGGGTGTTGCCAACAGCTGCGATCGGCCGAGTTGCCAATACACAGAACTCGACCGAAAACACTGTTCACAGAGTATACAGTTGGCTTATTGAATGAGAATTTCCCTCTCAACTAGATTTTCTCAACCAATAGCCTTATTCTTTGGCACTCCATTTGGTACCTTTATATATGCATATTGCCGTGTTCTAAATTACCTATCTTGCATACAACTCTATCTCTCTAATTGCTCTAATTTGGTATATCTATATCTTGCAATTACTTGCTTTGAGTTGTTTTGCAGGTTTTGATGATGATCTCCTTGGATCTCTTGGTTGTGTCTAAAATTGCTTCCGTTGTGCTCTAACTTGCTACATCTATATAGGTGTATATCTTGTTGTTGATACAACTTTGAGGTTCTTAGGGGTAATCATCTTATGGTAAGAATGCATATCTAGTGAGTTATATCCTCTCATGCTTCTATATTTGCATATCTCTTTGTTTGGATATATCTCTAAATCTAATCATAGCTTGCTTTATGTTGCTTATCTCTTTGCTATGATCTAGATCCTACTAGTAGTCCTAACTTGTGATATCATCTACTAGTAGTTCGCATACATGTAGTTCTAACCCTATCAATAAGTGGTATACTTGATCATCTATATGTTATGTTTGTATCTTATCTTATACATGCTCAAGATTGTTCTTTAAATTGCTTATCTACTATCTTGAGTTGCTTGCATAACATTGTGATGCTGGGTTCATAGATCTACATGATATGTAGAAATTGGAGTATTTTTTGGATTTTTATGCATATTTTTGCTCCAGTTTCAGTTTTTGCTGCAAGTATAGTGCTTTTTATGCAGAAACACCCTTCTGAGCAAGACTCATTTCTTTGCCATGAGCTCCGATGGTTTTTGGTCAAATTCCATCATCTTGAGGGTCAAAATTGTGATCTATTGTTTTTCTGCAGCACTTTATCTTGCATTTTTTGGATGTTCAAGTATATGTTTTAACTTGCTTTTCTTTCTATGCTTGGACAAGCCCCTATCTGCGCTCTTCTACTCTCCTTATATATTTGTGTTATCTCCTTTCTCTTTAACAAGTGATGTTTCTTTTTTCTTCATAACCCCCACCTTTTTGAAATGACAAAGGGGGAGAAAGGTAATGTCTTCTTTTAAAAAGAGGAAGAAGGCATGTCTTACACGAAGAAGAGAAGTATGTTCATGTAAAGGGAGAAGGTAAAGGGGAGAAGACATATATGTGTAGAACATATATGAGTAGAAGACATGGTATTCTATAAATGTTATGAAAGCTAACCATGCAGGAGAAATAGCATCAATTGAGGGGGAGTATGAGAACTCCACTAGCATCAATTGAGGGGGAGCATATGAACTCAATTCCATTGAAACCCCTAGGTTTCTCCAAAGGTATGAATTTACTTAAATGCTTTCAATACATTTATGGAATGGTTTGTCATCTTCAAAAAGGGGGAGAATGTTGACTCAAGGTCAATTAGGTCAATGTTGACTCACGTCTAAATTGACTAAACCCTTGTTTTGATGATGACTAACCATTCCACATATTGGTGTCTAATGCTTCTACATTGAGTGATTTCAGATTAGGTTTAGACACACTCCAAATGCCCTAACTTGCGCATATCAAATTGGAGAAAAGACAAGTCAAAATAGCTACAAGTGTGCAATTTGGGATCTCTATGTAAATGACCTTAGAATTGCTTTGTAATCACTTGTAATGATTGTATGACTTGTAATTAAGCTTAGAAAAATTATTGAGACACAAAAATGCATCATTTGTATAGTCAACGAAAATTCCAAAATACCCATAACAGGGATTTTGTCGGCCGAATTCCAAACTCGGCCGATCCATATATTCTGGGATTTTTGTGGGATTCGGCCGAGTTGCAAACTCAGCCGATCCACCATTCGGCCGAGTTGCAAACTCAGCCGATCCATGGTTCGGCTGAATTGCCTTTATGGAAACTCGGCCGATCAGACTGTACTGGAATGCAGAAAAAGCAAATCCAACCGTTGGAGACTTTGTTGGGACCCAAAATAGATCCGTTGCAACTTGTAAAACGGCTAGTTTTCGTTCTCAAGTGTTCCCAAAGGCTAAGAGGCATCCCCAGCTATAAATAGGACCACTTGGGCTTCATTCCAAGGTTGAGCATTCATTGCAAACTCTTTGTGAGGTTCCTATTCTATAGTTGAGTGCTTCCTACAGCCTCCTCTCTCTCTCTAAGCTTAATCACTTGCTACATCCATTAGAGTGAGTAGGAAATCTGTAAGAGAGCTAGTTCCATTTGTATATCTTGTGAAGCTCTCACTTCCACAACCTCCCCATCTCTCCATTTCAATCATGAAGATGAAGGTTCTCTCTCTTAGCCAAGAGAGGTGAAGAAGAACAAGGGAAGGAGTCCCTTGGTGAAGATCAAGGCCGAAGACTTGGAGCTAGAGTGGGTAAGACCTTGGAGAAGGCAGAAGACTCAAGCTCAAGTGGGTAAGACCTTGGTGGAAAGCTTCTCCGAGTGAAGGTGAAGTCAAAGGCGGAAGATCCAAGAAGAGTGGGTAATTCCTGCAAGGCCGAAGACTTGTGCAAGAGTGGGTAAGTCCTTGGAGAAGGCCGAAGACTCTTGCAAAGTGGGTAAGTCCTTGGTAAGGTTGAAGACTCTTTGTATTGGATAGGTAAGTCCTTTGTTGGTCTTGTAATTGTAAGTCTTATTAATGAATATAAGAGTGCAATTGCTTGAAGTCCTAGAGGTTGACCTCTCTAGGCAAGTGGACTGACACACTTCTAGTTTGAAGTGTGGAACCACTCTAAATAGCTTGTCTAATTTGGTGCATGTTCAATCTCTCTTATCCTTGCTATGCTTGATTTAGTTGCTCTCAAATTACCTATTTAGCAACCTTATCTTGTCATATATCTTGAAGGTTTAATGAATTTTGTTTAAGTGCTTTCAGCTCTATTCACCCCCCCCTCTAGAGCACCTAAGTCACCCATCTAGGATCCAACAAGTGGTATCAGAGCGGGTCTTCTCCAAGCATACTTCAACAAGTAGGAGAAGATGGGTGACTACCTAGGAGGGAGACTCTCGACCAGCCTTCCAATCTTCAATGGGAGCAACTTCCTCTATTGGAGAAGAAGACTTCAATTCTTCATCCAAGGATCAAGTCTCGAGATGTGGCAAATGGTGAACAGCCCATACATTCTACCGAAGACAAATATTGAAGAATGGGATGAAGCCACCTTGATGAAAGCAACTTTGAATGCTAGAGCCATGCACATCCTATATGCCTCCATGACCCCCACCGAGTTCAACCGGATTTCCTCTTGTGAGACGGCCTATGAGGTATGGAGAAAGCTTTGCATCACTTATGAAGGGACAGATCAAGTGAAGGAAAGCAAAGTCTACATGCTCAAGGGGCTGCTTGAGAACTTCAAGATGGGAAAGGAGGAGAGTATAGCCAACATGTACTCAAGGATCAACACCATTGTAAATGGTCTTGCTATTCTAGGTCATCCTATGTCTAGTGGAGAGATCAACTCAAAGATCCTTAGAACTCTTCCCAAGAGGTGGGAATCCAAGGTGACTTCTATTGAAGAAGCAAGGTCACTTAAAGACATCCCCATTGAAGATCTCATTGGAAATCTACAAGCACATGAAGCTACACTTGACAAGAGGGAGGAAGTAGAAAGACAAGAAAAGAAAGAGCTAAAGAGAATGAAGAAGGCTGAAATGAAGGCTCAAATTGAAGCTATCATGGAACAAGTCTCTCCATCCTCTCAAGCTAAAGAAGATGCCATGTACTCCAAAGGTAGACTCTACAAAGGCAAGTCCTCCTCCATCCGGTGCTTCACATGTGGAAAGAAGGGTCACTACAAGGAAGATTGCCCACAAGGCAAAAAGACCCATCTTCACAAGAAGAAATGGCAATCAAGCTCAAGCGGCTCCTCCAACTCAAGCTCAAGTGAAGATTCATGTGAAGGATCAAGCTCAAGCTCTAGTGATGAAGGAGAATGCCATTTTGCCCTTATAGCATCAACAAGTGAAGACTCAAGTGAGGTAAATCTAGACTCTTTAGATAAAGAATCTTTAATTGCTATTATTCATGACATTTGTGCCTCTTATAAGTCTTCTAAAAAGAAAAAGAAAAAGCTTGCTAAAATTGTTGATAATTTGCATATAGAACTAGATGATCTTGAATATGCTAATTCTTGCTTGCTTATTGATAAAAATGATTTTCTTAGCCAAGTAGACTCTCTTAAACTTGAAAATGCTAGTTTACTTGATAAGATTAAATTTCTAGAAGCTCAACCTCTCATGTCTAGTTCTAATGAAGAGCATACTTTAATTATTGATTCTCTCATGCATGACATTGATGTTCTTAAATCTGAAAACAAGGACAAAGATTTTGTTTTGCATGAATTAGAAATAGAAAATGCCTCCTTGCTTGCTAAAATCAATGGGCATGAATCTTGTTCTAGTTCTACAAATAGAGAGAATGATGTTGCTGCTCTTCATATTGATAGAGATTCTCTTTCAACTAAATCTCTTTGCTTAGAAAATGATCTTTTGCATGCTAGAGATAACATTAATCAATTGTCTTCTACTATTGCTTCTCTTAAGCATGATAATGATAGTTTAAGATCTTCTTTGCAAAGATTCTTAGTTGGTAAAAAGAGTCTTAATGACATCCAACACCATTCTACTAAACAAATCGGTAGACATGGTTTAGGATATGATAGTAGTCAAGGGAACAACAAAGATAAAGGACCTCCAATATTCCATGGAGAATCCTCTAGTTCCAAGACTATGGGCACATGCAACTATTGCAATGAAATTGGTCATTATTCTACTTGTTGTCCTTTTAGGAAAGCACCCAAGAGCAATAGGATTTGGGTTGCTAAACTAACCCCTCCGGACCCAAAAACATGATTGGGGACCATTTCATCTTTCTTCTTGTAGGTATTTACAAATGGATTGATTTGAGCTATTGAATTGCAAATTGACTTCTCAATCCACATGAAAGAAGAAAGGTGAGATGTGTAGAGGGTGACAACAAGTGAAAAAGCATTGGTAAGCACAAAGGTAAATGTTTTATTGCTTATAACCATTTCCAACTTGTTTTTGTCAAGTTAGTGTGCACTATACATAGGGTTTTTGAGTCAAAAGTGACTTTTTGTGATTCTCTTCACACTCTTGCTCAAAAACTATTTCTAATGCTTCTATAGTGCATTACTAACTTGCTTAGACATGTTTGGATATGGTTTGTATATTTAGCATGCCTCTAGATATGTTTTATGAAAAATATGTGCTTTTTCTACAGTAGTTTTGTCGGCCGAGTTTTGTCCTGTCTAAAACTCGACCGATAGGCACCAATGGGTGTTGCCAACAGCTGCGATCGGCCGAGTTGCCAATACACAGAACTCGACCGAAAACACTGTTCACAGAGTATACAGTTGGCTTATTGAATGAGAATTTCCCTCTCAACTAGATTTTCTCAACCAATAGCCTTATTCTTTGGCACTCCATTTGGTACCTTTATATATGCATATTGCCGTGTTCTAAATTGCCTATCTTGCATACAACTCTATCTCTCTAATTGCTCTAATTTGGTATATCTATATCTTGCAATTACTTGCTTTGAGTTGTTTTGCAGGTTTTGATGATGATCTCCTTGGATCTCTTGGTTGTGTCTAAAATTGCTTCCGTTGTGCTCTAACTTGCTACATCTATATAGGTGTATATCTTGTTGTTGATACAACTTTGAGGTTCTTAGGGGTAATCATCTTATGGTAAGAATGCATATCTAGTGAGTTATATCCTCTCATGCTTCTATATTTGCATATCTCTTTGTTTGGATATATCTCTAAATCTAATCATAGCTTGCTTTATGTTGCTTATCTCTTTGCTATGATCTAGATCCTACTAGTAGTCCTAACTTGTGATATCATCTACTAGTAGTTCGCATACATGTAGTTCTAACCCTATCAATAAGTGGTATACTTGATCATCTATATGTTATGTTTGTATCTTATCTTATACATGCTCAAGATTGTTCTTTAAATTGCTTATCTACTATCTTGAGTTGCTTGCATAACATTGTGATGCTGGGTTCATAGATCTACATGATATGTAGAAATTGGAGTATTTTTTGGATTTTTATGCATATTTTTGCTCCAGTTTCAGTTTTTGCTGCAAGTATAGTGCTTTTTATGCAGAAACACCCTTCTGAGCAAGACTCATTGCTTTGCCATGAGCTCCGATGGTTTTTGGTCAAATTCCATCATCTTGAGGGTCAAAATTGTGATCTATTGTTTTTCTGCAGCACTTTATCTTGCATTTTTTGGATGTTCAAGTATATGTTTTAACTTGCTTTTCTTTCTATGCTTGGACAAGCCCCTATCTGCGCTCTTCTACTCTCCTTATATATTTGTGTTATCTCCTTTCTCTTTAACAAGTGATGTTTCTTTTTTCTTCATAACCCCCACCTTTTTGAAATGACAAAGGGGGAGAAAGGTAATGTCTTCTTTTAAAAAGAGGAAGAAGGCATGTCTTACACGAAGAAGAGAAGTATGTTCATGTAAAGGGAGAAGGTAAAGGGGAGAAGACATATATGTGTAGAACATATATGAGTAGAAGACATGGTATTCTATAAATGTTATGAAAGCTAACCATGCAGGAGAAATAGCATCAATTGAGGGGGAGTATGAGAACTCCACTAGCATCAATTGAGGGGGAGCATATGAACTCAATTCCATTGAAACCCCTAGGTTTCTCCAAAGGTATGAATTTACTTAAATGCTTTCAATACATTTATGGAATGGTTTGTCATCTTCAAAAAGGGGGAGAATGTTGACTCAAGGTCAATTAGGTCAATGTTGACTCACGTCTAAATTGACTAAACCCTTGTTTTGATGATGACTAACCATTCCACATATTGGTGTCTAATGCTTCTACATTGAGTGATTTCAGATTAGGTTTAGACACACTCCAAATGCCCTAACTTGCGCATATCAAATTGGAGAAAAGACAAGTCAAAATAGCTACAAGTGTGCAATTTGGGATCTCTATGTAAATGACCTTAGAATTGCTTTGTAATCACTTGTAATGATTGTATGACTTGTAATTAAGCTTAGAAAAATTATTGGGACACAAAAATGCATCATTTGTATAGTCAACGAAAATTCCAAAATACCCATAACAGGGATTTTGTCGGCCGAATTCCAAACTCGGCCGATCCATATATTCTGGGATTTTTGTGGGATTCGGCCGAGTTGCAAACTCAGCCGATCCACCATTCGGCCGAGTTGCAAACTCAGCCGATCCATGGTTCGGCTGAATTGCCTTTATGGAAACTCGGCCGATCAGACTGTACTGGAATGCAGAAAAAGCAAATCCAACCGTTGGAGACTTTGTTGGGACCCAAAATAGATCCGTTGCAACTTGTAAAACGGCTAGTTTTCGTTCTCAAGTGTTCCCAAAGGCTAAGAGGCATCCCCAGCTATAAATAGGACCACTTGGGCTTCATTCCAAGGTTGAGCATTCATTGCAAACTCTTTGTGAGGTTCCTATTCTATAGTTGAGTGCTTCCTACAGCCTCCTCTCTCTCTCTAAGCTTAATCACTTGCTACATCCATTAGAGTGAGTAGGAAATCTGTAAGAGAGCTAGTTCCATTTGTATATCTTGTGAAGCTCTCACTTCCACAACCTCCCCATCTCTCCATTTCAATCATGAAGATGAAGGTTCTCTCTCTTAGCCAAGAGAGGTGAAGAAGAACAAGGGAAGGAGTCCCTTGGTGAAGATCAAGGCCGAAGACTTGGAGCTAGAGTGGGTAAGACCTTGGAGAAGGCAGAAGACTCAAGCTCAAGTGGGTAAGACCTTGGTGGAAAGCTTCTCCGAGTGAAGGTGAAGTCAAAGGCGGAAGATCCAAGAAGAGTGGGTAATTCCTGCAAGGCCGAAGACTTGTGCAAGAGTGGGTAAGTCCTTGGAGAAGGCCGAAGACTCTTGCAAAGTGGGTAAGTCCTTGGTAAGGTTGAAGACTCTTTGTATTGGATAGGTAAGTCCTTTGTTGGTCTTGTAATTGTAAGTCTTATTAATGAATATAAGAGTGCAATTGCTTGAAGTCCTAGAGGTTGACCTCTCTAGGCAAGTGGACTGACACACTTCTAGTTTGAAGTGTGGAACCACTCTAAATAGCTTGTCTAATTTGGTGCATGTTCAATCTCTCTTATCCTTGCTATGCTTGATTTAGTTGCTCTCAAATTACCTATTTAGCAACCTTATCTTGTCATATATCTTGAAGGTTTAATGAATTTTGTTTAAGTGCTTTCAGCTCTATTCACCCCCCCCCCTCTAGAGCACCTAAGTCACCCATCTAGGATCCAACAAGTGGTATCAGAGCGGGTCTTCTCCAAGCATACTTCAACAAGTAGGAGAAGATGGGTGACTACCTAGGAGGGAGACTCTCGACCAGCCTTCCAATCTTCAATGGGAGCAACTTCCTCTATTGGAGAAGAAGACTTCAATTCTTCATCCAAGGATCAAGTCTCGAGATGTGGCAAATGGTGAACAGCCCATACATTCTACCGAAGACAAATATTGAAGAATGGGATGAAGCCACCTTGATGAAAGCAACTTTGAATGCTAGAGCCATGCACATCCTATATGCCTCCATGACCCCCACCGAGTTCAACCGGATTTCCTCTTGTGAGACGGCCTATGAGGTATGGAGAAAGCTTTGCATCACTTATGAAGGGACAGATCAAGTGAAGGAAAGCAAAGTCTACATGCTCAAGGGGCTGCTTGAGAACTTCAAGATGGGAAAGGAGGAGAGTATAGCCAACATGTACTCAAGGATCAACACCATTGTAAATGGTCTTGCTATTCTAGGTCATCCTATGTCTAGTGGAGAGATCAACTCAAAGATCCTTAGAACTCTTCCCAAGAGGTGGGAATCCAAGGTGACTTCTATTGAAGAAGCAAGGTCACTTAAAGACATCCCCATTGAAGATCTCATTGGAAATCTACAAGCACATGAAGCTACACTTGACAAGAGGGAGGAAGTAGAAAGACAAGAAAAGAAAGAGCTAAAGAGAATGAAGAAGGCTGAAATGAAGGCTCAAATTGAAGCTATCATGGAACAAGTCTCTCCATCCTCTCAAGATAAAGAAGATGCCATGTACTCCAAAGGTAGACTCTACAAAGGCAAGTCCTCCTCCATCCGGTGCTTCACATGTGGAAAGAAGGGTCACTACAAGGAAGATTGCCCACAAGGCAAAAAGACCCATCTTCACAAGAAGAAATGGCAATCAAGCTCAAGCGGCTCCTCCAACTCAAGCTCAAGTGAAGATTCATGTGAAGGATCAAGCTCAAGCTCTAGTGATGAAGGAGAATGCCATTTTGCCCTTATAGCATCAACAAGTGAAGACTCAAGTGAGGTAAATCTAGACTCTTTAGATAAAGAATCTTTAATTGCTATTATTCATGACATTTGTGCCTCTTATAAGTCTTCTAAAAAGAAAAAGAAAAAGCTTGCTAAAATTGTTGATAATTTGCATATAGAACTAGATGATCTTGAATATGCTAATTCTTGCTTGCTTATTGATAAAAATGATTTTCTTAGCCAAGTAGACTCTCTTAAACTTGAAAATGCTAGTTTACTTGATAAGATTAAATTTCTAGAAGCTCAACCTCTCATGTCTAGTTCTAATGAAGAGCATACTTTAATTATTGATTCTCTCATGCATGACATTGATGTTCTTAAATCTGAAAACAAGGACAAAGATTTTGTTTTGCATGAATTAGAAATAGAAAATGCCTCCTTGCTTGCTAAAATCAATGGGCATGAATCTTGTTCTAGTTCTACAAATAGAGAGAATGATGTTGCTGCTCTTCATATTGATAGAGATTCTCTTTCAACTAAATCTCTTTGCTTAGAAAATGATCTTTTGCATGCTAGAGATAACATTAATCAATTGTCTTCTACTATTGCTTCTCTTAAGCATGATAATGATAGTTTAAGATCTTCTTTGCAAAGATTCTTAGTTGGTAAAAAGAGTCTTAATGACATCCAACACCATTCTACTAAACAAATCGGTAGACATGGTTTAGGATATGATAGTAGTCAAGGGAACAACAAAGATAAAGGACCTCCAATATTCCATGGAGAATCCTCTAGTTCCAAGACTATGGGCACATGCAACTATTGCAATGAAATTGGTCATTATTCTACTTGTTGTCCTTTTAGGAAAGCACCCAAGAGCAATAGGATTTGGGTTGCTAAACTAACCCCTCCGGACCCAAAAACATGATTGGGGACCATTTCATCTTTCTTCTTGTAGGTATTTACAAATGGATTGATTTGAGCTATTGAATTGCAAATTGACTTCTCAATCCACATGAAAGAAGAAAGGTGAGATGTGTAGAGGGTGACAACAAGTGAAAAAGCATTGGTAAGCACAAAGGTAAATGTTTTATTGCTTATAACCATTTCCAACTTGTTTTTGTCAAGTTAGTGTGCACTATACATAGGGTTTTTGAGTCAAAAGTGACTTTTTGTGATTCTCTTCACACTCTTGCTCAAAAACTATTTCTAATGCTTCTATAGTGCATTACTAACTTGCTTAGACATGTTTGGATATGGTTTGTATATTTAGCATGCCTCTAGATATGTTTTATGAAAAATATGTGCTTTTTCTACAGTAGTTTTGTCGGCCGAGTTTTGTCCTGTCTAAAACTCGACCGATAGGCACCAATGGGTGTTGCCAACAGCTGCGATCGGCCGAGTTGCCAATACACAGAACTCGACCGAAAACACTGTTCACAGAGTATACAGTTGGCTTATTGAATGAGAATTTCCCTCTCAACTAGATTTTCTCAACCAATAGCCTTATTCTTTGGCACTCCATTTGGTACCTTTATATATGCATATTGCCGTGTTCTAAATTGCCTATCTTGCATACAACTCTATCTCTCTAATTGCTCTAATTTGGTATATCTATATCTTGCAATTACTTGCTTTGAGTTGTTTTGCAGGTTTTGATGATGATCTCCTTGGATCTCTTGGTTGTGTCTAAAATTGCTTCCGTTGTGCTCTAACTTGCTACATCTATATAGGTGTATATCTTGTTGTTGATACAACTTTGAGGTTCTTAGGGGTAATCATCTTATGGTAAGAATGCATATCTAGTGAGTTATATCCTCTCATGCTTCTATATTTGCATATCTCTTTGTTTGGATATATCTCTAAATCTAATCATAGCTTGCTTTATGTTGCTTATCTCTTTGCTATGATCTAGATCCTACTAGTAGTCCTAACTTGTGATATCATCTACTAGTAGTTCGCATACATGTAGTTCTAACCCTATCAATAAGTGGTATACTTGATCATCTATATGTTATGTTTGTATCTTATCTTATACATGCTCAAGATTGTTCTTTAAATTGCTTATCTACTATCTTGAGTTGCTTGCATAACATTGTGATGCTGGGTTCATAGATCTACATGATATGTAGAAATTGGAGTATTTTTTGGATTTTTATGCATATTTTTGCTCCAGTTTCAGTTTTTGCTGCAAGTATAGTGCTTTTTATGCAGAAACACCCTTCTGAGCAAGACTCATTGCTTTGCCATGAGCTCCGATGGTTTTTGGTCAAATTCCATCATCTTGAGGGTCAAAATTGTGATCTATTGTTTTTCTGCAGCACTTTATCTTGCATTTTTTGGATGTTCAAGTATATGTTTTAACTTGCTTTTCTTTCTATGCTTGGACAAGCCCCTATCTGCGCTCTTCTACTCTCCTTATATATTTGTGTTATCTCCTTTCTCTTTAACAAGTGATGTTTCTTTTTTCTTCATAACCCCCACCTTTTTGAAATGACAAAGGGGGAGAAAGGTAATGTCTTCTTTTAAAAAGAGGAAGAAGGCATGTCTTACACGAAGAAGAGAAGTATGTTCATGTAAAGGGAGAAGGTAAAGGGGAGAAGACATATATGTGTAGAACATATATGAGTAGAAGACATGGTATTCTATAAATGTTATGAAAGCTAACCATGCAGGAGAAATAGCATCAATTGAGGGGGAGTATGAGAACTCCACTAGCATCAATTGAGGGGGAGCATATGAACTCAATTCCATTGAAACCCCTAGGTTTCTCCAAAGGTATGAATTTACTTAAATGCTTTCAATACATTTATGGAATGGTTTGTCATCTTCAAAAAGGGGGAGAATGTTGACTCAAGGTCAATTAGGTCAATGTTGACTCACGTCTAAATTGACTAAACCCTTGTTTTGATGATGACTAACCATTCCACATATTGGTGTCTAATGCTTCTACATTGAGTGATTTCAGATTAGGTTTAGACACACTCCAAATGCCCTAACTTGCGCATATCAAATTGGAGAAAAGACAAGTCAAAATAGCTACAAGTGTGCAATTTGGGATCTCTATGTAAATGACCTTAGAATTGCTTTGTAATCACTTGTAATGATTGTATGACTTGTAATTAAGCTTAGAAAAATTATTGGGACACAAAAATGCATCATTTGTATAGTCAACGAAAATTCCAAAATACCCATAACAGGGATTTTGTCGGCCGAATTCCAAACTCGGCCGATCCATATATTCTGGGATTTTTGTGGGATTCGGCCGAGTTGCAAACTCAGCCGATCCACCATTCGGCCGAGTTGCAAACTCAGCCGATCCATGGTTCGGCTGAATTGCCTTTATGGAAACTCGGCCGATCAGACTGTACTGGAATGCAGAAAAAGCAAATCCAACCGTTGGAGACTTTGTTGGGACCCAAAATAGATCCGTTGCAACTTGTAAAACGGCTAGTTTTCGTTCTCAAGTGTTCCCAAAGGCTAAGAGGCATCCCCAGCTATAAATAGGACCACTTGGGCTTCATTCCAAGGTTGAGCATTCATTGCAAACTCTTTGTGAGGTTCCTATTCTATAGTTGAGTGCTTCCTACAGCCTCCTCTCTCTCTCTAAGCTTAATCACTTGCTACATCCATTAGAGTGAGTAGGAAATCTGTAAGAGAGCTAGTTCCATTTGTATATCTTGTGAAGCTCTCACTTCCACAACCTCCCCATCTCTCCATTTCAATCATGAAGATGAAGGTTCTCTCTCTTAGCCAAGAGAGGTGAAGAAGAACAAGGGAAGGAGTCCCTTGGTGAAGATCAAGGCCGAAGACTTGGAGCTAGAGTGGGTAAGACCTTGGAGAAGGCAGAAGACTCAAGCTCAAGTGGGTAAGACCTTGGTGGAAAGCTTCTCCGAGTGAAGGTGAAGTCAAAGGCGGAAGATCCAAGAAGAGTGGGTAATTCCTGCAAGGCCGAAGACTTGTGCAAGAGTGGGTAAGTCCTTGGAGAAGGCCGAAGACTCTTGCAAAGTGGGTAAGTCCTTGGTAAGGTTGAAGACTCTTTGTATTGGATAGGTAAGTCCTTTGTTGGTCTTGTAATTGTAAGTCTTATTAATGAATATAAGAGTGCAATTGCTTGAAGTCCTAGAGGTTGACCTCTCTAGGCAAGTGGACTGACACACTTCTAGTTTGAAGTGTGGAACCACTCTAAATAGCTTGTCTAATTTGGTGCATGTTCAATCTCTCTTATCCTTGCTATGCTTGATTTAGTTGCTCTCAAATTACCTATTTAGCAACCTTATCTTGTCATATATCTTGAAGGTTTAATGAATTTTGTTTAAGTGCTTTCAGCTCTATTCACCCCCCCCCTCTAGAGCACCTAAGTCACCCATCTAGGATCCAACAAGTGGTATCAGAGCGGGTCTTCTCCAAGCATACTTCAACAAGTAGGAGAAGATGGGTGACTACCTAGGAGGGAGACTCTCGACCAGCCTTCCAATCTTCAATGGGAGCAACTTCCTCTATTGGAGAAGAAGACTTCAATTCTTCATCCAAGGATCAAGTCTCGAGATGTGGCAAATGGTGAACAGCCCATACATTCTACCGAAGACAAATATTGAAGAATGGGATGAAGCCACCTTGATGAAAGCAACTTTGAATGCTAGAGCCATGCACATCCTATATGCCTCCATGACCCCCACCGAGTTCAACCGGATTTCCTCTTGTGAGACGGCCTATGAGGTATGGAGAAAGCTTTGCATCACTTATGAAGGGACAGATCAAGTGAAGGAAAGCAAAGTCTACATGCTCAAGGGGCTGCTTGAGAACTTCAAGATGGGAAAGGAGGAGAGTATAGCCAACATGTACTCAAGGATCAACACCATTGTAAATGGTCTTGCTATTCTAGGTCATCCTATGTCTAGTGGAGAGATCAACTCAAAGATCCTTAGAACTCTTCCCAAGAGGTGGGAATCCAAGGTGACTTCTATTGAAGAAGCAAGGTCACTTAAAGACATCCCCATTGAAGATCTCATTGGAAATCTACAAGCACATGAAGCTACACTTGACAAGAGGGAGGAAGTAGAAAGACAAGAAAAGAAAGAGCTAAAGAGAATGAAGAAGGCTGAAATGAAGGCTCAAATTGAAGCTATCATGGAACAAGTCTCTCCATCCTCTCAAGCTAAAGAAGATGCCATGTACTCCAAAGGTAGACTCTACAAAGGCAAGTCCTCCTCCATCCGGTGCTTCACATGTGGAAAGAAGGGTCACTACAAGGAAGATTGCCCACAAGGCAAAAAGACCCATCTTCACAAGAAGAAATGGCAATCAAGCTCAAGCGGCTCCTCCAACTCAAGCTCAAGTGAAGATTCATGTGAAGGATCAAGCTCAAGCTCTAGTGATGAAGGAGAATGCCATTTTGCCCTTATAGCATCAACAAGTGAAGACTCAAGTGAGGTAAATCTAGACTCTTTAGATAAAGAATCTTTAATTGCTATTATTCATGACATTTGTGCCTCTTATAAGTCTTCTAAAAAGAAAAAGAAAAAGCTTGCTAAAATTGTTGATAATTTGCATATAGAACTAGATGATCTTGAATATGCTAATTCTTGCTTGCTTATTGATAAAAATGATTTTCTTAGCCAAGTAGACTCTCTTAAACTTGAAAATGCTAGTTTACTTGATAAGATTAAATTTCTAGAAGCTCAACCTCTCATGTCTAGTTCTAATGAAGAGCATACTTTAATTATTGATTCTCTCATGCATGACATTGATGTTCTTAAATCTGAAAACAAGGACAAAGATTTTGTTTTGCATGAATTAGAAATAGAAAATGCCTCCTTGCTTGCTAAAATCAATGGGCATGAATCTTGTTCTAGTTCTACAAATAGAGAGAATGATGTTGCTGCTCTTCATATTGATAGAGATTCTCTTTCAACTAAATCTCTTTGCTTAGAAAATGATCTTTTGCATGCTAGAGATAACATTAATCAATTGTCTTCTACTATTGCTTCTCTTAAGCATGATAATGATAGTTTAAGATCTTCTTTGCAAAGATTCTTAGTTGGTAAAAAGAGTCTTAATGACATCCAACACCATTCTACTAAACAAATCGGTAGACATGGTTTAGGATATGATAGTAGTCAAGGGAACAACAAAGATAAAGGACCTCCAATATTCCATGGAGAATCCTCTAGTTCCAAGACTATGGGCACATGCAACTATTGCAATGAAATTGGTCATTATTCTACTTGTTGTCCTTTTAGGAAAGCACCCAAGAGCAATAGGATTTGGGTTGCTAAACTAACCCCTCCGGACCCAAAAACATGATTGGGGACCATTTCATCTTTCTTCTTGTAGGTATTTACAAATGGATTGATTTGAGCTATTGAATTGCAAATTGACTTCTCAATCCACATGAAAGAAGAAAGGTGAGATGTGTAGAGGGTGACAACAAGTGAAAAAGCATTGGTAAGCACAAAGGTAAATGTTTTATTGCTTATAACCATTTCCAACTTGTTTTTGTCAAGTTAGTGTGCACTATACATAGGGTTTTTGAGTCAAAAGTGACTTTTTGTGATTCTCTTCACACTCTTGCTCAAAAACTATTTCTAATGCTTCTATAGTGCATTACTAACTTGCTTAGACATGTTTGGATATGGTTTGTATATTTAGCATGCCTCTAGATATGTTTTATGAAAAATATGTGCTTTTTCTACAGTAGTTTTGTCGGCCGAGTTTTGTCCTGTCTAAAACTCGACCGATAGGCACCAATGGGTGTTGCCAACAGCTGCGATCGGCCGAGTTGCCAATACACAGAACTCGACCGAAAACACTGTTCACAGAGTATACAGTTGGCTTATTGAATGAGAATTTCCCTCTCAACTAGATTTTCTCAACCAATAGCCTTATTCTTTGGCACTCCATTTGGTACCTTTATATATGCATATTGCCGTGTTCTAAATTGCCTATCTTGCATACAACTCTATCTCTCTAATTGCTCTAATTTGGTATATCTATATCTTGCAATTACTTGCTTTGAGTTGTTTTGCAGGTTTTGATGATGATCTCCTTGGATCTCTTGGTTGTGTCTAAAATTGCTTCCGTTGTGCTCTAACTTGCTACATCTATATAGGTGTATATCTTGTTGTTGATACAACTTTGAGGTTCTTAGGGGTAATCATCTTATGGTAAGAATGCATATCTAGTGAGTTATATCCTCTCATGCTTCTATATTTGCATATCTCTTTGTTTGGATATATCTCTAAATCTAATCATAGCTTGCTTTATGTTGCTTATCTCTTTGCTATGATCTAGATCCTACTAGTAGTCCTAACTTGTGATATCATCTACTAGTAGTTCGCATACATGTAGTTCTAACCCTATCAATAAGTGGTATACTTGATCATCTATATGTTATGTTTGTATCTTATCTTATACATGCTCAAGATTGTTCTTTAAATTGCTTATCTACTATCTTGAGTTGCTTGCATAACATTGTGATGCTGGGTTCATAGATCTACATGATATGTAGAAATTGGAGTATTTTTTGGATTTTTATGCATATTTTTGCTCCAGTTTCAGTTTTTGCTGCAAGTATAGTGCTTTTTATGCAGAAACACCCTTCTGAGCAAGACTCATTGCTTTGCCATGAGCTCCGATGGTTTTTGGTCAAATTCCATCATCTTGAGGGTCAAAATTGTGATCTATTGTTTTTCTGCAGCACTTTATCTTGCATTTTTTGGATGTTCAAGTATATGTTTTAACTTGCTTTTCTTTCTATGCTTGGACAAGCCCCTATCTGCGCTCTTCTACTCTCCTTATATATTTGTGTTATCTCCTTTCTCTTTAACAAGTGATGTTTCTTTTTTCTTCATAACCCCCACCTTTTTGAAATGACAAAGGGGGAGAAAGGTAATGTCTTCTTTTAAAAAGAGGAAGAAGGCATGTCTTACACGAAGAAGAGAAGTATGTTCATGTAAAGGGAGAAGGTAAAGGGGAGAAGACATATATGTGTAGAACATATATGAGTAGAAGACATGGTATTCTATAAATGTTATGAAAGCTAACCATGCAGGAGAAATAGCATCAATTGAGGGGGAGTATGAGAACTCCACTAGCATCAATTGAGGGGGAGCATATGAACTCAATTCCATTGAAACCCCTAGGTTTCTCCAAAGGTATGAATTTACTTAAATGCTTTCAATACATTTATGGAATGGTTTGTCATCTTCAAAAAGGGGGAGAATGTTGACTCAAGGTCAATTAGGTCAATGTTGACTCACGTCTAAATTGACTAAACCCTTGTTTTGATGATGACTAACCATTCCACATATTGGTGTCTAATGCTTCTACATTGAGTGATTTCAGATTAGGTTTAGACACACTCCAAATGCCCTAACTTGCGCATATCAAATTGGAGAAAAGACAAGTCAAAATAGCTACAAGTGTGCAATTTGGGATCTCTATGTAAATGACCTTAGAATTGCTTTGTAATCACTTGTAATGATTGTATGACTTGTAATTAAGCTTAGAAAAATTATTGGGACACAAAAATGCATCATTTGTATAGTCAACGAAAATTCCAAAATACCCATAACAGGGATTTTGTCGGCCGAATTCCAAACTCGGCCGATCCATATATTCTGGGATTTTTGTGGGATTCGGCCGAGTTGCAAACTCAGCCGATCCACCATTCGGCCGAGTTGCAAACTCAGCCGATCCATGGTTCGGCTGAATTGCCTTTATGGAAACTCGGCCGATCAGACTGTACTGGAATGCAGAAAAAGCAAATCCAACCGTTGGAGACTTTGTTGGGACCCAAAATAGATCCGTTGCAACTTGTAAAACGGCTAGTTTTCGTTCTCAAGTGTTCCCAAAGGCTAAGAGGCATCCCCAGCTATAAATAGGACCACTTGGGCTTCATTCCAAGGTTGAGCATTCATTGCAAACTCTTTGTGAGGTTCCTATTCTATAGTTGAGTGCTTCCTACAGCCTCCTCTCTCTCTCTAAGCTTAATCACTTGCTACATCCATTAGAGTGAGTAGGAAATCTGTAAGAGAGCTAGTTCCATTTGTATATCTTGTGAAGCTCTCACTTCCACAACCTCCCCATCTCTCCATTTCAATCATGAAGATGAAGGTTCTCTCTCTTAGCCAAGAGAGGTGAAGAAGAACAAGGGAAGGAGTCCCTTGGTGAAGATCAAGGCCGAAGACTTGGAGCTAGAGTGGGTAAGACCTTGGAGAAGGCAGAAGACTCAAGCTCAAGTGGGTAAGACCTTGGTGGAAAGCTTCTCCGAGTGAAGGTGAAGTCAAAGGCGGAAGATCCAAGAAGAGTGGGTAATTCCTGCAAGGCCGAAGACTTGTGCAAGAGTGGGTAAGTCCTTGGAGAAGGCCGAAGACTCTTGCAAAGTGGGTAAGTCCTTGGTAAGGTTGAAGACTCTTTGTATTGGATAGGTAAGTCCTTTGTTGGTCTTGTAATTGTAAGTCTTATTAATGAATATAAGAGTGCAATTGCTTGAAGTCCTAGAGGTTGACCTCTCTAGGCAAGTGGACTGACACACTTCTAGTTTGAAGTGTGGAACCACTCTAAATAGCTTGTCTAATTTGGTGCATGTTCAATCTCTCTTATCCTTGCTATGCTTGATTTAGTTGCTCTCAAATTACCTATTTAGCAACCTTATCTTGTCATATATCTTGAAGGTTTAATGAATTTTGTTTAAGTGCTTTCAGCTCTATTCACCCCCCCCCTCTAGAGCACCTAAGTCACCCATCTAGGATCCAACAAGTGGTATCAGAGCGGGTCTTCTCCAAGCATACTTCAACAAGTAGGAGAAGATGGGTGACTACCTAGGAGGGAGACTCTCGACCAGCCTTCCAATCTTCAATGGGAGCAACTTCCTCTATTGGAGAAGAAGACTTCAATTCTTCATCCAAGGATCAAGTCTCGAGATGTGGCAAATGGTGAACAGCCCATACATTCTACCGAAGACAAATATTGAAGAATGGGATGAAGCCACCTTGATGAAAGCAACTTTGAATGCTAGAGCCATGCACATCCTATATGCCTCCATGACCCCCACCGAGTTCAACCGGATTTCCTCTTGTGAGACGGCCTATGAGGTATGGAGAAAGCTTTGCATCACTTATGAAGGGACAGATCAAGTGAAGGAAAGCAAAGTCTACATGCTCAAGGGGCTGCTTGAGAACTTCAAGATGGGAAAGGAGGAGAGTATAGCCAACATGTACTCAAGGATCAACACCATTGTAAATGGTCTTGCTATTCTAGGTCATCCTATGTCTAGTGGAGAGATCAACTCAAAGATCCTTAGAACTCTTCCCAAGAGGTGGGAATCCAAGGTGACTTCTATTGAAGAAGCAAGGTCACTTAAAGACATCCCCATTGAAGATATCATTGGAAATCTACAAGCACATGAAGCTACACTTGACAAGAGGGAGGAAGTAGAAAGACAAGAAAAGAAAGAGCTAAAGAGAATGAAGAAGGCTGAAATGAAGGCTCAAATTGAAGCTATCATGGAACAAGTCTCTCCATCCTCTCAAGCTAAAGAAGATGCCATGTACTCCAAAGGTAGACTCTACAAAGGCAAGTCCTCCTCCATCCGGTGCTTCACATGTGGAAAGAAGGGTCACTACAAGGAAGATTGCCCACAAGGCAAAAAGACCCATCTTCACAAGAAGAAATGGCAATCAAGCTCAAGCGGCTCCTCCAACTCAATCTCAAGTGAAGATTCATGTGAAGGATCAAGCTCAAGCTCTAGTGATGAAGGAGAATGCCATTTTGCCCTTATAGCATCAACAAGTGAAGACTCAAGTGAGGTAAATCTAGACTCTTTAGATAAAGAATCTTTAATTGCTATTATTCATGACATTTGTGCCTCTTATAAGTCTTCTAAAAAGAAAAAGAAAAAGCTTGCTAAAATTGTTGATAATTTGCATATAGAACTAGATGATCTTGAATATGCTAATTCTTGCTTGCTTATTGATAAAAATGATTTTCTTAGCCAAGTAGACTCTCTTAAACTTGAAAATGCTAGTTTACTTGATAAGATTAAATTTCTAGAAGCTCAACCTCTCATGTCTAGTTCTAATGAAGAGCATACTTTAATTATTGATTCTCTCATGCATGACATTGATGTTCTTAAATCTGAAAACAAGGACAAAGATTTTGTTTTGCATGAATTAGAAATAGAAAATGCCTCCTTGCTTGCTAAAATCAATGGGCATGAATCTTGTTCTAGTTCTACAAATAGAGAGAATGATGTTGCTGCTCTTCATATTGATAGAGATTCTCTTTCAACTAAATCTCTTTGCTTAGAAAATGATCTTTTGCATGCTAGAGATAACATTAATCAATTGTCTTCTACTATTGCTTCTCTTAAGCATGATAATGATAGTTTAAGATCTTCTTTGCAAAGATTCTTAGTTGGTAAAAAGAGTCTTAATGACATCCAACACCATTCTACTAAACAAATCGGTAGACATGGTTTAGGATATGATAGTAGTCAAGGGAACAACAAAGATAAAGGACCTCCAATATTCCATGGAGAATCCTCTAGTTCCAAGACTATGGGCACATGCAACTATTGCAATGAAATTGGTCATTATTCTACTTGTTGTCCTTTTAGGAAAGCACCCAAGAGCAATAGGATTTGGGTTGCTAAACTAACCCCTCCGGACCCAAAAACATGATTGGGGACCATTTCATCTTTCTTCTTGTAGGTATTTACAAATGGATTGATTTGAGCTATTGAATTGCAAATTGACTTCTCAATCCACATGAAAGAAGAAAGGTGAGATGTGTAGAGGGTGACAACAAGTGAAAAAGCATTGGTAAGCACAAAGGTAAATGTTTTATTGCTTATAACCATTTCCAACTTGTTTTTGTCAAGTTAGTGTGCACTATACATAGGGTTTTTGAGTCAAAAGTGACTTTTTGTGATTCTCTTCACACTCTTGCTCAAAAACTATTTCTAATGCTTCTATAGTGCATTACTAACTTGCTTAGACATGTTTGGATATGGTTTGTATATTTAGCATGCCTCTAGATATGTTTTATGAAAAATATGTGCTTTTTCTACAGTAGTTTTGTCGGCCGAGTTTTGTCCTGTCTAAAACTCGACCGATAGGCACCAATGGGTGTTGCCAACAGCTGCGATCGGCCGAGTTGCCAATACACAGAACTCGACCGAAAACACTGTTCACAGAGTATACAGTTGGCTTATTGAATGAGAATTTCCCTCTCAACTAGATTTTCTCAACCAATAGCCTTATTCTTTGGCACTCCATTTGGTACCTTTATATATGCATATTGCCGTGTTCTAAATTGCCTATCTTGCATACAACTCTATCTCTCTAATTGCTCTAATTTGGTATATCTATATCTTGCAATTACTTGCTTTGAGTTGTTTTGCAGGTTTTGATGATGATCTCCTTGGATCTCTTGGTTGTGTCTAAAATTGCTTCCGTTGTGCTCTAACTTGCTACATCTATATAGGTGTATATCTTGTTGTTGATACAACTTTGAGGTTCTTAGGGGTAATCATCTTATGGTAAGAATGCATATCTAGTGAGTTATATCCTCTCATGCTTCTATATTTGCATATCTCTTTGTTTGGATATATCTCTAAATCTAATCATAGCTTGCTTTATGTTGCTTATCTCTTTGCTATGATCTAGATCCTACTAGTAGTCCTAACTTGTGATATCATCTACTAGTAGTTCGCATACATGTAGTTCTAACCCTATCAATAAGTGGTATACTTGATCATCTATATGTTATGTTTGTATCTTATCTTATACATGCTCAATATTGTTCTTTAAATTGCTTATCTACTATCTTGAGTTGCTTGCATAACATTGTGATGCAGGGTTCATAGATCTACATGATATGTAGAAATTGGAGTATTTTTTGGATTTTTATGCATATTTTTGCTCCAGTTTCAGTTTTTGCTGCAAGTATAGTGCTTTTTATGCAGAAACACCCTTCTGAGCAAGACTCATTGCTTTGCCATGAGCTCCGATGATTTTTGGTCAAATTCCATCATCTTGAGGGTCAAAATTGTGATCTATTGTTTTTCTGCAGCACTTTATCTTGCATTTTTTGGATGTTCAAGTATATGTTTTAACTTGCTTTTCTTTCTATGCTTGGACAAGCCCCTATCTGCGCTCTTCTACTCTCCTTATATATTTGTGTTATCTCCTTTCTCTTTAACAAGTGATGTTTCTTTTTTCTTCATAACCCCCACCTTTTTGAAATGACAAAGGGGGAGAAAGGTAATGTCTTCTTTTAAAAAGAGGAAGAAGGCATGTCTTACACGAAGAAGAGAAGTATGTTCATGTAAAGGGAGAAGGTAAAGGGGAGAAGACATATATGTGTAGAACATATATGAGTAGAAGACATGGTATTCTATAAATGTTATGAAAGCTAACCATGCAGGAGAAATAGCATCAATTGAGGGGGAGTATGAGAACTCCACTAGCATCAATTGAGGGGGAGCATATGAACTCAATTCCATTGAAACCCCTAGGTTTCTCCAAAGGTATGAATTTACTAAAATGCTTTCAATACATTTATGGAATGGTTTGTCATCTTCAAAAAGGGGGAGAATGTTGACTCAAGGTCAATTAGGTCAATGTTGACTCACGTCTAAATTGACTAAACCCTTGTTTTGATGATGACTAACCATTCCACATATTGGTGTCTAATGCTTCTACATTGAGTGATTTCAGATTAGGTTTAGACACACTCCAAATGCCCTAACTTGCGCATATCAAATTGGAGAAAAGACAAGTCAAAATAGCTACAAGTGTGCAATTTGGGATCTCTATGTAAATGACCTTAGAATTGCTTTGTAATCACTTGTAATGATTGTATGACTTGTAATTAAGCTTAGAAAAATTATTGGGACACAAAAATGCATCATTTGTATAGTCAACGAAAATTCCAAAATACCCATAACAGGGATTTTGTCGGCCGAATTCCAAACTCGGCCGATCCATATATTCTGGGATTTTTGTGGGATTCGGCCGAGTTACAAACTCAGCCGATCCACCATTCGGCCGAGTTGCAAACTCAGCCGATCCATGGTTCGGCTGAATTGCCTTTATGGAAACTCGGCCGATCAGACTGTACTGGAATGCAGAAAAAGCAAATCCAACCGTTGGAGACTTTGTTGGGACCCAAAATAGATCCGTTGCAACTTGTAAAACGGCTAGTTTTCGTTCTCAAGTGTTCCCAAAGGCTAAGAGGCATCCCCAGCTATAAATAGGACCACTTGGGCTTCATTCCAAGGTTGAGCATTCATTGCAAACTCTTTGTGAGGTTCCTATTCTATAGTTGAGTGCTTCCTACAGCCTCCTCTCTCTCTCTAAGCTTAATCACTTGCTACATCCATTAGAGTGAGTAGGAAATCTGTAAGAGAGCTAGTTCCATTTGTATATCTTGTGAAGCTCTCACTTCCACAACCTCCCCATCTCTCCATTTCAATCATGAAGATGAAGGTTCTCTCTCTTAGCCAAGAGAGGTGAAGAAGAACAAGGGAAGGAGTCCCTTGGTGAAGATCAAGGCCGAAGACTTGGAGCTAGAGTGGGTAAGACCTTGGAGAAGGCAGAAGACTCAAGCTCAAGTGGGTAAGACCTTGGTGGAAAGCTTCTCCGAGTGAAGGTGAAGTCAAAGGCGGAAGATCCAAGAAGAGTGGGTAATTCCTGCAAGGCCGAAGACTTGTGCAAGAGTGGGTAAGTCCTTGGAGAAGGCCGAAGACTCTTGCAAAGTGGGTAAGTCCTTGGTAAGGTTGAAGACTCTTTGTATTGGATAGGTAAGTCCTTTGTTGGTCTTGTAATTGTAAGTCTTATTAATGAATATAAGAGTGCAATTGCTTGAAGTCCTAGAGGTTGACCTCTCTAGGCAAGTGGACTGACACACTTCTAGTTTGAAGTGTGGAACCACTCTAAATAGCTTGTCTAATTTGGTGCATGTTCAATCTCTCTTATCCTTGCTATGCTTGATTTAGTTGCTCTCAAATTACCTATTTAGCAACCTTATCTTGTCATATATCTTGAAGGTTTAATGAATTTTGTTTAAGTGCTTTCAGCTCTATTCACCCCCCCCCCTCTAGAGCACCTAAGTCACCCATCTAGGATCCAACAAGTGGTATCAGAGCGGGTCTTCTCCAAGCATACTTCAACAAGTAGGAGAAGATGGGTGACTACCTAGGAGGGAGACTCTCGACCAGCCTTCCAATCTTCAATGGGAGCAACTTCCTCTATTGGAGAAGAAGACTTCAATTCTTCATCCAAGGATCAAGTCTCGAGATGTGGCAAATGGTGAACAGCCCATACATTCTACCGAAGACAAATATTGAAGAATGGGATGAAGCCACCTTGATGAAAGCAACTTTGAATGCTAGAGCCATGCACATCCTATATGCCTCCATGACCCCCACCGAGTTCAACCGGATTTCCTCTTGTGAGACGGCCTATGAGGTATGGAGAAAGCTTTGCATCACTTATGAAGGGACAGATCAAGTGAAGGAAAGCAAAGTCTACATGCTCAAGGGGCTGCTTGAGAACTTCAAGATGGGAAAGGAGGAGAGTATAGCCAACATGTACTCAAGGATCAACACCATTGTAAATGGTCTTGCTATTCTAGGTCATCCTATGTCTAGTGGAGAGATCAACTCAAAGATCCTTAGAACTCTTCCCAAGAGGTGGGAATCCAAGGTGACTTCTATTGAAGAAGCAAGGTCACTTAAAGACATCCCCATTGAAGATCTCATTGGAAATCTACAAGCACATGAAGCTACACTTGACAAGAGGGAGGAAGTAGAAAGACAAGAAAAGAAAGAGCTAAAGAGAATGAAGAAGGCTGAAATGAAGGCTCAAATTGAAGCTATCATGGAACAAGTCTCTCCATCCTCTCAAGCTAAAGAAGATGCCATGTACTCCAAAGGTAGACTCTACAAAGGCAAGTCCTCCTCCATCCGGTGCTTCACATGTGGAAAGAAGGGTCACTACAAGGAAGATTGCCCACAAGGCAAAAAGACCCATCTTCACAAGAAGAAATGGCAATCAAGCTCAAGCGGCTCCTCCAACTCAAGCTCAAGTGAAGATTCATGTGAAGGATCAAGCTCAAGCTCTAGTGATGAAGGAGAATGCCATTTTGCCCTTATAGCATCAACAAGTGAAGACTCAAGTGAGGTAAATCTAGACTCTTTAGATAAAGAATCTTTAATTGCTATTATTCATGACATTTGTGCCTCTTATAAGTCTTCTAAAAAGAAAAAGAAAAAGCTTGCTAAAATTGTTGATAATTTGCATATAGAACTAGATGATCTTGAATATGCTAATTCTTGCTTGCTTATTGATAAAAATGATTTTCTTAGCCAAGTAGACTCTCTTAAACTTGAAAATGCTAGTTTACTTGATAAGATTAAATTTCTAGAAGCTCAACCTCTCATGTCTAGTTCTAATGAAGAGCATACTTTAATTATTGATTCTCTCATGCATGACATTGATGTTCTTAAATCTGAAAACAAGGACAAAGATTTTGTTTTGCATGAATTAGAAATAGAAAATGCCTCCTTGCTTGCTAAAATCAATGGGCATGAATCTTGTTCTAGTTCTACAAATAGAGAGAATGATGTTGCTGCTCTTCATATTGATAGAGATTCTCTTTCAACTAAATCTCTTTGCTTAGAAAATGATCTTTTGCATGCTAGAGATAACATTAATCAATTGTCTTCTACTATTGCTTCTCTTAAGCATGATAATGATAGTTTAAGATCTTCTTTGCAAAGATTCTTAGTTGGTAAAAAGAGTCTTAATGACATCCAACACCATTCTACTAAACAAATCGGTAGACATGGTTTAGGATATGATAGTAGTCAAGGGAACAACAAAGATAAAGGACCTCCAATATTCCATGGAGAATCCTCTAGTTCCAAGACTATGGGCACATGCAACTATTGCAATGAAATTGGTCATTATTCTACTTGTTGTCCTTTTAGGAAAGCACCCAAGAGCAATAGGATTTGGGTTGCTAAACTAACCCCTCCGGACCCAAAAACATGATTGGGGACCATTTCATCTTTCTTCTTGTAGGTATTTACAAATGGATTGATTTGAGCTATTGAATTGCAAATTGACTTCTCAATCCACATGAAAGAAGAAAGGTGAGATGTGTAGAGGGTGACAACAAGTGAAAAAGCATTGGTAAGCACAAAGGTAAATGTTTTTTTGCTTATAACCATTTCCAACTTGTTTTTGTCAAGTTAGTGTGCACTATACATAGGGTTTTTGAGTCAAAAGTGACTTTTTGTGATTCTCTTCACACTCTTGCTCAAAAACTATTTCTAATGCTTCTATAGTGCATTACTAACTTGCTTAGACATGTTTGGATATGGTTTGTATATTTAGCATGCCTCTAGATATGTTTTATGAAAAATATGTGCTTTTTCTACAGTAGTTTTGTCGGCCGAGTTTTGTCCTGTCTAAAACTCGACCGATAGGCACCAATGGGTGTTGCCAACAGCTGCGATCGGCCGAGTTGCCAATACACAGAACTCGACCGAAAACACTGTTCACAGAGTATACAGTTGGCTTATTGAATGAGAATTTCCCTCTCAACTAGATTTTCTCAACCAATAGCCTTATTCTTTGGCACTCCATTTGGTACCTTTATATATGCATATTGCCGTGTTCTAAATTGCCTATCTTGCATACAACTCTATCTCTCTAATTGCTCTAATTTGGTATATCTATATCTTGCAATTACTTGCTTTGAGTTGTTTTGCAGGTTTTGATGATGATCTCCTTGGATCTCTTGGTTGTGTCTAAAATTGCTTCCGTTGTGCTCTAACTTGCTACATCTATATAGGTGTATATCTTGTTGTTGATACAACTTTGAGGTTCTTAGGGGTAATCATCTTATGGTAAGAATGCATATCTAGTGAGTTATATCCTCTCATGCTTCTATATTTGCATATCTCTTTGTTTGGATATATCTCTAAATCTAATCATAGCTTGCTTTATGTTGCTTATCTCTTTGCTATGATCTAGATCCTACTAGTAGTCCTAACTTGTGATATCATCTACTAGTAGTTCGCATACATGTAGTTCTAACCCTATCAATAAGTGGTATACTTGATCATCTATATGTTATGTTTGTATCTTATCTTATACATGCTCAAGATTGTTCTTTAAATTGCTTATCTACTATCTTGAGTTGCTTGCATAACATTGTGATGCAGGGTTCATAGATCTACATGATATGTAGAAATTGGAGTATTTTTTGGATTTTTATGCATATTTTTGCTCCAGTTTCAGTTTTTGCTGCAAGTATAGTGCTTTTTATGCAGAAACACCCTTCTGAGCAAGACTCATTGCTTTGCCATGAGCTCCGATGATTTTTGGTCAAATTCCATCATCTTGAGGGTCAAAATTGTGATCTATTGTTTTTCTGCAGCACTTTATCTTGCATTTTTTGGATGTTCAAGTATATGTTTTAACTTGCTTTTCTTTCTATGCTTGGACAAGCCCCTATCTGCGCTCTTCTACTCTCCTTATATATTTGTGTTATCTCCTTTCTCTTTAACAAGTGATGTTTCTTTTTTCTTCATAACCCCCACCTTTTTGAAATGACAAAGGGGGAGAAAGGTAATGTCTTCTTTTAAAAAGAGGAAGAAGGCATGTCTTACACGAAGAAGAGAAGTATGTTCATGTAAAGGGAGAAGGTAAAGGGGAGAAGACATATATGTGTAGAACATATATGAGTAGAAGACATGGTATTCTATAAATGTTATGAAAGCTAACCATGCAGGAGAAATAGCATCAATTGAGGGGGAGTATGAGAACTCCACTAGCATCAATTGAGGGGGAGCATATGAACTCAATTCCATTGAAACCCCTAGGTTTCTCCAAAGGTATGAATTTACTTAAATGCTTTCAATACATTTATGGAATGGTTTGTCATCTTCAAAAAGGGGGAGAATGTTGACTCAAGGTCAATTAGGTCAATGTTGACTCACGTCTAAATTGACTAAACCCTTGTTTTGATGATGACTAACCATTCCACATATTGGTGTCTAATGCTTCTACATTGAGTGATTTCAGATTAGGTTTAGACACACTCCAAATGCCCTAACTTGCGCATATCAAATTGGAGAAAAGACAAGTCAAAATAGCTACAAGTGTGCAATTTGGGATCTCTATGTAAATGACCTTAGAATTGCTTTGTAATCACTTGTAATGATTGTATGACTTGTAATTAAGCTTAGAAAAATTATTGGGACACAAAAATGCATCATTTGTATAGTCAACGAAAATTCCAAAATACCCATAACAGGGATTTTGTCGGCCGAATTCCAAACTCGGCCGATCCATATATTCTGGGATTTTTGTGGGATTCGGCCGAGTTGCAAACTCAGCCGATCCACCATTCGGCCGAGTTGCAAACTCAGCCGATCCATGGTTCGGCTGAATTGCCTTTATGGAAACTCGGCCGATCAGACTGTACTGGAATGCAGAAAAAGCAAATCCAACCGTTGGAGACTTTGTTGGGACCCAAAATAGATCCGTTGCAACTTGTAAAACGGCTAGTTTTCGTTCTCAAGTGTTCCCAAAGGCTAAGAGGCATCCCCAGCTATAAATAGGACCACTTGGGCTTCATTCCAAGGTTGAGCATTCATTGCAAACTCTTTGTGAGGTTCCTATTCTATAGTTGAGTGCTTCCTACAGCCTCCTCTCTCTCTCTAAGATTAATCACTTGCTACATCCATTAGAGTGAGTAGGAAATCTGTAAGAGAGCTAGTTCCATTTGTATATCTTGTGAAGCTCTCACTTCCACAACCTCCCCATCTCTCCATTTCAATCATGAAGATGAAGGTTCTCTCTCTTAGCCAAGAGAGGTGAAGAAGAACAAGGGAAGGAGTCCCTTGGTGAAGATCAAGGCCGAAGACTTGGAGCTAGAGTGGGTAAGACCTTGGAGAAGGCAGAAGACTCAAGCTCAAGTGGGTAAGACCTTGGTGGAAAGCTTCTCCGAGTGAAGGTGAAGTCAAAGGCGGAAGATCCAAGAAGAGTGGGTAATTCCTGCAAGGCCGAAGACTTGTGCAAGAGTGGGTAAGTCCTTGGAGAAGGCCGAAGACTCTTGCAAAGTGGGTAAGTCCTTGGTAAGGTTGAAGACTCTTTGTATTGGATAGGTAAGTCCTTTGTTGGTCTTGTAATTGTAAGTCTTATTAATGAATATAAGAGTGCAATTGCTTGAAGTCCTAGAGGTTGACCTCTCTAGGCAAGTGGACTGACACACTTCTAGTTTGAAGTGTGGAACCACTCTAAATAGCTTGTCTAATTTGGTGCATGTTCAATCTCTCTTATCCTTGCTATGCTTGATTTAGTTGCTCTCAAATTACCTATTTAGCAACCTTATCTTGTCATATATCTTGAAGGTTTAATGAATTTTGTTTAAGTGCTTTCAGCTCTATTCACCCCCCCCCCTCTAGAGCACCTAAGTCACCCATCTAGGATCCAACAAGTGGTATCAGAGCGGGTCTTCTCCAAGCATACTTCAACAAGTAGGAGAAGATGGGTGACTACCTAGGAGGGAGACTCTCGACCAGCCTTCCAATCTTCAATGGGAGCAACTTCCTCTATTGGAGAAGAAGACTTCAATTCTTCATCCAAGGATCAAGTCTCGAGATGTGGCAAATGGTGAACAGCCCATACATTCTACCGAAGACAAATATTGAAGAATGGGATGAAGCCACCTTGATGAAAGCAACTTTGAATGCTAGAGCCATGCACATCCTATATGCCTCCATGACCCCCACCGAGTTCAACCGGATTTCCTCTTGTGAGACGGCCTATGAGGTATGGAGAAAGCTTTGCATCACTTATGAAGGGACAGATCAAGTGAAGGAAAGCAAAGTCTACATGCTCAAGGGGCTGCTTGAGAACTTCAAGATGGGAAAGGAGGAGAGTATAGCCAACATGTACGCAAGGATCAACACCATTGTAAATGGTCTTGCTATTCTAGGTCATCCTATGTCTAGTGGAGAGATCAACTCAAAGATCCTTAGAACTCTTCCCAAGAGGTGGGAATCCAAGGTGACTTCTATTGAAGAAGCAAGGTCACTTAAAGACATCCCCATTGAAGATCTCATTGGAAATCTACAAGCACATGAAGCTACACTTGACAAGAGGGAGGAAGTAGAAAGACAAGAAAAGAAAGAGCTAAAGAGAATGAAGAAGGCTGAAATGAAGGCTCAAATTGAAGCTATCATGGAACAAGTCTCTCCATCCTCTCAAGCTAAAGAAGATGCCATGTACTCCAAAGGTAGACTCTACAAAGGCAAGTCCTCCTCCATCCGGTGCTTCACATGTGGAAAGAAGGGTCACTACAAGGAAGATTGCCCACAAGGCAAAAAGACCCATCTTCACAAGAAGAAATGGCAATCAAGCTCAAGCGGCTCCTCCAACTCAAGCTCAAGTGAAGATTCATGTGAAGGATCAAGCTCAAGCTCTAGTGATGAAGGAGAATGCCATTTTGCCCTTATAGCATCAACAAGTGAAGACTCAAGTGAGGTAAATCTAGACTCTTTAGATAAAGAATCTTTAATTGCTATTATTCATGACATTTGTGCCTCTTATAAGTCTTCTAAAAAGAAAAAGAAAAAGCTTGCTAAAATTGTTGATAATTTGCATATAGAACTAGATGATCTTGAATATGCTAATTCTTGCTTGCTTATTGATAAAAATGATTTTCTTAGCCAAGTAGACTCTCTTAAACTTGAAAATGCTAGTTTACTTGATAAGATTAAATTTCTAGAAGCTCAACCTCTCATGTCTAGTTCTAATGAAGAGCATACTTTAATTATTGATTCTCTCATGCATGACATTGATGTTCTTAAATCTGAAAACAAGGACAAAGATTTTGTTTTGCATGAATTAGAAATAGAAAATGCCTCCTTGCTTGCTAAAATCAATGGGCATGAATCTTGTTCTAGTTCTACAAATAGAGAGAATGATGTTGCTGCTCTTCATATTGATAGAGATTCTCTTTCAACTAAATCTCTTTGCTTAGAAAATGATCTTTTGCATGCTAGAGATAACATTAATCAATTGTCTTCTACTATTGCTTCTCTTAAGCATGATAATGATAGTTTAAGATCTTCTTTGCAAAGATTCTTAGTTGGTAAAAAGAGTCTTAATGACATCCAACACCATTCTACTAAACAAATCGGTAGACATGGTTTAGGATATGATAGTAGTCAAGGGAACAACAAAGATAAAGGACCTCCAATATTCCATGGAGAATCCTCTAGTTCCAAGACTATGGGCACATGCAACTATTGCAATGAAATTGGTCATTATTCTACTTGTTGTCCTTTTAGGAAAGCACCCAAGAGCAATAGGATTTGGGTTGCTAAACTAACCCCTCCGGACCCAAAAACATGATTGGGGACCATTTCATCTTTCTTCTTGTAGGTATTTACAAATGGATTGATTTGAGCTATTGAATTGCAAATTGACTTCTCAATCCACATGAAAGAAGAAAGGTGAGATGTGTAGAGGGTGACAACAAGTGAAAAAGCATTGGTAAGCACAAAGGTAAATGTTTTATTGCTTATAACCATTTCCAACTTGTTTTTGTCAAGTTAGTGTGCACTATACATAGGGTTTTTGAGTCAAAAGTGACTTTTTGTGATTCTCTTCACACTCTTGCTCAAAAACTATTTCTAATGCTTCTATAGTGCATTACTAACTTGCTTAGACATGTTTGGATATGGTTTGTATATTTAGCATGCCTCTAGATATGTTTTATGAAAAATATGTGCTTTTTCTACAGTAGTTTTGTCGGCCGAGTTTTGTCCTGTCTAAAACTCGACCGATAGGCACCAATGGGTGTTGCCAACAGCTGCGATCGGCCGAGTTGCCAATACACAGAACTCGACCGAAAACACTGTTCACAGAGTATACAGTTGGCTTATTGAATGAGAATTTCCCTCTCAACTAGATTTTCTCAACCAATAGCCTTATTCTTTGGCACTCCATTTGGTACCTTTATATATGCATATTGCCGTGTTCTAAATTGCCTATCTTGCATACAACTCTATCTCTCTAATTGCTCTAATTTGGTATATCTATATCTTGCAATTACTTGCTTTGAGTTGTTTTGCAGGTTTTGATGATGATCTCCTTGGATCTCTTGGTTGTGTCTAAAATTGCTTCCGTTGTGCTCTAACTTGCTACATCTATATAGGTGTATATCTTGTTGTTGATACAACTTTGAGGTTCTTAGGGGTAATCATCTTATGGTAAGAATGCATATCTAGTGAGTTATATCCTCTCATGCTTCTATATTTGCATATCTCTTTGTTTGGATATATCTCTAAATCTAATCATAGCTTGCTTTATGTTGCTTATCTCTTTGCTATGATCTAGATCCTACTAGTAGTCCTAACTTGTGATATCATCTACTAGTAGTTCGCATACATGTAGTTCTAACCCTATCAATAAGTGGTATACTTGATCATCTATATGTTATGTTTGTATCTTATCTTATACATGCTCAAGATTGTTCTTTAAATTTCTTATCTACTATCTTGAGTTGCTTGCATAACATTGTGATGCAGGGTTCATAGATCTACATGATATGTAGAAATTGGAGTATTTTTTGGATTTTTATGCATATTTTTGCTCCAGTTTCAGTTTTTGCTGCAAGTATAGTGCTTTTTATGCAGAAACACCCTTCTGAGCAAGACTCATTGCTTTGCCATGAGCTCCGATGATTTTTGGTCAAATTCCATCATCTTGAGGGTCAAAATTGTGATCTATTGTTTTTCTGCAGCACTTTATCTTGCATTTTTTGGATGTTCAAGTATATGTTTTAACTTGCTTTTCTTTCTATGCTTGGACAAGCCCCTATCTGCGCTCTTCTACTCTCCTTATATATTTGTGTTATCTCCTTTCTCTTTAACAAGTGATGTTTCTTTTTTCTTCATAACCCCCACCTTTTTGAAATGACAAAGGGGGAGAAAGGTAATGTCTTCTTTTAAAAAGAGGAAGAAGGCATGTCTTACACGAAGAAGAGAAGTATGTTCATGTAAAGGGAGAAGGTAAAGGGGAGAAGACATATATGTGTAGAACATATATGAGTAGAAGACATGGTATTCTATAAATGTTATGAAAGCTAACCATGCAGGAGAAATAGCATCAATTGAGGGGGAGTATGAGAACTCCACTAGCATCAATTGAGGGGGAGCATATGAACTCAATTCCATTGAAACCCCTAGGTTTCTCCAAAGGTATGAATTTACTTAAATGCTTTCAATACATTTATGGAATGGTTTGTCATCTTCAAAAAGGGGGAGAATGTTGACTCAAGGTCAATTAGGTCAATGTTGACTCACGTCTAAATTGACTAAACCCTTGTTTTGATGATGACTAACCATTCCACATATTGGTGTCTAATGCTTCTACATTGAGTGATTTCAGATTAGGTTTAGACACACTCCAAATGCCCTAACTTGCGCATATCAAATTGGAGAAAAGACAAGTCAAAATAGCTACAAGTGTGCAATTTGGGATCTCTATGTAAATGACCTTAGAATTGCTTTGTAATCACTTGTAATGATTGTATGACTTGTAATTAAGCTTAGAAAAATTATTGGGACACAAAAATGCATCATTTGTATAGTCAACGAAAATTCCAAAATACCCATAACAGGGATTTTGTCGGCCGAATTCCAAACTCGGCCGATCCATATATTCTGGGATTTTTGTGGGATTCGGCCGAGTTGCAAACTCAGCCGATCCACCATTCGGCCGAGTTGCAAACTCAGCCGATCCATGGTTCGGCTGAATTGCCTTTATGGAAACTCGGCCGATCAGACTGTACTGGAATGCAGAAAAAGCAAATCCAACCGTTGGAGACTTTGTTGGGACCCAAAATAGATCCGTTGCAACTTGTAAAACGGCTAGTTTTCGTTCTCAAGTGTTCCCAAAGGCTAAGAGGCATCCCCAGCTATAAATAGGACCACTTGGGCTTCATTCCAAGGTTGAGCATTCATTGCAAACTCTTTGTGAGGTTCCTATTCTATAGTTGAGTGCTTCCTACAGCCTCCTCTCTCTCTCTAAGATTAATCACTTGCTACATCCATTAGAGTGAGTAGGAAATCTGTAAGAGAGCTAGTTCCATTTGTATATCTTGTGAAGCTCTCACTTCCACAACCTCCCCATCTCTCCATTTCAATCATGAAGATGAAGGTTCTCTCTCTTAGCCAAGAGAGGTGAAGAAGAACAAGGGAAGGAGTCCCTTGGTGAAGATCAAGGCCGAAGACTTGGAGCTAGAGTGGGTAAGACCTTGGAGAAGGCAGAAGACTCAAGCTCAAGTGGGTAAGACCTTGGTGGAAAGCTTCTCCGAGTGAAGGTGAAGTCAAAGGCGGAAGATCCAAGAAGAGTGGGTAATTCCTGCAAGGCCGAAGACTTGTGCAAGAGTGGGTAAGTCCTTGGAGAAGGCCGAAGACTCTTGCAAAGTGGGTAAGTCCTTGGTAAGGTTGAAGACTCTTTGTATTGGATAGGTAAGTCCTTTGTTGGTCTTGTAATTGTAAGTCTTATTAATGAATATAAGAGTGCAATTGCTTGAAGTCCTAGAGGTTGACCTCTCTAGGCAAGTGGACTGACACACTTCTAGTTTGAAGTGTGGAACCACTCTAAATAGCTTGTCTAATTTGGTGCATGTTCAATCTCTCTTATCCTTGCTATGCTTGATTTAGTTGCTCTCAAATTACCTATTTAGCAACCTTATCTTGTCATATATCTTGAAGGTTTAATGAATTTTGTTTAAGTGCTTTCAGCTCTATTCACCCCCCCCCCTCTAGAGCACCTAAGTCACCCATCTAGGATCCAACAAGTGGTATCAGAGCGGGTCTTCTCCAAGCATACTTCAACAAGTAGGAGAAGATGGGTGACTACCTAGGAGGGAGACTCTCGACCAGCCTTCCAATCTTCAATGGGAGCAACTTCCTCTATTGGAGAAGAAGACTTCAATTCTTCATCCAAGGATCAAGTCTCGAGATGTGGCAAATGGTGAACAGCCCATACATTCTACCGAAGACAAATATTGAAGAATGGGATGAAGCCACCTTGATGAAAGCAACTTTGAATGCTAGAGCCATGCACATCCTATATGCCTCCATGACCCCCACCGAGTTCAACCGGATTTCCTCTTGTGAGACGGCCTATGAGGTATGGAGAAAGCTTTGCATCACTTATGAAGGGACAGATCAAGTGAAGGAAAGCAAAGTCTACATGCTCAAGGGGTTGCTTGAGAACTTCAAGATGGGAAAGGAGGAGAGTATAGCCAACATGTACTCAAGGATCAACACCATTGTAAATGGTCTTGCTATTCTAGGTCATCCTATGTCTAGTGGAGAGATCAACTCAAAGATCCTTAGAACTCTTCCCAAGAGGTGGGAATCCAAGGTGACTTCTATTGAAGAAGCAAGGTCACTTAAAGACATCCCCATTGAAGATCTCATTGGAAATCTACAAGCACATGAAGCTACACTTGACAAGAGGGAGGAAGTAGAAAGACAAGAAAAGAAAGAGCTAAAGAGAATGAAGAAGGCTGAAATGAAGGCTCAAATTGAAGCTATCATGGAACAAGTCTCTCCATCCTCTCAAGCTAAAGAAGATGCCATGTACTCCAAAGGTAGACTCTACAAAGGCAAGTCCTCCTCCATCCGGTGCTTCACATGTGGAAAGAAGGGTCACTACAAGGAAGATTGCCCACAAGGCAAAAAGACCCATCTTCACAAGAAGAAATGGCAATCAAGCTCAAGCGGCTCCTCCAACTCAAGCTCAAGTGAAGATTCATGTGAAGGATCAAGCTCAAGCTCTAGTGATGAAGGAGAATGCCATTTTGCCCTTATAGCATCAACAAGTGAAGACTCAAGTGAGGTAAATCTAGACTCTTTAGATAAAGAATCTTTAATTGCTATTATTCATGACATTTGTGCCTCTTATAAGTCTTCTAAAAAGAAAAAGAAAAAGCTTGCTAAAATTGTTGATAATTTGCATATAGAACTAGATGATCTTGAATATGCTAATTCTTGCTTGCTTATTGATAAAAATGATTTTCTTAGCCAAGTAGACTCTCTTAAACTTGAAAATGCTAGTTTACTTGATAAGATTAAATTTCTAGAAGCTCAACCTCTCATGTCTAGTTCTAATGAAGAGCATACTTTAATTATTGATTCTCTCATGCATGACATTGATGTTCTTAAATCTGAAAACAAGGACAAAGATTTTGTTTTGCATGAATTAGAAATAGAAAATGCCTCCTTGCTTGCTAAAATCAATGGGCATGAATCTTGTTCTAGTTCTACAAATAGAGAGAATGATGTTGCTGCTCTTCATATTGATAGAGATTCTCTTTCAACTAAATCTCTTTGCTTAGAAAATGATCTTTTGCATGCTAGAGATAACATTAATCAATTGTCTTCTACTATTGCTTCTCTTAAGCATGATAATGATAGTTTAAGATCTTCTTTGCAAAGATTCTTAGTTGGTAAAAAGAGTCTTAATGACATCCAACACCATTCTACTAAACAAATCGGTAGACATGGTTTAGGATATGATAGTAGTCAAGGGAACAACAAAGATAAAGGACCTCCAATATTCCATGGAGAATCCTCTAGTTCCAAGACTATGGGCACATGCAACTATTGCAATGAAATTGGTCATTATTCTACTTGTTGTCCTTTTAGGAAAGCACCCAAGAGCAATAGGATTTGGGTTGCTAAACTAACCCCTCCGGACCCAAAAACATGATTGGGGACCATTTCATCTTTCTTCTTGTAGGTATTTACAAATGGATTGATTTGAGCTATTGAATTGCAAATTGACTTCTCAATCCACATGAAAGAAGAAAGGTGAGATGTGTAGAGGGTGACAACAAGTGAAAAAGCATTGGTAAGCACAAAGGTAAATGTTTTATTGCTTATAACCATTTCCAACTTGTTTTTGTCAAGTTAGTGTGCACTATACATAGGGTTTTTGAGTCAAAAGTGACTTTTTGTGATTCTCTTCACACTCTTGCTCAAAAACTATTTCTAATGCTTCTATAGTGCATTACTAACTTGCTTAGACATGTTTGGATATGGTTTGTATATTTAGCATGCCTCTAGATATGTTTTATGAAAAATATGTGCTTTTTCTACAGTAGTTTTGTCGGCCGAGTTTTGTCCTGTCTAAAACTCGACCGATAGGCACCAATGGGTGTTGCCAACAGCTGCGATCGGCCGAGTTGCCAATACACAGAACTCGACCGAAAACACTGTTCACAGAGTATACAGTTGGCTTATTGAATGAGAATTTCCCTCTCAACTAGATTTTCTCAACCAATAGCCTTATTCTTTGGCACTCCATTTGGTACCTTTATATATGCATATTGCCGTGTTCTAAATTGCCTATCTTGCATACAACTCTATCTCTCTAATTGCTCTAATTTGGTATATCTATATCTTGCAATTACTTGCTTTGAGTTGTTTTGCAGGTTTTGATGATGATCTCCTTGGATCTCTTGGTTGTGTCTAAAATTGCTTCCGTTGTGCTCTAACTTACTACATCTATATAGGTGTATATCTTGTTGTTGATACAACTTTGAGGTTCTTAGGGGTAATCATCTTATGGTAAGAATGCATATCTAGTGAGTTATATCCTCTCATGCTTCTATATTTGCATATCTCTTTGTTTGGATATATCTCTAAATCTAATCATAGCTTGCTTTATGTTGCTTATCTCTTTGCTATGATCTAGATCCTACTAGTAGTCCTAACTTGTGATATCATCTACTAGTAGTTCGCATACATGTAGTTCTAACCCTATCAATAAGTGGTATACTTGATCATCTATATGTTATGTTTGTATCTTATCTTATACATGCTCAAGATTGTTCTTTAAATTTCTTATCTACTATCTTGAGTTGCTTGCATAACATTGTGATGCAGGGTTCATAGATCTACATGATATGTAGAAATTGGAGTATTTTTTGGATTTTTATGCATATTTTTGCTCCAGTTTCAGTTTTTGCTGCAAGTATAGTGCTTTTTATGCAGAAACACCCTTCTGAGCAAGACTCATTGCTTTGCCATGAGCTCCGATGATTTTTGGTCAAATTCCATCATCTTGAGGGTCAAAATTGTGATCTATTGTTTTTCTGCAGCACTTTATCTTGCATTTTTTGGATGTTCAAGTATATGTTTTAACTTGCTTTTCTTTCTATGCTTGGACAAGCCCCTATCTGCGCTCTTCTACTCTCCTTATATATTTGTGTTATCTCCTTTCTCTTTAACAAGTGATGTTTCTTTTTTCTTCATAACCCCCACCTTTTTGAAATGACAAAGGGGGAGAAAGGTAATGTCTTCTTTTAAAAATAGGAAGAAGGCATGTCTTACACGAAGAAGAGAAGTATGTTCATGTAAAGGGAGAAGGTAAAGGGGAGAAGACATATATGTGTAGAACATATATGAGTAGAAGACATGGTATTCTATAAATGTTATGAAAGCTAACCATGCAGGAGAAATAGCATCAATTGAGGGGGAGTATGAGAACTCCACTAGCATCAATTGAGGGGGAGCATATGAACTCAATTCCATTGAAACCCCTAGGTTTCTCCAAAGGTATGAATTTACTTAAATGCTTTCAATACATTTATGGAATGGTTTGTCATCTTCAAAAAGGGGGAGAATGTTGACTCAAGGTCAATTAGGTCAATGTTGACTCACGTCTAAATTGACTAAACCCTTGTTTTGATGATGACTAACCATTCCACATATTGGTGTCTAATGCTTCTACATTGAGTGATTTCAGATTAGGTTTAGACACACTCCAAATGCCCTAACTTGCGCATATCAAATTGGAGAAAAGACAAGTCAAAATAGCTACAAGTGTGCAATTTGGGATCTCTATGTAAATGACCTTAGAATTGCTTTGTAATCACTTGTAATGATTGTATGACTTGTAATTAAGCTTAGAAAAATTATTGGGACACAAAAATGCATCATTTGTATAGTCAACGAAAATTCCAAAATACCCATAACAGGGATTTTGTCGGCCGAATTCCAAACTCGGCCGATCCATATATTCTGGGATTTTTGTGGGATTCGGCCGAGTTGCAAACTCAGCCGATCCACCATTCGGCCGAGTTGCAAACTCAGCCGATCCATGGTTCGGCTGAATTGCCTTTATGGAAACTCGGCCGATCAGACTGTACTGGAATGCAGAAAAAGTAAATCCAACCGTTGGAGACTTTGTTGGGACCCAAAATAGATCCGTTGCAACTTGTAAAACGGCTAGTTTTCATTCTCAAGTGTTCCCAAAGGCTAAGAGGCATCCCCAGCTATAAATAGGACCCCTTGGGCTTCATTCCAAGGTTGAGCATTCATTGCAAACTCTTTGTGAGGTTCCTATTCTATAGTTGAGTGCTTCCTACAGCCTCCTCTCTCTCTCTAAGCTTAATCACTTGCTACATCCATTAGAGTGAGTAGGAAATCTGTAAGAGAGCTAGTTCCATTTGTATATCTTGTGAAGCTCTCACTTCCACAACCTCCCCGTCTCTCCATTTCAATCATGAAGATGAAGGTTCTCTCTCTTAGCCAAGAGAGGTGAAGAAGAACAAGGGAAGGAGTCCCTTGGTGAAGATCAAGGCCGAAGACTTGGAGCTAGAGTGGGTAAGACCTTGGAGAAGGCAGAAGACTCAAGCTCAAGTGGGTAAGACCTTGGTGGAAAGCTTCTCCGAGTGAAGGTGAAGTCAAAGGCGGAAGATCCAAGAAGAGTGGGTAATTCCTGCAAGGCCGAAGACTTGTGCAAGAGTGGGTAAGTCCTTGGAGAAGGCCGAAGACTCTTGCAAAGTGGGTAAGTCCTTGGTAAGGTTGAAGACTCTTTGTATTGGATAGGTAAGTCCTTTGTTGGTCTTGTAATTGTAAGTCTTATTAATGAATATAAGAGTGCAATTGTTTGAAGTCCTAGAGGTTGACCTCTCTAGGCAAGTGGACTGACACACTTCTAGTTTGAAGTGTGGAACCACTCTAAATAGCTTGTCTAATTTGGTGCATGTTCAATCTCTCTTATCCTTGCTATGCTTGATTTAGTTTCTCTCAAATTACCTATTTAGCAACCTTATCTTGTCATATATCTTGAAGGTTTAATGAATTTTGTTTAAGTGCTTTCAGCTCTATTCACCCCCCCCCCTCTAGAGCACCTAAGTCACCCATCTAGGATCCAACAAGTGGTATCAGAGCGGGTCTTCTCCAAGCATACTTCAACAAGTAGGAGAAGATGGGTGACTACCTAGGAGGGAGACTCTCGACCAGCCTTCCAATCTTCAATGGGAGCAACTTCCTCTATTGGAGAAGAAGACTTCAATTCTTCATCCAAGGATCAAGTCTCGAGATGTGGCAAATGGTGAACAGCCCATACATTCTACCGAAGACAAATATTGAAGAATGGGATGAAGCCACCTTGATGAAAGCAACTTTGAATGCTAGAGCCATGCACATCCTATATGCCTCCATGACCCCCACCGAGTTCAACCGGATTTCCTCTTGTGAGACGGCCTATGAGGTATGGAGAAAGCTTTGCATCACTTATGAAGGGACAGATCAAGTGAAGGAAAGCAAAGTCTACATGCTCAAGGGGCTGCTTGAGAACTTCAAGATGGGAAAGGAGGAGAGTATAGCCAACATGTACTCAAGGATCAACACCATTGTAAATGGTCTTGCTATTCTAGGTCATCCTATGTCTAGTGGAGAGATCAACTCAAAGATCCTTAGAACTCTTACCAAGAGGTGGGAATCCAAGGTGACTTCTATTGAAGAAGCAAGGTCACTTAAAGACATCCCCATTGAAGATCTCATTGGAAATCTACAAGCACATGAAGCTACACTTGACAAGAGGGAGGAAGTAGAAATACAAGAAAAGAAAGAGCTAAAGAGAATGAAGAAGGCTGAAATGAAGGCTCAAATTGAAGCTATCATGGAACAAGTCTCTCCATCCTCTCAAGCTAAAGAAGATGCCATGTACTCCAAAGGTAGACTCTACAAAGGCAAGTCCTCCTCCATCCGGTGCTTCACATGTGGAAAGAAGGGTCACTACAAGGAAGATTGCCCACAAGGCAAAAAGACCCATCTTCACAAGAAGAAATGGCAATCAAGCTCAAGCGGCTCCTCCAACTCAAGCTCAAGTGAAGATTCATGTGAAGGATCAAGCTCAAGCTCTAGTGATGAAGGAGAATGCCATTTTGCCCTTATAGCATCAACAAGTGAAGACTCAAGTGAGGTAAATCTAGACTCTTTAGATAAAGAATCTTTAATTGCTATTATTCATGACATTTGTGCCTCTTATAAGTCTTCTAAAAAGAAAAAGAAAAAGCTTGCTAAAATTGTTGATAATTTGCATATAGAACTAGATGATCTTGAATATGCTAATTCTTGCTTGCTTATTGATAAAAATGATTTTCTTAGCCAAGTAGACTCTCTTAAACTTGAAAATGCTAGTTTACTTGATAAGATTAAATTTCTAGAAGCTCAACCTCTCATGTCTAGTTCTAATGAAGAGCATACTTTAATTATTGATTCTCTCATGCATGACATTGATGTTCTTAAATCTGAAAACAAGGACAAAGATTTTGTTTTGCATGAATTAGAAATAGAAAATGCCTCCTTGCTTGCTAAAATCAATGGGCATGAATCTTGTTCTAGTTCTACAAATAGAGAGAATGATGTTGCTGCTCTTCATATTGATAGAGATTCTCTTTCAACTAAATCTCTTTGCTTAGAAAATGATCTTTTGCATGCTAGAGATAACATTAATCAATTGTCTTCTACTATTGCTTCTCTTAAGCATGATAATGATAGTTTAAGATCTTCTTTGCAAAGATTCTTAGTTGGTAAAAAGAGTCTTAATGACATCCTACACCATTCTACTAAACAAATCGGTAGACATGGTTTAGGATATGATAGTAGTCAAGGGAACAACAAAGATAAAGGACCTCCAATATTCCATGGAGAATCCTCTAGTTCCAAGACTATGGGCACATGCAACTATTGCAATGAAATTGGTCATTATTCTACTTGTTGTCCTTTTAGGAAAGCACCCAAGAGCAATAGGATTTGGGTTGCTAAACTAACCCCTCCGGACCCAAAAACATGATTGGGGACCATTTCATCTTTCTTCTTGTAGGTATTTACAAATGGATTGATTTGAGCTATTGAATTGCAAATTGACTTCTCAATCCACATGAAAGAAGAAAGGTGAGATGTGTAGAGGGTGACAACAAGTGAAAAAGCATTGGTAAGCACAAAGGTAAATGTTTTATTGCTTATAACCATTTCCAACTTGTTTTTGTCAAGTTAGTGTGCACTATACATAGGGTTTTTGAGTCAAAAGTGACTTTTTGTGATTCTCTTCACACTCTTGCTCAAAAACTATTTCTAATGCTTCTATAGTGCATTACTAACTTGCTTAGACATGTTTGGATATGGTTTGTATATTTAGCATGCCTCTAGATATGTTTTATGAAAAATATGTGCTTTTTCTACAGTAGTTTTGTCGGCCGAGTTTTGTCCTGTCTAAAACTCGACCGATAGGCACCAATGGGTGTTGCCAACAGCTGCGATCGGCCGAGTTGCCAATACACAGAACTCGACCGAAAACACTGTTCACAGAGTATACAGTTGGCTTATTGAATGAGAATTTCCCTCTCAACTAGATTTTCTCAACCAATAGCCTTATTCTTTGGCACTCCATTTGGTACCTTTATATATGCATATTGCCGTGTTCTAAATTGCCTATCTTGCATACAACTCTATCTCTCTAATTGCTCTAATTTGGTATATCTATATCTTGCAATTACTTGCTTTGAGTTGTTTTGCAGGTTTTGATGATGATCTCCTTGGATCTCTTGGTTGTGTCTAAAATTGCTTCCGTTGTGCTCTAACTTGCTACATCTATATAGGTGTATATCTTGTTGTTGATACAACTTTGAGGTTCTTAGGGGTAATCATCTTATGGTAAGAATGCATATCTAGTGAGTTATATCCTCTCATGCTTCTATATTTGCATATCTCTTTGTTTGGATATATCTCTAAATCTAATCATAGCTTGCTTTATGTTGCTTATCTCTTTGCTATGATCTAGATCCTACTAGTAGTCCTAACTTGTGATATCATCTACTAGTAGTTCGCATACATGTAGTTCTAACCCTATCAATAAGTGGTATACTTGATCATCTATATGTTATGTTTGTATCTTATCTTATACATGCTCAAGATTGTTCTTTAAATTGCTTATCTACTATCTTGAGTTGCTTGCATAACATTGTGATGCAGGGTTCATAGATCTACATGATATGTAGAAATTGGAGTATTTTTTGGATTTTTATGCATATTTTTGCTCCAGTTTCAGTTTTTGCTGCAAGTATAGTGCTTTTTATACAGAAACACCCTTCTGAGCAAGACTCATTGCTTTGCCATGAGCTCCGATGGTTTTTGGTCAAATTCCATCATCTTGAGGGTCAAAATTGTGATCTATTGTTTTTCTGCAGCACTTTATCTTGCATTTTTTGGATGTTCAAGTATATGTTTTAACTTGCTTTTCTTTCTATGCTTGGACAAGCCCCTATCTGCGCTCTTCTACTCTCCTTATATATTTGTGTTATCTCCTTTCTCTTTAACAAGTGATGTTTCTTTTTTCTTCATAACCCCCACCTTTTTGAAATGACAAAGGGGGAGAAAGGTAATGTCTTCTTTTAAAAAGAGGAAGAAGGCATGTCTTACACGAAGAAGAGAAGTATGTTCATGTAAAGGGAGAAGGTAAAGGGGAGAAGACATATATGTGTAGAACATATATGAGTAGAAGACATGGTATTCTATAAATGTTATGAAAGCTAACCATGCAGGAGAAATAGCATCAATTGAGGGGGAGTATGAGAACTCCACTAGCATCAATTGAGGGGGAGCATATGAACTCAATTCCATTGAAACCCCTAGGTTTCTCCAAAGGTATGAATTTACTTAAATGCTTTCAATACATTTATGGAATGGTTTGTCATCTTCAAAAAGGGGGAGAATGTTGACTCAAGGTCAATTAGGTCAATGTTGACTCACGTCTAAATTGACTAAACCCTTGTTTTGATGATGACTAACCATTCCACATATTGGTGTCTAATGCTTCTACATTGAGTGATTTCAGATTAGGTTTAGACACACTCCAAATGCCCTAACTTGCGCATATCAAATTGGAGAAAAGACAAGTCAAAATAGCTACAAGTGTGCAATTTGGGATCTCTATGTAAATGACCTTAGAATTGCTTTGTAATCACTTGTAATGATTGTATGACTTGTAATTAAGCTTAGAAAAATTATTGGGACACAAAAATGCATCATTTGTATAGTCAACGAAAATTCCAAAATACCCATAACAGGGATTTTGTCGGCCGAATTCCAAACTCGGCCGATCCATATATTCTGGGATTTTTGTGGGATTCGGCCGAGTTGCAAACTCAGCCGATCCACCATTCGGCCGAGTTGCAAACTCAGCCGATCCATGGTTCAGCTGAATTGCCTTTATGGAAACTCGGCCGATCAGACTGTACTGGAATGCAGAAAAAGCAAATCCAACCGTTGGAGACTTTGTTGGGACCCAAAATAGATCCGTTGCAACTTGTAAAACGGCTAGTTTTCGTTCTCAAGTGTTCCCAAAGGCTAAGAGGCATCCCCAGCTATAAATAGGACCACTTGGGCTTCATTCCAAGGTTGAGCATTCATTGCAAACTCTTTGTGAGGTTCCTATTCTATAGTTGAGTGCTTCCTACAGCCTCCTCTCTCTCTCTAAGCTTAATCACTTGCTACATCCATTAGAGTGAGTAGGAAATCTGTAAGAGAGCTAGTTCCATTTGTATATCTTGTGAAGCTCTCACTTCCACAACCTCCCCATCTCTCCATTTCAATCATGAAGATGAAGGTTCTCTCTCTTAGCCAAGAGAGGTGAAGAAGAACAAGGGAAGGAGTCCCTTGGTGAAGATCAAGGCCGAAGACTTGGAGCTAGAGTGGGTAAGACCTTGGAGAAGGCAGAAGACTCAAGCTCAAGTGGGTAAGACCTTGGTGGAAAGCTTCTCCGAGTGAAGGTGAAGTCAAAGGCGGAAGATCCAAGAAGAGTGGGTAATTCCTGCAAGGCCGAAGACTTGTGCAAGAGTGGGTAAGTCCTTGGAGAAGGCCGAAGACTCTTGCAAAGTGGGTAAGTCCTTGGTAAGGTTGAAGACTCTTTGTATTGGATAGGTAAGTCCTTTGTTGGTCTTGTAATTGTAAGTCTTATTAATGAATATAAGAGTGCAATTGCTTGAAGTCCTAGAGGTTGACCTCTCTAGGCAAGTGGACTGACACACTTCTAGTTTGAAGTGTGGAACCACTCTAAATAGCTTGTCTAATTTGGTGCATGTTCAATCTCTCTTATCCTTGCTATGCTTGATTTAGTTGCTCTCAAATTACCTATTTAGCAACCTTATCTTGTCATATATCTTGAAGGTTTAATGAATTTTGTTTAAGTGCTTTCAGCTCTATTCACCCCCCCCCTCTAGAGCACCTAAGTCACCCATCTAGGATCCAACAAGTGGTATCAGAGCGGGTCTTCTCCAAGCATACTTCAACAAGTAGGAGAAGATGGGTGACTACCTAGGAGGGAGACTCTCGACCAGCCTTCCAATCTTCAATGGGAGCAACTTCCTCTATTGGAGAAGAAGACTTCAATTCTTCATCCAAGGATCAAGTCTCGAGATGTGGCAAATGGTGAACAGCCCATACATTCTACCGAAGACAAATATTGAAGAATGGGATGAAGCCACCTTGATGAAAGCAACTTTGAATGCTAGAGCCATGCACATCCTATATGCCTCCATGACCCCCACCGAGTTCAACCGGATTTCCTCTTGTGAGACGGCCTATGAGGTATGGAGAAAGCTTTGCATCACTTATGAAGGGACAGATCAAGTGAAGGAAAGCAAAGTCTACATGCTCAAGGGGCTGCTTGAGAACTTCAAGATGGGAAAGGAGGAGAGTATAGCCAACATGTACTCAAGGATCAACACCATTGTAAATGGTCTTGCTATTCTAGGTCATCCTATGTCTAGTGGAGAGATCAACTCAAAGATCCTTAGAACTCTTCCCAAGAGGTGGGAATCCAAGGTGACTTCTATTGAAGAAGCAAGGTCACTTAAAGACATCCCCATTGAAGATCTCATTGGAAATCTACAAGCACATGAAGCTACACTTGACAAGAGGGAGGAAGTAGAAAGACAAGAAAAGAAAGAGCTAAAGAGAATGAAGAAGGCTGAAATGAAGGCTCAAATTGAAGCTATCATGGAACAAGTCTCTCCATCCTCTCAAGCTAAAGAAGATGCCATGTACTCCAAAGGTAGACTCTACAAAGGCAAGTCCTCCTCCATCCGGTGCTTCACATGTGGAAAGAAGGGTCACTACAAGGAAGATTGCCCACAAGGCAAAAAGACCCATCTTCACAAGAAGAAATGGCAATCAAGCTCAAGCGGCTCCTCCAACTCAAGCTCAAGTGAAGATTCATGTGAAGGATCAAGCTCAAGCTCTAGTGATGAAGGAGAATGCCATTTTGCCCTTATAGCATCAACAAGTGAAGACTCAAGTGAGGTAAATCTAGACTCTTTAGATAAAGAATCTTTAATTGCTATTATTCATGACATTTGTGCCTCTTATAAGTCTTCTAAAAAGAAAAAGAAAAAGCTTGCTAAAATTGTTGATAATTTGCATATAGAACTAGATGATCTTGAATATGCTAATTCTTGCTTGCTTATTGATAAAAATGATTTTCTTAGCCAAGTAGACTCTCTTAAACTTGAAAATGCTAGTTTACTTGATAAGATTAAATTTCTAGAAGCTCAACCTCTCATGTCTAGTTCTAATGAAGAGCATACTTTAATTATTGATTCTCTCATGCATGACATTGATGTTCTTAAATCTGAAAACAAGGACAAAGATTTTGTTTTGCATGAATTAGAAATAGAAAATGCCTCCTTGCTTGCTAAAATCAATGGGCATGAATCTTGTTCTAGTTCTACAAATAGAGAGAATGATGTTGCTGCTCTTCATATTGATAGAGATTCTCTTTCAACTAAATCTCTTTGCTTAGAAAATGATCTTTTGCATGCTAGAGATAACATTAATCAATTGTCTTCTACTATTGCTTCTCTTAAGCATGATAATGATAGTTTAAGATCTTCTTTGCAAAGATTCTTAGTTGGTAAAAAGAGTCTTAATGACATCCAACACCATTCTACTAAACAAATCGGTAGACATGGTTTAGGATATGATAGTAGTCAAGGGAACAACAAAGATAAAGGACCTCCAATATTCCATGGAGAATCCTCTAGTTCCAAGACTATGGGCACATGCAACTATTGCAATGAAATTGGTCATTATTCTACTTGTTGTCCTTTTAGGAAAGCACCCAAGAGCAATAGGATTTGGGTTGCTAAACTAACCCCTCCGGACCCAAAAACATGATTGGGGACCATTTCATCTTTCTTCTTGTAGGTATTTACAAATGGATTGATTTGAGCTATTGAATTGCAAATTGACTTCTCAATCCACATGAAAGAAGAAAGGTGAGATGTGTAGAGGGTGACAACAAGTGAAAAAGCATTGGTAAGCACAAAGGTAAATGTTTTATTGCTTATAACCATTTCCAACTTGTTTTTGTCAAGTTAGTGTGCACTATACATAGGGTTTTTGAGTCAAAAGTGACTTTTTGTGATTCTCTTCACACTCTTGCTCAAAAACTATTTCTAATGCTTCTATAGTGCATTACTAACTTGCTTAGACATGTTTGGATATGGTTTGTATATTTAGCATGCCTCTAGATATGTTTTATGAAAAATATGTGCTTTTTCTACAGTAGTTTTGTCGGCCGAGTTTTGTCCTGTCTAAAACTCGACCGATAGGCACCAATGGGTGTTGCCAACAGCTGCGATCGGCCGAGTTGCCAATACACAGAACTCGACCGAAAACACTGTTCACAGAGTATACAGTTGGCTTATTGAATGAGAATTTCCCTCTCAACTAGATTTTCTCAACCAATAGCCTTATTCTTTGGCACTCCATTTGGTACCTTTATATATGCATATTGCCGTGTTCTAAATTGCCTATCTTGCATACAACTCTATCTCTCTAATTGCTCTAATTTGGTATATCTATATCTTGCAATTACTTGCTTTGAGTTGTTTTGCAGGTTTTGATGATGATCTCCTTGGATCTCTTGGTTGTGTCTAAAATTGCTTCCGTTGTGCTCTAACTTGCTACATCTATATAGGTGTATATCTTGTTGTTGATACAACTTTGAGGTTCTTAGGGGTAATCATCTTATGGTAAGAATGCATATCTAGTGAGTTATATCCTCTCATGCTTCTATATTTGCATATCTCTTTGTTTGGATATATCTCTAAATCTAATCATAGCTTGCTTTATGTTGCTTATCTCTTTGCTATGATCTAGATCCTACTAGTAGTCCTAACTTGTGATATCATCTACTAGTAGTTCGCATACATGTAGTTCTAACCCTATCAATAAGTGGTATACTTGATCATCTATATGTTATGTTTGTATCTTATCTTATACATGCTCAAGATTGTTCTTTAAATTGCTTATCTACTATCTTGAGTTGCTTGCATAACATTGTGATGCATGGTTCATAGATCTACATGATATGTAGAAATTGGAGTATTTTTTGGATTTTTATGCATATTTTTGCTCCAGTTTCAGTTTTTGCTGCAAGTATAGTGCTTTTTATGCAGAAACACCCTTCTGAGAAAGACTCATTGCTTTGCCATGAGCTCCGATGGTTTTTGGTCAAATTCCATCATCTTGAGGGTCAAAATTGTGATCTATTGTTTTTCTGCAGCACTTTATCTTGCATTTTTTGGATGTTCAAGTATATGTTTTAACTTGCTTTTCTTTCTATGCTTGGACAAGCCCCTATCTGCGCTTTTCTACTCTCCTTATATATTTGTGTTATCTCCTTTCTCTTTAACAAGTGATGTTTCTTTTTTCTTCATAACCCCCACCTTTTTGAAATGACAAAGGGGGAGAAAGGTAATGTCTTCTTTTAAAAAGAGGAAGAAGGCATGTCTTACACGAAGAAGAGAAGTATGTTCATGTAAAGGGAGAAGGTAAAGGGGAGAAGACATATATGTGTAGAACATATATGAGTAGAAGACATGGTATTCTATAAATGTTATGAAAGCTAACCATGCAGGAGAAATAGCATCAATTGAGGGGGAGTATGAGAACTCCACTAGCATCAATTGAGGGGGAGCATATGAACTCAATTCCATTGAAACCCCTAGGTTTCTCCAAAGGTATGAATTTACTTAAATGCTTTCAATACATTTATGGAATGGTTTGTCATCTTCAAAAAGGGGGAGAATGTTGACTCAAGGTCAATTAGGTCAATGTTGACTCACGTCTAAATTGACTAAACCCTTGTTTTGATGATGACTAACCATTCCACATATTGGTGTCTAATGCTTCTACATTGAGTGATTTCAGATTAGGTTTAGACACACTCCAAATGCCCTAACTTGCGCATATCAAATTGGAGAAAAGACAAGTCAAAATAGCTACAAGTGTGCAATTTGGGATCTCTATGTAAATGACCTTAGAATTGCTTTGTAATCACTTGTAATGATTGTATGACTTGTAATTAAGCTTAGAAAAATTATTGGGACACAAAAATGCATCATTTGTATAGTCAACGAAAATTCCAAAATACCCATAACAGGGATTTTGTCGGCCGAATTCCAAACTCGGCCGATCCATATATTCTGGGATTTTTGTGGGATTCGGCCGAGTTGCAAACTCAGCCGATCCACCATTCGGCCGAGTTGCAAACTCAGCCGATCCATGGTTCGGCTGAATTGCCTTTATGGAAACTCGGCCGATCAGACTGTACTGGAATGCAGAAAAAGCAAATCCAACCGTTGGAGACTTTGTTGGGACCCAAAATAGATCCGTTGCAACTTGTAAAACGGCTAGTTTTCGTTCTCAAGTGTTCCCAAAGGCTAAGAGGCATCCCCAGCTATAAATAGGACCACTTGGGCTTCATTCCAAGGTTGAGCATTCATTGCAAACTCTTTGTGAGGTTCCTATTCTATAGTTGAGTGCTTCCTACAGCCTCCTCTCTCTCTCTAAGCTTAATCACTTGCTACATCCATTAGAGTGAGTAGGAAATCTGTAAGAGAGCTAGTTCCATTTGTATATCTTGTGAAGCTCTCACTTCCACAACCTCCCCATCTCTCCATTTCAATCATGAAGATGAAGGTTCTCTCTCTTAGCCAAGAGAGGTGAAGAAGAACAAGGGAAGGAGTCCCTTGGTGAAGATCAAGGCCGAAGACTTGGAGCTAGAGTGGGTAAGACCTTGGAGAAGGCAGAAGACTCAAGCTCAAGTGGGTAAGACCTTGGTGGAAAGCTTCTCCGAGTGAAGGTGAAGTCAAAGGCGGAAGATCCAAGAAGAGTGGGTAATTCCTGCAAGGACGAAGACTTGTGCAAGAGTGGGTAAGTCCTTGGAGAAGGCCGAAGACTCTTGCAAAGTGGGTAAGTCCTTGGTAAGGTTGAAGACTCTTTGTATTGGATAGGTAAGTCCTTTGTTGGTCTTGTAATTGTAAGTCTTATTAATGAATATAAGAGTGCAATTGCTTGAAGTCCTAGAGGTTGACCTCTCTAGGCAAGTGGACTGACACACTTCTAGTTTGAAGTGTGGAACCACTCTAAATAGCTTGTCTAATTTGGTGCATGTTCAATCTCTCTTATCCTTGCTATGCTTGATTTAGTTGCTCTCAAATTACCTATTTAGCAACCTTATCTTGTCATATATCTTGAAGGTTTAATGAATTTTGTTTAAGTGCTTTCAGCTCTATTCACCCCCCCCCTCTAGAGCACCTAAGTCACCCATCTAGGATCCAACAAGTGGTATCAGAGCGGGTCTTCTCCAAGCATACTTCAACAAGTAGGAGAAGATGGGTGACTACCTAGGAGGGAGACTCTCGACCAGCCTTCCAATCTTCAATGGGAGCAACTTCCTCTATTGGAGAAGAAGACTTCAATTCTTCATCCAAGGATCAAGTCTCGAGATGTGGCAAATGGTGAACAGCCCATACATTCTACCGAAGACAAATATTGAAGAATGGGATGAAGCCACCTTGATGAAAGCAACTTTGAATGCTAGAGCCATGCACATCCTATATGCCTCCATGACCCCCACCGAGTTCAACCGGATTTCCTCTTGTGAGACGGCCTATGAGGTATGGAGAAAGCTTTGCATCACTTATGAAGGGACAGATCAAGTGAAGGAAAGCAAAGTCTACATGCTCAAGGGGCTGCTTGAGAACTTCAAGATGGGAAAGGAGGAGAGTATAGCCAACATGTACTCAAGGATCAACACCATTGTAAATGGTCTTTCTATTCTAGGTCATCCTATGTCTAGTGGAGAGATCAACTCAAAGATCCTTAGAACTCTTCCCAAGAGGTGGGAATCCAAGGTGACTTCTATTGAAGAAGCAAGGTCACTTAAAGACATCCCCATTGAAGATCTCATTGGAAATCTACAAGCACATGAAGCTACACTTGACAAGAGGGAGGAAGTAGAAAGACAAGAAAAGAAAGAGCTAAAGAGAATGAAGAAGGCTGAAATGAAGGCTCAAATTGAAGCTATCATGGAACAAGTCTCTCCATCCTCTCAAGCTAAAGAAGATGCCATGTACTCCAAAGGTAGACTCTACAAAGGCAAGTCCTCCTCCATCCGGTGCTTCACATGTGGAAAGAAGGGTCACTACAAGGAAGATTGCCCACAAGGCAAAAAGACCCATCTTCACAAGAAGAAATGGCAATCAAGCTCAAGCGGCTCCTCCAACTCAAGCTCAAGTGAAGATTCATGTGAAGGATCAAGCTCAAGCTCTAGTGATGAAGGAGAATGCCATTTTGCCCTTATAGCATCAACAAGTGAAGACTCAAGTGAGGTAAATCTAGACTCTTTAGATAAAGAATCTTTAATTGCTATTATTCATGACATTTGTGCCTCTTATAAGTCTTCTAAAAAGAAAAAGAAAAAGCTTGCTAAAATTGTTGATAATTTGCATATAGAACTAGATGATCTTGAATATGCTAATTCTTGCTTGCTTATTGATAAAAATGATTTTCTTAGCCAAGTAGACTCTCTTAAACTTGAAAATGCTAGTTTACTTGATAAGATTAAATTTCTAGAAGCTCAACCTCTCATGTCTAGTTCTAATGAAGAGCATACTTTAATTATTGATTCTCTCATGCATGACATTGATGTTCTTAAATCTGAAAACAAGGACAAAGATTTTGTTTTGCATGAATTAGAAATAGAAAATGCCTCCTTGCTTGCTAAAATCAATGGGCATGAATCTTGTTCTAGTTCTACAAATAGAGAGAATGATGTTGCTGCTCTTCATATTGATAGAGATTCTCTTTCAACTAAATCTCTTTGCTTAGAAAATGATCTTTTGCATGCTAGAGATAACATTAATCAATTGTCTTCTACTATTGCTTCTCTTAAGCATGATAATGATAGTTTAAGATCTTCTTTGCAAAGATTCTTAGTTGGTAAAAAGAGTCTTAATGACATCCTACACCATTCTACTAAACAAATCGGTAGACATGGTTTAGGATATGATAGTAGTCAAGGGAACAACAAAGATAAAGGACCTCCAATATTCCATGGAGAATCCTCTAGTTCCAAGACTATGGGCACATGCAACTATTGCAATGAAATTGGTCATTATTCTACTTGTTGTCCTTTTAGGAAAGCACCCAAGAGCAATAGGATTTGGGTTGCTAAACTAACCCCTCCGGACCCAAAAACATGATTGGGGACCATTTCATCTTTCTTCTTGTAGGTATTTACAAATGGATTGATTTGAGCTATTGAATTGCAAATTGACTTCTCAATCCACATGAAAGAAGAAAGGTGAGATGTGTAGAGGGTGACAACAAGTGAAAAAGCATTGGTAAGCACAAAGGTAAATGTTTTATTGCTTATAACCATTTCCAACTTGTTTTTGTCAAGTTAGTGTGCACTATACATAGGGTTTTTGAGTCAAAAGTGACTTTTTGTGATTCTCTTCACACTCTTGCTCAAAAACTATTTCTAATGCTTCTATAGTGCATTACTAACTTGCTTAGACATGTTTGGATATGGTTTGTATATTTAGCATGCCTCTAGATATGTTTTATGAAAAATATGTGCTTTTTCTACAGTAGTTTTGTCGGCCGAGTTTTGTCCTGTCTAAAACTCGACCGATAGGCACCAATGGGTGTTGCCAACAGCTGCGATCGGCCGAGTTGCCAATACACAGAACTCAACCGAAAACACTGTTCACAGAGTATACAGTTGGCTTATTGAATGAGAATTTCCCTCTCAACTAGATTTTCTCAACCAATAGCCTTATTCTTTGGCACTCCATTTGGTACCTTTATATATGCATATTGCCGTGTTCTAAATTGCCTATCTTGCATACAACTCTATCTCTCTAATTGCTCTAATTTGGTATATCTATATCTTGCAATTACTTGCTTTGAGTTGTTTTGCAGGTTTTGATGATGATCTCCTTGGATCTCTTGGTTGTGTCTAAAATTGCTTCCGTTGTGCTCTAACTTGCTACATCTATATAGGTGTATATCTTGTTGTTGATACAACTTTGAGGTTCTTAGGGGTAATCATCTTATGGTAAGAATGCATATCTAGTGAGTTATATCCTCTCATGCTTCTATATTTGCATATCTCTTTGTTTGGATATATCTCTAAATCTAATCATAGCTTGCTTTATGTTGCTTATCTCTTTGCTATGATCTAGATCCTACTAGTAGTCCTAACTTGTGATATCATCTACTAGTAGTTCGCATACATGTAGTTCTAACCCTATCAATAAGTGGTATACTTGATCATCTATATGTTATGTTTGTATCTTATCTTATACATGCTCAAGATTGTTCTTTAAATTGCTTATCTACTATCTTGAGTTGCTTGCATAACATTGTGATGCAGGGTTCATAGATCTACATGATATGTAGAAATTGGAGTATTTTTTGGATTTTTATGCATATTTTTGCTCCAGTTTCAGTTTTTGCTGCAAGTATAGTGCTTTTTATGCAGAAACACCCTTCTGAGCAAGACTCATTGCTTTGCCATGAGCTCCGATGGTTTTTGGTCAAATTCCATCATCTTGAGGGTCAAAATTGTGATCTATTGTTTTTCTGCAGCACTTTATCTTGCATTTTTTGGATGTTCAAGTATATGTTTTAACTTGCTTTTCTTTCTATGCTTGGACAAGCCCCTATCTGCGCTCTTCTACTCTCCTTATATATTTGTGTTATCTCCTTTCTCTTTAACAAGTGATGTTTCTTTTTTCTTCATAACCCCCACCTTTTTGAAATGACAAAGGGGGAGAAAGGTAATGTCTTCTTTTAAAAAGAGGAAGAAGGCATGTCTTACACGAAGAAGAGAAGTATGTTCATGTAAAGGGAGAAGGTAAAGGGGATAAGACATATATGTGTAGAACATATATGAGTAGAAGACATGGTATTCTATAAATGTTATGAAAGCTAACCATGCAGGAGAAATAGCATCAATTGAGGGGGAGTATGAGAACTCCACTAGCATCAATTGAGGGGGAGCATATGAACTCAATTCCATTGAAACCCCTAGGTTTCTCCAAAGGTATGAATTTACTTAAATGCTTTCAATACATTTATGGAATGGTTTGTCATCTTCAAAAAGGGGGAGAATGTTGACTCAAGGTCAATTAGGTCAATGTTGACTCACGTCTAAATTGACTAAACCCTTGTTTTGATGATGACTAACCATTCCACATATTGGTGTCTAATGCTTCTACATTGAGTGATTTCAGATTAGGTTTAGACACACTCCAAATGCCCTAACTTGCGCATATCAAATTGGAGAAAAGACAAGTCAAAATAGCTACAAGTGTGCAATTTGGGATCTCTATGTAAATGACCTTAGAATTGCTTTGTAATCACTTGTAATGATTGTATGACTTGTAATTAAGCTTAGAAAAATTATTGGGACACAAAAATGCATCATTTGTATAGTCAACGAAAATTCCAAAATACCCATAACAGGGATTTTGTCGGCCGAATTCCAAACTCGGCCGATCCATATATTCTGGGATTTTTGTGGGATTCGGCCGAGTTGCAAACTCAGCCGATCCACCATTCGGCCGAGTTGCAAACTCAGCCGATCCATGGTTCGGCTGAATTGCCTTTATGGAAACTCGGCCGATCAGACTGTACTGGATTGCAGAAAAAGCAAATCCAACCGTTGGAGACTTTGTTGGGACCCAAAATAGATCCGTTGCAACTTGTAAAACGGCTAGTTTTCGTTCTCAAGTGTTCCCAAAGGCTAAGAGGCATCCCCAGCTATAAATAGGACCCCTTGGGATTCATTCCAAGGTTGAGCATTCATTGCAAACTCTTTGTGAGGTTCCTATTCTATAGTTGAGTGCTTCCTACAGCCTCCTCTCTCTCTCTAAGCTTAATCACTTGCTACATCCATTAGAGTGAGTAGGAAATCTGTAAGAGAGCTAGTTCCATTTGTATATCTTGTGAAGCTCTCACTTCCACAACCTCCCCGTCTCTCCATTTCAATCATGAAGATGAAGGTTCTCTCTCTTAGCCAAGAGAGGTGAAGAAGAACAAGGGAAGGAGTCCCTTGGTGAAGATCAAGGCCGAAGACTTGGAGCTAGAGTGGGTAAGACCTTGGAGAAGGCAGAAGACTCAAGCTCAAGTGGGTAAGACCTTGGTGGAAAGCTTCTCCGAGTGAAGGTGAAGTCAAAGGCGGAAGATCCAAGAAGAGTGGGTAATTCCTGCAAGGCCGAAGACTTGTGCAAGAGTGGGTAAGTCCTTGGAGAAGGCCGAAGACTCTTGCAAAGTGGGTAAGTCCTTGGTAAGGTTGAAGACTCTTTGTATTGGATAGGTAAGTCCTTTGTTGGTCTTGTAATTGTAAGTCTTATTAATGAATATAAGAGTGCAATTGTTTGAAGTCCTAGAGGTTGACCTCTCTAGGCAAGTGGACTGACACACTTCTAGTTTGAAGTGTGGAACCACTCTAAATAGCTTGTCTAATTTGGTGCATGTTCAATCTCTCTTATCCTTGCTATGCTTGATTTAGTTGCTCTCAAATTACCTATTTAGCAACCTTATCTTGTCATATATCTTGAAGGTTTAATGAATTTTGTTTAAGTGCTTTCAGCTCTATTCACCCCCCCCCTCTAGAGCACCTAAGTCACCCATCTAGGATCCAACAAGTGGTATCAGAGCGGGTCTTCTCCAAGCATACTTCAACAAGTAGGAGAAGATGGGTGACTACCTAGGAGGGAGACTCTCGACCAGCCTTCCAATCTTCAATGGGAGCAACTTCCTCTATTGGAGAAGAAGACTTCAATTCTTCATCCAAGGATCAAGTCTCGAGATGTGGCAAATGGTGAACAGCCCATACATTCTACCGAAGACAAATATTGAAGAATGGGATGAAGCCACCTTGATGAAAGCAACTTTGAATGCTAGAGCCATGCACATCCTATATGCCTCCATGACCCCCACCGAGTTCAACCGGATTTCCTCTTGTGAGACGGCCTATGAGGTATGGAGAAAGCTTTGCATCACTTATGAAGGGACAGATCAAGTGAAGGAAAGCAAAGTCTACATGCTCAAGGGGCTGCTTGAGAACTTCAAGATGGGAAAGGAGGAGAGTATAGCCAACATGTACTCAAGGATCAACACCATTGTAAATGGTCTTGCTATTCTAGGTCATCCTATGTCTAGTGGAGAGATCAACTCAAAGATCCTTAGAACTCTTCCCAAGAGGTGGGAATCCAAGGTGACTTCTATTGAAGAAGCAAGGTCACTTAAAGACATCCCCATTGAAGATCTCATTGGAAATCTATAAGCACATGAAGCTACACTTGACAAGAGGGAGGAAGTAGAAAGACAAGAAAAGAAAGAGCTAAAGAGAATGAAGAAGGCTGAAATGAAGGCTCAAATTGAAGCTATCATGGAACAAGTCTCTCCATCCTCTCAAGCTAAAGAAGATGCCATGTACTCCAAAGGTAGACTCTACAAAGGCAAGTCCTCCTCCATCCGGTGCTTCACATGTGGAAAGAAGGGTCACTACAAGGAAGATTGCCCACAAGGCAAAAAGACCCATCTTCACAAGAAGAAATGGCAATCAAGCTCAAGCGGCTCCTCCAACTCAAGCTCAAGTGAAGATTCATGTGAAGGATCAAGCTCAAGCTCTAGTGATGAAGGAGAATGCCATTTTGCCCTTATAGCATCAACAAGTGAAGACTCAAGTGAGGTAAATCTAGACTCTTTAGATAAAGAATCTTTAATTGCTATTATTCATGACATTTGTGCCTCTTATAAGTCTTCTAAAAAGAAAAAGAAAAAGCTTGCTAAAATTGTTGATAATTTGCATATAGAACTAGATGATCTTGAATATGCTAATTCTTGCTTGCTTATTGATAAAAATGATTTTCTTAGCCAAGTAGACTCTCTTAAACTTGAAAATGCTAGTTTACTTGATAAGATTAAATTTCTAGAAGCTCAACCTCTCATGTCTAGTTCTAATGAAGAGCATACTTTAATTATTGATTCTCTCATGCATGACATTGATGTTCTTAAATCTGAAAACAAGGACAAAGATTTTGTTTTGCATGAATTAGAAATAGAAAATGCCTCCTTGCTTGCTAAAATCAATGGGCATGAATCTTGTTCTAGTTCTACAAATAGAGAGAATGATGTTGCTGCTCTTCATATTGATAGAGATTCTCTTTCAACTAAATCTCTTTGCTTAGAAAATGATCTTTTGCATGCTAGAGATAACATTAATCAATTGTCTTCTACTATTGCTTCTCTTAAGCATGATAATGATAGTTTAAGATCTTCTTTGCAAAGATTCTTAGTTGGTAAAAAGAGTCTTAATGACATCCTACACCATTCTACTAAACAAATCGGTAGACATGGTTTAGGATATGATAGTAGTCAAGGGAACAACAAAGATAAAGGACCTCCAATATTCCATGGAGAATCCTCTAGTTCCAAGACTATGGGCACATGCAACTATTGCAATGAAATTGGTCATTATTCTACTTGTTGTCCTTTTAGGAAAGCACCCAAGAGCAATAGGATTTGGGTTGCTAAACTAACCCCTCCGGACCCAAAAACATGATTGGGGACCATTTCATCTTTCTTCTTGTAGGTATTTACAAATGGATTGATTTGAGCTATTGAATTGCAAATTGACTTCTCAATCCACATGAAAGAAGAAAGGTGAGATGTGTAGAGGGTGACAACAAGTGAAAAAGCATTGGTAAGCACAAAGGTAAATGTTTTATTGCTTATAACCATTTCCAACTTGTTTTTGTCAAGTTAGTGTGCACTATACATAGGGTTTTTGAGTCAAAAGTGACTTTTTGTGATTCTCTTCACACTCTTGCTCAAAAACTATTTCTAATGCTTCTATAGTGCATTACTAACTTGCTTAGACATGTTTGGATATGGTTTGTATATTTAGCATGCCTCTAGATATGTTTTATGAAAAATATGTGCTTTTTCTACAGTAGTTTTGTCGGCCGAGTTTTGTCCTGTCTAAAACTCGACCGATAGGCACCAATGGGTGTTGCCAACAGCTGCGATCGGCCGAGTTGCCAATACACAGAACTCGACCGAAAACACTTTTCACAGAGTATACAGTTGGCTTATTGAATGAGAATTTCCCTCTCAACTAGATTTTCTCAACCAATAGCCTTATTCTTTGGCACTCCATTTGGTACCTTTATATATGCATATTGCCGTGTTCTAAATTGCCTATCTTGCATACAACTCTATCTCTCTAATTGCTCTAATTTGGTATATCTATATCTTGCAATTACTTGCTTTGAGTTGTTTTGCAGGTTTTGATGATGATCTCCTTGGATCTCTTGGTTGTGTCTAAAATTGCTTCCGTTGTGCTCTAACTTGCTACATCTATATAGGTGTATATCTTGTTGTTGATACAACTTTGAGGTTCTTAGGGGTAATCATCTTATGGTAAGAATGCATATCTAGTGAGTTATATCCTCTCATGCTTCTATATTTGCATATCTCTTTGTTTGGATATATCTCTAAATCTAATCATAGCTTGCTTTATGTTGCTTATCTCTTTGCTATGATCTAGATCCTACTAGTAGTCCTAACTTGTGATATCATCTACTAGTAGTTCGCATACATGTAGTTCTAACCCTATCAATAAGTGGTATACTTGATCATCTATATGTTATGTTTGTATCTTATCTTATACATGCTCAAGATTGTTCTTTAAATTGCTTATCTACTATCTTGAGTTGCTTGCATAACATTGTGATGCAGGGTTCATAGATCTACATGATATGTAGAAATTGGAGTATTTTTTGGATTTTTATGCATATTTTTGCTCCAGTTTCAGTTTTTGCTGCAAGTATAGTGCTTTTTATGCAGAAACACCCTTCTGAGCAAGACTCATTGCTTTGCCATGAGCTCCGATGGTTTTTGGTCAAATTCCATCATCTTGAGGGTCAAAATTGTGATCTATTGTTTTTCTGCAGCACTTTATCTTGCATTTTTTGGATGTTCAAGTATATGTTTTAACTTGCTTTTCTTTCTATGCTTGGACAAGCCCCTATCTGCGCTCTTCTACTCTCCTTATATATTTGTGTTATCTCCTTTCTCTTTAACAAGTGATGTTTCTTTTTTCTTCATAACCCCCACCTTTTTGAAATGACAAAGGGGGAGAAAGGTAATGTCTTCTTTTAAAAAGAGGAAGAAGGCATGTCTTACACGAAGAAGAGAAGTATGTTCATGTAAAGGGAGAAGGTAAAGGGGAGAAGACATATATGTGTAGAACATATATGAGTAGAAGACATGGTATTCTATAAATGTTATGAAAGCTAACCATGCAGGAGAAATAGCATCAATTGAGGGGGAGTATGAGAACTCCACTAGCATCAATTGAGGGGGAGCATATGAACTCAATTCCATTGAAACCCCTAGGTTTCTCCAAAGGTATGAATTTACTTAAATGCTTTCAATACATTTATGGAATGGTTTGTCATCTTCAAAAAGGGGGAGAATGTTGACTCAAGGTCAATTAGGTCAATGTTGACTCACGTCTAAATTGACTAAACCCTTGTTTTGATGATGACTAACCATTCCACATATTGGTGTCTAATGCTTCTACATTGAGTGATTTCAGATTAGGTTTAGACACACTCCAAATGCCCTAACTTGCGCATATCAAATTGGAGAAAAGACAAGTCAAAATAGCTACAAGTGTGCAATTTGGGATCTCTATGTAAATGACCTTAGAATTGCTTTGTAATCACTTGTAATGATTGTATGACTTGTAATTAAGCTTAGAAAAATTATTGGGACACAAAAATGCATCATTTGTATAGTCAACGAAAATTCCAAAATACCCATAACAGGGATTTTGTCGGCCGAATTCCAAACTCGGCCGATCCATATATTCTGGGATTTTTGTGGGATTCGGCCGAGTTGCAAACTCAGCCGATCCACCATTCGGCCGAGTTGCAAACTCAGCCGATCCATGGTTCGGCTGAATTGCCTTTATGGAAACTCGGCCGATCAGACTGTACTGGATTGCAGAAAAAGCAAATCCAACCGTTGGAGACTTTGTTGGGACCCAAAATAGATCCGTTGCAACTTGTAAAACGGCTAGTTTTCGTTCTCAAGTGTTCCCAAAGGCTAAGAGGCATCCCCAGCTATAAATAGGACCCCTTGGGCTTCATTCCAAGGTTGAGCATTCATTGCAAACTCTTTGTGAGGTTCCTATTCTATAGTTGAGTGCTTCCTACAGCCTCCTCTCTCTCTAAGCTTAATCACTTGCTACATCCATTAGAGTGAGTAGGAAATCTGTAAGAGAGCTAGTTCCATTTGTATATCTTGTGAAGCTCTCACTTCCACAACCTCCCCGTCTCTCCATTTCAATCATGAAGATGAAGGTTCTCTCTCTTAGCCAAGAGAGGTGAAGAAGAACAAGGGAAGGAGTCCCTTGGTGAAGATCAAGGCCGAAGACTTGGAGCTAGAGTGGGTAAGACCTTGGAGAAGGCAGAAGACTCAAGCTCAAGTGGGTAAGACCTTGGTGGAAAGCTTCTCCGAGTGAAGGTGAAGTCAAAGGCGGAAGATCCAAGAAGAGTGGGTAATTCCTGCAAGGCCGAAGACTTGTGCAAGAGTGGGTAAGTCCTTGGAGAAGGCCGAAGACTCTTGCAAAGTGGGTAAGTCCTTGGTAAGGTTGAAGACTCTTTGTATTGGATAGGTAAGTCCTTTGTTGGTCTTGTAATTGTAAGTCTTATTAATGAATATAAGAGTGCAATTGTTTGAAGTCCTAGAGGTTGACCTCTCTAGGCAAGTGGACTGACACACTTCTAGTTTGAAGTGTGGAACCACTCTAAATAGCTTGTCTAATTTGGTGCATGTTCAATCTCTCTTATCCTTGCTATGCTTGATTTAGTTGCTCTCAAATTACCTATTTAGCAACCTTATCTTGTCATATATCTTGAAGGTTTAATGAATTTTGTTTAAGTGCTTTCAGCTCTATTCACCCCCCCCCCTCTAGAGCACCTAAGTCACCCATCTAGGATCCAACAAGTGGTATCAGAGCGGGTCTTCTCCAAGCATACTTCAACAAGTAGGAGAAGATGGGTGACTACCTAGGAGGGAGACTCTCGACCAGCCTTCCAATCTTCAATGGGAGCAACTTCCTCTATTGGAGAAGAAGACTTCAATTCTTCATCCAAGGATCAAGTCTCGAGATGTGGCAAATGGTGAACAGCCCATACATTCTACCGAAGACAAATATTGAAGAATGGGATGAAGCCACCTTGATGAAAGCAACTTTGAATGCTAGAGCCATGCACATCCTATATGCCTCCATGACCCCCACCGAGTTCAACCGGATTTCCTCTTGTGAGACGGCCTATGAGGTATGGAGAAAGCTTTGCATCACTTATGAAGGGACAGATCAAGTGAAGGAAAGCAAAGTCTACATGCTCAAGGGGCTGCTTGAGAACTTCAAGATGGGAAAGGAGGAGAGTATAGCCAACATGTACTCAAGGATCAACACCATTGTAAATGGTCTTGCTATTCTAGGTCATCCTATGTCTAGTGGAGAGATCAACTCAAAGATCCTTAGAACTCTTCCCAAGAGGTGGGAATCCAAGGTGACTTCTATTGAAGAAGAAAGGTCACTTAAAGACATCCCCATTGAAGATCTCATTGGAAATCTACAAGCACATGAAGCTACACTTGACAAGAGGGAGGAAGTAGAAAGACAAGAAAAGAAAGAGCTAAAGAGAATGAAGAAGGCTGAAATGAAGGCTCAAATTGAAGCTATCATGGAACAAGTCTCTCCATCCTCTCAAGCTAAAGAAGATGCCATGTACTCCAAAGGTAGACTCTACAAAGGCAAGTCCTCCTCCATCCGGTGCTTCACATGTGGAAAGAAGGGTCACTACAAGGAAGATTGCCCACAAGGCAAAAAGACCCATCTTCACAAGAAGAAATGGCAATCAAGCTCAAGCGGCTCCTCCAACTCAAGCTCAAGTGAAGATTCATGTGAAGGATCAAGCTCAAGCTCTAGTGATGAAGGAGAATGCCATTTTGCCCTTATAGCATCAACAAGTGAAGACTCAAGTGAGGTAAATCTAGACTCTTTAGATAAAGAATCTTTAATTGCTATTATTCATGACATTTGTGCCTCTTATAAGTCTTCTAAAAAGAAAAAGAAAAAGCTTGCTAAAATTGTTGATAATTTGCATATAGAACTAGATGATCTTGAATATGCTAATTCTTGCTTGCTTATTGATAAAAATGATTTTCTTAGCCAAGTAGACTCTCTTAAACTTGAAAATGCTAGTTTACTTGATAAGATTAAATTTCTAGAAGCTCAACCTCTCATGTCTAGTTCTAATGAAGAGCATACTTTAATTATTGATTCTCTCATGCATGACATTGATGTTCTTAAATCTGAAAACAAGGACAAAGATTTTGTTTTGCATGAATTAGAAATAGAAAATGCCTCCTTGCTTGCTAAAATCAATGGGCATGAATCTTGTTCTAGTTCTACAAATAGAGAGAATGATGTTGCTGCTCTTCATATTGATAGAGATTCTCTTTCAACTAAATCTCTTTGCTTAGAAAATGATCTTTTGCATGCTAGAGATAACATTAATCAATTGTCTTCTACTATTGCTTCTCTTAAGCATGATAATGATAGTTTAAGATCTTCTTTGCAAAGATTCTTAGTTGGTAAAAAGAGTCTTAATGACATCCTACACCATTCTACTAAACAAATCGGTAGACATGGTTTAGGATATGATAGTAGTCAAGGGAACAACAAAGATAAAGGACCTCCAATATTCCATGGAGAATCCTCTAGTTCCAAGACTATGGGCACATGCAACTATTGCAATGAAATTGGTCATTATTCTACTTGTTGTCCTTTTAGGAAAGCACCCAAGAGCAATAGGATTTGGGTTGCTAAACTAACCCCTCCGGACCCAAAAACATGATTGGGGACCATTTCATCTTTCTTCTTGTAGGTATTTACAAATGGATTGATTTGAGCTATTGAATTGCAAATTGACTTCTCAATCCACATGAAAGAAGAAAGGTGAGATGTGTAGAGGGTGACAACAAGTGAAAAAGCATTGGTAAGCACAAAGGTAAATGTTTTATTGCTTATAACCATTTCCAACTTGTTTTTGTCAAGTTAGTGTGCACTATACATAGGGTTTTTGAGTCAAAAGTGACTTTTTGTGATTCTCTTCACACTCTTGCTCAAAAACTATTTCTAATGCTTCTATAGTGCATTACTAACTTGCTTAGACATGTTTGGATATGGTTTGTATATTTAGCATGCCTCTAGATATGTTTTATGAAAAATATGTGCTTTTTCTACAGTAGTTTTGTCGGCCGAGTTTTGTCCTGTCTAAAACTCGACCGATAGGCACCAATGGGTGTTGCCAACAGCTGCGATCGGCCGAGTTGCCAATACACAGAACTCGACCGAAAACACTGTTCACAGAGTATACAGTTGGCTTATTGAATGAGAATTTCCCTCTCAACTAGATTTTCTCAACCAATAGCCTTATTCTTTGGCACTCCATTTGGTACCTTTATATATGCATATTGCCGTGTTCTAAATTGCCTATCTTGCATACAACTCTATCTCTCTAATTGCTCTAATTTGGTATATCTATATCTTGCAATTACTTGCTTTGAGTTGTTTTGCAGGTTTTGATGATGATCTCCTTGGATCTCTTGGTTGTGTCTAAAATTGCTTCCGTTGTGCTCTAACTTGCTACATCTATATAGGTGTATATCTTGTTGTTGATACAACTTTGAGGTTCTTAGGGGTAATCATCTTATGGTAAGAATGCATATCTAGTGAGTTATATCCTCTCATGCTTCTATATTTGCATATCTCTTTGTTTGGATATATCTCTAAATCTAATCATAGCTTGCTTTATGTTGCTTATCTCTTTGCTATGATCTAGATCCTACTAGTAGTCCTAACTTGTGATATCATCTACTAGTAGTTCGCATACATGTAGTTCTAACCCTATCAATAAGTGGTATACTTGATCATCTATATGTTATGTTTGTATCTTATCTTATACATGCTCAAGATTGTTCTTTAAATTGCTTATCTACTATCTTGAGTTGCTTGCATAACATTGTGATGCAGGGTTCATAGATCTACATGATATGTAGAAATTGGAGTATTTTTTGGATTTTTATGCATATTTTTGCTCCAGTTTCAGTTTTTGCTGCAAGTATAGTGCTTTTTATGCAGAAACACCCTTCTGAGCAAGACTCATTGCTTTGCCATGAGCTCCGATGGTTTTTGGTCAAATTCCATCATCTTGAGGGTCAAAATTGTGATCTATTGTTTTTCTGCAGCACTTTATCTTGCATTTTTTGGATGTTCAAGTATATGTTTTAACTTGCTTTTCTTTCTATGCTTGGACAAGCCCCTATCTGCGCTCTTCTACTCTCCTTATATATTTGTGTTATCTCCTTTCTCTTTAACAAGTGATGTTTCTTTTTTCTTCATAACCCCCACCTTTTTGAAATGACAAAGGGGGAGAAAGGTAATGTCTTCTTTTAAAAAGAGGAAGAAGGCATGTCTTACACGAAGAAGAGAAGTATGTTCATGTAAAGGGAGAAGGTAAAGGGGAGAAGACATATATGTGTAGAACATATATGAGTAGAAGACATGGTATTCTATAAATGTTATGAAAGCTAACCATGCAGGAGAAATAGCATCAATTGAGGGGGAGTATGAGAACTCCACTAGCATCAATTGAGGGGGAGCATATGAACTCAATTCCATTGAAACCCCTAGGTTTCTCCAAAGGTATGAATTTACTTAAATGCTTTCAATACATTTATGGAATGGTTTGTCATCTTCAAAAAGGGGGAGAATGTTGACTCAAGGTCAATTAGGTCAATGTTGACTCACGTCTAAATTGACTAAACCCTTGTTTTGATGATGACTAACCATTCCACATATTGGTGTCTAATGCTTCTACATTGAGTGATTTCAGATTAGGTTTAGACACACTCCAAATGCCCTAACTTGCGCATATCAAATTGGAGAAAAGACAAGTCAAAATAGCTACAAGTGTGCAATTTGGGATCTCTATGTAAATGACCTTAGAATTGCTTTGTAATCACTTGTAATGATTGTATGACTTGTAATTAAGCTTAGAAAAATTATTGGGACACAAAAATGCATCATTTGTATAGTCAACGAAAATTCCAAAATACCCATAACAGGGATTTTGTCGGCCGAATTCCAAACTCGGCCGATCCATATATTCTGGGATTTTTGTGGGATTCGGCCGAGTTGCAAACTCAGCCGATCCACCATTCGGCCGAGTTGCAAACTCAGCCGATCCATGGTTCGGCTGAATTGCCTTTATGGAAACTCGGCCGATCAGACTGTACTGGATTGCAGAAAAAGCAAATCCAACCGTTGGAGACTTTGTTGGGACCCAAAATAGATCCGTTGCAACTTGTAAAACGGCTAGTTTTCGTTCTCAAGTGTTCCCAAAGGCTAAGAGGCATCCCCAGCTATAAATAGGACCCCTTGGGCTTCATTCCAAGGTTGAGCATTCATTGCAAACTCTTTGTGAGGTTCCTATTCTATAGTTGAGTGCTTCCTACAGCCTCCTCTCTCTCTCTAAGCTTAATCACTTGCTACATCCATTAGAGTGAGTAGGAAATCTGTAAGAGAGCTAGTTCCATTTGTATATCTTGTGAAGCTCTCACTTCCACAACCTCCCCGTCTCTCCATTTCAATCATGAAGATGAAGGTTCTCTCTCTTAGCCAAGAGAGGTGAAGAAGAACAAGGGAAGGAGTCCCTTGGTGAAGATCAAGGCCGAAGACTTGGAGCTAGAGTGGGTAAGACCTTGGAGAAGGCAGAAGACTCAAGCTCAAGTGGGTAAGACCTTGGTGGAAAGCTTCTCCGAGTGAAGGTGAAGTCAAAGGCGGAAGATCCAAGAAGAGTGGGTAATTCCTGCAAGGCCGAAGACTTGTGCAAGAGTGGGTAAGTCCTTGGAGAAGGCCGAAGACTCTTGCAAAGTGGGTAAGTCCTTGGTAAGGTTGAAGACTCTTTGTATTGGATAGGTAAGTCCTTTGTTGGTCTTGTAATTGTAAGTCTTATTAATGAATATAAGAGTGCAATTGTTTGAAGTCCTAGAGGTTGACCTCTCTAGGCAAGTGGACTGACACACTTCTAGTTTGAAGTGTGGAACCACTCTAAATAGCTTGTCTAATTTGGTGCATGTTCAATCTCTCTTATCCTTGCTATGCTTGATTTAGTTGCTCTCAAATTACCTATTTAGCAACCTTATCTTGTCATATATCTTGAAGGTTTAATGAATTTTGTTTAAGTGCTTTCAGCTCTATTCACCCCCCCCCCTCTAGAGCACCTAAGTCACCCATCTAGGATCCAACAAGTGGTATCAGAGCGGGTCTTCTCCAAGCATACTTCAACAAGTAGGAGAAGATGGGTGACTACCTAGGAGGGAGACTCTCGACCAGCCTTCCAATCTTCAATGGGAGCAACTTCCTCTATTGGAGAAGAAGACTTCAATTCTTCATCCAAGGATCAAGTCTCGAGATGTGGCAAATGGTGAACAGCCCATACATTCTACCGAAGACAAATATTGAAGAATGGGATGAAGCCACCTTGATGAAAGCAACTTTGAATGCTAGAGCCATGCACATCCTATATGCCTCCATGACCCCCACCGAGTTCAACCGGATTTCCTCTTGTGAGACGGCCTATGAGGTATGGAGAAAGCTTTGCATCACTTATGAAGGGACAGATCAAGTGAAGGAAAGCAAAGTCTACATGCTCAAGGGGCTGCTTGAGAACTTCAAGATGGGAAAGGAGGAGAGTATAGCCAACATGTACTCAAGGATCAACACCATTGTAAATGGTCTTGCTATTCTAGGTCATCCTATGTCTAGTGGAGAGATCAACTCAAAGATCCTTAGAACTCTTCCCAAGAGGTGGGAATCCAAGGTGACTTCTATTGAAGAAGCAAGGTCACTTAAAGACATCCCCATTGAAGATCTCATTGGAAATCTACAAGCACATGAAGCTACACTTGACAAGAGGGAGGAAGTAGAAAGACAAGAAAAGAAAGAGCTAAAGAGAATGAAGAAGGCTGAAATGAAGGCTCAAATTGAAGCTATCATGGAACAAGTCTCTCCATCCTCTCAAGCTAAAGAAGATGCCATGTACTCCAAAGGTAGACTCTACAAAGGCAAGTCCTCCTCCATCCGGTGCTTCACATGTGGAAAGAAGGGTCACTACAAGGAAGATTGCCCACAAGGCAAAAAGACCCATCTTCACAAGAAGAAATGGCAATCAAGCTCAAGCGGCTCCTCCAACTCAAGCTCAAGTGAAGATTCATGTGAAGGATCAAGCTCAAGCTCTAGTGATGAAGGAGAATGCCATTTTGCCCTTATAGCATCAACAAGTGAAGACTCAAGTGAGGTAAATCTAGACTCTTTAGATAAAGAATCTTTAATTGCTATTATTCATGACATTTGTGCCTCTTATAAGTCTTCTAAAAAGAAAAAGAAAAAGCTTGCTAAAATTGTTGATAATTTGCATATAGAACTAGATGATCTTGAATATGCTAATTCTTGCTTGCTTATTGATAAAAATGATTTTCTTAGCCAAGTAGACTCTCTTAAACTTGAAAATGCTAGTTTACTTGATAAGATTAAATTTCTAGAAGCTCAACCTCTCATGTCTAGTTCTAATGAAGAGCATACTTTAATTATTGATTCTCTCATGCATGACATTGATGTTCTTAAATCTGAAAACAAGGACAAAGATTTTGTTTTGCATGAATTAGAAATAGAAAATGCCTCCTTGCTTGCTAAAATCAATGGGCATGAATCTTGTTCTAGTTCTACAAATAGAGAGAATGATGTTGCTGCTCTTCATATTGATAGAGATTCTCTTTCAACTAAATCTCTTTGCTTAGAAAATGATCTTTTGCATGCTAGAGATAACATTAATCAATTGTCTTCTACTATTGCTTCTCTTAAGCATGATAATGATAGTTTAAGATCTTCTTTGCAAAGATTCTTAGTTGGTAAAAAGAGTCTTAATGACATCCTACACCATTCTACTAAACAAATCGGTAGACATGGTTTAGGATATGATAGTAGTCAAGGGAACAACAAAGATAAAGTACCTCCAATATTCCATGGAGAATCCTCTAGTTCCAAGACTATGGGCACATGCAACTATTGCAATGAAATTGGTCATTATTCTACTTGTTGTCCTTTTAGGAAAGCACCCAAGAGCAATAGGATTTGGGTTGCTAAACTAACCCCTCCGGACCCAAAAACATGATTGGGGACCATTTCATCTTTCTTCTTGTAGGTATTTACAAATGGATTGATTTGAGCTATTGAATTGCAAATTGACTTCTCAATCCACATGAAAGAAGAAAGGTGAGATGTGTAGAGGGTGACAACAAGTGAAAAAGCATTGGTAAGCACAAAGGTAAATGTTTTATTGCTTATAACCATTTCCAACTTGTTTTTGTCAAGTTAGTGTGCACTATACATAGGGTTTTTGAGTCAAAAGTGACTTTTTGTGATTCTCTTCACACTCTTGCTCAAAAACTATTTCTAATGCTTCTATAGTGCATTACTAACTTGCTTAGACATGTTTGGATATGGTTTGTATATTTAGCATGCCTCTAGATATGTTTTATGAAAAATATGTGCTTTTTCTACAGTAGTTTTGTCGGCCGAGTTTTGTCCTGTCTAAAACTCGACCGATAGGCACCAATGGGTGTTGCCAACAGCTGCGATCGGCCGAGTTGCCAATACACAGAACTCGACCGAAAACACTGTTCACAGAGTATACAGTTGGCTTATTGAATGAGAATTTCCCTCTCAACTAGATTTTCTCAACCAATAGCCTTATTCTTTGGCACTCCATTTGGTACCTTTATATATGCATATTGCCGTGTTCTAAATTGCCTATCTTGCATACAACTCTATCTCTCTAATTGCTCTAATTTGGTATATCTATATCTTGCAATTACTTGCTTTGAGTTGTTTTGCAGGTTTTGATGATGATCTCCTTGGATCTCTTGGTTGTGTCTAAAATTGCTTCCGTTGTGCTCTAACTTGCTACATCTATATAGGTGTATATCTTGTTGTTGATACAACTTTGAGGTTCTTAGGGGTAATCATCTTATGGTAAGAATGCATATCTAGTGAGTTATATCCTCTCATGCTTCTATATTTGCATATCTCTTTGTTTGGATATATCTCTAAATCTAATCATAGCTTGCTTTATGTTGCTTATCTCTTTGCTATGATCTAGATCCTACTAGTAGTCCTAACTTGTGATATCATCTACTAGTAGTTCGCATACATGTAGTTCTAACCCTATCAATAAGTGGTATACTTGATCATCTATATGTTATGTTTGTATCTTATCTTATACATGCTCAAGATTGTTCTTTAAATTGCTTATCTACTATCTTGAGTTGCTTGCATAACATTGTGATGCAGGGTTCATAGATCTACATGATATGTAGAAATTGGAGTATTTTTTGGATTTTTATGCATATTTTTGCTCCAGTTTCAGTTTTTGCTGCAAGTATAGTGCTTTTTATGCAGAAACACCCTTCTGAGCAAGACTCATTGCTTTGCCATGAGCTCCGATGGTTTTTGGTCAAATTCCATCATCTTGAGGGTCAAAATTGTGATCTATTGTTTTTCTGCAGCACTTTATCTTGCATTTTTTGGATGTTCAAGTATATGTTTTAACTTGCTTTTCTTTCTATGCTTGGACAAGCCCCTATCTGCGCTCTTCTACTCTCCTTATATATTTGTGTTATCTCCTTTCTCTTTAACAAGTGATGTTTCTTTTTTCTTCATAACCCCCACCTTTTTGAAATGACAAAGGGGGAGAAAGGTAATGTCTTCTTTTAAAAAGAGGAAGAAGGCATGTCTTACACGAAGAAGAGAAGTATGTTCATGTAAAGGGAGAAGGTAAAGGGGAGAAGACATATATGTGTAGAACATATATGAGTAGAAGACATGGTATTCTATAAATGTTATGAAAGCTAACCATGCAGGAGAAATAGCATCAATTGAGGGGGAGTATGAGAACTCCACTAGCATCAATTGAGGGGGAGCATATGAAATCAATTCCATTGAAACCCCTAGGTTTCTCCAAAGGTATGAATTTACTTAAATGCTTTCAATACATTTATGGAATGGTTTGTCATCTTCAAAAAGGGGGAGAATGTTGACTCAAGGTCAATTAGGTCAATGTTGACTCACGTCTAAATTGACTAAACCCTTGTTTTGATGATGACTAACCATTCCACATATTGGTGTCTAATGCTTCTACATTGAGTGATTTCAGATTAGGTTTAGACACACTCCAAATGCCCTAACTTGCGCATATCAAATTGGAGAAAAGACAAGTCAAAATAGCTACAAGTGTGCAATTTGGGATCTCTATGTAAATGACCTTAGAATTGCTTTGTAATCACTTGTAATGATTGTATGACTTGTAATTAAGCTTAGAAAAATTATTGGGACACAAAAATGCATCATTTGTATAGTCAACGAAAATTCCAAAATACCCATAACAGGGATTTTGTCGGCCGAATTCCAAACTCGGCCGATCCATATATTCTGGGATTTTTGTGGGATTCGGCCGAGTTGCAAACTCAGCCGATCCACCATTCGGCCGAGTTGCAAACTCAGCCGATCCATGGTTCGGCTGAATTGCCTTTATGGAAACTCGGCCGATCAGACTGTACTGGAATGCAGAAAAAGCAAATCCAACCGTTGGAGACTTTGTTGGGACCCAAAATAGATCCGTTGCAACTTGTAAAACGGCTAGTTTTCGTTCTCAAGTGTTCCCAAAGGCTAAGAGGCATCCCCAGCTATAAATAGGACCACTTGGGCTTCATTCCAAGGTTGAGCATTCATTGCAAACTCTTTGTGAGGTTCCTATTCTATAGTTGAGTGCTTCCTACAGCCTCCTCTCTCTCTCTAAGCTTAATCACTTGCTACATCCATTAGAGTGAGTAGGAAATCTGTAAGAGAGCTAGTTCCATTTGTATATCTTGTGAAGCTCTCACTTCCACAACCTCCCCGTCTCTCCATTTCAATCATGAAGATGAAGGTTCTCTCTCTTAGCCAAGAGAGGTGAAGAAGAACAAGGGAAGGAGTCCCTTGGTGAAGATCAAGGCCGAAGACTTGGAGCTAGAGTGGGTAAGACCTTGGAGAAGGCAGAAGACTCAAGCTCAAGTGGGTAAGACCTTGGTGGAAAGCTTCTCCGAGTGAAGGTGAAGTCAAAGGCGGAAGATCCAAGAAGAGTGGGTAATTCCTGCAAGGCCGAAGACTTGTGCAAGAGTGGGTAAGTCCTTGGAGAAGGCCGAAGACTCTTGCAAAGTGGGTAAGTCCTTGGTAAGGTTGAAGACTCTTTGTATTGGATAGGTAAGTCCTTTGTTGGTCTTGTAATTGTAAGTCTTATTAATGAATATAAGAGTGCAATTGTTTGAAGTCCTAGAGGTTGACCTCTCTAGGCAAGTGGACTGACACACTTCTAGTTTGAAGTGTGGAACCACTCTAAATAGCTTGTCTAATTTGGTGCATGTTCAATCTCTCTTATCCTTGCTATGCTTGATTTAGTTGCTCTCAAATTACCTATTTAGCAACCTTATCTTGTCATATATCTTGAAGGTTTAATGAATTTTGTTTAAGTGCTTTCAGCTCTATTCACCCCCCCCCTCTAGAGCACCTAAGTCACCCATCTAGGATCCAACAAGTGGTATCAGAGCGGGTCTTCTCCAAGCATACTTCAACAAGTAGGAGAAGATGGGTGACTACCTAGGAGGGAGACTCTCGACCAGCCTTCCAATCTTCAATGGGAGCAACTTCCTCTATTGGAGAAGAAGACTTCAATTCTTCATCCAAGGATCAAGTCTCGAGATGTGGCAAATGGTGAACAGCCCATACATTCTACCGAAGACAAATATTGAAGAATGGGATGAAGCCACCTTGATGAAAGCAACTTTGAATGCTAGAGCCATGCACATCCTATATGCCTCCATGACCCCCACCGAGTTCAACCGGATTTCCTCTTGTGAGACGGCCTATGAGGTATGGAGAAAGCTTTGCATCACTTATGAAGGGACAGATCAAGTGAAGGAAAGCAAAGTCTACATGCTCAAGGGGCTGCTTGAGAACTTCAAGATGGGAAAGGAGGAGAGTATAGCCAACATGTACTCAAGGATCAACACCATTGTAAATGGTCTTGCTATTCTAGGTCATCCTATGTCTAGTGGAGAGATCAACTCAAAGATCCTTAGAACTCTTCCCAAGAGGTGGGAATCCAAGGTGACTTCTATTGAAGAAGCAAGGTCACTTAAAGACATCCCCATTGAAGATCTCATTGGAAATCTACAAGCACATGAAGCTACACTTGACAAGAGGGAGGAAGTAGAAAGACAAGAAAAGAAAGAGCTAAAGAGAATGAAGAAGGCTGAAATGAAGGCTCAAATTGAAGCTATCATGGAACAAGTCTCTCCATCCTCTCAAGCTAAAGAAGATGCCATGTACTCCAAAGGTAGACTCTACAAAGGCAAGTCCTCCTCCATCCGGTGCTTCACATGTGGAAAGAAGGGTCACTACAAGGAAGATTGCCCACAAGGCAAAAAGACCCATCTTCACAAGAAGAAATGGCAATCAAGCTCAAGCGGCTCCTCCAACTCAAGCTCAAGTGAAGATTCATGTGAAGGATCAAGCTCAAGCTCTAGTGATGAAGGAGAATGCCATTTTGCCCTTATAGCATCAACAAGTGAAGACTCAAGTGAGGTAAATCTAGACTCTTTAGATAAAGAATCTTTAATTGCTATTATTCATGACATTTGTGCCTCTTATAAGTCTTCTAAAAAGAAAAAGAAAAAGCTTGCTAAAATTGTTGATAATTTGCATATAGAACTAGATGATCTTGAATATGCTAATTCTTGCTTGCTTATTGATAAAAATGATTTTCTTAGCCAAGTAGACTCTCTTAAACTTGAAAATGCTAGTTTACTTGATAAGATTAAATTTCTAGAAGCTCAACCTCTCATGTCTAGTTCTAATGAAGAGCATACTTTAATTATTGATTCTCTCATGCATGACATTGATGTTCTTAAATCTGAAAACAAGGACAAAGATTTTGTTTTGCATGAATTAGAAATAGAAAATGCCTCCTTGCTTGCTAAAATCAATGGGCATGAATCTTGTTCTAGTTCTACAAATAGAGAGAATGATGTTGCTGCTCTTCATATTGATAGAGATTCTCTTTCAACTAAATCTCTTTGCTTAGAAAATGATCTTTTGCATGCTAGAGATAACATTAATCAATTGTCTTCTACTATTGCTTCTCTTAAGCATGATAATGATAGTTTAAGATCTTCTTTGCAAAGATTCTTAGTTGGTAAAAAGAGTCTTAATGACATCCTACACCATTCTACTAAACAAATCGGTAGACATGGTTTAGGATATGATAGTAGTCAAGGGAACAACAAAGATAAAGTACCTCCAATATTCCATGGAGAATCCTCTAGTTCCAAGACTATGGGCACATGCAACTATTGCAATGAAATTGGTCATTATTCTACTTGTTGTCCTTTTAGGAAAGCACCCAAGAGCAATAGGATTTGGGTTGCTAAACTAACCCCTCCGGACCCAAAAACATGATTGGGGACCATTTCATCTTTCTTCTTGTAGGTATTTACAAATGGATTGATTTGAGCTATTGAATTGCAAATTGACTTCTCAATCCACATGAAAGAAGAAAGGTGAGATGTGTAGAGGGTGACAACAAGTGAAAAAGCATTGGTAAGCACAAAGGTAAATGTTTTATTGCTTATAACCATTTCCAACTTGTTTTTGTCAAGTTAGTGTGCACTATACATAGGGTTTTTGAGTCAAAAGTGACTTTTTGTGATTCTCTTCACACTCTTGCTCAAAAACTATTTCTAATGCTTCTATAGTGCATTACTAACTTGCTTAGACATGTTTGGATATGGTTTGTATATTTAGCATGCCTCTAGATATGTTTTATGAAAAATATGTGCTTTTTCTACAGTAGTTTTGTCGGCCGAGTTTTGTCCTGTCTAAAACTCGACCGATAGGCACCAATGGGTGTTGCCAACAGCTGCGATCGGCCGAGTTGCCAATACACAGAACTCGACCGAAAACACTGTTCACAGAGTATACAGTTGGCTTATTGAATGAGAATTTCCCTCTCAACTAGATTTTCTCAACCAATAGCCTTATTCTTTGGCACTCCATTTGGTACCTTTATATATGCATATTGCCGTGTTCTAAATTGCCTATCTTGCATACAACTCTATCTCTCTAATTGCTCTAATTTGGTATATCTATATCTTGCAATTACTTGCTTTGAGTTGTTTTGCAGGTTTTGATGATGATCTCCTTGGATCTCTTGGTTGTGTCTAAAATTGCTTCCGTTGTGCTCTAACTTGCTACATCTATATAGGTGTATATCTTGTTGTTGATACAACTTTGAGGTTCTTAGGGGTAATCATCTTATGGTAAGAATGCATATCTAGTGAGTTATATCCTCTCATGCTTCTATATTTGCATATCTCTTTGTTTGGATATATCTCTAAATCTAATCATAGCTTGCTTTATGTTGCTTATCTCTTTGCTATGATCTAGATCCTACTAGTAGTCCTAACTTGTGATATCATCTACTAGTAGTTCGCATACATGTAGTTCTAACCCTATCAATAAGTGGTATACTTGATCATCTATATGTTATGTTTGTATCTTATCTTATACATGCTCAAGATTGTTCTTTAAATTGCTTATCTACTATCTTGAGTTGCTTGCATAACATTGTGATGCAGGGTTCATAGATCTACATGATATGTAGAAATTGGAGTATTTTTTGGATTTTTATGCATATTTTTGCTCCAGTTTCAGTTTTTGCTGCAAGTATAGTGCTTTTTATGCAGAAACACCCTTCTGAGCAAGACTCATTGCTTTGCCATGAGCTCCGATGGTTTTTGGTCAAATTCCATCATCTTGAGGGTCAAAATTGTGATCTATTGTTTTTCTGCAGCACTTTATCTTGCATTTTTTGGATGTTCAAGTATATGTTTTAACTTGCTTTTCTTTCTATGCTTGGACAAGCCCCTATCTGCGCTCTTCTACTCTCCTTATATATTTGTGTTATCTCCTTTCTCTTTAACAAGTGATGTTTCTTTTTTCTTCATAACCCCCACCTTTTTGAAATGACAAAGGGGGAGAAAGGTAATGTCTTCTTTTAAAAAGAGGAAGAAGGCATGTCTTACACGAAGAAGAGAAGTATGTTCATGTAAAGGGAGAAGGTAAAGGGGAGAAGACATATATGTGTAGAACATATATGAGTAGAAGACATGGTATTCTATAAATGTTATGAAAGCTAACCATGCAGGAGAAATAGCATCAATTGAGGGGGAGTATGAGAACTCCACTAGCATCAATTGAGGGGGAGCATATGAACTCAATTCCATTGAAACCCCTAGGTTTCTCCAAAGGTATGAATTTACTTAAATGCTTTCAATACATTTATGGAATGGTTTGTCATCTTCAAAAAGGGGGAGAATGTTGACTCAAGGTCAATTAGGTCAATGTTGACTCACGTCTAAATTGACTAAACCCTTGTTTTGATGATGACTAACCATTCCACATATTGGTGTCTAATGCTTCTACATTGAGTGATTTCAGATTAGGTTTAGACACACTCCAAATGCCCTAACTTGCGCATATCAAATTGGAGAAAAGACAAGTCAAAATAGCTACAAGTGTGCAATTTGGGATCTCTATGTAAATGACCTTAGAATTGCTTTGTAATCACTTGTAATGATTGTATGACTTGTAATTAAGCTTAGAAAAATTATTGGGACACAAAAATGCATCATTTGTATAGTCAACGAAAATTCCAAAATACCCATAACAGGGATTTTGTCGGCCGAATTCCAAACTCGGCCGATCCATATATTCTGGGATTTTTGTGGGATTCGGCCGAGTTGCAAACTCAGCCGATCCACCATTCGGCCGAGTTGCAAACTCAGCCGATCCATGGTTCGGCTGAATTGCCTTTATGGAAACTCGGCCGATCAGACTGTACTGGAATGCAGAAAAAGCAAATCCAACCGTTGGAGACTTTGTTGGGACCCAAAATAGATCCGTTGCAACTTGTAAAACGGCTAGTTTTCGTTCTCAAGTGTTCCCAAAGGCTAAGAGGCATCCCCAGCTATAAATAGGACCCCTTGGGCTTCATTCCAAGGTTGAGCATTCATTGCAAACTCTTTGTGAGGTTCCTATTCTATAGTTGAGTGCTTCCTACAGCCTCCTCTCTCTCTCTAAGCTTAATCACTTGCTACATCCATTAGAGTGAGTAGGAAATCTGTAAGAGAGCTAGTTCCATTTGTATATCTTGTGAAGCTCTCACTTCCACAACCTCCCCGTCTCTCCATTTCAATCATGAAGATGAAGGTTCTCTCTCTTAGCCAAGAGAGGTGAAGAAGAACAAGGGAAGGAGTCCCTTGGTGAAGATCAAGGCCGAAGACTTGGAGCTAGAGTGGGTAAGACCTTGGAGAAGGCAGAAGACTCAAGCTCAAGTGGGTAAGACCTTGGTGGAAAGCTTCTCCGAGTGAAGGTGAAGTCAAAGGCGGAAGATCCAAGAAGAGTGGGTAATTCCTGCAAGGCCGAAGACTTGTGCAAGAGTGGGTAAGTCCTTGGAGAAGGCCGAAGACTCTTGCAAAGTGGGTAAGTCCTTGGTAAGGTTGAAGACTCTTTGTATTGGATAGGTAAGTCCTTTGTTGGTCTTGTAATTGTAAGTCTTATTAATGAATATAAGAGTGCAATTGTTTGAAGTCCTAGAGGTTGACCTCTCTAGGCAAGTGGACTGACACACTTCTAGTTTGAAGTGTGGAACCACTCTAAATAGCTTGTCTAATTTGGTGCATGTTCAATCTCTCTTATCCTTGCTATGCTTGATTTAGTTGCTCTCAAATTACCTATTTAGCAACCTTATCTTGTCATATATCTTGAAGGTTTAATGAATTTTGTTTAAGTGCTTTCAGCTCTATTCACCCCCCCCCTCTAGAGCACCTAAGTCACCCATCTAGGATCCAACAAGTGGTATCAGAGCGGGTCTTCTCCAAGCATACTTCAACAAGTAGGAGAAGATGGGTGACTACCTAGGAGGGAGACTCTCGACCAGCCTTCCAATCTTCAATGGGAGCAACTTCCTCTATTGGAGAAGAAGACTTCAATTCTTCATCCAAGGATCAAGTCTCGAGATGTGGCAAATGGTGAACAGCCCATACATTCTACCGAAGACAAATATTGAAGAATGGGATGAAGCCACCTTGATGAAAGCAACTTTGAATGCTAGAGCCATGCACATCCTATATGCCTCCATGACCCCCACCGAGTTCAACCGGATTTCCTCTTGTGAGACGGCCTATGAGGTATGGAGAAAGCTTTGCATCACTTATGAAGGGACAGATCAAGTGAAGGAAAGCAAAGTCTACATGCTCAAGGGGCTGCTTGAGAACTTCAAGATGGGAAAGGAGGAGAGTATAGCCAACATGTACTCAAGGATCAACACCATTGTAAATGGTCTTGCTATTCTAGGTCATCCTATGTCTAGTGGAGAGATCAACTCAAAGATCCTTAGAACTCTTCCCAAGAGGTGGGAATCCAAGGTGACTTCTATTGAAGAAGCAAGGTCACTTAAAGACATCCCCATTGAAGATCTCATTGGAAATCTACAAGCACATGAAGCTACACTTGACAAGAGGGAGGAAGTAGAAAGACAAGAAAAGAAAGAGCTAAAGAGAATGAAGAAGGCTGAAATGAAGGCTCAAATTGAAGCTATCATGGAACAAGTCTCTCCATCCTCTCAAGCTAAAGAAGATGCCATGTACTCCAAAGGTAGACTCTACAAAGGCAAGTCCTCCTCCATCCGGTGCTTCACATGTGGAAAGAAGGGTCACTACAAGGAAGATTGCCCACAAGGCAAAAAGACCCATCTTCACAAGAAGAAATGGCAATCAAGCTCAAGCGGCTCCTCCAACTCAAGCTCAAGTGAAGATTCATGTGAAGGATCAAGCTCAAGCTCTAGTGATGAAGGAGAATGCCATTTTGCCCTTATAGCATCAACAAGTGAAGACTCAAATGAGGTAAATCTAGACTCTTTAGATAAAGAATCTTTAATTGCTATTATTCATGACATTTGTGCCTCTTATAAGTCTTCTAAAAAAAAAAAGAAAAAGCTTGCTAAAATTGTTGATAATTTGCATATAGAACTAGATGATCTTGAATATGCTAATTCTTGCTTGCTTATTGATAAAAATGATTTTCTTAGCCAAGTAGACTCTCTTAAACTTGAAAATGCTAGTTTACTTGATAAGATTAAATTTCTAGAAGCTCAACCTCTCATGTCTAGTTCTAATGAAGAGCATACTTTAATTATTGATTCTCTCATGCATGACATTGATGTTCTTAAATCTGAAAACAAGGACAAAGATTTTGTTTTGCATGAATTAGAAATAGAAAATGCCTCCTTGCTTGCTAAAATCAATGGGCATGAATCTTGTTCTAGTTCTACAAATAGAGAGAATGATGTTGCTGCTCTTCATATTGATAGAGATTCTCTTTCAACTAAATCTCTTTGCTTAGAAAATGATCTTTTGCATGCTAGAGATAACATTAATCAATTGTCTTCTACTATTGCTTCTCTTAAGCATGATAATGATAGTTTAAGATCTTCTTTGCAAAGATTCTTAGTTGGTAAAAAGAGTCTTAATGACATCCTACACCATTCTACTAAACAAATCGGTAGACATGGTTTAGGATATGATAGTAGTCAAGGGAACAACAAAGATAAAGTACCTCCAATATTCCATGGAGAATCCTCTAGTTCCAAGACTATGGGCACATGCAACTATTGCAATGAAATTGGTCATTATTCTACTTGTTGTCCTTTTAGGAAAGCACCCAAGAGCAATAGGATTTGGGTTGCTAAACTAACCCCTCCGGACCCAAAAACATGATTGGGGACCATTTCATCTTTCTTCTTGTAGGTATTTACAAATGGATTGATTTGAGCTATTGAATTGCAAATTGACTTCTCAATCCACATGAAAGAAGAAAGGTGAGATGTGTAGAGGGTGACAACAAGTGAAAAAGCATTGGTAAGCACAAAGGTAAATGTTTTATTGCTTATAACCATTTCCAACTTGTTTTTGTCAAGTTAGTGTGCACTATACATAGGGTTTTTGAGTCAAAAGTGACTTTTTGTGATTCTCTTCACACTCTTGCTCAAAAACTATTTCTAATGCTTCTATAGTGCATTACTAACTTGCTTAGACATGTTTGGATATGGTTTGTATATTTAGCATGCCTCTAGATATGTTTTATGAAAAATATGTGCTTTTTCTACAGTAGTTTTGTCGGCCGAGTTTTGTCCTGTCTAAAACTCGACCGATAGGCACCAATGGGTGTTGCCAACAGCTGCGATCGGCCGAGTTGCCAATACACAGAACTCGACCGAAAACACTGTTCACAGAGTATACAGTTGGCTTATTGAATGAGAATTTCCCTCTCAACTAGATTTTCTCAACCAATAGCCTTATTCTTTGGCACTCCATTTGGTACCTTTATATATGCATATTGCCGTGTTCTAAATTGCCTATCTTGCATACAACTCTATCTCTCTAATTGCTCTAATTTGGTATATCTATATCTTGCAATTACTTGCTTTGAGTTGTTTTGCAGGTTTTGATGATGATCTCCTTGGATCTCTTGGTTGTGTCTAAAATTGCTTCCGTTGTGCTCTAACTTGCTACATCTATATAGGTGTATATCTTGTTGTTGATACAACTTTGAGGTTCTTAGGGGTAATCATCTTATGGTAAGAATGCATATCTAGTGAGTTATATCCTCTCATGCTTCTATATTTGCATATCTCTTTGTTTGGATATATCTCTAAATCTAATCATAGCTTGCTTTATGTTGCTTATCTCTTTGCTATGATCTAGATCCTACTAGTAGTCCTAACTTGTGATATCATCTACTAGTAGTTCGCATACATGTAGTTCTAACCCTATCAATAAGTGGTATACTTGATCATCTATATGTTATGTTTGTATCTTATCTTATACATGCTCAAGATTGTTCTTTAAATTGCTTATCTACTATCTTGAGTTGCTTGCATAACATTGTGATGCAGGGTTCATAGATCTACATGATATGTAGAAATTGGAGTATTTTTTGGATTTTTATGCATATTTTTGCTCCAGTTTCAGTTTTTGCTGCAAGTATAGTGCTTTTTATGCAGAAACACCCTTCTGAGCAAGACTCATTGCTTTGCCATGAGCTCCGATGGTTTTTGGTCAAATTCCATCATCTTGAGGGTCAAAATTGTGATCTATTGTTTTTCTGCAGCACTTTATCTTACATTTTTTGGATGTTCAAGTATATGTTTTAACTTGCTTTTCTTTCTATGCTTGGACAAGCCCCTATCTGCGCTCTTCTACTCTCCTTATATATTTGTGTTATCTCCTTTCTCTTTAACAAGTGATGTTTCTTTTTTCTTCATAACCCCCACCTTTTTGAAATGACAAAGGGGGAGAAAGGTAATGTCTTCTTTTAAAAAGAGGAAGAAGGCATGTCTTACACGAAGAAGAGAAGTATGTTCATGTAAAGGGAGAAGGTAAAGGGGAGAAGACATATATGTGTAGAACATATATGAGTAGAAGACATGGTATTCTATAAATGTTATGAAAGCTAACCATGCAGGAGAAATAGCATCAATTGAGGGGGAGTATGAGAACTCCACTAGCATCAATTGAGGGGGAGCATATGAACTCAATTCCATTGAAACCCCTAGGTTTCTCCAAAGGTATGAATTTACTTAAATGCTTTCAATACATTTATGGAATGGTTTGTCATCTTCAAAAAGGGGGAGAATGTTGACTCAAGGTCAATTAGGTCAATGTTGACTCACGTCTAAATTGACTAAACCCTTGTTTTGATGATGACTAACCATTCCACATATTGGTGTCTAATGCTTCTACATTGAGTGATTTCAGATTAGGTTTAGACACACTCCAAATGCCCTAACTTGCGCATATCAAATTGGAGAAAAGACAAGTCAAAATAGCTACAAGTGTGCAATTTGGGATCTCTATGTAAATGACCTTAGAATTGCTTTGTAATCACTTGTAATGATTGTATGACTTGTAATTAAGCTTAGAAAAATTATTGGGACACAAAAATGCATCATTTGTATAGTCAACGAAAATTCCAAAATACCCATAACAGGGATTTTGTCGGCCGAATTCCAAACTCGGCCGATCCATATATTCTGGGATTTTTGTGGGATTCGGCCGAGTTGCAAACTCAGCCGATCCACCATTCGGCCGAGTTGCAAACTCAGCCGATCCATGGTTCGGCTGAATTGCCTTTATGGAAACTCGGCCGATCAGACTGTACTGGATTGCAGAAAAAGCAAATCCAACCGTTGGAGACTTTGTTGGGACCCAAAATAGATCCGTTGCAACTTGTAAAACGGCTAGTTTTCGTTCTCAAGTGTTCCCAAAGGCTAAGAGGCATCCCCAGCTATAAATAGGACCCCTTGGGCTTCATTCCAAGGTTGAGCATTCATTGCAAACTCTTTGTGAGGTTCCTATTCTATAGTTGAGTGCTTCCTACAGCCTCCTCTCTCTCTCTAAGCTTAATCACTTGCTACATCCATTAGAGTGAGTAGGAAATCTGTAAGAGAGCTAGTTCCATTTGTATATCTTGTGAAGCTCTCACTTCCACAACCTCCCCGTCTCTCCATTTCAATCATGAAGATGAAGGTTCTCTCTCTTAGCCAAGAGAGGTGAAGAAGAACAAGGGAAGGAGTCCCTTGGTGAAGATCAAGGCCGAAGACTTGGAGCTAGAGTGGGTAAGACCTTGGAGAAGGCAGAAGACTCAAGCTCAAGTGGGTAAGACCTTGGTGGAAAGCTTCTCCGAGTGAAGGTGAAGTCAAAGGCGGAAGATCCAAGAAGAGTGGGTAATTCCTGCAAGGCCGAAGACTTGTGCAAGAGTGGGTAAGTCCTTGGAGAAGGCTGAAGACTCTTGCAAAGTGGGTAAGTCCTTGGTAAGGTTGAAGACTCTTTGTATTGGATAGGTAAGTCCTTTGTTGGTCTTGTAATTGTAAGTCTTATTAATGAATATAAGAGTGCAATTGTTTGAAGTCCTAGAGGTTGACCTCTCTAGGCAAGTGGACTGACACACTTCTAGTTTGAAGTGTGGAACCACTCTAAATAGCTTGTCTAATTTGGTGCATGTTCAATCTCTCTTATCCTTGCTATGCTTGATTTAGTTGCTCTCAAATTACCTATTTAGCAACCTTATCTTGTCATATATCTTGAAGGTTTAATGAATTTTGTTTAAGTGCTTTCAGCTCTATTCACCCCCCCCCTCTAGAGCACCTAAGTCACCCATCTAGGATCCAACAAGTGGTATCAGAGCGGGTCTTCTCCAAGCATACTTCAACAAGTAGGAGAAGATGGGTGACTACCTAGGAGGGAGACTCTCGACCAGCCTTCCAATCTTCAATGGGAGCAACTTCCTCTATTGGAGAAGAAGACTTCAATTCTTCATCCAAGGATCAAGTCTCGAGATGTGGCAAATGGTGAACAGCCCATACATTCTACCGAAGACAAATATTGAAGAATGGGATGAAGCCACCTTGATGAAAGCAACTTTGAATGCTAGAGCCATGCACATCCTATATGCCTCCATGACCCCCACCGAGTTCAACCGGATTTCCTCTTGTGAGACGGCCTATGAGGTATGGAGAAAGCTTTGCATCACTTATGAAGGGACAGATCAAGTGAAGGAAAGCAAAGTCTACATGCTCAAGGGGCTGCTTGAGAACTTCAAGATGGGAAAGGAGGAGAGTATAGCCAACATGTACTCAAGGATCAACACCATTGTAAATGGTCTTGCTATTCTAGGTCATCCTATGTCTAGTGGAGAGATCAACTCAAAGATCCTTAGAACTCTTCCCAAGAGGTGGGAATCCAAGGTGACTTCTATTGAAGAAGCAAGGTCACTTAAAGACATCCCCATTGAAGATCTCATTGGAAATCTACAAGCACATGAAGCTACACTTGACAAGAGGGAGGAAGTAGAAAGACAAGAAAAGAAAGAGCTAAAGAGAATGAAGAAGGCTGAAATGAAGGCTCAAATTGAAGCTATCATGGAACAAGTCTCTCCATCCTCTCAAGCTAAAGAAGATGCCATGTACTCCAAAGGTAGACTCTACAAAGGCAAGTCCTCCTCCATCCGGTGCTTCACATGTGGAAAGAAGGGTCACTACAAGGAAGATTGCCCACAAGGCAAAAAGACCCATCTTCACAAGAAGAAATGGCAATCAAGCTCAAGCGGCTCCTCCAACTCAAGCTCAAGTGAAGATTCATGTGAAGGATCAAGCTCAAGCTCTAGTGATGAAGGAGAATGCCATTTTGCCCTTATAGCATCAACAAGTGAAGACTCAAGTGAGGTAAATCTAGACTCTTTAGATAAAGAATCTTTAATTGCTATTATTCATGACATTTGTGCCTCTTATAAGTCTTCTAAAAAGAAAAAGAAAAAGCTTGCTAAAATTGTTGATAATTTGCATATAGAACTAGATGATCTTGAATATGCTAATTCTTGCTTGCTTATTGATAAAAATGATTTTCTTAGCCAAGTAGACTCTCTTAAACTTGAAAATGCTAGTTTACTTGATAAGATTAAATTTCTAGAAGCTCAACCTCTCATGTCTAGTTCTAATGAAGAGCATACTTTAATTATTGATTCTCTCATGCATGACATTGATGTTCTTAAATCTGAAAACAAGGACAAAGATTTTGTTTTGCATGAATTAGAAATAGAAAATGCCTCCTTGCTTGCTAAAATCAATGGGCATGAATCTTGTTCTAGTTCTACAAATAGAGAGAATGATGTTGCTGCTCTTCATATTGATAGAGATTCTCTTTCAACTAAATCTCTTTGCTTAGAAAATGATCTTTTGCATGCTAGAGATAACATTAATCAATTGTCTTCTACTATTGCTTCTCTTAAGCATGATAATGATAGTTTAAGATCTTCTTTGCAAAGATTCTTAGTTGGTAAAAAGAGTCTTAATGACATCCTACACCATTCTACTAAACAAATCGGTAGACATGGTTTAGGATATGATAGTAGTCAAGGGAACAACAAAGATAAAGGACCTCCAATATTCCATGGAGAATCCTCTAGTTCCAAGACTATGGGCACATGCAACTATTGCAATGAAATTGGTCATTATTCTACTTGTTGTCCTTTTAGGAAAGCACCCAAGAGCAATAGGATTTGGGTTGCTAAACTAACCCCTCCGGACCCAAAAACATGATTGGGGACCATTTCATCTTTCTTCTTGTAGGTATTTACAAATGGATTGATTTGAGCTATTGAATTGCAAATTGACTTCTCAATCCACATGAAAGAAGAAAGGTGAGATGTGTAGAGGGTGACAACAAGTGAAAAAGCATTGGTAAGCACAAAGGTAAATGTTTTATTGCTTATAACCATTTCCAACTTGTTTTTGTCAAGTTAGTGTGCACTATACATAGGGTTTTTGAGTCAAAAGTGACTTTTTGTGATTCTCTTCACACTCTTGCTCAAAAACTATTTCTAATGCTTCTATAGTGCATTACTAACTTGCTTAGACATGTTTGGATATGGTTTGTATATTTAGCATGCCTCTAGATATGTTTTATGAAAAATATGTGCTTTTTCTACAGTAGTTTTGTCGGCCGAGTTTTGTCCTGTCTAAAACTCGACCGATAGGCACCAATGGGTGTTGCCAACAGCTGCGATCGGCCGAGTTGCCAATACACAGAACTCGACCGAAAACACTTTTCACAGAGTATACAGTTGGCTTATTGAATGAGAATTTCCCTCTCAACTAGATTTTCTCAACCAATAGCCTTATTCTTTGGCACTCCATTTGGTACCTTTATATATGCATATTGCCGTGTTCTAAATTGCCTATCTTGCATACAACTCTATCTCTCTAATTGCTCTAATTTGGTATATCTATATCTTGCAATTACTTGCTTTGAGTTGTTTTGCAGGTTTTGATGATGATCTCCTTGGATCTCTTGGTTGTGTCTAAAATTGCTTCCGTTGTGCTCAAACTTGCTACATCTATATAGGTGTATATCTTGTTGTTGATACAACTTTGAGGTTCTTAGGGGTAATCATCTTATGGTAAGAATGCATATCTAGTGAGTTATATCCTCTCATGCTTCTATATTTGCATATCTCTTTGTTTGGATATATCTCTAAATCTAATCATAGCTTGCTTTATGTTGCTTATCTCTTTGCTATGATCTAGATCCTACTAGTAGTCCTAACTTGTGATATCATCTACTAGTAGTTCGCATACATGTAGTTCTAACCCTATCAATAAGTGGTATACTTGATCATCTATATGTTATGTTTGTATCTTATCTTATACATGCTCAAGATTGTTCTTTAAATTGCTTATCTACTATCTTGAGTTGCTTGCATAACATTGTGATGCAGGGTTCATAGATCTACATGATATGTAGAAATTGGAGTATTTTTTGGATTTTTATGCATATTTTTGCTCCAGTTTCAGTTTTTGTTGCAAGTATAGTGCTTTTTATGCAGAAACACCCTTCTGAGCAAGACTCATTGCTTTGCCATGAGCTCCGATGGTTTTTGGTCAAATTCCATCATCTTGAGGGTCAAAATTGTGATCTATTGTTTTTCTGTAGCACTTTATCTTGCATTTTTTGGATGTTCAAGTATATGTTTTAACTTGCTTTTCTTTCTATGCTTGGACAAGCCCCTATCTGCGCTCTTCTACTCTCCTTATATATTTGTGTTATCTCCTTTCTCTTTAACAAGTGATGTTTCTTTTTTCTTCATAACCCCCACCTTTTTGAAATGACAAAGGGGGAGAAAGGTAATGTCTTCTTTTAAAAAGAGGAAGAAGGCATGTCTTACACGAAGAAGAGAAGTATGTTCATGTAAAGGGAGAAGGTAAAGGGGAGAAGACATATATGTGTAGAACATATATGAGTAGAAGACATGGTATTCTATAAATGTTATGAAAGCTAACCATGCAGGAGAAATAGCATCAATTGAGGGGGAGTATGAGAACTCCACTAGCATCAATTGAGGGGGAGCATATGAACTCAATTCCATTGAAACCCCTAGGTTTCTCCAAAGGTATGAATTTACTTAAATGCTTTCAATACATTTATGGAATGGTTTGTCATCTTCAAAAAGGGGGAGAATGTTGACTCAAGGTCAATTAGGTCAATGTTGACTCACGTCTAAATTGACTAAACCCTTGTTTTGATGATGACTAACCATTCCACATATTGGTGTCTAATGCTTCTACATTGAGTGATTTCAGATTAGGTTTAGACACACTCCAAATGCCCTAACTTGCGCATATCAAATTGGAGAAAAGACAAGTCAAAATAGCTACAAGTGTGCAATTTGGGATCTCTATGTAAATGACCTTAGAATTGCTTTGTAATCACTTGTAATGATTGTATGACTTGTAATTAAGCTTAGAAAAATTATTGGGACACAAAAATGCATCATTTGTATAGTCAACGAAAATTCCAAAATACCCATAACAGGGATTTTGTCGGCCGAATTCCAAACTCGGCCGATCCATATATTCTGGGATTTTTGTGGGATTCGGCCGAGTTGCAAACTCAGCCGATCCACCATTCGGCCGAGTTGCAAACTCAGCCGATCCATGGTTCGGCTGAATTGCCTTTATGGAAACTCGGCCGATCAGACTGTACTGGAATGCAGAAAAAGCAAATCCAACCGTTGGAGACTTTGTTGGGACCCAAAATAGATCCGTTGCAACTTGTAAAACGGCTAGTTTTCGTTCTCAAGTGTTCCCAAAGGCTAAGAGGCATCCCCAGCTATAAATAGGACCCCTTGGGCTTCATTCCAAGGTTGAGCATTCATTGCAAACTCTTTGTGAGGTTCCTATTCTATAGTTGAGTGCTTCCTACAGCCTCCTCTCTCTCTCTAAGCTTAATCACTTGCTACATCCATTAGAGTGAGTAGGAAATCTGTAAGAGAGCTAGTTCCATTTGTATATCTTGTGAAGCTCTCACTTCCACAACCTCCCCGTCTCTCCATTTCAATCATGAAGATGAAGGTTCTCTCTCTTAGCCAAGAGAGGTGAAGAAGAACAAGGGAAGGAGTCCCTTGGTGAAGATCAAGGCCGAAGACTTGGAGCTAGAGTGGGTAAGACCTTGGAGAAGGCAGAAGACTCAAGCTCAAGTGGGTAAGACCTTGGTGGAAAGCTTCTCCGAGTGAAGGTGAAGTCAAAGGCGGAAGATCCAAGAAGAGTGGGTAATTCCTGCAAGGCCGAAGACTTGTGCAAGAGTGGGTAAGTCCTTGGAGAAGGCCGAAGACTCTTGCAAAGTGGGTAAGTCCTTGGTAAGGTTGAAGACTCTTTGTATTGGATAGGTAAGTCCTTTGTTGGTCTTGTAATTGTAAGTCTTATTAATGAATATAAGAGTGCAATTGTTTGAAGTCCTAGAGGTTGACCTCTCTAGGCAAGTGGACTGACACACTTCTAGTTTGAAGTGTGGAACCACTCTAAATAGCTTGTCTAATTTGGTGCATGTTCAATCTCTCTTATCCTTGCTATGCTTGATTTAGTTGCTCTCAAATTACCTATTTAGCAACCTTATCTTGTCATATATCTTGAAGGTTTAATGAATTTTGTTTAAGTGCTTTCAGCTCTATTCACCCCCCCCCTCTAGAGCACCTAAGTCACCCATCTAGGATCCAACAAGTGGTATCAGAGCGGGTCTTCTCCAAGCATACTTCAACAAGTAGGAGAAGATGGGTGACTACCTAGGAGGGAGACTCTCGACCAGCCTTCCAATCTTCAATGGGAGCAACTTCCTCTATTGGAGAAGAAGACTTCAATTCTTCATCCAAGGATCAAGTCTCGAGATGTGGCAAATGGTGAACAGCCCATACATTCTACCGAAGACAAATATTGAAGAATGGGATGAAGCCACCTTGATGAAAGCAACTTTGAATGCTAGAGCCATGCACATCCTATATGCCTCCATGACCCCCACCGAGTTCAACCGGATTTCCTCTTGTGAGACGGCCTATGAGGTATGGAGAAAGCTTTGCATCACTTATGAAGGGACAGATCAAGTGAAGGAAAGCAAAGTCTACATGCTCAAGGGGCTGCTTGAGAACTTCAAGATGGGAAAGGAGGAGAGTATAGCCAACATGTACTCAAGGATCAACACCATTGTAAATGGTCTTGCTATTCTAGGTCATCCTATGTCTAGTGGAGAGATCAACTCAAAGATCCTTAGAACTCTTCCCAAGAGGTGGGAATCCAAGGTGACTTCTATTGAAGAAGCAAGGTCACTTAAAGACATCCCCATTGAAGATCTCATTGGAAATCTACAAGCACATGAAGCTACACTTGACAAGAGGGAGGAAGTAGAAAGACAAGAAAAGAAAGAGCTAAAGAGAATGAAGAAGGCTGAAATGAAGGCTCAAATTGAAGCTATCATGGAACAAGTCTCTCCATCCTCTCAAGCTAAAGAAGATGCCATGTACTCCAAAGGTAGACTCTACAAAGGCAAGTCCTCCTCCATCCGGTGCTTCACATGTGGAAAGAAGGGTCACTACAAGGAAGATTGCCCACAAGGCAAAAAGACCCATCTTCACAAGAAGAAATGGCAATCAAGCTCAAGCGGCTCCTCCAACTCAAGCTCAAGTGAAGATTCATGTGAAGGATCAAGCTCAAGCTCTAGTGATGAAGGAGAATGCCATTTTGCCCTTATAGCATCAACAAGTGAAGACTCAAGTGAGGTAAATCTAGACTCTTTAGATAAAGAATCTTTAATTGCTATTATTCATGACATTTGTGCCTCTTATAAGTCTTCTAAAAAGAAAAAGAAAAAGCTTGCTAAAATTGTTGATAATTTGCATATAGAACTAGATGATCTTGAATATGCTAATTCTTGCTTGCTTATTGATAAAAATGATTTTCTTAGCCAAGTAGACTCTCTTAAACTTGAAAATGCTAGTTTACTTGATAAGATTAAATTTCTAGAAGCTCAACCTCTCATGTCTAGTTCTAATGAAGAGCATACTTTAATTATTGATTCTCTCATGCATGACATTGATGTTCTTAAATCTGAAAACAAGGACAAAGATTTTGTTTTGCATGAATTAGAAATAGAAAATGCCTCCTTGCTTGCTAAAATCAATGGGCATGAATCTTGTTCTAGTTCTACAAATAGAGAGAATGATGTTGCTGCTCTTCATATTGATAGAGATTCTCTTTCAACTAAATCTCTTTGCTTAGAAAATGATCTTTTGCATGCTAGAGATAACATTAATCAATTGTCTTCTACTATTGCTTCTCTTAAGCATGATAATGATAGTTTAAGATCTTCTTTGCAAAGATTCTTAGTTGGTAAAAAGAGTCTTAATGACATCCTACACCATTCTACTAAACAAATCGGTAGACATGGTTTAGGATATGATAGTAGTCAAGGGAACAACAAAGATAAAGGACCTCCAATATTCCATGGAGAATCCTCTAGTTCCAAGACTATGGGCACATGCAACTATTGCAATGAAATTGGTCATTATTCTACTTGTTGTCCTTTTAGGAAAGCACCCAAGAGCAATAGGATTTGGGTTGCTAAACTAACCCCTCCGGACCCAAAAACATGATTGGGGACCATTTCATCTTTCTTCTTGTAGGTATTTACAAATGGATTGATTTGAGCTATTGAATTGCAAATTGACTTCTCAATCCACATGAAAGAAGAAAGGTGAGATGTGTAGAGGGTGACAACAAGTGAAAAAGCATTGGTAAGCACAAAGGTAAATGTTTTATTGCTTATAACCATTTCCAACTTGTTTTTGTCAAGTTAGTGTGCACTATACATAGGGTTTTTGAGTCAAAAGTGACTTTTTGTGATTCTCTTCACACTCTTGCTCAAAAACTATTTCTAATGCTTCTATAGTGCATTACTAACTTGCTTAGACATGTTTGGATATGGTTTGTATATTTAGCATGCCTCTAGATATGTTTTATGAAAAATATGTGCTTTTTCTACAGTAGTTTTGTCGGCCGAGTTTTGTCCTGTCTAAAACTCGACCGATAGGCACCAATGGGTGTTGCCAACAGCTGCGATCGGCCGAGTTGCCAATACACAGAACTCGACCGAAAACACTGTTCACAGAGTATACAGTTGGCTTATTGAATGAGAATTTCCCTCTCAACTAGATTTTCTCAACCAATAGCCTTATTCTTTGGCACTCCATTTGGTACCTTTATATATGCATATTGCCGTGTTCTAAATTGCCTAGCTTGCATACAACTCTATCTCTCTAATTGCTCTAATTTGGTATATCTATATCTTGCAATTACTTGCTTTGAGTTGTTTTGCAGGTTTTGATGATGATCTCCTTGGATCTCTTGGTTGTGTCTAAAATTGCTTCCGTTGTGCTCTAACTTGCTACATCTATATAGGTGTATATCTTGTTGTTGATACAACTTTGAGGTTCTTAGGGGTAATCATCTTATGGTAAGAATGCATATCTAGTGAGTTATATCCTCTCATGCTTCTATATTTGCATATCTCTTTGTTTGGATATATCTCTAAATCTAATCATAGCTTGCTTTATGTTGCTTATCTCTTTGCTATGATCTAGATCCTACTAGTAGTCCTAACTTGTGATATCATCTACTAGTAGTTCGCATACATGTAGTTCTAACCCTATCAATAAGTGGTATACTTGATCATCTATATGTTATGTTTGTATCTTATCTTATACATGCTCAAGATTGTTCTTTAAATTGCTTATCTACTATCTTGAGTTGCTTGCATAACATTGTGATGCAGGGTTCATAGATCTACATGATATGTAGAAATTGGAGTATTTTTTGGATTTTTATGCATATTTTTGCTCCAGTTTCAGTTTTTGCTGCAAGTATAGTGCTTTTTATGCAGAAACACCCTTCTGAGCAAGACTCATTGCTTTGCCATGAGCTCCGATGGTTTTTGGTCAAATTCCATCATCTTGAGGGTCAAAATTGTGATCTATTGTTTTTCTGCAGCACTTTATCTTGCATTTTTTGGATGTTCAAGTATATGTTTTAACTTGCTTTTCTTTCTATGCTTGGACAAGCCCCTATCTGCGCTCTTCTACTCTCCTTATATATTTGTGTTATCTCCTTTCTCTTTAACAAGTGATGTTTCTTTTTTCTTCATAACCCCCACCTTTTTGAAATGACAAAGGGGGAGAAAGGTAATGTCTTCTTTTAAAAAGAGGAAGAAGGCATGTCTTACACGAAGAAGAGAAGTATGTTCATGTAAAGGGAGAAGGTAAAGGGGAGAAGACATATATGTGTAGAACATATATGAGTAGAAGACATGGTATTCTATAAATGTTATGAAAGCTAACCATGCAGGAGAAATAGCATCAATTGAGGGGGAGTATGAGAACTCCACTAGCATCAATTGAGGGGGAGCATATGAACTCAATTCCATTGAAACCCCTAGGTTTCTCCAAAGGTATGAATTTACTTAAATGCTTTCAATACATTTATGGAATGGTTTGTCATCTTCAAAAAGGGGGAGAATGTTGACTCAAGGTCAATTAGGTCAATGTTGACTCACGTCTAAATTGACTAAACCCTTGTTTTGATGATGACTAACCATTCCACATATTGGTGTCTAATGCTTCTACATTGAGTGATTTCAGATTAGGTTTAGACACACTCCAAATGCCCTAACTTGCGCATATCAAATTGGAGAAAAGACAAGTCAAAATAGCTACAAGTGTGCAATTTGGGATCTCTATGTAAATGACCTTAGAATTGCTTTGTAATCACTTGTAATGATTGTATGACTTGTAATTAAGCTTAGAAAAATTATTGGGACACAAAAATGCATCATTTGTATAGTCAACGAAAATTCCAAAATACCCATAACAGGGATTTTGTCGGCCGAATTCCAAACTCGGCCGATCCATATATTCTGGGATTTTTGTGGGATTCGGCCGAGTTGCAAACTCAGCCGATCCACCATTCGGCCGAGTTGCAAACTCAGACGATCCATGGTTCGGCTGAATTGCCTTTATGGAAACTCGGCCGATCAGACTGTACTGGATTGCAGAAAAAGCAAATCCAACCGTTGGAGACTTTGTTGGGACCCAAAATAGATCCGTTGCAACTTGTAAAACGGCTAGTTTTCGTTCTCAAGTGTTCCCAAAGGCTAAGAGGCATCCCCAGCTATAAATAGGACCCCTTGGGCTTCATTCCAAGGTTGAGCATTCATTGCAAACTCTTTGTGAGGTTCCTATTCTATAGTTGAGTGCTTCCTACAGCCTCCTCTCTCTCTCTAAGCTTAATCACTTGCTACATCCATTAGAGTGAGTAGGAAATCTGTAAGAGAGCTAGTTCCATTTGTATATCTTGTGAAGCTCTCACTTCCACAACCTCCCCGTCTCTCCATTTCAATCATGAAGATGAAGGTTCTCTCTCTTAGCCAAGAGAGGTGAAGAAGAACAAGGGAAGGAGTCCCTTGGTGAAGATCAAGGCCGAAGACTTGGAGCTAGAGTGGGTAAGACCTTGGAGAAGGCAGAAGACTCAAGCTCAAGTGGGTAAGACCTTGGTGGAAAGCTTCTCCGAGTGAAGGTGAAGTCAAAGGCGGAAGATCCAAGAAGAGTGGGTAATTCCTGCAAGGCCGAAGACTTGTGCAAGAGTGGGTAAGTCCTTGGAGAAGGCCGAAGACTCTTGCAAAGTGGGTAAGTCCTTGGTAAGGTTGAAGACTCTTTGTATTGGATAGGTAAGTCCTTTGTTGGTCTTGTAATTGTAAGTCTTATTAATGAATATAAGAGTGCAATTGTTTGAAGTCCTAGAGGTTGACCTCTCTAGGCAAGTGGACTGACACACTTCTAGTTTGAAGTGTGGAACCACTCTAAATAGCTTGTCTAATTTGGTGCATGTTCAATCTCTCTTATCCTTGCTATGCTTGATTTAGTTGCTCTCAAATTACCTATTTAGCAACCTTATCTTGTCATATATCTTGAAGGTTTAATGAATTTTGTTTAAGTGCTTTCAGCTCTATTCACCCCCCCCTCTAGAGCACCTAAGTCACCCATCTAGGATCCAACAAGTGGTATCAGAGCGGGTCTTCTCCAAGCATACTTCAACAAGTAGGAGAAGATGGGTGACTACCTAGGAGGGAGACTCTCGACCAGCCTTCCAATCTTCAATGGGAGCAACTTCCTCTATTGGAGAAGAAGACTTCAATTCTTCATCCAAGGATCAAGTCTCGAGATGTGGCAAATGGTGAACAGCCCATACATTCTACCGAAGACAAATATTGAAGAATGGGATGAAGCCACCTTGATGAAAGCAACTTTGAATGCTAGAGCCATGCACATCCTATATGCCTCCATGACCCCCACCGAGTTCAACCGGATTTCCTCTTGTGAGACGGCCTATGAGGTATGGAGAAAGCTTTGCATCACTTATGAAGGGACAGATCAAGTGAAGGAAAGCAAAGTCTACATGCTCAAGGGGCTGCTTGAGAACTTCAAGATGGGAAAGGAGGAGAGTATAGCCAACATGTACTCAAGGATCAACACCATTGTAAATGGTCTTGCTATTCTAGGTCATCCTATGTCTAGTGGAGAGATCAACTCAAAGATCCTTAGAACTCTTCCCAAGAGGTGGGAATCCAAGGTGACTTCTATTGAAGAAGCAAGGTCACTTAAAGACATCCCCATTGAAGATCTCATTGGAAATCTACAAGCACATGAAGCTACACTTGACAAGAGGGAGGAAGTAGAAAGACAAGAAAAGAAAGAGCTAAAGAGAATGAAGAAGGCTGAAATGAAGGCTCAAATTGAAGCTATCATGGAACAAGTCTCTCCATCCTCTCAAGCTAAAGAAGATGCCATGTACTCCAAAGGTAGACTCTACAAAGGCAAGTCCTCCTCCATCCGGTGCTTCACATGTGGAAAGAAGGGTCACTACAAGGAAGATTGCCCACAAGGCAAAAAGACCCATCTTCACAAGAAGAAATGGCAATCAAGCTCAAGCGGCTCCTCCAACTCAAGCTCAAGTGAAGATTCATGTGAAGGATCAAGCTCAAGCTCTAGTGATGAAGGAGAATGCCATTTTGCCCTTATAGCATCAACAAGTGAAGACTCAAGTGAGGTAAATCTAGACTCTTTAGATAAAGAATCTTTAATTGCTATTATTCATGACATTTGTGCCTCTTATAAGTCTTCTAAAAAGAAAAAGAAAAAGCTTGCTAAAATTGTTGATAATTTGCATATAGAACTAGATGATCTTGAATATGCTAATTCTTGCTTGCTTATTGATAAAAATGATTTTCTTAGCCAAGTAGACTCTCTTAAACTTGAAAATGCTAGTTTACTTGATAAGATTAAATTTCTAGAAGCTCAACCTCTCATGTCTAGTTCTAATGAAGAGCATACTTTAATTATTGATTCTCTCATGCATGACATTGATGTTCTTAAATCTGAAAACAAGGACAAAGATTTTGTTTTGCATGAATTAGAAATAGAAAATGCCTCCTTGCTTGCTAAAATCAATGGGCATGAATCTTGTTCTAGTTCTACAAATAGAGAGAATGATGTTGCTGCTCTTCATATTGATAGAGATTCTCTTTCAACTAAATCTCTTTGCTTAGAAAATGATCTTTTGCATGCTAGAGATAACATTAATCAATTGTCTTCTACTATTGCTTCTCTTAAGCATGATAATGATAGTTTAAGATCTTCTTTGCAAAGATTCTTAGTTGGTAAAAAGAGTCTTAATGACATCCTACACCATTCTACTAAACAAATCGGTAGACATGGTTTAGGATATGATAGTAGTCAAGGGAACAACAAAGATAAAGTACCTCCAATATTCCATGGAGAATCCTCTAGTTCCAAGACTATGGGCACATGCAACTATTGCAATGAAATTGGTCATTATTCTACTTGTTGTCCTTTTAGGAAAGCACCCAAGAGCAATAGGATTTGGGTTGCTAAACTAACCCCTCCGGACCCAAAAACATGATTGGGGACCATTTCATCTTTCTTCTTGTAGGTATTTACAAATGGATTGATTTGAGCTATTGAATTGCAAATTGACTTCTCAATCCACATGAAAGAAGAAAGGTGAGATGTGTAGAGGGTGACAACAAGTGAAAAAGCATTGGTAAGCACAAAGGTAAATGTTTTATTGCTTATAACCATTTCCAACTTGTTTTTGTCAAGTTAGTGTGCACTATACATAGGGTTTTTGAGTCAAAAGTGACTTTTTGTGATTCTCTTCACACTCTTGCTCAAAAACTATTTCTAATGCTTCTATAGTGCATTACTAACTTGCTTAGACATGTTTGGATATGGTTTGTATATTTAGCATGCCTCTAGATATGTTTTATGAAAAATATGTGCTTTTTCTACAGTAGTTTTGTCGGCCGAGTTTTGTCCTGTCTAAAACTCGACCGATAGGCACCAATGGGTGTTGCCAACAGCTGCGATCGGCCGAGTTGCCAATACACAGAACTCGACCGAAAACACTGTTCACAGAGTATACAGTTGGCTTATTGAATGAGAATTTCCCTCTCAACTAGATTTTCTCAACCAATAGCCTTATTCTTTGGCACTCCATTTGGTACCTTTATATATGCATATTGCCGTGTTCTAAATTGCCTATCTTGCATACAACTCTATCTCTCTAATTGCTCTAATTTGGTATATCTATATCTTGCAATTACTTGCTTTGAGTTGTTTTGCAGGTTTTGATGATGATCTCCTTGGATCTCTTGGTTGTGTCTAAAATTGCTTCCGTTGTGCTCTAACTTGCTACATCTATATAGGTGTATATCTTGTTGTTGATACAACTTTGAGGTTCTTAGGGGTAATCATCTTATGGTAAGAATGCATATCTAGTGAGTTATATCCTCTCATGCTTCTATATTTGCATATCTCTTTGTTTGGATATATCTCTAAATCTAATCATAGCTTGCTTTATGTTGCTTATCTCTTTGCTATGATCTAGATCCTACTAGTAGTCCTAACTTGTGATATCATCTACTAGTAGTTCGCATACATGTAGTTCTAACCCTATCAATAAGTGGTATACTTGATCATCTATATGTTATGTTTGTATCTTATCTTATACATGCTCAAGATTGTTCTTTAAATTGCTTATCTACTATCTTGAGTTGCTTGCATAACATTGTGATGCAGGGTTCATAGATCTACATGATATGTAGAAATTGGAGTATTTTTTGGATTTTTATGCATATTTTTGCTCCAGTTTCAGTTTTTGCTGCAAGTATAGTGCTTTTTATGCAGAAACACCCTTCTGAGCAAGACTCATTGCTTTGCCATGAGCTCCGATGGTTTTTGGTCAAATTCCATCATCTTGAGGGTCAAAATTGTGATCTATTGTTTTTCTGCAGCACTTTATCTTGCATTTTTTGGATGTTCAAGTATATGTTTTAACTTGCTTTTCTTTCTATGCTTGGACAAGCCCCTATCTGCGCTCTTCTACTCTCCTTATATATTTGTGTTATCTCCTTTCTCTTTAACAAGTGATGTTTCTTTTTTCTTCATAACCCCCACCTTTTTGAAATGACAAAGGGGGAGAAAGGTAATGTCTTCTTTTAAAAAGAGGAAGAAGGCATGTCTTACACGAAGAAGAGAAGTATGTTCATGTAAAGGGAGAAGGTAAAGGGGAGAAGACATATATGTGTAGAACATATATGAGTAGAAGACATGGTATTCTATAAATGTTATGAAAGCTAACCATGCAGGAGAAATAGCATCAATTGAGGGGGAGTATGAGAACTCCACTAGCATCAATTGAGGGGGAGCATATGAACTCAATTCCATTGAAACCCCTAGGTTTCTCCAAAGGTATGAATTTACTTAAATGCTTTCAATACATTTATGGAATGGTTTGTCATCTTCAAAAAGGGGGAGAATGTTGACTCAAGGTCAATTAGGTCAATGTTGACTCACGTCTAAATTGACTAAACCCTTGTTTTGATGATGACTAACCATTCCACATATTGGTGTCTAATGCTTCTACATTGAGTGATTTCAGATTAGGTTTAGACACACTCCAAATGCCCTAACTTGCGCATATCAAATTGGAGAAAAGACAAGTCAAAATAGCTACAAGTGTGCAATTTGGGATCTCTATGTAAATGACCTTAGAATTGCTTTGTAATCACTTGTAATGATTGTATGACTTGTAATTAAGCTTAGAAAAATTATTGGGACACAAAAATGCATCATTTGTATAGTCAACGAAAATTCCAAAATACCCATAACAGGGATTTTGTCGGCCGAATTCCAAACTCGGCCGATCCATATATTCTGGGATTTTTGTGGGATTCGGCCGAGTTGCAAACTCAGCCGATCCACCATTCGGCCGAGTTGCAAACTCAGCCGATCCATGGTTCGGCTGAATTGCCTTTATGGAAACTCGGCCGATCAGACTGTACTGGAATGCAGAAAAAGCAAATCCAACCGTTGGAGACTTTGTTGGGACCCAAAATAGATCCGTTGCAACTTGTAAAACGGCTAGTTTTCGTTCTCAAGTGTTCCCAAAGGCTAAGAGGCATCCCCAGCTATAAATAGGACCCCTTGGGCTTCATTCCAAGGTTGAGCATTCATTGCAAACTCTTTGTGAGGTTCCTATTCTATAGTTGAGTGCTTCCTACAGCCTCCTCTCTCTCTCTAAGCTTAATCACTTGCTACATCCATTAGAGTGAGTAGGAAATCTGTAAGAGAGCTAGTTCCATTTGTATATCTTGTGAAGCTCTCACTTCCACAACCTCCCCGTCTCTCCATTTCAATCATGAAGATGAAGGTTCTCTCTCTTAGCCAAGAGAGGTGAAGAAGAACAAGGGAAGGAGTCCCTTGGTGAAGATCAAGGCCGAAGACTTGGAGCTAGAGTGGGTAAGACCTTGGAGAAGGCAGAAGACTCAAGCTCAAGTGGGTAAGACCTTGGTGGAAAGCTTCTCCGAGTGAAGGTGAAGTCAAAGGCGGAAGATCCAAGAAGAGTGGGTAATTCCTGCAAGGCCGAAGACTTGTGCAAGAGTGGGTAAGTCCTTGGAGAAGGCCGAAGACTCTTGCAAAGTGGGTAAGTCCTTGGTAAGGTTGAAGACTCTTTGTATTGGATAGGTAAGTCCTTTGTTGGTCTTGTAATTGTAAGTCTTATTAATGAATATAAGAGTGCAATTGTTTGAAGTCCTAGAGGTTGACCTCTCTAGGCAAGTGGACTGACACACTTCTAGTTTGAAGTGTGGAACCACTCTAAATAGCTTGTCTAATTTGGTGCATGTTCAATCTCTCTTATCCTTGCTATGCTTGATTTAGTTGCTCTCAAATTACCTATTTAGCAACCTTATCTTGTCATATATCTTGAAGGTTTAATGAATTTTGTTTAAGTGCTTTCAGCTCTATTCACCCCCCCCCTCTAGAGCACCTAAGTCACCCATCTAGGATCCAACAAGTGGTATCAGAGCGGGTCTTCTCCAAGCATACTTCAACAAGTAGGAGAAGATGGGTGACTACCTAGGAGGGAGACTCTCGACCAGCCTTCCAATCTTCAATGGGAGCAACTTCCTCTATTGGAGAAGAAGACTTCAATTCTTCATCCAAGGATCAAGTCTCGAGATGTGGCAAATGGTGAACAGCCCATACATTCTACCGAAGACAAATATTGAAGAATGGGATGAAGCCACCTTGATGAAAGCAACTTTGAATGCTAGAGCCATGCACATCCTATATGCCTCCATGACCCCCACCGAGTTCAACCGGATTTCCTCTTGTGAGACGGCCTATGAGGTATGGAGAAAGCTTTGCATCACTTATGAAGGGACAGATCAAGTGAAGGAAAGCAAAGTCTACATGCTCAAGGGGCTGCTTGAGAACTTCAAGATGGGAAAGGAGGAGAGTATAGCCAACATGTACTCAAGGATCAACACCATTGTAAATGGTCTTGCTATTCTAGGTCATCCTATGTCTAGTGGAGAGATCAACTCAAAGATCCTTAGAACTCTTCCCAAGAGGTGGGAATCCAAGGTGACTTCTATTGAAGAAGCAAGGTCACTTAAAGACATCCCCATTGAAGATCTCATTGGAAATCTACAAGCACATGAAGCTACACTTGACAAGAGGGAGGAAGTAGAAAGACAAGAAAAGAAAGAGCTAAAGAGAATGAAGAAGGCTGAAATGAAGGCTCAAATTGAAGCTATCATGGAACAAGTCTCTCCATCCTCTCAAGCTAAAGAAGATGCCATGTACTCCAAAGGTAGACTCTACAAAGGCAAGTCCTCCTCCATCCGGTGCTTCACATGTGGAAAGAAGGGTCACTACAAGGAAGATTGCCCACAAGGCAAAAAGACCCATCTTCACAAGAAGAAATGGCAATCAAGCTCAAGCGGCTCCTCCAACTCAAGCTCAAGTGAAGATTCATGTGAAGGATCAAGCTCAAGCTCTAGTGATGAAGGAGAATGCCATTTTGCCCTTATAGCATCAACAAGTGAAGACTCAAGTGAGGTAAATCTAGACTCTTTAGATAAAGAATCTTTAATTGCTATTATTCATGACATTTGTGCCTCTTATAAGTCTTCTAAAAAGAAAAAGAAAAAGCTTGCTAAAATTGTTGATAATTTGCATATAGAACTAGATGATCTTGAATATGCTAATTCTTGCTTGCTTATTGATAAAAATGATTTTCTTAGCCAAGTAGACTCTCTTAAACTTGAAAATGCTAGTTTACTTGATAAGATTAAATTTCTAGAAGCTCAACCTCTCATGTCTAGTTCTAATGAAGAGCATACTTTAATTATTGATTCTCTCATGCATGACATTGATGTTCTTAAATCTGAAAACAAGGACAAAGATTTTGTTTTGCATGAATTAGAAATAGAAAATGCCTCCTTGCTTGCTAAAATCAATGGGCATGAATCTTGTTCTAGTTCTACAAATAGAGAGAATGATGTTGCTGCTCTTCATATTGATAGAGATTCTCTTTCAACTAAATCTCTTTGCTTAGAAAATGATCTTTTGCATGCTAGAGATAACATTAATCAATTGTCTTCTACTATTGCTTCTCTTAAGCATGATAATGATAGTTTAAGATCTTCTTTGCAAAGATTCTTAGTTGGTAAAAAGAGTCTTAATGACATCCTACACCATTCTACTAAACAAATCGGTAGACATGGTTTAGGATATGATAGTAGTCAAGGGAACAACAAAGATAAAGTACCTCCAATATTCCATGGAGAATCCTCTAGTTCCAAGACTATGGGCACATGCAACTATTGCAATGAAATTGGTCATTATTCTACTTGTTGTCCTTTTAGGAAAGCACCCAAGAGCAATAGGATTTGGGTTGCTAAACTAACCCCTCCGGACCCAAAAACATGATTGGGGACCATTTCATCTTTCTTCTTGTAGGTATTTACAAATGGATTGATTTGAGCTATTGAATTGCAAATTGACTTCTCAATCCACATGAAAGAAGAAAGGTGAGATGTGTAGAGGGTGACAACAAGTGAAAAAGCATTGGTAAGCACAAAGGTAAATGTTTTATTGCTTATAACCATTTCCAACTTGTTTTTGTCAAGTTAGTGTGCACTATACATAGGGTTTTTGAGTCAAAAGTGAATTTTTGTGATTCTCTTCACACTCTTGCTCAAAAACTATTTCTAATGCTTCTATAGTGCATTACTAACTTGCTTAGACATGTTTGGATATGGTTTGTATATTTAGCATGCCTCTAGATATGTTTTATGAAAAATATGTGCTTTTTCTACAGTAGTTTTGTCGGCCGAGTTTTGTCCTGTCTAAAACTCGACCGATAGGCACCAATGGGTGTTGCCAACAGCTGCGATCGGCCGAGTTGCCAATACACAGAACTCGACCGAAAACACTGTTCACAGAGTATACAGTTGGCTTATTGAATGAGAATTTCCCTCTCAACTAGATTTTCTCAACCAATAGCCTTATTCTTTGGCACTCCATTTGGTACCTTTATATATGCATATTGCCGTGTTCTAAATTGCCTATCTTGCATACAACTCTATCTCTCTAATTGCTCTAATTTGGTATATCTATATCTTGCAATTACTTGCTTTGAGTTGTTTTGCAGGTTTTGATGATGATCTCCTTGGATCTCTTGGTTGTGTCTAAAATTGCTTCCGTTGTGCTCTAACTTGCTACATCTATATAGGTGTATATCTTGTTGTTGATACAACTTTGAGGTTCTTAGGGGTAATCATCTTATGGTAAGAATGCATATCTAGTGAGTTATATCCTCTCATGCTTCTATATTTGCATATCTCTTTGTTTGGATATATCTCTAAATCTAATCATAGCTTGCTTTATGTTGCTTATCTCTTTGCTATGATCTAGATCCTACTAGTAGTCCTAACTTGTGATATCATCTACTAGTAGTTCGCATACATGTAGTTCTAACCCTATCAATAAGTGGTATACTTGATCATCTATATGTTATGTTTGTATCTTATCTTATACATGCTCAAGATTGTTCTTTAAATTGCTTATCTACTATCTTGAGTTGCTTGCATAACATTGTGATGCAGGGTTCATAGATCTACATGATATGTAGAAATTGGAGTATTTTTTGGATTTTTATGCATATTTTTGCTCCAGTTTCAGTTTTTGCTGCAAGTATAGTGCTTTTTATGCAGAAACACCCTTCTGAGCAAGACTCATTGCTTTGCCATGAGCTCCGATGGTTTTTGGTCAAATTCCATCATCTTGAGGGTCAAAATTGTGATCTATTGTTTTTCTGCAGCACTTTATCTTGCATTTTTTGGATGTTCAAGTATATGTTTTAACTTGCTTTTCTTTCTATGCTTGGACAAGCCCCTATCTGCGCTCTTCTACTCTCCTTATATATTTGTGTTATCTCCTTTCTCTTTAACAAGTGATGTTTCTTTTTTCTTCATAACCCCCACCTTTTTGAAATGACAAAGGGGGAGAAAGGTAATGTCTTCTTTTAAAAAGAGGAAGAAGGCATGTCTTACACGAAGAAGAGAAGTATGTTCATGTAAAGGGAGAAGGTAAAGGGGAGAAGACATATATGTGTAGAACATATATGAGTAGAAGACATGGTATTCTATAAATGTTATGAAAGCTAACCATGCAGGAGAAATAGCATCAATTGAGGGGGAGTATGAGAACTCCACTAGCATCAATTGAGGGGGAGCATATGAACTCAATTCCATTGAAACCCCTAGGTTTCTCCAAAGGTATGAATTTACTTAAATGCTTTCAATACATTTATGGAATGGTTTGTCATCTTCAAAAAGGGGGAGAATGTTGACTCAAGGTCAATTAGGTCAATGTTGACTCACGTCTAAATTGACTAAACCCTTGTTTTGATGATGACTAACCATTCCACATATTGGTGTCTAATGCTTCTACATTGAGTGATTTCAGATTAGGTTTAGACACACTCCAAATGCCCTAACTTGCGCATATCAAATTGGAGAAAAGACAAGTCAAAATAGCTACAAGTGTGCAATTTGGGATCTCTATGTAAATGACCTTAGAATTGCTTTGTAATCACTTGTAATGATTGTATGACTTGTAATTAAGCTTAGAAAAATTATTGGGACACAAAAATGCATCATTTGTATAGTCAACGAAAATTCCAAAATACCCATAACAGGGATTTTGTCGGCCGAATTCCAAACTCGGCCGATCCATATATTCTGGGATTTTTGTGGGATTCGGCCGAGTTGCAAACTCAGCCGATCCACCATTCGGCCGAGTTGCAAACTCAGCCGATCCATGGTTCGGCTGAATTGCCTTTATGGAAACTCGGCCGATCAGACTGTACTGGAATGCAGAAAAAGCAAATCCAACCGTTGGAGACTTTGTTGGGACCCAAAATAGATCCGTTGCAACTTGTAAAACGGCTAGTTTTCGTTCTCAAGTGTTCCCAAAGGCTAAGAGGCATCCCCAGCTATAAATAGGACCCCTTGGGCTTCATTCCAAGGTTGAGCATTCATTGCAAACTCTTTGTGAGGTTCCTATTCTATAGTTGAGTGCTTCCTACAGCCTCCTCTCTCTCTCTAAGCTTAATCACTTGCTACATCCATTAGAGTGAGTAGGAAATCTGTAAGAGAGCTAGTTCCATTTGTATATCTTGTGAAGCTCTCACTTCCACAACCTCCCCGTCTCTCCATTTCAATCATGAAGATGAAGGTTCTCTCTCTTAGCCAAGAGAGGTGAAGAAGAACAAGGGAAGGAGTCCCTTGGTGAAGATCAAGGCCGAAGACTTGGAGCTAGAGTGGGTAAGACCTTGGAGAAGGCAGAAGACTCAAGCTCAAGTGGGTAAGACCTTGGTGGAAAGCTTCTCCGAGTGAAGGTGAAGTCAAAGGCGGAAGATCCAAGAAGAGTGGGTAATTCCTGCAAGGCCGAAGACTTGTGCAAGAGTGGGTAAGTCCTTGGAGAAGGCCGAAGACTCTTGCAAAGTGGGTAAGTCCTTGGTAAGGTTGAAGACTCTTTGTATTGGATAGGTAAGTCCTTTGTTGGTCTTGTAATTGTAAGTCTTATTAATGAATATAAGAGTGCAATTGTTTGAAGTCCTAGAGGTTGACCTCTCTAGGCAAGTGGACTGACACACTTCTAGTTTGAAGTGTGGAACCACTCTAAATAGCTTGTCTAATTTGGTGCATGTTCAATCTCTCTTATCCTTGCTATGCTTGATTTAGTTGCTCTCAAATTACCTATTTAGCAACCTTATCTTGTCATATATCTTGAAGGTTTAATGAATTTTGTTTAAGTGCTTTCAGCTCTATTCACCCCCCCCCTCTAGAGCACCTAAGTCACCCATCTAGGATCCAACAAGTGGTATCAGAGCGGGTCTTCTCCAAGCATACTTCAACAAGTAGGAGAAGATGGGTGACTACCTAGGAGGGAGACTCTCGACCAGCCTTCCAATCTTCAATGGGAGCAACTTCCTCTATTGGAGAAGAAGACTTCAATTCTTCATCCAAGGATCAAGTCTCGAGATGTGGCAAATGGTGAACAGCCCATACATTCTACCGAAGACAAATATTGAAGAATGGGATGAAGCCACCTTGATGAAAGCAACTTTGAATGCTAGAGCCATGCACATCCTATATGCCTCCATGACCCCCACCGAGTTCAACCGGATTTCCTCTTGTGAGACGGCCTATGAGGTATGGAGAAAGCTTTGCATCACTTATGAAGGGACAGATCAAGTGAAGGAAAGCAAAGTCTACATGCTCAAGGGGCTGCTTGAGAACTTCAAGATGGGAAAGGAGGAGAGTATAGCCAACATGTACTCAAGGATCAACACCATTGTAAATGGTCTTGCTATTCTAGGTCATCCTATGTCTAGTGGAGAGATCAACTCAAAGATCCTTAGAACTCTTCCCAAGAGGTGGGAATCCAAGGTGACTTCTATTGAAGAAGCAAGGTCACTTAAAGACATCCCCATTGAAGATCTCATTGGAAATCTACAAGCACATGAAGCTACACTTGACAAGAGGGAGGAAGTAGAAAGACAAGAAAAGAAAGAGCTAAAGAGAATGAAGAAGGCTGAAATGAAGGCTCAAATTGAAGCTATCATGGAACAAGTCTCTCCATCCTCTCAAGCTAAAGAAGATGCCATGTACTCCAAAGGTAGACTCTACAAAGGCAAGTCCTCCTCCATCCGGTGCTTCACATGTGGAAAGAAGGGTCACTACAAGGAAGATTGCCCACAAGGCAAAAAGACCCATCTTCACAAGAAGAAATGGCAATCAAGCTCAAGCGGCTCCTCCAACTCAAGCTCAAGTGAAGATTCATGTGAAGGATCAAGCTCAAGCTCTAGTGATGAAGGAGAATGCCATTTTGCCCTTATAGCATCAACAAGTGAAGACTCAAGTGAGGTAAATCTAGACTCTTTAGATAAAGAATCTTTAATTGCTATTATTCATGACATTTGTGCCTCTTATAAGTCTTCTAAAAAGAAAAAGAAAAAGCTTGCTAAAATTGTTGATAATTTGCATATAGAACTAGATGATCTTGAATATGCTAATTCTTGCTTGCTTATTGATAAAAATGATTTTCTTAGCCAAGTAGACTCTCTTAAACTTGAAAATGCTAGTTTACTTGATAAGATTAAATTTCTAGAAGCTCAACCTCTCATGTCTAGTTCTAATGAAGAGCATACTTTAATTATTGATTCTCTCATGCATGACATTGATGTTCTTAAATCTGAAAACAAGGACAAAGATTTTGTTTTGCATGAATTAGAAATAGAAAATGCCTCCTTGCTTGCTAAAATCAATGGGCATGAATCTTGTTCTAGTTCTACAAATAGAGAGAATGATGTTGCTGCTCTTCATATTGATAGAGATTCTCTTTCAACTAAATCTCTTTGCTTAGAAAATGATCTTTTGCATGCTAGAGATAACATTAATCAATTGTCTTCTACTATTGCTTCTCTTAAGCATGATAATGATAGTTTAAGATCTTCTTTGCAAAGATTCTTAGTTGGTAAAAAGAGTCTTAATGACATCCTACACCATTCTACTAAACAAATCGGTAGACATGGTTTAGGATATGATAGTAGTCAAGGGAACAACAAAGATAAAGTACCTCCAATATTCCATGGAGAATCCTCTAGTTCCAAGACTATGGGCACATGCAACTATTGCAATGAAATTGGTCATTATTCTACTTGTTGTCCTTTTAGGAAAGCACCCAAGAGCAATAGGATTTGGGTTGCTAAACTAACCCCTCCGGACCCAAAAACATGATTGGGGACCATTTCATCTTTCTTCTTGTAGGTATTTACAAATGGATTGATTTGAGCTATTGAATTGCAAATTGACTTCTCAATCCACATGAAAGAAGAAAGGTGAGATGTGTAGAGGGTGACAACAAGTGAAAAAGCATTGGTAAGCACAAAGGTAAATGTTTTATTGCTTATAACCATTTCCAACTTGTTTTTGTCAAGTTAGTGTGCACTATACATAGGGTTTTTGAGTCAAAAGTGAATTTTTGTGATTCTCTTCACACTCTTGCTCAAAAACTATTTCTAATGCTTCTATAGTGCATTACTAACTTGCTTAGACATGTTTGGATATGGTTTGTATATTTAGCATGCCTCTAGATATGTTTTATGAAAAATATGTGCTTTTTCTACAGTAGTTTTGTCGGCCGAGTTTTGTCCTGTCTAAAACTCGACCGATAGGCACCAATGGGTGTTGCCAACAGCTGCGATCGGCCGAGTTGCCAATACACAGAACTCGACCGAAAACACTGTTCACAGAGTATACAGTTGGCTTATTGAATGAGAATTTCCCTCTCAACTAGATTTTCTCAACCAATAGCCTTATTCTTTGGCACTCCATTTGGTACCTTTATATATGCATATTGCCGTGTTCTAAATTGCCTATCTTGCATACAACTCTATCTCTCTAATTGCTCTAATTTGGTATATCTATATCTTGCAATTACTTGCTTTGAGTTGTTTTGCAGGTTTTGATGATGATCTCCTTGGATCTCTTGGTTGTGTCTAAAATTGCTTCCGTTGTGCTCTAACTTGCTACATCTATATAGGTGTATATCTTGTTGTTGATACAACTTTGAGGTTCTTAGGGGTAATCATCTTATGGTAAGAATGCATATCTAGTGAGTTATATCCTCTCATGCTTCTATATTTGCATATCTCTTTGTTTGGATATATCTCTAAATCTAATCATAGCTTGCTTTATGTTGCTTATCTCTTTGCTATGATCTAGATCCTACTAGTAGTCCTAACTTGTGATATCATCTACTAGTAGTTCGCATACATGTAGTTCTAACCCTATCAATAAGTGGTATACTTGATCATCTATATGTTATGTTTGTATCTTATCTTATACATGCTCAAGATTGTTCTTTAAATTGCTTATCTACTATCTTGAGTTGCTTGCATAACATTGTGATGCAGGGTTCATAGATCTACATGATATGTAGAAATTGGAGTATTTTTTGGATTTTTATGCATATTTTTGCTCCAGTTTCAGTTTTTGCTGCAAGTATAGTGCTTTTTATGCAGAAACACCCTTCTGAGCAAGACTCATTGCTTTGCCATGAGCTCCGATGGTTTTTGGTCAAATTCCATCATCTTGAGGGTCAAAATTGTGATCTATTGTTTTTCTGCAGCACTTTATCTTGCATTTTTTGGATGTTCAAGTATATGTTTTAACTTGCTTTTCTTTCTATGCTTGGACAAGCCCCTATCTGCGCTCTTCTACTCTCCTTATATATTTGTGTTATCTCCTTTCTCTTTAACAAGTGATGTTTCTTTTTTCTTCATAACCCCCACCTTTTTGAAATGACAAAGGGGGAGAAAGGTAATGTCTTCTTTTAAAAAGAGGAAGAAGGCATGTCTTACACGAAGAAGAGAAGTATGTTCATGTAAAGGGAGAAGGTAAAGGGGAGAAGACATATATGTGTAGAACATATATGAGTAGAAGACATGGTATTCTATAAATGTTATGAAAGCTAACCATGCAGGAGAAATAGCATCAATTGAGGGGGAGTATGAGAACTCCACTAGCATCAATTGAGGGGGAGCATATGAACTCAATTCCATTGAAACCCCTAGGTTTCTCCAAAGGTATGAATTTACTTAAATGCTTTCAATACATTTATGGAATGGTTTGTCATCTTCAAAAAGGGGGAGAATGTTGACTCAAGGTCAATTAGGTCAATGTTGACTCACGTCTAAATTGACTAAACCCTTCTTTTGATGATGACTAACCATTCCACATATTGGTGTCTAATGCTTCTACATTGAGTGATTTCAGATTAGGTTTAGACACACTCCAAATGCCCTAACTTGCGCATATCAAATTGGAGAAAAGACAAGTCAAAATAGCTACAAGTGTGCAATTTGGGATCTCTATGTAAATGACCTTAGAATTGCTTTGTAATCACTTGTAATGATTGTATGACTTGTAATTAAGCTTAGAAAAATTATTGGGACACAAAAATGCATCATTTGTATAGTCAACGAAAATTCCAAAATACCCATAACAGGGATTTTGTCGGCCGAATTCCAAACTCGGCCGATCCATATATTCTGGGATTTTTGTGGGATTCGGCCGAGTTGCAAACTCAGCCGATCCACCATTCGGCCGAGTTGCAAACTCAGCCGATCCATGGTTCGGCTGAATTGCCTTTATGGAAACTCGGCCGATCAGACTGTACTGGATTGCAGAAAAAGCAAATCCAACCGTTGGAGACTTTGTTGGGACCCAAAATAGATCCGTTGCAACTTGTAAAACGGCTAGTTTTCGTTCTCAAGTGTTCCCAAAGGCTAAGAGGCATCCCCAGCTATAAATAGGACCCCTTGGGCTTCATTCCAAGGTTGAGCATTCATTGCAAACTCTTTGTGAGGTTCCTATTCTATAGTTGAGTGCTTCCTACAGCCTCCTCTCTCTCTCTAAGCTTAATCACTTGCTACATCCATTAGAGTGAGTAGGAAATCTGTAAGAGAGCTAGTTCCATTTGTATATCTTGTGAAGCTCTCACTTCCACAACCTCCCCGTCTCTCCATTTCAATCATGAAGATGAAGGTTCTCTCTCTTAGCCAAGAGAGGTGAAGAAGAACAAGGGAAGGAGTCCCTTGGTGAAGATCAAGGCCGAAGACTTGGAGCTAGAGTGGGTAAGACCTTGGAGAAGGCAGAAGACTCAAGCTCAAGTGGGTAAGACCTTGGTGGAAAGCTTCTCCGAGTGAAGGTGAAGTCAAAGGCGGAAGATCCAAGAAGAGTGGGTAATTCCTGCAAGGCCGAAGACTTGTGCAAGAGTGGGTAAGTCCTTGGAGAAGGCCGAAGACTCTTGCAAAGTGGGTAAGTCCTTGGTAAGGTTGAAGACTCTTTGTATTGGATAGGTAAGTCCTTTGTTGGTCTTGTAATTGTAAGTCTTATTAATGAATATAAGAGTGCAATTGTTTGAAGTCCTAGAGGTTGACCTCTCTAGGCAAGTGGACTGACACACTTCTAGTTTGAAGTGTGGAACCACTCTAAATAGCTTGTCTAATTTGGTGCATGTTCAATCTCTCTTATCCTTGCTATGCTTGATTTAGTTGCTCTCAAATTACCTATTTAGCAACCTTATCTTGTCATATATCTTGAAGGTTTAATGAATTTTGTTTAAGTGCTTTCAGCTCTATTCACCCCCCCCCCTCTAGAGCACCTAAGTCACCCATCTAGGATCCAACAAGTGGTATCAGAGCGGGTCTTCTCCAAGCATACTTCAACAAGTAGGAGAAGATGGGTGACTACCTAGGAGGGAGACTCTCGACCAGCCTTCCAATCTTCAATGGGAGCAACTTCCTCTATTGGAGAAGAAGACTTCAATTCTTCATCCAAGGATCAAGTCTCGAGATGTGGCAAATGGTGAACAGCCCATACATTCTACCGAAGACAAATATTGAAGAATGGGATGAAGCCACCTTGATGAAAGCAACTTTGAATGCTAGAGCCATGCACATCCTATATGCCTCCATGACCCCCACCGAGTTCAACCGGATTTCCTCTTGTGAGACGGCCTATGAGGTATGGAGAAAGCTTTGCATCACTTATGAAGGGACAGATCAAGTGAAGGAAAGCAAAGTCTACATGCTCAAGGGGCTGCTTGAGAACTTCAAGATGGGAAAGGAGGAGAGTATAGCCAACATGTACTCAAGGATCAACACCATTGTAAATGGTCTTGCTATTCTAGGTCATCCTATGTCTAGTGGAGAGATCAACTCAAAGATCCTTAGAACTCTTCCCAAGAGGTGGGAATCCAAGGTGACTTCTATTGAAGAAGCAAGGTCACTTAAAGACATCCCCATTGAAGATCTCATTGGAAATCTACAAGCACATGAAGCTACACTTGACAAGAGGGAGGAAGTAGAAAGACAAGAAAAGAAAGAGCTAAAGAGAATGAAGAAGGCTGAAATGAAGGCTCAAATTGAAGCTATCATGGAACAAGTCTCTCCATCCTCTCAAGCTAAAGAAGATGCCATGTACTCCAAAGGTAGACTCTACAAAGGCAAGTCCTCCTCCATCCGGTGCTTCACATGTGGAAAGAAGGGTCACTACAAGGAAGATTGCCCACAAGGCAAAAAGACCCATCTTCACAAGAAGAAATGGCAATCAAGCTCAAGCGGCTCCTCCAACTCAAGCTCAAGTGAAGATTCATGTGAAGGATCAAGCTCAAGCTCTAGTGATGAAGGAGAATGCCATTTTGCCCTTATAGCATCAACAAGTGAAGACTCAAGTGAGGTAAATCTAGACTCTTTAGATAAAGAATCTTTAATTGCTATTATTCATGACATTTGTGCCTCTTATAAGTCTTCTAAAAAGAAAAAGAAAAAGCTTGCTAAAATTGTTGATAATTTGCATATAGAACTAGATGATCTTGAATATGCTAATTCTTGCTTGCTTATTGATAAAAATGATTTTCTTAGCCAAGTAGACTCTCTTAAACTTGAAAATGCTAGTTTACTTGATAAGATTAAATTTCTAGAAGCTCAACCTCTCATGTCTAGTTCTAATGAAGAGCATACTTTAATTATTGATTCTCTCATGCATGACATTGATGTTCTTAAATCTGAAAACAAGGACAAAGATTTTGTTTTGCATGAATTAGAAATAGAAAATGCCTCCTTGCTTGCTAAAATCAATGGGCATGAATCTTGTTCTAGTTCTACAAATAGAGAGAATGATGTTGCTGCTCTTCATATTGATAGAGATTCTCTTTCAACTAAATCTCTTTGCTTAGAAAATGATCTTTTGCATGCTAGAGATAACATTAATCAATTGTCTTCTACTATTGCTTCTCTTAAGCATGATAATGATAGTTTAAGATCTTCTTTGCAAAGATTCTTAGTTGGTAAAAAGAGTCTTAATGACATCCTACACCATTCTACTAAACAAATCGGTAGACATGGTTTAGGATATGATAGTAGTCAAGGGAACAACAAAGATAAAGGACCTCCAATATTCCATGGAGAATCCTCTAGTTCCAAGACTATGGGCACATGCAACTATTGCAATGAAATTGGTCATTATTCTACTTGTTGTCCTTTTAGGAAAGCACCCAAGAGCAATAGGATTTGGGTTGCTAAACTAACCCCTCCGGACCCAAAAACATGATTGGGGACCATTTCATCTTTCTTCTTGTAGGTATTTACAAATGGATTGATTTGAGCTATTGAATTGCAAATTGACTTCTCAATCCACATGAAAGAAGAAAGGTGAGATGTGTAGAGGGTGACAACAAGTGAAAAAGCATTGGTAAGCACAAAGGTAAATGTTTTATTGCTTATAACCATTTCCAACTTGTTTTTGTCAAGTTAGTGTGCACTATACATAGGGTTTTTGAGTCAAAAGTGACTTTTTGTGATTCTCTTCACACTCTTGCTCAAAAACTATTTCTAATGCTTCTATAGTGCATTACTAACTTGCTTAGACATGTTTGGATATGGTTTGTATATTTAGCATGCCTCTAGATATGTTTTATGAAAAATATGTGCTTTTTCTACAGTAGTTTTGTCGGCCGAGTTTTGTCCTGTCTAAAACTCGACCGATAGGCACCAATGGGTGTTGCCAACAGCTGCGATCGGCCGAGTTGCCAATACACAGAACTCGACCGAAAACACTTTTCACAGAGTATACAGTTGGCTTATTGAATGAGAATTTCCCTCTCAACTAGATTTTCTCAACCAATAGCCTTATTCTTTGGCACTCCATTTGGTACCTTTATATATGCATATTGCCGTGTTCTAAATTGCCTATCTTGCATACAACTCTATCTCTCTAATTGCTCTAATTTGGTATATCTATATCTTGCAATTACTTGCTTTGAGTTGTTTTGCAGGTTTTGATGATGATCTCCTTGGATCTCTTGGTTGTGTCTAAAATTGCTTCCGTTGTGCTCAAACTTGCTACATCTATATAGGTGTATATCTTGTTGTTGATACAACTTTGAGGTTCTTAGGGGTAATCATCTTATGGTAAGAATGCATATCTAGTGAGTTATATCCTCTCATGCTTCTATATTTGCATATCTCTTTGTTTGGATATATCTCTAAATCTAATCATAGCTTGCTTTATGTTGCTTATCTCTTTGCTATGATCTAGATCCTACTAGTAGTCCTAACTTGTGATATCATCTACTAGTAGTTCGCATACATGTAGTTCTAACCCTATCAATAAGTGGTATACTTGATCATCTATATGTTATGTTTGTATCTTATCTTATACATGCTCAAGATTGTTCTTTAAATTGCTTATCTACTATCTTGAGTTGCTTGCATAACATTGTGATGCAGGGTTCATAGATCTACATGATATGTAGAAATTGGAGTATTTTTTGGATTTTTATGCATATTTTTGCTCCAGTTTCAGTTTTTGCTGCAAGTATAGTGCTTTTTATGCAGAAACACCCTTCTGAGCAAGACTCATTGCTTTGCCATGAGCTCCGATGGTTTTTGGTCAAATTCCATCATCTTGAGGGTCAAAATTGTGATCTATTGTTTTTCTGCAGCACTTTATCTTGCATTTTTTGGATGTTCAAGTATATGTTTTAACTTGCTTTTCTTTCTATGCTTGGACAAGCCCCTATCTGCGCTCTTCTACTCTCCTTATATATTTGTGTTATCTCCTTTCTCTTTAACAAGTGATGTTTCTTTTTTCTTCATAACCCCCACCTTTTTGAAATGACAAAGGGGGAGAAAGGTAATGTCTTCTTTTAAAAAGAGGAAGAAGGCATGTCTTACACGAAGAAGAGAAGTATGTTCATGTAAAGGGAGAAGGTAAAGGGGAGAAGACATATATGTGTAGAACATATATGAGTAGAAGACATGGTATTCTATAAATGTTATGAAAGCTAACCATGCAGGAGAAATAGCATCAATTGAGGGGGAGTATGAGAACTCCACTAGCATCAATTGAGGGGGAGCATATGAACTCAATTCCATTGAAACCCCTAGGTTTCTCCAAAGGTATGAATTTACTTAAATGCTTTCAATACATTTATGGAATGGTTTGTCATCTTCAAAAAGGGGGAGAATGTTGACTCAAGGTCAATTAGGTCAATGTTGACTCACGTCTAAATTGACTAAACCCTTGTTTTGATGATGACTAACCATTCCACATATTGGTGTCTAATGCTTCTACATTGAGTGATTTCAGATTAGGTTTAGACACACTCCAAATGCCCTAACTTGCGCATATCAAATTGGAGAAAAGACAAGTCAAAATAGCTACAAGTGTGCAATTTGGGATCTCTATGTAAATGACCTTAGAATTGCTTTGTAATCACTTGTAATGATTGTATGACTTGTAATTAAGCTTAGAAAAATTATTGGGACACAAAAATGCATCATTTGTATAGTCAACGAAAATTCCAAAATACCCATAACAGGGATTTTGTCGGCCGAATTCCAAACTCGGCCGATCCATATATTCTGGGATTTTTGTGGGATTCGGCCGAGTTGCAAACTCAGCCGATCCACCATTCGGCCGAGTTGCAAACTCAGCCGATCCATGGTTCGGCTGAATTGCCTTTATGGAAACTCGGCCGATCAGACTGTACTGGAATGCAGAAAAAGCAAATCCAACCGTTGGAGACTTTGTTGGGACCCAAAATAGATCCGTTGCAACTTGTAAAACGGCTAGTTTTCGTTCTCAAGTGTTCCCAAAGGCTAAGAGGCATCCCCAGCTATAAATAGGACCCCTTGGGCTTCATTCCAAGGTTGAGCATTCATTGCAAACTCTTTGTGAGGTTCCTATTCTATAGTTGAGTGCTTCCTACAGCCTCCTCTCTCTCTCTAAGCTTAATCACTTGCTACATCCATTAGAGTGAGTAGGAAATCTGTAAGAGAGCTAGTTCCATTTGTATATCTTGTGAAGCTCTCACTTCCACAACCTCCCCGTCTCTCCATTTCAATCATGAAGATGAAGGTTCTCTCTCTTAGCCAAGAGAGGTGAAGAAGAACAAGGGAAGGAGTCCCTTGGTGAAGATCAAGGCCGAAGACTTGGAGCTAGAGTGGGTAAGACCTTGGAGAAGGCAGAAGACTCAAGCTCAAGTGGGTAAGACCTTGGTGGAAAGCTTCTCCGAGTGAAGGTGAAGTCAAAGGCGGAAGATCCAAGAAGAGTGGGTAATTCCTGCAAGGCCGAAGACTTGTGCAAGAGTGGGTAAGTCCTTGGAGAAGGCCGAAGACTCTTGCAAAGTGGGTAAGTCCTTGGTAAGGTTGAAGACTCTTTGTATTGGATAGGTAAGTCCTTTGTTGGTCTTGTAATTGTAAGTCTTATTAATGAATATAAGAGTGCAATTGTTTGAAGTCCTAGAGGTTGACCTCTCTAGGCAAGTGGACTGACACACTTCTAGTTTGAAGTGTGGAACCACTCTAAATAGCTTGTCTAATTTGGTGCATGTTCAATCTCTCTTATCCTTGCTATGCTTGATTTAGTTGCTCTCAAATTACCTATTTAGCAACCTTATCTTGTCATATATCTTGAAGGTTTAATGAATTTTGTTTAAGTGCTTTCAGCTCTATTCACCCCCCCCCTCTAGAGCACCTAAGTCACCCATCTAGGATCCAACAAGTGGTATCAGAGCGGGTCTTCTCCAAGCATACTTCAACAAGTAGGAGAAGATGGGTGACTACCTAGGAGGGAGACTCTCGACCAGCCTTCCAATCTTCAATGGGAGCAACTTCCTCTATTGGAGAAGAAGACTTCAATTCTTCATCCAAGGATCAAGTCTCGAGATGTGGCAAATGGTGAACAGCCCATACATTCTACCGAAGACAAATATTGAAGAATGGGATGAAGCCACCTTGATGAAAGCAACTTTGAATGCTAGAGCCATGCACATCCTATATGCCTCCATGACCCCCACCGAGTTCAACCGGATTTCCTCTTGTGAGACGGCCTATGAGGTATGGAGAAAGCTTTGCATCACTTATGAAGGGACAGATCAAGTGAAGGAAAGCAAAGTCTACATGCTCAAGGGGCTGCTTGAGAACTTCAAGATGGGAAAGGAGGAGAGTATAGCCAACATGTACTCAAGGATCAACACCATTGTAAATGGTCTTGCTATTCTAGGTCATCCTATGTCTAGTGGAGAGATCAACTCAAAGATCCTTAGAACTCTTCCCAAGAGGTGGGAATCCAAGGTGACTTCTATTGAAGAAGCAAGGTCACTTAAAGACATCCCCATTGAAGATCTCATTGGAAATCTACAAGCACATGAAGCTACACTTGACAAGAGGGAGGAAGTAGAAAGACAAGAAAAGAAAGAGCTAAAGAGAATGAAGAAGGCTGAAATGAAGGCTCAAATTGAAGCTATCATGGAACAAGTCTCTCCATCCTCTCAAGCTAAAGAAGATGCCATGTACTCCAAAGGTAGACTCTACAAAGGCAAGTCCTCCTCCATCCGGTGCTTCAAATGTGGAAAGAAGGGTCACTACAAGGAAGATTGCCCACAAGGCAAAAAGACCCATCTTCACAAGAAGAAATGGCAATCAAGCTCAAGCGGCTCCTCCAACTCAAGCTCAAGTGAAGATTCATGTGAAGGATCAAGCTCAAGCTCTAGTGATGAAGGAGAATGCCATTTTGCCCTTATAGCATCAACAAGTGAAGACTCAAGTGAGGTAAATCTAGACTCTTTAGATAAAGAATCTTTAATTGCTATTATTCATGACATTTGTGCCTCTTATAAGTCTTCTAAAAAGAAAAAGAAAAAGCTTGCTAAAATTGTTGATAATTTGCATATAGAACTAGATGATCTTGAATATGCTAATTCTTGCTTGCTTATTGATAAAAATGATTTTCTTAGCCAAGTAGACTCTCTTAAACTTGAAAATGCTAGTTTACTTGATAAGATTAAATTTCTAGAAGCTCAACCTCTCATGTCTAGTTCTAATGAAGAGCATACTTTAATTATTGATTCTCTCATGCATGACATTGATGTTCTTAAATCTGAAAACAAGGACAAAGATTTTGTTTTGCATGAATTAGAAATAGAAAATGCCTCCTTGCTTGCTAAAATCAATGGGCATGAATCTTGTTCTAGTTCTACAAATAGAGAGAATGATGTTGCTGCTCTTCATATTGATAGAGATTCTCTTTCAACTAAATCTCTTTGCTTAGAAAATGATCTTTTGCATGCTAGAGATAACATTAATCAATTGTCTTCTACTATTGCTTCTCTTAAGCATGATAATGATAGTTTAAGATCTTCTTTGCAAAGATTCTTAGTTGGTAAAAAGAGTCTTAATGACATCCTACACCATTCTACTAAACAAATCGGTAGACATGGTTTAGGATATGATAGTAGTCAAGGGAACAACAAAGATAAAGTACCTCCAATATTCCATGGAGAATCCTCTAGTTCCAAGACTATGGGCACATGCAACTATTGCAATGAAATTGGTCATTATTCTACTTGTTGTCCTTTTAGGAAAGCACCCAAGAGCAATAGGATTTGGGTTGCTAAACTAACCCCTCCGGACCCAAAAACATGATTGGGGACCATTTCATCTTTCTTCTTGTAGGTATTTACAAATGGATTGATTTGAGCTATTGAATTGCAAATTGACTTCTCAATCCACATGAAAGAAGAAAGGTGAGATGTGTAGAGGGTGACAACAAGTGAAAAAGCATTGGTAAGCACAAAGGTAAATGTTTTATTGCTTATAACCATTTCCAACTTGTTTTTGTCAAGTTAGTGTGCACTATACATAGGGTTTTTGAGTCAAAAGTGACTTTTTGTGATTCTCTTCACACTCTTGCTCAAAAACTATTTCTAATGCTTCTATAGTGCATTACTAACTTGCTTAGACATGTTTGGATATGGTTTGTATATTTAGCATGCCTCTAGATATGTTTTATGAAAAATATGTGCTTTTTCTACAGTAGTTTTGTCGGCCGAGTTTTGTCCTGTCTAAAACTCGACCGATAGGCACCAATGGGTGTTGCCAACAGCTGCGATCGGCCGAGTTGCCAATACACAGAACTCGACCGAAAACACTGTTCACAGAGTATACAGTTGGCTTATTGAATGAGAATTTCCCTCTCAACTAGATTTTCTCAACCAATAGCCTTATTCTTTGGCACTCCATTTGGTACCTTTATATATGCATATTGCCGTGTTCTAAATTGCCTATCTTGCATACAACTCTATCTCTCTAATTGCTCTAATTTGGTATATCTATATCTTGCAATTACTTGCTTTGAGTTGTTTTGCAGGTTTTGATGATGATCTCCTTGGATCTCTTGGTTGTGTCTAAAATTGCTTCCGTTGTGCTCTAACTTGCTACATCTATATAGGTGTATATCTTGTTGTTGATACAACTTTGAGGTTCTTAGGGGTAATCATCTTATGGTAAGAATGCATATCTAGTGAGTTATATCCTCTCATGCTTCTATATTTGCATATCTCTTTGTTTGGATATATCTCTAAATCTAATCATAGCTTGCTTTATGTTGCTTATCTCTTTGCTATGATCTAGATCCTACTAGTAGTCCTAACTTGTGATATCATCTACTAGTAGTTCGCATACATGTAGTTCTAACCCTATCAATAAGTGGTATACTTGATCATCTATATGTTATGTTTGTATCTTATCTTATACATGCTCAAGATTGTTCTTTAAATTGCTTATCTACTATCTTGAGTTGCTTGCATAACATTGTGATGCAGGGTTCATAGATCTACATGATATGTAGAAATTGGAGTATTTTTTGGATTTTTATGCATATTTTTGCTCCAGTTTCAGTTTTTGCTGCAAGTATAGTGCTTTTTATGCAGAAACACCCTTCTGAGCAAGACTCATTGCTTTGCCATGAGCTCCGATGGTTTTTGGTCAAATTCCATCATCTTGAGGGTCAAAATTGTGATCTATTGTTTTTCTGCAGCACTTTATCTTGCATTTTTTGGATGTTCAAGTATATGTTTTAACTTGCTTTTCTTTCTATGCTTGGACAAGCCCCTATCTGCGCTCTTCTACTCTCCTTATATATTTGTGTTATCTCCTTTCTCTTTAACAAGTGATGTTTCTTTTTTCTTCATAACCCCCACCTTTTTGAAATGACAAAGGGGGAGAAAGGTAATGTCTTCTTTTAAAAAGAGGAAGAAGGCATGTCTTACACGAAGAAGAGAAGTATGTTCATGTAAAGGGAGAAGGTAAAGGGGAGAAGACATATATGTGTAGAACATATATGAGTAGAAGACATGGTATTCTATAAATGTTATGAAAGCTAACCATGCAGGAGAAATAGCATCAATTGAGGGGGAGTATGAGAACTCCACTAGCATCAATTGAGGGGGAGCATATGAACTCAATTCCATTGAAACCCCTAGGTTTCTCCAAAGGTATGAATTTACTTAAATGCTTTCAATACATTTATGGAATGGTTTGTCATCTTCAAAAAGGGGGAGAATGTTGACTCAAGGTCAATTAGGTCAATGTTGACTCACGTCTAAATTGACTAAACCCTTGTTTTGATGATGACTAACCATTCCACATATTGGTGTCTAATGCTTCTACATTGAGTGATTTCAGATTAGGTTTAGACACACTCCAAATGCCCTAACTTGCGCATATCAAATTGGAGAAAAGACAAGTCAAAATAGCTACAAGTGTGCAATTTGGGATCTCTATGTAAATGACCTTAGAATTGCTTTGTAATCACTTGTAATGATTGTATGACTTGTAATTAAGCTTAGAAAAATTATTGGGACACAAAAATGCATCATTTGTATAGTCAACGAAAATTCCAAAATACCCATAACAGGGATTTTGTCGGCCGAATTCCAAACTCGGCCGATCCATATATTCTGGGATTTTTGTGGGATTCGGCCGAGTTGCAAACTCAGCCGATCCACCATTCGGCCGAGTTGCAAACTCAGCCGATCCATGGTTCGGCTGAATTGCCTTTATGGAAACTCGGCCGATCAGACTGTACTGGATTGCAGAAAAAGCAAATCCAACCGTTGGAGACTTTGTTGGGACCCAAAATAGATCCGTTGCAACTTGTAAAACGGCTAGTTTTCGTTCTCAAGTGTTCCCAAAGGCTAAGAGGCATCCCCAGCTATAAATAGGACCCCTTGGGCTTCATTCCAAGGTTGAGCATTCATTGCAAACTCTTTGTGAGGTTCCTATTCTATAGTTGAGTGCTTCCTACAGCCTCCTCTCTCTCTCTAAGCTTAATCACTTGCTACATCCATTAGAGTGAGTAGGAAATCTGTAAGAGAGCTAGTTCCATTTGTATATCTTGTGAAGCTCTCACTTCCACAACCTCCCCGTCTCTCCATTTCAATCATGAAGATGAAGGTTCTCTCTCTTAGCCAAGAGAGGTGAAGAAGAACAAGGGAAGGAGTCCCTTGGTGAAGATCAAGGCCGAAGACTTGGAGCTAGAGTGGGTAAGACCTTGGAGAAGGCAGAAGACTCAAGCTCAAGTGGGTAAGACCTTGGTGGAAAGCTTCTCCGAGTGAAGGTGAAGTCAAAGGCGGAAGATCCAAGAAGAGTGGGTAATTCCTGCAAGGCCGAAGACTTGTGCAAGAGTGGGTAAGTCCTTGGAGAAGGCCGAAGACTCTTGCAAAGTGGGTAAGTCCTTGGTAAGGTTGAAGACTCTTTGTATTGGATAGGTAAGTCCTTTGTTGGTCTTGTAATTGTAAGTCTTATTAATGAATATAAGAGTGCAATTGTTTGAAGTCCTAGAGGTTGACCTCTCTAGGCAAGTGGACTGACACACTTCTAGTTTGAAGTGTGGAACCACTCTAAATAGCTTGTCTAATTTGGTACATGTTCAATCTCTCTTATCCTTGCTATGCTTGATTTAGTTGCTCTCAAATTACCTATTTAGCAACCTTATCTTGTCATATATCTTGAAGGTTTAATGAATTTTGTTTAAGTGCTTTCAGCTCTATTCACCCCCCCCTCTAGAGCACCTAAGTCACCCATCTAGGATCCAACAAGTGGTATCAGAGCGGGTCTTCTCCAAGCATACTTCAACAAGTAGGAGAAGATGGGTGACTACCTAGGAGGGAGACTCTCGACCAGCCTTCCAATCTTCAATGGGAGCAACTTCCTCTATTGGAGAAGAAGACTTCAATTCTTCATCCAAGGATCAAGTCTCGAGATGTGGCAAATGGTGAACAGCCCATACATTCTACTGAAGACAAATATTGAAGAATGGGATGAAGCCACCTTGATGAAAGCAACTTTGAATGCTAGAGCCATGCACATCCTATATGCCTCCATGACCCCCACCGAGTTCAACCGGATTTCCTCTTGTGAGACGGCCTATGAGGTATGGAGAAAGCTTTGCATCACTTATGAAGGGACAGATCAAGTGAAGGAAAGCAAAGTCTACATGCTCAAGGGGCTGCTTGAGAACTTCAAGATGGGAAAGGAGGAGAGTATAGCCAACATGTACTCAAGGATCAACACCATTGTAAATGGTCTTGCTATTCTAGGTCATCCTATGTCTAGTGGAGAGATCAACTCAAAGATCCTTAGAACTCTTCCCAAGAGGTGGGAATCCAAGGTGACTTCTATTGAAGAAGCAAGGTCACTTAAAGACATCCCCATTGAAGATCTCATTGGAAATCTACAAGCACATGAAGCTACACTTGACAAGAGGGAGGAAGTAGAAAGACAAGAAAAGAAAGAGCTAAAGAGAATGAAGAAGGCTGAAATGAAGGCTCAAATTGAAGCTATCATGGAACAAGTCTCTCCATCCTCTCAAGCTAAAGAAGATGCCATGTACTCCAAAGGTAGACTCTACAAAGGCAAGTCCTCCTCCATCCGGTGCTTCACATGTGGAAAGAAGGGTCACTACAAGGAAGATTGCCCACAAGGCAAAAAGACCCATCTTCACAAGAAGAAATGGCAATCAAGCTCAAGCGGCTCCTCCAACTCAAGCTCAAGTGAAGATTCATGTGAAGGATCAAGCTCAAGCTCTAGTGATGAAGGAGAATGCCATTTTGCCCTTATAGCATCAACAAGTGAAGACTCAAGTGAGGTAAATCTAGACTCTTTAGATAAAGAATCTTTAATTGCTATTATTCATGACATTTGTGCCTCTTATAAGTCTTCTAAAAAGAAAAAGAAAAAGCTTGCTAAAATTGTTGATAATTTGCATATAGAACTAGATGATCTTGAATATGCTAATTCTTGCTTGCTTATTGATAAAAATGATTTTCTTAGCCAAGTAGACTCTCTTAAACTTGAAAATGCTAGTTTACTTGATAAGATTAAATTTCTAGAAGCTCAACCTCTCATGTCTAGTTCTAATGAAGAGCATACTTTAATTATTGATTCTCTCATGCATGACATTGATGTTCTTAAATCTGAAAACAAGGACAAAGATTTTGTTTTGCATGAATTAGAAATAGAAAATGCCTCCTTGCTTGCTAAAATCAATGGGCATGAATCTTGTTCTAGTTCTACAAATAGAGAGAATGATGTTGCTGCTCTTCATATTGATAGAGATTCTCTTTCAACTAAATCTCTTTGCTTAGAAAATGATCTTTTGCATGCTAGAGATAACATTAATCAATTGTCTTCTACTATTGCTTCTCTTAAGCATGATAATGATAGTTTAAGATCTTCTTTGCAAAGATTCTTAGTTGGTAAAAAGAGTCTTAATGACATCCTACACCATTCTACTAAACAAATCGGTAGACATGGTTTAGGATATGATAGTAGTCAAGGGAACAACAAAGATAAAGGACCTCCAATATTCCATGGAGAATCCTCTAGTTCCAAGACTATGGGCACATGCAACTATTGCAATGAAATTGGTCATTATTCTACTTGTTGTCCTTTTAGGAAAGCACCCAAGAGCAATAGGATTTGGGTTGCTAAACTAACCCCTCCGGACCCAAAAACATGATTGGGGACCATTTCATCTTTCTTCTTGTAGGTATTTACAAATGGATTGATTTGAGCTATTGAATTGCAAATTGACTTCTCAATCCACATGAAAGAAGAAAGGTGAGATGTGTAGAGGGTGACAACAAGTGAAAAAGCATTGGTAAGCACAAAGGTAAATGTTTTATTGCTTATAACCATTTCCAACTTGTTTTTGTCAAGTTAGTGTGCACTATACATAGGGTTTTTGAGTCAAAAGTGACTTTTTGTGATTCTCTTCACACTCTTGCTCAAAAACTATTTCTAATGCTTCTATAGTGCATTACTAACTTGCTTAGACATGTTTGGATATGGTTTGTATATTTAGCATGCCTCTAGATATGTTTTATGAAAAATATGTGCTTTTTCTACAGTAGTTTTGTCGGCCGAGTTTTGTCCTGTCTAAAACTCGACCGATAGGCACCAATGGGTGTTGCCAACAGCTGCGATCGGCCGAGTTGCCAATACACAGAACTCGACCGAAAACACTTTTCACAGAGTATACAGTTGGCTTATTGAATGAGAATTTCCCTCTCAACTAGATTTTCTCAACCAATAGCCTTATTCTTTGGCACTCCATTTGGTACCTTTATATATGCATATTGCCGTGTTCTAAATTGCCTATCTTGCATACAACTCTATCTCTCTAATTGCTCTAATTTGGTATATCTATATCTTGCAATTACTTGCTTTGAGTTGTTTTGCAGGTTTTGATGATGATCTCCTTGGATCTCTTGGTTGTGTCTAAAATTGCTTCCGTTGTGCTCAAACTTGCTACATCTATATAGGTGTATATCTTGTTGTTGATACAACTTTGAGGTTCTTAGGGGTAATCATCTTATGGTAAGAATGCATATCTAGTGAGTTATATCCTCTCATGCTTCTATATTTGCATATCTCTTTGTTTGGATATATCTCTAAATCTAATCATAGCTTGCTTTATGTTGCTTATCTCTTTGCTATGATCTAGATCCTACTAGTAGTCCTAACTTGTGATATCATCTACTAGTAGTTCGCATACATGTAGTTCTAACCCTATCAATAAGTGGTATACTTGATCATCTATATGTTATGTTTGTATCTTATCTTATACATGCTCAAGATTGTTCTTTAAATTGCTTATCTACTATCTTGAGTTGCTTGCATAACATTGTGATGCAGGGTTCATAGATCTACATGATATGTAGAAATTGGAGTATTTTTTGGATTTTTATGCATATTTTTGCTCCAGTTTCAGTTTTTGCTGCAAGTATAGTGCTTTTTATGCAGAAACACCCTTCTGAGCAAGACTCATTGCTTTGCCATGAGCTCCGATGGTTTTTGGTCAAATTCCATCATCTTGAGGGTCAAAATTGTGATCTATTGTTTTTCTGCAGCACTTTATCTTGCATTTTTTGGATGTTCAAGTATATGTTTTAACTTGCTTTTCTTTCTATGCTTGGACAAGCCCCTATCTGCGCTCTTCTACTCTCCTTATATATTTGTGTTATCTCCTTTCTCTTTAACAAGTGATGTTTCTTTTTTCTTCATAACCCCCACCTTTTTGAAATGACAAAGGGGGAGAAAGGTAATGTCTTCTTTTAAAAAGAGGAAGAAGGCATGTCTTACACGAAGAAGAGAAGTATGTTCATGTAAAGGGAGAAGGTAAAGGGGAGAAGACATATATGTGTAGAACATATATGAGTAGAAGACATGGTATTCTATAAATGTTATGAAAGCTAACCATGCAGGAGAAATAGCATCAATTGAGGGGGAGTATGAGAACTCCACTAGCATCAATTGAGGGGGAGCATATGAACTCAATTCCATTGAAACCCCTAGGTTTCTCCAAAGGTATGAATTTACTTAAATGCTTTCAATACATTTATGGAATGGTTTGTCATCTTCAAAAAGGGGGAGAATGTTGACTCAAGGTCAATTAGGTCAATGTTGACTCACGTCTAAATTTACTAAACCCTTGTTTTGATGATGACTAACCATTCCACATATTGGTGTCTAATGCTTCTACATTGAGTGATTTCAGATTAGGTTTAGACACACTCCAAATGCCCTAACTTGCGCATATCAAATTGGAGAAAAGACAAGTCAAAATAGCTACAAGTGTGCAATTTGGGATCTCTATGTAAATGACCTTAGAATTGCTTTGTAATCACTTGTAATGATTGTATGACTTGTAATTAAGATTAGAAAAATTATTGGGACACAAAAATGCATCATTTGTATAGTCAACGAAAATTCCAAAATACCCATAACAGGGATTTTGTCGGCCGAATTCCAAACTCGGCCGATCCATATATTCTGGGATTTTTGTGGGATTCGGCCGAGTTGCAAACTCAGCCGATCCACCATTCGGCCGAGTTGCAAACTCAGCCGATCCATGGTTCGGCTGAATTGCCTTTATGGAAACTCGGCCGATCAGACTGTACTGGAATGCAGAAAAAGCAAATCCAACCGTTGGAGACTTTGTTGGGACCCAAAATAGATCCGTTGCAACTTGTAAAACGGCTAGTTTTCGTTCTCAAGTGTTCCCAAAGGCTAAGAGGCATCCCCAGCTATAAATAGGACCCCTTGGGCTTCATTCCAAGGTTGAGCATTCATTGCAAACTCTTTGTGAGGTTCCTATTCTATAGTTGAGTGCTTCCTACAGCCTCCTCTCTCTCTCTAAGCTTAATCACTTGCTACATCCATTAGAGTGAGTAGGAAATCTGTAAGAGAGCTAGTTCCATTTGTATATCTTGTGAAGCTCTCACTTCCACAACCTCCCCGTCTCTCCATTTCAATCATGAAGATGAAGGTTCTCTCTCTTAGCCAAGAGAGGTGAAGAAGAACAAGGGAAGGAGTCCCTTGGTGAAGATCAAGGCCGAAGACTTGGAGCTAGAGTGGGTAAGACCTTGGAGAAGGCAGAAGACTCAAGCTCAAGTGGGTAAGACCTTGGTGGAAAGCTTCTCCGAGTGAAGGTGAAGTCAAAGGCGGAAGATCCAAGAAGAGTGGGTAATTCCTGCAAGGCCGAAGACTTGTGCAAGAGTGGGTAAGTCCTTGGAGAAGGCCGAAGACTCTTGCAAAGTGGGTAAGTCCTTGGTAAGGTTGAAGACTCTTTGTATTGGATAGGTAAGTCCTTTGTTGGTCTTGTAATTGTAAGTCTTATTAATGAATATAAGAGTGCAATTGTTTGAAGTCCTAGAGGTTGACCTCTCTAGGAAAGTGGACTGACACACTTCTAGTTTGAAGTGTGGAACCACTCTAAATAGCTTGTCTAATTTGGTGCATGTTCAATCTCTCTTATCCTTGCTATGCTTGATTTAGTTGCTCTCAAATTACCTATTTAGCAACCTTATCTTGTCATATATCTTGAAGGTTTAATGAATTTTGTTTAAGTGCTTTCAGCTCTATTCACCCCCCCCTCTAGAGCACCTAAGTCACCCATCTAGGATCCAACAAGTGGTATCAGAGCGGGTCTTCTCCAAGCATACTTCAACAAGTAGGAGAAGATGGGTGACTACCTAGGAGGGAGACTCTCGACCAGCCTTCCAATCTTCAATGGGAGCAACTTCCTCTATTGGAGAAGAAGACTTCAATTCTTCATCCAAGGATCAAGTCTCGAGATGTGGCAAATGGTGAACAGCCCATACATTCTACCGAAGACAAATATTGAAGAATGGGATGAAGCCACCTTGATGAAAGCAACTTTGAATGCTAGAGCCATGCACATCCTATATGCCTCCATGACCCCCACCGAGTTCAACCGGATTTCCTCTTGTGAGACGGCCTATGAGGTATGGAGAAAGCTTTGCATCACTTATGAAGGGACAGATCAAGTGAAGGAAAGCAAAGTCTACATGCTCAAGGGGCTGCTTGAGAACTTCAAGATGGGAAAGGAGGAGAGTATAGCCAACATGTACTCAAGGATCAACACCATTGTAAATGGTCTTGCTATTCTAGGTCATCCTATGTCTAGTGGAGAGATCAACTCAAAGATCCTTAGAACTCTTCCCAAGAGGTGGGAATCCAAGGTGACTTCTATTGAAGAAGCAAGGTCACTTAAAGACATCCCCATTGAAGATCTCATTGGAAATCTACAAGCACATGAAGCTACACTTGACAAGAGGGAGGAAGTAGAAAGACAAGAAAAGAAAGAGCTAAAGAGAATGAAGAAGGCTGAAATGAAGGCTCAAATTGAAGCTATCATGGAACAAGTCTCTCCATCCTCTCAAGCTAAAGAAGATGCCATGTACTCCAAAGGTAGACTCTACAAAGGCAAGTCCTCCTCCATCCGGTGCTTCACATGTGGAAAGAAGGGTCACTACAAGGAAGATTGCCCACAAGGCAAAAAGACCCATCTTCACAAGAAGAAATGGCAATCAAGCTCAAGCGGCTCCTCCAACTCAAGCTCAAGTGAAGATTCATGTGAAGGATCAAGCTCAAGCTCTAGTGATGAAGGAGAATGCCATTTTGCCCTTATAGCATCAACAAGTGAAGACTCAAGTGAGGTAAATCTAGACTCTTTAGATAAAGAATCTTTAATTGCTATTATTCATGACATTTGTGCCTCTTATAAGTCTTCTAAAAAGAAAAAGAAAAAGCTTGCTAAAATTGTTGATAATTTGCATATAGAACTAGATGATCTTGAATATGCTAATTCTTGCTTGCTTATTGATAAAAATGATTTTCTTAGCCAAGTAGACTCTCTTAAACTTGAAAATGCTAGTTTACTTGATAAGATTAAATTTCTAGAAGCTCAACCTCTCATGTCTAGTTCTAATGAAGAGCATACTTTAATTATTGATTCTCTCATGCATGACATTGATGTTCTTAAATCTGAAAACAAGGACAAAGATTTTGTTTTGCATGAATTAGAAATAGAAAATGCCTCCTTGCTTGCTAAAATCAATGGGCATGAATCTTGTTCTAGTTCTACAAATAGAGAGAATGATGTTGCTGCTCTTCATATTGATAGAGATTCTCTTTCAACTAAATCTCTTTGCTTAGAAAATGATCTTTTGCATGCTAGAGATAACATTAATCAATTGTCTTCTACTATTGCTTCTCTTAAGCATGATAATGATAGTTTAAGATCTTCTTTGCAAAGATTCTTAGTTGGTAAAAAGAGTCTTAATGACATCCTACACCATTCTACTAAACAAATCGGTAGACATGGTTTAGGATATGATAGTAGTCAAGGGAACAACAAAGATAAAGGACCTCCAATATTCCATGGAGAATCCTCTAGTTCCAAGACTATGGGCACATGCAACTATTGCAATGAAATTGGTCATTATTCTACTTGTTGTCCTTTTAGGAAAGCACCCAAGAGCAATAGGATTTGGGTTGCTAAACTAACCCCTCCGGACCCAAAAACATGATTGGGGACCATTTCATCTTTCTTCTTGTAGGTATTTACAAATGGATTGATTTGAGCTATTGAATTGCAAATTGACTTCTCAATCCACATGAAAGAAGAAAGGTGAGATGTGTAGAGGGTGACAACAAGTGAAAAAGCATTGGTAAGCACAAAGGTAAATGTTTTATTGCTTATAACCATTTCCAACTTGTTTTTGTCAAGTTAGTGTGCACTATACATAGGGTTTTTGAGTCAAAAGTGACTTTTTGTGATTCTCTTCACACTCTTGCTCAAAAACTATTTCTAATGCTTCTACAGTGCATTACTAACTTGCTTAGACATGTTTGGATATGGTTTGTATATTTAGCATGCCTCTAGATATGTTTTATGAAAAATATGTGCTTTTTCTACAGTAGTTTTGTCGGCCGAGTTTTGTCCTGTCTAAAACTCGACCGATAGGCACCAATGGGTGTTGCCAACAGCTGCGATCGGCCGAGTTGCCAATACACAAAACTCGACCGAAAACACTGTTCACAGAGTATACAGTTGGCTTATTGAATGAGAATTTCCCTCTCAACTAGATTTTCTCAACCAATAGCCTTATTCTTTGGCACTCCATTTGGTACCTTTATATATGCATATTGCCGTGTTCTAAATTGCCTATCTTGCATACAACTCTATCTCTCTAATTGCTCTAATTTGGTATATCTATATCTTGCAATTACTTGCTTTGAGTTGTTTTGCAGGTTTTGATGATGATCTCCTTGGATCTCTTGGTTGTGTCTAAAATTGCTTCCGTTGTGCTCAAACTTGCTACATCTATATAGGTGTATATCTTGTTGTTGATACAACTTTGAGGTTCTTAGGGGTAATCATCTTATGGTAAGAATGCATATCTAGTGAGTTATATCCTCTCATGCTTCTATATTTGCATATCTCTTTGTTTGGATATATCTCTAAATCTAATCATAGCTTGCTTTATGTTGCTTATCTCTTTGCTATGATCTAGATCCTACTAGTAGTCCTAACTTGTGATATCATCTACTAGTAGTTCGCATACATGTAGTTCTAACCCTATCAATAAGTGGTATACTTGATCATCTATATGTTATGTTTGTATCTTATCTTATACATGCTCAAGATTGTTCTTTAAATTGCTTATCTACTATCTTGAGTTGCTTGCATAACATTGTGATGCAGGGTTCATAGATCTACATGATATGTAGAAATTGGAGTATTTTTTGGATTTTTATGCATATTTTTGCTCCAGTTTCAGTTTTTGCTGCAAGTATAGTGCTTTTTATGCAGAAACACCCTTCTGAGCAAGACTCATTGCTTTGCCATGAGCTCCGATGGTTTTTGGTCAAATTCCATCATCTTGAGGGTCAAAATTGTGATCTATTGTTTTTCTGCAGCACTTTATCTTGCATTTTTTGGATGTTCAAGTATATGTTTTAACTTGCTTTTCTTTCTATGCTTGGACAAGCCCCTATCTGCGCTCTTCTACTCTCCTTATATATTTGTGTTATCTCCTTTCTCTTTAACAAGTGATGTTTCTTTTTTCTTCATAACCCCCACCTTTTTGAAATGACAAAGGGGGAGAAAGGTAATGTCTTCTTTTAAAAAGAGGAAGAAGGCATGTCTTACACGAAGAAGAGAAGTATGTTCATGTAAAGGGAGAAGGTAAAGGGGAGAAGACATATATGTGTAGAACATATATGAGTAGAAGACATGGTATTCTATAAATGTTATGAAAGCTAACCATGCAGGAGAAATAGCATCAATTGAGGGGGAGTATGAGAACTCCACTAGCATCAATTGAGGGGGAGCATATGAACTCAATTCCATTGAAACCCCTAGGTTTCTCCAAAGGTATGAATTTACTTAAATGCTTTCAATACATTTATGGAATGGTTTGTCATCTTCAAAAAGGGGGAGAATGTTGACTCAAGGTCAATTAGGTCAATGTTGACTCACGTCTAAATTGACTAAACCCTTGTTTTGATGATGACTAACCATTCCACATATTGGTGTCTAATGCTTCTACATTGAGTGATTTCAGATTAGGTTTAGACACACTCCAAATGCCCTAACTTGCGCATATCAAATTGGAGAAAAGACAAGTCAAAATAGCTACAAGTGTGCAATTTGGGATCTCTATGTAAATGACCTTAGAATTGCTTTGTAATCACTTGTAATGATTGTATGACTTGTAATTAAGCTTAGAAAAATTATTGGGACACAAAAATGCATCATTTGTATAGTCAACGAAAATTCCAAAATACCCATAACAGGGATTTTGTCGGCCGAATTCCAAACTCGGCCGATCCATATATTCTGGGATTTTTGTGGGATTCGGCCGAGTTGCAAACTCAGCCGATCCACCATTCGGCCGAGTTGCAAACTCAGCCGATCCATGGTTCGGCTGAATTGCCTTTATGGAAACTCGGCCGATCAGACTGTACTGGAATGCAGAAAAAGCAAATCCAACCGTTGGAGACTTTGTTGGGACCCAAAATAGATCCGTTGCAACTTGTAAAACGGCTAGTTTTCGTTCTCAAGTGTTCCCAAAGGCTAAGAGGCATCCCCAGCTATAAATAGGACCCCTTGGGCTTCATTCCAAGGTTGAGCATTCATTGCAAACTCTTTGTGAGGTTCCTATTCTATAGTTGAGTGCTTCCTACAGCCTCCTCTCTCTCTCTAAGCTTAATCACTTGCTACATCCATTAGAGTGAGTAGGAAATCTGTAAGAGAGCTAGTTCCATTTGTATATCTTGTGAAGCTCTCACTTCCACAACCTCCCCGTCTCTCCATTTCAATCATGAAGATGAAGGTTCTCTCTCTTAGCCAAGAGAGGTGAAGAAGAACAAGGGAAGGAGTCCCTTGGTGAAGATCAAGGCCGAAGACTTGGAGCTAGAGTGGGTAAGACCTTGGAGAAGGCAGAAGACTCAAGCTCAAGTGGGTAAGACCTTGGTGGAAAGCTTCTCCGAGTGAAGGTGAAGTCAAAGGCGGAAGATCCAAGAAGAGTGGGTAATTCCTGCAAGGCCGAAGACTTGTGCAAGAGTGGGTAAGTCCTTGGAGAAGGCCGAAGACTCTTGCAAAGTGGGTAAGTCCTTGGTAAGGTTGAAGACTCTTTGTATTGGATAGGTAAGTCCTTTGTTGGTCTTGTAATTGTAAGTCTTATTAATGAATATAAGAGTGCAATTGTTTGAAGTCCTAGAGGTTGACCTCTCTAGGAAAGTGGACTGACACACTTCTAGTTTGAAGTGTGGAACCACTCTAAATAGCTTGTCTAATTTGGTGCATGTTCAATCTCTCTTATCCTTGCTATGCTTGATTTAGTTGCTCTCAAATTACCTATTTAGCAACCTTATCTTGTCATATATCTTGAAGGTTTAATGAATTTTGTTTAAGTGCTTTCAGCTCTATTCACCCCCCCCCCCCTCTAGAGCACCTAAGTCACCCATCTAGGATCCAACAAGTGGTATCAGAGCGGGTCTTCTCCAAGCATACTTCAACAAGTAGGAGAAGATGGGTGACTACCTAGGAGGGAGACTCTCGACCAGCCTTCCAATCTTCAATGGGAGCAACTTCCTCTATTGGAGAAGAAGACTTCAATTCTTCATCCAAGGATCAAGTCTCGAGATGTGGCAAATGGTGAACAGCCCATACATTCTACCGAAGACAAATATTGAAGAATGGGATGAAGCCACCTTGATGAAAGCAACTTTGAATGCTAGAGCCATGCACATCCTATATGCCTCCATGACCCCCACCGAGTTCAACCGGATTTCCTCTTGTGAGACGGCCTATGAGGTATGGAGAAAGCTTTGCATCACTTATGAAGGGACAGATCAAGTGAAGGAAAGCAAAGTCTACATGCTCAAGGGGCTGCTTGAGAACTTCAAGATGGGAAAGGAGGAGAGTATAGCCAACATGTACTCAAGGATCAACACCATTGTAAATGGTCTTGCTATTCTAGGTCATCCTATGTCTAGTGGAGAGATCAACTCAAAGATCCTTAGAACTCTTCCCAAGAGGTGGGAATCCAAGGTGACTTCTATTGAAGAAGCAAGGTCACTTAAAGACATCCCCATTGAAGATCTCATTGGAAATCTACAAGCACATGAAGCTACACTTGACAAGAGGGAGGAAGTAGAAAGACAAGAAAAGAAAGAGCTAAAGAGAATGAAGAAGGCTGAAATGAAGGCTCAAATTGAAGCTATCATGGAACAAGTCTCTCCATCCTCTCAAGCTAAAGAAGATGCCATGTACTCCAAAGGTAGACTCTACAAAGGCAAGTCCTCCTCCATCCGGTGCTTCACATGTGGAAAGAAGGGTCACTACAAGGAAGATTGCCCACAAGGCAAAAAGACCCATCTTCACAAGAAGAAATGGCAATCAAGCTCAAGCGGCTCCTCCAACTCAAGCTCAAGTGAAGATTCATGTGAAGGATCAAGCTCAAGCTCTAGTGATGAAGGAGAATGCCATTTTGCCCTTATAGCATCAACAAGTGAAGACTCAAGTGAGGTAAATCTAGACTCTTTAGATAAAGAATCTTTAATTGCTATTATTCATGACATTTGTGCCTCTTATAAGTCTTCTAAAAAGAAAAAGAAAAAGCTTGCTAAAATTGTTGATAATTTGCATATAGAACTAGATGATCTTGAATATGCTAATTCTTGCTTGCTTATTGATAAAAATGATTTTCTTAGCCAAGTAGACTCTCTTAAACTTGAAAATGCTAGTTTACTTGATAAGATTAAATTTCTAGAAGCTCAACCTCTCATGTCTAGTTCTAATGAAGAGCATACTTTAATTATTGATTCTCTCATGCATGACATTGATGTTCTTAAATCTGAAAACAAGGACAAAGATTTTGTTTTGCATGAATTAGAAATAGAAAATGCCTCCTTGCTTGCTAAAATCAATGGGCATGAATCTTGTTCTAGTTCTACAAATAGAGAGAATGATGTTGCTGCTCTTCATATTGATAGAGATTCTCTTTCAACTAAATCTCTTTGCTTAGAAAATGATCTTTTGCATGCTAGAGATAACATTAATCAATTGTCTTCTACTATTGCTTCTCTTAAGCATGATAATGATAGTTTAAGATCTTCTTTGCAAAGATTCTTAGTTGGTAAAAAGAGTCTTAATGACATCCTACACCATTCTACTAAACAAATCGGTAGACATGGTTTAGGATATGATAGTAGTCAAGGGAACAACAAAGATAAAGGACCTCCAATATTCCATGGAGAATCCTCTAGTTCCAAGACTATGGGCACATGCAACTATTGCAATGAAATTGGTCATTATTCTACTTGTTGTCCTTTTAGGAAAGCACCCAAGAGCAATAGGATTTGGGTTGCTAAACTAACCCCTCCGGACCCAAAAACATGATTGGGGACCATTTCATCTTTCTTCTTGTAGGTATTTACAAATGGATTGATTTGAGCTATTGAATTGCAAATTGACTTCTCAATCCACATGAAAGAAGAAAGGTGAGATGTGTAGAGGGTGACAACAAGTGAAAAAGCATTGGTAAGCACAAAGGTAAATGTTTTATTGCTTATAACCATTTCCAACTTGTTTTTGTCAAGTTAGTGTGCACTATACATAGGGTTTTTGAGTCAAAAGTGACTTTTTGTGATTCTCTTCACACTCTTGCTCAAAAACTATTTCTAATGCTTCTATAGTGCATTACTAACTTGCTTAGACATGTTTGGATATGGTTTGTATATTTAGCATGCCTCTAGATATGTTTTATGAAAAATATGTGCTTTTTCTACAGTAGTTTTGTCGGCCGAGTTTTGTCCTGTCTAAAACTCGACCGATAGGCACCAATGGGTGTTGCCAACAGCTGCGATCGGCCGAGTTGCCAATACACAGAACTCGACCGAAAACACTGTTCACAGAGTATACAGTTGGCTTATTGAATGAGAATTTCCCTCTCAACTAGATTTTCTCAACCAATAGCCTTATTCTTTGGCACTCCATTTGGTACCTTTATATATGCATATTGCCGTGTTCTAAATTGCCTATCTTGCATACAACTCTATCTCTCTAATTGCTCTAATTTGGTATATCTATATCTTGCAATTACTTGCTTTGAGTTGTTTTGCAGGTTTTGATGATGATCTCCTTGGATCTCTTGGTTGTGTCTAAAATTGCTTCCGTTGTGCTCAAACTTGCTACATCTATATAGGTGTATATCTTGTTGTTGATACAACTTTGAGGTTCTTAGGGGTAATCATCTTATGGTAAGAATGCATATCTAGTGAGTTATATCCTCTCATGCTTCTATATTTGCATATCTCTTTGTTTGGATATATCTCTAAATCTAATCATAGCTTGCTTTATGTTGCTTATCTCTTTGCTATGATCTAGATCCTACTAGTAGTCCTAACTTGTGATATCATCTACTAGTAGTTCGCATACATGTAGTTCTAACCCTATCAATAAGTGGTATACTTGATCATCTATATGTTATGTTTGTATCTTATCTTATACATGCTCAAGATTGTTCTTTAAATTGCTTATCTACTATCTTGAGTTGCTTGCATAACATTGTGATGCAGGGTTCATAGATCTACATGATATGTAGAAATTGGAGTATTTTTTGGATTTTTATGCATATTTTTGCTCCAGTTTCAGTTTTTGCTGCAAGTATAGTGCTTTTTATGCAGAAACACCCTTCTGAGCAAGACTCATTGCTTTGCCATGAGCTCCGATGGTTTTTGGTCAAATTCCATCATCTTGAGGGTCAAAATTGTGATCTATTGTTTTTCTGCAGCACTTTATCTTGCATTTTTTGGATGTTCAAGTATATGTTTTAACTTGCTTTTCTTTCTATGCTTGGACAAGCCCCTATCTGCGCTCTTCTACTCTCCTTATATATTTGTGTTATCTCCTTTCTCTTTAACAAGTGATGTTTCTTTTTTCTTCATAACCCCCACCTTTTTGAAATGACAAAGGGGGAGAAAGGTAATGTCTTCTTTTAAAAAGAGGAAGAAGGCATGTCTTACACGAAGAAGAGAAGTATGTTCATGTAAAGGGAGAAGGTAAAGGGGAGAAGACATATATGTGTAGAACATATATGAGTAGAAGACATGGTATTCTATAAATGTTATGAAAGCTAACCATGCAGGAGAAATAGCATCAATTGAGGGGGAGTATGAGAACTCCACTAGCATCAATTGAGGGGGAGCATATGAACTCAATTCCATTGAAACCCCTAGGTTTCTCCAAAGGTATGAATTTACTTAAATGCTTTCAATACATTTATGGAATGGTTTGTCATCTTCAAAAAGGGGGAGAATGTTGACTCAAGGTCAATTAGGTCAATGTTGACTCACGTCTAAATTGACTAAACCCTTGTTTTGATGATGACTAACCATTCCACATATTGGTGTCTAATGCTTCTACATTGAGTGATTTCAGATTAGGTTTAGACACACTCCAAATGCCCTAACTTGCGCATATCAAATTGGAGAAAAGACAAGTCAAAATAGCTACAAGTGTGCAATTTGGGATCTCTATGTAAATGACCTTAGAATTGCTTTGTAATCACTTGTAATGATTGTATGACTTGTAATTAAGATTAGAAAAATTATTGGGACACAAAAATGCATCATTTGTATAGTCAACGAAAATTCCAAAATACCCATAACAGGGATTTTGTCGGCCGAATTCCAAACTCGGCCGATCCATATATTCTGGGATTTTTGTGGGATTCGGCCGAGTTGCAAACTCAGCCGATCCACCATTCGGCCGAGTTGCAAACTCAGCCGATCCATGGTTCGGCTGAATTGCCTTTATGGAAACTCGGCCGATCAGACTGTACTGGAATGCAGAAAAAGCAAATCCAACCGTTGGAGACTTTGTTGGGACCCAAAATAGATCCGTTGCAACTTGTAAAACGGCTAGTTTTCGTTCTCAAGTGTTCCCAAAGGCTAAGAGGCATCCCCAGCTATAAATAGGACCCCTTGGGCTTCATTCCAAGGTTGAGCATTCATTGCAAACTCTTTGTGAGGTTCCTATTCTATAGTTGAGTGCTTCCTACAGCCTCCTCTCTCTCTCTAAGCTTAATCACTTGCTACATCCATTAGAGTGAGTAGGAAATCTGTAAGAGAGCTAGTTCCATTTGTATATCTTGTGAAGCTCTCACTTCCACAACCTCCCCGTCTCTCCATTTCAATCATGAAGATGAAGGTTCTCTCTCTTAGCCAAGAGAGGTGAAGAAGAACAAGGGAAGGAGTCCCTTGGTGAAGATCAAGGCCGAAGACTTGGAGCTAGAGTGGGTAAGACCTTGGAGAAGGCAGAAGACTCAAGCTCAAGTGGGTAAGACCTTGGTGGAAAGCTTCTCCGAGTGAAGGTGAAGTCAAAGGCGGAAGATCCAAGAAGAGTGGGTAATTCCTGCAAGGCCGAAGACTTGTGCAAGAGTGGGTAAGTCCTTGGAGAAGGCCGAAGACTCTTGCAAAGTGGGTAAGTCCTTGGTAAGGTTGAAGACTCTTTGTATTGGATAGGTAAGTCCTTTGTTGGTCTTGTAATTGTAAGTCTTATTAATGAATATAAGAGTGCAATTGTTTGAAGTCCTAGAGGTTGACCTCTCTAGGAAAGTGGACTGACACACTTCTAGTTTGAAGTGTGGAACCACTCTAAATAGCTTGTCTAATTTGGTGCATGTTCAATCTCTCTTATCCTTGCTATGCTTGATTTAGTTGCTCTCAAATTACCTATTTAGCAACCTTATCTTGTCATATATCTTGAAGGTTTAATGAATTTTGTTTAAGTGCTTTCAGCTCTATTCACCCCCCCCTCTAGAGCACCTAAGTCACCCATCTAGGATCCAACAAGTGGTATCAGAGCGGGTCTTCTCCAAGCATACTTCAACAAGTAGGAGAAGATGGGTGACTACCTAGGAGGGAGACTCTCGACCAGCCTTCCAATCTTCAATGGGAGCAACTTCCTCTATTGGAGAAGAAGACTTCAATTCTTCATCCAAGGATCAAGTCTCGAGATGTGGCAAATGGTGAACAGCCCATACATTCTACCGAAGACAAATATTGAAGAATGGGATGAAGCCACCTTGATGAAAGCAACTTTGAATGCTAGAGCCATGCACATCCTATATGCCTCCATGACCCCCACCGAGTTCAACCGGATTTCCTCTTGTGAGACGGCCTATGAGGTATGGAGAAAGCTTTGCATCACTTATGAAGGGACAGATCAAGTGAAGGAAAGCAAAGTCTACATGCTCAAGGGGCTGCTTGAGAACTTCAAGATGGGAAAGGAGGAGAGTATAGCCAACATGTACTCAAGGATCAACACCATTGTAAATGGTCTTGCTATTCTAGGTCATCCTATGTCTAGTGGAGAGATCAACTCAAAGATCCTTAGAACTCTTCCCAAGAGGTGGGAATCCAAGGTGACTTCTATTGAAGAAGCAAGGTCACTTAAAGACATCCCCATTGAAGATCTCATTGGAAATCTACAAGCACATGAAGCTACACTTGACAAGAGGGAGGAAGTAGAAAGACAAGAAAAGAAAGAGCTAAAGAGAATGAAGAAGGCTGAAATGAAGGCTCAAATTGAAGCTATCATGGAACAAGTCTCTCCATCCTCTCAAGCTAAAGAAGATGCCATGTACTCCAAAGGTAGACTCTACAAAGGCAAGTCCTCCTCCATCCGGTGCTTCACATGTGGAAAGAAGGGTCACTACAAGGAAGATTGCCCACAAGGCAAAAAGACCCATCTTCACAAGAAGAAATGGCAATCAAGCTCAAGCGGCTCCTCCAACTCAAGCTCAAGTGAAGATTCATGTGAAGGATCAAGCTCAAGCTCTAGTGATGAAGGAGAATGCCATTTTGCCCTTATAGCATCAACAAGTGAAGACTCAAGTGAGGTAAATCTAGACTCTTTAGATAAAGAATCTTTAATTGCTATTATTCATGACATTTGTGCCTCTTATAAGTCTTCTAAAAAGAAAAAGAAAAAGCTTGCTAAAATTGTTGATAATTTGCATATAGAACTAGATGATCTTGAATATGCTAATTCTTGCTTGCTTATTGATAAAAATGATTTTCTTAGCCAAGTAGACTCTCTTAAACTTGAAAATGCTAGTTTACTTGATAAGATTAAATTTCTAGAAGCTCAACCTCTCATGTCTAGTTCTAATGAAGAGCATACTTTAATTATTGATTCTCTCATGCATGACATTGATGTTCTTAAATCTGAAAACAAGGACAAAGATTTTGTTTTGCATGAATTAGAAATAGAAAATGCCTCCTTGCTTGCTAAAATCAATGGGCATGAATCTTGTTCTAGTTCTACAAATAGAGAGAATGATGTTGCTGCTCTTCATATTGATAGAGATTCTCTTTCAACTAAATCTCTTTGCTTAGAAAATGATCTTTTGCATGCTAGAAATTAACATTAATCAATTGTCTTCTACTATTGCTTCTCTTAAGCATGATAATGATAGTTTAAGATCTTCTTTGCAAAGATTCTTAGTTGGTAAAAAGAGTCTTAATGACATCCTACACCATTCTACTAAACAAATCGGTAGACATGGTTTAGGATATGATAGTAGTCAAGGGAACAACAAAGATAAAGGACCTCCAATATTCCATGGAGAATCCTCTAGTTCCAAGACTATGGGCACATGCAACTATTGCAATGAAATTGGTCATTATTCTACTTGTTGTCCTTTTAGGAAAGCACCCAAGAGCAATAGGATTTGGGTTGCTAAACTAACCCCTCCGGACCCAAAAACATGATTGGGGACCATTTCATCTTTCTTCTTGTAGGTATTTACAAATGGATTGATTTGAGCTATTGAATTGCAAATTGACTTCTCAATCCACATGAAAGAAGAAAGGTGAGATGTGTAGAGGGTGACAACAAGTGAAAAAGCATTGGTAAGCACAAAGGTAAATGTTTTATTGCTTATAACCATTTCCAACTTGTTTTTGTCAAGTTAGTGTGCACTATACATAGGGTTTTTGAGTCAAAAGTGACTTTTTGTGATTCTCTTCACACTCTTGCTCAAAAACTATTTCTAATGCTTCTATAGTGCATTACTAACTTGCTTAGACATGTTTGGATATGGTTTGTATATTTAGCATGCCTCTAGATATGTTTTATGAAAAATATGTGCTTTTTCTACAGTAGTTTTGTCGGCCGAGTTTTGTCCTGTCTAAAACTCGACCGATAGGCACCAATGGGTGTTGCCAACAGCTGCGATCGGCCGAGTTGCCAATACACAGAACTCGACCGAAAACACTGTTCACAGAGTATACAGTTGGCTTATTGAATGAGAATTTCCCTCTCAACTAGATTTTCTCAACCAATAGCCTTATTCTTTGGCACTCCATTTGGTACCTTTATATATGCATATTGCCGTGTTCTAAATTGCCTATCTTGCATACAACTCTATCTCTCTAATTGCTCTAATTTGGTATATCTATATCTTGCAATTACTTGCTTTGAGTTGTTTTGCAGGTTTTGATGATGATCTCCTTGGATCTCTTGGTTGTGTCTAAAATTGCTTCCGTTGTGCTCTAACTTGCTACATCTATATAGGTGTATATCTTGTTGTTGATACAACTTTGAGGTTCTTAGGGGTAATCATCTTATGGTAAGAATGCATATCTAGTGAGTTATATCCTCTCATGCTTCTATATTTGCATATCTCTTTGTTTGGATATATCTCTAAATCTAATCATAGCTTGCTTTATGTTGCTTATCTCTTTGCTATGATCTAGATCCTACTAGTAGTCCTAACTTGTGATATCATCTACTAGTAGTTCGCATACATGTAGTTCTAACCCTATCAATAAGTGGTATACTTGATCATCTATATGTTATGTTTGTATCTTATCTTATACATGCTCAAGATTGTTCTTTAAATTGCTTATCTACTATCTTGAGTTGCTTGCATAACATTGTGATGCAGGGTTCATAGATCTACATGATATGTAGAAATTGGAGTATTTTTTGGATTTTTATGCATATTTTTGCTCCAGTTTCAGTTTTTGCTGCAAGTATAGTGCTTTTTATGCAGAAACACCCTTCTGAGAAAGACTCATTGCTTTGCCATGAGCTCCGATGGTTTTTGGTCAAATTCCATCATCTTGAGGGTCAAAATTGTGATCTATTGTTTTTCTGCAGCACTTTATCTTGCATTTTTTGGATGTTCAAGTATATGTTTTAACTTGCTTTTCTTTCTATGCTTGGACAAGCCCCTATCTGCGCTCTTCTACTCTCCTTATATATTTGTGTTATCTCCTTTCTCTTTAACAAGTGATGTTTCTTTTTTCTTCATAACCCCCACCTTTTTGAAATGACAAAGGGGGAGAAAGGTAATGTCTTCTTTTAAAAAGAGGAAGAAGGCATGTCTTACACGAAGAAGAGAAGTATGTTCATGTAAAGGGAGAAGGTAAAGGGGAGAAGACATATATGTGTAGAACATATATGAGTAGAAGACATGGTATTCTATAAATGTTATGAAAGCTAACCATGCAGGAGAAATAGCATCAATTGAGGGGGAGTATGAGAACTCCACTAGCATCAATTGAGGGGGAGCATATGAACTCAATTCCATTGAAACCCCTAGGTTTCTCCAAAGGTATGAATTTACTTAAATGCTTTCAATACATTTATGGAATGGTTTGTCATCTTCAAAAAGGGGGAGAATGTTGACTCAAGGTCAATTAGGTCAATGTTGACTCACGTCTAAATTGACTAAACCCTTGTTTTGATGATGACTAACCATTCCACATATTGGTGTCTAATGCTTCTACATTGAGTGATTTCAGATTAGGTTTAGACACACTCCAAATGCCCTAACTTGCGCATATCAAATTGGAGAAAAGACAAGTCAAAATAGCTACAAGTGTGCAATTTGGGATCTCTATGTAAATGACCTTAGAATTGCTTTGTAATCACTTGTAATGATTGTATGACTTGTAATTAAGATTAGAAAAATTATTGGGACACAAAAATGCATCATTTGTATAGTCAACGAAAATTCCAAAATACCCATAACAGGGATTTTGTCGGCCGAATTCCAAACTCGGCCGATCCATATATTCTGGGATTTTTGTGGGATTCGGCCGAGTTGCAAACTCAGCCGATCCACCATTCGGCCGAGTTGCAAACTCAGCCGATCCATGGTTCGGCTGAATTGCCTTTATGGAAACTCGGCCGATCAGACTGTACTGGAATGCAGAAAAAGCAAATCCAACCGTTGGAGACTTTGTTGGGACCCAAAATAGATCCGTTGCAACTTGTAAAACGGCTAGTTTTCGTTCTCAAGTGTTCCCAAAGGCTAAGAGGCATCCCCAGCTATAAATAGGACCCCTTGGGCTTCATTCCAAGGTTGAGCATTCATTGCAAACTCTTTGTGAGGTTCCTATTCTATAGTTGAGTGCTTCCTACAGCCTCCTCTCTCTCTCTAAGCTTAATCACTTGCTACATCCATTAGAGTGAGTAGGAAATCTGTAAGAGAGCTAGTTCCATTTGTATATCTTGTGAAGCTCTCACTTCCACAACCTCCCCGTCTCTCCATTTCAATCATGAAGATGAAGGTTCTCTCTCTTAGCCAAGAGAGGTGAAGAAGAACAAGGGAAGGAGTCCCTTGGTGAAGATCAAGGCCGAAGACTTGGAGCTAGAGTGGGTAAGACCTTGGAGAAGGCAGAAGACTCAAGCTCAAGTGGGTAAGACCTTGGTGGAAAGCTTCTCCGAGTGAAGGTGAAGTCAAAGGCGGAAGATCCAAGAAGAGTGGGTAATTCCTGCAAGGCCGAAGACTTGTGCAAGAGTGGGTAAGTCCTTGGAGAAGGCCGAAGACTCTTGCAAAGTGGGTAAGTCCTTGGTAAGGTTGAAGACTCTTTGTATTGGATAGGTAAGTCCTTTGTTGGTCTTGTAATTGTAAGTCTTATTAATGAATATAAGAGTGCAATTGTTTGAAGTCCTAGAGGTTGACCTCTCTAGGCAAGTGGACTGACACACTTCTAGTTTGAAGTGTGGAACCACTCTAAATAGCTTGTCTAATTTGGTGCATGTTCAATCTCTCTTATCCTTGCTATGCTTGATTTAGTTGCTCTCAAATTACCTATTTAGCAACCTTATCTTGTCATATATCTTGAAGGTTTAATGAATTTTGTTTAAGTGCTTTCAGCTCTATTCACCCCCCCCCCTCTAGAGCACCTAAGTCACCCATCTAGGATCCAACAAGTGGTATCAGAGCGGGTCTTCTCCAAGCATACTTCAACAAGTAGGAGAAGATGGGTGACTACCTAGGAGGGAGACTCTCGACCAGCCTTCCAATCTTCAATGGGAGCAACTTCCTCTATTGGAGAAGAAGACTTCAATTCTTCATCCAAGGATCAAGTCTCGAGATGTGGCAAATGGTGAACAGCCCATACATTCTACCGAAGACAAATATTGAAGAATGGGATGAAGCCACCTTGATGAAAGCAACTTTGAATGCTAGAGCCATGCACATCCTATATGCCTCCATGACCCCCACCGAGTTCAACCGGATTTCCTCTTGTGAGACGGCCTATGAGGTATGGAGAAAGCTTTGCATCACTTATGAAGGGACAGATCAAGTGAAGGAAAGCAAAGTCTACATGCTCAAGGGGCTGCTTGAGAACTTCAAGATGGGAAAGGAGGAGAGTATAGCCAACATGTACTCAAGGATCAACACCATTGTAAATGGTCTTGCTATTCTAGGTCATCCTATGTCTAGTGGAGAGATCAACTCAAAGATCCTTAGAACTCTTCCCAAGAGGTGGGAATCCAAGGTGACTTCTATTGAAGAAGCAAGGTCACTTAAAGACATCCCCATTGAAGATCTCATTGGAAATATACAAGCACATGAAGCTACACTTGACAAGAGGGAGGAAGTAGAAAGACAAGAAAAGAAAGAGCTAAAGAGAATGAAGAAGGCTGAAATGAAGGCTCAAATTGAAGCTATCATGGAACAAGTCTCTCCATCCTCTCAAGCTAAAGAAGATGCCATGTACTCCAAAGGTAGACTCTACAAAGGCAAGTCCTCCTCCATCCGGTGCTTCACATGTGGAAAGAAGGGTCACTACAAGGAAGATTGCCCACAAGGCAAAAAGACCCATCTTCACAAGAAGAAATGGCAATCAAGCTCAAGCGGCTCCTCCAACTCAAGCTCAAGTGAAGATTCATGTGAAGGATCAAGCTCAAGCTCTAGTGATGAAGGAGAATGCCATTTTGCCCTTATAGCATCAACAAGTGAAGACTCAAGTGAGGTAAATCTAGACTCTTTAGATAAAGAATCTTTAATTGCTATTATTCATGACATTTGTGCCTCTTATAAGTCTTCTAAAAAGAAAAAGAAAAAGCTTGCTAAAATTGTTGATAATTTGCATATAGAACTAGATGATCTTGAATATGCTAATTCTTGCTTGCTTATTGATAAAAATGATTTTCTTAGCCAAGTAGACTCTCTTAAACTTGAAAATGCTAGTTTACTTGATAAGATTAAATTTCTAGAAGCTCAACCTCTCATGTCTAGTTCTAATGAAGAGCATACTTTAATTATTGATTCTCTCATGCATGACATTGATGTTCTTAAATCTGAAAACAAGGACAAAGATTTTGTTTTGCATGAATTAGAAATAGAAAATGCCTCCTTGCTTGCTAAAATCAATGGGCATGAATCTTGTTCTAGTTCTACAAATAGAGAGAATGATGTTGCTGCTCTTCATATTGATAGAGATTCTCTTTCAACTAAATCTCTTTGCTTAGAAAATGATCTTTTGCATGCTAGAGATAACATTAATCAATTGTCTTCTACTATTGCTTCTCTTAAGCATGATAATGATAGTTTAAGATCTTCTTTGCAAAGATTCTTAGTTGGTAAAAAGAGTCTTAATGACATCCTACACCATTCTACTAAACAAATCGGTAGACATGGTTTAGGATATGATAGTAGTCAAGGGAACAACAAAGATAAAGGACCTCCAATATTCCATGGAGAATCCTCTAGTTCCAAGACTATGGGCACATGCAACTATTGCAATGAAATTGGTCATTATTCTACTTGTTGTCCTTTTAGGAAAGCACCCAAGAGCAATAGGATTTGGGTTGCTAAACTAACCCCTCCGGACCCAAAAACATGATTGGGGACCATTTCATCTTTCTTCTTGTAGGTATTTACAAATGGATTGATTTGAGCTATTGAATTGCAAATTGACTTCTCAATCCACATGAAAGAAGAAAGGTGAGATGTGTAGAGGGTGACAACAAGTGAAAAAGCATTGGTAAGCACAAAGGTAAATGTTTTATTGCTTATAACCATTTCCAACTTGTTTTTGTCAAGTTAGTGTGCACTATACATAGGGTTTTTGAGTCAAAAGTGACTTTTTGTGATTCTCTTCACACTCTTGCTCAAAAACTATTTCTAATGCTTCTATAGTGCATTACTAACTTGCTTAGACATGTTTGGATATGGTTTGTATATTTAGCATGCCTCTAGATATGTTTTATGAAAAATATGTGCTTTTTCTACAGTAGTTTTGTCGGCCGAGTTTTGTCCTGTCTAAAACTCGACCGATAGGCACCAATGGGTGTTGCCAACAGCTGCGATCGGCCGAGTTGCCAATACACAGAACTCGACCGAAAACACTGTTCACAGAGTATACAGTTGGCTTATTGAATGAGAATTTCCCTCTCAACTAGATTTTCTCAACCAATAGCCTTATTCTTTGGCACTCCATTTGGTACCTTTATATATGCATATTGCCGTGTTCTAAATTGCCTATCTTGCATACAACTCTATCTCTCTAATTGCTCTAATTTGGTATATCTATATCTTGCAATTACTTGCTTTGAGTTGTTTTGCAGGTTTTGATGATGATCTCCTTGGATCTCTTGGTTGTGTCTAAAATTGCTTCCGTTGTGCTCTAACTTGCTACATCTATATAGGTGTATATCTTGTTGTTGATACAACTTTGAGGTTCTTAGGGGTAATCATCTTATGGTAAGAATGCATATCTAGTGAGTTATATCCTCTCATGCTTCTATATTTGCATATCTCTTTGTTTGGATATATCTCTAAATCTAATCATAGCTTGCTTTATGTTGCTTATCTCTTTGCTATGATCTAGATCCTACTAGTAGTCCTAACTTGTGATATCATCTACTAGTAGTTCGCATACATGTAGTTCTAACCCTATCAATAAGTGGTATACTTGATCATCTATATGTTATGTTTGTATCTTATCTTATACATGCTCAAGATTGTTCTTTAAATTGCTTATCTACTATCTTGAGTTGCTTGCATAACATTGTGATGCAGGGTTCATAGATCTACATGATATGTAGAAATTGGAGTATTTTTTGGATTTTTATGCATATTTTTGCTCCAGTTTCAGTTTTTGCTGCAAGTATAGTGCTTTTTATGCAGAAACACCCTTCTGAGAAAGACTCATTGCTTTGCCATGAGCTCCGATGGTTTTTGGTCAAATTCCATCATCTTGAGGGTCAAAATTGTGATCTATTGTTTTTCTGCAGCACTTTATCTTGCATTTTTTGGATGTTCAAGTATATGTTTTAACTTGCTTTTCTTTCTATGCTTGGACAAGCCCCTATCTGCGCTCTTCTACTCTCCTTATATATTTGTGTTATCTCCTTTCTCTTTAACAAGTGATGTTTCTTTTTTCTTCATAACCCCCACCTTTTTGAAATGACAAAGGGGGAGAAAGGTAATGTCTTCTTTTAAAAAGAGGAAGAAGGCATGTCTTACACGAAGAAGAGAAGTATGTTCATGTAAAGGGAGAAGGTAAAGGGGAGAAGACATATATGTGTAGAACATATATGAGTAGAAGACATGGTATTCTATAAATGTTATGAAAGCTAACCATGCAGGAGAAATAGCATCAATTGAGGGGGAGTATGAGAACTCCACTAGCATCAATTGAGGGGGAGCATATGAACTCAATTCCATTGAAACCCCTAGGTTTCTCCAAAGGTATGAATTTACTTAAATGCTTTCAATACATTTATGGAATGGTTTGTCATCTTCAAAAAGGGGGAGAATGTTGACTCAAGGTCAATTAGGTCAATGTTGACTCACGTCTAAATTGACTAAACCCTTGTTTTGATGATGACTAACCATTCCACATATTGGTGTCTAATGCTTCTACATTGAGTGATTTCAGATTAGGTTTAGACACACTCCAAATGCCCTAACTTGCGCATATCAAATTGGAGAAAAGACAAGTCAAAATAGCTACAAGTGTGCAATTTGGGATCTCTATGTAAATGACCTTAGAATTGCTTTGTAATCACTTGTAATGATTGTATGACTTGTAATTAAGATTAGAAAAATTATTGGGACACAAAAATGCATCATTTGTATAGTCAACGAAAATTCCAAAATACCCATAACAGGGATTTTGTCGGCCGAATTCCAAACTCGGCCGATCCATATATTCTGGGATTTTTGTGGGATTCGGCCGAGTTGCAAACTCAGCCGATCCACCATTCGGCCGAGTTGCAAACTCAGCCGATCCATGGTTCGGCTGAATTGCCTTTATGGAAACTCGGCCGATCAGACTGTACTGGAATGCAGAAAAAGCAAATCCAACCGTTGGAGACTTTGTTGGGACCCAAAATAGATCCGTTGCAACTTGTAAAACGGCTAGTTTTCGTTCTCAAGTGTTCCCAAAGGCTAAGAGGCATCCCCAGCTATAAATAGGACCCCTTGGGCTTCATTCCAAGGTTGAGCATTCATTGCAAACTCTTTGTGAGGTTCCTATTCTATAGTTGAGTGCTTCCTACAGCCTCCTCTCTCTCTCTAAGCTTAATCACTTGCTACATCCATTAGAGTGAGTAGGAAATCTGTAAGAGAGCTAGTTCCATTTGTATATCTTGTGAAGCTCTCACTTCCACAACCTCCCCGTCTCTCCATTTCAATCATGAAGATGAAGGTTCTCTCTCTTAGCCAAGAGAGGTGAAGAAGAACAAGGGAAGGAGTCCCTTGGTGAAGATCAAGGCCGAAGACTTGGAGCTAGAGTGGGTAAGACCTTGGAGAAGGCAGAAGACTCAAGCTCAAGTGGGTAAGACCTTGGTGGAAAGCTTCTCCGAGTGAAGGTGAAGTCAAAGGCGGAAGATCCAAGAAGAGTGGGTAATTCCTGCAAGGCCGAAGACTTGTGCAAGAGTGGGTAAGTCCTTGGAGAAGGCCGAAGACTCTTGCAAAGTGGGTAAGTCCTTGGTAAGGTTGAAGACTCTTTGTATTGGATAGGTAAGTCCTTTGTTGGTCTTGTAATTGTAAGTCTTATTAATGAATATAAGAGTGCAATTGTTTGAAGTCCTAGAGGTTGACCTCTCTAGGCAAGTGGACTGACACACTTCTAGTTTGAAGTGTGGAACCACTCTAAATAGCTTGTCTAATTTGGTGCATGTTCAATCTCTCTTATCCTTGCTATGCTTGATTTAGTTGCTCTCAAATTACCTATTTAGCAACCTTATCTTGTCATATATCTTGAAGGTTTAATGAATTTTGTTTAAGTGCTTTCAGCTCTATTCACCCCCCCCCTCTAGAGCACCTAAGTCACCCATCTAGGATCCAACAAGTGGTATCAGAGCGGGTCTTCTCCAAGCATACTTCAACAAGTAGGAGAAGATGGGTGACTACCTAGGAGGGAGACTCTCGACCAGCCTTCCAATCTTCAATGGGAGCAACTTCCTCTATTGGAGAAGAAGACTTCAATTCTTCATCCAAGGATCAAGTCTCGAGATGTGGCAAATGGTGAACAGCCCATACATTCTACCGAAGACAAATATTGAAGAATGGGATGAAGCCACCTTGATGAAAGCAACTTTGAATGCTAGAGCCATGCACATCCTATATGCCTCCATGACCCCCACCGAGTTCAACCGGATTTCCTCTTGTGAGACGGCCTATGAGGTATGGAGAAAGCTTTGCATCACTTATGAAGGGACAGATCAAGTGAAGGAAAGCAAAGTCTACATGCTCAAGGGGCTGCTTGAGAACTTCAAGATGGGAAAGGAGGAGAGTATAGCCAACATGTACTCAAGGATCAACACCATTGTAAATGGTCTTGCTATTCTAGGTCATCCTATGTCTAGTGGAGAGATCAACTCAAAGATCCTTAGAACTCTTCCCAAGAGGTGGGAATCCAAGGTGACTTCTATTGAAGAAGCAAGGTCACTTAAAGACATCCCCATTGAAGATCTCATTGGAAATATACAAGCACATGAAGCTACACTTGACAAGAGGGAGGAAGTAGAAAGACAAGAAAAGAAAGAGCTAAAGAGAATGAAGAAGGCTGAAATGAAGGCTCAAATTGAAGCTATCATGGAACAAGTCTCTCCATCCTCTCAAGCTAAAGAAGATGCCATGTACTCCAAAGGTAGACTCTACAAAGGCAAGTCCTCCTCCATCCGGTGCTTCACATGTGGAAAGAAGGGTCACTACAAGGAAGATTGCCCACAAGGCAAAAAGACCCATCTTCACAAGAAGAAATGGCAATCAAGCTCAAGCGGCTCCTCCAACTCAAGCTCAAGTGAAGATTCATGTGAAGGATCAAGCTCAAGCTCTAGTGATGAAGGAGAATGCCATTTTGCCCTTATAGCATCAACAAGTGAAGACTCAAGTGAGGTAAATCTAGACTCTTTAGATAAAGAATCTTTAATTGCTATTATTCATGACATTTGTGCCTCTTATAAGTCTTCTAAAAAGAAAAAGAAAAAGCTTGCTAAAATTGTTGATAATTTGCATATAGAACTAGATGATCTTGAATATGCTAATTCTTGCTTGCTTATTGATAAAAATGATTTTCTTAGCCAAGTAGACTCTCTTAAACTTGAAAATGCTAGTTTACTTGATAAGATTAAATTTCTAGAAGCTCAACCTCTCATGTCTAGTTCTAATGAAGAGCATACTTTAATTATTGATTCTCTCATGCATGACATTGATGTTCTTAAATCTGAAAACAAGGACAAAGATTTTGTTTTGCATGAATTAGAAATAGAAAATGCCTCCTTGCTTGCTAAAATCAATGGGCATGAATCTTGTTCTAGTTCTACAAATAGAGAGAATGATGTTGCTGCTCTTCATATTGATAGAGATTCTCTTTCAACTAAATCTCTTTGCTTAGAAAATGATCTTTTGCATGCTAGAGATAACATTAATCAATTGTCTTCTACTATTGCTTCTCTTAAGCATGATAATGATAGTTTAAGATCTTCTTTGCAAAGATTCTTAGTTGGTAAAAAGAGTCTTAATGACATCCTACACCATTCTACTAAACAAATCGGTAGACATGGTTTAGGATATGATAGTAGTCAAGGGAACAACAAAGATAAAGGACCTCCAATATTCCATGGAGAATCCTCTAGTTCCAAGACTATGGGCACATGCAACTATTGCAATGAAATTGGTCATTATTCTACTTGTTGTCCTTTTAGGAAAGCACCCAAGAGCAATAGGATTTGGGTTGCTAAACTAACCCCTCCGGACCCAAAAACATGATTGGGGACCATTTCATCTTTCTTCTTGTAGGTATTTACAAATGGATTGATTTGAGCTATTGAATTGCAAATTGACTTCTCAATCCACATGAAAGAAGAAAGGTGAGATGTGTAGAGGGTGACAACAAGTGAAAAAGCATTGGTAAGCACAAAGGTAAATGTTTTACTGCTTATAACCATTTCCAACTTGTTTTTGTGAAGTTAGTGTGCACTATACATAGGGTTTTTGAGTCAAAAGTGACTTTTTGTGATTCTCTTCACACTCTTGCTCAAAAACTATTTCTAATGCTTCTATAGTGCATTACTAACTTGCTTAGACATGTTTGGATATGGTTTGTATATTTAGCATGCCTCTAGATATGTTTTATGAAAAATATGTGCTTTTTCTACAGTAGTTTTGTCGGCCGAGTTTTGTCCTGTCTAAAACTCGACCGATAGGCACCAATGGGTGTTGCCAACAGCTGCGATCGGCCGAGTTGCCAATACACAGAACTCGACCGAAAACACTGTTCACAGAGTATACAGTTGGCTTATTGAATGAGAATTTCCCTCTCAACTAGATTTTCTCAACCAATAGCCTTATTCTTTGGCACTCCATTTGGTACCTTTATATATGCATATTGCCGTGTTCTAAATTGCCTATCTTGCATACAACTCTATCTCTCTAATTGCTCTAATTTGGTATATCTATATCTTGCAATTACTTGCTTTGAGTTGTTTTGCAGGTTTTGATGATGATCTCCTTGGATCTCTTGGTTGTGTCTAAAATTGCTTCCGTTGTGCTCTAACTTGCTACATCTATATAGGTGTATATCTTGTTGTTGATACAACTTTGAGGTTCTTAGGGGTAATCATCTTATGGTAAGAATGCATATCTAGTGAGTTATATCCTCTCATGCTTCTATATTTGCATATCTCTTTGTTTGGATATATCTCAAAATCTAATCATAGCTTGCTTTATGTTGCTTATCTCTTTGCTATGATCTAGATCCTACTAGTAGTCCTAACTTGTGATATCATCTACTAGTAGTTCGCATACATGTAGTTCTAACCCTATCAATAAGTGGTATACTTGATCATCTATATGTTATGTTTGTATCTTATCTTATACATGCTCAAGATTGTTCTTTAAATTGCTTATCTACTATCTTGAGTTGCTTGCATAACATTGTGATGCAGGGTTCATAGATCTACATGATATGTAGAAATTGGAGTATTTTTTGGATTTTTATGCATATTTTTGCTCCAGTTTCAGTTTTTGCTGCAAGTATAGTGCTTTTTATGCAGAAACACCCTTCTGAGCAAGACTCATTGCTTTGCCATGAGCTCCGATGGTTTTTGGTCAAATTCCATCATCTTGAGGGTCAAAATTGTGATCTATTGTTTTTCTGCAGCACTTTATCTTGCATTTTTTGGATGTTCAAGTATATGTTTTAACTTGCTTTTCTTTCTATGCTTGGACAAGCCCCTATCTGCGCTCTTCTACTCTCCTTATATATTTGTGTTATCTCCTTTCTCTTTAACAAGTGATGTTTCTTTTTTCTTCATAACCCCCACCTTTTTGAAATGACAAAGGGGGAGAAAGGTAATGTCTTCTTTTAAAAAGAGGAAGAAGGCATGTCTTACACGAAGAAGAGAAGTATGTTCATGTAAAGGGAGAAGGTAAAGGGGAGAAGACATATATGTGTAGAACATATATGAGTAGAAGACATGGTATTCTATAAATGTTATGAAAGCTAACCATGCAGGAGAAATAGCATCAATTGAGGGGGAGTATGAGAACTCCACTAGCATCAATTGAGGGGGAGCATATGAACTCAATTCCATTGAAACCCCTAGGTTTCTCCAAAGGTATGAATTTACTTAAATGCTTTCAATACATTTATGGAATGGTTTGTCATCTTCAAAAAGGGGGAGAATGTTGACTCAAGGTCAATTAGGTCAATGTTGACTCACGTCTAAATTGACTAAACCCTTGTTTTGATGATGACTAACCATTCCACATATTGGTGTCTAATGCTTCTACATTGAGTGATTTCAGATTAGGTTTAGACACACTCCAAATGCCCTAACTTGCGCATATCAAATTGGAGAAAAGACAAGTCAAAATAGCTACAAGTGTGCAATTTGGGATCTCTATGTAAATGACCTTAGAATTGCTTTGTAATCACTTGTAATGATTGTATGACTTGTAATTAAGCTTAGAAAAATTATTGGGACACAAAAATGCAGCATTTGTATAGTCAACGAAAATTCCAAAATACCCATAACAGGGATTTTGTCGGCCGAATTCCAAACTCGGCCGATCCATATATTCTGGGATTTTTGTGGGATTCGGCCGAGTTGCAAACTCAGCCGATCCACCATTCGGCCGAGTTGCAAACTCAGCCGATCCATGGTTCGGCTGAATTGCCTTTATGGAAACTCGGCCGATCAGACTGTACTGGAATGCAGAAAAAGCAAATCCAACCGTTGGAGACTTTGTTGGGACCCAAAATAGATCCGTTGCAACTTGTAAAACGGCTAGTTTTCGTTCTCAAGTGTTCCCAAAGGCTAAGAGGCATCCCCAGCTATAAATAGGACCCCTTGGGCTTCATTCCAAGGTTGAGCATTCATTGCAAACTCTTTGTGAGGTTCCTATTCTATAGTTGAGTGCTTCCTACAGCCTCCTCTCTCTCTCTAAGCTTAATCACTTGCTACATCCATTAGAGTGAGTAGGAAATCTGTAAGAGAGCTAGTTCCATTTGTATATCTTGTGAAGCTCTCACTTCCACAACCTCCCCGTCTCTCCATTTCAATCATGAAGATGAAGGTTCTCTCTCTTAGCCAAGAGAGGTGAAGAAGAACAAGGGAAGGAGTCCCTTGGTGAAGATCAAGGCCGAAGACTTGGAGCTAGAGTGGGTAAGACCTTGGAGAAGGCAGAAGACTCAAGCTCAAGTGGGTAAGACCTTGGTGGAAAGCTTCTCCGAGTGAAGGTGAAGTCAAAGGCGGAAGATCCAAGAAGAGTGGGTAATTCCTGCAAGGCCGAAGACTTGTGCAAGAGTGGGTAAGTCCTTGGAGAAGGCCGAAGACTCTTGCAAAGTGGGTAAGTCCTTGGTAAGGCTGAAGACTCTTTGTATTGGATAGGTAAGTCCTTTGTTGGTCTTGTAATTGTAAGTCTTATTAATGAATATAAGAGTGCAATTGTTTGAAGTCCTAGAGGTTGACCTCTCTAGGCAAGTGGACTGACACACTTCTAGTTTGAAGTGTGGAACCACTCTAAATAGCTTGTCTAATTTGGTGCATGTTCAATCTCTCTTATCCTTGCTATGCTTGATTTAGTTGCTCTCAAATTACCTATTTAGCAACCTTATCTTGTCATATATCTTGAAGGTTTAATGAATTTTGTTTAAGTGCTTTCAGCTCTATTCACCCCCCCCTCTAGAGCACCTAAGTCACCCATCTAGGATCCAACAAGTGGTATCAGAGCGGGTCTTCTCCAAGCATACTTCAACAAGTAGGAGAAGATGGGTGACTACCTAGGAGGGAGACTCTCGACCAGCCTTCCAATCTTCAATGGGAGCAACTTCCTCTATTGGAGAAGAAGACTTCAATTCTTCATCCAAGGATCAAGTCTCGAGATGTGGCAAATGGTGAACAGCCCATACATTCTACCGAAGACAAATATTGAAGAATGGGATGAAGCCACCTTGATGAAAGCAACTTTGAATGCTAGAGCCATGCACATCCTATATGCCTCCATGACCCCCACCGAGTTCAACCGGATTTCCTCTTGTGAGACGGCCTATGAGGTATGGAGAAAGCTTTGCATCACTTATGAAGGGACAGATCAAGTGAAGGAAAGCAAAGTCTACATGCTCAAGGGGCTGCTTGAGAACTTCAAGATGGGAAAGGAGGAGAGTATAGCCAACATGTACTCAAGGATCAACACCATTGTAAATGGTCTTGCTATTCTAGGTCATCCTATGTCTAGTGGAGAGATCAACTCAAAGATCCTTAGAACTCTTCCCAAGAGGTGGGAATCCAAGGTGACTTCTATTGAAGAAGCAAGGTCACTTAAAGACATCCCCATTGAAGATCTCATTGGAAATCTACAAGCACATGAAGCTACACTTGACAAGAGGGAGGAAGTAGAAAGACAAGAAAAGAAAGAGCTAAAGAGAATGAAGAAGGCTGAAATGAAGGCTCAAATTGAAGCTATCATGGAACAAGTCTCTCCATCCTCTCAAGCTAAAGAAGATGCCATGTACTCCAAAGGTAGACTCTACAAAGGCAAGTCCTCCTCCATCCGGTGCTTCACATGTGGAAAGAAGGGTCACTACAAGGAAGATTGCCCACAAGGCAAAAAGACCCATCTTCACAAGAAGAAATGGCAATCAAGCTCAAGCGGCTCCTCCAACTCAAGCTCAAGTGAAGATTCATGTGAAGGATCAAGCTCAAGCTCTAGTGATGAAGGAGAATGCCATTTTGCCCTTATAGCATCAACAAGTGAAGACTCAAGTGAGGTAAATCTAGACTCTTTAGATAAAGAATCTTTAATTGCTATTATTCATGACATTTGTGCCTCTTATAAGTCTTCTAAAAAGAAAAAGAAAAAGCTTGCTAAAATTGTTGATAATTTGCATATAGAACTAGATGATCTTGAATATGCTAATTCTTGCTTGCTTATTGATAAAAATGATTTTCTTAGCCAAGTAGACTCTCTTAAACTTGAAAATGCTAGTTTACTTGATAAGATTAAATTTCTAGAAGCTCAACCTCTCATGTCTAGTTCTAATGAAGAGCATACTTTAATTATTGATTCTCTCATGCATGACATTGATGTTCTTAAATCTGAAAACAAGGACAAAGATTTTGTTTTGCATGAATTAGAAATAGAAAATGCCTCCTTGCTTGCTAAAATCAATGGGCATGAATCTTGTTCTAGTTCTACAAATAGAGAGAATGATGTTGCTGCTCTTCATATTGATAGAGATTCTCTTTCAACTAAATCTCTTTGCTTAGAAAATGATCTTTTGCATGCTAGAAATTAACATTAATCAATTGTCTTCTACTATTGCTTCTCTTAAGCATGATAATGATAGTTTAAGATCTTCTTTGCAAAGATTCTTAGTTGGTAAAAAGAGTCTTAATGACATCCTACACCATTCTACTAAACAAATCGGTAGACATGGTTTAGGATATGATAGTAGTCAAGGGAACAACAAAGATAAAGGACCTCCAATATTCCATGGAGAATCCTCTAGTTCCAAGACTATGGGCACATGCAACTATTGCAATGAAATTGGTCATTATTCTACTTGTTGTCCTTTTAGGAAAGCACCCAAGAGCAATAGGATTTGGGTTGCTAAACTAACCCCTCCGGACCCAAAAACATGATTGGGGACCATTTCATCTTTCTTCTTGTAGGTATTTACAAATGGATTGATTTGAGCTATTGAATTGCAAATTGACTTCTCAATCCACATGAAAGAAGAAAGGTGAGATGTGTAGAGGGTGACAACAAGTGAAAAAGCATTGGTAAGCACAAAGGTAAATGTTTTACTGCTTATAACCATTTCCAACTTGTTTTTGTCAAGTTAGTGTGCACTATACATAGGGTTTTTGAGTCAAAAGTGACTTTTTGTGATTCTCTTCACACTCTTGCTCAAAAACTATTTCTAATGCTTCTATAGTGCATTACTAACTTGCTTAGACATGTTTGGATATGGTTTGTATATTTAGCATGCCTCTAGATATGTTTTATGAAAAATATGTGCTTTTTCTACAGTAGTTTTGTCGGCCGAGTTTTGTCCTGTCTAAAACTCGACCGATAGGCACCAATGGGTGTTGCCAACAGCTGCGATCGGCCGAGTTGCCAATACACAGAACTCGACCGAAAACACTGTTCACAGAGTATACAGTTGGCTTATTGAATGAGAATTTCCCTCTCAACTAGATTTTCTCAACCAATAGCCTTATTCTTTGGCACTCCATTTGGTACCTTTATATATGCATATTGCCGTGTTCTAAATTGCCTATCTTGCATACAACTCTATCTCTCTAATTGCTCTAATTTGGTATATCTATATCTTGCAATTACTTGCTTTGAGTTGTTTTGCAGGTTTTGATGATGATCTCCTTGGATCTCTTGGTTGTGTCTAAAATTGCTTCCGTTGTGCTCAAACTTGCTACATCTATATAGGTGTATATCTTGTTGTTGATACAACTTTGAGGTTCTTAGGGGTAATCATCTTATGGTAAGAATGCATATCTAGTGAGTTATATCCTCTCATGCTTCTATATTTGCATATCTCTTTGTTTGGATATATCTCTAAATCTAATCATAGCTTGCTTTATGTTGCTTATCTCTTTGCTATGATCTAGATCCTACTAGTAGTCCTAACTTGTGATATCATCTACTAGTAGTTCGCATACATGTAGTTCTAACCCTATCAATAAGTGGTATACTTGATCATCTATATGTTATGTTTGTATCTTATCTTATACATGCTCAAGATTGTTCTTTAAATTGCTTATCTACTATCTTGAGTTGCTTGCATAACATTGTGATGCAGGGTTCATAGATCTACATGATATGTAGAAATTGGAGTATTTTTTGGATTTTTATGCATATTTTTTCTCCAGTTTCAGTTTTTGCTGCAAGTATAGTGCTTTTTATGCAGAAACACCCTTCTGAGCAAGACTCATTGCTTTGCCATGAGCTCCGATGGTTTTTGGTCAAATTCCATCATCTTGAGGGTCAAAATTGTGATCTATTGTTTTTCTGCAGCACTTTATCTTGCATTTTTTGGATGTTCAAGTATATGTTTTAACTTGCTTTTCTTTCTATGCTTGGACAAGCCCCTATCTGCGCTCTTCTACTCTCCTTATATATTTGTGTTATCTCCTTTCTCTTTAACAAGTGATGTTTCTTTTTTCTTCATAACCCCCACCTTTTTGAAATGACAAAGGGGGAGAAAGGTAATGTCTTCTTTTAAAAAGAGGAAGAAGGCATGTCTTACACGAAGAAGAGAAGTATGTTCATGTAAAGGGAGAAGGTAAAGGGGAGAAGACATATATGTGTAGAACATATATGAGTAGAAGACATGGTATTCTATAAATGTTATGAAAGCTAACCATGCAGGAGAAATAGCATCAATTGAGGGGGAGTATGAGAACTCCACTAGCATCAATTGAGGGGGAGCATATGAACTCAATTCCATTGAAACCCCTAGGTTTCTCCAAAGGTATGAATTTACTTAAATGCTTTCAATACATTTATGGAATGGTTTGTCATCTTCAAAAAGGGGGAGAATGTTGACTCAAGGTCAATTAGGTCAATGTTGACTCACGTCTAAATTGACTAAACCCTTGTTTTGATGATGACTAACCATTCCACATATTGGTGTCTAATGCTTCTACATTGAGTGATTTCAGATTAGGTTTAGACACACTCCAAATGCCCTAACTTGCGCATATCAAATTGGAGAAAAGACAAGTCAAAATAGCTACAAGTGTGCAATTTGGGATCTCTATGTAAATGACCTTAGAATTGCTTTGTAATCACTTGTAATGATTGTATGACTTGTAATTAAGCTTAGAAAAATTATTGGGACACAAAAATGTAGCATTTGTATAGTCAACGAAAATTCCAAAATACCCATAACAGGGATTTTGTCGGCCGAATTCCAAACTCGGCCGATCCATATATTCTGGGATTTTTGTGGGATTCGGCCGAGTTGCAAACTCAGCCGATCCACCATTCGGCCGAGTTGCAAACTCAGCCGATCCATGGTTCGGCTGAATTGCCTTTATGGAAACTCAGCCGATCAGACTGTACTGGAATGCAGAAAAAGCAAATCCAACCGTTGGAGACTTTGTTGGGACCCAAAATAGATCCGTTGCAACTTGTAAAACGGCTAGTTTTCGTTCTCAAGTGTTCCCAAAGGCTAAGAGGCATCCCCAGCTATAAATAGGACCCCTTGGGCTTCATTCCAAGGTTGAGCATTCATTGCAAACTCTTTGTGAGGTTCCTATTCTATAGTTGAGTGCTTCCTACAGCCTCCTCTCTCTCTCTAAGCTTAATCACTTGCTACATCCATTAGAGTGAGTAGGAAATCTGTAAGAGAGCTAGTTCCATTTGTATATCTTGTGAAGCTCTCACTTCCACAACCTCCCCGTCTCTCCATTTCAATCATGAAGATGAAGGTTCTCTCTCTTAGCCAAGAGAGGTGAAGAAGAACAAGGGAAGGAGTCCCTTGGTGAAGATCAAGGCCGAAGACTTGGAGCTAGAGTGGGTAAGACCTTGGAGAAGGCAGAAGACTCAAGCTCAAGTGGGTAAGACCTTGGTGGAAAGCTTCTCCGAGTGAAGGTGAAGTCAAAGGCGGAAGATCCAAGAAGAGTGGGTAATTCCTGCAAGGCCGAAGACTTGTGCAAGAGTGGGTAAGTCCTTGGAGAAGGCCGAAGACTCTTGCAAAGTGGGTAAGTCCTTGGTAAGGCTGAAGACTCTTTGTATTGGATAGGTAAGTCCTTTGTTGGTCTTGTAATTGTAAGTCTTATTAATGAATATAAGAGTGCAATTGTTTGAAGTCCTAGAGGTTGACCTCTCTAGGCAAGTGGACTGACACACTTCTAGTTTGAAGTGTGGAACCACTCTAAATAGCTTGTCTAATTTGGTGCATGTTCAATCTCTCTTATCCTTGCTATGCTTGATTTAGTTGCTCTCAAATTACCTATTTAGCAACCTTATCTTGTCATATATCTTGAAGGTTTAATGAATTTTTTTTAAGTGCTTTCAGCTCTATTCACCCCCCCCCCCTCTAGAGCACCTAAGTCACCCATCTAGGATCCAACAAGTGGTATCAGAGCGGGTCTTCTCCAAGCATACTTCAACAAGTAGGAGAAGATGGGTGACTACCTAGGAGGGAGACTCTCGACCAGCCTTCCAATCTTCAATGGGAGCAACTTCCTCTATTGGAGAAGAAGACTTCAATTCTTCATCCAAGGATCAAGTCTCGAGATGTGGCAAATGGTGAACAGCCCATACATTCTACCGAAGACAAATATTGAAGAATGGGATGAAGCCACCTTGATGAAAGCAACTTTGAATGCTAGAGCCATGCACATCCTATATGCCTCCATGACCCCCACCGAGTTCAACCGGATTTCCTCTTGTGAGACGGCCTATGAGGTATGGAGAAAGCTTTGCATCACTTATGAAGGGACAGATCAAGTGAAGGAAAGCAAAGTCTACATGCTCAAGGGGCTGCTTGAGAACTTCAAGATGGGAAAGGAGGAGAGTATAGCCAACATGTACTCAAGGATCAACACCATTGTAAATGGTCTTGCTATTCTAGGTCATCCTATGTCTAGTGGAGAGATCAACTCAAAGATCCTTAGAACTCTTCCCAAGAGGTGGGAATCCAAGGTGACTTCTATTGAAGAAGCAAGGTCACTTAAAGACATCCCCATTGAAGATCTCATTGGAAATCTACAAGCACATGAAGCTACACTTGACAAGAGGGAGGAAGTAGAAAGACAAGAAAAGAAAGAGCTAAAGAGAATGAAGAAGGCTGAAATGAAGGCTCAAATTGAAGCTATCATGGAACAAGTCTCTCCATCCTCTCAAGCTAAAGAAGATGCCATGTACTCCAAAGGTAGACTCTACAAAGGCAAGTCCTCCTCCATCCGGTGCTTCACATGTGGAAAGAAGGGTCACTACAAGGAAGATTGCCCACAAGGCAAAAAGACCCATCTTCACAAGAAGAAATGGCAATCAAGCTCAAGCGGCTCCTCCAACTCAAGCTCAAGTGAAGATTCATGTGAAGGATCAAGCTCAAGCTCTAGTGATGAAGGAGAATGCCATTTTGCCCTTATAGCGTCAACAAGTGAAGACTCAAGTGAGGTAAATCTAGACTCTTTAGATAAAGAATCTTTAATTGCTATTATTCATGACATTTGTGCCTCTTATAAGTCTTCTAAAAAGAAAAAGAAAAAGCTTGCTAAAATTGTTGATAATTTGCATATAGAACTAGATGATCTTGAATATGCTAATTCTTGCTTGCTTATTGATAAAAATGATTTTCTTAGCCAAGTAGACTCTCTTAAACTTGAAAATGCTAGTTTACTTGATAAGATTAAATTTCTAGAAGCTCAACCTCTCATGTCTAGTTCTAATGAAGAGCATACTTTAATTATTGATTCTCTCATGCATGACATTGATGTTCTTAAATCTGAAAACAAGGACAAAGATTTTGTTTTGCATGAATTAGAAATAGAAAATGCCTCCTTGCTTGCTAAAATCAATGGGCATGAATCTTGTTCTAGTTCTACAAATAGAGAGAATGATGTTGCTGCTCTTCATATTGATAGAGATTCTCTTTCAACTAAATCTCTTTGCTTAGAAAATGATCTTTTGCATGCTAGAAATTAACATTAATCAATTGTCTTCTACTATTGCTTCTCTTAAGCATGATAATGATAGTTTAAGATCTTCTTTGCAAAGATTCTTAGTTGGTAAAAAGAGTCTTAATGACATCCTACACCATTCTACTAAACAAATCGGTAGACATGGTTTAGGATATGATAGTAGTCAAGGGAACAACAAAGATAAAGGACCTCCAATATTCCATGGAGAATCCTCTAGTTCCAAGACTATGGGCACATGCAACTATTGCAATGAAATTGGTCATTATTCTACTTGTTGTCCTTTTAGGAAAGCACCCAAGAGCAATAGGATTTGGGTTGCTAAACTAACCCCTCCGGACCCAAAAACATGATTGGGGACCATTTCATCTTTCTTCTTGTAGGTATTTACAAATGGATTGATTTGAGCTATTGAATTGCAAATTGACTTCTCAATCCACATGAAAGAAGAAAGGTGAGATGTGTAGAGGGTGACAACAAGTGAAAAAGCATTGGTAAGCACAAAGGTAAATGTTTTATTGCTTATAACCATTTCCAACTTGTTTTTGTCAAGTTAGTGTGCACTATACATAGGGTTTTTGAGTCAAAAGTGACTTTTTGTGATTCTCTTCACACTCTTGCTCAAAAACTATTTCTAATGCTTCTATAGTGCATTACTAACTTGCTTAGACATGTTTGGATATGGTTTGTATATTTAGCATGCCTCTAGATATGTTTTATGAAAAATATGTGCTTTTTCTACAGTAGTTTTGTCGGCCGAGTTTTGTCCTGTCTAAAACTCGACCGATAGGCACCAATGGGTGTTGCCAACAGCTGCGATCGGCCGAGTTGCCAATACACAGAACTCGACCGAAAACACTGTTCACAGAGTATACAGTTGGCTTATTGAATGAGAATTTCCCTCTCAACTAGATTTTCTCAACCAATAGCCTTATTCTTTGGCACTCCATTTGGTACCTTTATATATGCATATTGCCGTGTTCTAAATTGCCTATCTTGCATACAACTCTATCTCTCTAATTGCTCTAATTTGGTATATCTATATCTTGCAATTACTTGCTTTGAGTTGTTTTGCAGGTTTTGATGATGATCTCCTTGGATCTCTTGGTTGTGTCTAAAATTGCTTCCGTTGTGCTCAAACTTGCTACATCTATATAGGTGTATATCTTGTTGTTGATACAACTTTGAGGTTCTTAGGGGTAATCATCTTATGGTAAGAATGCATATCTAGTGAGTTATATCCTCTCATGCTTCTATATTTGCATATCTCTTTGTTTGGATATATCTCTAAATCTAATCATAGCTTGCTTTATGTTGCTTATCTCTTTGCTATGATCTAGATCCTACTAGTAGTCCTAACTTGTGATATCATCTACTAGTAGTTCGCATACATGTAGTTCTAACCCTATCAATAAGTGGTATACTTGATCATCTATATGTTATGTTTGTATCTTATCTTATACATGCTCAAGATTGTTCTTTAAATTGCTTATCTACTATCTTGAGTTGCTTGCATAACATTGTGATGCAGGGTTCATAGATCTACATGATATGTAGAAATTGGAGTATTTTTTGGATTTTTATGCATATTTTTGCTCCAGTTTCAGTTTTTGCTGCAAGTATAGTGCTTTTTATGCAGAAACACCCTTCTGAGCAAGACTCATTGCTTTGCCATGAGCTCCGATGGTTTTTGGTCAAATTCCATCATCTTGAGGGTCAAAATTGTGATCTATTGTTTTTCTGCAGCACTTTATCTTGCATTTTTTGGATGTTCAAGTATATGTTTTAACTTGCTTTTCTTTCTATGCTTGGACAAGCCCCTATCTGCGCTCTTCTACTCTCCTTATATATTTGTGTTATCTCCTTTCTCTTTAACAAGTGATGTTTCTTTTTTCTTCATAACCCCCACCTTTTTGAAATGACAAAGGGGGAGAAAGGTAATGTCTTCTTTTAAAAAGAGGAAGAAGGCATGTCTTACACGAAGAAGAGAAGTATGTTCATGTAAAGGGAGAAGGTAAAGGGGAGAAGACATATATGTGTAGAACATATATGAGTAGAAGACATGGTATTCTATAAATGTTATGAAAGCTAACCATGCAGGAGAAATAGCATCAATTGAGGGGGAGTATGAGAACTCCACTAGCATCAATTGAGGGGGAGCATATGAACTCAATTCCATTGAAACCCCTAGGTTTCTCCAAAGGTATGAATTTACTTAAATGCTTTCAATACATTTATGGAATGGTTTGTCATCTTCAAAAAGGGGGAGAATGTTGACTCAAGGTCAATTAGGTCAATGTTGACTCACGTCTAAATTGACTAAACCCTTGTTTTGATGATGACTAACCATTCCACATATTGGTGTCTAATGCTTCTACATTGAGTGATTTCAGATTAGGTTTAGACACACTCCAAATGCCCTAACTTGCGCATATCAAATTGGAGAAAAGACAAGTCAAAATAGCTACAAGTGTGCAATTTGGGATCTCTATGTAAATGACCTTAGAATTGCTTTGTAATCACTTGTAATGATTGTATGACTTGTAATTAAGCTTAGAAAAATTATTGGGACACAAAAATGCAGCATTTGTATAGTCAACGAAAATTCCAAAATACCCATAACAGGGATTTTGTCGGCCGAATTCCAAACTCGGCCGATCCATATATTCTGGGATTTTTGTGGGATTCGGCCGAGTTGCAAACTCAGCCGATCCACCATTCGGCCGAGTTGCAAACTCAGCCGATCCATGGTTCGGCTGAATTGCCTTTATGGAAACTCGGCCGATCAGACTGTACTGGAATGCAGAAAAAGCAAATCCAACCGTTGGAGACTTTGTTGGGACCCAAAATAGATCCGTTGCAACTTGTAAAACGGCTAGTTTTCGTTCTCAAGTGTTCCCAAAGGCTAAGAGGCATCCCCAGCTATAAATAGGACCCCTTGGGCTTCATTCCAAGGTTGAGCATTCATTGCAAACTCTTTGTGAGGTTCCTATTCTATAGTTGAGTGCTTCCTACAGCCTCCTCTCTCTCTCTAAGCTTAATCACTTGCTACATCCATTAGAGTGAGTAGGAAATCTGTAAGAGAGCTAGTTCCATTTGTATATCTTGTGAAGCTCTCACTTCCACAACCTCCCCGTCTCTCCATTTCAATCATGAAGATGAAGGTTCTCTCTCTTAGCCAAGAGAGGTGAAGAAGAACAAGGGAAGGAGTCCCTTGGTGAAGATCAAGGCCGAAGACTTGGAGCTAGAGTGGGTAAGACCTTGGAGAAGGCAGAAGACTCAAGCTCAAGTGGGTAAGACCTTGGTGGAAAGCTTCTCCGAGTGAAGGTGAAGTCAAAGGCGGAAGATCCAAGAAGAGTGGGTAATTCCTGCAAGGCCGAAGACTTGTGCAAGAGTGGGTAAGTCCTTGGAGAAGGCCGAAGACTCTTGCAAAGTGGGTAAGTCCTTGGTAAGGCTGAAGACTCTTTGTATTGGATAGGTAAGTCCTTTGTTGGTCTTGTAATTGTAAGTCTTATTAATGAATATAAGAGTGCAATTGTTTGAAGTCCTAGAGGTTGACCTCTCTAGGCAAGTGGACTGACACACTTCTAGTTTGAAGTGTGGAACCACTCTAAATAGCTTGTCTAATTTGGTGCATGTTCAATCTCTCTTATCCTTGCTATGCTTGATTTAGTTGCTCTCAAATTACCTATTTAGCAACCTTATCTTGTCATATATCTTGAAGGTTTAATGAATTTTGTTTAAGTGCTTTCAGCTCTATTCACCCCCCCCTCTAGAGCACCTAAGTCACCCATCTAGGATCCAACAAGTGGTATCAGAGCGGGTCTTCTCCAAGCATACTTCAACAAGTAGGAGAAGATGGGTGACTACCTAGGAGGGAGACTCTCGACCAGCCTTCCAATCTTCAATGGGAGCAACTTCCTCTATTGGAGAAGAAGACTTCAATTCTTCATCCAAGGATCAAGTCTCGAGATGTGGCAAATGGTGAACAGCCCATACATTCTACCGAAGACAAATATTGAAGAATGGGATGAAGCCACCTTGATGAAAGCAACTTTGAATGCTAGAGCCATGCACATCCTATATGCCTCCATGACCCCCACCGAGTTCAACCGGATTTCCTCTTGTGAGACGGCCTATGAGGTATGGAGAAAGCTTTGCATCACTTATGAAGGGACAGATCAAGTGAAGGAAAGCAAAGTCTACATGCTCAAGGGGCTGCTTGAGAACTTCAAGATGGGAAAGGAGGAGAGTATAGCCAACATGTACTCAAGGATCAACACCATTGTAAATGGTCTTGCTATTCTAGGTCATCCTATGTCTAGTGGAGAGATCAACTCAAAGATCCTTAGAACTCTTCCCAAGAGGTGGGAATCCAAGGTGACTTCTATTGAAGAAGCAAGGTCACTTAAAGACATCCCCATTGAAGATCTCATTGGAAATCTACAAGCACATGAAGCTACACTTGACAAGAGGGAGGAAGTAGAAAGACAAGAAAAGAAAGAGCTAAAGAGAATGAAGAAGGCTGAAATGAAGGCTCAAATTGAAGCTATCATGGAACAAGTCTCTCCATCCTCTCAAGCTAAAGAAGATGCCATGTACTCCAAAGGTAGACTCTACAAAGGCAAGTCCTCCTCCATCCGGTGCTTCACATGTGGAAAGAAGGGTCACTACAAGGAAGATTGCCCACAAGGCAAAAAGACCCATCTTCACAAGAAGAAATGGCAATCAAGCTCAAGCGGCTCCTCCAACTCAAGCTCAAGTGAAGATTCATGTGAAGGATCAAGCTCAAGCTCTAGTGATGAAGGAGAATGCCATTTTGCCCTTATAGCATCAACAAGTGAAGACTCAAGTGAGGTAAATCTAGACTCTTTAGATAAAGAATCTTTAATTGCTATTATTCATGACATTTGTGCCTCTTATAAGTCTTCTAAAAAGAAAAAGAAAAAGCTTGCTAAAATTGTTGATAATTTGCATATAGAACTAGATGATCTTGAATATGCTAATTCTTGCTTGCTTATTGATAAAAATGATTTTCTTAGCCAAGTAGACTCTCTTAAACTTGAAAATGCTAGTTTACTTGATAAGATTAAATTTCTAGAAGCTCAACCTCTCATGTCTAGTTCTAATGAAGAGCATACTTTAATTATTGATTCTCTCATGCATGACATTGATGTTCTTAAATCTGAAAACAAGGACAAAGATTTTGTTTTGCATGAATTAGAAATAGAAAATGCCTCCTTGCTTGCTAAAATCAATGGGCATGAATCTTGTTCTAGTTCTACAAATAGAGAGAATGATGTTGCTGCTCTTCATATTGATAGAGATTCTCTTTCAACTAAATCTCTTTGCTTAGAAAATGATCTTTTGCATGCTAGAAATTAACATTAATCAATTGTCTTCTACTATTGCTTCTCTTAAGCATGATAATGATAGTTTAAGATCTTCTTTGCAAAGATTCTTAGTTGGTAAAAAGAGTCTTAATGACATCCTACACCATTCTACTAAACAAATCGGTAGACATGGTTTAGGATATGATAGTAGTCAAGGGAACAACAAAGATAAAGGACCTCCAATATTCCATGGAGAATCCTCTAGTTCCAAGACTATGGGCACATGCAACTATTGCAATGAAATTGGTCATTATTCTACTTGTTGTCCTTTTAGGAAAGCACCCAAGAGCAATAGGATTTGGGTTGCTAAACTAACCCCTCCGGACCCAAAAACATGATTGGGGACCATTTCATCTTTCTTCTTGTAGGTATTTACAAATGGATTGATTTGAGCTATTGAATTGCAAATTGACTTCTCAATCCACATGAAAGAAGAAAGGTGAGATGTGTAGAGGGTGACAACAAGTGAAAAAGCATTGGTAAGCACAAAGGTAAATGTTTTACTGCTTATAACCATTTCCAACTTGTTTTTGTCAAGTTAGTGTGCACTATACATAGGGTTTTTGAGTCAAAAGTGACTTTTTGTGATTCTCTTCACACTCTTGCTCAAAAACTATTTCTAATGCTTCTATAGTGCATTACTAACTTGCTTAGACATGTTTGGATATGGTTTGTATATTTAGCATGCCTCTAGATATGTTTTATGAAAAATATGTGCTTTTTCTACAGTAGTTTTGTCGGCCGAGTTTTGTCCTGTCTAAAACTCGACCGATAGGCACCAATGGGTGTTGCCAACAGCTGCGATCGGCCGAGTTGCCAATACACAGAACTCGACCGAAAACACTGTTCACAGAGTATACAGTTGGCTTATTGAATGAGAATTTCCCTCTCAACTAGATTTTCTCAACCAATAGCCTTATTCTTTGGCACTCCATTTGGTACCTTTATATATGCATATTGCCGTGTTCTAAATTGCCTATCTTGCATACAACTCTATCTCTCTAATTGCTCTAATTTGGTATATCTATATCTTGCAATTACTTGCTTTGAGTTGTTTTGCAGGTTTTGATGATGATCTCCTTGGATCTCTTGGTTGTGTCTAAAATTGCTTCCGTTGTGCTCAAACTTGCTACATCTATATAGGTGTATATCTTGTTGTTGATACAACTTTGAGGTTCTTAGGGGTAATCATCTTATGGTAAGAATGCATATCTAGTGAGTTATATCCTCTCATGCTTCTATATTTGCATATCTCTTTGTTTGGATATATCTCTAAATCTAATCATAGCTTGCTTTATGTTGCTTATCTCTTTGCTATGATCTAGATCCTACTAGTAGTCCTAACTTGTGATATCATCTACTAGTAGTTCGCATACATGTAGTTCTAACCCTATCAATAAGTGGTATACTTGATCATCTATATGTTATGTTTGTATCTTATCTTATACATGCTCAAGATTGTTCTTTAAATTGCTTATCTACTATCTTGAGTTGCTTGCATAACATTGTGATGCAGGGTTCATAGATCTACATGATATGTAGAAATTGGAGTATTTTTTGGATTTTTATGCATATTTTTTCTCCAGTTTCAGTTTTTGCTGCAAGTATAGTGCTTTTTATGCAGAAACACCCTTCTGAGCAAGACTCATTGCTTTGCCATGAGCTCCGATGGTTTTTGGTCAAATTCCATCATCTTGAGGGTCAAAATTGTGATCTATTGTTTTTCTGCAGCACTTTATCTTGCATTTTTTGGATGTTCAAGTATATGTTTTAACTTGCTTTTCTTTCTATGCTTGGACAAGCCCCTATCTGCGCTCTTCTACTCTCCTTATATATTTGTGTTATCTCCTTTCTCTTTAACAAGTGATGTTTCTTTTTTCTTCATAACCCCCACCTTTTTGAAATGACAAAGGGGGAGAAAGGTAATGTCTTCTTTTAAAAAGAGGAAGAAGGCATGTCTTACACGAAGAAGAGAAGTATGTTCATGTAAAGGGAGAAGGTAAAGGGGAGAAGACATATATGTGTAGAACATATATGAGTAGAAGACATGGTATTCTATAAATGTTATGAAAGCTAACCATGCAGGAGAAATAGCATCAATTGAGGGGGAGTATGAGAACTCCACTAGCATCAATTGAGGGGGAGCATATGAACTCAATTCCATTGAAACCCCTAGGTTTCTCCAAAGGTATGAATTTACTTAAATGCTTTCAATACATTTATGGAATGGTTTGTCATCTTCAAAAAGGGGGAGAATGTTGACTCAAGGTCAATTAGGTCAATGTTGACTCACGTCTAAATTGACTAAACCCTTGTTTTGATGATGACTAACCATTCCACATATTGGTGTCTAATGCTTCTACATTGAGTGATTTCAGATTAGGTTTAGACACACTCCAAATGCCCTAACTTGCGCATATCAAATTGGAGAAAAGACAAGTCAAAATAGCTACAAGTGTGCAATTTGGGATCTCTATGTAAATGACCTTAGAATTGCTTTGTAATCACTTGTAATGATTGTATGACTTGTAATTAAGCTTAGAAAAATTATTGGGACACAAAAATGTAGCATTTGTATAGTCAACGAAAATTCCAAAATACCCATAACAGGGATTTTGTCGGCCGAATTCCAAACTCGGCCGATCCATATATTCTGGGATTTTTGTGGGATTCGGCCGAGTTGCAAACTCAGCCGATCCACCATTCGGCCGAGTTGCAAACTCAGCCGATCCATGGTTCGGCTGAATTGCCTTTATGGAAACTCAGCCGATCAGACTGTACTGGAATGCAGAAAAAGCAAATCCAACCGTTGGAGACTTTGTTGGGACCCAAAATAGATCCGTTGCAACTTGTAAAACGGCTAGTTTTCGTTCTCAAGTGTTCCCAAAGGCTAAGAGGCATCCCCAGCTATAAATAGGACCCCTTGGGCTTCATTCCAAGGTTGAGCATTCATTGCAAACTCTTTGTGAGGTTCCTATTCTATAGTTGAGTGCTTCCTACAGCCTCCTCTCTCTCTCTAAGCTTAATCACTTGCTACATCCATTAGAGTGAGTAGGAAATCTGTAAGAGAGCTAGTTCCATTTGTATATCTTGTGAAGCTCTCACTTCCACAACCTCCCCGTCTCTCCATTTCAATCATGAAGATGAAGGTTCTCTCTCTTAGCCAAGAGAGGTGAAGAAGAACAAGGGAAGGAGTCCCTTGGTGAAGATCAAGGCCGAAGACTTGGAGCTAGAGTGGGTAAGACCTTGGAGAAGGCAGAAGACTCAAGCTCAAGTGGGTAAGACCTTGGTGGAAAGCTTCTCCGAGTGAAGGTGAAGTCAAAGGCGGAAGATCCAAGAAGAGTGGGTAATTCCTGCAAGGCCGAAGACTTGTGCAAGAGTGGGTAAGTCCTTGGAGAAGGCCGAAGACTCTTGCAAAGTGGGTAAGTCCTTGGTAAGGCTGAAGACTCTTTGTATTGGATAGGTAAGTCCTTTGTTGGTCTTGTAATTGTAAGTCTTATTAATGAATATAAGAGTGCAATTGTTTGAAGTCCTAGAGGTTGACCTCTCTAGGCAAGTGGACTGACACACTTCTAGTTTGAAGTGTGGAACCACTCTAAATAGCTTGTCTAATTTGGTGCATGTTCAATCTCTCTTATCCTTGCTATGCTTGATTTAGTTGCTCTCAAATTACCTATTTAGCAACCTTATCTTGTCATATATCTTGAAGGTTTAATGAATTTTTTTTAAGTGCTTTCAGCTCTATTCACCCCCCCCCCCTCTAGAGCACCTAAGTCACCCATCTAGGATCCAACAAGTGGTATCAGAGCGGGTCTTCTCCAAGCATACTTCAACAAGTAGGAGAAGATGGGTGACTACCTAGGAGGGAGACTCTCGACCAGCCTTCCAATCTTCAATGGGAGCAACTTCCTCTATTGGAGAAGAAGACTTCAATTCTTCATCCAAGGATCAAGTCTCGAGATGTGGCAAATGGTGAACAGCCCATACATTCTACCGAAGACAAATATTGAAGAATGGGATGAAGCCACCTTGATGAAAGCAACTTTGAATGCTAGAGCCATGCACATCCTATATGCCTCCATGACCCCCACCGAGTTCAACCGGATTTCCTCTTGTGAGACGGCCTATGAGGTATGGAGAAAGCTTTGCATCACTTATGAAGGGACAGATCAAGTGAAGGAAAGCAAAGTCTACATGCTCAAGGGGCTGCTTGAGAACTTCAAGATGGGAAAGGAGGAGAGTATAGCCAACATGTACTCAAGGATCAACACCATTGTAAATGGTCTTGCTATTCTAGGTCATCCTATGTCTAGTGGAGAGATCAACTCAAAGATCCTTAGAACTCTTCCCAAGAGGTGGGAATCCAAGGTGACTTCTATTGAAGAAGCAAGGTCACTTAAAGACATCCCCATTGAAGATCTCATTGGAAATCTACAAGCACATGAAGCTACACTTGACAAGAGGGAGGAAGTAGAAAGACAAGAAAAGAAAGAGCTAAAGAGAATGAAGAAGGCTGAAATGAAGGCTCAAATTGAAGCTATCATGGAACAAGTCTCTCCATCCTCTCAAGCTAAAGAAGATGCCATGTACTCCAAAGGTAGACTCTACAAAGGCAAGTCCTCCTCCATCCGGTGCTTCACATGTGGAAAGAAGGGTCACTACAAGGAAGATTGCCCACAAGGCAAAAAGACCCATCTTCACAAGAAGAAATGGCAATCAAGCTCAAGCGGCTCCTCCAACTCAAGCTCAAGTGAAGATTCATGTGAAGGATCAAGCTCAAGCTCTAGTGATGAAGGAGAATGCCATTTTGCCCTTATAGCGTCAACAAGTGAAGACTCAAGTGAGGTAAATCTAGACTCTTTAGATAAAGAATCTTTAATTGCTATTATTCATGACATTTGTGCCTCTTATAAGTCTTCTAAAAAGAAAAAGAAAAAGCTTGCTAAAATTGTTGATAATTTGCATATAGAACTAGATGATCTTGAATATGCTAATTCTTGCTTGCTTATTGATAAAAATGATTTTCTTAGCCAAGTAGACTCTCTTAAACTTGAAAATGCTAGTTTACTTGATAAGATTAAATTTCTAGAAGCTCAACCTCTCATGTCTAGTTCTAATGAAGAGCATACTTTAATTATTGATTCTCTCATGCATGACATTGATGTTCTTAAATCTGAAAACAAGGACAAAGATTTTGTTTTGCATGAATTAGAAATAGAAAATGCCTCCTTGCTTGCTAAAATCAATGGGCATGAATCTTGTTCTAGTTCTACAAATAGAGAGAATGATGTTGCTGCTCTTCATATTGATAGAGATTCTCTTTCAACTAAATCTCTTTGCTTAGAAAATGATCTTTTGCATGCTAGAAATTAACATTAATCAATTGTCTTCTACTATTGCTTCTCTTAAGCATGATAATGATAGTTTAAGATCTTCTTTGCAAAGATTCTTAGTTGGTAAAAAGAGTCTTAATGACATCCTACACCATTCTACTAAACAAATCGGTAGACATGGTTTAGGATATGATAGTAGTCAAGGGAACAACAAAGATAAAGGACCTCCAATATTCCATGGAGAATCCTCTAGTTCCAAGACTATGGGCACATGCAACTATTGCAATGAAATTGGTCATTATTCTACTTGTTGTCCTTTTAGGAAAGCACCCAAGAGCAATAGGATTTGGGTTGCTAAACTAACCCCTCCGGACCCAAAAACATGATTGGGGACCATTTCATCTTTCTTCTTGTAGGTATTTACAAATGGATTGATTTGAGCTATTGAATTGCAAATTGACTTCTCAATCCACATGAAAGAAGAAAGGTGAGATGTGTAGAGGGTGACAACAAGTGAAAAAGCATTGGTAAGCACAAAGGTAAATGTTTTATTGCTTATAACCATTTCCAACTTGTTTTTGTCAAGTTAGTGTGCACTATACATAGGGTTTTTGAGTCAAAAGTGACTTTTTGTGATTCTCTTCACACTCTTGCTCAAAAACTATTTCTAATGCTTCTATAGTGCATTACTAACTTGCTTAGACATGTTTGGATATGGTTTGTATATTTAGCATGCCTCTAGATATGTTTTATGAAAAATATGTGCTTTTTCTACAGTAGTTTTGTCGGCCGAGTTTTGTCCTGTCTAAAACTCGACCGATAGGCACCAATGGGTGTTGCCAACAGCTGCGATCGGCCGAGTTGCCAATACACAGAACTCGACCGAAAACACTGTTCACAGAGTATACAGTTGGCTTATTGAATGAGAATTTCCCTCTCAACTAGATTTTCTCAACCAATAGCCTTATTCTTTGGCACTCCATTTGGTACCTTTATATATGCATATTGCCGTGTTCTAAATTGCCTATCTTGCATACAACTCTATCTCTCTAATTGCTCTAATTTGGTATATCTATATCTTGCAATTACTTGCTTTGAGTTGTTTTGCAGGTTTTGATGATGATCTCCTTGGATCTCTTGGTTGTGTCTAAAATTGCTTCCGTTGTGCTCAAACTTGCTACATCTATATAGGTGTATATCTTGTTGTTGATACAACTTTGAGGTTCTTAGGGGTAATCATCTTATGGTAAGAATGCATATCTAGTGAGTTATATCCTCTCATGCTTCTATATTTGCATATCTCTTTGTTTGGATATATCTCTAAATCTAATCATAGCTTGCTTTATGTTGCTTATCTCTTTGCTATGATCTAGATCCTACTAGTAGTCCTAACTTGTGATATCATCTACTAGTAGTTCGCATACATGTAGTTCTAACCCTATCAATAAGTGGTATACTTGATCATCTATATGTTATGTTTGTATCTTATCTTATACATGCTCAAGATTGTTCTTTAAATTGCTTATCTACTATCTTGAGTTGCTTGCATAACATTGTGATGCAGGGTTCATAGATCTACATGATATGTAGAAATTGGAGTATTTTTTGGATTTTTATGCATATTTTTGCTCCAGTTTCAGTTTTTGCTGCAAGTATAGTGCTTTTTATGCAGAAACACCCTTCTGAGCAAGACTCATTGCTTTGCCATGAGCTCCGATGGTTTTTGGTCAAATTCCATCATCTTGAGGGTCAAAATTGTGATCTATTGTTTTTCTGCAGCACTTTATCTTGCATTTTTTGGATGTTCAAGTATATGTTTTAACTTGCTTTTCTTTCTATGCTTGGACAAGCCCCTATCTGCGCTCTTCTACTCTCCTTATATATTTGTGTTATCTCCTTTCTCTTTAACAAGTGATGTTTCTTTTTTCTTCATAACCCCCACCTTTTTGAAATGACAAAGGGGGAGAAAGGTAATGTCTTCTTTTAAAAAGAGGAAGAAGGCATGTCTTACACGAAGAAGAGAAGTATGTTCATGTAAAGGGAGAAGGTAAAGGGGAGAAGACATATATGTGTAGAACATATATGAGTAGAAGACATGGTATTCTATAAATGTTATGAAAGCTAACCATGCAGGAGAAATAGCATCAATTGAGGGGGAGTATGAGAACTCCACTAGCATCAATTGAGGGGGAGCATATGAACTCAATTCCATTGAAACCCCTAGGTTTCTCCAAAGGTATGAATTTACTTAAATGCTTTCAATACATTTATGGAATGGTTTGTCATCTTCAAAAAGGGGGAGAATGTTGACTCAAGGTCAATTAGGTCAATGTTGACTCACGTCTAAATTGACTAAACCCTTGTTTTGATGATGACTAACCATTCCACATATTGGTGTCTAATGCTTCTACATTGAGTGATTTCAGATTAGGTTTAGACACACTCCAAATGCCCTAACTTGCGCATATCAAATTGGAGAAAAGACAAGTCAAAATAGCTACAAGTGTGCAATTTGGGATCTCTATGTAAATGACCTTAGAATTGCTTTGTAATCACTTGTAATGATTGTATGACTTGTAATTAAGCTTAGAAAAATTATTGGGACACAAAAATGCATCATTTGTATAGTCAACGAAAATTCCAAAATACCCATAACAGGGATTTTGTCGGCCGAATTCCAAACTCGGCCGATCCATATATTCTGGGATTTTTGTGGGATTCGGCCGAGTTGCAAACTCAGCCGATCCACCATTCGGCCGAGTTGCAAACTCAGCCGATCCATGGTTCGGCTGAATTGCCTTTATGGAAACTCAGCCGATCAGACTGTACTGGAATGCAGAAAAAGCAAATCCAACCGTTGGAGACTTTGTTGGGACCTAAAATAGATCCGTTGCAACTTGTAAAACGGCTAGTTTTCGTTCTCAAGTGTTCGCAAAGGCTAAGAGGCATCCCCAGCTATAAATAGGACCCCTTGGGCTTCATTCCAAGGTTGAGCATTCATTGCAAACTCTTTGTGAGGTTCCTATTCTATAGTTGAGTGCTTCCTACAGCCTCCTCTCTCTCTCTAAGCTTAATCACTTGCTACATCCATTAGAGTGAGTAGGAAATCTGTAAGAGAGCTAGTTCCATTTGTATATCTTGTGAAGCTCTCACTTCCACAACCTCCCCTTCTCTCCATTTCAATCATGAAGATGAAGGTTCTCTCTCTTAGCCAAGAGAGGTGAAGAAGAACAAGGGAAGGAGTCCCTTGGTGAAGATCAAGGCCGAAGACTTGGAGCTAGAGTGGGTAAGACCTTGGAGAAGGCAGAAGACTCAAGCTCAAGTGGGTAAGACCTTGGTGGAAAGCTTCTCCGAGTGAAGGTGAAGTCAAAGGCGGAAGATCCAAGAAGAGTGGGTAATTCCTGCAAGGCCGAAGACTTGTGCAAGAGTGGGTAAGTCCTTGGAGAAGGCCGAAGACTCTTGCAAAGTGGGTAAGTCCTTGGTAAGGTTGAAGACTCTTTGTATTGGATAGGTAAGTCCTTTGTTGGTCTTGTAATTGTAAGTCTTATTAATGAATATAAGAGTGCAATTGTTTGAAGTCCTAGAGGTTGACCTCTCTAGGCAAGTGGACTGACACACTTCTAGTTTGAAGTGTGGAACCACTCTAAATAGCTTGTCTAATTTGGTGCATGTTCAATCTCTCTTATCCTTGCTATGCTTGATTTAGTTGCTCTCAAATTACCTATTTAGCAACCTTATCTTGTCATATATCTTGAAGGTTTAATGAATTTTGTTTAAGTGCTTTCAGCTCTATTCACCCCCCCCTCTAGAGCACCTAAGTCACCCATCTAGGATCCAACAAGTGGTATCAGAGCGGGTCTTCTCCAAGCATACTTCAACAAGTAGGAGAAGATGGGTGACTACCTAGGAGGGAGACTCTCGACCAGTCTTCCAATCTTCAATGGGAGCAACTTCCTCTATTGGAGAAGAAGACTTCAATTCTTCATCCAAGGATCAAGTCTCGAGATGTGGCAAATGGTGAACAGCCCATACATTCTACCGAAGACAAATATTGAAGAATGGGATGAAGCCACCTTGATGAAAGCAACTTTGAATGCTAGAGCCATGCACATCCTATATGCCTCCATGACCCCCACCGAGTTCAACCGGATTTCCTCTTGTGAGACGGCCTATGAGGTATGGAGAAAGCTTTGCATCACTTATGAAGGGACAGATCAAGTGAAGGAAATCAAAGTCTACATGCTCAAGGGGCTGCTTGAGAACTTCAAGATGGGAAAGGAGGAGAGTATAGCCAACATGTACTCAAGGATCAACACCATTGTAAATGGTCTTGCTATTCTAGGTCATCCTATGTCTAGTGGAGAGATCAACTCAAAGATCCTTAGAACTCTTCCCAAGAGGTGGGAATCCAAGGTGACTTCTATTGAAGAAGCAAGGTCACTTAAAGACATCCCCATTGAAGATCTCATTGGAAATCTACAAGCACATGAAGCTACACTTGACAAGAGGGAGGAAGTAGAAAGACAAGAAAAGAAAGAGCTAAAGAGAATGAAGAAGGCTGAAATGAAGGCTCAAATTGAAGCTATCATGGAACAAGTCTCTCCATCCTCTCAAGCTAAAGAAGATGCCATGTACTCCAAAGGTAGACTCTACAAAGGCAAGTCCTCCTCCATCCGGTGCTTCACATGTGGAAAGAAGGGTCACTACAAGGAAGATTGCCCACAAGGCAAAAAGACCCATCTTCACAAGAAGAAATGGCAATCAAGCTCAAGCGGCTCCTCCAACTCAAGCTCAAGTGAAGATTCATGTGAAGGATCAAGCTCAAGCTCTAGTGATGAAGGAGAATGCCATTTTGCCCTTATAGCATCAACAAGTGAAGACTCAAGTGAGGTAAATCTAGACTCTTTAGATAAAGAATCTTTAATTGCTATTATTCATGACATTTGTGCCTCTTATAAGTCTTCTAAAAAGAAAAAGAAAAAGCTTGCTAAAATTGTTGATAATTTGCATATAGAACTAGATGATCTTGAATATGCTAATTCTTGCTTGCTTATTGATAAAAATGATTTTCTTAGCCAAGTAGACTCTCTTAAACTTGAAAATGCTAGTTTACTTGATAAGATTAAATTTCTAGAAGCTCAACCTCTCATGTCTAGTTCTAATGAAGAGCATACTTTAATTATTGATTCTCTCATGCATGACATTGATGTTCTTAAATCTGAAAACAAGGACAAAGATTTTGTTTTGCATGAATTAGAAATAGAAAATGCCTCCTTGCTTGCTAAAATCAATGGGCATGAATCTTGTTCTAGTTCTACAAATAGAGAGAATGATGTTGCTGCTCTTCATATTGATAGAGATTCTCTTTCAACTAAATCTCTTTGCTTAGAAAATGATCTTTTGCATGCTAGAAATTAACATTAATCAATTGTCTTCTACTATTGCTTCTCTTAAGCATGATAATGATAGTTTAAGATCTTCTTTGCAAAGATTCTTAGTTGGTAAAAAGAGTCTTAATGACATCCTACACCATTCTACTAAACAAATCGGTAGACATGGTTTAGGATATGATAGTAGTCAAGGGAACAACAAAGATAAAGGACCTCCAATATTCCATGGAGAATCCTCTAGTTCCAAGACTATGGGCACATGCAACTATTGCAATGAAATTGGTCATTATTCTACTTGTTGTCCTTTTAGGAAAGCACCCAAGAGCAATAGGATTTGGGTTGCTAAACTAACCCCTCCGGACCCAAAAACATGATTGGGGACCATTTCATCTTTCTTCTTGTAGGTATTTACAAATGGATTGATTTGAGCTATTGAATTGCAAATTGACTTCTCAATCCACATGAAAGAAGAAAGGTGAGATGTGTAGAGGGTGACAACAAGTGAAAAAGCATTGGTAAGCACAAAGGTAAATGTTTTATTGCTTATAACCATTTCCAACTTGTTTTTGTCAAGTTAGTGTGCACTATACATAGGGTTTTTGAGTCAAAAGTGACTTTTTGTGATTCTCTTCACACTCTTGCTCAAAAACTATTTCTAATGCTTCTATAGTGCATTACTAACTTGCTTAGACATGTTTGGATATGGTTTGTATATTTAGCATGCCTCTAGATATGTTTTATGAAAAATATGTGCTTTTTCTACAGTAGTTTTGTCGGCCGAGTTTTGTCCTGTCTAAAACTCGACCGATAGGCACCAATGGGTGTTGCCAACAGCTGCGATCGGCCGAGTTGCCAATACACAGAACTCGACCGAAAACACTGTTCACAGAGTATACAGTTGGCTTATTGAATGAGAATTTCCCTCTCAACTAGATTTTCTCAACCAATAGCCTTATTCTTTGGCACTCCATTTGGTACCTTTATATATGCATATTGCCGTGTTCTAAATTGCCTATCTTGCATACAACTCTATCTCTCTAATTGCTCTAATTTGGTATATCTATATCTTGCAATTACTTGCTTTGAGTTGTTTTGCAGGTTTTGATGATGATCTCCTTGGATCTCTTGGTTGTGTCTAAAATTGCTTCCGTTGTGCTCAAACTTGCTACATCTATATAGGTGTATATCTTGTTGTTGATACAACTTTGAGGTTCTTAGGGGTAATCATCTTATGGTAAGAATGCATATCTAGTGAGTTATATCCTCTCATGCTTCTATATTTGCATATCTCTTTGTTTGGATATATCTCTAAATCTAATCATAGCTTGCTTTATGTTGCTTATCTCTTTGCTATGATCTAGATCCTACTAGTAGTCCTAACTTGTGATATCATCTACTAGTAGTTCGCATACATGTAGTTCTAACCCTATCAATAAGTGGTATACTTGATCATCTATATGTTATGTTTGTATCTTATCTTATACATGCTCAAGATTGTTCTTTAAATTGCTTATCTACTATCTTGAGTTGCTTGCATAACATTGTGATGCAGGGTTCATAGATCTACATGATATGTAGAAATTGGAGTATTTTTTGGATTTTTATGCATATTTTTGCTCCAGTTTCAGTTTTTGCTGCAAGTATAGTGCTTTTTATGCAGAAACACCCTTCTGAGCAAGACTCATTGCTTTGCCATGAGCTCCGATGGTTTTTGGTCAAATTCCATCATCTTGAGGGTCAAAATTGTGATCTATTGTTTTTCTGCAGCACTTTATCTTGCATTTTTTGGATGTTCAAGTATATGTTTTAACTTGCTTTTCTTTCTATGCTTGGACAAGCCCCTATCTGCGCTCTTCTACTCTCCTTATATATTTGTGTTATCTCCTTTCTCTTTAACAAGTGATGTTTCTTTTTTCTTCATAACCCCCACCTTTTTGAAATGACAAAGGGGGAGAAAGGTAATGTCTTCTTTTAAAAAGAGGAAGAAGGCATGTCTTACACGAAGAAGAGAAGTATGTTCATGTAAAGGGAGAAGGTAAAGGGGAGAAGACATATATGTGTAGAACATATATGAGTAGAAGACATGGTATTCTATAAATGTTATGAAAGCTAACCATGCAGGAGAAATAGCATCAATTGAGGGGGAGTATGAGAACTCCACTAGCATCAATTGAGGGGGAGCATATGAACTCAATTCCATTGAAACCCCTAGGTTTCTCCAAAGGTATGAATTTACTTAAATGCTTTCAATACATTTATGGAATGGTTTGTCATCTTCAAAAAGGGGGAGAATGTTGACTCAAGGTCAATTAGGTCAATGTTGACTCACGTCTAAATTGACTAAACCCTTGTTTTGATGATGACTAACCATTCCACATATTGGTGTCTAATGCTTCTACATTGAGTGATTTCAGATTAGGTTTAGACACACTCCAAATGCCCTAACTTGCGCATATCAAATTGGAGAAAAGACAAGTCAAAATAGCTACAAGTGTGCAATTTGGGATCTCTATGTAAATGACCTTAGAATTCCTTTGTAATCACTTGTAATGATTGTATGACTTGTAATTAAGCTTAGAAAAATTATTGGGACACAAAAATGCATCATTTGTATAGTCAACGAAAATTCCAAAATACCCATAACAGGGATTTTGTCGGCCGAATTCCAAACTCGGCCGATCCATATATTCTGGGATTTTTGTGGGATTCGGCCGAGTTGCAAACTCAGCCGATCCACCATTCGGCCGAGTTGCAAACTCAGCCGATCCATGGTTCGGCTGAATTGCCTTTATGGAAACTCGGCCGATCAGACTGTACTGGAATGCAGAAAAAGCAAATCCAACCGTTGGAGACTTTGTTGGGACCCAAAATAGATCCGTTGCAACTTGTAAAACGGCTAGTTTTCGTTCTCAAGTGTTCCCAAAGGCTAAGAGGCATCCCCAGCTATAAATAGGACCCCTTGGGCTTCATTCCAAGGTTGAGCATTCATTGCAAACTCTTTGTGAGGTTCCTATTCTATAGTTGAGTGCTTCCTACAGCCTCCTCTCTCTCTCTAAGCTTAATCACTTGCTACATCCATTAGAGTGAGTAGGAAATCTGTAAGAGAGCTAGTTCCATTTGTATATCTTGTGAAGCTCTCACTTCCACAACCTCCCCGTCTCTCCATTTCAATCATGAAGATGAAGGTTCTCTCTCTTAGCCAAGAGAGGTGAAGAAGAACAAGGGAAGGAGTCCCTTGGTGAAGATCAAGGCCGAAGACTTGGAGCTAGAGTGGGTAAGACCTTGGAGAAGGCAGAAGACTCAAGCTCAAGTGGGTAAGACCTTGGTGGAAAGCTTCTCCGAGTGAAGGTGAAGTCAAAGGCGGAAGATCCAAGAAGAGTGGGTAATTCCTGCAAGGCCGAAGACTTGTGCAAGAGTGGGTAAGTCCTTGGAGAAGGCCGAAGACTCTTGCAAAGTGGGTAAGTCCTTGGTAAGGTTGAAGACTCTTTGTATTGGATAGGTAAGTCCTTTGTTGGTCTTGTAATTGTAAGTCTTATTAATGAATATAAGAGTGCAATTGTTTGAAGTCCTAGAGGTTGACCTCTCTAGGCAAGTGGACTGACACACTTCTAGTTTGAAGTGTGGAACCACTCTAAATAGCTTGTCTAATTTGGTGCATGTTCAATCTCTCTTATCCTTGCTATGCTTGATTTAGTTGCTCTCAAATTACCTATTTAGCAACCTTATCTTGTCATATATCTTGAAGGTTTAATGAATTTTGTTTAAGTGCTTTCAGCTCTATTCACCCCCCCCCCTCTAGAGCACCTAAGTCACCCATCTAGGATCCAACAAGTGGTATCAGAGCGGGTCTTCTCCAAGCATACTTCAACAAGTAGGAGAAGATGGGTGACTACCTAGGAGGGAGACTCTCGACCAGCCTTCCAATCTTCAATGGGAGCAACTTCCTCTATTGGAGAAGAAGACTTCAATTCTTCATCCAAGGATCAAGTCTCGAGATGTGGCAAATGGTGAACAGCCCATACATTCTACCGAAGACAAATATTGAAGAATGGGATGAAGCCACCTTGATGAAAGCAACTTTGAATGCTAGAGCCATGCACATCCTATATGCCTCCATGACCCCCACCGAGTTCAACCGGATTTCCTCTTGTGAGACGGCCTATGAGGTATGGAGAAAGCTTTGCATCACTTATGAAGGGACAGATCAAGTGAAGGAAAGCAAAGTCTACATGCTCAAGGGGCTGCTTGAGAACTTCAAGATGGGAAAGGAGGAGAGTATAGCCAACATGTACTCAAGGATCAACACCATTGTAAATGGTCTTGCTATTCTAGGTCATCCTATGTCTAGTGGAGAGATCAACTCAAAGATCCTTAGAACTCTTCCCAAGAGGTGGGAATCCAAGGTGACTTCTATTGAAGAAGCAAGGTCACTTAAAGACATCCCCATTGAAGATCTCATTGGAAATCTACAAGCACATGAAGCTACACTTGACAAGAGGGAGGAAGTAGAAAGACAAGAAAAGAAAGAGCTAAAGAGAATGAAGAAGGCTGAAATGAAGGCTCAAATTGAAGCTATCATGGAACAAGTCTCTCCATCCTCTCAAGCTAAAGAAGATGCCATGTACTCCAAAGGTAGACTCTACAAAGGCAAGTCCTCCTCCATCCGGTGCTTCACATGTGGAAAGAAGGGTCACTACAAGGAAGATTGCCCACAAGGCAAAAAGACCCATCTTCACAAGAAGAAATGGCAATCAAGCTCAAGCGGCTCCTCCAACTCAAGCTCAAGTGAAGATTCATGTGAAGGATCAAGCTCAAGCTCTAGTGATGAAGGAGAATGCCATTTTGCCCTTATAGCATCAACAAGTGAAGACTCAAGTGAGGTAAATCTAGACTCTTTAGATAAAGAATCTTTAATTGCTATTATTCATGACATTTGTGCCTCTTATAAGTCTTCTAAAAAGAAAAAGAAAAAGCTTGCTAAAATTGTTGATAATTTGCATATAGAACTAGATGATCTTGAATATGCTAATTCTTGCTTGCTTATTGATAAAAATGATTTTCTTAGCCAAGTAGACTCTCTTAAACTTGAAAATGCTAGTTTACTTGATAAGATTAAATTTCTAGAAGCTCAACCTCTCATGTCTAGTTCTAATGAAGAGCATACTTTAATTATTGATTCTCTCATGCATGACATTGATGTTCTTAAATCTGAAAACAAGGACAAAGATTTTGTTTTGCATGAATTAGAAATAGAAAATGCCTCCTTGCTTGCTAAAATCAATGGGCATGAATCTTGTTCTAGTTCTACAAATAGAGAGAATGATGTTGCTGCTCTTCATATTGATAGAGATTCTCTTTCAACTAAATCTCTTTGCTTAGAAAATGATCTTTTGCATGCTAGAAATTAACATTAATCAATTGTCTTCTACTATTGCTTCTCTTAAGCATGATAATGATAGTTTAAGATCTTCTTTGCAAAGATTCTTAGTTGGTAAAAAGAGTCTTAATGACATCCTACACCATTCTACTAAACAAATCGGTAGACATGGTTTAGGATATGATAGTAGTCAAGGGAACAACAAAGATAAAGGACCTCCAATATTCCATGGAGAATCCTCTAGTTCCAAGACTATGGGCACATGCAACTATTGCAATGAAATTGGTCATTATTCTACTTGTTGTCCTTTTAGGAAAGCACCCAAGAGCAATAGGATTTGGGTTGCTAAACTAACCCCTCCGGACCCAAAAACATGATTGGGGACCATTTCATCTTTCTTCTTGTAGGTATTTACAAATGGATTGATTTGAGCTATTGAATTGCAAATTGACTTCTCAATCCACATGAAAGAAGAAAGGTGAGATGTGTAGAGGGTGACAACAAGTGAAAAAGCATTGGTAAGCACAAAGGTAAATGTTTTATTGCTTATAACCATTTCCAACTTGTTTTTGTCAAGTTAGTGTGCACTATACATAGGGTTTTTGAGTCAAAAGTGACTTTTTGTGATTCTCTTCACACTCTTGCTCAAAAACTATTTCTAATGCTTCTATAGTGCATTACTAACTTGCTTAGACATGTTTGGATATGGTTTGTATATTTAGCATGCCTCTAGATATGTTTTATGAAAAATATGTGCTTTTTCTACAGTAGTTTTGTCGGCCGAGTTTTGTCCTGTCTAAAACTCGACCGATAGGCACCAATGGGTGTTGCCAACAGCTGCGATCGGCCGAGTTGCCAATACACAGAACTCGACCGAAAACACTGTTCACAGAGTATACAGTTGGCTTATTGAATGAGAATTTCCCTCTCAACTAGATTTTCTCAACCAATAGCCTTATTCTTTGGCACTCCATTTGGTACCTTTATATATGCATATTGCCGTGTTCTAAATTGCCTATCTTGCATACAACTCTATCTCTCTAATTGCTCTAATTTGGTATATCTATATCTTGCAATTACTTGCTTTGAGTTGTTTTGCAGGTTTTGATGATGATCTCCTTGGATCTCTTGGTTGTGTCTAAAATTGCTTCCGTTGTGCTCAAACTTGCTACATCTATATAGGTGTATATCTTGTTGTTGATACAACTTTGAGGTTCTTAGGGGTAATCATCTTATGGTAAGAATGCATATCTAGTGAGTTATATCCTCTCATGCTTCTATATTTGCATATCTCTTTGTTTGGATATATCTCTAAATCTAATCATAGCTTGCTTTATGTTGCTTATCTCTTTGCTATGATCTAGATCCTACTAGTAGTCCTAACTTGTGATATCATCTACTAGTAGTTCGCATACATGTAGTTCTAACCCTATCAATAAGTGGTATACTTGATCATCTATATGTTATGTTTGTATCTTATCTTATACATGCTCAAGATTGTTCTTTAAATTGCTTATCTACTATCTTGAGTTGCTTGCATAACATTGTGATGCAGGGTTCATAGATCTACATGATATGTAGAAATTGGAGTATTTTTTGGATTTTTATGCATATTTTTGCTCCAGTTTCAGTTTTTGCTGCAAGTATAGTGCTTTTTATGCAGAAACACCCTTCTGAGCAAGACTCATTGCTTTGCCATGAGCTCCGATGGTTTTTGGTCAAATTCCATCATCTTGAGGGTCAAAATTGTGATCTATTGTTTTTCTGCAGCACTTTATCTTGCATTTTTTGGATGTTCAAGTATATGTTTTAACTTGCTTTTCTTTCTATGCTTGGACAAGCCCCTATCTGCGCTCTTCTACTCTCCTTATATATTTGTGTTATCTCCTTTCTCTTTAACAAGTGATGTTTCTTTTTTCTTCATAACCCCCACCTTTTTGAAATGACAAAGGGGGAGAAAGGTAATGTCTTCTTTTAAAAAGAGGAAGAAGGCATGTCTTACACGAAGAAGAGAAGTATGTTCATGTAAAGGGAGAAGGTAAAGGGGAGAAGACATATATGTGTAGAACATATATGAGTAGAAGACATGGTATTCTATAAATGTTATGAAAGCTAACCATGCAGGAGAAATAGCATCAATTGAGGGGGAGTATGAGAACTCCACTAGCATCAATTGAGGGGGAGCATATGAACTCAATTCCATTGAAACCCCTAGGTTTCTCCAAAGGTATGAATTTACTTAAATGCTTTCAATACATTTATGGAATGGTTTGTCATCTTCAAAAAGGGGGAGAATGTTGACTCAAGGTCAATTAGGTCAATGTTGACTCACGTCTAAATTGACTAAACCCTTGTTTTGATGATGACTAACCATTCCACATATTGGTGTCTAATGCTTCTACATTGAGTGATTTCAGATTAGGTTTAGACACACTCCAAATGCCCTAACTTGCGCATATCAAATTGGAGAAAAGACAAGTCAAAATAGCTACAAGTGTGCAATTTGGGATCTCTATGTAAATGACCTTAGAATTGCTTTGTAATCACTTGTAATGATTGTATGACTTGTAATTAAGCTTAGAAAAATTATTGGGACACAAAAATGCATCATTTGTATAGTCAACGAAAATTCCAAAATACCCATAACAGGGATTTTGTCGGCCGAATTCCAAACTCGGCCGATCCATATATTCTGGGATTTTTGTGGGATTCGGCCGAGTTGCAAACTCAGCCGATCCACCATTCGGCCGAGTTGCAAACTCAGCCGATCCATGGTTCGGCTGAATTGCCTTTATGGAAACTCGGCCGATCAGACTGTACTGGAATGCAGAAAAAGCAAATCCAACCGTTGGAGACTTTGTTGGGACCCAAAATAGATCCGTTGCAACTTGTAAAACGGCTAGTTTTCGTTCTCAAGTGTTCCCAAAGGCTAAGAGGCATCCCCAGCTATAAATAGGACCCCTTGGGCTTCATTCCAAGGTTGAGCATTCATTGCAAACTCTTTGTGAGGTTCCTATTCTATAGTTGAGTGCTTCCTACAGCCTCCTCTCTCTCTCTAAGCTTAATCACTTGCTACATCCATTAGAGTGAGTAGGAAATCTGTAAGAGAGCTAGTTCCATTTGTATATCTTGTGAAGCTCTCACTTCCACAACCTCCCCGTCTCTCCATTTCAATCATGAAGATGAAGGTTCTCTCTCTTAGCCAAGAGAGGTGAAGAAGAACAAGGGAAGGAGTCCCTTGGTGAAGATCAAGGCCGAAGACTTGGAGCTAGAGTGGGTAAGACCTTGGAGAAGGCAGAAGACTCAAGCTCAAGTGGGTAAGACCTTGGTGGAAAGCTTCTCCGAGTGAAGGTGAAGTCAAAGGCGGAAGATCCAAGAAGAGTGGGTAATTCCTGCAAGGCCGAAGACTTGTGCAAGAGTGGGTAAGTCCTTGGAGAAGGCCGAAGACTCTTGCAAAGTGGGTAAGTCCTTGGTAAGGTTGAAGACTCTTTGTATTGGATAGGTAAGTCCTTTGTTGGTCTTGTAATTGTAAGTCTTATTAATGAATATAAGAGTGCAATTGTTTGAAGTCCTAGAGGTTGACCTCTCTAGGAAAGTGGACTGACACACTTCTAGTTTGAAGTGTGGAACCACTCTAAATAGCTTGTCTAATTTGGTGCATGTTCAATCTCTCTTATCCTTGCTATGCTTGATTTAGTTGCTCTCAAATTACCTATTTAGCAACCTTATCTTGTCATATATCTTGAAGGTTTAATGAATTTTGTTTAAGTGCTTTCAGCTCTATTCACCCCCCCCTCTAGAGCACCTAAGTCACCCATCTAGGATCCAACAAGTGGTATCAGAGCGGGTCTTCTCCAAGCATACTTCAACAAGTAGGAGAAGATGGGTGACTACCTAGGAGGGAGACTCTCGACCAGCCTTCCAATCTTCAATGGGAGCAACTTCCTCTATTGGAGAAGAAGACTTCAATTCTTCATCCAAGGATCAAGTCTCGAGATGTGGCAAATGGTGAACAGCCCATACATTCTACCGAAGACAAATATTGAAGAATGGGATGAAGCCACCTTGATGAAAGCAACTTTGAATGCTAGAGCCATGCACATCCTATATGCCTCCATGACCCCCACCGAGTTCAACCGGATTTCCTCTTGTGAGACGGCCTATGAGGTATGGAGAAAGCTTTGCATCACTTATGAAGGGACAGATCAAGTGAAGGAAAGCAAAGTCTACATGCTCAAGGGGCTGCTTGAGAACTTCAAGATGGGAAAGGAGGAGAGTATAGCCAACATGTACTCAAGGATCAACACCATTGTAAATGGTCTTGCTATTCTAGGTCATCCTATGTCTAGTGGAGAGATCAACTCAAAGATCCTTAGAACTCTTCCCAAGAGGTGGGAATCCAAGGTGACTTCTATTGAAGAAGCAAGGTCACTTAAAGACATCCCCATTGAAGATCTCATTGGAAATCTACAAGCACATGAAGCTACACTTGACAAGAGGGAGGAAGTAGAAAGACAAGAAAAGAAAGAGCTAAAGAGAATGAAGAAGGCTGAAATGAAGGCTCAAATTGAAGCTATCATGGAACAAGTCTCTCCATCCTCTCAAGCTAAAGAAGATGCCATGTACTCCAAAGGTAGACTCTACAAAGGCAAGTCCTCCTCCATCCGGTGCTTCACATGTGGAAAGAAGGGTCACTACAAGGAAGATTGCCCACAAGGCAAAAAGACCCATCTTCACAAGAAGAAATGGCAATCAAGCTCAAGCGGCTCCTCCAACTCAAGCTCAAGTGAAGATTCATGTGAAGGATCAAGCTCAAGCTCTAGTGATGAAGGAGAATGCCATTTTGCCCTTATAGCATCAACAAGTGAAGACTCAAGTGAGGTAAATCTAGACTCTTTAGATAAAGAATCTTTAATTGCTATTATTCATGACATTTGTGCCTCTTATAAGTCTTCTAAAAAGAAAAAGAAAAAGCTTGCTAAAATTGTTGATAATTTGCATATAGAACTAGATGATCTTGAATATGCTAATTCTTGCTTGCTTATTGATAAAAATGATTTTCTTAGCCAAGTAGACTCTCTTAAACTTGAAAATGCTAGTTTACTTGATAAGATTAAATTTCTAGAAGCTCAACCTCTCATGTCTAGTTCTAATGAAGAGCATACTTTAATTATTGATTCTCTCATGCATGACATTGATGTTCTTAAATCTGAAAACAAGGACAAAGATTTTGTTTTGCATGAATTAGAAATAGAAAATGCCTCCTTGCTTGCTAAAATCAATGGGCATGAATCTTGTTCTAGTTCTACAAATAGAGAGAATGATGTTGCTGCTCTTCATATTGATAGAGATTCTCTTTCAACTAAATCTCTTTGCTTAGAAAATGATCTTTTGCATGCTAGAAATTAACATTAATCAATTGTCTTCTACTATTGCTTCTCTTAAGCATGATAATGATAGTTTAAGATCTTCTTTGCAAAGATTCTTAGTTGGTAAAAAGAGTCTTAATGACATCCTACACCATTCTACTAAACAAATCGGTAGACATGGTTTAGGATATGATAGTAGTCAAGGGAACAACAAAGATAAAGGACCTCCAATATTCCATGGAGAATCCTCTAGTTCCAAGACTATGGGCACATGCAACTATTGCAATGAAATTGGTCATTATTCTACTTGTTGTCCTTTTAGGAAAGCACCCAAGAGCAATAGGATTTGGGTTGCTAAACTAACCCCTCCGGACCCAAAAACATGATTGGGGACCATTTCATCTTTCTTCTTGTAGGTATTTACAAATGGATTGATTTGAGCTATTGAATTGCAAATTGACTTCTCAATCCACATGAAAGAAGAAAGGTGAGATGTGTAGAGGGTGACAACAAGTGAAAAAGCATTGGTAAGCACAAAGGTAAATGTTTTACTGCTTATAACCATTTCCAACTTGTTTTTGTCAAGTTAGTGTGCACTATACATAGGGTTTTTGAGTCAAAAGTGACTTTTTGTGATTCTCTTCACACTCTTGCTCAAAAACTATTTCTAATGCTTCTATAGTGCATTACTAACTTGCTTAGACATGTTTGGATATGGTTTGTATATTTAGCATGCCTCTAGATATGTTTTATGAAAAATATGTGCTTTTTCTACAGTAGTTTTGTCGGCCGAGTTTTGTCCTGTCTAAAACTCGACCGATAGGCACCAATGGGTGTTGCCAACAGCTGCGATCGGCCGAGTTGCCAATACACAGAACTCGACCGAAAACACTGTTCACAGAGTATACAGTTGGCTTATTGAATGAGAATTTCCCTCTCAACTAGATTTTCTCAACCAATAGCCTTATTCTTTGGCACTCCATTTGGTACCTTTATATATGCATATTGCCGTGTTCTAAATTGCCTATCTTGCATACAACTCTATCTCTCTAATTGCTCTAATTTGGTATATCTATATCTTGCAATTACTTGCTTTGAGTTGTTTTGCAGGTTTTGATGATGATCTCCTTGGATCTCTTGGTTGTGTCTAAAATTGCTTCCGTTGTGCTCAAACTTGCTACATCTATATAGGTGTATATCTTGTTGTTGATACAACTTTGAGGTTCTTAGGGGTAATCATCTTATGGTAAGAATGCATATCTAGTGAGTTATATCCTCTCATGCTTCTATATTTGCATATCTCTTTGTTTGGATATATCTCTAAATCTAATCATAGCTTGCTTTATGTTGCTTATCTCTTTGCTATGATCTAGATCCTACTAGTAGTCCTAACTTGTGATATCATCTACTAGTAGTTCGCATACATGTAGTTCTAACCCTATCAATAAGTGGTATACTTGATCATCTATATGTTATGTTTGTATCTTATCTTATACATGCTCAAGATTGTTCTTTAAATTGCTTATCTACTATCTTGAGTTGCTTGCATAACATTGTGATGCAGGGTTCATAGATCTACATGATATGTAGAAATTGGAGTATTTTTTGGATTTTTATGCATATTTTTGCTCCAGTTTCAGTTTTTGCTGCAAGTATAGTGCTTTTTATGCAGAAACACCCTTCTGAGCAAGACTCATTGCTTTGCCATGAGCTCCGATGGTTTTTGGTCAAATTCCATCATCTTGAGGGTCAAAATTGTGATCTATTGTTTTTCTGCAGCACTTTATCTTGCATTTTTTGGATGTTCAAGTATATGTTTTAACTTGCTTTTCTTTCTATGCTTGGACAAGCCCCTATCTGCGCTCTTCTACTCTCCTTATATATTTGTGTTATCTCCTTTCTCTTTAACAAGTGATGTTTCTTTTTTCTTCATAACCCCCACCTTTTTGAAATGACAAAGGGGGAGAAAGGTAATGTCTTCTTTTAAAAAGAGGAAGAAGGCATGTCTTACACGAAGAAGAGAAGTATGTTCATGTAAAGGGAGAAGGTAAAGGGGAGAAGACATATATGTGTAGAACATATATGAGTAGAAGACATGGTATTCTATAAATGTTATGAAAGCTAACCATGCAGGAGAAATAGCATCAATTGAGGGGGAGTATGAGAACTCCACTAGCATCAATTGAGGGGGAGCATATGAACTCAATTCCATTGAAACCCCTAGGTTTCTCCAAAGGTATGAATTTACTTAAATGCTTTCAATACATTTATGGAATGGTTTGTCATCTTCAAAAAGGGGGAGAATGTTGACTCAAGGTCAATTAGGTCAATGTTGACTCACGTCTAAATTGACTAAACCCTTGTTTTGATGATGACTAACCATTCCACATATTGGTGTCTAATGCTTCTACATTGAGTGATTTCAGATTAGGTTTAGACACACTCCAAATGCCCTAACTTGCGCATATCAAATTGGAGAAAAGACAAGTCAAAATAGCTACAAGTGTGCAATTTGGGATCTCTATGTAAATGACCTTAGAATTGCTTTGTAATCACTTGTAATGATTGTATGACTTGTAATTAAGCTTAGAAAAATTATTGGGACACAAAAATGCATCATTTGTATAGTCAACGAAAATTCCAAAATACCCATAACAGGGATTTTGTCGGCCGAATTCCAAACTCGGCCGATCCATATATTCTGGGATTTTTGTGGGATTCGGCCGAGTTGCAAACTCAGCCGATCCACCATTCGGCCGAGTTGCAAACTCAGCCGATCCATGGTTCGGCTGAATTGCCTTTATGGAAACTCGGCCGATCAGACTGTACTGGAATGCAGAAAAAGCAAATCCAACCGTTGGAGACTTTGTTGGGACCCAAAATAGATCCGTTGCAACTTGTAAAACGGCTAGTTTTCGTTCTCAAGTGTTCCCAAAGGCTAAGAGGCATCCCCAGCTATAAATAGGACCCCTTGGGCTTCATTCCAAGGTTGAGCATTCATTGCAAACTCTTTGTGAGGTTCCTATTCTATAGTTGAGTGCTTCCTACAGCCTCCTCTCTCTCTCTAAGCTTAATCACTTGCTACATCCATTAGAGTGAGTAGGAAATCTGTAAGAGAGCTAGTTCCATTTGTATATCTTGTGAAGCTCTCACTTCCACAACCTCCCCGTCTCTCCATTTCAATCATGAAGATGAAGGTTCTCTCTCTTAGCCAAGAGAGGTGAAGAAGAACAAGGGAAGGAGTCCCTTGGTGAAGATCAAGGCCGAAGACTTGGAGCTAGAGTGGGTAAGACCTTGGAGAAGGCAGAAGACTCAAGCTCAAGTGGGTAAGACCTTGGTGGAAAGCTTCTCCGAGTGAAGGTGAAGTCAAAGGCGGAAGATCCAAGAAGAGTGGGTAATTCCTGCAAGGCCGAAGACTTGTGCAAGAGTGGGTAAGTCCTTGGAGAAGGCCGAAGACTCTTGCAAAGTGGGTAAGTCCTTGGTAAGGTTGAAGACTCTTTGTATTGGATAGGTAAGTCCTTTGTTGGTCTTGTAATTGTAAGTCTTATTAATGAATATAAGAGTGCAATTGTTTGAAGTCCTAGAGGTTGACCTCTCTAGGAAAGTGGACTGACACACTTCTAGTTTGAAGTGTGGAACCACTCTAAATAGCTTGTCTAATTTGGTGCATGTTCAATCTCTCTTATCCTTGCTATGCTTGATTTAGTTGCTCTCAAATTACCTATTTAGCAACCTTATCTTGTCATATATCTTGAAGGTTTAATGAATTTTGTTTAAGTGCTTTCAGCTCTATTCACCCCCCCCCCTCTAGAGCACCTAAGTCACCCATCTAGGATCCAACAAGTGGTATCAGAGCGGGTCTTCTCCAAGCATACTTCAACAAGTAGGAGAAGATGGGTGACTACCTAGGAGGGAGACTCTCGACCAGCCTTCCAATCTTCAATGGGAGCAACTTCCTCTATTGGAGAAGAAGACTTCAATTCTTCATCCAAGGATCAAGTCTCGAGATGTGGCAAATGGTGAACAGCCCATACATTCTACCGAAGACAAATATTGAAGAATGGGATGAAGCCACCTTGATGAAAGCAACTTTGAATGCTAGAGCCATGCACATCCTATATGCCTCCATGACCCCCACCGAGTTCAACCGGATTTCCTCTTGTGAGACGGCCTATGAGGTATGGAGAAAGCTTTGCATCACTTATGAAGGGACAGATCAAGTGAAGGAAAGCAAAGTCTACATGCTCAAGGGGCTGCTTGAGAACTTCAAGATGGGAAAGGAGGAGAGTATAGCCAACATGTACTCAAGGATCAACACCATTGTAAATGGTCTTGCTATTCTAGGTCATCCTATGTCTAGTGGAGAGATCAACTCAAAGATCCTTAGAACTCTTCCCAAGAGGTGGGAATCCAAGGTGACTTCTATTGAAGAAGCAAGGTCACTTAAAGACATCCCCATTGAAGATCTCATTGGAAATCTACAAGCACATGAAGCTACACTTGACAAGAGGGAGGAAGTAGAAAGACAAGAAAAGAAAGAGCTAAAGAGAATGAAGAAGGCTGAAATGAAGGCTCAAATTGAAGCTATCATGGAACAAGTCTCTCCATCCTCTCAAGCTAAAGAAGATGCCATGTACTCCAAAGGTAGACTCTACAAAGGCAAGTCCTCCTCCATCCGGTGCTTCACATGTGGAAAGAAGGGTCACTACAAGGAAGATTGCCCACAAGGCAAAAAGACCCATCTTCACAAGAAGAAATGGCAATCAAGCTCAAGCGGCTCCTCCAACTCAAGCTCAAGTGAAGATTCATGTGAAGGATCAAGCTCAAGCTCTAGTGATGAAGGAGAATGCCATTTTGCCCTTATAGCATCAACAAGTGAAGACTCAAGTGAGGTAAATCTAGACTCTTTAGATAAAGAATCTTTAATTGCTATTATTCATGACATTTGTGCCTCTTATAAGTCTTCTAAAAAGAAAAAGAAAAAGCTTGCTAAAATTGTTGATAATTTGCATATAGAACTAGATGATCTTGAATATGCTAATTCTTGCTTGCTTATTGATAAAAATGATTTTCTTAGCCAAGTAGACTCTCTTAAACTTGAAAATGCTAGTTTACTTGATAAGATTAAATTTCTAGAAGCTCAACCTCTCATGTCTAGTTCTAATGAAGAGCATACTTTAATTATTGATTCTCTCATGCATGACATTGATGTTCTTAAATCTGAAAACAAGGACAAAGATTTTGTTTTGCATGAATTAGAAATAGAAAATGCCTCCTTGCTTGCTAAAATCAATGGGCATGAATCTTGTTCTAGTTCTACAAATAGAGAGAATGATGTTGCTGCTCTTCATATTGATAGAGATTCTCTTTCAACTAAATCTCTTTGCTTAGAAAATGATCTTTTGCATGCTAGAAATTAACATTAATCAATTGTCTTCTACTATTGCTTCTCTTAAGCATGATAATGATAGTTTAAGATCTTCTTTGCAAAGATTCTTAGTTGGTAAAAAGAGTCTTAATGACATCCTACACCATTCTACTAAACAAATCGGTAGACATGGTTTAGGATATGATAGTAGTCAAGGGAACAACAAAGATAAAGGACCTCCAATATTCCATGGAGAATCCTCTAGTTCCAAGACTATGGGCACATGCAACTATTGCAATGAAATTGGTCATTATTCTACTTGTTGTCCTTTTAGGAAAGCACCCAAGAGCAATAGGATTTGGGTTGCTAAACTAACCCCTCCGGACCCAAAAACATGATTGGGGACCATTTCATCTTTCTTCTTGTAGGTATTTACAAATGGATTGATTTGAGCTATTGAATTGCAAATTGACTTCTCAATCCACATGAAAGAAGAAAGGTGAGATGTGTAGAGGGTGACAACAAGTGAAAAAGCATTGGTAAGCACAAAGGTAAATGTTTTACTGCTTATAACCATTTCCAACTTGTTTTTGTCAAGTTAGTGTGCACTATACATAGGGTTTTTGAGTCAAAAGTGACTTTTTGTGATTCTCTTCACACTCTTGCTCAAAAACTATTTCTAATGCTTCTATAGTGCATTACTAACTTGCTTAGACATGTTTGGATATGGTTTGTATATTTAGCATGCCTCTAGATATGTTTTATGAAAAATATGTGCTTTTTCTACAGTAGTTTTGTCGGCCGAGTTTTGTCCTGTCTAAAACTCGACCGATAGGCACCAATGGGTGTTGCCAACAGCTGCGATCGGCCGAGTTGCCAATACACAGAACTCGACCGAAAACACTGTTCACAGAGTATACAGTTGGCTTATTGAATGAGAATTTCCCTCTCAACTAGATTTTCTCAACCAATAGCCTTATTCTTTGGCACTCCATTTGGTACCTTTATATATGCATATTGCCGTGTTCTAAATTGCCTATCTTGCATACAACTCTATCTCTCTAATTGCTCTAATTTGGTATATCTATATCTTGCAATTACTTGCTTTGAGTTGTTTTGCAGGTTTTGATGATGATCTCCTTGGATCTCTTGGTTGTGTCTAAAATTGCTTCCGTTGTGCTCAAACTTGCTACATCTATATAGGTGTATATCTTGTTGTTGATACAACTTTGAGGTTCTTAGGGGTAATCATCTTATGGTAAGAATGCATATCTAGTGAGTTATATCCTCTCATGCTTCTATATTTGCATATCTCTTTGTTTGGATATATCTCTAAATCTAATCATAGCTTGCTTTATGTTGCTTATCTCTTTGCTATGATCTAGATCCTACTAGTAGTCCTAACTTGTGATATCATCTACTAGTAGTTCGCATACATGTAGTTCTAACCCTATCAATAAGTGGTATACTTGATCATCTATATGTTATGTTTGTATCTTATCTTATACATGCTCAAGATTGTTCTTTAAATTGCTTATCTACTATCTTGAGTTGCTTGCATAACATTGTGATGCAGGGTTCATAGATCTACATGATATGTAGAAATTGGAGTATTTTTTGGATTTTTATGCATATTTTTGCTCCAGTTTCAGTTTTTGCTGCAAGTATAGTGCTTTTTATGCAGAAACACCCTTCTGAGCAAGACTCATTGCTTTGCCATGAGCTCCGATGGTTTTTGGTCAAATTCCATCATCTTGAGGGTCAAAATTGTGATCTATTGTTTTTCTGCAGCACTTTATCTTGCATTTTTTGGATGTTCAAGTATATGTTTTAACTTGCTTTTCTTTCTATGCTTGGACAAGCCCCTATCTGCGCTCTTCTACTCTCCTTATATATTTGTGTTATCTCCTTTCTCTTTAACAAGTGATGTTTCTTTTTTCTTCATAACCCCCACCTTTTTGAAATGACAAAGGGGGAGAAAGGTAATGTCTTCTTTTAAAAAGAGGAAGAAGGCATGTCTTACACGAAGAAGAGAAGTATGTTCATGTAAAGGGAGAAGGTAAAGGGGAGAAGACATATATGTGTAGAACATATATGAGTAGAAGACATGGTATTCTATAAATGTTATGAAAGCTAACCATGCAGGAGAAATAGCATCAATTGAGGGGGAGTATGAGAACTCCACTAGCATCAATTGAGGGGGAGCATATGAACTCAATTCCATTGAAACCCCTAGGTTTCTCCAAAGGTATGAATTTACTTAAATGCTTTCAATACATTTATGGAATGGTTTGTCATCTTCAAAAAGGGGGAGAATGTTGACTCAAGGTCAATTAGGTCAATGTTGACTCACGTCTAAATTGACTAAACCCTTGTTTTGATGATGACTAACCATTCCACATATTGGTGTCTAATGCTTCTACATTGAGTGATTTCATATTAGGTTTAGACACACTCCAAATGCCCTAACTTGCGCATATCAAATTGGAGAAAAGACAAGTCAAAATAGCTACAAGTGTGCAATTTGGGATCTCTATGTAAATGACCTTAGAATTGCTTTGTAATCACTTGTAATGATTGTATGACTTGTAATTAAGCTTAGAAAAATTATTGGGACACAAAAATGCATCATTTGTATAGTCAACGAAAATTCCAAAATACCCATAACAGGGATTTTGTCGGCCGAATTCCAAACTCGGCCGATCCATATATTCTGGGATTTTTGTGGGATTCGGCCGAGTTGCAAACTCAGCCGATCCACCATTCGGCCGAGTTGCAAACTCAGCCGATCCATGGTTCGGCTGAATTGCCTTTATGGAAACTCGGCCGATCAGACTGTACTGGAATGCAGAAAAAGCAAATCCAACCGTTGGAGACTTTGTTGGGACCCAAAATAGATCCGTTGCAACTTGTAAAACGGCTAGTTTTCGTTCTCAAGTGTTCCCAAAGGCTAAGAGGCATCCCCAGCTATAAATAGGACCCCTTGGGCTTCATTCCAAGGTTGAGCATTCATTGCAAACTCTTTGTGAGGTTCCTATTCTATAGTTGAGTGCTTCCTACAGCCTCCTCTCTCTCTCTAAGCTTAATCACTTGCTACATCCATTAGAGTGAGTAGGAAATCTGTAAGAGAGCTAGTTCCATTTGTATATCTTGTGAAGCTCTCACTTCCACAACCTCCCCGTCTCTCCATTTCAATCATGAAGATGAAGGTTCTCTCTCTTAGCCAAGAGAGGTGAAGAAGAACAAGGGAAGGAGTCCCTTGGTGAAGATCAAGGCCGAAGACTTGGAGCTAGAGTGGGTAAGACCTTGGAGAAGGCAGAAGACTCAAGCTCAAGTGGGTAAGACCTTGGTGGAAAGCTTCTCCGAGTGAAGGTGAAGTCAAAGGCGGAAGATCCAAGAAGAGTGGGTAATTCCTGCAAGGCCGAAGACTTGTGCAAGAGTGGGTAAGTCCTTGGAGAAGGCCGAAGACTCTTGCAAAGTGGGTAAGTCCTTGGTAAGGTTGAAGACTCTTTGTATTGGATAGGTAAGTCCTTTGTTGGTCTTGTAATTGTAAGTCTTATTAATGAATATAAGAGTGCAATTGTTTGAAGACCTAGAGGTTGACCTCTCTAGGAAAGTGGACTGACACACTTCTAGTTTGAAGTGTGGAACCACTCTAAATAGCTTGTCTAATTTGGTGCATGTTCAATCTCTCTTATCCTTGCTATGCTTGATTTAGTTGCTCTCAAATTACCTATTTAGCAACCTTATCTTGTCATATATCTTGAAGGTTTAATGAATTTTGTTTAAGTGCTTTCAGCTCTATTCACCCCCCCCTCTAGAGCACCTAAGTCACCCATCTAGGATCCAACAAGTGGTATCAGAGCGGGTCTTCTCCAAGCATACTTCAACAAGTAGGAGAAGATGGGTGACTACCTAGGAGGGAGACTCTCGACCAGCCTTCCAATCTTCAATGGGAGCAACTTCCTCTATTGGAGAAGAAGACTTCAATTCTTCATCCAAGGATCAAGTCTCGAGATGTGGCAAATGGTGAACAGCCCATACATTCTACCGAAGACAAATATTGAAGAATGGGATGAAGCCACCTTGATGAAAGCAACTTTGAATGCTAGAGCCATGCACATCCTATATGCCTCCATGACCCCCACCGAGTTCAACCGGATTTCCTCTTGTGAGACGGCCTATGAGGTATGGAGAAAGCTTTGCATCACTTATGAAGGGACAGATCAAGTGAAGGAAAGCAAAGTCTACATGCTCAAGGGGCTGCTTGAGAACTTCAAGATGGGAAAGGAGGAGAGTATAGCCAACATGTACTCAAGGATCAACACCATTGTAAATGGTCTTGCTATTCTAGGTCATCCTATGTCTAGTGGAGAGATCAACTCAAAGATCCTTAGAACTCTTCCCAAGAGGTGGGAATCCAAGGTGACTTCTATTGAAGAAGCAAGGTCACTTAAAGACATCCCCATTGAAGATCTCATTGGAAATCTACAAGCACATGAAGCTACACTTGACAAGAGGGAGGAAGTAGAAAGACAAGAAAAGAAAGAGCTAAAGAGAATGAAGAAGGCTGAAATGAAGGCTCAAATTGAAGCTATCATGGAACAAGTCTCTCCATCCTCTCAAGCTAAAGAAGATGCCATGTACTCCAAAGGTAGACTCTACAAAGGCAAGTCCTCCTCCATCCGGTGCTTCACATGTGGAAAGAAGGGTCACTACAAGGAAGATTGCCCACAAGGCAAAAAGACCCATCTTCACAAGAAGAAATGGCAATCAAGCTCAAGCGGCTCCTCCAACTCAAGCTCAAGTGAAGATTCATGTGAAGGATCAAGCTCAAGCTCTAGTGATGAAGGAGAATGCCATTTTGCCCTTATAGCATCAACAAGTGAAGACTCAAGTGAGGTAAATCTAGACTCTTTAGATAAAGAATCTTTAATTGCTATTATTCATGACATTTGTGCCTCTTATAAGTCTTCTAAAAAGAAAAAGAAAAAGCTTGCTAAAATTGTTGATAATTTGCATATAGAACTAGATGATCTTGAATATGCTAATTCTTGCTTGCTTATTGATAAAAATGATTTTCTTAGCCAAGTAGACTCTCTTAAACTTGAAAATGCTAGTTTACTTGATAAGATTAAATTTCTAGAAGCTCAACCTCTCATGTCTAGTTCTAATGAAGAGCATACTTTAATTATTGATTCTCTCATGCATGACATTGATGTTCTTAAATCTGAAAACAAGGACAAAGATTTTGTTTTGCATGAATTAGAAATAGAAAATGCCTCCTTGCTTGCTAAAATCAATGGGCATGAATCTTGTTCTAGTTCTACAAATAGAGAGAATGATGTTGCTGCTCTTCATATTGATAGAGATTCTCTTTCAACTAAATCTCTTTGCTTAGAAAATGATCTTTTGCATGCTAGAAATTAACATTAATCAATTGTCTTCTACTATTGCTTCTCTTAAGCATGATAATGATAGTTTAAGATCTTCTTTGCAAAGATTCTTAGTTGGTAAAAAGAGTCTTAATGACATCCTACACCATTCTACTAAACAAATCGGTAGACATGGTTTAGGATATGATAGTAGTCAAGGGAACAACAAAGATAAAGGACCTCCAATATTCCATGGAGAATCCTCTAGTTCCAAGACTATGGGCACATGCAACTATTGCAATGAAATTGGTCATTATTCTACTTGTTGTCCTTTTAGGAAAGCACCCAAGAGCAATAGGATTTGGGTTGCTAAACTAACCCCTCCGGACCCAAAAACATGATTGGGGACCATTTCATCTTTCTTCTTGTAGGTATTTACAAATGGATTGATTTGAGCTATTGAATTGCAAATTGACTTCTCAATCCACATGAAAGAAGAAAGGTGAGATGTGTAGAGGGTGACAACAAGTGAAAAAGCATTGGTAAGCACAAAGGTAAATGTTTTACTGCTTATAACCATTTCCAACTTGTTTTTGTCAAGTTAGTGTGCACTATACATAGGGTTTTTGAGTCAAAAGTGACTTTTTGTGATTCTCTTCACACTCTTGCTCAAAAACTATTTCTAATGCTTCTATAGTGCATTACTAACTTGCTTAGACATGTTTGGATATGGTTTGTATATTTAGCATGCCTCTAGATATGTTTTATGAAAAATATGTGCTTTTTCTACAGTAGTTTTGTCGGCCGAGTTTTGTCCTGTCTAAAACTCGACCGATAGGCACCAATGGGTGTTGCCAACAGCTGCGATCGGCCGAGTTGCCAATACACAGAACTCGACCGAAAACACTGTTCACAGAGTATACAGTTGGCTTATTGAATGAGAATTTCCCTCTCAACTAGATTTTCTCAACCAATAGCCTTATTCTTTGGCACTCCATTTGGTACCTTTATATATGCATATTGCCGTGTTCTAAATTGCCTATCTTGCATACAACTCTATCTCTCTAATTGCTCTAATTTGGTATATCTATATCTTGCAATTACTTGCTTTGAGTTGTTTTGCAGGTTTTGATGATGATCTCCTTGGATCTCTTGGTTGTGTCTAAAATTGCTTCCGTTGTGCTCAAACTTGCTACATCTATATAGGTGTATATCTTGTTGTTGATACAACTTTGAGGTTCTTAGGGGTAATCATCTTATGGTAAGAATGCATATCTAGTGAGTTATATCCTCTCATGCTTCTATATTTGCATATCTCTTTGTTTGGATATATCTCTAAATCTAATCATAGCTTGCTTTATGTTGCTTATCTCTTTGCTATGATCTAGATCCTACTAGTAGTCCTAACTTGTGATATCATCTACTAGTAGTTCGCATACATGTAGTTCTAACCCTATCAATAAGTGGTATACTTGATCATCTATATGTTATGTTTGTATCTTATCTTATACATGCTCAAGATTGTTCTTTAAATTGCTTATCTACTATCTTGAGTTGCTTGCATAACATTGTGATGCAGGGTTCATAGATCTACATGATATGTAGAAATTGGAGTATTTTTTGGATTTTTATGCATATTTTTGCTCCAGTTTCAGTTTTTGCTGCAAGTATAGTGCTTTTTATGCAGAAACACCCTTCTGAGCAAGACTCATTGCTTTGCCATGAGCTCCGATGGTTTTTGGTCAAATTCCATCATCTTGAGGGTCAAAATTGTGATCTATTGTTTTTCTACAGCACTTTATCTTGCATTTTTTGGATGTTCAAGTATATGTTTTAACTTGCTTTTCTTTCTATGCTTGGACAAGCCCCTATCTGCGCTCTTCTACTCTCCTTATATATTTGTGTTATCTCCTTTCTCTTTAACAAGTGATGTTTCTTTTTTCTTCATAACCCCCACCTTTTTGAAATGACAAAGGGGGAGAAAGGTAATGTCTTCTTTTAAAAAGAGGAAGAAGGCATGTCTTACACGAAGAAGAGAAGTATGTTCATGTAAAGGGAGAAGGTAAAGGGGAGAAGACATATATGTGTAGAACATATATGAGTAGAAGACATGGTATTCTATAAATGTTATGAAAGCTAACCATGCAGGAGAAATAGCATCAATTGAGGGGGAGTATGAGAACTCCACTAGCATCAATTGAGGGGGAGCATATGAACTCAATTCCATTGAAACCCCTAGGTTTCTCCAAAGGTATGAATTTACTTAAATGCTTTCAATACATTTATGGAATGGTTTGTCATCTTCAAAAAGGGGGAGAATGTTGACTCAAGGTCAATTAGGTCAATGTTGACTCACGTCTAAATTGACTAAACCCTTGTTTTGATGATGACTAACCATTCCACATATTGGTGTCTAATGCTTCTACATTGAGTGATTTCAGATTAGGTTTAGACACACTCCAAATGCCCTAACTTGCGCATATCAAATTGGAGAAAAGACAAGTCAAAATAGCTACAAGTGTGCAATTTGGGATCTCTATGTAAATGACCTTAGAATTGCTTTGTAATCACTTGTAATGATTGTATGACTTGTAATTAAGCTTAGAAAAATTATTGGGACACAAAAATGCATCATTTGTATAGTCAACGAAAATTCCAAAATACCCATAACAGGGATTTTGTCGGCCGAATTCCAAACTCGGCCGATCCATATATTCTGGGATTTTTGTGGGATTCGGCCGAGTTGCAAACTCAGCCGATCCACCATTCGGCCGAGTTGCAAACTCAGCCGATCCATGGTTCGGCTGAATTGCCTTTATGGAAACTCGGCCGATCAGACTGTACTGGAATGCAGAAAAAGCAAATCCAACCGTTGGAGACTTTGTTGGGACCCAAAATAGATCCGTTGCAACTTGTAAAACGGCTAGTTTTCGTTCTCAAGTGTTCCCAAAGGCTAAGAGGCATCCCCAGCTATAAATAGGACCCCTTGGGCTTCATTCCAAGGTTGAGCATTCATTGCAAACTCTTTGTGAGGTTCCTATTCTATAGTTGAGTGCTTCCTACAGCCTCCTCTCTCTCTCTAAGCTTAATCACTTGCTACATCCATTAGAGTGAGTAGGAAATCTGTAAGAGAGCTAGTTCCATTTGTATATCTTGTGAAGCTCTCACTTCCACAACCTCCCCGTCTCTCCATTTCAATCATGAAGATGAAGGTTCTCTCTCTTAGCCAAGAGAGGTGAAGAAGAACAAGGGAAGGAGTCCCTTGGTGAAGATCAAGGCCGAAGACTTGGAGCTAGAGTGGGTAAGACCTTGGAGAAGGCAGAAGACTCAAGCTCAAGTGGGTAAGACCTTGGTGGAAAGCTTCTCCGAGTGAAGGTGAAGTCAAAGGCGGAAGATCCAAGAAGAGTGGGTAATTCCTGCAAGGCCGAAGACTTGTGCAAGAGTGGGTAAGTCCTTGGAGAAGGCCGAAGACTCTTGCAAAGTGGGTAAGTCCTTGGTAAGGTTGAAGACTCTTTGTATTGGATAGGTAAGTCCTTTGTTGGTCTTGTAATTGTAAGTCTTATTAATGAATATAAGAGTGCAATTGTTTGAAGTCCTAGAGGTTGACCTCTCTAGGAAAGTGGACTGACACACTTCTAGTTTGAAGTGTGGAACCACTCTAAATAGCTTGTCTAATTTGGTGCATGTTCAATCTCTCTTATCCTTGCTATGCTTGATTTAGTTGCTCTCAAATTACCTATTTAGCAACCTTATCTTGTCATATATCTTGAAGGTTTAATGAATTTTGTTTAAGTGCTTTCAGCTCTATTCACCCCCCCCTCTAGAGCACCTAAGTCACCCATCTAGGATCCAACAAGTGGTATCAGAGCGGGTCTTCTCCAAGCATACTTCAACAAGTAGGAGAAGATGGGTGACTACCTAGGAGGGAGACTCTCGACCAGCCTTCCAATCTTCAATGGGAGCAACTTCCTCTATTGGAGAAGAAGACTTCAATTCTTCATCCAAGGATCAAGTCTCGAGATGTGGCAAATGGTGAACAGCCCATACATTCTACCGAAGACAAATATTGAAGAATGGGATGAAGCCACCTTGATGAAAGCAACTTTGAATGCTAGAGCCATGCACATCCTATATGCCTCCATGACCCCCACCGAGTTCAACCGGATTTCCTCTTGTGAGACGGCCTATGAGGTATGGAGAAAGCTTTGCATCACTTATGAAGGGACAGATCAAGTGAAGGAAAGCAAAGTCTACATGCTCAAGGGGCTGCTTGAGAACTTCAAGATGGGAAAGGAGGAGAGTATAGCCAACATGTACTCAAGGATCAACACCATTGTAAATGGTCTTGCTATTCTAGGTCATCCTATGTCTAGTGGAGAGATCAACTCAAAGATCCTTAGAACTCTTCCCAAGAGGTGGGAATCCAAGGTGACTTCTATTGAAGAAGCAAGGTCACTTAAAGACATCCCCATTGAAGATCTCATTGGAAATCTACAAGCACATGAAGCTACACTTGACAAGAGGGAGGAAGTAGAAAGACAAGAAAAGAAAGAGCTAAAGAGAATGAAGAAGGCTGAAATGAAGGCTCAAATTGAAGCTATCATGGAACAAGTCTCTCCATCCTCTCAAGCTAAAGAAGATGCCATGTACTCCAAAGGTAGACTCTACAAAGGCAAGTCCTCCTCCATCCGGTGCTTCACATGTGGAAAGAAGGGTCACTACAAGGAAGATTGCCCACAAGGCAAAAAGACCCATCTTCACAAGAAGAAATGGCAATCAAGCTCAAGCGGCTCCTCCAACTCAAGCTCAAGTGAAGATTCATGTGAAGGATCAAGCTCAAGCTCTAGTGATGAAGGAGAATGCCATTTTGCCCTTATAGCATCAACAAGTGAAGACTCAAGTGAGGTAAATCTAGACTCTTTAGATAAAGAATCTTTAATTGCTATTATTCATGACATTTGTGCCTCTTATAAGTCTTCTAAAAAGAAAAAGAAAAAGCTTGCTAAAATTGTTGATAATTTGCATATAGAACTAGATGATCTTGAATATGCTAATTCTTGCTTGCTTATTGATAAAAATGATTTTCTTAGCCAAGTAGACTCTCTTAAACTTGAAAATGCTAGTTTACTTGATAAGATTAAATTTCTAGAAGCTCAACCTCTCATGTCTAGTTCTAATGAAGAGCATACTTTAATTATTGATTCTCTCATGCATGACATTGATGTTCTTAAATCTGAAAACAAGGACAAAGATTTTGTTTTGCATGAATTAGAAATAGAAAATGCCTCCTTGCTTGCTAAAATCAATGGGCATGAATCTTGTTCTAGTTCTACAAATAGAGAGAATGATGTTGCTGCTCTTCATATTGATAGAGATTCTCTTTCAACTAAATCTCTTTGCTTAGAAAATGATCTTTTGCATGCTAGAAATTAACATTAATCAATTGTCTTCTACTATTGCTTCTCTTAAGCATGATAATGATAGTTTAAGATCTTCTTTGCAAAGATTCTTAGTTGGTAAAAAGAGTCTTAATGACATCCTACACCATTCTACTAAACAAATCGGTAGACATGGTTTAGGATATGATAGTAGTCAAGGGAACAACAAAGATAAAGGACCTCCAATATTCCATGGAGAATCCTCTAGTTCCAAGACTATGGGCACATGCAACTATTGCAATGAAATTGGTCATTATTCTACTTGTTGTCCTTTTAGGAAAGCACCCAAGAGCAATAGGATTTGGGTTGCTAAACTAACCCCTCCGGACCCAAAAACATGATTGGGGACCATTTCATCTTTCTTCTTGTAGGTATTTACAAATGGATTGATTTGAGCTATTGAATTGCAAATTGACTTCTCAATCCACATGAAAGAAGAAAGGTGAGATGTGTAGAGGGTGACAACAAGTGAAAAAGCATTGGTAAGCACAAAGGTAAATGTTTTACTGCTTATAACCATTTCCAACTTGTTTTTGTCAAGTTAGTGTGCACTATACATAGGGTTTTTGAGTCAAAAGTGACTTTTTGTGATTCTCTTCACACTCTTGCTCAAAAACTATTTCTAATGCTTCTATAGTGCATTACTAACTTGCTTAGACATGTTTGGATATGGTTTGTATATTTAGCATGCCTCTAGATATGTTTTATGAAAAATATGTGCTTTTTCTACAGTAGTTTTGTCGGCCGAGTTTTGTCCTGTCTAAAACTCGACCGATAGGCACCAATGGGTGTTGCCAACAGCTGCGATCGGCCGAGTTGCCAATACACAGAACTCGACCGAAAACACTGTTCACAGAGTATACAGTTGGCTTATTGAATGAGAATTTCCCTCTCAACTAGATTTTCTCAACCAATAGCCTTATTCTTTGGCACTCCATTTGGTACCTTTATATATGCATATTGCCGTGTTCTAAATTGCCTATCTTGCATACAACTCTATCTCTCTAATTGCTCTAATTTGGTATATCTATATCTTGCAATTACTTGCTTTGAGTTGTTTTGCAGGTTTTGATGATGATCTCCTTGGATCTCTTGGTTGTGTCTAAAATTGCTTCCGTTGTGCTCAAACTTGCTACATCTATATAGGTGTATATCTTGTTGTTGATACAACTTTGAGGTTCTTAGGGGTAATCATCTTATGGTAAGAATGCATATCTAGTGAGTTATATCCTCTCATGCTTCTATATTTGCATATCTCTTTGTTTGGATATATCTCTAAATCTAATCATAGCTTGCTTTATGTTGCTTATCTCTTTGCTATGATCTAGATCCTACTAGTAGTCCTAACTTGTGATATCATCTACTAGTAGTTCGCATACATGTAGTTCTAACCCTATCAATAAGTGGTATACTTGATCATCTATATGTTATGTTTGTATCTTATCTTATACATGCTCAAGATTGTTCTTTAAATTGCTTATCTACTATCTTGAGTTGCTTGCATAACATTGTGATGCAGGGTTCATAGATCTACATGATATGTAGAAATTGGAGTATTTTTTGGATTTTTATGCATATTTTTGCTCCAGTTTCAGTTTTTGCTGCAAGTATAGTGCTTTTTATGCAGAAACACCCTTCTGAGCAAGACTCATTGCTTTGCCATGAGCTCCGATGGTTTTTGGTCAAATTCCATCATCTTGAGGGTCAAAATTGTGATCTATTGTTTTTCTGCAGCACTTTATCTTGCATTTTTTGGATGTTCAAGTATATGTTTTAACTTGCTTTTCTTTCTATGCTTGGACAAGCCCCTATCTGCGCTCTTCTACTCTCCTTATATATTTGTGTTATCTCCTTTCTCTTTAACAAGTGATGTTTCTTTTTTCTTCATAACCCCCACCTTTTTGAAATGACAAAGGGGGAGAAAGGTAATGTCTTCTTTTAAAAAGAGGAAGAAGGCATGTCTTACACGAAGAAGAGAAGTATGTTCATGTAAAGGGAGAAGGTAAAGGGGAGAAGACATATATGTGTAGAACATATATGAGTAGAAGACATGGTATTCTATAAATGTTATGAAAGCTAACCATGCAGGAGAAATAGCATCAATTGAGGGGGAGTATGAGAACTCCACTAGCATCAATTGAGGGGGAGCATATGAACTCAATTCCATTGAAACCCCTAGGTTTCTCCAAAGGTATGAATTTACTTAAATGCTTTCAATACATTTATGGAATGGTTTGTCATCTTCAAAAAGGGGGAGAATGTTGACTCAAGGTCAATTAGGTCAATGTTGACTCACGTCTAAATTGACTAAACCCTTGTTTTGATGATGACTAACCATTCCACATATTGGTGTCTAATGCTTCTACATTGAGTGATTTCAGATTAGGTTTAGACACACTCCAAATGCCCTAACTTGCGCATATCAAATTGGAGAAAAGACAAGTCAAAATAGCTACAAGTGTGCAATTTGGGATCTCTATGTAAATGACCTTAGAATTGCTTTGTAATCACTTGTAATGATTGTATGACTTGTAATTAAGCTTAGAAAAATTATTGGGACACAAAAATGCATCATTTGTATAGTCAACGAAAATTCCAAAATACCCATAACAGGGATTTTGTCGGCCGAATTCCAAACTCGGCCGATCCATATATTCTGGGATTTTTGTGGGATTCGGCCGAGTTGCAAACTCAGCCGATCCACCATTCGGCCGAGTTGCAAACTCAGCCGATCCATGGTTCGGCTGAATTGCCTTTATGGAAACTCGGCCGATCAGACTGTACTGGAATGCAGAAAAAGCAAATCCAACCGTTGGAGACTTTGTTGGGACCCAAAATAGATCCGTTGCAACTTGTAAAACGGCTAGTTTTCGTTCTCAAGTGTTCCCAAAGGCTAAGAGGCATCCCCAGCTATAAATAGGACCCCTTGGGCTTCATTCCAAGGTTGAGCATTCATTGCAAACTCTTTGTGAGGTTCCTATTCTATAGTTGAGTGCTTCCTACAGCCTCCTCTCTCTCTCTAAGCTTAATCACTTGCTACATCCATTAGAGTGAGTAGGAAATCTGTAAGAGAGCTAGTTCCATTTGTATATCTTGTGAAGCTCTCACTTCCACAACCTCCCCGTCTCTCCATTTCAATCATGAAGATGAAGGTTCTCTCTCTTAGCCAAGAGAGGTGAAGAAGAACAAGGGAAGGAGTCCCTTGGTGAAGATCAAGGCCGAAGACTTGGAGCTAGAGTGGGTAAGACCTTGGAGAAGGCAGAAGACTCAAGCTCAAGTGGGTAAGACCTTGGTGGAAAGCTTCTCCGAGTGAAGGTGAAGTCAAAGGCGGAAGATCCAAGAAGAGTGGGTAATTCCTGCAAGGCCGAAGACTTGTGCAAGAGTGGGTAAGTCCTTGGAGAAGGCCGAAGACTCTTGCAAAGTGGGTAAGTCCTTGGTAAGGTTGAAGACTCTTTGTATTGGATAGGTAAGTCCTTTGTTGGTCTTGTAATTGTAAGTCTTATTAATGAATATAAGAGTGCAATTGTTTGAAGTCCTAGAGGTTGACCTCTCTAGGAAAGTGGACTGACACACTTCTAGTTTGAAGTGTGGAACCACTCTAAATAGCTTGTCTAATTTGGTGCATGTTCAATCTCTCTTATCCTTGCTATGCTTGATTTAGTTGCTCTCAAATTACCTATTTAGCAACCTTATCTTGTCATATATCTTGAAGGTTTAATGAATTTTGTTTAAGTGCTTTCAGCTCTATTCACCCCCCCCTCTAGAGCACCTAAGTCACCCATCTAGGATCCAACAAGTGGTATCAGAGCGGGTCTTCTCCAAGCATACTTCAACAAGTAGGAGAAGATGGGTGACTACCTAGGAGGGAGACTCTCGACCAGCCTTCCAATCTTCAATGGGAGCAACTTCCTCTATTGGAGAAGAAGACTTCAATTCTTCATCCAAGGATCAAGTCTCGAGATGTGGCAAATGGTGAACAGCCCATACATTCTACCGAAGACAAATATTGAAGAATGGGATGAAGCCACCTTGATGAAAGCAACTTTGAATGCTAGAGCCATGCACATCCTATATGCCTCCATGACCCCCACCGAGTTCAACCGGATTTCCTCTTGTGAGACGGCCTATGAGGTATGGAGAAAGCTTTGCATCACTTATGAAGGGACAGATCAAGTGAAGGAAAGCAAAGTCTACATGCTCAAGGGGCTGCTTGAGAACTTCAAGATGGGAAAGGAGGAGAGTATAGCCAACATGTACTCAAGGATCAACACCATTGTAAATGGTCTTGCTATTCTAGGTCATCCTATGTCTAGTGGAGAGATCAACTCAAAGATCCTTAGAACTCTTCCCAAGAGGTGGGAATCCAAGGTGACTTCTATTGAAGAAGCAAGGTCACTTAAAGACATCCCCATTGAAGATCTCATTGGAAATCTACAAGCACATGAAGCTACACTTGACAAGAGGGAGGAAGTAGAAAGACAAGAAAAGAAAGAGCTAAAGAGAATGAAGAAGGCTGAAATGAAGGCTCAAATTGAAGCTATCATGGAACAAGTCTCTCCATCCTCTCAAGCTAAAGAAGATGCCATGTACTCCAAAGGTAGACTCTACAAAGGCAAGTCCTCCTCCATCCGGTGCTTCACATGTGGAAAGAAGGGTCACTACAAGGAAGATTGCCCACAAGGCAAAAAGACCCATCTTCACAAGAAGAAATGGCAATCAAGCTCAAGCGGCTCCTCCAACTCAAGCTCAAGTGAAGATTCATGTGAAGGATCAAGCTCAAGCTCTAGTGATGAAGGAGAATGCCATTTTGCCCTTATAGCATCAACAAGTGAAGACTCAAGTGAGGTAAATCTAGACTCTTTAGATAAAGAATCTTTAATTGCTATTATTCATGACATTTGTGCCTCTTATAAGTCTTCTAAAAAGAAAAAGAAAAAGCTTGCTAAAATTGTTGATAATTTGCATATAGAACTAGATGATCTTGAATATGCTAATTCTTGCTTGCTTATTGATAAAAATGATTTTCTTAGCCAAGTAGACTCTCTTAAACTTGAAAATGCTAGTTTACTTGATAAGATTAAATTTCTAGAAGCTCAACCTCTCATGTCTAGTTCTAATGAAGAGCATACTTTAATTATTGATTCTCTCATGCATGACATTGATGTTCTTAAATCTGAAAACAAGGACAAAGATTTTGTTTTGCATGAATTAGAAATAGAAAATGCCTCCTTGCTTGCTAAAATCAATGGGCATGAATCTTGTTCTAGTTCTACAAATAGAGAGAATGATGTTGCTGCTCTTCATATTGATAGAGATTCTCTTTCAACTAAATCTCTTTGCTTAGAAAATGATCTTTTGCATGCTAGAAATTAACATTAATCAATTGTCTTCTACTATTGCTTCTCTTAAGCATGATAATGATAGTTTAAGATCTTCTTTGCAAAGATTCTTAGTTGGTAAAAAGAGTCTTAATGACATCCTACACCATTCTACTAAACAAATCGGTAGACATGGTTTAGGATATGATAGTAGTCAAGGGAACAACAAAGATAAAGGACCTCCAATATTCCATGGAGAATCCTCTAGTTCCAAGACTATGGGCACATGCAACTATTGCAATGAAATTGGTCATTATTCTACTTGTTGTCCTTTTAGGAAAGCACCCAAGAGCAATAGGATTTGGGTTGCTAAACTAACCCCTCCGGACCCAAAAACATGATTGGGGACCATTTCATCTTTCTTCTTGTAGGTATTTACAAATGGATTGATTTGAGCTATTGAATTGCAAATTGACTTCTCAATCCACATGAAAGAAGAAAGGTGAGATGTGTAGAGGGTGACAACAAGTGAAAAAGCATTGGTAAGCACAAAGGTAAATGTTTTACTGCTTATAACCATTTCCAACTTGTTTTTGTCAAGTTAGTGTGCACTATACATAGGGTTTTTGAGTCAAAAGTGACTTTTTGTGATTCTCTTCACACTCTTGCTCAAAAACTATTTCTAATGCTTCTATAGTGCATTACTAACTTGCTTAGACATGTTTGGATATGGTTTGTATATTTAGCATGCCTCTAGATATGTTTTATGAAAAATATGTGCTTTTTCTACAGTAGTTTTGTCGGCCGAGTTTTGTCCTGTCTAAAACTCGACCGATAGGCACCAATGGGTGTTGCCAACAGCTGCGATCGGCCGAGTTGCCAATACACAGAACTCGACCGAAAACACTGTTCACAGAGTATACAGTTGGCTTATTGAATGAGAATTTCCCTCTCAACTAGATTTTCTCAACCAATAGCCTTATTCTTTGGCACTCCATTTGGTACCTTTATATATGCATATTGCCGTGTTCTAAATTGCCTATCTTGCATACAACTCTATCTCTCTAATTGCTCTAATTTGGTATATCTATATCTTGCAATTACTTGCTTTGAGTTGTTTTGCAGGTTTTGATGATGATCTCCTTGGATCTCTTGGTTGTGTCTAAAATTGCTTCCGTTGTGCTCAAACTTGCTACATCTATATAGGTGTATATCTTGTTGTTGATACAACTTTGAGGTTCTTAGGGGTAATCATCTTATGGTAAGAATGCATATCTAGTGAGTTATATCCTCTCATGCTTCTATATTTGCATATCTCTTTGTTTGGATATATCTCTAAATCTAATCATAGCTTGCTTTATGTTGCTTATCTCTTTGCTATGATCTAGATCCTACTAGTAGTCCTAACTTGTGATATCATCTACTAGTAGTTCGCATACATGTAGTTCTAACCCTATCAATAAGTGGTATACTTGATCATCTATATGTTATGTTTGTATCTTATCTTATACATGCTCAAGATTGTTCTTTAAATTGCTTATCTACTATCTTGAGTTGCTTGCATAACATTGTGATGCAGGGTTCATAGATCTACATGATATGTAGAAATTGGAGTATTTTTTGGATTTTTATGCATATTTTTGCTCCAGTTTCAGTTTTTGCTGCAAGTATAGTGCTTTTTATGCAGAAACACCCTTCTGAGCAAGACTCATTGCTTTGCCATGAGCTCCGATGGTTTTTGGTCAAATTCCATCATCTTGAGGGTCAAAATTGTGATCTATTGTTTTTCTGCAGCACTTTATCTTGCATTTTTTGGATGTTCAAGTATATGTTTTAACTTGCTTTTCTTTCTATGCTTGGACAAGCCCCTATCTGCGCTCTTCTACTCTCCTTATATATTTGTGTTATCTCCTTTCTCTTTAACAAGTGATGTTTCTTTTTTCTTCATAACCCCCACCTTTTTGAAATGACAAAGGGGGAGAAAGGTAATGTCTTCTTTTAAAAAGAGGAAGAAGGCATGTCTTACACGAAGAAGAGAAGTATGTTCATGTAAAGGGAGAAGGTAAAGGGGAGAAGACATATATGTGTAGAACATATATGAGTAGAAGACATGGTATTCTATAAATGTTATGAAAGCTAACCATGCAGGAGAAATAGCATCAATTGAGGGGGAGTATGAGAACTCCACTAGCATCAATTGAGGGGGAGCATATGAACTCAATTCCATTGAAACCCCTAGGTTTCTCCAAAGGTATGAATTTACTTAAATGCTTTCAATACATTTATGGAATGGTTTGTCATCTTCAAAAAGGGGGAGAATGTTGACTCAAGGTCAATTAGGTCAATGTTGACTCACGTCTAAATTGACTAAACCCTTGTTTTGATGATGACTAACCATTCCACATATTGGTGTCTAATGCTTCTACATTGAGTGATTTCAGATTAGGTTTAGACACACTCCAAATGCCCTAACTTGCGCATATCAAATTGGAGAAAAGACAAGTCAAAATAGCTACAAGTGTGCAATTTGGGATCTCTATGTAAATGACCTTAGAATTGCTTTGTAATCACTTGTAATGATTGTATGACTTGTAATTAAGCTTAGAAAAATTATTGGGACACAAAAATGCATCATTTGTATAGTCAACGAAAATTCCAAAATACCCATAACAGGGATTTTGTCGGCCGAATTCCAAACTCGGCCGATCCATATATTCTGGGATTTTTGTGGGATTCGGCCGAGTTGCAAACTCAGCCGATCCACCATTCGGCCGAGTTGCAAACTCAGCCGATCCATGGTTCGGCTGAATTGCCTTTATGGAAACTCGGCCGATCAGACTGTACTGGAATGCAGAAAAAGCAAATCCAACCGTTGGAGACTTTGTTGGGACCCAAAATAGATCCGTTGCAACTTGTAAAACGGCTAGTTTTCGTTCTCAAGTGTTCCCAAAGGCTAAGAGGCATCCCCAGCTATAAATAGGACCCCTTGGGCTTCATTCCAAGGTTGAGCATTCATTGCAAACTCTTTGTGAGGTTCCTATTCTATAGTTGAGTGCTTCCTACAGCCTCCTCTCTCTCTCTAAGCTTAATCACTTGCTACATCCATTAGAGTGAGTAGGAAATCTGTAAGAGAGCTAGTTCCATTTGTATATCTTGTGAAGCTCTCACTTCCACAACCTCCCCGTCTCTCCATTTCAATCATGAAGATGAAGGTTCTCTCTCTTAGCCAAGAGAGGTGAAGAAGAACAAGGGAAGGAGTCCCTTGGTGAAGATCAAGGCCGAAGACTTGGAGCTAGAGTGGGTAAGACCTTGGAGAAGGCAGAAGACTCAAGCTCAAGTGGGTAAGACCTTGGTGGAAAGCTTCTCCGAGTGAAGGTGAAGTCAAAGGCGGAAGATCCAAGAAGAGTGGGTAATTCCTGCAAGGCCGAAGACTTGTGCAAGAGTGGGTAAGTCCTTGGAGAAGGCCGAAGACTCTTGCAAAGTGGGTAAGTCCTTGGTAAGGTTGAAGACTCTTTGTATTGGATAGGTAAGTCCTTTGTTGGTCTTGTAATTGTAAGTCTTATTAATGAATATAAGAGTGCAATTGTTTGAAGTCCTAGAGGTTGACCTCTCTAGGAAAGTGGACTGACACACTTCTAGTTTGAAGTGTGGAACCACTCTAAATAGCTTGTCTAATTTGGTGCATGTTCAATCTCTCTTATCCTTGCTATGCTTGATTTAGTTGCTCTCAAATTACCTATTTAGCAACCTTATCTTGTCATATATCTTGAAGGTTTAATGAATTTTGTTTAAGTGCTTTCAGCTCTATTCACCCCCCCCTCTAGAGCACCTAAGTCACCCATCTAGGATCCAACAAGTGGTATCAGAGCGGGTCTTCTCCAAGCATACTTCAACAAGTAGGAGAAGATGGGTGACTACCTAGGAGGGAGACTCTCGACCAGCCTTCCAATCTTCAATGGGAGCAACTTCCTCTATTGGAGAAGAAGACTTCAATTCTTCATCCAAGGATCAAGTCTCGAGATGTGGCAAATGGTGAACAGCCCATACATTCTACCGAAGACAAATATTGAAGAATGGGATGAAGCCACCTTGATGAAAGCAACTTTGAATGCTAGAGCCATGCACATCCTATATGCCTCCATGACCCCCACCGAGTTCAACCGGATTTCCTCTTGTGAGACGGCCTATGAGGTATGGAGAAAGCTTTGCATCACTTATGAAGGGACAGATCAAGTGAAGGAAAGCAAAGTCTACATGCTCAAGGGGCTGCTTGAGAACTTCAAGATGGGAAAGGAGGAGAGTATAGCCAACATGTACTCAAGGATCAACACCATTGTAAATGGTCTTGCTATTCTAGGTCATCCTATGTCTAGTGGAGAGATCAACTCAAAGATCCTTAGAACTCTTCCCAAGAGGTGGGAATCCAAGGTGACTTCTATTGAAGAAGCAAGGTCACTTAAAGACATCCCCATTGAAGATCTCATTGGAAATCTACAAGCACATGAAGCTACACTTGACAAGAGGGAGGAAGTAGAAAGACAAGAAAAGAAAGAGCTAAAGAGAATGAAGAAGGCTGAAATGAAGGCTCAAATTGAAGCTATCATGGAACAAGTCTCTCCATCCTCTCAAGCTAAAGAAGATGCCATGTACTCCAAAGGTAGACTCTACAAAGGCAAGTCCTCCTCCATCCGGTGCTTCACATGTGGAAAGAAGGGTCACTACAAGGAAGATTGCCCACAAGGCAAAAAGACCCATCTTCACAAGAAGAAATGGCAATCAAGCTCAAGCGGCTCCTCCAACTCAAGCTCAAGTGAAGATTCATGTGAAGGATCAAGCTCAAGCTCTAGTGATGAAGGAGAATGCCATTTTGCCCTTATAGCATCAACAAGTGAAGACTCAAGTGAGGTAAATCTAGACTCTTTAGATAAAGAATCTTTAATTGCTATTATTCATGACATTTGTGCCTCTTATAAGTCTTCTAAAAAGAAAAAGAAAAAGCTTGCTAAAATTGTTGATAATTTGCATATAGAACTAGATGATCTTGAATATGCTAATTCTTGCTTGCTTATTGATAAAAATGATTTTCTTAGCCAAGTAGACTCTCTTAAACTTGAAAATGCTAGTTTACTTGATAAGATTAAATTTCTAGAAGCTCAACCTCTCATGTCTAGTTCTAATGAAGAGCATACTTTAATTATTGATTCTCTCATGCATGACATTGATGTTCTTAAATCTGAAAACAAGGACAAAGATTTTGTTTTGCATGAATTAGAAATAGAAAATGCCTCCTTGCTTGCTAAAATCAATGGGAATGAATCTTGTTCTAGTTCTACAAATAGAGAGAATGATGTTGCTGCTCTTCATATTGATAGAGATTCTCTTTCAACTAAATCTCTTTGCTTAGAAAATGATCTTTTGCATGCTAGAAATTAACATTAATCAATTGTCTTCTACTATTGCTTCTCTTAAGCATGATAATGATAGTTTAAGATCTTCTTTGCAAAGATTCTTAGTTGGTAAAAAGAGTCTTAATGACATCCTACACCATTCTACTAAACAAATCGGTAGACATGGTTTAGGATATGATAGTAGTCAAGGGAACAACAAAGATAAAGGACCTCCAATATTCCATGGAGAATCCTCTAGTTCCAAGACTATGGGCACATGCAACTATTGCAATGAAATTGGTCATTATTCTACTTGTTGTCCTTTTAGGAAAGCACCCAAGAGCAATAGGATTTGGGTTGCTAAACTAACCCCTCCGGACCCAAAAACATGATTGGGGACCATTTCATCTTTCTTCTTGTAGGTATTTACAAATGGATTGATTTGAGCTATTGAATTGCAAATTGACTTCTCAATCCACATGAAAGAAGAAAGGTGAGATGTGTAGAGGGTGACAACAAGTGAAAAAGCATTGGTAAGCACAAAGGTAAATGTTTTACTGCTTATAACCATTTCCAACTTGTTTTTGTCAAGTTAGTGTGCACTATACATAGGGTTTTTGAGTCAAAAGTGACTTTTTGTGATTCTCTTCACACTCTTGCTCAAAAACTATTTCTAATGCTTCTATAGTGCATTACTAACTTGCTTAGACATGTTTGGATATGGTTTGTATATTTAGCATGCCTCTAGATATGTTTTATGAAAAATATGTGCTTTTTCTACAGTAGTTTTGTCGGCCGAGTTTTGTCCTGTCTAAAACTCGACCGATAGGCACCAATGGGTGTTGCCAACAGCTGCGATCGGCCGAGTTGCCAATACACAGAACTCGACCGAAAACACTGTTCACAGAGTATACAGTTGGCTTATTGAATGAGAATTTCCCTCTCAACTAGATTTTCTCAACCAATAGCCTTATTCTTTGGCACTCCATTTGGTACCTTTATATATGCATATTGCCGTGTTCTAAATTGCCTATCTTGCATACAACTCTATCTCTCTAATTGCTCTAATTTGGTATATCTATATCTTGCAATTACTTGCTTTGAGTTGTTTTGCAGGTTTTGATGATGATCTCCTTGGATCTCTTGGTTGTGTCTAAAATTGCTTCCGTTGTGCTCAAACTTGCTACATCTATATAGGTGTATATCTTGTTGTTGATACAACTTTGAGGTTCTTAGGGGTAATCATCTTATGGTAAGAATGCATATCTAGTGAGTTATATCCTCTCATGCTTCTATATTTGCATATCTCTTTGTTTGGATATATCTCTAAATCTAATCATAGCTTGCTTTATGTTGCTTATCTCTTTGCTATGATCTAGATCCTACTAGTAGTCCTAACTTGTGATATCATCTACTAGTAGTTCGCATACATGTAGTTCTAACCCTATCAATAAGTGGTATACTTGATCATCTATATGTTATGTTTGTATCTTATCTTATACATGCTCAAGATTGTTCTTTAAATTGCTTATCTACTATCTTGAGTTGCTTGCATAACATTGTGATGCAGGGTTCATAGATCTACATGATATGTAGAAATTGGAGTATTTTTTGGATTTTTATGCATATTTTTGCTCCAGTTTCAGTTTTTGCTGCAAGTATAGTGCTTTTTATGCAGAAACACCCTTCTGAGCAAGACTCATTGCTTTGCCATGAGCTCCGATGGTTTTTGGTCAAATTCCATCATCTTGAGGGTCAAAATTGTGATCTATTGTTTTTCTGCAGCACTTTATCTTGCATTTTTTGGATGTTCAAGTATATGTTTTAACTTGCTTTTCTTTCTATGCTTGGACAAGCCCCTATCTGCGCTCTTCTACTCTCCTTATATATTTGTGTTATCTCCTTTCTCTTTAACAAGTGATGTTTCTTTTTTCTTCATAACCCCCACCTTTTTGAAATGACAAAGGGGGAGAAAGGTAATGTCTTCTTTTAAAAAGAGGAAGAAGGCATGTCTTACACGAAGAAGAGAAGTATGTTCATGTAAAGGGAGAAGGTAAAGGGGAGAAGACATATATGTGTAGAACATATATGAGTAGAAGACATGGTATTCTATAAATGTTATGAAAGCTAACCATGCAGGAGAAATAGCATCAATTGAGGGGGAGTATGAGAACTCCACTAGCATCAATTGAGGGGGAGCATATGAACTCAATTCCATTGAAACCCCTAGGTTTCTCCAAAGGTATGAATTTACTTAAATGCTTTCAATACATTTATGGAATGGTTTGTCATCTTCAAAAAGGGGGAGAATGTTGACTCAAGGTCAATTAGGTCAATGTTGACTCACGTCTAAATTGACTAAACCCTTGTTTTGATGATGACTAACCATTCCACATATTGGTGTCTAATGCTTCTACATTGAGTGATTTCAGATTAGGTTTAGACACACTCCAAATGCCCTAACTTGCGCATATCAAATTGGAGAAAAGACAAGTCAAAATAGCTACAAGTGTGCAATTTGGGATCTCTATGTAAATGACCTTAGAATTGCTTTGTAATCACTTGTAATGATTGTATGACTTGTAATTAAGCTTAGAAAAATTATTGGGACACAAAAATGCATCATTTGTATAGTCAACGAAAATTCCAAAATACCCATAACAGGGATTTTGTCGGCCGAATTCCAAACTCGGCCGATCCATATATTCTGGGATTTTTGTGGGATTCGGCCGAGTTGCAAACTCAGCCGATCCACCATTCGGCCGAGTTGCAAACTCAGCCGATCCATGGTTCGGCTGAATTGCCTTTATGGAAACTCGGCCGATCAGACTGTACTGGAATGCAGAAAAAGCAAATCCAACCGTTGGAGACTTTGTTGGGACCCAAAATAGATCCGTTGCAACTTGTAAAACGGCTAGTTTTCGTTCTCAAGTGTTCCCAAAGGCTAAGAGGCATCCCCAGCTATAAATAGGACCCCTTGGGCTTCATTCCAAGGTTGAGCATTCATTGCAAACTCTTTGTGAGGTTCCTATTCTATAGTTGAGTGCTTCCTACAGCCTCCTCTCTCTCTCTAAGCTTAATCACTTGCTACATCCATTAGAGTGAGTAGGAAATCTGTAAGAGAGCTAGTTCCATTTGTATATCTTGTGAAGCTCTCACTTCCACAACCTCCCCGTCTCTCCATTTCAATCATGAAGATGAAGGTTCTCTCTCTTAGCCAAGAGAGGTGAAGAAGAACAAGGGAAGGAGTCCCTTGGTGAAGATCAAGGCCGAAGACTTGGAGCTAGAGTGGGTAAGACCTTGGAGAAGGCAGAAGACTCAAGCTCAAGTGGGTAAGACCTTGGTGGAAAGCTTCTCCGAGTGAAGGTGAAGTCAAAGGCGGAAGATCCAAGAAGAGTGGGTAATTCCTGCAAGGCCGAAGACTTGTGCAAGAGTGGGTAAGTCCTTGGAGAAGGCCGAAGACTCTTGCAAAGTGGGTAAGTCCTTGGTAAGGTTGAAGACTCTTTGTATTGGATAGGTAAGTCCTTTGTTGGTCTTGTAATTGTAAGTCTTATTAATGAATATAAGAGTGCAATTGTTTGAAGTCCTAGAGGTTGACCTCTCTAGGAAAGTGGACTGACACACTTCTAGTTTGAAGTGTGGAACCACTCTAAATAGCTTGTCTAATTTGGTGCATGTTCAATCTCTCTTATCCTTGCTATGCTTGATTTAGTTGCTCTCAAATTACCTATTTAGCAACCTTATCTTGTCATATATCTTGAAGGTTTAATGAATTTTGTTTAAGTGCTTTCAGCTCTATTCACCCCCCCCTCTAGAGCACCTAAGTCACCCATCTAGGATCCAACAAGTGGTATCAGAGCGGGTCTTCTCCAAGCATACTTCAACAAGTAGGAGAAGATGGGTGACTACCTAGGAGGGAGACTCTCGACCAGCCTTCCAATCTTCAATGGGAGCAACTTCCTCTATTGGAGAAGAAGACTTCAATTCTTCATCCAAGGATCAAGTCTCGAGATGTGGCAAATGGTGAACAGCCCATACATTCTACCGAAGACAAATATTGAAGAATGGGATGAAGCCACCTTGATGAAAGCAACTTTGAATGCTAGAGCCATGCACATCCTATATGCCTCCATGACCCCCACCGAGTTCAACCGGATTTCCTCTTGTGAGACGGCCTATGAGGTATGGAGAAAGCTTTGCATCACTTATGAAGGGACAGATCAAGTGAAGGAAAGAAAAGTCTACATGCTCAAGGGGCTGCTTGAGAACTTCAAGATGGGAAAGGAGGAGAGTATAGCCAACATGTACTCAAGGATCAACACCATTGTAAATGGTCTTGCTATTCTAGGTCATCCTATGTCTAGTGGAGAGATCAACTCAAAGATCCTTAGAACTCTTCCCAAGAGGTGGGAATCCAAGGTGACTTCTATTGAAGAAGCAAGGTCACTTAAAGACATCCCCATTGAAGATCTCATTGGAAATCTACAAGCACATGAAGCTACACTTGACAAGAGGGAGGAAGTAGAAAGACAAGAAAAGAAAGAGCTAAAGAGAATGAAGAAGGCTGAAATGAAGGCTCAAATTGAAGCTATCATGGAACAAGTCTCTCCATCCTCTCAAGCTAAAGAAGATGCCATGTACTCCAAAGGTAGACTCTACAAAGGCAAGTCCTCCTCCATCCGGTGCTTCACATGTGGAAAGAAGGGTCACTACAAGGAAGATTGCCCACAAGGCAAAAAGACCCATCTTCACAAGAAGAAATGGCAATCAAGCTCAAGCGGCTCCTCCAACTCAAGCTCAAGTGAAGATTCATGTGAAGGATCAAGCTCAAGCTCTAGTGATGAAGGAGAATGCCATTTTGCCCTTATAGCATCAACAAGTGAAGACTCAAGTGAGGTAAATCTAGACTCTTTAGATAAAGAATCTTTAATTGCTATTATTCATGACATTTGTGCCTCTTATAAGTCTTCTAAAAAGAAAAAGAAAAAGCTTGCTAAAATTGTTGATAATTTGCATATAGAACTAGATGATCTTGAATATGCTAATTCTTGCTTGCTTATTGATAAAAATGATTTTCTTAGCCAAGTAGACTCTCTTAAACTTGAAAATGCTAGTTTACTTGATAAGATTAAATTTCTAGAAGCTCAACCTCTCATGTCTAGTTCTAATGAAGAGCATACTTTAATTATTGATTCTCTCATGCATGACATTGATGTTCTTAAATCTGAAAACAAGGACAAAGATTTTGTTTTGCATGAATTAGAAATAGAAAATGCCTCCTTGCTTGCTAAAATCAATGGGCATGAATCTTGTTCTAGTTCTACAAATAGAGAGAATGATGTTGCTGCTCTTCATATTGATAGAGATTCTCTTTCAACTAAATCTCTTTGCTTAGAAAATGATCTTTTGCATGCTAGAAATTAACATTAATCAATTGTCTTCTACTATTGCTTCTCTTAAGCATGATAATGATAGTTTAAGATCTTCTTTGCAAAGATTCTTAGTTGGTAAAAAGAGTCTTAATGACATCCTACACCATTCTACTAAACAAATCGGTAGACATGGTTTAGGATATGATAGTAGTCAAGGGAACAACAAAGATAAAGGACCTCCAATATTCCATGGAGAATCCTCTAGTTCCAAGACTATGGGCACATGCAACTATTGCAATGAAATTGGTCATTATTCTACTTGTTGTCCTTTTAGGAAAGCACCCAAGAGCAATAGGATTTGGGTTGCTAAACTAACCCCTCCGGACCCAAAAACATGATTGGGGACCATTTCATCTTTCTTCTTGTAGGTATTTACAAATGGATTGATTTGAGCTATTGAATTGCAAATTGACTTCTCAATCCACATGAAAGAAGAAAGGTGAGATGTGTAGAGGGTGACAACAAGTGAAAAAGCATTGGTAAGCACAAAGGTAAATGTTTTACTGCTTATAACCATTTCCAACTTGTTTTTGTCAAGTTAGTGTGCACTATACATAGGGTTTTTGAGTCAAAAGTGACTTTTTGTGATTCTCTTCACACTCTTGCTCAAAAACTATTTCTAATGCTTCTATAGTGCATTACTAACTTGCTTAGACATGTTTGGATATGGTTTGTATATTTAGCATGCCTCTAGATATGTTTTATGAAAAATATGTGCTTTTTCTACAGTAGTTTTGTCGGCCGAGTTTTGTCCTGTCTAAAACTCGACCGATAGGCACCAATGGGTGTTGCCAACAGCTGCGATCGGCCGAGTTGCCAATACACAGAACTCGACCGAAAACACTGTTCACAGAGTATACAGTTGGCTTATTGAATGAGAATTTCCCTCTCAACTAGATTTTCTCAACCAATAGCCTTATTCTTTGGCACTCCATTTGGTACCTTTATATATGCATATTGCCGTGTTCTAAATTGCCTATCTTGCATACAACTCTATCTCTCTAATTGCTCTAATTTGGTATATCTATATCTTGCAATTACTTGCTTTGAGTTGTTTTGCAGGTTTTGATGATGATCTCCTTGGATCTCTTGGTTGTGTCTAAAATTGCTTCCGTTGTGCTCAAACTTGCTACATCTATATAGGTGTATATCTTGTTGTTGATACAACTTTGAGGTTCTTAGGGGTAATCATCTTATGGTAAGAATGCATATCTAGTGAGTTATATCCTCTCATGCTTCTATATTTGCATATCTCTTTGTTTGGATATATCTCTAAATCTAATCATAGCTTGCTTTATGTTGCTTATCTCTTTGCTATGATCTAGATCCTACTAGTAGTCCTAACTTGTGATATCATCTACTAGTAGTTCGCATACATGTAGTTCTAACCCTATCAATAAGTGGTATACTTGATCATCTATATGTTATGTTTGTATCTTATCTTATACATGCTCAAGATTGTTCTTTAAATTGCTTATCTACTATCTTGAGTTGCTTGCATAACATTGTGATGCAGGGTTCATAGATCTACATGATATGTAGAAATTGGAGTATTTTTTGGATTTTTATGCATATTTTTGCTCCAGTTTCAGTTTTTGCTGCAAGTATAGTGCTTTTTATGCAGAAACACCCTTCTGAGCAAGACTCATTGCTTTTCCATGAGCTCCGATGGTTTTTGGTCAAATTCCATCATCTTGAGGGTCAAAATTGTGATCTATTGTTTTTCTGCAGCACTTTATCTTGCATTTTTTGGATGTTCAAGTATATGTTTTAACTTGCTTTTCTTTCTATGCTTGGACAAGCCCCTATCTGCGCTCTTCTACTCTCCTTATATATTTGTGTTATCTCCTTTCTCTTTAACAAGTGATGTTTCTTTTTTCTTCATAACCCCCACCTTTTTGAAATGACAAAGGGGGAGAAAGGTAATGTCTTCTTTTAAAAAGAGGAAGAAGGCATGTCTTACACGAAGAAGAGAAGTATGTTCATGTAAAGGGAGAAGGTAAAGGGGAGAAGACATATATGTGTAGAACATATATGAGTAGAAGACATGGTATTCTATAAATGTTATGAAAGCTAACCATGCAGGAGAAATAGCATCAATTGAGGGGGAGTATGAGAACTCCACTAGCATCAATTGAGGGGGAGCATATGAACTCAATTCCATTGAAACCCCTAGGTTTCTCCAAAGGTATGAATTTACTTAAATGCTTTCAATACATTTATGGAATGGTTTGTCATCTTCAAAAAGGGGGAGAATGTTGACTCAAGGTCAATTAGGTCAATGTTGACTCACGTCTAAATTGACTAAACCCTTGTTTTGATGATGACTAACCATTCCACATATTGGTGTCTAATGCTTCTACATTGAGTGATTTCAGATTAGGTTTAGACACACTCCAAATGCCCTAACTTGCGCATATCAAATTGGAGAAAAGACAAGTCAAAATAGCTACAAGTGTGCAATTTGGGATCTCTATGTAAATGACCTTAGAATTGCTTTGTAATCACTTGTAATGATTGTATGACTTGTAATTAAGCTTAGAAAAATTATTGGGACACAAAAATGCATCATTTGTATAGTCAACGAAAATTCCAAAATACCCATAACAGGGATTTTGTCGGCCGAATTCCAAACTCGGCCGATCCATATATTCTGGGATTTTTGTGGGATTCGGCCGAGTTGCAAACTCAGCCGATCCACCATTCGGCCGAGTTGCAAACTCAGCCGATCCATGGTTCGGCTGAATTGCCTTTATGGAAACTCGGCCGATCAGACTGTACTGGAATGCAGAAAAAGCAAATCCAACCGTTGGAGACTTTGTTGGGACCCAAAATAGATCCGTTGCAACTTGTAAAACGGCTAGTTTTCGTTCTCAAGTGTTCCCAAAGGCTAAGAGGCATCCCCAGCTATAAATAGGACCCCTTGGGCTTCATTCCAAGGTTGAGCATTCATTGCAAACTCTTTGTGAGGTTCCTATTCTATAGTTGAGTGCTTCCTACAGCCTCCTCTCTCTCTCTAAGCTTAATCACTTGCTACATCCATTAGAGTGAGTAGGAAATCTGTAAGAGAGCTAGTTCCATTTGTATATCTTGTGAAGCTCTCACTTCCACAACCTCCCCGTCTCTCCATTTCAATCATGAAGATGAAGGTTCTCTCTCTTAGCCAAGAGAGGTGAAGAAGAACAAGGGAAGGAGTCCCTTGGTGAAGATCAAGGCCGAAGACTTGGAGCTAGAGTGGGTAAGACCTTGGAGAAGGCAGAAGACTCAAGCTCAAGTGGGTAAGACCTTGGTGGAAAGCTTCTCCGAGTGAAGGTGAAGTCAAAGGCGGAAGATCCAAGAAGAGTGGGTAATTCCTGCAAGGCCGAAGACTTGTGCAAGAGTGGGTAAGTCCTTGGAGAAGGCCGAAGACTCTTGCAAAGTGGGTAAGTCCTTGGTAAGGTTGAAGACTCTTTGTATTGGATAGGTAAGTCCTTTGTTGGTCTTGTAATTGTAAGTCTTATTAATGAATATAAGAGTGCAATTGTTTGAAGTCCTAGAGGTTGACCTCTCTAGGCAAGTGGACTGACACACTTCTAGTTTGAAGTGTGGAACCACTCTAAATAGCTTGTCTAATTTGGTGCATGTTCAATCTCTCTTATCCTTTCTATGCTTGATTTAGTTGCTCTCAAATTACCTATTTAGCAACCTTATCTTGTCATATATCTTGAAGGTTTAATGAATTTTGTTTAAGTGCTTTCAGCTCTATTCACCCCCCCCTCTAGAGCACCTAAGTCACCCATCTAGGATCCAACAAGTGGTATCAGAGCGGGTCTTCTCCAAGCATACTTCAACAAGTAGGAGAAGATGGGTGACTACCTAGGAGGGAGACTCTCGACCAGCCTTCCAATCTTCAATGGGAGCAACTTCCTCTATTGGAGAAGAAGACTTCAATTCTTCATCCAAGGATCAAGTCTCGAGATGTGGCAAATGGTGAACAGCCCATACATTCTACCGAAGACAAATATTGAAGAATGGGATGAAGCCACCTTGATGAAAGCAACTTTGAATGCTAGAGCCATGCACATCCTATATGCCTCCATGACCCCCACCGAGTTCAACCGGATTTCCTCTTGTGAGACGGCCTATGAGGTATGGAGAAAGCTTTGCATCACTTATGAAGGGACAGATCAAGTGAAGGAAATCAAAGTCTACATGCTCAAGGGGCTGCTTGAGAACTTCAAGATGGGAAAGGAGGAGAGTATAGCCAACATGTACTCAAGGATCAACACCATTGTAAATGGTCTTGCTATTCTAGGTCATCCTATGTCTAGTGGAGAGATCAACTCAAAGATCCTTAGAACTCTTCCCAAGAGGTGGGAATCCAAGGTGACTTCTATTGAAGAAGCAAGGTCACTTAAAGACATCCCCATTGAAGATCTCATTGGAAATCTACAAGCACATGAAGCTACACTTGACAAGAGGGAGGAAGTAGAAAGACAAGAAAAGAAAGAGCTAAAGAGAATGAAGAAGGCTGAAATGAAGGCTCAAATTGAAGCTATCATGGAACAAGTCTCTCCATCCTCTCAAGCTAAAGAAGATGCCATGTACTCCAAAGGTAGACTCTACAAAGGCAAGTCCTCCTCCATCCGGTGCTTCACATGTGGAAAGAAGGGTCACTACAAGGAAGATTGCCCACAAGGCAAAAAGACCCATCTTCACAAGAAGAAATGGCAATCAAGCTCAAGCGGCTCCTCCAACTCAAGCTCAAGTGAAGATTCATGTGAAGGATCAAGCTCAAGCTCTAGTGATGAAGGAGAATGCCATTTTGCCCTTATAGCATCAACAAGTGAAGACTCAAGTGAGGTAAATCTAGACTCTTTAGATAAAGAATCTTTAATTGCTATTATTCATGACATTTGTGCCTCTTATAAGTCTTCTAAAAAGAAAAAGAAAAAGCTTGCTAAAATTGTTGATAATTTGCATATAGAACTAGATGATCTTGAATATGCTAATTCTTGCTTGCTTATTGATAAAAATGATTTTCTTAGCCAAGTAGACTCTCTTAAACTTGAAAATGCTAGTTTACTTGATAAGATTAAATTTCTAGAAGCTCAACCTCTCATGTCTAGTTCTAATGAAGAGCATACTTTAATTATTGATTCTCTCATGCATGACATTGATGTTCTTAAATCTGAAAACAAGGACAAAGATTTTGTTTTGCATGAATTAGAAATAGAAAATGCCTCCTTGCTTGCTAAAATCAATGGGCATGAATCTTGTTCTAGTTCTACAAATAGAGAGAATGATGTTGCTGCTCTTCATATTGATAGAGATTCTCTTTCAACTAAATCTCTTTGCTTAGAAAATGATCTTTTGCATGCTAGAAATTAACATTAATCAATTGTCTTCTACTATTGCTTCTCTTAAGCATGATAATGATAGTTTAAGATCTTCTTTGCAAAGATTCTTAGTTGGTAAAAAGAGTCTTAATGACATCCTACACCATTCTACTAAACAAATCGGTAGACATGGTTTAGGATATGATAGTAGTCAAGGGAACAACAAAGATAAAGGACCTCCAATATTCCATGGAGAATCCTCTAGTTCCAAGACTATGGGCACATGCAACTATTGCAATGAAATTGGTCATTATTCTACTTGTTGTCCTTTTAGGAAAGCACCCAAGAGCAATAGGATTTGGGTTGCTAAACTAACCCCTCCGGACCCAAAAACATGATTGGGGACCATTTCATCTTTCTTCTTGTAGGTATTTACAAATGGATTGATTTGAGCTATTGAATTGCAAATTGACTTCTCAATCCACATGAAAGAAGAAAGGTGAGATGTGTAGAGGGTGACAACAAGTGAAAAAGCATTGGTAAGCACAAAGGTAAATGTTTTATTGCTTATAACCATTTCCAACTTGTTTTTGTCAAGTTAGTGTGCACTATACATAGGGTTTTTGAGTCAAAAGTGACTTTTTGTGATTCTCTTCACACTCTTGCTCAAAAACTATTTCTAATGCTTCTATAGTGCATTACTAACTTGCTTAGACATGTTTGGATATGGTTTGTATATTTAGCATGCCTCTAGATATGTTTTATGAAAAATATGTGCTTTTTCTACAGTAGTTTTGTCGGCCGAGTTTTGTCCTGTCTAAAACTCGACCGATAGGCACCAATGGGTGTTGCCAACAGCTGCGATCGGCCGAGTTGCCAATACACAGAACTCGACCGAAAACACTGTTCACAGAGTATACAGTTGGCTTATTGAATGAGAATTTCCCTCTCAACTAGATTTTCTCAACCAATAGCCTTATTCTTTGGCACTCCATTTGGTACCTTTATATATGCATATTGCCGTGTTCTAAATTGCCTATCTTGCATACAACTCTATCTCTCTAATTGCTCTAATTTGGTATATCTATATCTTGCAATTACTTGCTTTGAGTTGTTTTGCAGGTTTTGATGATGATCTCCTTGGATCTCTTGGTTGTGTCTAAAATTGCTTCCGTTGTGCTCAAACTTGCTACATCTATATAGGTGTATATCTTGTTGTTGATACAACTTTGAGGTTCTTAGGGGTAATCATCTTATGGTAAGAATGCATATCTAGTGAGTTATATCCTCTCATGCTTCTATATTTGCATATCTCTTTGTTTGGATATATCTCTAAATCTAATCATAGCTTGCTTTATGTTGCTTATCTCTTTGCTATGATCTAGATCCTACTAGTAGTCCTAACTTGTGATATCATCTACTAGTAGTTCGCATACATGTAGTTCTAACCCTATCAATAAGTGGTATACTTGATCATCTATATGTTATGTTTGTATCTTATCTTATACATGCTCAAGATTGTTCTTTAAATTGCTTATCTACTATCTTGAGTTGCTTGCATAACATTGTGATGCAGGGTTCATAGATCTACATGATATGTAGAAATTGGAGTATTTTTTGGATTTTTATGCATATTTTTGCTCCAGTTTCAGTTTTTGCTGCAAGTATAGTGCTTTTTATGCAGAAACACCCTTCTGAGCAAGACTCATTGCTTTGCCATGAGCTCCGATGGTTTTTGGTCAAATTCCATCATCTTGAGGGTCAAAATTGTGATCTATTGTTTTTCTGCAGCACTTTATCTTGCATTTTTTGGATGTTCAAGTATATGTTTTAACTTGCTTTTCTTTCTATGCTTGGACAAGCCCCTATCTGCGCTCTTCTACTCTCCTTATATATTTGTGTTATCTCCTTTCTCTTTAACAAGTGATGTTTCTTTTTTCTTCATAACCCCCACCTTTTTGAAATGACAAAGGGGGAGAAAGGTAATGTCTTCTTTTAAAAAGAGGAAGAAGGCATGTCTTACACGAAGAAGAGAAGTATGTTCATGTAAAGGGAGAAGGTAAAGGGGAGAAGACATATATGTGTAGAACATATATGAGTAGAAGACATGGTATTCTATAAATGTTATGAAAGCTAACCATGCAGGAGAAATAGCATCAATTGAGGGGGAGTATGAGAACTCCACTAGCATCAATTGAGGGGGAGCATATGAACTCAATTCCATTGAAACCCCTAGGTTTCTCCAAAGGTATGAATTTACTTAAATGCTTTCAATACATTTATGGAATGGTTTGTCATCTTCAAAAAGGGGGAGAATGTTGACTCAAGGTCAATTAGGTCAATGTTGACTCACGTCTAAATTGACTAAACCCTTGTTTTGATGATGACTAACCATTCCACATATTGGTGTCTAATGCTTCTACATTGAGTGATTTCAGATTAGGTTTAGACACACTCCAAATGCCCTAACTTGCGCATATCAAATTGGAGAAAAGACAAGTCAAAATAGCTACAAGTGTGCAATTTGGGATCTCTATGTAAATGACCTTAGAATTGCTTTGTAATCACTTGTAATGATTGTATGACTTGTAATTAAGCTTAGAAAAATTATTGGGACACAAAAATGCATCATTTGTATAGTCAACGAAAATTCCAAAATACCCATAACAGGGATTTTGTCGGCCGAATTCCAAACTCGGCCGATCCATATATTCTGGGATTTTTGTGGGATTCGGCCGAGTTGCAAACTCAGCCGATCCACCATTCGGCCGAGTTGCAAACTCAGCCGATCCATGGTTCGGCTGAATTGCCTTTATGGAAACTCGGCCGATCAGACTGTACTGGAATGCAGAAAAAGCAAATCCAACCGTTGGAGACTTTGTTGGGACCCAAAATAGATCCGTTGCAACTTGTAAAACGGCTAGTTTTCGTTCTCAAGTGTTCCCAAAGGCTAAGAGGCATCCCCAGCTATAAATAGGACCCCTTGGGCTTCATTCCAAGGTTGAGCATTCATTGCAAACTCTTTGTGAGGTTCCTATTCTATAGTTGAGTGCTTCCTACAGCCTCCTCTCTCTCTCTAAGCTTAATCACTTGCTACATCCATTAGAGTGAGTAGGAAATCTGTAAGAGAGCTAGTTCCATTTGTATATCTTGTGAAGCTCTCACTTCCACAACCTCCCCGTCTCTCCATTTCAATCATGAAGATGAAGGTTCTCTCTCTTAGCCAAGAGAGGTGAAGAAGAACAAGGGAAGGAGTCCCTTGGTGAAGATCAAGGCCGAAGACTTGGAGCTAGAGTGGGTAAGACCTTGGAGAAGGCAGAAGACTCAAGCTCAAGTGGGTAAGACCTTGGTGGAAAGCTTCTCCGAGTGAAGGTGAAGTCAAAGGCGGAAGATCCAAGAAGAGTGGGTAATTCCTGCAAGGCCGAAGACTTGTGCAAGAGTGGGTAAGTCCTTGGAGAAGGCCGAAGACTCTTGCAAAGTGGGTAAGTCCTTGGTAAGGTTGAAGACTCTTTGTATTGGATAGGTAAGTCCTTTGTTGGTCTTGTAATTGTAAGTCTTATTAATGAATATAAGAGTGCAATTGTTTGAAGTCCTAGAGGTTGACCTCTCTAGGCAAGTGGACTGACACACTTCTAGTTTGAAGTGTGGAACCACTCTAAATAGCTTGTCTAATTTGGTGCATGTTCAATCTCTCTTATCCTTGCTATGCTTGATTTAGTTGCTCTCAAATTACCTATTTAGCAACCTTATCTTGTCATATATCTTGAAGGTTTAATGAATTTTGTTTAAGTGCTTTCAGCTCTATTCACCCCCCCCCCTCTAGAGCACCTAAGTCACCCATCTAGGATCCAACAAGTGGTATCAGAGCGGGTCTTCTCCAAGCATACTTCAACAAGTAGGAGAAGATGGGTGACTACCTAGGAGGGAGACTCTCGACCAGCCTTCCAATCTTCAATGGGAGCAACTTCCTCTATTGGAGAAGAAGACTTCAATTCTTCATCCAAGGATCAAGTCTCGAGATGTGGCAAATGGTGAACAGCCCATACATTCTACCGAAGACAAATATTGAAGAATGGGATGAAGCCACCTTGATGAAAGCAACTTTGAATGCTAGAGCCATGCACATCCTATATGCCTCCATGACCCCCACCGAGTTCAACCGGATTTCCTCTTGTGAGACGGCCTATGAGGTATGGAGAAAGCTTTGCATCACTTATGAAGGGACAGATCAAGTGAAGGAAAGCAAAGTCTACATGCTCAAGGGGCTGCTTGAGAACTTCAAGATGGGAAAGGAGGAGAGTATAGCCAACATGTACTCAAGGATCAACACCATTGTAAATGGTCTTGCTATTCTAGGTCATCCTATGTCTAGTGGAGAGATCAACTCAAAGATCCTTAGAACTCTTCCCAAGAGGTGGGAATCCAAGGTGACTTCTATTGAAGAAGCAAGGTCACTTAAAGACATCCCCATTGAAGATCTCATTGGAAATCTACAAGCACATGAAGCTACACTTGACAAGAGGGAGGAAGTAGAAAGACAAGAAAAGAAAGAGCTAAAGAGAATGAAGAAGGCTGAAATGAAGGCTCAAATTGAAGCTATCATGGAACAAGTCTCTCCATCCTCTCAAGCTAAAGAAGATGCCATGTACTCCAAAGGTAGACTCTACAAAGGCAAGTCCTCCTCCATCCGGTGCTTCACATGTGGAAAGAAGGGTCACTACAAGGAAGATTGCCCACAAGGCAAAAAGACCCATCTTCACAAGAAGAAATGGCAATCAAGCTCAAGCGGCTCCTCCAACTCAAGCTCAAGTGAAGATTCATGTGAAGGATCAAGCTCAAGCTCTAGTGATGAAGGAGAATGCCATTTTGCCCTTATAGCATCAACAAGTGAAGACTCAAGTGAGGTAAATCTAGACTCTTTAGATAAAGAATCTTTAATTGCTATTATTCATGACATTTGTGCCTCTTATAAGTCTTCTAAAAAGAAAAAGAAAAAGCTTGCTAAAATTGTTGATAATTTGCATATAGAACTAGATGATCTTGAATATGCTAATTCTTGCTTGCTTATTGATAAAAATGATTTTCTTAGCCAAGTAGACTCTCTTAAACTTGAAAATGCTAGTTTACTTGATAAGATTAAATTTCTAGAAGCTCAACCTCTCATGTCTAGTTCTAATGAAGAGCATACTTTAATTATTGATTCTCTCATGCATGACATTGATGTTCTTAAATCTGAAAACAAGGACAAAGATTTTGTTTTGCATGAATTAGAAATAGAAAATGCCTCCTTGCTTGCTAAAATCAATGGGCATGAATCTTGTTCTAGTTCTACAAATAGAGAGAATGATGTTGCTGCTCTTCATATTGATAGAGATTCTCTTTCAACTAAATCTCTTTGCTTAGAAAATGATCTTTTGCATGCTAGAAATTAACATTAATCAATTGTCTTCTACTATTGCTTCTCTTAAGCATGATAATGATAGTTTAAGATCTTCTTTGCAAAGATTCTTAGTTGGTAAAAAGAGTCTTAATGACATCCTACACCATTCTACTAAACAAATCGGTAGACATGGTTTAGGATATGATAGTAGTCAAGGGAACAACAAAGATAAAGGACCTCCAATATTCCATGGAGAATCCTCTAGTTCCAAGACTATGGGCACATGCAACTATTGCAATGAAATTGGTCATTATTCTACTTGTTGTCCTTTTAGGAAAGCACCCAAGAGCAATAGGATTTGGGTTGCTAAACTAACCCCTCCGGACCCAAAAACATGATTGGGGACCATTTCATCTTTCTTCTTGTAGGTATTTACAAATGGATTGATTTGAGCTATTGAATTGCAAATTGACTTCTCAATCCACATGAAAGAAGAAAGGTGAGATGTGTAGAGGGTGACAACAAGTGAAAAAGCATTGGTAAGCACAAAGGTAAATGTTTTATTGCTTATAACCATTTCCAACTTGTTTTTGTCAAGTTAGTGTGCACTATACATAGGGTTTTTGAGTCAAAAGTGACTTTTTGTGATTCTCTTCACACTCTTGCTCAAAAACTATTTCTAATGCTTCTATAGTGCATTACTAACTTGCTTAGACATGTTTGGATATGGTTTGTATATTTAGCATGCCTCTAGATATGTTTTATGAAAAATATGTGCTTTTTCTACAGTAGTTTTGTCGGCCGAGTTTTGTCCTGTCTAAAACTCGACCGATAGGCACCAATGGGTGTTGCCAACAGCTGCGATCGGCCGAGTTGCCAATACACAGAACTCGACCGAAAACACTGTTCACAGAGTATACAGTTGGCTTATTGAATGAGAATTTCCCTCTCAACTAGATTTTCTCAACCAATAGCCTTATTCTTTGGCACTCCATTTGGTACCTTTATATATGCATATTGCCGTGTTCTAAATTGCCTATCTTGCATACAACTCTATCTCTCTAATTGCTCTAATTTGGTATATCTATATCTTGCAATTACTTGCTTTGAGTTGTTTTGCAGGTTTTGATGATGATCTCCTTGGATCTCTTGGTTGTGTCTAAAATTGCTTCCGTTGTGCTCAAACTTGCTACATCTATATAGGTGTATATCTTGTTGTTGATACAACTTTGAGGTTCTTAGGGGTAATCATCTTATGGTAAGAATGCATATCTAGTGAGTTATATCCTCTCATGCTTCTATATTTGCATATCTCTTTGTTTGGATATATCTCTAAATCTAATCATAGCTTGCTTTATGTTGCTTATCTCTTTGCTATGATCTAGATCCTACTAGTAGTCCTAACTTGTGATATCATCTACTAGTAGTTCGCATACATGTAGTTCTAACCCTATCAATAAGTGGTATACTTGATCATCTATATGTTATGTTTGTATCTTATCTTATACATGCTCAAGATTGTTCTTTAAATTGCTTATCTACTATCTTGAGTTGCTTGCATAACATTGTGATGCAGGGTTCATAGATCTACATGATATGTAGAAATTGGAGTATTTTTTGGATTTTTATGCATATTTTTGCTCCAGTTTCAGTTTTTGCTGCAAGTATAGTGCTTTTTATGCAGAAACACCCTTCTGAGCAAGACTCATTGCTTTGCCATGAGCTCCGATGGTTTTTGGTCAAATTCCATCATCTTGAGGGTCAAAATTGTGATCTATTGTTTTTCTGCAGCACTTTATCTTGCATTTTTTGGATGTTCAAGTATATGTTTTAACTTGCTTTTCTTTCTATGCTTGGACAAGCCCCTATCTGCGCTCTTCTACTCTCCTTATATATTTGTGTTATCTCCTTTCTCTTTAACAAGTGATGTTTCTTTTTTCTTCATAACCCCCACCTTTTTGAAATGACAAAGGGGGAGAAAGGTAATGTCTTCTTTTAAAAAGAGGAAGAAGGCATGTCTTACACGAAGAAGAGAAGTATGTTCATGTAAAGGGAGAAGGTAAAGGGGAGAAGACATATATGTGTAGAACATATATGAGTAGAAGACATGGTATTCTATAAATGTTATGAAAGCTAACCATGCAGGAGAAATAGCATCAATTGAGGGGGAGTATGAGAACTCCACTAGCATCAATTGAGGGGGAGCATATGAACTCAATTCCATTGAAACCCCTAGGTTTCTCCAAAGGTATGAATTTACTTAAATGCTTTCAATACATTTATGGAATGGTTTGTCATCTTCAAAAAGGGGGAGAATGTTGACTCAAGGTCAATTAGGTCAATGTTGACTCACGTCTAAATTGACTAAACCCTTGTTTTGATGATGACTAACCATTCCACATATTGGTGTCTAATGCTTCTACATTGAGTGATTTCAGATTAGGTTTAGACACACTCCAAATGCCCTAACTTGCGCATATCAAATTGGAGAAAAGACAAGTCAAAATAGCTACAAGTGTGCAATTTGGGATCTCTATGTAAATGACCTTAGAATTGCTTTGTAATCACTTGTAATGATTGTATGACTTGTAATTAAGCTTAGAAAAATTATTGGGACACAAAAATGCATCATTTGTATAGTCAACGAAAATTCCAAAATACCCATAACAGGGATTTTGTCGGCCGAATTCCAAACTCGGCCGATCCATATATTCTGGGATTTTTGTGGGATTCGGCCGAGTTGCAAACTCAGCCGATCCACCATTCGGCCGAGTTGCAAACTCAGCCGATCCATGGTTCGGCTGAATTGCCTTTATGGAAACTCGGCCGATCAGACTGTACTGGAATGCAGAAAAAGCAAATCCAACCGTTGGAGACTTTGTTGGGACCCAAAATAGATCCGTTGCAACTTGTAAAATGGCTAGTTTTCGTTCTCAAGTGTTCCCAAAGGCTAAGAGGCATCCCCAGCTATAAATAGGACCCCTTGGGCTTCATTCCAAGGTTGAGCATTCATTGCAAACTCTTTGTGAGGTTCCTATTCTATAGTTGAGTGCTTCCTACAGCCTCCTCTCTCTCTCTAAGCTTAATCACTTGCTACATCCATTAGAGTGAGTAGGAAATCTGTAAGAGAGCTAGTTCCATTTGTATATCTTGTGAAGCTCTCACTTCCACAACCTCCCCGTCTCTCCATTTCAATCATGAAGATGAAGGTTCTCTCTCTTAGCCAAGAGAGGTGAAGAAGAACAAGGGAAGGAGTCCCTTGGTGAAGATCAAGGCCGAAGACTTGGAGCTAGAGTGGGTAAGACCTTGGAGAAGGCAGAAGACTCAAGCTCAAGTGGGTAAGACCTTGGTGGAAAGCTTCTCCGAGTGAAGGTGAAGTCAAAGGCGGAAGATCCAAGAAGAGTGGGTAATTCCTGCAAGGCCGAAGACTTGTGCAAGAGTGGGTAAGTCCTTGGAGAAGGCCGAAGACTCTTGCAAAGTGGGTAAGTCCTTGGTAAGGTTGAAGACTCTTTGTATTGGATAGGTAAGTCCTTTGTTGGTCTTGTAATTGTAAGTCTTATTAATGAATATAAGAGTGCAATTGTTTGAAGTCCTAGAGGTTGACCTCTCTAGGCAAGTGGACTGACACACTTCTAGTTTGAAGTGTGGAACCACTCTAAATAGCTTGTCTAATTTGGTGCATGTTCAATCTCTCTTATCCTTGCTATGCTTGATTTAGTTGCTCTCAAATTACCTATTTAGCAACCTTATCTTGTCATATATCTTGAAGGTTTAATGAATTTTGTTTAAGTGCTTTCAGCTCTATTCACCCCCCCCCTCTAGAGCACCTAAGTCACCCATCTAGGATCCAACAAGTGGTATCAGAGCGGGTCTTCTCCAAGCATACTTCAACAAGTAGGAGAAGATGGGTGACTACCTAGGAGGGAGACTCTCGACCAGCCTTCCAATCTTCAATGGGAGCAACTTCCTCTATTGGAGAAGAAGACTTCAATTCTTCATCCAAGGATCAAGTCTCGAGATGTGGCAAATGGTGAACAGCCCATACATTCTACCGAAGACAAATATTGAAGAATGGGATGAAGCCACCTTGATGAAAGCAACTTTGAATGCTAGAGCCATGCACATCCTATATGCCTCCATGACCCCCACCGAGTTCAACCGGATTTCCTCTTGTGAGACGGCCTATGAGGTATGGAGAAAGCTTTGCATCACTTATGAAGGGACAGATCAAGTGAAGGAAAGCAAAGTCTACATGCTCAAGGGGCTGCTTGAGAACTTCAAGATGGGAAAGGAGGAGAGTATAGCCAACATGTACTCAAGGATCAACACCATTGTAAATGGTCTTGCTATTCTAGGTCATCCTATGTCTAGTGGAGAGATCAACTCAAAGATCCTTAGAACTCTTCCCAAGAGGTGGGAATCCAAGGTGACTTCTATTGAAGAAGCAAGGTCACTTAAAGACATCCCCATTGAAGATCTCATTGGAAATCTACAAGCACATGAAGCTACACTTGACAAGAGGGAGGAAGTAGAAAGACAAGAAAAGAAAGAGCTAAAGAGAATGAAGAAGGCTGAAATGAAGGCTCAAATTGAAGCTATCATGGAACAAGTCTCTCCATCCTCTCAAGCTAAAGAAGATGCCATGTACTCCAAAGGTAGACTCTACAAAGGCAAGTCCTCCTCCATCCGGTGCTTCACATGTGGAAAGAAGGGTCACTACAAGGAAGATTGCCCACAAGGCAAAAAGACCCATCTTCACAAGAAGAAATGGCAATCAAGCTCAAGCGGCTCCTCCAACTCAAGCTCAAGTGAAGATTCATGTGAAGGATCAAGCTCAAGCTCTAGTGATGAAGGAGAATGCCATTTTGCCCTTATAGCATCAACAAGTGAAGACTCAAGTGAGGTAAATCTAGACTCTTTAGATAAAGAATCTTTAATTGCTATTATTCATGACATTTGTGCCTCTTATAAGTCTTCTAAAAAGAAAAAGAAAAAGCTTGCTAAAATTGTTGATAATTTGCATATAGAACTAGATGATCTTGAATATGCTAATTCTTGCTTGCTTATTGATAAAAATGATTTTCTTAGCCAAGTAGACTCTCTTAAACTTGAAAATGCTAGTTTACTTGATAAGATTAAATTTCTAGAAGCTCAACCTCTCATGTCTAGTTCTAATGAAGAGCATACTTTAATTATTGATTCTCTCATGCATGACATTGATGTTCTTAAATCTGAAAACAAGGACAAAGATTTTGTTTTGCATGAATTAGAAATAGAAAATGCCTCCTTGCTTGCTAAAATCAATGGGCATGAATCTTGTTCTAGTTCTACAAATAGAGAGAATGATGTTGCTGCTCTTCATATTGATAGAGATTCTCTTTCAACTAAATCTCTTTGCTTAGAAAATGATCTTTTGCATGCTAGAAATTAACATTAATCAATTGTCTTCTACTATTGCTTCTCTTAAGCATGATAATGATAGTTTAAGATCTTCTTTGCAAAGATTCTTAGTTGGTAAAAAGAGTCTTAATGACATCCTACACCATTCTACTAAACAAATCGGTAGACATGGTTTAGGATATGATAGTAGTCAAGGGAACAACAAAGATAAAGGACCTCCAATATTCCATGGAGAATCCTCTAGTTCCAAGACTATGGGCACATGCAACTATTGCAATGAAATTGGTCATTATTCTACTTGTTGTCCTTTTAGGAAAGCACCCAAGAGCAATAGGATTTGGGTTGCTAAACTAACCCCTCCGGACCCAAAAACATGATTGGGGACCATTTCATCTTTCTTCTTGTAGGTATTTACAAATGGATTGATTTGAGCTATTGAATTGCAAATTGACTTCTCAATCCACATGAAAGAAGAAAGGTGAGATGTGTAGAGGGTGACAACAAGTGAAAAAGCATTGGTAAGCACAAAGGTAAATGTTTTATTGCTTATAACCATTTCCAACTTGTTTTTGTCAAGTTAGTGTGCACTATACATAGGGTTTTTGAGTCAAAAGTGACTTTTTGTGATTCTCTTCACACTCTTGCTCAAAAACTATTTCTAATGCTTCTATAGTGCATTACTAACTTGCTTAGACATGTTTGGATATGGTTTGTATATTTAGCATGCCTCTAGATATGTTTTATGAAAAATATGTGCTTTTTCTACAGTAGTTTTGTCGGCCGAGTTTTGTCCTGTCTAAAACTCGACCGATAGGCACCAATGGGTGTTGCCAACAGCTGCGATCGGCCGAGTTGCCAATACACAGAACTCGACCGAAAACACTGTTCACAGAGTATACAGTTGGCTTATTGAATGAGAATTTCCCTCTCAACTAGATTTTCTCAACCAATAGCCTTATTCTTTGGCACTCCATTTGGTACCTTTATATATGCATATTGCCGTGTTCTAAATTGCCTATCTTGCATACAACTCTATCTCTCTAATTGCTCTAATTTGGTATATCTATATCTTGCAATTACTTGCTTTGAGTTGTTTTGCAGGTTTTGATGATGATCTCCTTGGATCTCTTGGTTGTGTCTAAAATTGCTTCCGTTGTGCTCAAACTTGCTACATCTATATAGGTGTATATCTTGTTGTTGATACAACTTTGAGGTTCTTAGGGGTAATCATCTTATGGTAAGAATGCATATCTAGTGAGTTATATCCTCTCATGCTTCTATATTTGCATATCTCTTTGTTTGGATATATCTCTAAATCTAATCATAGCTTGCTTTATGTTGCTTATCTCTTTGCTATGATCTAGATCCTACTAGTAGTCCTAACTTGTGATATCATCTACTAGTAGTTCGCATACATGTAGTTCTAACCCTATCAATAAGTGGTATACTTGATCATCTATATGTTATGTTTGTATCTTATCTTATACATGCTCAAGATTGTTCTTTAAATTGCTTATCTACTATCTTGAGTTGCTTGCATAACATTGTGATGCAGGGTTCATAGATCTACATGATATGTAGAAATTGGAGTATTTTTTGGATTTTTATGCATATTTTTGCTCCAGTTTCAGTTTTTGCTGCAAGTATAGTGCTTTTTATGCAGAAACACCCTTCTGAGCAAGACTCATTTCTTTGCCATGAGCTCCGATGGTTTTTGGTCAAATTCCATCATCTTGAGGGTCAAAATTGTGATCTATTGTTTTTCTGCAGCACTTTATCTTGCATTTTTTGGATGTTCAAGTATATGTTTTAACTTGCTTTTCTTTCTATGCTTGGACAAGCCCCTATCTGCGCTCTTCTACTCTCCTTATATATTTGTGTTATCTCCTTTCTCTTTAACAAGTGATGTTTCTTTTTTCTTCATAACCCCCACCTTTTTGAAATGACAAAGGGGGAGAAAGGTAATGTCTTCTTTTAAAAAGAGGAAGAAGGCATGTCTTACACGAAGAAGAGAAGTATGTTCATGTAAAGGGAGAAGGTAAAGGGGAGAAGACATATATGTGTAGAACATATATGAGTAGAAGACATGGTATTCTATAAATGTTATGAAAGCTAACCATGCAGGAGAAATAGCATCAATTGAGGGGGAGTATGAGAACTCCACTAGCATCAATTGAGGGGGAGCATATGAACTCAATTCCATTGAAACCCCTAGGTTTCTCCAAAGGTATGAATTTACTTAAATGCTTTCAATACATTTATGGAATGGTTTGTCATCTTCAAAAAGGGGGAGAATGTTGACTCAAGGTCAATTAGGTCAATGTTGACTCACGTCTAAATTGACTAAACCCTTGTTTTGATGATGACTAACCATTCCACATATTGGTGTCTAATGCTTCTACATTGAGTGATTTCAGATTAGGTTTAGACACACTCCAAATGCCCTAACTTGCGCATATCAAATTGGAGAAAAGACAAGTCAAAATAGCTACAAGTGTGCAATTTGGGATCTCTATGTAAATGACCTTAGAATTGCTTTGTAATCACTTGTAATGATTGTATGACTTGTAATTAAGCTTAGAAAAATTATTGGGACACAAAAATGCATCATTTGTATAGTCAACGAAAATTCCAAAATACCCATAACAGGGATTTTGTCGGCCGAATTCCAAACTCGGCCGATCCATATATTCTGGGATTTTTGTGGGATTCGGCCGAGTTGCAAACTCAGCCGATCCACCATTCGGCCGAGTTGCAAACTCAGCCGATCCATGGTTCGGCTGAATTGCCTTTATGGAAACTCGGCCGATCAGACTGTACTGGAATGCAGAAAAAGCAAATCCAACCGTTGGAGACTTTGTTGGGACCCAAAATAGATCCGTTGCAACTTGTAAAATGGCTAGTTTTCGTTCTCAAGTGTTCCCAAAGGCTAAGAGGCATCCCCAGCTATAAATAGGACCCCTTGGGCTTCATTCCAAGGTTGAGCATTCATTGCAAACTCTTTGTGAGGTTCCTATTCTATAGTTGAGTGCTTCCTACAGCCTCCTCTCTCTCTCTAAGCTTAATCACTTGCTACATCCATTAGAGTGAGTAGGAAATCTGTAAGAGAGCTAGTTCCATTTGTATATCTTGTGAAGCTCTCACTTCCACAACCTCCCCGTCTCTCCATTTCAATCATGAAGATGAAGGTTCTCTCTCTTAGCCAAGAGAGGTGAAGAAGAACAAGGGAAGGAGTCCCTTGGTGAAGATCAAGGCCGAAGACTTGGAGCTAGAGTGGGTAAGACCTTGGAGAAGGCAGAAGACTCAAGCTCAAGTGGGTAAGACCTTGGTGGAAAGCTTCTCCGAGTGAAGGTGAAGTCAAAGGCGGAAGATCCAAGAAGAGTGGGTAATTCCTGCAAGGCCGAAGACTTGTGCAAGAGTGGGTAAGTCCTTGGAGAAGGCCGAAGACTCTTGCAAAGTGGGTAAGTCCTTGGTAAGGTTGAAGACTCTTTGTATTGGATAGGTAAGTCCTTTGTTGGTCTTGTAATTGTAAGTCTTATTAATGAATATAAGAGTGCAATTGTTTGAAGTCCTAGAGGTTGACCTCTCTAGGCAAGTGGACTGACACACTTCTAGTTTGAAGTGTGGAACCACTCTAAATAGCTTGTCTAATTTGGTGCATGTTCAATCTCTCTTATCCTTGCTATGCTTGATTTAGTTGCTCTCAAATTACCTATTTAGCAACCTTATCTTGTCATATATCTTGAAGGTTTAATGAATTTTGTTTAAGTGCTTTCAGCTCTATTCACCCCCCCCTCTAGAGCACCTAAGTCACCCATCTAGGATCCAACAAGTGGTATCAGAGCGGGTCTTCTCCAAGCATACTTCAACAAGTAGGAGAAGATGGGTGACTACCTAGGAGGGAGACTCTCGACCAGCCTTCCAATCTTCAATGGGAGCAACTTCCTCTATTGGAGAAGAAGACTTCAATTCTTCATCCAAGGATCAAGTCTCGAGATGTGGCAAATGGTGAACAGCCCATACATTCTACCGAAGACAAATATTGAAGAATGGGATGAAGCCACCTTGATGAAAGCAACTTTGAATGCTAGAGCCATGCACATCCTATATGCCTCCATGACCCCCACCGAGTTCAACCGGATTTCCTCTTGTGAGACGGCCTATGAGGTATGGAGAAAGCTTTGCATCACTTATGAAGGGACAGATCAAGTGAAGGAAAGCAAAGTCTACATGCTCAAGGGGCTGCTTGAGAACTTCAAGATGGGAAAGGAGGAGAGTATAGCCAACATGTACTCAAGGATCAACACCATTGTAAATGGTCTTGCTATTCTAGGTCATCCTATGTCTAGTGGAGAGATCAACTCAAAGATCCTTAGAACTCTTCCCAAGAGGTGGGAATCCAAGGTGACTTCTATTGAAGAAGCAAGGTCACTTAAAGACATCCCCATTGAAGATCTCATTGGAAATCTACAAGCACATGAAGCTACACTTGACAAGAGGGAGGAAGTAGAAAGACAAGAAAAGAAAGAGCTAAAGAGAATGAAGAAGGCTGAAATGAAGGCTCAAATTGAAGCTATCATGGAACAAGTCTCTCCATCCTCTCAAGCTAAAGAAGATGCCATGTACTCCAAAGGTAGACTCTACAAAGGCAAGTCCTCCTCCATCCGGTGCTTCACATGTGGAAAGAAGGGTCACTACAAGGAAGATTGCCCACAAGGCAAAAAGACCCATCTTCACAAGAAGAAATGGCAATCAAGCTCAAGCGGCTCCTCCAACTCAAGCTCAAGTGAAGATTCATGTGAAGGATCAAGCTCAAGCTCTAGTGATGAAGGAGAATGCCATTTTGCCCTTATAGCATCAACAAGTGAAGACTCAAGTGAGGTAAATCTAGACTCTTTAGATAAAGAATCTTTAATTGCTATTATTCATGACATTTGTGCCTCTTATAAGTCTTCTAAAAAGAAAAAGAAAAAGCTTGCTAAAATTGTTGATAATTTGCATATAGAACTAGATGATCTTGAATATGCTAATTCTTGCTTGCTTATTGATAAAAATGATTTTCTTAGCCAAGTAGACTCTCTTAAACTTGAAAATGCTAGTTTACTTGATAAGATTAAATTTCTAGAAGCTCAACCTCTCATGTCTAGTTCTAATGAAGAGCATACTTTAATTATTGATTCTCTCATGCATGACATTGATGTTCTTAAATCTGAAAACAAGGACAAAGATTTTGTTTTGCATGAATTAGAAATAGAAAATGTCTCCTTGCTTGCTAAAATCAATGGGCATGAATCTTGTTCTAGTTCTACAAATAGAGAGAATGATGTTGTTGCTCTTCATATTGATAGAGATTCTCTTTCAACTAAATCTCTTTGCTTAGAAAATGATCTTTTGCATGCTAGAAATTAACATTAATCAATTGTCTTCTACTATTGCTTCTCTTAAGCATGATAATGATAGTTTAAGATCTTCTTTGCAAAGATTCTTAGTTGGTAAAAAGAGTCTTAATGACATCCTACACCATTCTACTAAACAAATCGGTAGACATGGTTTAGGATATGATAGTAGTCAAGGGAACAACAAAGATAAAGGACCTCCAATATTCCATGGAGAATCCTCTAGTTCCAAGACTATGGGCACATGCAACTATTGCAATGAAATTGGTCATTATTCTACTTGTTGTCCTTTTAGGAAAGCACCCAAGAGCAATAGGATTTGGGTTGCTAAACTAACCCCTCCGGACCCAAAAACATGATTGGGGACCATTTCATCTTTCTTCTTGTAGGTATTTACAAATGGATTGATTTGAGCTATTGAATTGCAAATTGACTTCTCAATCCACATGAAAGAAGAAAGGTGAGATGTGTAGAGGGTGACAACAAGTGAAAAAGCATTGGTAAGCACAAAGGTAAATGTTTTATTGCTTATAACCATTTCCAACTTGTTTTTGTCAAGTTAGTGTGCACTATACATAGGGTTTTTGAGTCAAAAGTGACTTTTTGTGATTCTCTTCACACTCTTGCTCAAAAACTATTTCTAATGCTTCTATAGTGCATTACTAACTTGCTTAGACATGTTTGGATATGGTTTGTATATTTAGCATGCCTCTAGATATGTTTTATGAAAAATATGTGCTTTTTCTACAGTAGTTTTGTCGGCCGAGTTTTGTCCTGTCTAAAACTCGACCGATAGGCACCAATGGGTGTTGCCAACAGCTGCGATCGGCCGAGTTGCCAATACACAGAACTTGACCGAAAACACTGTTCACAGAGTATACAGTTGGCTTATTGAATGAGAATTTCCCTCTCAACTAGATTTTCTCAACCAATAGCCTTATTCTTTGGCACTCCATTTGGTACCTTTATATATGCATATTGCCGTGTTCTAAATTGCCTATCTTGCATACAACTCTATCTCTCTAATTGCTCTAATTTGGTATATCTATATCTTGCAATTACTTGCTTTGAGTTGTTTTGCAGGTTTTGATGATGATCTCCTTGGATCTCTTGGTTGTGTCTAAAATTGCTTCCGTTGTGCCCAAACTTGCTACATCTATATAGGTGTATATCTTGTTGTTGATACAACTTTGAGGTTCTTAGGGGTAATCATCTTATGGTAAGAATGCATATCTAGTGAGTTATATCCTCTCATGCTTCTATATTTGCATATCTCTTTGTTTGGATATATCTCTAAATCTAATCATAGCTTGCTTTATGTTGCTTATCTCTTTGCTATGATCTAGATCCTACTAGTAGTCCTAACTTGTGATATCATCTACTAGTAGTTCGCATACATGTAGTTCTAACCCTATCAATAAGTGGTATACTTGATCATCTATATGTTATGTTTGTATCTTATCTTATACATGCTCAAGATTGTTCTTTAAATTGCTTATCTACTATCTTGAGTTGCTTGCATAACATTGTGATGCAGGGTTCATAGATCTACATGATATGTAGAAATTGGAGTATTTTTTGGATTTTTATGCATATTTTTGCTCCAGTTTCAGTTTTTGCTGCAAGTATAGTGCTTTTTATGCAGAAACACCCTTCTGAGCAAGACTCATTGCTTTGCCATGAGCTCCGATGGTTTTTGGTCAAATTCCATCATCTTGAGGGTCAAAATTGTGATCTATTGTTTTTCTGCAGCACTTTATCTTGCATTTTTTGGATGTTCAAGTATATGTTTTAACTTGCTTTTCTTTCTATGCTTGGACAAGCCCCTATCTGCGCTCTTCTACTCTCCTTATATATTTGTGTTATCTCCTTTCTCTTTAACAAGTGATGTTTCTTTTTTCTTCATAACCCCCACCTTTTTGAAATGACAAAGGGGGAGAAAGGTAATGTCTTCTTTTAAAAAGAGGAAGAAGGCATGTCTTACACGAAGAAGAGAAGTATGTTCATGTAAAGGGAGAAGGTAAAGGGGAGAAGACATATATGTGTAGAACATATATGAGTAGAAGACATGGTATTCTATAAATGTTATGAAAGCTAACCATGCAGGAGAAATAGCATCAATTGAGGGGGAGTATGAGAACTCCACTAGCATCAATTGAGGGGGAGCATATGAACTCAATTCCATTGAAACCCCTAGGTTTCTCCAAAGGTATGAATTTACTTAAATGCTTTCAATACATTTATGGAATGGTTTGTCATCTTCAAAAAGGGGGAGAATGTTGACTCAAGGTCAATTAGGTCAATGTTGACTCACGTCTAAATTGACTAAACCCTTGTTTTGATGATGACTAACCATTCCACATATTGGTGTCTAATGCTTCTACATTGAGTGATTTCAGATTAGGTTTAGACACACTCCAAATGCCCTAACTTGCGCATATCAAATTGGAGAAAAGACAAGTCAAAATAGCTACAAGTGTGCAATTTGGGATCTCTATGTAAATGACCTTAGAATTCCTTTGTAATCACTTGTAATGATTGTATGACTTGTAATTAAGCTTAGAAAAATTATTGGGACACAAAAATGCATCATTTGTATAGTCAACGAAAATTCCAAAATACCCATAACAGGGATTTTGTCGGCCGAATTCCAAACTCGGCCGATCCATATATTCTGGGATTTTTGTGGGATTCGGCCGAGTTGCAAACTCAGCCGATCCACCATTCGGCCGAGTTGCAAACTCAGCCGATCCATGGTTCGGCTGAATTGCCTTTATGGAAACTCGGCCGATCAGACTGTACTGGAATGCAGAAAAAGCAAATCCAACCGTTGGAGACTTTGTTGGGACCCAAAATAGATCCGTTGCAACTTGTAAAACGGCTAGTTTTCGTTCTCAAGTGTTCCCAAAGGCTAAGAGGCATCCCCAGCTATAAATAGGACCCCTTGGGCTTCATTCCAAGGTTGAGCATTCATTGCAAACTCTTTGTGAGGTTCCTATTCTATAGTTGAGTGCTTCCTACAGCCTCCTCTCTCTCTCTAAGCTTAATCACTTGCTACATCCATTAGAGTGAGTAGGAAATCTGTAAGAGAGCTAGTTCCATTTGTATATCTTGTGAAGCTCTCACTTCCACAACCTCCCCGTCTCTCCATTTCAATCATGAAGATGAAGGTTCTCTCTCTTAGCCAAGAGAGGTGAAGAAGAACAAGGGAAGGAGTCCCTTGGTGAAGATCAAGGCCGAAGACTTGGAGCTAGAGTGGGTAAGACCTTGGAGAAGGCAGAAGACTCAAGCTCAAGTGGGTAAGACCTTGGTGGAAAGCTTCTCCGAGTGAAGGTGAAGTCAAAGGCGGAAGATCCAAGAAGAGTGGGTAATTCCTGCAAGGCCGAAGACTTGTGCAAGAGTGGGTAAGTCCTTGGAGAAGGCCGAAGACTCTTGCAAAGTGGGTAAGTCCTTGGTAAGGCTGAAGACTCTTTGTATTGGATAGGTAAGTCCTTTGTTGGTCTTGTAATTGTAAGTCTTATTAATGAATATAAGAGTGCAATTGTTTGAAGTCCTAGAGGTTGACCTCTCTAGGCAAGTGGACTGACACACTTCTAGTTTGAAGTGTGGAACCACTCTAAATAGCTTGTCTAATTTGGTGCATGTTCAATCTCTCTTATCCTTGCTATGCTTGATTTAGTTGCTCTCAAATTACCTATTTAGCAACCTTATCTTGTCATATATCTTGAAGGTTTAATGAATTTTGTTTAAGTGCTTTCAGCTCTATTCACCCCCCCCTCTAGAGCACCTAAGTCACCCATCTAGGATCCAACAAGTGGTATCAGAGCGGGTCTTCTCCAAGCATACTTCAACAAGTAGGAGAAGATGGGTGACTACCTAGGAGGGAGACTCTCGACCAGCCTTCCAATCTTCAATGGGAGCAACTTCCTCTATTGGAGAAGAAGACTTCAATTCTTCATCCAAGGATCAAGTCTCGAGATGTGGCAAATGGTGAACAGCCCATACATTCTACCGAAGACAAATATTGAAGAATGGGATGAAGCCACCTTGATGAAAGCAACTTTGAATGCTAGAGCCATGCACATCCTATATGCCTCCATGACCCCCACCGAGTTCAACCGGATTTCCTCTTGTGAGACGGCCTATGAGGTATGGAGAAAGCTTTGCATCACTTATGAAGGGACAGATCAAGTGAAGGAAAGCAAAGTCTACATGCTCAAGGGGCTGCTTGAGAACTTCAAGATGGGAAAGGAGGAGAGTATAGCCAACATGTACTCAAGGATCAACACCATTGTAAATGGTCTTGCTATTCTAGGTCATCCTATGTCTAGTGGAGAGATCAACTCAAAGATCCTTAGAACTCTTCCCAAGAGGTGGGAATCCAAGGTGACTTCTATTGAAGAAGCAAGGTCACTTAAAGACATCCCCATTGAAGATCTCATTGGAAATCTACAAGCACATGAAGCTACACTTGACAAGAGGGAGGAAGTAGAAAGACAAGAAAAGAAAGAGCTAAAGAGAATGAAGAAGGCTGAAATGAAGGCTCAAATTGAAGCTATCATGGAACAAGTCTCTCCATCCTCTCAAGCTAAAGAAGATGCCATGTACTCCAAAGGTAGACTCTACAAAGGCAAGTCCTCCTCCATCCGGTGCTTCACATGTGGAAAGAAGGGTCACTACAAGGAAGATTGCCCACAAGGCAAAAAGACCCATCTTCACAAGAAGAAATGGCAATCAAGCTCAAGCGGCTCCTCCAACTCAAGCTCAAGTGAAGATTCATGTGAAGGATCAAGCTCAAGCTCTAGTGATGAAGGAGAATGCCATTTTGCCCTTATAGCATCAACAAGTGAAGACTCAAGTGAGGTAAATCTAGACTCTTTAGATAAAGAATCTTTAATTGCTATTATTCATGACATTTGTGCCTCTTATAAGTCTTCTAAAAAGAAAAAGAAAAAGCTTGCTAAAATTGTTGATAATTTGCATATAGAACTAGATGATCTTGAATATGCTAATTCTTGCTTGCTTATTGATAAAAATGATTTTCTTAGCCAAGTAGACTCTCTTAAACTTGAAAATGCTAGTTTACTTGATAAGATTAAATTTCTAGAAGCTCAACCTCTCATGTCTAGTTCTAATGAAGAGCATACTTTAATTATTGATTCTCTCATGCATGACATTGATGTTCTTAAATCTGAAAACAAGGACAAAGATTTTGTTTTGCATGAATTAGAAATAGAAAATGCCTCCTTGCTTGCTAAAATCAATGGGCATGAATCTTGTTCTAGTTCTACAAATAGAGAGAATGATGTTGCTGCTCTTCATATTGATAGAGATTCTCTTTCAACTAAATCTCTTTGCTTAGAAAATGATCTTTTGCATGCTAGAAATTAACATTAATCAATTGTCTTCTACTATTGCTTCTCTTAAGCATGATAATGATAGTTTAAGATCTTCTTTGCAAAGATTCTTAGTTGGTAAAAAGAGTCTTAATGACATCCTACACCATTCTACTAAACAAATCGGTAGACATGGTTTAGGATATGATAGTAGTCAAGGGAACAACAAAGATAAAGGACCTCCAATATTCCATGGAGAATCCTCTAGTTCCAAGACTATGGGCACATGCAACTATTGCAATGAAATTGGTCATTATTCTACTTGTTGTCCTTTTAGGAAAGCACCCAAGAGCAATAGGATTTGGGTTGCTAAACTAACCCCTCCGGACCCAAAAACATGATTGGGGACCATTTCATCTTTCTTCTTGTAGGTATTTACAAATGGATTGATTTGAGCTATTGAATTGCAAATTGACTTCTCAATCCACATGAAAGAAGAAAGGTGAGATGTGTAGAGGGTGACAACAAGTGAAAAAGCATTGGTAAGCACAAAGGTAAATGTTTTATTGCTTATAACCATTTCCAACTTGTTTTTGTCAAGTTAGTGTGCACTATACATAGGGTTTTTGAGTCAAAAGTGACTTTTTGTGATTCTCTTCACACTCTTGCTCAAAAACTATTTCTAATGCTTCTATAGTGCATTACTAACTTGCTTAGACATGTTTGGATATGGTTTGTATATTTAGCATGCCTCTAGATATGTTTTATGAAAAATATGTGCTTTTTCTACAGTAGTTTTGTCGGCCGAGTTTTGTCCTGTCTAAAACTCGACCGATAGGCACCAATGGGTGTTGCCAACAGCTGCGATCGGCCGAGTTGCCAATACACAGAACTCGACCGAAAACACTGTTCACAGAGTATACAGTTGGCTTATTGAATGAGAATTTCCCTCTCAACTAGATTTTCTCAACCAATAGCCTTATTCTTTGGCACTCCATTTGGTACCTTTATATATGCATATTGCCGTGTTCTAAATTGCCTATCTTGCATACAACTCTATCTCTCTAATTGCTCTAATTTGGTATATCTATATCTTGCAATTACTTGCTTTGAGTTGTTTTGCAGGTTTTGATGATGATCTCCTTGGATCTCTTGGTTGTGTCTAAAATTGCTTCCGTTGTGCTCAAACTTGCTACATCTATATAGGTGTATATCTTGTTGTTGATACAACTTTGAGGTTCTTAGGGGTAATCATCTTATGGTAAGAATGCATATCTAGTGAGTTATATCCTCTCATGCTTCTATATTTGCATATCTCTTTGTTTGGATATATCTCTAAATCTAATCATAGCTTGCTTTATGTTGCTTATCTCTTTGCTATGATCTAGATCCTACTAGTAGTCCTAACTTGTGATATCATCTACTAGTAGTTCGCATACATGTAGTTCTAACCCTATCAATAAGTGGTATACTTGATCATCTATATGTTATGTTTGTATCTTATCTTATACATGCTCAAGATTGTTCTTTAAATTGCTTATCTACTATCTTGAGTTGCTTGCATAACATTGTGATGCAGGGTTCATAGATCTACATGATATGTAGAAATTGGAGTATTTTTTGGATTTTTATGCATATTTTTGCTCCAGTTTCAGTTTTTGCTGCAAGTATAGTGCTTTTTATGCAGAAACACCCTTCTGAGCAAGACTCATTGCTTTGCCATGAGCTCCGATGGTTTTTGGTCAAATTCCATCATCTTGAGGGTCAAAATTGTGATCTATTGTTTTTCTGCAGCACTTTATCTTGCATTTTTTGGATGTTCAAGTATATGTTTTAACTTGCTTTTCTTTCTATGCTTGGACAAGCCCCTATCTGCGCTCTTCTACTCTCCTTATATATTTGTGTTATCTCCTTTCTCTTTAACAAGTGATGTTTCTTTTTTCTTCATAACCCCCACCTTTTTGAAATGACAAAGGGGGAGAAAGGTAATGTCTTCTTTTAAAAAGAGGAAGAAGGCATGTCTTACACGAAGAAGAGAAGTATGTTCATGTAAAGGGAGAAGGTAAAGGGGAGAAGACATATATGTGTAGAACATATATGAGTAGAAGACATGGTATTCTATAAATGTTATGAAAGCTAACCATGCAGGAGAAATAGCATCAATTGAGGGGGAGTATGAGAACTCCACTAGCATCAATTGAGGGGGAGCATATGAACTCAATTCCATTGAAACCCCTAGGTTTCTCCAAAGGTATGAATTTACTTAAATGCTTTCAATACATTTATGGAATGGTTTGTCATCTTCAAAAAGGGGGAGAATGTTGACTCAAGGTCAATTAGGTCAATGTTGACTCACGTCTAAATTGACTAAACCCTTGTTTTGATGATGACTAACCATTCCACATATTGGTGTCTAATGCTTCTACATTGAGTGATTTCAGATTAGGTTTAGACACACTCCAAATGCCCTAACTTGCGCATATCAAATTGGAGAAAAGACAAGTCAAAATAGCTACAAGTGTGCAATTTGGGATCTCTATGTAAATGACCTTAGAATTGCTTTGTAATCACTTGTAATGATTGTATGACTTGTAATTAAGCTTAGAAAAATTATTGGGACACAAAAATGCATCATTTGTATAGTCAACGAAAATTCCAAAATACCCATAACAGGGATTTTGTCGGCCGAATTCCAAACTCGGCCGATCCATATATTCTGGGATTTTTGTGGGATTCGGCCGAGTTGCAAACTCAGCCGATCCACCATTCGGCCGAGTTGCAAACTCAGCCGATCCATGGTTCGGCTGAATTGCCTTTATGGAAACTCGGTCGATCAGACTGTACTGGAATGCAGAAAAAGCAAATCCAACCGTTGGAGACTTTGTTGGGACCCAAAATAGATCCGTTGCAACTTGTAAAACGGCTAGTTTTCGTTCTCAAGTGTTCCCAAAGGCTAAGAGGCATCCCCAGCTATAAATAGGACCCCTTGGGCTTCATTCCAAGGTTGAGCATTCATTGCAAACTCTTTGTGAGGTTCCTATTCTATAGTTGAGTGCTTCCTACAGCCTCCTCTCTCTCTCTAAGCTTAATCACTTGCTACATCCATTAGAGTGAGTAGGAAATCTGTAAGAGAGCTAGTTCCATTTGTATATCTTGTGAAGCTCTCACTTCCACAACCTCCCCGTCTCTCCATTTCAATCATGAAGATGAAGGTTCTCTCTCTTAGCCAAGAGAGGTGAAGAAGAACAAGGGAAGGAGTCCCTTGGTGAAGATCAAGGCCGAAGACTTGGAGCTAGAGTGGGTAAGACCTTGGAGAAGGCAGAAGACTCAAGCTCAAGTGGGTAAGACCTTGGTGGAAAGCTTCTCCGAGTGAAGGTGAAGTCAAAGGCGGAAGATCCAAGAAGAGTGGGTAATTCCTGCAAGGCCGAAGACTTGTGCAAGAGTGGGTAAGTCCTTGGAGAAGGCCGAAGACTCTTGCAAAGTGGGTAAGTCCTTGGTAAGGTTGAAGACTCTTTGTATTGGATAGGTAAGTCCTTTGTTGGTCTTGTAATTGTAAGTCTTATTAATGAATATAAGAGTGCAATTGTTTGAAGTCCTAGAGGTTGACCTCTCTAGGCAAGTGGACTGACACACTTCTAGTTTGAAGTGTGGAACCACTCTAAATAGCTTGTCTAATTTGGTGCATGTTCAATCTCTCTTATCCTTGCTATGCTTGATTTAGTTGCTCTCAAATTACCTATTTAGCAACCTTATCTTGTCATATATCTTGAAGGTTTAATGAATTTTGTTTAAGTGCTTTCAGCTCTATTCACCCCCCCCTCTAGAGCACCTAAGTCACCCATCTAGGATCCAACAAGTGGTATCAGAGCGGGTCTTCTCCAAGCATACTTCAACAAGTAGGAGAAGATGGGTGACTACCTAGGAGGGAGACTCTCGACCAGCCTTCCAATCTTCAATGGGAGCAACTTCCTCTATTGGAGAAGAAGACTTCAATTCTTCATCCAAGGATCAAGTCTCGAGATGTGGCAAATGGTGAACAGCCCATACATTCTACCGAAGACAAATATTGAAGAATGGGATGAAGCCACCTTGATGAAAGCAACTTTGAATGCTAGAGCCATGCACATCCTATATGCCTCCATGACCCCCACCGAGTTCAACCGGATTTCCTCTTGTGAGACGGCCTATGAGGTATGGAGAAAGCTTTGCATCACTTATGAAGGGACAGATCAAGTGAAGGAAAGCAAAGTCTACATGCTCAAGGGGCTGCTTGAGAACTTCAAGATGGGAAAGGAGGAGAGTATAGCCAACATGTACTCAAGGATCAACACCATTGTAAATGGTCTTGCTATTCTAGGTCATCCTATGTCTAGTGGAGAGATCAACTCAAAGATCCTTAGAACTCTTCCCAAGAGGTGGGAATCCAAGGTGACTTCTATTGAAGAAGCAAGGTCACTTAAAGACATCCCCATTGAAGATCTCATTGGAAATCTACAAGCACATGAAGCTACACTTGACAAGAGGGAGGAAGTAGAAAGACAAGAAAAGAAAGAGCTAAAGAGAATGAAGAAGGCTGAAATGAAGGCTCAAATTGAAGCTATCATGGAACAAGTCTCTCCATCCTCTCAAGCTAAAGAAGATGCCATGTACTCCAAAGGTAGACTCTACAAAGGCAAGTCCTCCTCCATCCGGTGCTTCACATGTGGAAAGAAGGGTCACTACAAGGAAGATTGCCCACAAGGCAAAAAGACCCATCTTCACAAGAAGAAATGGCAATCAAGCTCAAGCGGCTCCTCCAACTCAAGCTCAAGTGAAGATTCATGTGAAGGATCAAGCTCAAGCTCTAGTGATGAAGGAGAATGCCATTTTGCCCTTATAGCATCAACAAGTGAAGACTCAAGTGAGGTAAATCTAGACTCTTTAGATAAAGAATCTTTAATTGCTATTATTCATGACATTTGTGCCTCTTATAAGTCTTCTAAAAAGAAAAAGAAAAAGCTTGCTAAAATTGTTGATAATTTGCATATAGAACTAGATGATCTTGAATATGCTAATTCTTGCTTGCTTATTGATAAAAATGATTTTCTTAGCCAAGTAGACTCTCTTAAACTTGAAAATGCTAGTTTACTTGATAAGATTAAATTTCTAGAAGCTCAACCTCTCATGTCTAGTTCTAATGAAGAGCATACTTTAATTATTGATTCTCTCATGCATGACATTGATGTTCTTAAATCTGAAAACAAGGACAAAGATTTTGTTTTGCATGAATTAGAAATAGAAAATGCCTCCTTGCTTGCTAAAATCAATGGGCATGAATCTTGTTCTAGTTCTACAAATAGAGAGAATGATGTTGCTGCTCTTCATATTGATAGAGATTCTCTTTCAACTAAATCTCTTTGCTTAGAAAATGATCTTTTGCATGCTAGAAATTAACATTAATCAATTGTCTTCTACTATTGCTTCTCTTAAGCATGATAATGATAGTTTAAGATCTTCTTTGCAAAGATTCTTAGTTGGTAAAAAGAGTCTTAATAACATCCTACACCATTCTACTAAACAAATCGGTAGACATGGTTTAGGATATGATAGTAGTCAAGGGAACAACAAAGATAAAGGACCTCCAATATTCCATGGAGAATCCTCTAGTTCCAAGACTATGGGCACATGCAACTATTGCAATGAAATTGGTCATTATTCTACTTATTGTCCTTTTAGGAAAGCACCCAAGAGCAATAGGATTTGGGTTGCTAAACTAACCCCTCCGGACCCAAAAACATGATTGGGGACCATTTCATCTTTCTTCTTGTAGGTATTTACAAATGGATTGATTTGAGCTATTGAATTGCAAATTGACTTCTCAATCCACATGAAAGAAGAAAGGTGATATGTGTAGAGGGTGACAACAAGTGAAAAAGCATTGGTAAGCACAAAGGTAAATGTTTTATTGCTTATAACCATTTCCAACTTGTTTTTGTCAAGTTAGTGTGCACTATACATAGGGTTTTTGAGTCAAAAGTGACTTTTTGTGATTCTCTTCACACTCTTGCTCAAAAACTATTTCTAATGCTTCTATAGTGCATTACTAACTTGCTTAGACATGTTTGGATATGGTTTGTATATTTAGCATGCCTCTAGATATGTTTTATGAAAAATATGTGCTTTTTCTACAGTAGTTTTGTCGGCCGAGTTTTGTCCTGTCTAAAACTCGACCGATAGGCACCAATGGGTGTTGCCAACAGCTGCGATCGGCCGAGTTGCCAATACACAGAACTCGACCGAAAACACTGTTCACAGAGTATACAGTTGGCTTATTGAATGAGAATTTCCCTCTCAACTAGATTTTCTCAACCAATAGCCTTATTCTTTGGCACTCCATTTGGTACCTTTATATATGCATATTGCCGTGTTCTAAATTGCCTATCTTGCATACAACTCTATCTCTCTAATTGCTCTAATTTGGTATATCTATATCTTGCAATTACTTGCTTTGAGTTGTTTTGCAGGTTTTGATGATGATCTCCTTGGATCTCTTGGTTGTGTCTAAAATTGCTTCCGTTGTGCTCAAACTTGCTACATCTATATAGGTGTATATCTTGTTGTTGATACAACTTTGAGGTTCTTAGGGGTAATCATCTTATGGTAAGAATGCATATCTAGTGAGTTATATCCTCTCATGCTTCTATATTTGCATATCTCTTTGTTTGGATATATCTCTAAATCTAATCATAGCTTGCTTTATGTTGCTTATCTCTTTGCTATGATCTAGATCCTACTAGTAGTCCTAACTTGTGATATCATCTACTAGTAGTTCGCATACATGTAGTTCTAACCCTATCAATAAGTGGTATACTTGATCATCTATATGTTATGTTTGTATCTTATCTTATACATGCTCAAGATTGTTCTTTAAATTTCTTATCTACTATCTTGAGTTGCTTGCATAACATTGTGATGCAGGGTTCATAGATCTACATGATATGTAGAAATTGGAGTATTTTTTGGATTTTTATGCATATTTTTGCTCCAGTTTCAGTTTTTGCTGCAAGTATAGTGCTTTTTATGCAGAAACACCCTTCTGAGCAAGACTCATTGCTTTGCCATGAGCTCCGATGGTTTTTGGTCAAATTCCATCATCTTGAGGGTCAAAATTGTGATCTATTGTTTTTCTGCAGCACTTTATCTTGCATTTTTTGGATGTTCAAGTATATGTTTTAACTTGCTTTTCTTTCTATGCTTGGACAAGCCCCTATCTGCGCTCTTCTACTCTCCTTATATATTTGTGTTATCTCCTTTCTCTTTAACAAGTGATGTTTCTTTTTTCTTCATAACCCCCACCTTTTTGAAATGACAAAGGGGGAGAAAGGTAATGTCTTCTTTTAAAAAGAGGAAGAAGGCATGTCTTACACAAAGAAGAGAAGTATGTTCATGTAAAGGGAGAAGGTAAAGGGGAGAAGACATATATGTGTAGAACATATATGAGTAGAAGACATGGTATTCTATAAATGTTATGAAAGCTAACCATGCAGGAGAAATAGCATCAATTGAGGGGGAGTATGAGAACTCCACTAGCATCAATTGAGGGGGAGCATATGAACTCAATTCCATTGAAACCCCTAGGTTTCTCCAAAGGTATGAATTTACTTAAATGCTTTCAATACATTTATGGAATGGTTTGTCATCTTCAAAAAGGGGGAGAATGTTGACTCAAGGTCAATTAGGTCAATGTTGACTCACGTCTAAATTGACTAAACCCTTGTTTTGATGATGACTAACCATTCCACATATTGGTGTCTAATGCTTCTACATTGAGTGATTTCTGATTAGGTTTAGACACACTCCAAATGCCCTAACTTGCGCATATCAAATTGGAGAAAAGACAAGTCAAAATAGCTACAAGTGTGCAATTTGGGATCTCTATGTAAATGACCTTAGAATTGCTTTGTAATCACTTGTAATGATTGTATGACTTGTAATTAAGCTTAGAAAAATTATTGGGACACAAAAATGCATCATTTGTATAGTCAACGAAAATTCCAAAATACCCATAACAGGGATTTTGTCGGCCGAATTCCAAACTCGGCCGATCCATATATTCTGGGATTTTTGTGGGATTCGGCCGAGTTGCAAACTCAGCCGATCCACCATTCGGCCGAGTTGCAAACTCAGCCGATCCATGGTTCGGCTGAATTGCCTTTATGGAAACTCGGCCGATCAGACTGTACTGGAATGCAGAAAAAGCAAATCCAACCGTTGGAGACTTTGTTGGGACCCAAAATAGATCCGTTGCAACTTGTAAAACGGCTAGTTTTCGTTCTCAAGTGTTCCCAAAGGCTAAGAGGCATCCCCAGCTATAAATAGGACCCCTTGGGCTTCATTCCAAGGTTGAGCATTCATTGCAAACTCTTTGTGAGGTTCCTATTCTATAGTTGAGTGCTTCCTACAGCCTCCTCTCTCTCTCTAAGCTTAATCACTTGCTACATCCATTAGAGTGAGTAGGAAATCTGTAAGAGAGCTAGTTCCATTTGTATATCTTGTGAAGCTCTCACTTCCACAACCTCCCCGTCTCTCCATTTCAATCATGAAGATGAAGGTTCTCTCTCTTAGCCAAGAGAGGTGAAGAAGAACAAGGGAAGGAGTCCCTTGGTGAAGATCAAGGCCGAAGACTTGGAGCTAGAGTGGGTAAGACCTTGGAGAAGGCAGAAGACTCAAGCTCAAGTGGGTAAGACCTTGGTGGAAAGCTTCTCCGAGTGAAGGTGAAGTCAAAGGCGGAAGATCCAAGAAGAGTGGGTAATTCCTGCAAGGCCGAAGACTTGTGCAAGAGTGGGTAAGTCCTTGGAGAAGGCCGAAGACTCTTGCAAAGTGGGTAAGTCCTTGGTAAGGCTGAAGACTCTTTGTATTGGATAGGTAAGTCCTTTGTTGGTCTTGTAATTGTAAGTCTTATTAATGAATATAAGAGTGCAATTGTTTGAAGTCCTAGAGGTTGACCTCTCTAGGCAAGTGGACTGACACACTTCTAGTTTGAAGTGTGGAACCACTCTAAATAGCTTGTCTAATTTGGTGCATGTTCAATCTCTCTTATCCTTGCTATGCTTGATTTAGTTGCTCTCAAATTACCTATTTAGCAACCTTATCTTGTCATATATCTTGAAGGTTTAATGAATTTTGTTTAAGTGCTTTCAGCTCTATTCACCCCCCCCCTCTAGAGCACCTAAGTCACCCATCTAGGATCCAACAAGTGGTATCAGAGCGGGTCTTCTCCAAGCATACTTCAACAAGTAGGAGAAGATGGGTGACTACCTAGGAGGGAGACTCTCGACCAGCCTTCCAATCTTCAATGGGAGCAACTTCCTCTATTGGAGAAGAAGACTTCAATTCTTCATCCAAGGACCAAGTCTCGAGATGTGGCAAATGGTGAACAGCCCATACATTCTACCGAAGACAAATATTGAAGAATGGGATGAAGCCACCTTGATGAAAGCAACTTTGAATGCTAGAGCCATGCACATCCTATATGCCTCCATGACCCCCACCGAGTTCAACCGGATTTCCTCTTGTGAGACGGCCTATGAGGTATGGAGAAAGCTTTGCATCACTTATGAAGGGACAGATCAAGTGAAGGAAAGCAAAGTCTACATGCTCAAGGGGCTGCTTGAGAACTTCAAGATGGGAAAGGAGGAGAGTATAGCCAACATGTACTCAAGGATCAACACCATTGTAAATGGTCTTGCTATTCTAGGTCATCCTATGTCTAGTGGAGAGATCAACTCAAAGATCCTTAGAACTCTTCCCAAGAGGTGGGAATCCAAGGTGACTTCTATTGAAGAAGCAAGGTCACTTAAAGACATCCCCATTGAAGATCTCATTGGAAATCTACAAGCACATGAAGCTACACTTGACAAGAGGGAGGAAGTAGAAAGACAAGAAAAGAAAGAGCTAAAGAGAATGAAGAAGGCTGAAATGAAGGCTCAAATTGAAGCTATCATGGAACAAGTCTCTCCATCCTCTCAAGCTAAAGAAGATGCCATGTACTCCAAAGGTAGACTCTACAAAGGCAAGTCCTCCTCCATCCGGTGCTTCACATGTGGAAAGAAGGGTCACTACAAGGAAGATTGCCCACAAGGCAAAAAGACCCATCTTCACAAGAAGAAATGGCAATCAAGCTCAAGCGGCTCCTCCAACTCAAGCTCAAGTGAAGATTCATGTGAAGGATCAAGCTCAAGCTCTAGTGATGAAGGAGAATGCCATTTTGCCCTTATAGCATCAACAAGTGAAGACTCAAGTGAGGTAAATCTAGACTCTTTAGATAAAGAATCTTTAATTGCTATTATTCATGACATTTGTGCCTCTTATAAGTCTTCTAAAAAGAAAAAGAAAAAGCTTGCTAAAATTGTTGATAATTTGCATATAGAACTAGATGATCTTGAATATGCTAATTCTTGCTTGCTTATTGATAAAAATGATTTTCTTAGCCAAGTAGACTCTCTTAAACTTGAAAATGCTAGTTTACTTGATAAGATTAAATTTCTAGAAGCTCAACCTCTCATGTCTAGTTCTAATGAAGAGCATACTTTAATTATTGATTCTCTCATGCATGACATTGATGTTCTTAAATCTGAAAACAAGGACAAAGATTTTGTTTTGCATGAATTAGAAATAGAAAATGCCTCCTTGCTTGCTAAAATCAATGGGCATGAATCTTGTTCTAGTTCTACAAATAGAGAGAATGATGTTGTTGCTCTTCATATTGATAGAGATTCTCTTTCAACTAAATCTCTTTGCTTAGAAAATGATCTTTTGCATGCTAGAAATTAACATTAATCAATTGTCTTCTACTATTGCTTCTCTTAAGCATGATAATGATAGTTTAAGATCTTCTTTGCAAAGATTCTTAGTTGGTAAAAAGAGTCTTAATGACATCCTACACCATTCTACTAAACAAATCGGTAGACATGGTTTAGGATATGATAGTAGTCAAGGGAACAACAAAGATAAAGGACCTCCAATATTCCATGGAGAATCCTCTAGTTCCAAGACTATGGGCACATGCAACTATTGCAATGAAATTGGTCATTATTCTACTTGTTGTCCTTTTAGGAAAGCACCCAAGAGCAATAGGATTTGGGTTGCTAAACTAACCCCTCCGGACCCAAAAACATGATTGGGGACCATTTCATCTTTCTTCTTGTAGGTATTTACAAATGGATTGATTTGAGCTATTGAATTGCAAATTGACTTCTCAATCCACATGAAAGAAGAAAGGTGAGATGTGTAGAGGGTGACAACAAGTGAAAAAGCATTGGTAAGCACAAAGGTAAATGTTTTATTGCTTATAACCATTTCCAACTTGTTTTTGTCAAGTTAGTGTGCACTATACATAGGGTTTTTGAGTCAAAAGTGACTTTTTGTGATTCTCTTCACACTCTTGCTCAAAAACTATTTCTAATGCTTCTATAGTGCATTACTAACTTGCTTAGACATGTTTGGATATGGTTTGTATATTTAGCATGCCTCTAGATATGTTTTATGAAAAATATGTGCTTTTTCTACAGTAGTTTTGTCGGCCGAGTTTTGTCCTGTCTAAAACTCGACCGATAGGCACCAATGGGTGTTGCCAACAGCTGCGATCGGCCGAGTTGCCAATACACAGAACTTGACCGAAAACACTGTTCACAGAGTATACAGTTGGCTTATTGAATGAGAATTTCCCTCTCAACTAGATTTTCTCAACCAATAGCCTTATTCTTTGGCACTCCATTTGGTACCTTTATATATGCATATTGCCGTGTTCTAAATTGCCTATCTTGCATACAACTCTATCTCTCTAATTGCTCTAATTTGGTATATCTATATCTTGCAATTACTTGCTTTGAGTTGTTTTGCAGGTTTTGATGATGATCTCCTTGGATCTCTTGGTTGTGTCTAAAATTGCTTCCGTTGTGCCCAAACTTGCTACATCTATATAGGTGTATATCTTGTTGTTGATACAACTTTGAGGTTCTTAGGGGTAATCATCTTATGGTAAGAATGCATATCTAGTGAGTTATATCCTCTCATGCTTCTATATTTGCATATCTCTTTGTTTGGATATATCTCTAAATCTAATCATAGCTTGCTTTATGTTGCTTATCTCTTTGCTATGATCTAGATCCTACTAGTAGTCCTAACTTGTGATATCATCTACTAGTAGTTCGCATACATGTAGTTCTAACCCTATCAATAAGTGGTATACTTGATCATCTATATGTTATGTTTGTATCTTATCTTATACATGCTCAAGATTGTTCTTTAAATTGCTTATCTACTATCTTGAGTTGCTTGCATAACATTGTGATGCAGGGTTCATAGATCTACATGATATGTAGAAATTGGAGTATTTTTTGGATTTTTATGCATATTTTTGCTCCAGTTTCAGTTTTTGCTGCAAGTATAGTGCTTTTTATGCAGAAACACCCTTCTGAGCAAGACTCATTGCTTTGCCATGAGCTCCGATGGTTTTTGGTCAAATTCCATCATCTTGAGGGTCAAAATTGTGATCTATTGTTTTTCTGCAGCACTTTATCTTGCATTTTTTGGATGTTCAAGTATATGTTTTAACTTGCTTTTCTTTCTATGCTTGGACAAGCCCCTATCTGCGCTCTTCTACTCTCCTTATATATTTGTGTTATCTCCTTTCTCTTTAACAAGTGATGTTTCTTTTTTCTTCATAACCCCCACCTTTTTGAAATGACAAAGGGGGAGAAAGGTAATGTCTTCTTTTAAAAAGAGGAAGAAGGCATGTCTTACACGAAGAAGAGAAGTATGTTCATGTAAAGGGAGAAGGTAAAGGGGAGAAGACATATATGTGTAGAACATATATGAGTAGAAGACATGGTATTCTATAAATGTTATGAAAGCTAACCATGCAGGAGAAATAGCATCAATTGAGGGGGAGTATGAGAACTCCACTAGCATCAATTGAGGGGGAGCATATGAACTCAATTCCATTGAAACCCCTAGGTTTCTCCAAAGGTATGAATTTACTTAAATGCTTTCAATACATTTATGGAATGGTTTGTCATCTTCAAAAAGGGGGAGAATGTTGACTCAAGGTCAATTAGGTCAATGTTGACTCACGTCTAAATTGACTAAACCCTTGTTTTGATGATGACTAACCATTCCACATATTGGTGTCTAATGCTTCTACATTGAGTGATTTCAGATTAGGTTTAGACACACTCCAAATGCCCTAACTTGCGCATATCAAATTGGAGAAAAGACAAGTCAAAATAGCTACAAGTGTGCAATTTGGGATCTCTATGTAAATGACCTTAGAATTGCTTTGTAATCACTTGTAATGATTGTATGACTTGTAATTAAGCTTAGAAAAATTATTGGGACACAAAAATGCATCATTTGTATAGTCAACGAAAATTCCAAAATACCCATAACAGGGATTTTGTCGGCCGAATTCCAAACTCGGCCGATCCATATATTCTGGGATTTTTGTGGGATTCGGCCGAGTTGCAAACTCAGCCGATCCACCATTCGGCCGAGTTGCAAACTCAGCCGATCCATGGTTCGGCTGAATTGCCTTTATGGAAACTCGGCCGATCAGACTGTACTGGAATGCAGAAAAAGCAAATCCAACCATTGGAGACTTTGTTGGGACCCAAAATAGATCCGTTGCAACTTGTAAAACGGCTAGTTTTCGTTCTCAAGTGTTCCCAAAGGCTAAGAGGCATCCCCAGCTATAAATAGGACCCCTTGGGCTTCATTCCAAGGTTGAGCATTCATTGCAAACTCTTTGTGAGGTTCCTATTCTATAGTTGAGTGCTTCCTACAGCCTCCTCTCTCTCTCTAAGCTTAATCACTTGCTACATCCATTAGAGTGAGTAGGAAATCTGTAAGAGAGCTAGTTCCATTTGTATATCTTGTGAAGCTCTCACTTCCACAACCTCCCCGTCTCTCCATTTCAATCATGAAGATGAAGGTTCTCTCTCTTAGCCAAGAGAGGTGAAGAAGAACAAGGGAAGGAGTCCCTTGGTGAAGATCAAGGCCGAAGACTTGGAGCTAGAGTGGGTAAGACCTTGGAGAAGGCAGAAGACTCAAGCTCAAGTGGGTAAGACCTTGGTGGAAAGCTTCTCCGAGTGAAGGTGAAGTCAAAGGCGGAAGATCCAAGAAGAGTGGGTAATTCCTGCAAGGCCGAAGACTTGTGCAAGAGTGGGTAAGTCCTTGGAGAAGGCCGAAGACTCTTGCAAAGTGGGTAAGTCCTTGGTAAGGCTGAAGACTCTTTGTATTGGATAGGTAAGTCCTTTGTTGGTCTTGTAATTGTAAGTCTTATTAATGAATATAAGAGTGCAATTGTTTGAAGTCCTAGAGGTTGACCTCTCTAGGCAAGTGGACTGACACACTTCTAGTTTGAAGTGTGGAACCACTCTAAATAGCTTGTCTAATTTGGTGCATGTTCAATCTCTCTTATCCTTGCTATGCTTGATTTAGTTGCTCTCAAATTACCTATTTAGCAACCTTATCTTGTCATATATCTTGAAGGTTTAATGAATTTTGTTTAAGTGCTTTCAGCTCTATTCACCCCCCCCCTCTAGAGCACCTAAGTCACCCATCTAGGATCCAACAAGTGGTATCAGAGCGGGTCTTCTCCAAGCATACTTCAACAAGTAGGAGAAGATGGGTGACTACCTAGGAGGGAGACTCTCGACCAGCCTTCCAATCTTCAATGGGAGCAACTTCCTCTATTGGAGAAGAAGACTTCAATTCTTCATCCAAGGATCAAGTCTCGAGATGTGGCAAATGGTGAACAGCCCATACATTCTACCGAAGACAAATATTGAAGAATGGGATGAAGCCACCTTGATGAAAGCAACTTTGAATGCTAGAGCCATGCACATCCTATATGCCTCCATGACCCCCACCGAGTTCAACCGGATTTCCTCTTGTGAGACGGCCTATGAGGTATGGAGAAAGCTTTGCATCACTTATGAAGGGACAGATCAAGTGAAGGAAAGCAAAGTCTACATGCTCAAGGGGCTGCTTGAGAACTTCAAGATGGGAAAGGAGGAGAGTATAGCCAACATGTACTCAAGGATCAACACCATTGTAAATGGTCTTGCTATTCTAGGTCATCCTATGTCTAGTGGAGAGATCAACTCAAAGATCCTTAGAACTCTTCCCAAGAGGTGGGAATCCAAGGTGACTTCTATTGAAGAAGCAAGGTCACTTAAAGACATCCCCATTGAAGATCTCATTGGAAATCTACAAGCACATGAAGCTACACTTGACAAGAGGGAGGAAGTAGAAAGACAAGAAAAGAAAGAGCTAAAGAGAATGAAGAAGGCTGAAATGAAGGCTCAAATTGAAGCTATCATGGAACAAGTCTCTCCATCCTCTCAAGCTAAAGAAGATGCCATGTACTCCAAAGGTAGACTCTACAAAGGCAAGTCCTCCTCCATCCGGTGCTTCACATGTGGAAAGAAGGGTCACTACAAGGAAGATTGCCCACAAGGCAAAAAGACCCATCTTCACAAGAAGAAATGGCAATCAAGCTCAAGCGGCTCCTCCAACTCAAGCTCAAGTGAAGATTCATGTGAAGGATCAAGCTCAAGCTCTAGTGATGAAGGAGAATGCCATTTTGCCCTTATAGCATCAACAAGTGAAGACTCAAGTGAGGTAAATCTAGACTCTTTAGATAAAGAATCTTTAATTGCTATTATTCATGACATTTGTGCCTCTTATAAGTCTTCTAAAAAGAAAAAGAAAAAGCTTGCTAAAATTGTTGATAATTTGCATATAGAACTAGATGATCTTGAATATGCTAATTCTTGCTTGCTTATTGATAAAAATGATTTTCTTAGCCAAGTAGACTCTCTTAAACTTGAAAATGCTAGTTTACTTGATAAGATTAAATTTCTAGAAGCTCAACCTCTCATGTCTAGTTCTAATGAAGAGCATACTTTAATTATTGATTCTCTCATGCATGACATTGATGTTCTTAAATCTGAAAACAAGGACAAAGATTTTGTTTTGCATGAATTAGAAATAGAAAATGCCTCCTTGCTTGCTAAAATCAATGGGCATGAATCTTGTTCTAGTTCTACAAATAGAGAGAATGATGTTGCTGCTCTTCATATTGATAGAGATTCTCTTTCAACTAAATCTCTTTGCTTAGAAAATGATCTTTTGCATGCTAGAAATTAACATTAATCAATTGTCTTCTACTATTGCTTCTCTTAAGCATGATAATGATAGTTTAAGATCTTCTTTGCAAAGATTCTTAGTTGGTAAAAAGAGTCTTAATGACATCCTACACCATTCTACTAAACAAATCGGTAGACATGGTTTAGGATATGATAGTAGTCAAGGGAACAACAAAGATAAAGGACCTCCAATATTCCATGGAGAATCCTCTAGTTCCAAGACTATGGGCACATGCAACTATTGCAATGAAATTGGTCATTATTCTACTTGTTGTCCTTTTAGGAAAGCACCCAAGAGCAATAGGATTTGGGTTGCTAAACTAACCCCTCCGGACCCAAAAACATGATTGGGGACCATTTCATCTTTCTTCTTGTAGGTATTTACAAATGGATTGATTTGAGCTATTGAATTGCAAATTGACTTCTCAATCCACATGAAAGAAGAAAGGTGAGATGTGTAGAGGGTGACAACAAGTGAAAAAGCATTGGTAAGCACAAAGGTAAATGTTTTATTGCTTATAACCATTTCCAACTTGTTTTTGTCAAGTTAGTGTGCACTATACATAGGGTTTTTGAGTCAAAAGTGACTTTTTGTGATTCTCTTCACACTCTTGCTCAAAAACTATTTCTAATGCTTCTATAGTGCATTACTAACTTGCTTAGACATGTTTGGATATGGTTTGTATATTTAGCATGCCTCTAGATATGTTTTATGAAAAATATGTGCTTTTTCTACAGTAGTTTTGTCGGCCGAGTTTTGTCCTGTCTAAAACTCGACCGATAGGCACCAATGGGTGTTGCCAACAGCTGCGATCGGCCGAGTTGCCAATACACAGAACTCGACCGAAAACACTGTTCACAGAGTATACAGTTGGCTTATTGAATGAGAATTTCCCTCTCAACTAGATTTTCTCAACCAATAGCCTTATTCTTTGGCACTCCATTTGGTACCTTTATATATGCATATTGCCGTGTTCTAAATTGCCTATCTTGCATACAACTCTATCTCTCTAATTGCTCTAATTTGGTATATCTATATCTTGCAATTACTTGCTTTGAGTTGTTTTGCAGGTTTTGATGATGATCTCCTTGGATCTCTTGGTTGTGTCTAAAATTGCTTCCGTTGTGCTCAAACTTGCTACATCTATATAGGTGTATATCTTGTTGTTGATACAACTTTGAGGTTCTTAGGGGTAATCATCTTATGGTAAGAATGCATATCTAGTGAGTTATATCCTCTCATGCTTCTATATTTGCATATCTCTTTGTTTGGATATATCTCTAAATCTAATCATAGCTTGCTTTATGTTGCTTATCTCTTTGCTATGATCTAGATCCTACTAGTAGTCCTAACTTGTGATATCATCTACTAGTAGTTCGCATACATGTAGTTCTAACCCTATCAATAAGTGGTATACTTGATCATCTATATGTTATGTTTGTATCTTATCTTATACATGCTCAAGATTGTTCTTTAAATTGCTTATCTACTATCTTGAGTTGCTTGCATAACATTGTGATGCAGGGTTCATAGATCTACATGATATGTAGAAATTGGAGTATTTTTTGGATTTTTATGCATATTTTTGCTCCAGTTTCAGTTTTTGCTGCAAGTATAGTGCTTTTTATGCAGAAACACCCTTCTGAGCAAGACTCATTGCTTTGCCATGAGCTCCGATGGTTTTTGGTCAAATTCCATCATCTTGAGGGTCAAAATTGTGATCTATTGTTTTTCTGCAGCACTTTATCTTGCATTTTTTGGATGTTCAAGTATATGTTTTAACTTGCTTTTCTTTCTATGCTTGGACAAGCCCCTATCTGCGCTCTTCTACTCTCCTTATATATTTGTGTTATCTCCTTTCTCTTTAACAAGTGATGTTTCTTTTTTCTTCATAACCCCCACCTTTTTGAAATGACAAAGGGGGAGAAAGGTAATGTCTTCTTTTAAAAAGAGGAAGAAGGCATGTCTTACACGAAGAAGAGAAGTATGTTCATGTAAAGGGAGAAGGTAAAGGGGAGAAGACATATATGTGTAGAACATATATGAGTAGAAGACATGGTATTCTATAAATGTTATGAAAGCTAACCATGCAGGAGAAATAGCATCAATTGAGGGGGAGTATGAGAACTCCACTAGCATCAATTGAGGGGGAGCATATGAACTCAATTCCATTGAAACCCCTAGGTTTCTCCAAAGGTATGAATTTACTTAAATGCTTTCAATACATTTATGGAATGGTTTGTCATCTTCAAAAAGGGGGAGAATGTTGACTCAAGGTCAATTAGGTCAATGTTGACTCACGTCTAAATTGACTAAACCCTTGTTTTGATGATGACTAACCATTCCACATATTGGTGTCTAATGCTTCTACATTGAGTGATTTCAGATTAGGTTTAGACACACTCCAAATGCCCTAACTTGCGCATATCAAATTGGAGAAAAGACAAGTCAAAATAGCTACAAGTGTGCAATTTGGGATCTCTATGTAAATGACCTTAGAATTGCTTTGTAATCACTTGTAATGATTGTATGACTTGTAATTAAGCTTAGAAAAATTATTGGGACACAAAAATGCATCATTTGTATAGTCAACGAAAATTCCAAAATACCCATAACAGGGATTTTGTCGGCCGAATTCCAAACTCGGCCGATCCATATATTCTGGGATTTTTGTGGGATTCGGCCGAGTTGCAAACTCAGCCGATCCACCATTCGGCCGAGTTGCAAACTCAGCCGATCCATGGTTCGGCTGAATTGCCTTTATGGAAACTCGGCCGATCAGACTGTACTGGAATGCAGAAAAAGCAAATCCAACCATTGGAGACTTTGTTGGGACCCAAAATAGATCCGTTGCAACTTGTAAAACGGCTAGTTTTCGTTCTCAAGTGTTCCCAAAGGCTAAGAGGCATCCCCAGCTATAAATAGGACCCCTTGGGCTTCATTCCAAGGTTGAGCATTCATTGCAAACTCTTTGTGAGGTTCCTATTCTATAGTTGAGTGCTTCCTACAGCCTCCTCTCTCTCTCTAAGCTTAATCACTTGCTACATCCATTAGAGTGAGTAGGAAATCTGTAAGAGAGCTAGTTCCATTTGTATATCTTGTGAAGCTCTCACTTCCACAACCTCCCCGTCTCTCCATTTCAATCATGAAGATGAAGGTTCTCTCTCTTAGCCAAGAGAGGTGAAGAAGAACAAGGGAAGGAGTCCCTTGGTGAAGATCAAGGCCGAAGACTTGGAGCTAGAGTGGGTAAGACCTTGGAGAAGGCAGAAGACTCAAGCTCAAGTGGGTAAGACCTTGGTGGAAAGCTTCTCCGAGTGAAGGTGAAGTCAAAGGCGGAAGATCCAAGAAGAGTGGGTAATTCCTGCAAGGCCGAAGACTTGTGCAAGAGTGGGTAAGTCCTTGGAGAAGGCCGAAGACTCTTGCAAAGTGGGTAAGTCCTTGGTAAGGCTGAAGACTCTTTGTATTGGATAGGTAAGTCCTTTGTTGGTCTTGTAATTGTAAGTCTTATTAATGAATATAAGAGTGCAATTGTTTGAAGTCCTAGAGGTTGACCTCTCTAGGCAAGTGGACTGACACACTTCTAGTTTGAAGTGTGGAACCACTCTAAATAGCTTGTCTAATTTGGTGCATGTTCAATCTCTCTTATCCTTGCTATGCTTGATTTAGTTGCTCTCAAATTACCTATTTAGCAACCTTATCTTGTCATATATCTTGAAGGTTTAATGAATTTTGTTTAAGTGCTTTCAGCTCTATTCACCCCCCCCCTCTAGAGCACCTAAGTCACCCATCTAGGATCCAACAAGTGGTATCAGAGCGGGTCTTCTCCAAGCATACTTCAACAAGTAGGAGAAGATGGGTGACTACCTAGGAGGGAGACTCTCGACCAGCCTTCCAATCTTCAATGGGAGCAACTTCCTCTATTGGAGAAGAAGACTTCAATTCTTCATCCAAGGATCAAGTCTCGAGATGTGGCAAATGGTGAACAGCCCATACATTCTACCGAAGACAAATATTGAAGAATGGGATGAAGCCACCTTGATGAAAGCAACTTTGAATGCTAGAGCCATGCACATCCTATATGCCTCCATGACCCCCACCGAGTTCAACCGGATTTCCTCTTGTGAGACGGCCTATGAGGTATGGAGAAAGCTTTGCATCACTTATGAAGGGACAGATCAAGTGAAGGAAAGCAAAGTCTACATGCTCAAGGGGCTGCTTGAGAACTTCAAGATGGGAAAGGAGGAGAGTATAGCCAACATGTACTCAAGGATCAACACCATTGTAAATGGTCTTGCTATTCTAGGTCATCCTATGTCTAGTGGAGAGATCAACTCAAAGATCCTTAGAACTCTTCCCAAGAGGTGGGAATCCAAGGTGACTTCTATTGAAGAAGCAAGGTCACTTAAAGACATCCCCATTGAAGATCTCATTGGAAATCTACAAGCACATGAAGCTACACTTGACAAGAGGGAGGAAGTAGAAAGACAAGAAAAGAAAGAGCTAAAGAGAATGAAGAAGGCTGAAATGAAGGCTCAAATTGAAGCTATCATGGAACAAGTCTCTCCATCCTCTCAAGCTAAAGAAGATGCCATGTACTCCAAAGGTAGACTCTACAAAGGCAAGTCCTCCTCCATCCGGTGCTTCACATGTGGAAAGAAGGGTCACTACAAGGAAGATTGCCCACAAGGCAAAAAGACCCATCTTCACAAGAAGAAATGGCAATCAAGCTCAAGCGGCTCCTCCAACTCAAGCTCAAGTGAAGATTCATGTGAAGGATCAAGCTCAAGCTCTAGTGATGAAGGAGAATGCCATTTTGCCCTTATAGCATCAACAAGTGAAGACTCAAGTGAGGTAAATCTAGACTCTTTAGATAAAGAATCTTTAATTGCTATTATTCATGACATTTGTGCCTCTTATAAGTCTTCTAAAAAGAAAAAGAAAAAGCTTGCTAAAATTGTTGATAATTTGCATATAGAACTAGATGATCTTGAATATGCTAATTCTTGCTTGCTTATTGATAAAAATGATTTTCTTAGCCAAGTAGACTCTCTTAAACTTGAAAATGCTAGTTTACTTGATAAGATTAAATTTCTAGAAGCTCAACCTCTCATGTCTAGTTCTAATGAAGAGCATACTTTAATTATTGATTCTCTCATGCATGACATTGATGTTCTTAAATCTGAAAACAAGGACAAAGATTTTGTTTTGCATGAATTAGAAATAGAAAATGCCTCCTTGCTTGCTAAAATCAATGGGCATGAATCTTGTTCTAGTTCTACAAATAGAGAGAATGATGTTGCTGCTCTTCATATTGATAGAGATTCTCTTTCAACTAAATCTCTTTGCTTAGAAAATGATCTTTTGCATGCTAGAAATTAACATTAATCAATTGTCTTCTACTATTGCTTCTCTTAAGCATGATAATGATAGTTTAAGATCTTCTTTGCAAAGATTCTTAGTTGGTAAAAAGAGTCTTAATGACATCCTACACCATTCTACTAAACAAATCGGTAGACATGGTTTAGGATATGATAGTAGTCAAGGGAACAACAAAGATAAAGGACCTCCAATATTCCATGGAGAATCCTCTAGTTCCAAGACTATGGGCACATGCAACTATTGCAATGAAATTGGTCATTATTCTACTTGTTGTCCTTTTAGGAAAGCACCCAAGAGCAATAGGATTTGGGTTGCTAAACTAACCCCTCCGGACCCAAAAACATGATTGGGGACCATTTCATCTTTCTTCTTGTAGGTATTTACAAATGGATTGATTTGAGCTATTGAATTGCAAATTGACTTCTCAATCCACATGAAAGAAGAAAGGTGAGATGTGTAGAGGGTGACAACAAGTGAAAAAGCATTGGTAAGCACAAAGGTAAATGTTTTATTGCTTATAACCATTTCCAACTTGTTTTTGTCAAGTTAGTGTGCACTATACATAGGGTTTTTGAGTCAAAAGTGACTTTTTGTGATTCTCTTCACACTCTTGCTCAAAAACTATTTCTAATGCTTCTATAGTGCATTACTAACTTGCTTAGACATGTTTGGATATGGTTTGTATATTTAGCATGCCTCTAGATATGTTTTATGAAAAATATGTGCTTTTTCTACAGTAGTTTTGTCGGCCGAGTTTTGTCCTGTCTAAAACTCGACCGATAGGCACCAATGGGTGTTGCCAACAGCTGCGATCGGCCGAGTTGCCAATACACAGAACTCGACCGAAAACACTGTTCACAGAGTATACAGTTGGCTTATTGAATGAGAATTTCCCTCTCAACTAGATTTTCTCAACCAATAGCCTTATTCTTTGGCACTCCATTTGGTACCTTTATATATGCATATTGCCGTGTTCTAAATTGCCTATCTTGCATACAACTCTATCTCTCTAATTGCTCTAATTTGGTATATCTATATCTTGCAATTACTTGCTTTGAGTTGTTTTGCAGGTTTTGATGATGATCTCCTTGGATCTCTTGGTTGTGTCTAAAATTGCTTCCGTTGTGCTCAAACTTGCTACATCTATATAGGTGTATATCTTGTTGTTGATACAACTTTGAGGTTCTTAGGGGTAATCATCTTATGGTAAGAATGCATATCTAGTGAGTTATATCCTCTCATGCTTCTATATTTGCATATCTCTTTGTTTGGATATATCTCTAAATCTAATCATAGCTTGCTTTATGTTGCTTATCTCTTTGCTATGATCTAGATCCTACTAGTAGTCCTAACTTGTGATATCATCTACTAGTAGTTCGCATACATGTAGTTCTAACCCTATCAATAAGTGGTATACTTGATCATCTATATGTTATGTTTGTATCTTATCTTATACATGCTCAAGATTGTTCTTTAAATTGCTTATCTACTATCTTGAGTTGCTTGCATAACATTGTGATGCAGGGTTCATAGATCTACATGATATGTAGAAATTGGAGTATTTTTTGGATTTTTATGCATATTTTTGCTCCAGTTTCAGTTTTTGCTGCAAGTATAGTGCTTTTTATGCAGAAACACCCTTCTGAGCAAGACTCATTGCTTTGCCATGAGCTCCGATGGTTTTTGGTCAAATTCCATCATCTTGAGGGTCAAAATTGTGATCTATTGTTTTTCTGCAGCACTTTATCTTGCATTTTTTGGATGTTCAAGTATATGTTTTAACTTGCTTTTCTTTCTATGCTTGGACAAGCCCCTATCTGCGCTCTTCTACTCTCCTTATATATTTGTGTTATCTCCTTTCTCTTTAACAAGTGATGTTTCTTTTTTCTTCATAACCCCCACCTTTTTGAAATGACAAAGGGGGAGAAAGGTAATGTCTTCTTTTAAAAAGAGGAAGAAGGCATGTCTTACACGAAGAAGAGAAGTATGTTCATGTAAAGGGAGAAGGTAAAGGGGAGAAGACATATATGTGTAGAACATATATGAGTAGAAGACATGGTATTCTATAAATGTTATGAAAGCTAACCATGCAGGAGAAATAGCATCAATTGAGGGGGAGTATGAGAACTCCACTAGCATCAATTGAGGGGGAGCATATGAACTCAATTCCATTGAAACCCCTAGGTTTCTCCAAAGGTATGAATTTACTTAAATGCTTTCAATACATTTATGGAATGGTTTGTCATCTTCAAAAAGGGGGAGAATGTTGACTCAAGGTCAATTAGGTCAATGTTGACTCACGTCTAAATTGACTAAACCCTTGTTTTGATGATGACTAACCATTCCACATATTGGTGTCTAATGCTTCTACATTGAGTGATTTCAGATTAGGTTTAGACACACTCCAAATGCCCTAACTTGCGCATATCAAATTGGAGAAAAGACAAGTCAAAATAGCTACAAGTGTGCAATTTGGGATCTCTATGTAAATGACCTTAGAATTGCTTTGTAATCACTTGTAATGATTGTATGACTTGTAATTAAGCTTAGAAAAATTATTGGGACACAAAAATGCATCATTTGTATAGTCAACGAAAATTCCAAAATACCCATAACAGGGATTTTGTCGGCCGAATTCCAAACTCGGCCGATCCATATATTCTGGGATTTTTGTGGGATTCGGCCGAGTTGCAAACTCAGCCGATCCACCATTCGGCCGAGTTGCAAACTCAGCCGATCCATGGTTCGGCTGAATTGCCTTTATGGAAACTCGGCCGATCAGACTGTACTGGAATGCAGAAAAAGCAAATCCAACCATTGGAGACTTTGTTGGGACCCAAAATAGATCCGTTGCAACTTGTAAAACGGCTAGTTTTCGTTCTCAAGTGTTCCCAAAGGCTAAGAGGCATCCCCAGCTATAAATAGGACCCCTTGGGCTTCATTCCAAGGTTGAGCATTCATTGCAAACTCTTTGTGAGGTTCCTATTCTATAGTTGAGTGCTTCCTACAGCCTCCTCTCTCTCTCTAAGCTTAATCACTTGCTACATCCATTAGAGTGAGTAGGAAATCTGTAAGAGAGCTAGTTCCATTTGTATATCTTGTGAAGCTCTCACTTCCACAACCTCCCCGTCTCTCCATTTCAATCATGAAGATGAAGGTTCTCTCTCTTAGCCAAGAGAGGTGAAGAAGAACAAGGGAAGGAGTCCCTTGGTGAAGATCAAGGCCGAAGACTTGGAGCTAGAGTGGGTAAGACCTTGGAGAAGGCAGAAGACTCAAGCTCAAGTGGGTAAGACCTTGGTGGAAAGCTTCTCCGAGTGAAGGTGAAGTCAAAGGCGGAAGATCCAAGAAGAGTGGGTAATTCCTGCAAGGCCGAAGACTTGTGCAAGAGTGGGTAAGTCCTTGGAGAAGGCCGAAGACTCTTGCAAAGTGGGTAAGTCCTTGGTAAGGCTGAAGACTCTTTGTATTGGATAGGTAAGTCCTTTGTTGGTCTTGTAATTGTAAGTCTTATTAATGAATATAAGAGTGCAATTGTTTGAAGTCCTAGAGGTTGACCTCTCTAGGCAAGTGGACTGACACACTTCTAGTTTGAAGTGTGGAACCACTCTAAATAGCTTGTCTAATTTGGTGCATGTTCAATCTCTCTTATCCTTGCTATGCTTGATTTAGTTGCTCTCAAATTACCTATTTAGCAACCTTATCTTGTCATATATCTTGAAGGTTTAATGAATTTTGTTTAAGTGCTTTCAGCTCTATTCACCCCCCCCCCTCTAGAGCACCTAAGTCACCCATCTAGGATCCAACAAGTGGTATCAGAGCGGGTCTTCTCCAAGCATACTTCAACAAGTAGGAGAAGATGGGTGACTACCTAGGAGGGAGACTCTCGACCAGCCTTCCAATCTTCAATGGGAGCAACTTCCTCTATTGGAGAAGAAGACTTCAATTCTTCATCCAAGGATCAAGTCTCGAGATGTGGCAAATGGTGAACAGCCCATACATTCTACCGAAGACAAATATTGAAGAATGGGATGAAGCCACCTTGATGAAAGCAACTTTGAATGCTAGAGCCATGCACATCCTATATGCCTCCATGACCCCCACCGAGTTCAACCGGATTTCCTCTTGTGAGACGGCCTATGAGGTATGGAGAAAGCTTTGCATCACTTATGAAGGGACAGATCAAGTGAAGGAAAGCAAAGTCTACATGCTCAAGGGGCTGCTTGAGAACTTCAAGATGGGAAAGGAGGAGAGTATAGCCAACATGTACTCAAGGATCAACACCATTGTAAATGGTCTTGCTATTCTAGGTCATCCTATGTCTAGTGGAGAGATCAACTCAAAGATCCTTAGAACTCTTCCCAAGAGGTGGGAATCCAAGGTGACTTCTATTGAAGAAGCAAGGTCACTTAAAGACATCCCCATTGAAGATCTCATTGGAAATCTACAAGCACATGAAGCTACACTTGACAAGAGGGAGGAAGTAGAAAGACAAGAAAAGAAAGAGCTAAAGAGAATGAAGAAGGCTGAAATGAAGGCTCAAATTGAAGCTATCATGGAACAAGTCTCTCCATCCTCTCAAGCTAAAGAAGATGCCATGTACTCCAAAGGTAGACTCTACAAAGGCAAGTCCTCCTCCATCCGGTGCTTCACATGTGGAAAGAAGGGTCACTACAAGGAAGATTGCCCACAAGGCAAAAAGACCCATCTTCACAAGAAGAAATGGCAATCAAGCTCAAGCGGCTCCTCCAACTCAAGCTCAAGTGAAGATTCATGTGAAGGATCAAGCTCAAGCTCTAGTGATGAAGGAGAATGCCATTTTGCCCTTATAGCATCAACAAGTGAAGACTCAAGTGAGGTAAATCTAGACTCTTTAGATAAAGAATCTTTAATTGCTATTATTCATGACATTTGTGCCTCTTATAAGTCTTCTAAAAAGAAAAAGAAAAAGCTTGCTAAAATTGTTGATAATTTGCATATAGAACTAGATGATCTTGAATATGCTAATTCTTGCTTGCTTATTGATAAAAATGATTTTCTTAGCCAAGTAGACTCTCTTAAACTTGAAAATGCTAGTTTACTTGATAAGATTAAATTTCTAGAAGCTCAACCTCTCATGTCTAGTTCTAATGAAGAGCATACTTTAATTATTGATTCTCTCATGCATGACATTGATGTTCTTAAATCTGAAAACAAGGACAAAGATTTTGTTTTGCATGAATTAGAAATAGAAAATGCCTCCTTGCTTGCTAAAATCAATGGGCATGAATCTTGTTCTAGTTCTACAAATAGAGAGAATGATGTTGCTGCTCTTCATATTGATAGAGATTCTCTTTCAACTAAATCTCTTTGCTTAGAAAATGATCTTTTGCATGCTAGAAATTAACATTAATCAATTGTCTTCTACTATTGCTTCTCTTAAGCATGATAATGATAGTTTAAGATCTTCTTTGCAAAGATTCTTAGTTGGTAAAAAGAGTCTTAATGACATCCTACACCATTCTACTAAACAAATCGGTAGACATGGTTTAGGATATGATAGTAGTCAAGGGAACAACAAAGATAAAGGACCTCCAATATTCCATGGAGAATCCTCTAGTTCCAAGACTATGGGCACATGCAACTATTGCAATGAAATTGGTCATTATTCTACTTGTTGTCCTTTTAGGAAAGCACCCAAGAGCAATAGGATTTGGGTTGCTAAACTAACCCCTCCGGACCCAAAAACATGATTGGGGACCATTTCATCTTTCTTCTTGTAGGTATTTACAAATGGATTGATTTGAGCTATTGAATTGCAAATTGACTTCTCAATCCACATGAAAGAAGAAAGGTGAGATGTGTAGAGGGTGACAACAAGTGAAAAAGCATTGGTAAGCACAAAGGTAAATGTTTTATTGCTTATAACCATTTCCAACTTGTTTTTGTCAAGTTAGTGTGCACTATACATAGGGTTTTTGAGTCAAAAGTGACTTTTTGTGATTCTCTTCACACTCTTGCTCAAAAACTATTTCTAATGCTTCTATAGTGCATTACTAACTTGCTTAGACATGTTTGGATATGGTTTGTATATTTAGCATGCCTCTAGATATGTTTTATGAAAAATATGTGCTTTTTCTACAGTAGTTTTGTCGGCCGAGTTTTGTCCTGTCTAAAACTCGACCGATAGGCACCAATGGGTGTTGCCAACAGCTGCGATCGGCCGAGTTGCCAATACACAGAACTCGACCGAAAACACTGTTCACAGAGTATACAGTTGGCTTATTGAATGAGAATTTCCCTCTCAACTAGATTTTCTCAACCAATAGCCTTATTCTTTGGCACTCCATTTGGTACCTTTATATATGCATATTGCCGTGTTCTAAATTGCCTATCTTGCATACAACTCTATCTCTCTAATTGCTCTAATTTGGTATATCTATATCTTGCAATTACTTGCTTTGAGTTGTTTTGCAGGTTTTGATGATGATCTCCTTGGATCTCTTGGTTGTGTCTAAAATTGCTTCCGTTGTGCTCAAACTTGCTACATCTATATAGGTGTATATCTTGTTGTTGATACAACTTTGAGGTTCTTAGGGGTAATCATCTTATGGTAAGAATGCATATCTAGTGAGTTATATCCTCTCATGCTTCTATATTTGCATATCTCTTTGTTTGGATATATCTCTAAATCTAATCATAGCTTGCTTTATGTTGCTTATCTCTTTGCTATGATCTAGATCCTACTAGTAGTCCTAACTTGTGATATCATCTACTAGTAGTTCGCATACATGTAGTTCTAACCCTATCAATAAGTGGTATACTTGATCATCTATATGTTATGTTTGTATCTTATCTTATACATGCTCAAGATTGTTCTTTAAATTGCTTATCTACTATCTTGAGTTGCTTGCATAACATTGTGATGCAGGGTTCATAGATCTACATGATATGTAGAAATTGGAGTATTTTTTGGATTTTTATGCATATTTTTGCTCCAGTTTCAGTTTTTGCTGCAAGTATAGTGCTTTTTATGCAGAAACACCCTTCTGAGCAAGACTCATTGCTTTGCCATGAGCTCCGATGGTTTTTGGTCAAATTCCATCATCTTGAGGGTCAAAATTGTGATCTATTGTTTTTCTGCAGCACTTTATCTTGCATTTTTTGGATGTTCAAGTATATGTTTTAACTTGCTTTTCTTTCTATGCTTGGACAAGCCCCTATCTGCGCTCTTCTACTCTCCTTATATATTTGTGTTATCTCCTTTCTCTTTAACAAGTGATGTTTCTTTTTTCTTCATAACCCCCACCTTTTTGAAATGACAAAGGGGGAGAAAGGTAATGTCTTCTTTTAAAAAGAGGAAGAAGGCATGTCTTACACGAAGAAGAGAAGTATGTTCATGTAAAGGGAGAAGGTAAAGGGGAGAAGACATATATGTGTAGAACATATATGAGTAGAAGACATGGTATTCTATAAATGTTATGAAAGCTAACCATGCAGGAGAAATAGCATCAATTGAGGGGGAGTATGAGAACTCCACTAGCATCAATTGAGGGGGAGCATATGAACTCAATTCCATTGAAACCCCTAGGTTTCTCCAAAGGTATGAATTTACTTAAATGCTTTCAATACATTTATGGAATGGTTTGTCATCTTCAAAAAGGGGGAGAATGTTGACTCAAGGTCAATTAGGTCAATGTTGACTCACGTCTAAATTGACTAAACCCTTGTTTTGATGATGACTAACCATTCCACATATTGGTGTCTAATGCTTCTACATTGAGTGATTTCAGATTAGGTTTAGACACACTCCAAATGCCCTAACTTGCGCATATCAAATTGGAGAAAAGACAAGTCAAAATAGCTACAAGTGTGCAATTTGGGATCTCTATGTAAATGACCTTAGAATTGCTTTGTAATCACTTGTAATGATTGTATGACTTGTAATTAAGCTTAGAAAAATTATTGGGACACAAAAATGCATCATTTGTATAGTCAACGAAAATTCCAAAATACCCATAACAGGGATTTTGTCGGCCGAATTCCAAACTCGGCCGATCCATATATTCTGGGATTTTTGTGGGATTCGGCCGAGTTGCAAACTCAGCCGATCCACCATTCGGCCGAGTTGCAAACTCAGCCGATCCATGGTTCGGCTGAATTGCCTTTATGGAAACTCGGCCGATCAGACTGTACTGGAATGCAGAAAAAGCAAATCCAACCGTTGGAGACTTTGTTGGGACCCAAAATAGATCCGTTGCAACTTGTAAAACGGCTAGTTTTCGTTCTCAAGTGTTCCCAAAGGCTAAGAGGCATCCCCAGCTATAAATAGGACCCCTTGGGCTTCATTCCAAGGTTGAGCATTCATTGCAAACTCTTTGTGAGGTTCCTATTCTATAGTTGAGTGCTTCCTACAGCCTCCTCTCTCTCTCTAAGCTTAATCACTTGCTACATCCATTAGAGTGAGTAGGAAATCTGTAAGAGAGCTAGTTCCATTTGTATATCTTGTGAAGCTCTCACTTCCACAACCTCCCCGTCTCTCCATTTCAATCATGAAGATGAAGGTTCTCTCTCTTAGCCAAGAGAGGTGAAGAAGAACAAGGGAAGGAGTCCCTTGGTGAAGATCAAGGCCGAAGACTTGGAGCTAGAGTGGGTAAGACCTTGGAGAAGGCAGAAGACTCAAGCTCAAGTGGGTAAGACCTTGGTGGAAAGCTTCTCCGAGTGAAGGTGAAGTCAAAGGCGGAAGATCCAAGAAGAGTGGGTAATTCCTGCAAGGCCGAAGACTTGTGCAAGAGTGGGTAAGTCCTTGGAGAAGGCCGAAGACTCTTGCAAAGTGGGTAAGTCCTTGGTAAGGTTGAAGACTCTTTGTATTGGATAGGTAAGTCCTTTGTTGGTCTTGTAATTGTAAGTCTTATTAATGAATATAAGAGTGCAATTGTTTGAAGTCCTAGAGGTTGACCTCTCTAGGCAAGTGGACTGACACACTTCTAGTTTGAAGTGTGGAACCACTCTAAATAGCTTGTCTAATTTGGTGCATGTTCAATCTCTCTTATCCTTGCTATGCTTGATTTAGTTGCTCTCAAATTACCTATTTAGCAACCTTATCTTGTCATATATCTTGAAGGTTTAATGAATTTTGTTTAAGTGCTTTCAGCTCTATTCACCCCCCCCTCTAGAGCACCTAAGTCACCCATCTAGGATCCAACAAGTGGTATCAGAGCGGGTCTTCTCCAAGCATACTTCAACAAGTAGGAGAAGATGGGTGACTACCTAGGAGGGAGACTCTCGACCAGCCTTCCAATCTTCAATGGGAGCAACTTCCTCTATTGGAGAAGAAGACTTCAATTCTTCATCCAAGGATCAAGTCTCGAGATGTGGCAAATGGTGAACAGCCCATACATTCTACCGAAGACAAATATTGAAGAATGGGATGAAGCCACCTTGATGAAAGCAACTTTGAATGCTAGAGCCATGCACATCCTATATGCCTCCATGACCCCCACCGAGTTCAACCGGATTTCCTCTTGTGAGACGGCCTATGAGGTATGGAGAAAGCTTTGCATCACTTATGAAGGGACAGATCAAGTGAAGGAAAGCAAAGTCTACATGCTCAAGGGGCTGCTTGAGAACTTCAAGATGGGAAAGGAGGAGAGTATAGCCAACATGTACTCAAGGATCAACACCATTGTAAATGGTCTTGCTATTCTAGGTCATCCTATGTCTAGTGGAGAGATCAACTCAAAGATCCTTAGAACTCTTCCCAAGAGGTGGGAATCCAAGGTGACTTCTATTGAAGAAGCAAGGTCACTTAAAGACATCCCCATTGAAGATCTCATTGGAAATCTACAAGCACATGAAGCTACACTTGACAAGAGGGAGGAAGTAGAAAGACAAGAAAAGAAAGAGCTAAAGAGAATGAAGAAGGCTGAAATGAAGGCTCAAATTGAAGCTATCATGGAACAAGTCTCTCCATCCTCTCAAGCTAAAGAAGATGCCATGTACTCCAAAGGTAGACTCTACAAAGGCAAGTCCTCCTCCATCCGGTGCTTCACATGTGGAAAGAAGGGTCACTACAAGGAAGATTGCCCACAAGGCAAAAAGACCCATCTTCACAAGAAGAAATGGCAATCAAGCTCAAGCGGCTCCTCCAACTCAAGCTCAAGTGAAGATTCATGTGAAGGATCAAGCTCAAGCTCTAGTGATGAAGGAGAATGCCATTTTGCCCTTATAGCATCAACAAGTGAAGACTCAAGTGAGGTAAATCTAGACTCTTTAGATAAAGAATCTTTAATTGCTATTATTCATGACATTTGTGCCTCTTATAAGTCTTCTAAAAAGAAAAAGAAAAAGCTTGCTAAAATTGTTGATAATTTGCATATAGAACTAGATGATCTTGAATATGCTAATTCTTGCTTGCTTATTGATAAAAATGATTTTCTTAGCCAAGTAGACTCTCTTAAACTTGAAAATGCTAGTTTACTTGATAAGATTAAATTTCTAGAAGCTCAACCTCTCATGTCTAGTTCTAATGAAGAGCATACTTTAATTATTGATTCTCTCATGCATGACATTGATGTTCTTAAATCTGAAAACAAGGACAAAGATTTTGTTTTGCATGAATTAGAAATAGAAAATGCCTCCTTGCTTGCTAAAATCAATGGGCATGAATCTTGTTCTAGTTCTACAAATAGAGAGAATGATGTTGCTGCTCTTCATATTGATAGAGATTCTCTTTCAACTAAATCTCTTTGCTTAGAAAATGATCTTTTGCATGCTAGAAATTAACATTAATCAATTGTCTTCTACTATTGCTTCTCTTAAGCATGATAATGATAGTTTAAGATCTTCTTTGCAAAGATTCTTAGTTGGTAAAAAGAGTCTTAATAACATCCTACACCATTCTACTAAACAAATCGGTAGACATGGTTTAGGATATGATAGTAGTCAAGGGAACAACAAAGATAAAGGACCTCCAATATTCCATGGAGAATCCTCTAGTTCCAAGACTATGGGCACATGCAACTATTGCAATGAAATTGGTCATTATTCTACTTATTGTCCTTTTAGGAAAGCACCCAAGAGCAATAGGATTTGGGTTGCTAAACTAACCCCTCCGGACCCAAAAACATGATTGGGGACCATTTCATCTTTCTTCTTGTAGGTATTTACAAATGGATTGATTTGAGCTATTGAATTGCAAATTGACTTCTCAATCCACATGAAAGAAGAAAGGTGATATGTGTAGAGGGTGACAACAAGTGAAAAAGCATTGGTAAGCACAAAGGTAAATGTTTTATTGCTTATAACCATTTCCAACTTGTTTTTGTCAAGTTAGTGTGCACTATACATAGGGTTTTTGAGTCAAAAGTGACTTTTTGTGATTCTCTTCACACTCTTGCTCAAAAACTATTTCTAATGCTTCTATAGTGCATTACTAACTTGCTTAGACATGTTTGGATATGGTTTGTATATTTAGCATGCCTCTAGATATGTTTTATGAAAAATATGTGCTTTTTCTACAGTAGTTTTGTCGGCCGAGTTTTGTCCTGTCTAAAACTCGACCGATAGGCACCAATGGGTGTTGCCAACAGCTGCGATCGGCCGAGTTGCCAATACACAGAACTCGACCGAAAACACTGTTCACAGAGTATACAGTTGGCTTATTGAATGAGAATTTCCCTCTCAACTAGATTTTCTCAACCAATAGCCTTATTCTTTGGCACTCCATTTGGTACCTTTATATATGCATATTGCCGTGTTCTAAATTGCCTATCTTGCATACAACTCTATCTCTCTAATTGCTCTAATTTGGTATATCTATATCTTGCAATTACTTGCTTTGAGTTGTTTTGCAGGTTTTGATGATGATCTCCTTGGATCTCTTGGTTGTGTCTAAAATTGCTTCCGTTGTTCTCAAACTTGCTACATCTATATAGGTGTATATCTTGTTGTTGATACAACTTTGAGGTTCTTAGGGGTAATCATCTTATGGTAAGAATGCATATCTAGTGAGTTATATCCTCTCATGCTTCTATATTTGCATATCTCTTTGTTTGGATATATCTCTAAATCTAATCATAGCTTGCTTTATGTTGCTTATCTCTTTGCTATGATCTAGATCCTACTAGTAGTCCTAACTTGTGATATCATCTACTAGTAGTTCGCATACATGTAGTTCTAACCCTATCAATAAGTGGTATACTTGATCATCTATATGTTATGTTTGTATCTTATCTTATACATGCTCAAGATTGTTCTTTAAATTGCTTATCTACTATCTTGAGTTGCTTGCATAACATTGTGATGCAGGGTTCATAGATCTACATGATATGTAGAAATTGGAGTATTTTTTGGATTTTTATGCATATTTTTGCTCCAGTTTCAGTTTTTGCTGCAAGTATAGTGCTTTTTATGCAGAAACACCCTTCTGAGCAAGACTCATTGCTTTGCCATGAGCTCCGATGGTTTTTGGTCAAATTCCATCATCTTGAGGGTCAAAATTGTGATCTATTGTTTTTCTGCAGCACTTTATCTTGCATTTTTTGGATGTTCAAGTATATGTTTTAACTTGCTTTTCTTTCTATGCTTGGACAAGCCCCTATCTGCGCTCTTCTACTCTCCTTATATATTTGTGTTATCTCCTTTCTCTTTAACAAGTGATGTTTCTTTTTTCTTCATAACCCCCACCTTTTTGAAATGACAAAGGGGGAGAAAGGTAATGTCTTCTTTTAAAAAGAGGAAGAAGGCATGTCTTACACGAAGAAGAGAAGTATGTTCATGTAAAGGGAGAAGGTAAAGGGGAGAAGACATATATGTGTAGAACATATATGAGTAGAAGACATGGTATTCTATAAATGTTATGAAAGCTAACCATGCAGGAGAAATAGCATCAATTGAGGGGGAGTATGAGAACTCCACTAGCATCAATTGAGGGGGAGCATATGAACTCAATTCCATTGAAACCCCTAGGTTTCTCCAAAGGTATGAATTTACTTAAATGCTTTCAATACATTTATGGAATGGTTTGTCATCTTCAAAAAGGGGGAGAATGTTGACTCAAGGTCAATTAGGTCAATGTTGACTCACGTCTAAATTGACTAAACCCTTGTTTTGATGATGACTAACCATTCCACATATTGGTGTCTAATGCTTCTACATTGAGTGATTTCAGATTAGGTTTAGACACACTCCAAATGCCCTAACTTGCGCATATCAAATTGGAGAAAAGACAAGTCAAAATAGCTACAAGTGTGCAATTTGGGATCTCTATGTAAATGACCTTAGAATTGCTTTGTAATCACTTGTAATGATTGTATGACTTGTAATTAAGCTTAGAAAAATTATTGGGACACAAAAATGCATCATTTGTATAGTCAACGAAAATTCCAAAATACCCATAACAGGGATTTTGTCGGCCGAATTCCAAACTCGGCCGATCCATATATTCTGGGATTTTTGTGGGATTCGGCCGAGTTGCAAACTCAGCCGATCCACCATTCGGCCGAGTTGCAAACTCAGCCGATCCATGGTTCGGCTGAATTGCCTTTATGGAAACTCGGCCGATCAGACTGTACTGGAATGCAGAAAAAGCAAATCCAACCGTTGGAGACTTTGTTGGGACCCAAAATAGATCCGTTGCAACTTGTAAAACGGCTAGTTTTCGTTCTCAAGTGTTCCCAAAGGCTAAGAGGCATCCCCAGCTATAAATAGGACCCCTTGGGCTTCATTCCAAGGTTGAGCATTCATTGCAAACTCTTTGTGAGGTTCCTATTCTATAGTTGAGTGCTTCCTACAGCCTCCTCTCTCTCTCTAAGCTTAATCACTTGCTACATCCATTAGAGTGAGTAGGAAATCTGTAAGAGAGCTAGTTCCATTTGTATATCTTGTGAAGCTCTCACTTCCACAACCTCCCCGTCTCTCCATTTCAATCATGAAGATGAAGGTTCTCTCTCTTAGCCAAGAGAGGTGAAGAAGAACAAGGGAAGGAGTCCCTTGGTGAAGATCAAGGCCGAAGACTTGGAGCTAGAGTGGGTAAGACCTTGGAGAAGGCAGAAGACTCAAGCTCAAGTGGGTAAGACCTTGGTGGAAAGCTTCTCCGAGTGAAGGTGAAGTCAAAGGCGGAAGATCCAAGAAGAGTGGGTAATTCCTGCAAGGCCGAAGACTTGTGCAAGAGTGGGTAAGTCCTTGGAGAAGGCCGAAGACTCTTGCAAAGTGGGTAAGTCCTTGGTAAGGTTGAAGACTCTTTGTATTGGATAGGTAAGTCCTTTGTTGGTCTTGTAATTGTAAGTCTTATTAATGAATATAAGAGTGCAATTGTTTGAAGTCCTAGAGGTTGACCTCTCTAGGCAAGTGGACTGACACACTTCTAGTTTGAAGTGTGGAACCACTCTAAATAGCTTGTCTAATTTGGTGCATGTTCAATCTCTCTTATCCTTGCTATGCTTGATTTAGTTGCTCTCAAATTACCTATTTAGCAACCTTATCTTGTCATATATCTTGAAGGTTTAATGAATTTTGTTTAAGTGCTTTCAGCTCTATTCACCCCCCCCTCTAGAGCACCTAAGTCACCCATCTAGGATCCAACAAGTGGTATCAGAGCGGGTCTTCTCCAAGCATACTTCAACAAGTAGGAGAAGATGGGTGACTACCTAGGAGGGAGACTCTCGACCAGCCTTCCAATCTTCAATGGGAGCAACTTCCTCTATTGGAGAAGAAGACTTCAATTCTTCATCCAAGGATCAAGTCTCGAGATGTGGCAAATGGTGAACAGCCCATACATTCTACCGAAGACAAATATTGAAGAATGGGATGAAGCCACCTTGATGAAAGCAACTTTGAATGCTAGAGCCATGCACATCCTATATGCCTCCATGACCCCCACCGAGTTCAACCGGATTTCCTCTTGTGAGACGGCCTATGAGGTATGGAGAAAGCTTTGCATCACTTATGAAGGGACAGATCAAGTGAAGGAAAGCAAAGTCTACATGCTCAAGGGGCTGCTTGAGAACTTCAAGATGGGAAAGGAGGAGAGTATAGCCAACATGTACTCAAGGATCAACACCATTGTAAATGGTCTTGCTATTCTAGGTCATCCTATGTCTAGTGGAGAGATCAACTCAAAGATCCTTAGAACTCTTCCCAAGAGGTGGGAATCCAAGGTGACTTCTATTGAAGAAGCAAGGTCACTTAAAGACATCCCCATTGAAGATCTCATTGGAAATCTACAAGCACATGAAGCTACACTTGACAAGAGGGAGGAAGTAGAAAGACAAGAAAAGAAAGAGCTAAAGAGAATGAAGAAGGCTGAAATGAAGGCTCAAATTGAAGCTATCATGGAACAAGTCTCTCCATCCTCTCAAGCTAAAGAAGATGCCATGTACTCCAAAGGTAGACTCTACAAAGGCAAGTCCTCCTCCATCCGGTGCTTCACATGTGGAAAGAAGGGTCACTACAAGGAAGATTGCCCACAAGGCAAAAAGACCCATCTTCACAAGAAGAAATGGCAATCAAGCTCAAGCGGCTCCTCCAACTCAAGCTCAAGTGAAGATTCATGTGAAGGATCAAGCTCAAGCTCTAGTGATGAAGGAGAATGCCATTTTGCCCTTATAGCATCAACAAGTGAAGACTCAAGTGAGGTAAATCTAGACTCTTTAGATAAAGAATCTTTAATTGCTATTATTCATGACATTTGTGCCTCTTATAAGTCTTCTAAAAAGAAAAAGAAAAAGCTTGCTAAAATTGTTGATAATTTGCATATAGAACTAGATGATCTTGAATATGCTAATTCTTGCTTGCTTATTGATAAAAATGATTTTCTTAGCCAAGTAGACTCTCTTAAACTTGAAAATGCTAGTTTACTTGATAAGATTAAATTTCTAGAAGCTCAACCTCTCATGTCTAGTTCTAATGAAGAGCATACTTTAATTATTGATTCTCTCATGCATGACATTGATGTTCTTAAATCTGAAAACAAGGACAAAGATTTTGTTTTGCATGAATTAGAAATAGAAAATGCCTCCTTGCTTGCTAAAATCAATGGGCATGAATCTTGTTCTAGTTCTACAAATAGAGAGAATGATGTTGCTGCTCTTCATATTGATAGAGATTCTCTTTCAACTAAATCTCTTTGCTTAGAAAATGATCTTTTGCATGCTAGAAATTAACATTAATCAATTGTCTTCTACTATTGCTTCTCTTAAGCATGATAATGATAGTTTAAGATCTTCTTTGCAAAGATTCTTAGTTGGTAAAAAGAGTCTTAATAACATCCTACACCATTCTACTAAACAAATCGGTAGACATGGTTTAGGATATGATAGTAGTCAAGGGAACAACAAAGATAAAGGACCTCCAATATTCCATGGAGAATCCTCTAGTTCCAAGACTATGGGCACATGCAACTATTGCAATGAAATTGGTCATTATTCTACTTATTGTCCTTTTAGGAAAGCACCCAAGAGCAATAGGATTTGGGTTGCTAAACTAACCCCTCCGGACCCAAAAACATGATTGGGGACCATTTCATCTTTCTTCTTGTAGGTATTTACAAATGGATTGATTTGAGCTATTGAATTGCAAATTGACTTCTCAATCCACATGAAAGAAGAAAGGTGATATGTGTAGAGGGTGACAACAAGTGAAAAAGCATTGGTAAGCACAAAGGTAAATGTTTTATTGCTTATAACCATTTCCAACTTGTTTTTGTCAAGTTAGTGTGCACTATACATAGGGTTTTTGAGTCAAAAGTGACTTTTTGTGATTCTCTTCACACTCTTGCTCAAAAACTATTTCTAATGCTTCTATAGTGCATTACTAACTTGCTTAGACATGTTTGGATATGGTTTGTATATTTAGCATGCCTCTAGATATGTTTTATGAAAAATATGTGCTTTTTCTACAGTAGTTTTGTCGGCCGAGTTTTGTCCTGTCTAAAACTCGACCGATAGGCACCAATGGGTGTTGCCAACAGCTGCGATCGGCCGAGTTGCCAATACACAGAACTCGACCGAAAACACTGTTCACAGAGTATACAGTTGGCTTATTGAATGAGAATTTCCCTCTCAACTAGATTTTCTCAACCAATAGCCTTATTCTTTGGCACTCCATTTGGTACCTTTATATATGCATATTGCCGTGTTCTAAATTGCCTATCTTGCATACAACTCTATCTCTCTAATTGCTCTAATTTGGTATATCTATATCTTGCAATTACTTGCTTTGAGTTGTTTTGCAGGTTTTGATGATGATCTCCTTGGATCTCTTGGTTGTGTCTAAAATTGCTTCCGTTGTGCTCAAACTTGCTACATCTATATAGGTGTATATCTTGTTGTTGATACAACTTTGAGGTTCTTAGGGGTAATCATCTTATGGTAAGAATGCATATCTAGTGAGTTATATCCTCTCATGCTTCTATATTTGCATATCTCTTTGTTTGGATATATCTCTAAATCTAATCATAGCTTGCTTTATGTTGCTTATCTCTTTGCTATGATCTAGATCCTACTAGTAGTCCTAACTTGTGATATCATCTACTAGTAGTTCGCATACATGTAGTTCTAACCCTATCAATAAGTGGTATACTTGATCATCTATATGTTATGTTTGTATCTTATCTTATACATGCTCAAGATTGTTCTTTAAATTGCTTATCTACTATCTTGAGTTGCTTGCATAACATTGTGATGCAGGGTTCATAGATCTACATGATATGTAGAAATTGGAGTATTTTTTGGATTTTTATGCATATTTTTGCTCCAGTTTCAGTTTTTGCTGCAAGTATAGTGCTTTTTATGCAGAAACACCCTTCTGAGCAAGACTCATTGCTTTGCCATGAGCTCCGATGGTTTTTGGTCAAATTCCATCATCTTGAGGGTCAAAATTGTGATCTATTGTTTTTCTGCAGCACTTTATCTTGCATTTTTTGGATGTTCAAGTATATGTTTTAACTTGCTTTTCTTTCTATGCTTGGACAAGCCCCTATCTGCGCTCTTCTACTCTCCTTATATATTTGTGTTATCTCCTTTCTCTTTAACAAGTGATGTTTCTTTTTTCTTCATAACCCCCACCTTTTTGAAATGACAAAGGGGGAGAAAGGTAATGTCTTCTTTTAAAAAGAGGAAGAAGGCATGTCTTACACGAAGAAGAGAAGTATGTTCATGTAAAGGGAGAAGGTAAAGGGGAGAAGACATATATGTGTAGAACATATATGAGTAGAAGACATGGTATTCTATAAATGTTATGAAAGCTAACCATGCAGGAGAAATAGCATCAATTGAGGGGGAGTATGAGAACTCCACTAGCATCAATTGAGGGGGAGCATATGAACTCAATTCCATTGAAACCCCTAGGTTTCTCCAAAGGTATGAATTTACTTAAATGCTTTCAATACATTTATGGAATGGTTTGTCATCTTCAAAAAGGGGGAGAATGTTGACTCAAGGTCAATTAGGTCAATGTTGACTCACGTCTAAATTGACTAAACCCTTGTTTTGATGATGACTAACCATTCCACATATTGGTGTCTAATGCTTCTACATTGAGTGATTTCAGATTAGGTTTAGACACACTCCAAATGCCCTAACTTGCGCATATCAAATTGGAGAAAAGACAAGTCAAAATAGCTACAAGTGTGCAATTTGGGATCTCTATGTAAATGACCTTAGAATTGCTTTGTAATCACTTGTAATGATTGTATGACTTGTAATTAAGCTTAGAAAAATTATTGGGACACAAAAATGCATCATTTGTATAGTCAACGAAAATTCCAAAATACCCATAACAGGGATTTTGTCGGCCGAATTCCAAACTCGGCCGATCCATATATTCTGGGATTTTTGTGGGATTCGGCCGAGTTGCAAACTCAGCCGATCCACCATTCGGCCGAGTTGCAAACTCAGCCGATCCATGGTTCGGCTGAATTGCCTTTATGGAAACTCGGCCGATCAGACTGTACTGGAATGCAGAAAAAGCAAATCCAACCGTTGGAGACTTTGTTGGGACCCAAAATAGATCCGTTGCAACTTGTAAAACGGCTAGTTTTCGTTCTCAAGTGTTCCCAAAGGCTAAGAGGCATCCCCAGCTATAAATAGGACCCCTTGGGCTTCATTCCAAGGTTGAGCATTCATTGCAAACTCTTTGTGAGGTTCCTATTCTATAGTTGAGTGCTTCCTACAGCCTCCTCTCTCTCTCTAAGCTTAATCACTTGCTACATCCATTAGAGTGAGTAGGAAATCTGTAAGAGAGCTAGTTCCATTTGTATATCTTGTGAAGCTCTCACTTCCACAACCTCCCCGTCTCTCCATTTCAATCATGAAGATGAAGGTTCTCTCTCTTAGCCAAGAGAGGTGAAGAAGAACAAGGGAAGGAGTCCCTTGGTGAAGATCAAGGCCGAAGACTTGGAGCTAGAGTGGGTAAGACCTTGGAGAAGGCAGAAGACTCAAGCTCAAGTGGGTAAGACCTTGGTGGAAAGCTTCTCCGAGTGAAGGTGAAGTCAAAGGCGGAAGATCCAAGAAGAGTGGGTAATTCCTGCAAGGCCGAAGACTTGTGCAAGAGTGGGTAAGTCCTTGGAGAAGGCCGAAGACTCTTGCAAAGTGGGTAAGTCCTTGGTAAGGTTGAAGACTCTTTGTATTGGATAGGTAAGTCCTTTGTTGGTCTTGTAATTGTAAGTCTTATTAATGAATATAAGAGTGCAATTGTTTGAAGTCCTAGAGGTTGACCTCTCTAGGCAAGTGGACTGACACACTTCTAGTTTGAAGTGTGGAACCACTCTAAATAGCTTGTCTAATTTGGTGCATGTTCAATCTCTCTTATCCTTGCTATGCTTGATTTAGTTGCTCTCAAATTACCTATTTAGCAACCTTATCTTGTCATATATCTTGAAGGTTTAATGAATTTTGTTTAAGTGCTTTCAGCTCTATTCACCCCCCCCCTCTAGAGCACCTAAGTCACCCATCTAGGATCCAACAAGTGGTATCAGAGCGGGTCTTCTCCAAGCATACTTCAACAAGTAGGAGAAGATGGGTGACTACCTAGGAGGGAGACTCTCGACCAGCCTTCCAATCTTCAATGGGAGCAACTTCCTCTATTGGAGAAGAAGACTTCAATTCTTCATCCAAGGATCAAGTCTCGAGATGTGGCAAATGGTGAACAGCCCATACATTCTACCGAAGACAAATATTGAAGAATGGGATGAAGCCACCTTGATGAAAGCAACTTTGAATGCTAGAGCCATGCACATCCTATATGCCTCCATGACCCCCACCGAGTTCAACCGGATTTCCTCTTGTGAGACGGCCTATGAGGTATGGAGAAAGCTTTGCATCACTTATGAAGGGACAGATCAAGTGAAGGAAAGCAAAGTCTACATGCTCAAGGGGCTGCTTGAGAACTTCAAGATGGGAAAGGAGGAGAGTATAGCCAACATGTACTCAAGGATCAACACCATTGTAAATGGTCTTGCTATTCTAGGTCATCCTATGTCTAGTGGAGAGATCAACTCAAAGATCCTTAGAACTCTTCCCAAGAGGTGGGAATCCAAGGTGACTTCTATTGAAGAAGCAAGGTCACTTAAAGACATCCCCATTGAAGATCTCATTGGAAATCTACAAGCACATGAAGCTACACTTGACAAGAGGGAGGAAGTAGAAAGACAAGAAAAGAAAGAGCTAAAGAGAATGAAGAAGGCTGAAATGAAGGCTCAAATTGAAGCTATCATGGAACAAGTCTCTCCATCCTCTCAAGCTAAAGAAGATGCCATGTACTCCAAAGGTAGACTCTACAAAGGCAAGTCCTCCTCCATCCGGTGCTTCACATGTGGAAAGAAGGGTCACTACAAGGAAGATTGCCCACAAGGCAAAAAGACCCATCTTCACAAGAAGAAATGGCAATCAAGCTCAAGCGGCTCCTCCAACTCAAGCTCAAGTGAAGATTCATGTGAAGGATCAAGCTCAAGCTCTAGTGATGAAGGAGAATGCCATTTTGCCCTTATAGCATCAACAAGTGAAGACTCAAGTGAGGTAAATCTAGACTCTTTAGATAAAGAATCTTTAATTGCTATTATTCATGACATTTGTGCCTCTTATAAGTCTTCTAAAAAGAAAAAGAAAAAGCTTGCTAAAATTGTTGATAATTTGCATATAGAACTAGATGATCTTGAATATGCTAATTCTTGCTTGCTTATTGATAAAAATGATTTTCTTAGCCAAGTAGACTCTCTTAAACTTGAAAATGCTAGTTTACTTGATAAGATTAAATTTCTAGAAGCTCAACCTCTCATGTCTAGTTCTAATGAAGAGCATACTTTAATTATTGATTCTCTCATGCATGACATTGATGTTCTTAAATCTGAAAACAAGGACAAAGATTTTGTTTTGCATGAATTAGAAATAGAAAATGCCTCCTTGCTTGCTAAAATCAATGGGCATGAATCTTGTTCTAGTTCTACAAATAGAGAGAATGATGTTGCTGCTCTTCATATTGATAGAGATTCTCTTTCAACTAAATCTCTTTGCTTAGAAAATGATCTTTTGCATGCTAGAAATTAACATTAATCAATTGTCTTCTACTATTGCTTCTCTTAAGCATGATAATGATAGTTTAAGATCTTCTTTGCAAAGATTCTTAGTTGGTAAAAAGAGTCTTAATGACATCCTACACCATTCTACTAAACAAATCGGTAGACATGGTTTAGGATATGATAGTAGTCAAGGGAACAACAAAGATAAAGGACCTCCAATATTCCATGGAGAATCCTCTAGTTCCAAGACTATGGGCACATGCAACTATTGCAATGAAATTGGTCATTATTCTACTTGTTGTCCTTTTAGGAAAGCACCCAAGAGCAATAGGATTTGGGTTGCTAAACTAACCCCTCCGGACCCAAAAACATGATTGGGGACCATTTCATCTTTCTTCTTGTAGGTATTTACAAATGGATTGATTTGAGCTATTGAATTGCAAATTGACTTCTCAATCCACATGAAAGAAGAAAGGTGAGATGTGTAGAGGGTGACAACAAGTGAAAAAGCATTGGTAAGCACAAAGGTAAATGTTTTATTGCTTATAACCATTTCCAACTTGTTTTTGTCAAGTTAGTGTGCACTATACATAGGGTTTTTGAGTCAAAAGTGACTTTTTGTGATTCTCTTCACACTCTTGCTCAAAAACTATTTCTAATGCTTCTATAGTGCATTACTAACTTGCTTAGACATGTTTGGATATGGTTTGTATATTTAGCATGCCTCTAGATATGTTTTATGAAAAATATGTGCTTTTTCTACAGTAGTTTTGTCGGCCGAGTTTTGTCCTGTCTAAAACTCGACCGATAGGCACCAATGGGTGTTGCCAACAGCTGCGATCGGCCGAGTTGCCAATACACAGAACTCGACCGAAAACACTGTTCACAGAGTATACAGTTGGCTTATTGAATGAGAATTTCCCTCTCAACTAGATTTTCTCAACCAATAGCCTTATTCTTTGGCACTCCATTTGGTACCTTTATATATGCATATTGCCGTGTTCTAAATTGCCTATCTTGCATACAACTCTATCTCTCTAATTGCTCTAATTTGGTATATCTATATCTTGCAATTACTTGCTTTGAGTTGTTTTGCAGGTTTTGATGATGATCTCCTTGGATCTCTTGGTTGTGTCTAAAATTGCTTCCGTTGTGCTCAAACTTGCTACATCTATATAGGTGTATATCTTGTTGTTGATACAACTTTGAGGTTCTTAGGGGTAATCATCTTATGGTAAGAATGCATATCTACTGAGTTATATCCTCTCATGCTTCTATATTTGCATATCTCTTTGTTTGGATATATCTCTAAATCTAATCATAGCTTGCTTTATGTTGCTTATCTCTTTGCTATGATCTAGATCCTACTAGTAGTCCTAACTTGTGATATCATCTACTAGTAGTTCGCATACATGTAGTTCTAACCCTATCAATAAGTGGTATACTTGATCATCTATATGTTATGTTTGTATCTTATCTTATACATGCTCAAGATTGTTCTTTAAATTGCTTATCTACTATCTTGAGTTGCTTGCATAACATTGTGATGCAGGGTTCATAGATCTACATGATATGTAGAAATTGGAGTATTTTTTGGATTTTTATGCATATTTTTGCTCCAGTTTCAGTTTTTGCTGCAAGTATAGTGCTTTTTATGCAGAAACACCCTTCTGAGCAAGACTCATTGCTTTGCCATGAGCTCCGATGGTTTTTGGTCAAATTCCATCATCTTGAGGGTCAAAATTGTGATCTATTGTTTTTCTGCAGCACTTTATCTTGCATTTTTTGGATGTTCAAGTATATGTTTTAACTTGCTTTTCTTTCTATGCTTGGACAAGCCCCTATCTGCGCTCTTCTACTCTCCTTATATATTTGTGTTATCTCCTTTCTCTTTAACAAGTGATGTTTCTTTTTTCTTCATAACCCCCACCTTTTTGAAATGACAAAGGGGGAGAAAGGTAATGTCTTCTTTTAAAAAGAGGAAGAAGGCATGTCTTACACGAAGAAGAGAAGTATGTTCATGTAAAGGGAGAAGGTAAAGGGGAGAAGACATATATGTGTAGAACATATATGAGTAGAAGACATGGTATTCTATAAATGTTATGAAAGCTAACCATGCAGGAGAAATAGCATCAATTGAGGGGGAGTATGAGAACTCCACTAGCATCAATTGAGGGGGAGCATATGAACTCAATTCCATTGAAACCCCTAGGTTTCTCCAAAGGTATGAATTTACTTAAATGCTTTCAATACATTTATGGAATGGTTTGTCATCTTCAAAAAGGGGGAGAATGTTGACTCAAGGTCAATTAGGTCAATGTTGACTCACGTCTAAATTGACTAAACCCTTGTTTTGATGATGACTAACCATTCCACATATTGGTGTCTAATGCTTCTACATTGAGTGATTTCAGATTAGGTTTAGACACACTCCAAATGCCCTAACTTGCGCATATCAAATTGGAGAAAAGACAAGTCAAAATAGCTACAAGTGTGCAATTTGGGATCTCTATGTAAATGACCTTAGAATTGCTTTGTAATCACTTGTAATGATTGTATGACTTGTAATTAAGCTTAGAAAAATTATTGGGACACAAAAATGCATCATTTGTATAGTCAACGAAAATTCCAAAATACCCATAACAGGGATTTTGTCGGCCGAATTCCAAACTCGGCCGATCCATATATTCTGGGATTTTTGTGGGATTCGGCCGAGTTGCAAACTCAGCCGATCCACCATTCGGCCGAGTTGCAAACTCAGCCGATCCATGGTTCGGCTGAATTGCCTTTATGGAAACTCGGCCGATCAGACTGTACTGGAATGCAGAAAAAGCAAATCCAACCGTTGGAGACTTTGTTGGGACCCAAAATAGATCCGTTGCAACTTGTAAAACGGCTAGTTTTCGTTCTCAAGTGTTCCCAAAGGCTAAGAGGCATCCCCAGCTATAAATAGGACCCCTTGGGCTTCATTCCAAGGTTGAGCATTCATTGCAAACTCTTTGTGAGGTTCCTATTCTATAGTTGAGTGCTTCCTACAGCCTCCTCTCTCTCTCTAAGCTTAATCACTTGCTACATCCATTAGAGTGAGTAGGAAATCTGTAAGAGAGCTAGTTCCATTTGTATATCTTGTGAAGCTCTCACTTCCACAACCTCCCCGTCTCTCCATTTCAATCATGAAGATGAAGGTTCTCTCTCTTAGCCAAGAGAGGTGAAGAAGAACAAGGGAAGGAGTCCCTTGGTGAAGATCAAGGCCGAAGACTTGGAGCTAGAGTGGGTAAGACCTTGGAGAAGGCAGAAGACTCAAGCTCAAGTGGGTAAGACCTTGGTGGAAAGCTTCTCCGAGTGAAGGTGAAGTCAAAGGCGGAAGATCCAAGAAGAGTGGGTAATTCCTGCAAGGCCGAAGACTTGTGCAAGAGTGGGTAAGTCCTTGGAGAAGGCCGAAGACTCTTGCAAAGTGGGTAAGTCCTTGGTAAGGTTGAAGACTCTTTGTATTGGATAGGTAAGTCCTTTGTTGGTCTTGTAATTGTAAGTCTTATTAATGAATATAAGAGTGCAATTGTTTGAAGTCCTAGAGGTTGACCTCTCTAGGCAAGTGGACTGACACACTTCTAGTTTGAAGTGTGGAACCACTCTAAATAGCTTGTCTAATTTGGTGCATGTTCAATCTCTCTTATCCTTGCTATGCTTGATTTAGTTGCTCTCAAATTACCTATTTAGCAACCTTATCTTGTCATATATCTTGAAGGTTTAATGAATTTTGTTTAAGTGCTTTCAGCTCTATTCACCCCCCCCTCTAGAGCACCTAAGTCACCCATCTAGGATCCAACAAGTGGTATCAGAGCGGGTCTTCTCCAAGCATACTTCAACAAGTAGGAGAAGATGGGTGACTACCTAGGAGGGAGACTCTCGACCAGCCTTCCAATCTTCAATGGGAGCAACTTCCTCTATTGGAGAAGAAGACTTCAATTCTTCATCCAAGGATCAAGTCTCGAGATGTGGCAAATGGTGAACAGCCCATACATTCTACCGAAGACAAATATTGAAGAATGGGATGAAGCCACCTTGATGAAAGCAACTTTGAATGCTAGAGCCATGCACATCCTATATGCCTCCATGACCCCCACCGAGTTCAACCGGATTTCCTCTTGTGAGACGGCCTATGAGGTATGGAGAAAGCTTTGCATCACTTATGAAGGGACAGATCAAGTGAAGGAAAGCAAAGTCTACATGCTCAAGGGGCTGCTTGAGAACTTCAAGATGGGAAAGGAGGAGAGTATAGCCAACATGTACTCAAGGATCAACACCATTGTAAATGGTCTTGCTATTCTAGGTCATCCTATGTCTAGTGGAGAGATCAACTCAAAGATCCTTAGAACTCTTCCCAAGAGGTGGGAATCCAAGGTGACTTCTATTGAAGAAGCAAGGTCACTTAAAGACATCCCCATTGAAGATCTCATTGGAAATCTACAAGCACATGAAGCTACACTTGACAAGAGGGAGGAAGTAGAAAGACAAGAAAAGAAAGAGCTAAAGAGAATGAAGAAGGCTGAAATGAAGGCTCAAATTGAAGCTATCATGGAACAAGTCTCTCCATCCTCTCAAGCTAAAGAAGATGCCATGTACTCCAAAGGTAGACTCTACAAAGGCAAGTCCTCCTCCATCCGGTGCTTCACATGTGGAAAGAAGGGTCACTACAAGGAAGATTGCCCACAAGGCAAAAAGACCCATCTTCACAAGAAGAAATGGCAATCAAGCTCAAGCGGCTCCTCCAACTCAAGCTCAAGTGAAGATTCATGTGAAGGATCAAGCTCAAGCTCTAGTGATGAAGGAGAATGCCATTTTGCCCTTATAGCATCAACAAGTGAAGACTCAAGTGAGGTAAATCTAGACTCTTTAGATAAAGAATCTTTAATTGCTATTATTCATGACATTTGTGCCTCTTATAAGTCTTCTAAAAAGAAAAAGAAAAAGCTTGCTAAAATTGTTGATAATTTGCATATAGAACTAGATGATCTTGAATATGCTAATTCTTGCTTGCTTATTGATAAAAATGATTTTCTTAGCCAAGTAGACTCTCTTAAACTTGAAAATGCTAGTTTACTTGATAAGATTAAATTTCTAGAAGCTCAACCTCTCATGTCTAGTTCTAATGAAGAGCATACTTTAATTATTGATTCTCTCATGCATGACATTGATGTTCTTAAATCTGAAAACAAGGACAAAGATTTTGTTTTGCATGAATTAGAAATAGAAAATGCCTCCTTGCTTGCTAAAATCAATGGGCATGAATCTTGTTCTAGTTCTACAAATAGAGAGAATGATGTTGCTGCTCTTCATATTGATAGAGATTCTCTTTCAACTAAATCTCTTTGCTTAGAAAATGATCTTTTGCATGCTAGAAATTAACATTAATCAATTGTCTTCTACTATTGCTTCTCTTAAGCATGATAATGATAGTTTAAGATCTTCTTTGCAAAGATTCTTAGTTGGTAAAAAGAGTCTTAATGACATCCTACACCATTCTACTAAACAAATCGGTAGACATGGTTTAGGATATGATAGTAGTCAAGGGAACAACAAAGATAAAGGACCTCCAATATTCCATGGAGAATCCTCTAGTTCCAAGACTATGGGCACATGCAACTATTGCAATGAAATTGGTCATTATTCTACTTGTTGTCCTTTTAGGAAAGCACCCAAGAGCAATAGGATTTGGGTTGCTAAACTAACCCCTCCGGACCCAAAAACATGATTGGGGACCATTTCATCTTTCTTCTTGTAGGTATTTACAAATGGATTGATTTGAGCTATTGAATTGCAAATTGACTTCTCAATCCACATGAAAGAAGAAAGGTGAGATGTGTAGAGGGTGACAACAAGTGAAAAAGCATTGGTAAGCACAAAGGTAAATGTTTTATTGCTTATAACCATTTCCAACTTGTTTTTGTCAAGTTAGTGTGCACTATACATAGGGTTTTTGAGTCAAAAGTGACTTTTTGTGATTCTCTTCACACTCTTGCTCAAAAACTATTTCTAATGCTTCTATAGTGCATTACTAACTTGCTTAGACATGTTTGGATATGGTTTGTATATTTAGCATGCCTCTAGATATGTTTTATGAAAAATATGTGCTTTTTCTACAGTAGTTTTGTCGGCCGAGTTTTGTCCTGTCTAAAACTCGACCGATAGGCACCAATGGGTGTTGCCAACAGCTGCGATCGGCCGAGTTGCCAATACACAGAACTCGACCGAAAACACTGTTCACAGAGTATACAGTTGGCTTATTGAATGAGAATTTCCCTCTCAACTAGATTTTCTCAACCAATAGCCTTATTCTTTGGCACTCCATTTGGTACCTTTATATATGCATATTGCCGTGTTCTAAATTGCCTATCTTGCATACAACTCTATCTCTCTAATTGCTCTAATTTGGTATATCTATATCTTGCAATTACTTGCTTTGAGTTGTTTTGCAGGTTTTGATGATGATCTCCTTGGATCTCTTGGTTGTGTCTAAAATTGCTTCCGTTGTGCTCAAACTTGCTACATCTATATAGGTGTATATCTTGTTGTTGATACAACTTTGAGGTTCTTAGGGGTAATCATCTTATGGTAAGAATGCATATCTACTGAGTTATATCCTCTCATGCTTCTATATTTGCATATCTCTTTGTTTGGATATATCTCTAAATCTAATCATAGCTTGCTTTATGTTGCTTATCTCTTTGCTATGATCTAGATCCTACTAGTAGTCCTAACTTGTGATATCATCTACTAGTAGTTCGCATACATGTAGTTCTAACCCTATCAATAAGTGGTATACTTGATCATCTATATGTTATGTTTGTATCTTATCTTATACATGCTCAAGATTGTTCTTTAAATTGCTTATCTACTATCTTGAGTTGCTTGCATAACATTGTGATGCAGGGTTCATAGATCTACATGATATGTAGAAATTGGAGTATTTTTTGGATTTTTATGCATATTTTTGCTCCAGTTTCAGTTTTTGCTGCAAGTATAGTGCTTTTTATGCAGAAACACCCTTCTGAGCAAGACTCATTGCTTTGCCATGAGCTCCGATGGTTTTTGGTCAAATTCCATCATCTTGAGGGTCAAAATTGTGATCTATTGTTTTTCTGCAGCACTTTATCTTGCATTTTTTGGATGTTCAAGTATATGTTTTAACTTGCTTTTCTTTCTATGCTTGGACAAGCCCCTATCTGCGCTCTTCTACTCTCCTTATATATTTGTGTTATCTCCTTTCTCTTTAACAAGTGATGTTTCTTTTTTCTTCATAACCCCCACCTTTTTGAAATGACAAAGGGGGAGAAAGGTAATGTCTTCTTTTAAAAAGAGGAAGAAGGCATGTCTTACACGAAGAAGAGAAGTATGTTCATGTAAAGGGAGAAGGTAAAGGGGAGAAGACATATATGTGTAGAACATATATGAGTAGAAGACATGGTATTCTATAAATGTTATGAAAGCTAACCATGCAGGAGAAATAGCATCAATTGAGGGGGAGTATGAGAACTCCACTAGCATCAATTGAGGGGGAGCATATGAACTCAATTCCATTGAAACCCCTAGGTTTCTCCAAAGGTATGAATTTACTTAAATGCTTTCAATACATTTATGGAATGGTTTGTCATCTTCAAAAAGGGGGAGAATGTTGACTCAAGGTCAATTAGGTCAATGTTGACTCACGTCTAAATTGACTAAACCCTTGTTTTGATGATGACTAACCATTCCACATATTGGTGTCTAATGCTTCTACATTGAGTGATTTCAGATTAGGTTTAGACACACTCCAAATGCCCTAACTTGCGCATATCAAATTGGAGAAAAGACAAGTCAAAATAGCTACAAGTGTGCAATTTGGGATCTCTATGTAAATGACCTTAGAATTGCTTTGTAATCACTTGTAATGATTGTATGACTTGTAATTAAGCTTAGAAAAATTATTGGGACACAAAAATGCATCATTTGTATAGTCAACGAAAATTCCAAAATACCCATAACAGGGATTTTGTCGGCCGAATTCCAAACTCGGCCGATCCATATATTCTGGGATTTTTGTGGGATTCGGCCGAGTTGCAAACTCAGCCGATCCACCATTCGGCCGAGTTGCAAACTCAGCCGATCCATGGTTCGGCTGAATTGCCTTTATGGAAACTCGGCCGATCAGACTGTACTGGAATGCAGAAAAAGCAAATCCAACCGTTGGAGACTTTGTTGGGACCCAAAATAGATCCGTTGCAACTTGTAAAACGGCTAGTTTTCGTTCTCAAGTGTTCCCAAAGGCTAAGAGGCATCCCCAGCTATAAATAGGACCCCTTGGGCTTCATTCCAAGGTTGAGCATTCATTGCAAACTCTTTGTGAGGTTCTTATTCTATAGTTGAGTGCTTCCTACAGCCTCCTCTCTCTCTCTAAGCTTAATCACTTGCTACATCCATTAGAGTGAGTAGGAAATCTGTAAGAGAGCTAGTTCCATTTGTATATCTTGTGAAGCTCTCACTTCCACAACCTCCCCGTCTCTCCATTTCAATCATGAAGATGAAGGTTCTCTCTCTTAGCCAAGAGAGGTGAAGAAGAACAAGGGAAGGAGTCCCTTGGTGAAGATCAAGGCCGAAGACTTGGAGCTAGAGTGGGTAAGACCTTGGAGAAGGCAGAAGACTCAAGCTCAAGTGGGTAAGACCTTGGTGGAAAGCTTCTCCGAGTGAAGGTGAAGTCAAAGGCGGAAGATCCAAGAAGAGTGGGTAATTCCTGCAAGGCCGAAGACTTGTGCAAGAGTGGGTAAGTCCTTGGAGAAGGTCGAAGACTCTTGCAAAGTGGGTAAGTCCTTGGTAAGGTTGAAGACTCTTTGTATTGGATAGGTAAGTCCTTTGTTGGTCTTGTAATTGTAAGTCTTATTAATGAATATAAGAGTGCAATTGTTTGAAGTCCTAGAGGTTGACCTCTCTAGGCAAGTGGACTGACACACTTCTAGTTTGAAGTGTGGAACCACTCTAAATAGCTTGTCTAATTTGGTGCATGTTCAATCTCTCTTATCCTTGCTATGCTTGATTTAGTTGCTCTCAAATTACCTATTTAGCAACCTTATCTTGTCATATATCTTGAAGGTTTAATGAATTTTGTTTAAGTGCTTTCAGCTCTATTCACCCCCCCCCCTCTAGAGCACCTAAGTCACCCATCTAGGATCCAACATTATTGATAAATTGTAGACCTTATATATATATATATATATATATATATATATATATATATATATATATATATATATATATATATATATATATATAGATATACATGTTAAAAGGAAGACACCCATAACATCTAGGCCTCCACTTCCACCTTCTTCATTACCTAGTTGGGTTCCACAGGACCTACCTGTCCCGTTAGGTCCTAACTGTAGGGGTATGGCAATATGGTTAGGGGAACATGATATAAACTCCCCTATAACTGTTTCTTCTGATTCAGATTTTATAGGTCAGTCATACGAAACAAAAATATTTATACAAGATATTTTGGAGTTGTTTCGATATGCTTGGCTAAATACATCTGTGATAGAGCTATGGATAAGGTGAGATATTCTTTATACATCCATATACCTTGTGTATGATCTGGTGATCTGGTTTCTTATTTATTAATGCATGCGTAATTAATACATATTTTGCAGCTACTTAGACAACATATGTGTAGATTTTGGATTCGAACATGTAGGGTTTTTGATTCCATCCTTGATTAGTCTAGTATCTAAAGACCCTACATCAGTTCAACAATACTATTGTGAGGCTTTTTCAAATTTTGTTGTAAATAAGAAGACGGTGATAATGGCTCCATTCAATGTAGAGTAAGTTTACTTTGCTTATTATAATTTGGACTTAAGAAAATTATATTTTATTGTGGATTTTGAGTTATTAATTTTTAACTTTTTTTCCTCTAGGGGTAGGCATTGGGATTTACTGGTTATTGCCCCCAAGATGTTCACTGTGTATTATCTAGATCCTAAGGGGTGTAAATTGAATACAAGATTTGGACACATAATGAAAATGGCAATATTCCGGTGAGAAATATTTCATTTTTCATATCCGTTAACATATGTTATTACATTACTATTTAATTGCAATGGTCTGTGTTACATTAACATGTAGGGGTTTTGAGGAGTACAAAAAGGCTGGAGGAAAGGTCCCCACAAAAAAGAACCAGCCAATAATTTGGAAGAACGTGACTACAATATATGTATATATTATTTATGTGAACAATGCTTAATTAGTTGTATTTTTTAATATTTTGTATGTTTGAATTTATAGTGTGCTACACAAGACAACAGATGGGCATGTGGATATTATGTCATGCGATATATACACATGATTATCAAACATTCCGCATTGGATATCGAATGTATTGCTCAGGTATTATATAGTCTCATTAGATAATATGATCGAAATATATCAATCTTATTTATAGCTCATTAATTATATATATACATCATTCTCTTTACAGGTGTTTAAAGCTGACCCCATTACAGGAAAGGACTTACCAAATGTTAATGCTTCCTATACGACGGGAGAATTAAATGAAGTAAGAGAAGATTGGGCAACAGCCATACAAATAGTGGGGACTTTAAAATATAATTGGGATCCTGATAGCGAATAATGACTAAACAATGATATTTTGTAAATGAATTTCTGAATTATAATATATGTGTGAATGTTTCTACATGTCTGGATGTTTCTACATGTGTCTGAGTGAAAATGAATGAAAGTGTAGGTTGCTATATGAATGTTTCTACATGTGTGAATGTGAATGAATGGAACTACAGATTGCTAGCATGTGTGAATGTTTATAAATGTGTGAAAATAAAATGGAACTGTAGGTTGCATTGCTAAATGCATGTGCTACTTTTTTATTGTTAATTTTTGCAGGTTTGCGGCCTGTTGTCGGCTGATATCAATGGATGTCGTAAAACCTGCAGTTCATAATTGAACTGAATAGGTTTCTCATCCTGCGACCAGCCACAACAGGTCTGTAGACTGACAGAATAAAAAAATAGGCGTCGGTTATTTGTAACAAACCGACACACAATGTTAAAGTGTCGGTTTTTTACAAATAACCGGCGTCTATTTCTTGTGGCGCGAAGATATATGGCGTCGGTTATTTGTGAATAACTGACACTGATAGTGGCCAAGATGGCGCCCTTTTCTGTGGCGTGAAAGTTTTGGGCGTCGGTTTCTTATATAATAACTGACGCCTATAGTCCCCTGATGGCGTCTATTTCCTGTGGCGCGAAGATATATGGCATCGGTTATTTGTAAAGAACCGACACTGATAGTGGCCAAGATGGCGCCCTTTCTGTGGCGCGAAAGTTCTGGGCGTCGGTTTCTTATCTAATAACCGACGCTTATAGTCCCCTGATGGCGCATTTTCGGTGGCGCGCGAAGAGTTTGTGCGTCGGTGTTGGAACCGACGCCTAATGGGTGAGCTTTTAGTGTCGCCCACATAGGTGTCGCTTAGAAACCGACACTAAAGGCTTTAAATAACCGACACTAAAGGTAGGTTCTGTAGTAGTGTGACCAAATTACATTATTAACCCTAACTTATCTCCTTAAGTGGGTTATTTGTGCAAACACCCCTTTATTATCATAAATGGGGGCAAAAAGGTAATTTCAACCTCGAATTGTGCTCAAAATGCACAAGGAGTCCAAAAATGATCCAAAAGGATGGGAAATTTATGGAAAAGGTCCAAATGGACTAGAAGGCCAAGAAAAGCCCAATAGGTGGGTAAATTGCAGGAAAGACCCTGAGATTCAGTATGTTATAACACTCCACCCCTTAAAGAGGATTTCGTCCCTGAAATCACAATAAGAGGAAAGAGAGGGTGAGTGTGCAACAACCCAGCCTTAAACAACTAGGTGGGTATAAAAAGCTCTTCACATAAGCCAGGTTTTACTAAGGTTTCCACCAAACATATATCATTTTATCAAACTCAACATAATTTGCATCTTTGACTTATTAGCACAAACTCTATCATGAAAAGGCAGCATATCTATTATTCCCTCACTTAGATCACATTTTATTCACATTGTTTTCAAAACAATTACATCCCAGTGTTATATCACATGTAACTCCCTCATCATCCTTCTCGCACCGTATCTAGGGTTTTGGCGCTGTGCTCTGGTTCCTCAGGCACGGTGGTTGTCTTCCACCTCTCTTTCTTTAGGGTTTTCTCTTATAGGTCTAAGGTTCGCTGTGGGTATTAGATCCTACTGATTGGCTGTTTGAGGTTCCGAGATGGCGGATGATATAATAGAATAGTGTGAGAAACTACGGATTATAGAAGCTGAAGCCGAGTTCACTGAGGTACGGACAGACGATGGACACAAGGTAGCGGATCACGTAGAATTGGAAATGTTGGCACGTCTATGGACAGAGAGATCCTACAACTTCACGGCTATGAAAAGGACCTTCATGCAGACATAGGGGCTAGCAGAAGCGGTTCTCTTCAAATCGATCGATCCTGTAACGTTTGTGATTCAGTTTACAAATTGGAGGGATAAGCAGGATGTGATTGAAGGCAGCCCGTGGAATTTCGATAATAAATTACTGCTACTGAAAGAGGTGGATCCGAGCGACCAACCGGGGAGGATTCAGTTCAAAGATTGTGTGATCTGGGTTCCGATGTACAATTTACCTCTTGGCCTTCCATCGACAGCGGCTATAACGAACATTGCGGCAAAGATTGGCCCTATTCTGAAAATCGATTGTGACGACCTCGGCTGGGAGACGTCGGCGAGGGTTAGGGTTTCTATCGACATTACGAAACCGCTGAAAAGAATCCAGAAGGTTAGGGATAGTAATGGCGTAGTGACTGACGTTGACCTGAAGTACGAGCACCTCCCTGTTTTCTGCTTCTTGTGCGGCTGCCTAGGGCATAATGATAGGGACTGTGAAGGTTTCGATGAGGAGGACGTCTCCAGGAGGGAATGGGGTTCATGGCTGCGTGCGTCACCACGTAAGCCAAGAGTCCCGATCACTTAGGAGTTCTTGGGGGGAAGGAGATCTGGAACATGATTGCAGTTCACCTTTCCGACATTCAGAAACAAAAAAGCTACGAACTCTGAAGCTACTGGCTCGACGTGGTCGTGGTCTCGAGACAAGGACGCTAAGTCCCATGCATCAGATTGTGTTGGGGAAGGGGAGTCCAGGGAAGCAGGTGGAAGGTGCGGAATGGTGACGAACCCAAGGCAGGAGCGAGTTATTGTGCATAACATGTCTTGGCCTGAGGAGAAGGAAAAGAGACAGTATTCTATGGATGAGCTGCTTGAAGTCTTCAAAGATGTGAATGATGGGCGGAGCAAGGAAGATGCAGATTCTAGAAGAACTATGCCAACTTCAATCCCTGCGGGCGCTAGGCAGGGAGAGAGGTCTAACATAGCCTTGGCAGCACGGGGGGTGGGGGTGAGGCACAACACAAGACTCGGGATGGTGTGGAGTTGATTAAAGCCGTAGAAGAAACCAATACTGGTCCGACAACTGAGATGATCATAGAGAAGCCACCATCGGCAGATGTAGGCAAGGGAAATAGGGAGAATTCGGGCGAGACAGCTAGAGCGATGGGGGAATCGGTACATAAGGGGTCGGTGTCGAGTAAAGCCAGGCATGTCTGACATGTTGTCCTTCCAAGAAATCTGGCGAGGTTCCCAGGCAGGGAGGGGGAGGAGCTTGAATGGGAGAGACGTAGACTCCTCGCTGAAAAAAAAACAAAGGATGTTGGAGAAAAAAGAGAGGTTAAGAAGGGGAAGAATTGACGATGACACTGATAACCAGCAAGCAGCTTCGCAGAGAATCACAAGGCAAAATAAATAGAAAAGGGGTCGTGCAGGTAAGGAACCGGGCTGCAATGTGGGTGATTACAGGGATATAGGAATCAATCGCTCAGCTCAGGAAGGAAATCAAAAGAGGCAAAAAGTAACAGGTGACGCAGGTGAATCAGAAAGGGATGGTGCTGCAATGCATCAAGTAGCGGGAGTTGGCTTACACCAACCCTGCGAACAACAATGAAAACACTTAGTTGGAACTGCCAAGGGCTGGGTCGACCCAAGGCAGTGAATGCACTCCGGACTCTATGCTAGAGTGAGAGACCCAAGGTAGTCTTCGTTATGGAGACTTTGATGGAGGAAAAGCTTCTGGAAAACATCAAAAGGCAGTGTGGGTTCGTGGATGGTATTTGTATTTCTTGCTCTGGCAGATCAGGTGGCATCGGGCTGTGGTGGAGAGATGTGACTGTGGATATTGTGAGTTACTTGGACAGACATGTTAAATACAGGGTGGATGATCCCAAGGCAGATTTTAGCTGGACAGCGTGAGGGATTTACGGATGGGCAGCGCAGGAACAGAAGCACAGGACTTGGGACCTGATGAGATAGGTTTACAGGGGTACGGAGGGTCTCTTGGTTATTTACGGGGACCTTAATCAGATAGTGAAGAACTCGGAAAAAAGGGGGGGCCCGAAAAAACCAGAGAGAGTCATGTTACCATTTTGAGAAACCATTGATGACTGTGCTCTTCTTGACATTGGGTTCACTGGAAACATCTTCACCTGGCGCAGGGGGAGGACAATAGAGACGCTTGTGGAGGAGAGGCTGGACAAATTTCTTGTGAGTGATGACTGGCGCAACAAATATACTGGCAGTGAAGTCAAACATCTTCCTTTTTACATGTCGGATCATGCTCCTATCATTCTTACGGCGGAAGTAGGGGAGAGGTTAAGGAGGAGACGACAATCTCAGTTCTTCTTTGAACCCATGTGGTTGACAGAGGAAAGCTGTGAAACTGTGGCAACACATCCCATTATCACACAGATAATGAGGTGTTACGCAAAAACGTGCGGAAAACACCATAACCATGGATTATCAAAACACGGGTTAATTAAAACCGATTGCGGAAAACTGATAAACTGTGAAACTATTACTTTCCAGTCCATATCCTGCACAGAAAACATGTCATATAAATATACACAAGATCTGATACGTGTCCACAGCTCAGGAACAGCTGTTCATCTATCGCATGAGTTCACCACCTGTTCATATATACATAAAGGCCCACATCCGGCCAACAGCAGGATATACAGATATCATCGTGAAACAACGTCAAAACACTGCCAAGGACCTGAGAGTACAGAGATGACTCTAGACTCTATTACAAAACATCCAAAACAGCAGTATGTCCAACGCTTGCCTTCTACTGCTCCTCAAGCTACTCGTCCGCAACACCACAACCACGACCACGTCTACCTCGACCACCTAAAAAGGGTGTAAACCAGTGGAGTGAGACAATTGAACAATTGTCCCAGCGGGAAACATAGCTCCCAACCGCAACCACAGAACCTCAACAAAAATAAACCATAACAGCAATTATAACCTGAGCAGATATATCAGAAGCAGTTATATAAATATATATAGCAAGATCATTCTTACCGGCAAGCATACCAGCTGTACTAAAGCATATAACCAGATGTCTTTCAAAGGGTCATGATTATCAAGATAAGATATATCACTATGTAGCAGGATTATTAGAACAGAATATAATGTCACATAACCAGATTATCAAGATAAGGTAGATTACCACATAACCTGCAAGGTATAACGGGATATTACACAAACAAGGCCTCAACCAATGTTTCGTGTTTGATTTGATCAGTAAATACTAAACGGCTGTATTACGTTTTATTATGCCCTGAGGATTTGAACCGTACCATTCAAATCCAACCTTCGGTTATGAAACCCAAGCCGGTGCCATACAAGGCCAATGGAAGAGCCGGACTCCACGACCTCCCACCTCATGGTCAGTACATGAGTACAACACAAGCAGGACCGTAGTCACATGCTGAAGTGGTCTAAGCCACAGGGTTAGCTCCACAGGCTACCCATTCTCTAGCCCGCCTTGGTACAGGTCACGGCGCTAGTAAAATTGAGCCACGGGCCTGTTCACCGTGCTCTGAGCCATGAACACATTCATGCTCCATACATCACATATCCTGAGCCATGGGCCTGTTCACCATGCTCTAAGCACATATCTGAGTCCGCAACCGAAGTTACACTCTTACCTCCTCATTCTCAGGCTAGGAGCAACCTACACATATTCAACAATATGCGCTTCCAGGTTAACCCGTAGGAAAACCCGTTTCACCATCACCAAGTCCTGATGATGATGGATCTATGGCCAGGGCAACTACATGATACATTTCACTGTGATTAATTAGTATCTTTTAGATGGATTGCAGGATTCAACCAAGTTGTATAACATGCAAGATATAACAGAAAGTAAAGAACATTATATGATGGTCTAATCATATCAACCTGATCCATCTTAAGGATCCAACATCACATGTTACCACTTGGCCTTTTGCCAACCATCCAGATCCATCTCAAGGATCATCACATACCGCAGGATCTCAATCCTTCATCATGCACTGTCACTGCCTCTTAAGGCTCACATCATCATCAAGGGACCAACACATCACATACACAATCTTATAGGGCAATTATCAAAGCAATGTTACTCATTACATATGTCACATAGCCCTTTCATGGCTAAGTCATCACCTGCAAGGTTAAGGTATGCAATAATTGTAGATTCAACATAAGGAATATGCTCACTATCATGAAATATCATTCAAGATAATCTACTTATCAATATGACACTTATTTGGTAACCAAGTATGTTAAGTACATCATTGACAAACCATACTGATGCTTACCCTCAATCTCAGGATCATACAAGCAATCAAGGTATATAGGAAACAGATTGAGTATACAGAATCAACACTATTATTAACAAGGTTATTATTATGCCATCAACTTATTGTCATATGTATCATGAGGCAACCTTTAACATAACTGTCACTTAGCATCTTTATTACCAATCATTATGGTCATTAAACAAACTACTAGAGTAGTTCTCATCATTCTCATTATCATTAACAATTAAGCATAATAGGTCACATTATGCACCTAATACATGAGGGCTATCAGCATATACATTACTATCATTAGCATCCTGTTTGATGATAAATATCACCATCATCTCCTTGGTTAATTAGCTAATTATTCCATCACATGAGGGGCCGTCACCAAAGCACCTCAAACCCTCACTAAAACTTCACAACCCTCACTTAAACCTATCTATTCATCATGGGTATCGGCCACCATCCTAAACCCTATCGGCCATCACCCATTACTAACTCTATCGGCCTACACACTAGCTAATAGGGTAGGGTATCGTTCAACTGGACTATCGGCCACCAAGGCTATCGGCCATCACACTAAGCTCACCCTATCGCCCATCATGGGCAAGGGTATCGTCCAACAAGGTACTAACCAAAACACAAGGGACATCACTATGTCTCCCATCATATCGGCCAACCAGACCATCAACTATATCGGCCAACATGGGTAGGGTATCGCCCATCATGACTATCGCCCAACATGGCTATCGGCCATTAGGGTATCGCCCACCATGGTCACCATGTCGGCCAACACACTAGCTAGGTCAACCTATCGACCTCCAACTCAAGGAACTCAAACCCTAAAGCATCATAACATTCAACATAAGGGCAAGTGTGTTGTCCAACACACTCACAAGGAAAGGGGGGGGGGGGGGTATCGCCCAACCCTGGGTCATCTTCAACCTCCAACACCAAGAGCACAAACCCTAAAAAGCAAAGGTACACTAGAAGCCCTAAACCCTAAGGGGGATATCGGCCACCAAGGGAAGCTAAGGAAAGGTACAAAAGCAAGGAGCTAAGGTAAACTACTAACATGCATAAGATCAGGCAAGAAGTAAAAGAGTTAGGGTTAGAAGCTATGCAACCCGCCTTAAGCTCCAAGGAAGAAGATGCACTTTGAGCTCCAAGGTTGTCGGCCACCAAAGCTCCAAAGCACTCCAAGGTCCAAAGCTATCGTCCACCAGGCTGCTCGAGGAGGGTGTATCGGCCACCTTTTCAGCTCCAAGGAAGTGTATCGGCCAACACCAGCAAGATGGAGAGGGGTATCGTGCACCAAGGGTGGAGGGGAGACCAAAGGACCAAAGGAGACTAAGGCAAGGAGAAGGGCTACCTATATAGGAAGAAGGGGAGGAGAAACCAAGGTACAACCATGCTATGTGTCGCCCACCCAAGGGACACTTGTCCTAGGGTTCCAGCCAACACATTAGCAAGGCAAGAGACACTTGTCCAAAACATGCACCAAGGGTCCACTACACCAGATCAAGCATCATGGGCGACACAGGCAGCAGCTCTACTGGGCGACACACCCAGCAACTGGGCGACACACCACCTCTAGGTCAACACAAACCAACCTAGGGCGACACACACTACTCCTTGGGCGACACAAGGCTCAAGCAAGCCCAAACAAGGAACTCCAAGGCCCAAACAAGCTCAACTCAGGCCCAAAGAACTCAAACAACAAGCCCAAGCCTTCCTCTCAACCCTAGAGGAAGCAAAAGAGGGGAAAACACCTCACAAGATGGCAAACTTGCACACAAAACCCTAAACTTGGGTTATTTGCAAGTAGCCCCTCGAACTCTCAACAAAGCTCAACAAAACCCTAATCACCACTCAAAGGTGATTAGCGAGCACCAAACCACTAAGGTTAAGCAAAACAAACAGGGTAAACCCTAAACGCAGGTCAGGGTCCTTACAGCCATAAACCTCTACAAAAGGATTTCGTCCCCGAAATCCGAAGAGAAAAGCGAGGGATACTTCCTCCTCATCTCTTCCTCGAGCTCCCACGTGGCTTCCTCAATGCCACGGTGATGCCAAAGAACCTTCACAAGAACCAAATCCTTCCTCTTCAGCTTCTTGACTCTTCTGTCAAGGATCATCATAGGACCCTCTTCATAAGTCACATCTCTGTCAAGCTCAACCTCAACTGGCTGTATCACTGTCCCTGTATCCGGATGGCTTTTCTTCAGCATACTGACATGGAACACTGGATGTAACCTGTGCAACTCTGGAGGCAACTCTAACTTGTAAGCCACTTTGCCAACACGTGCTAAGACTGGGTAAGGCCCCATATATCTGGGAGCTAACTTACCTTTCCGTCCAAACCTCAGCACACCTTTCCACGGAGAGACTTTAAGGTAAACCTTGTCTCCCACCTGGAATTCCAAAGGTCGTCAGCGATTGTCTGCATAAGACTTCTGCCTGTCTTGAGCTTCTTTCAACTGTTGTTGTATCACCTTGATCTTTTCTGTCGTCTGCTGGACTAACTCAGGACCCAAAACCTGATATTCACCTGATTCATACCAACACAAAGGAGATCTGCACTTCCTTCCATACAAGGCCTCATAAGGAGCCATGTCAATGCTCCGCTGATAGCTATTGTTGTAGGCAAACTCTATCAAACTGAGATGTACGTCCCAACTGCCTAGGAACTGCAAAACACAAGCACGAAGGAGATCTTCCAAAGTCTGAATAGTCCTCTCAGACTGTCCATCTGTCTGCGGGTGGAAAGCGGTACTGAACTTCAACTGCGTTCCCAACGCCTTGTGCAACTGCTCCCAGAAACGACTCGTAAACTGAGGACCTCTGTCAGAAACTATCGTCGCTGGCACACCATGCAAACAAACTATCTCATCCACATATACTCGAGCGAGCTTCTCAGCTGTATACGTGGTTTTCACCGGTATGAAATGGGCAGACTCCGTCAATCTGTCCACTATCACCCAAATGGAATCATGATTCCTAGTTGTCCTGGGTAGACCAACTACGAAATCCATGGTTATATGATCCCATTTCCACTGTGGTATAGGTAAAGGTTGCAACGTACCTGCCGGCTTTTGATGCTCAGCCTTGACTTGCTGACACACCGCACACCTAGCCACAAACTCAGCTACATCTTTCTTCAGGCCGGGCCACCAATACAAGTCCTTCAGACTATGATACATTTTGGTGACGCCTGGATGCATAGCATACATCGACGTGTGTGCTTCCTCGAGCACCAACTTCCTCAGATTATCGGCATCTGGAACCACCATCCTATGATGATAGCAAACCACTCCATCCTCGGACTCATGGAACTCATCACGCCTTTCGCTGCCAAACTCTGATCTGATTAGCTGTATTGTATCATCCGTTTGCTGTGCATCTTTGATCTGCTGTCTCAACGTGGGCTTGATTTGCATCTGTGCTAAAAGTCCGGCTAACGAGGAAACCTCCATCTGTACGTTCATCTGCCGTAAGGAGACTAACATGTCCCGCCTATGGCATACCAAAGAACTTGTCTGTGCCTTCTTGGGAGTAGAAGACTTTCTGCTAAGCGCGTCTGCTACCACATTCGCCTTACCAGGATGATACTCGATAGTGCAATCATAATCATTGATCAACTCCATCCACCGACGCTGTCGCATATTCAACTCTTGTTGTGAGAAGATGTACTTCAAATTCTTGTGATCTGTAAAGATCTGACACACTTCCCCATAAAGATAGTGTCTCCAAATCTTTAATGCATGAACCACTGCTGCCAGCTCCAAATCATGGGTCGGATAGTTCTCCTCGTGTTTCTTAAGCTGTCGTGAAGCAAAAGAAACCACATGATCCTCCTGCATCAGCACACAACCCAAACCTTTCTTGGACGCATCACAGAAAACAACATAGCCTTTTCCAGATTCTGGCAAGATCAACACTGGAGCACTGGTTAGCTTTTCCTTCAAACTTTGAAAAGCTTGCTGACATCGATCATCCCAAACAAAAGGTACATCCTTCCTGGTCAACTTCATCATCGGTAGAGCTATCGAACTGAAGTCCTTGATAAACCTCCGGTAGTATCCTGCTAGACCAAGGAAACTACGAACTTCCGTCGGCGTCTTCGGCGGTTCCCAATCCGCAACGGATTCCACTTTCTTCGGATCTACATTGACTCCTTCAGCAGATATCACATGACCTAAGAAAGTCACTTCATCCAACCAGAACTCACACTTACTAAACTTAGCATACAACTGATGTTGACGAAGGAGAGTCAACGCTTGACGAAGATGTTGCTCATGCTCTAGTCAGCTCCGACTATAGATCAAGACGTCATCTATAAAAACTACAACAAACTGATCTAAGAACGGACAAAACACTCTGTTCATCAGGTCCATGAAAGCAGCAGGTGCATTGGTTAACCCAAACGGCATAACCACAAACTCAAAATGACCATACCTCGTCCTAAAGGCTGACTTTGGTATGTCATCCGCCTTTATCCTCAACTGATGATATCCAGACCGTAGATCGATCTTCGAAAACACTGTAGCACCACGCAACTGATCGAACAGGTCATCTATCCTCGGTAACGGGTACTTATTCTTGATCGTGACCTTGTTCAACTGTCGGTAATCTATACACAACCGCATCGAACCATCCTTCTTCTTAACGAACAACACGGGAGCACCCCACGGGGACGTGCTCGGTCGGATGAAACCTTTCTCCAACAACTCTTGTAACTGCTTCTTCAACTCTACCATCTCTGCTGGAGCCATCCTATAAGGTGTCTGTGCGATCGGCTGCGTTCCCGGAACCAGATTGATCTCAAAATCGATCTCTCGTGGTGGAGGGACACCAGGAAACTCCTCAGGAAACACATCTGCAAACTCTCGAATTATCGGCACCTCTTCAAGGTTAAGGCCTTTCGCCTTGGTATTCACAACGGTATCCACCACGTGAGCTAAGAACGCCTCACATCCTTGTCGTAACAATCTATCTGCCACCATAGCTGACACCAGACACGTCGGAAGAATCTTCCTATCTCCCTGGAAGATCCACTTTTCTCCAGCAACATCAAACACCGCCTGCTTGGAACCACAGTCCAAGACAACCTTATACTTCTCTAAGGTATCCATCCCAAGGATAACATCGAAACCATGCATATCAAGTGGTATGAGATCCACCTGAATGATGTGTCCCGAGAAAGACAAGACACAAGATGGACACTCTTCTCAAAGCAAAGAGGAACCACCAAGAGGGGTTTCTAACAACAAACTATCCTTCTTACAACTAATAGGTAGACGACAGTTTTCAAGCATACTATAGGCGATAAAAGAGTGTGTAGAACCCGGGTCAACCAGAACAGATATAAAGCAAGAAGAAGACATATCAGAATGAAATAACTCCATCTGACATGTCACCACTCGTGGGTTGACTATCGCCTCTGGCTGATTCATGGCATAGAATCGAGCCGTAGCTTGCTGTCCACGACCTCTGCTCCCTTGAGCAAACGATCCAGCTTGAGATGCTTGACCGCGTCCTCGTCCTCTGCTACCACTGGGCTGTGGTCTCTCAGACTTCTGGAAACTCTGCCTCGGTTGCTGCGTCACTTCAACATCTCTATTCGGGCAATTGAACTTCCAATGCCCGACTTGTCCACAGAGATGACATGCTCTATTGTCAACTCGTGGCCTAGATGGCCCTGTCACTGCCACCGAAGCTGAATTGTGTGCCTTGGATGGTGAAGAAACATAACCTTTTCCCTTGCTCGGAGACCACTGAGATGGTACACCAGCACTTCTCATCACTGACGGTGTTGAAAACTTGGGTTTCTTGAAGCCACCAAACCTTCGGCCTTGAAACTGAGCAGGTCTTTTAAGAGACACTGACTCTCTTTTCTCCCGTACTGTCCTCTCAATCCGTCGAACTGATTCCACAAACGTAGCAAACCGCTCTCGGTTTTCCAGACATCCAAAATAGCAGTATGTCCAACGCTTGCCTTCTACTGCTCCTCAAGCTGCTCGTCCGCAACACCACAACCACGACCACGTCTACCTTGACCACCTAAAAAGGGTGTAAACCAGTGGAGTGAGACAATTGAACAATTGTCCCAGCGGGAAACATAGCTCCCAACCGAAACCACAGAACCTCAGCAAAAATAAACCATAACAGCAATTATAACCTGAGCAGATATATCAGAAGCAGTTATATAAATATATATAGCAAGATCATTCTTACCGGCAAGCATACCAGCTGTACCAAAGCATATAACCAGATGTCTTTCAAAGGGTCATGATTATCAAGATAAGATATATCACTATGTAGCAGGATTATTAGAACAGAATATAATGTCACATAACCAGATTATCAAGATAAGGTAGATTACCACATAACCTGCAAGGTATAACGGGATATTACACAAACAAGGCCTCAACCAATGTTCCGTGTTTGATTTGATCAGTAAATACTAAACGGCTGTATTACGTTTTATTATTCCCTGAGGATTTGAACCGTACCGTTCAAATCCAACCTTCGGTTATGAAACCCAAGCCGGTGCCATACAAGGCCAATGGAAGAGCCGGACTCCACGACCTCCCACCTCATGGTCAGTACATGAGTACAACACAAGCAAGACCGCAGTCACATGCTGAAGTGGTCTAAGCCACAGGGTTAGCTCCACAGGCTACCCATTCTCTAGCCCGCCTTGGTACAGGTCACGGCGCTAGTAAAACTGAGCCACGGGCCTGTTCACCGTGCTATGAGCCATGAACGCATTCATGCTCCATACATCACATATCCTGAGCCATGGGCCTGTTCACCATGCTCTAAGCACATATATGAGTCCGCAACCGAAGTTACACTCTTACCTCCTCATTTTCAGGCTAGGAGCAACCTACACATATTCAACAATATGCGCTTCCAGGTTAACCCGTAGGAAAACCTGTTTCACCATCACCAAGTCCTGATGATGATGGATCTATGTCCAGGGCAACTACATGATATATTTCACTGTGATTAATTAGTATCTTTTAGATGGATTGCAGGATTCAACCAAGTTGTATAACATGCAAGATATAACAGAAAGTAAAGAACATTATATGATGGTCTAATCATATCAACCTGATCCAGCTTAAGGATCCAACATCACATGTTACCACTTGGCCTTTTGCCAACCATCCAGATCCATCTCAAGGATCATCACATACCGCAGGATCTCAATCCTTCATCATGCACTGTCACTTCCTCTTAAGGCTCACATCATCATCAAGGGACCAACACATCACATACACAATCTTATAGGGCAATTATCAAAGCAATGTTACTCATTACATATGTCACATAGCCCTTTCATGGCTAAGTCATCACCTGCAAGGTTAAGGTATGCAATAATTGTAGATTCAACATAAGGAATATGCTCACTATCATGAAATATCATTCAAGATAATCTACTTATCAATATGACACTTATTTGGTAACCAAGTATGTTAAGTACATCATTGACAAACCATATTGATGCTTACCCTCAATCTCAGGATCATACAAGCAATCAAGGTATATAGGAAACAGATTGAGTATACAGAATCAACACTATTATTAACAAGGTTATTATTATGCCATCAACTTATTGTCATATGTATCATGAGGCAACCTTTAACATAACTGTCACTTAGCATCTTTATTACCAATCATTATGGTCATTAAACAAACTACTAGAGTAGTTCTCATCATTCTCATTATCATTAACAATTAAGCATAATAGGTCACATTATGCACCTAATACATGAGGGCTATCAGCATATACATTACTATCATTAGCATCCTGTTTGATGATAAATATCACCATCATCTCCTTGGTTAATTAGCTAATTATTCCATCACATGAGGGGCCGTCACCAAAGCACCTCAAACCCTCACTAAAAATTCACAACCCTCACTTAAACCTATCTATTCAGCATGGGTATCGGCCACCATCCTAAACCCTATCGGCCATCACCCATTACTAACTCTATCGGCCTACATACTAGCTAATAGGGTAGGGTATCGTTCAACTGGACTATCGGCCACCAAGGCTATCGGCCATCACACTAAGCTCACCCTATCGCCCATCATGGGAAAGGGTATCGTCCAACAAGGTACTAACCAAAACACAAGGGACATCACTATGTCTCCCATCATATCGGCCAACCAGACCATCAACTATATCGGCCAACATGGGTAGGGTATCGCCCATCATGACTATCGCCCAACATGGCTATCGGCCATTAGGGTATCACCCACCATGGTCACCATGTCGGCCAACACACTAGCTAGGTCAACCTATCGACCTCCAACTCAAGGAACTCAAACCCTAAAGCATCATATCGTTCAACATAAGGGCAAGTGTGTTGTCCAACACACTCACAAGGAAGGGGGGGTATCGCCCAACCCTGGGTCATCTTCAACCTCCAACACCAAGAGCACAAACCCTAAAAAGCAAAGGTATACTAGAAGCCCTAAACCCTAAGGGGGATATCGGCCACCAAGGGAAGCTAAGGAAAGGTACAAAAGCAAGGAGCTAAGCTAAACTACTAACATGCATAAGATCAGGCAAGAAGTAAAAGAGTTAGGGTTAGAAGCTATGCAACCCGCCTTAAGCTCCAAGGAAGAAGATGCACTTTGAGCTCCAAGGTTGTCGGCCACCAAAGCTCCAAAGCACTCCAAGGTCCAAAGCTATCGTCCACCAGGCTGCTCGAGGAGGGTGTATCGGCCACCTCTTCAGCTCCAAGGAAGTGTATCGGCCAACACCAGCAAGATGGAGAGGGGTATCGTGCACCAAGGGTGGAGGGGAGACCAAAGGACCAAAGGAGACTAAGGCAAGGAGAAGGGCTACCTATATAGGAAGAAGGGGAGGAGAAACCAAGGTACAACCATGCTATGTGTCGCCCACCCAAGGGACACTTGTCCTAGGGTTCCAGCCAACACATTAGCAAGGCAAGAGACACTTGTCCAAAACATGCACCAAGGGTCCACTACACCAGATCAAGCATCATGGGCGACACAGGCAGCAGCTCTACTGGGCGACACACCCAGCAACTGGGCAACACACCACCTCTAGGTCAACACAAACCAACCTAGGGCGACACACACTACTCCTTGGGCGACACAAGGCTCAAGCAAGCCCAAACAAGGAACTCCAAGGCCCAAACAAGCTCAACTCAGGCCCAAAGAACTCAAACAACAAGCCCAAGCCTTCCTCTCAACCCTAGAGGAAGCAAAAGAGGGGAAAACACCTCACAAGATGGCAAACTTGCACACAAAACCCTAAACTTGGGTTATTTGCAAGTAACCCCTCGAACTCTCAACAAAGCTCAACAAAACCCTAATCACCACTCAAAGGTGATTAGCGAGCACCAAACCACTAAGGTTAAGCAAAACAAACAGGGTAAACCCTAAACACAGGTCAGGGTCCTTACAGAAATGATAGTGTCTGAGACGTGGATGGAAGATGACGATCTGGATCTGAAGGAAAAAATTGACAAGGTCGGTGGAAGACTATCTAGCTGGGCTAATACCAAATTTGGGGCAATACGAAAAAAAATAAAAGAAACCACAAGACTGTTGGGGGAGGAGCAGAAAAAATGGCAGGATGGTAATGTGCTGAAAAAATGTGAGGAATTGGCCAACAGCTTGCAAAAACTTCAAAGACAGGATGAGGCGTTCTGGTGTGCGCGGGCAAGATTAAAGGAATTGAAAGAAGGGGACAGCAACACTGCGTATTTCCACCACAAAGCATCACAAAGGCAAAATAAGAATACTATTTCTAGGCTCAAAGACAGAGGTGGCATATGGCAGACGACTGACAAAGATATTTTGTGTATCATTGAAGACTTCTATAAAGAACTTTTTCAATCCAAGGGGTCTACGGGGTTGGAGGAGGCTGTTGCTGGCATTCAAAGGAGAGTTGATAGACACATGGCTGAGTTTCTGGATAGGGAAATCACAGGGGAGGAAATAAAACGAGCAGTGTTCCAAATGTCTCCCAATAAAGCTCCCAACCTGGATGGCATGAAACCGATCTTTTATCAGAAGTTCTAGCATATTATTGGAAATGATGTGGCTAATTATATAAAAGGATGGTGGAAGGGGGAGCATTCCATGCAACAATTCAACGACACTCTGGTGATTCTGATTCCAAAGGTGCAGAAACCTAAGGTGGTGGGAGAATTCCATCCTATTAGCCTATGTAATGTGGTCTACAAGATTGCAACAAAAGTGCTGACAAATAGACTTAAACCTTTCATGGACGGTATCATTTCAGCCAACCAAAGTGCCTTCATCCCGGGCAAAATGATCACAGACAATGCATTGATTGCTTATGAGTGTTTTCATGCTATGAAAGGAGGTAAGGGTGGTAAAAAAAGGCCAGATTGCCCTGAAGCTGGATATGATGAAAGCTTATGACAGAATGGAATGGTGTTTTATGAGAAGGGTGATGGAGAAGTTTGGGTTTGGTAATACATGGATAGGAAGGGTCATGGACTGTGTCTCATCAGTTTCTCACACTTTTACAGCCAATGGGGAAAGATCTAACGCCTTCCAACCGTCTCATGGACTTCGACAGGGGGACCCTCTCTCACTTTTCCTATTTATACTCTATGTTGATGTTTTTTCTTCCCTTCTTAACCTTACGACTAGTGCAAATACCATCCATGGTATGCATATTAGCCGGGGGGCTCCTCGGATCTCACATCTTTTCTTTGCAGACGACAGTATCCTTTTTGCTAGGGGGACTAGAAATGAATGCTTGAAGATAGCTGATATCATCAGCCAATACGAGAAAGCATCGGGCCAAAAGGTCAATTTATCCAAGTCCGAGATTGTTTTCAGCAAGAAGGTACTGCGTAGTAAGAGAGAGGAGATTATGGGCCTCTTGGGGTGAAGGGGGTGGACCGACATGCAGCATACCTGGGACTCCCGACGGCTATTGGAAGATCTAAGAAGACGGCGTTCTCCTACATCAGGAAAAGGGTGGCCAACAAGCTTCAGGGGTGGAAGGAACAACTGCTCTCAAAACCAGGAAAGGAGGTCCTAATCAAGGTGGTGGTACAGGCTATCCCCACCTACGTGATGAGTGTTTTCTAGCTACCGGAAAGTTTATTAGATGATCTGAATTCAATGGTGGCCAGGTTCTGGTGGGGGGCAAAAGCAGGGGAATGGAAAATCTCTTGGATGTGTTGGGCGAATTTATGTAAGGCAAAGAAAGACGGTGGCATGGGCTTTCGGGACCTATCAATTTTCAACCAAGCGCTACTGGCAAGGCAATTATGGAGACTCCACACAAAGCCTGAACCACTATTTTCCAAAGTTCTAAAAGCAAAATACTATCTGAATCATAATATTTTGGAGGCACGCCTGGGCCTGGTACCCAGCTACACCTGGCGCAGCATGTGGGGAGCCAAAGCTCTCCTTCTACAAGGCCTGAAGTGGAGAGTTGGAGACGGAAGGGGAGTGAACATATGGACGGACATGTGGATTCCTGGAAGAGATGAGAACTTAAGCCATCTTGACGCCGACAGCCCTTCCAGTGCTACTATTGTTGCAGAGCTGATACGAAGACCTGAGATGGTGGGGGATATTGATCGTCTATTGGAGGTGTTCCCTAGGGATGTGGCAGCGGAAATCAGATCGGTGCCGCTACCGGTACGTGAAAAACCAGATACAACCTATTGGTGGCCTCAATAAGACGGGAATTTCTCAGTGCGCTCGGCCTACTGGCTAGGCAAATTGGGATGCTTGGGCCTTAGAGAAAGACAACAGGGGGTCCCGCATGGCCTTTGGCGTATGATTTGGAGGAAAAGATGGCCCCCTAAATTAGCTCATTTCCTATGGAGGGTAGCCACAGGCTGCCTGGCTACTAAAGGTCATCTCTACGACAGACATGTCTCTTCAGATGGTGTATGCCTGATTTGTGCCGTCCAGGTTGAATCCATCCACCATAAGTTGTGTTCCTGTCCGGGCGCTGCCTTGGTCATGAAGGAAAGCTGGTTAGATGAATCCAAAGTGTTGGGCTGGTCTGGGAACCTGCATGAGGACCTGTTGGAGCTGTTTGGGAGCTGTACGGAGGAGGAGTTGGACGAGCTGGCTGTTGTTTGGTGGACTACATGGACGTGTAGAAACAACAAGGTGTTCAAAGAGGAGGAACCTAGACCGAGACAACTCTTGCAAGGATACAGGGCTATGATCCAGGACTACCGTGCTATGTGCTCATCTGAGGCTAGACCGAGCACATGATCTGAACTCCACGGCGAGGAGGAAGAAGGAGTGTGGAGCTGGGCACGATTGGAAGGGGACAGCAGCTGGACGTTCATCCATTCTGATGCAGCAGTGGCGGATGGTCTTAAGAGAGGGCTAGGAGCAGTGGTCTGGGATACTAATGGACATTGTACGGGAACCATACAGCAGCAAGTCTGTGTTGGTTGTGATGTTAATGTGGCTGAAGCAATGGCAGCTCGGATAGGAGTCATGCGGGCGAAGGAGCTGCTACAACCGGATGCCAAAGTAGTGTTGATTTCAGACTCGAGCAATCTAGTTAAAGTTGTGAAGGATCCAGGGAAGAGAAGAGACCACTTGGGCCTCGTGGCTGAAGATATCATTAGTTTAGCTTCTTCTTTTAACACTTTTGTTTGTTTCCATGCGAAAAGAGCCCGAAATTCTTTGGCTCATTTTATTTGTCATGCTGCTCTTGACTCGGGAGGCCACATCATTAGACATGGCTCCTTTTCGGTTGAATGGTGTGGCATCACTGAGAACGATTTGTTTTTCCATGGCTGATATATTAAAGGCACTGTTTTCAAAAAAATTAAGGGTTTTAAGCACAATTAGGATTTTCTAAGCCATTTCAACATTTATTAATGCATTAGGTCAAAAACCTCAATAACATGAATTCATTTTCCATTATCCTCTTAAAACTATCGTGTAGAATTATCACAAATTAGTTTGTAGAAAAAGTTAATATTATCCAACAAGCTATTAAACCTATAATAATTCCAAATAGTGTCCATATAAATGGCTTATACCTAAGTTACATCTTGTCACAACATCTATCATACTCATATCCATGACATCATTAATCATTTTCTCTTATTACACAAGTTAATATGATTTATCGTCACATTATGTGAATCAAATTACTCATTATCATATTTGAGTCATTTTACATATTTTAGTGATTATCTGAGTTGACTCATCAATTAATTAATAAGATGCATATTAGGGAGCAAAGTGTTATGCCTTTACCTATCATTAGGGTGACTTAATCAAAATTATGTATATTCACATATGAATAATTAATGATTATGTGCATCAAGAATATATTAAGGTTCGAGCAAATGAATTATGTGAATTATTCATTTGTTTATAAAACAAGATGAATTACAATTATATCATGTTTGTTCAACACTAAACATATAAGCTCTCTATTCCACTACTACAGAAACAACATTCAGTGTCACTTTTCTTGGCGTCGGTTATTTAGGAAAACCGACACCTATAATATTAGACGTCGGTTATTTATGCAAGCCGACGTCTATATTCGAAGACCAGCCAGACACGGGTACCGCTTTGTATTCAGTGTCGGCCGTATATAACACACCGATGCCTAAAATCGCCCGCGAAATCCAATTTTCGTGCGAAAACATTTTAGGACACATATAGCGTCAGTCTTTTAACTATTCACCGACGCCTACTTATAATGAAAATTTGCGCAAAAAGTCCCACTTTCAGTGTCGGTTATCCTTAGACAACCGACGCTGAAAATGGTTCCCACCAAAAAATTAGAGTAAAGGTTGTCTAGTTTGGTGTCAGTTTATTACTATCAACCGATGCCGAAGACTTTAGGTGTCGGTTGTATTTGACAACCGACACCTTTAGGAACTTAATAGACCCACGATCGATCGCCCACTGGGCATCTGTTTCATTGTCTTCATCGCCCGCACATGTTTCATTGTCTTCATCGCCCGCCGCGCCGCTGCTGCTCGATCGCCTGCTGGTTCTCGCCGTCGCCGACGCTGCCTGTGCTCCTCGCCTCGCCGACGCTGCCGGTGTTTCTGTTGTGCGTCGCCGCCCTAGCTTCATCCTACTTCGTCCAGCGTCGCCTGCTGCCCTAGCTTCTCCCTCTCTGCTCACGCCCGGCACCGCCCGTTCCTTCCTCCCTGCTCACGCCCGGTGCCGCCCGCTCCTTTGTCCTTGCTCGCCGCCGCCCACCGACGCCCGACGCCGCTGCCGCCTAGAGCTCTCCGGCCACCGCTGCACCTGCCTGCCCTACCGCCTGGAGCTCTCCGGTCACTGCCACCACTGCTGGGAGCTCGCCTACTTGTCCGCCGCCGCTAACGAAAGGTATGTAAGCTGAAATAATTGGGTACTGCTGTAATGCATCGAAGTAAATATCCTATTGCTCTATTATACTAGTAATGCATGATTAGTTTTACTGATTTCCTTGCTGCTTTCAGTGATTAATGATTGGTACTACTTGTTAGTATTACTTTAGTGATTACTTTAATTCAACAATTCGTAGTTTTTTATTTACAATTACTGATCTGCTTGCCGATTTTAATGATTAGAGATATTGATTAATAGTAAGTATTGATGAATACTTAGTTAATTACTGATTTGTTGATTAGATATGTATAGAAGTTCCTTATAAATATATTTTTTATATGCACATACATGTAATTTTGTATAAAATACATGATGTAGTGTGATCTTAAATCCTAGAGTCTACCCCTTTTGTTCTATGATGGTACCTATGACCCTAAATACATCCATAAGGGTCTATTGTATTCTAAAGAAGATTTATTTCTTCCTTCTGTCCTAATTTTTATATGGATCTTAATCTTATATCGCTTACTCATAAATAAGGAAATATCTTCCCTTATGACCACCTTGATGTGTATGTCCCATATAATCCACATGTTGGACCCTAATGATACAAATTTTTTATGTTGTAAATGAATGTATGTTTCAAGTGTTGAACCTAATGTTGGACAATGAACAATGAATTTATGTCCCACATAATCCACATTGTTCTTTATATTACTTGTACATTGGTATAAATTAGAATGAATAATCACTAAATTATATATTGTTTGTATGGAGTCCGGCTTCATTGTAGATATCTATTATTGTGTTTGTTGGCCTAGAAACCCGTCCAAGATTGACTCATTAGGAGTAAGTCTTGGATAGTCCCCGATTTGGGACTGTTTTTGAACACCTAATCTCACTTAGGATGTAAGTGTATAATGTGTATTGGGTTTTCGAGAAAATTTCGGTAGCATTTTCCCATTTGTTCTCTAAGTACATATGTACTTAGAGAACAGCGGGGAAATGTTGTCGAAATTTTCTTGAAAACCCAATACACATTATACACTTACTAGTGAGATTAGGTGTTCAAGGATGGGATAGGTGGTACACATTTATTATATATAAGAATGACATCACATTATACACTTAGGATGTAAGTGTATACCCTAATCTTTTCCTAATATATACTTGTTTCCTAATATATACTTGTTTTCTCTTTGATCATAGAATGGATAGATCATGGATGTCCATTCGTAATCGTTGCATCCCAAAGTTTATATCTGGTCTTGATCAGTTTATTAGATTTGTCGAGGAACATAGGAAAAAACCTACAGATAGGTTCTACTGTCCATGTAGGCATTGCGGTAACAACTTAAAAGTCAACACTGGTGAGGAAATCAAAAGTCATGTCATGTGCAACGGGATTGTACAAGGCTATACAGAATGGCACTGGCATGGAGAGATTTCAAAATCAAAACCAGTAAATTTTGATAGCAGTGCTTGGGTGGAAGAAGAAATTGCCTCCGATGACGTAAATGTGAACGAACCAGTTTTAGGAGACATCGTTGATGCGATGTTGGATAGTTGTAGGGTAGAGCACACCGATCCACCTCCTATCTTTAGAAACATTGTGCATGATGTTGAGATACCATTATACACAGGCTGTGCTAAGTTTACGAAGCTTAGCACTGTGTTGAGATTGTATAAGTTGAAAGCTAATAATAGATGGAGTGACAAAAGCTTCACTTCATTGTTGACTTTGTTAAAAGAAATGCTTCCTGAAGGAAACGAGCTGCCAATCTCAACATACCAGGTAAAGAAAATGTTGTGCCCAATGGGAATGGAGGCCAAGAAGATACACGCATGCCCGAATGATTGTGTATTATTTCATAAGCACTATGTAGATTTGAAAGATTGTCCAAAATGTGGTGCGTCACGGTATAAATTGACGACTTCGGGGGAGTCCAAAACTGGTTCTCCTGCCAAGGTGTTGTGGTATCTACCTATAATATCACGATTTCAACGCTTGTTTGCAAATCTGAAAGATGCGAAGAATTTGAGGTGGCATGCAGATGTTAAGAAAAATAATGATGGGATCCTACGACATGCGTCTGATTCGCCACAGTGGAAGAAGATTAATCTATTGTACCCCAAATTTGGTGAAGAAGATAGGAATCTAAGACTTGGGCTTTGTACAGATGGGATGAATCCGTACGGGACATTGAGCAGCCAACATAGCACTTGGCCAGTCATGCTTGTTATATACAATCTTCCTCCCTAGATGTGTATGAAAAATAAGTACGTTATGTTGTCGTTGTTGATATCGGGCCCTAAACAACCAGGAAATGATATCGATGTTTATCTTGAACCTTTGATTAATGACTTAAAGAAACTTTGGGCTGAAGGTGTGATGACCTATGATGCTTCAGCAAGAGAGACATTTCGTTTGCACGCTATGTTGTTTTGCACTATTAATGACTTTCCAGCATATGGGAATTTGTCTGGATATAGTGTCAAAGGAGCTAAAGCGTGTCCTATATGTGAAGAAAACACTGATTCAATACGACTAAACATGGCGGCAAGACTGTATATCTTGGTCATCGAAGGTTTCTTTCAAAATTCCATCCGTATCGTAGGAAGCGCAAAGCATTCAATGGATGGAATGATGAACGGAGTGCACCTAAACCTATACCAGGGGATTTTGTTTATGAAAGAGTAAAAGACATTGTCAATGAATTTGGTAAGAAATCACAATGTAGTATGGCCACACGGAGTGACAATTCTTCATTCAAGAAGAAGTCAATATTTTGGGATCTTCCTTATTGGAGTTCTTTGACAGTCAGGCATTGTATCGGTATAATGCACGTTGAGAAAACTGTCTGTGATAGCATCATTGGTACTCTGTTAAATATACCAGGTAAGACTAAAGATGGGATAAAATCCAGACTGGACCTACGTGAAATGGGAATAAGGTCAGAATTAATAGAATTACGTGAAATGGGTAATAAAAGAACATACTTACCTCCCGCTTGTTACACATTGTCTAGAAAGGAGAAGAAAACTTTTTGTGAATGCTTGGTAAATGTTAAGGTGCCACATGGTTACTCATCCAACATCCGTAGATTGGTATCAATGAAAGATCTGAAGTTGATAGGTCTTAAATCTCATGATTGTCACACTCTAATGCAACAAATATTTCCCGTGGCAATTCGATCTATATTTTCGAAGCATGTAAGGTTTACCAGACTTTGTTTCTTTTTCAACAGTCTATGCAGCAAAGTTATTGACCCTGATACTCTCGATAATTTACAAAGAGAAGTGGTTGTTACCCTATGTCATCTTGAGATGTATTTCCCTCCTTCGTTCTTTGATATCATGGTACATCTTGTTGTCCACTTGACTAGGGAAGTGAAAATGTTGGGACCAATTTTCTTGCATTGGATGTATCCCTTTGAACAATACATGAGCGTTTTTAAAGATGATGTTCGAAACCGTTATCGGCCTGAAGGGAGTATTATTGAAGGTTATGTGGCGAGAGAGGTTATGGATTTTTGCAATGACTTTCTCAGTGGTAATGACACTCCTGATAATGACAAGAATATTGAGGAGGGCAAAGGAATTTTGGGATCACGGGTGAAAGTAATCAGCCGTGAGCAGTTGGAACAAGCTCACTTGTATATTTTACACAATATGGACGAAGTGAGTGTTTATATCGAGGAACATACCAATTTCATAAAGAGACAACATCCTCGAGCAAGTTCAATGTGGCTTGCTAGAGAGCATAATAAGACTTTTACTAAGTGGTTTGAAGATAAAGTCTTACATCAACTATCTCAAACACCAAATGATATTACAGAAACTATCAAATGCCTCGCCTTTAAACCAAAACTGAATGTTATGTCTTATGAAGGGTTTGACATTAATGGATTCACATATTACACAAAGAGCCAAGATGATAAGAGTGTCGTCCAAAATAGTGGGGTCACTCTTCAAGCGTCGACTATGTACTTTGCAAGCGCTAAGGATAAGAGTCCACGTGAAGCTAAAATGTCATATTACGGTGTCATTGAAGACATTTGGGAGTTTGACTACATAGATTTCAAAATTCCGCTCTTTAAATGTAATTGGGTTGATAACACCAAAGGAGTTATAGTGGATGAATTGGGTTTCACTTTGGTGAACTTTGAAAAGATTGGCGAGAAGGGTGAACCATTCATATTGGCATCACGGGCGAAACAAATATTCTATATCGATGATCCTACAAATGATAAATGGTCGGTTGTTCTTCATGGTAAAAGACAGTTCATTGAAGATCCTATAGATGAAGAAGAGTACTATGATAAGTATGATGACTCCAGTCCATTCTCAGTTGGGTTGCCAACTCCACAAAATATTGAAGCTAATGATGACTTATATGTGCGTGGAGATCACAATGAAGGATTGTTAATTGATAAAAGATCACAATTTTAGAGACATGTATGTTTATACAAATGCTAAATGTTTGCCTTTTTCTAGTTAATACAAATGCTAAATGTTTGCCTTTTTCTAGTTAATACAAATGCTAAATGTTTGCCTTTTTAATGACATTTCAGATGGCTGACCATGATGAGCATGATGTCCATGATGAGCATGAAGTCCATGATGAGCATGCTGTCCATGACGAGCATGGCGAGGATACCAATGTAAGTTCGAAAAACATATCCTGTATTTCTATAAAATTCATTATCTTCTAGTTATGTCATATATCTTATATTTCTATATTGGGCTAATTTGGTGTGTTTATATTTGTCAAATTTTAGGTTGATGATGCACATGTACCCACTGAAGCACTGGAGCAACTTGATGTGCAGCACCAAACACTTAATAAGAAAAGGGGCATCACTCTGTTGAAGAAGTTAATAGCGCTAAGTGGCAGTGGATCCAAATTGGTTGTGGAGTTTGATAATGGAGGAAATGCAATTGGAGTGAACCGCAATAATTTTGTAAACTATCTTGGGTGTACCACTCGGAGCCATTGTGGTGTTAAGTATGATAACTGGCATAAAGTTCCTCAGGGGAAAAAAGACTTGATATGGAAGGATTTATGCGTGAGTTATTATTATTTGCAATTCTATTTTGTAGATTACAAATTCTATTATTTGCAATTCTATTTTGGATACTAGTTAATAACATTTCTATTTTACAGAATCTGTTTGCATTGGATGAGAAGTTGCATCATAAAAGTGTGATGCAATGCGCAGGAAAGATGCTTAGGAATTATAGGAAAAATCTAAACAGAGAATACATAAAAGAGGGTGATAAGAAGAAGAAGTCAGCCCTTGAATAATGGAACTTCTTGGACAAAGAAGATTGGGACAATTTTGTTGCTTCAAGAAAATCTAAAGAATTCAAGGTATTAGGCATCACTCCCAATTTAATTAATATACATTGTATTCACCTATTCAAGATTAACATTTAGTGCTACTAACCAAATCATTAATGTGCATACTAACTAGGACCTCAGTGACGCACAAAAAGCAAGGCGTGCACTGAATGTGCATGACCACACTATGGGTCCAAAAGGCTATGCAAGTGTTTGCCAAAGACTACAGGCGGAGTCTGCGGCTACTCAGGAGTCTGCTCCTACTCAGGAGTTTGCGACACCCATGCCTCGCCATGATATTTGGATAGCTGGGAGGCAAAACAAGAAGGGTGAAATAAAGAAGCCCGTAACTGCTGAGGCGGCTGCGAAAATGGTAAAATACAACTCTTAGAGCAATCGTTTGATTATTTGTGGTGTTAACTTACCAAATTCTGTTGATGGTGATTAGCGGGAGCTGCACGAGCAGAGGAAACAAGGCACGTTCATCCCTTGGGGCACAAGGGATGAATTGACAGTTGCTCTGGGTAACCCAGAGCATCCTGGACGTGTTAGGGGTGCAGGCGTTGGTGTGGGCATCAAAGCATTCTTTGGGCCATCCCAGCGCAAACCCAGAGCGGGACTTTCTCAAGAAGAGGTAACCTATTCTTTTTTTAGAATGTTACTGCAAAAGGAAATTCAATAATAAGAAGCTAATGTTTCTTTTATCCATGTATAGGAGAATAAGAGAGCCGAGGATTTAGTTACTAAGAAGGTCAACGATGTAGTTGCTGAGAAGGTCAAGGAAGAATTGCTGCGGTGGCAGGCATCTCAGGCTTCCAATCAGCCTATGGCGACCCACTCTTCTCCTGATGCACAGACTGCGAGTAATCCTGGAGACCCATCGCCTAACACGTCTGCTGTAAATATTGTTTATGACATTGTAGCTAGTCTTTTCAAGATGATATGTATATATGTATAACATTCTTTACGTAAATTTGTAGGCATTGAAGCCATGCCGCTTAAGAATGCAAGACTATGTTGTTGCAGAGGCACAGGCTTACCAGTCCCTTCCTGGGGCAATGTTTCACGGGACTCCAATGCCACAGAGCTACATTTGTGTGAGCCCTATACGTGTGTTACCCGATTGGAGGGAATCTACATTGCCATATCCCCACCCGGATATTGAGACACTTGCTGATGCAGAAGGCGGGGTGATATTGTGGCCCAAAGCAGATGTCGTCTACACTGCTGAAATTGTAAGATAAATTTACATTGATTTAGACTATTAATGTGTATATATGAGGTCAACTGATCTGAAATTATATATACAGGTTAAAAAGAAGACACCAGGAGCACCTAGGCCTCCACCTCCACTTCCCGCATTACCAAGTTGGGTTCCAACTAACCTAACATACCCGTTAGGTCCTGCTTGTAGGGGAATGGCATGTTGGCTACGGGCACATAATATACATTGCCCTATAATTATTTCTTTAGATGCAGATTATGCAGGTCAATCATATGATAGCTCTTTATTTATACAAGATATTATTGAGTTGTTTATATATGATTGGCTGAATACATCAATGATAGAGACATGGATAAGGTGAGATCTTGTTTATACATCCATATACCTTGTGTAAGATCCGATGATCTGGTTTCTTATATATTAATGCATACGTAATACATGTTTTGCATCTACTTAGTCGAAGATCATTGTAAACAATTTGCATTTGATCATGTGGGATTTTTGATTCCATCATTGATTAGTATGGTAGCTAAAGACCCTGATAGTGTTCAACAATACTGTATAGATGCTTTTACAATTTTTGGTCATCAAAAGAAGACGATAATAATAGCTCCATTCAATGTCAAGTAAGTTTACTTTATTTATAATTTGGACTTAAGAAAATTCCATTTTTATTGTGCATTTTGAGTTATTCATTTTTTACTTTTTTACCTCTAGTGGTAAGCATTGGGAGTTACTAGTTATTATCCCCGGGACGTTCACTATTTATTATCTAGATCCCACGGGAAGTACATTAAACACTAAAATTAGACATGTAATGAGAATGCCATTATTCTGGTGAGAAATATTTCATTTTTGTATCTGTTAACATCTGTTATTACATTACTATTTACTTATGCAATTTACTGTGTTATATTAACATGTAGGGGTTTAGATGCATTCAAAAAGGCTGGAGGAACGGTCCCAAGGAAAAAGAACCAGCCAATAAATTGGGAGAACGTACAAGTAAGTTCCCGACTCCAATGTATATATTATTGATGTGAATTGTGCTTGGTTGTATTATTTTGTATGTTTCAATTTATAGTGCGCTACACAAGACAATGGCTGGGCATGCGCATACTATGTGATGCGATTTATGTAGATGATTATCAAACATGCCGCATTGGACATCGATACCATACATGAGGTATTATATATAGTATCATTAGTTAGTATGAAATATATCAATCTTATTTTTATATTATTACTTATATATACATCATTCTCTTTGCAGGTGTTTAAAATTGACCACACTATAGGTAAACGCTTAAAAAATATACATGCTCCATATACGATGGAAGCATTAAATGAAATAAGAGAAGAATGGGCAAAAGCCATACAAGTAGTGGCAATTGTAAGATATAATTGGGATGTTGATAGTGATACTGAATGATACTTTATAAATGAATATTTTTGAATGTTAATACATGTATTTGAATGTTTCTATATGTGTGAATGTGAGATTTGAATTGATGTCTGAATGTATCTACTTGTGTGAAATCTTTTTTGTTAATTTTGCAGGTTTGTGGCATGTTTGTAGGCTGATATCAATGGATGTCGTAAACCTGCAGTTCAGAAAACTGAACTGCAGGTTCTCATCCTGCTGACCAGCCACAGCAGGCCTACAAACTGATATAAAAAAAAGATATAGGCGTCGATTATTTATAGAAAACCATCAGCAAAGACCTACAGCGTCGTTTGGTTAGTTGATCACCGACGCCAAAAGGGTTCGCGCCACAGAAAACGGCAGTCATCTAGGACACTTTTCTGCGTCGGTTACCAATTAAAAACCGATGCTATATTCAATATAGGCGTCGGTCCTTTAGTATATAACCGACGCAGAAAGTGTCCTAGATGACGCCGTTTTCCAGTGGCGCGAACCCTTTTGGAGTCGGTTTATTATAAACAACCGACGCCTGGAGGTTAAATAGGCGTCGGTTTTTTAACCGACGCCGAAGTGTTTGACCTTTAGCGGCGCCCACATAGGCGTCGTTCGAAAACCGACGCCAAAGGGGGTTAAACAACCGACACTAAAAGGCATTTTTGTAGTAGTGTTCCCATATCTAAGGAGTTAGGGTTTTTAGATTTAAGACATTGAGGGACTCCACCCCCCTGAAGAGGATTTCGTCCTCGAAATCAGCAACCCCGAAATCTACCAAGGTATTAACACCACCATTCCACTTGAAGGGTTACTAAGTCAAACTATTTTAAGGGTAAAGGGGTATAAAGTCCAACATTGAAGGTCTTACTAAACTCTATATTCCAAACTCAAGGTATAGCATAGGGCATAGGGTACACCAAACCCTAAACATGGAAATATAAGGCTCATATAAGATACTTAGGGATTACAAGGTGATTTTTATTTTGGAAGAAGTCAAATCATCATATAAAGGTTATAAAGGTTACTCAACAATAAGGTAATATGTCTAAGGGTAGGCTATTTCGAGCAGTCCGTTTCAGATCGGGTTAGGCCAGGTCATATGAGCTCAGGAGTCATCGTTACCAAGCTAGTGGGGCGGAGGAAACTCTTGATAGATGTCATGTGTAACTCCTTGCCATGTTCATCTTTATGCCTCAAGGTGCTTGATCTGATCAAAGAGACTTCTTGAAAACCCTAGAAGTTTAGTATAAGATGAATATGAGTGCTAAAGCTAGCACTTGTATATAATGTTGTAAATGTGATGATATGCTGAAGGTTAGGTATTATTGCTTCAATTGAAGATGATGAGTCTGACTAATATGATCTAAGCCTAATGCACCTATTATAGTATGATTTATGAAATATCAACTAAACCCTCACATGAATGTGGGTTCTTTTATACAAGCTACATAACAATGAATTGGGAAAGGATCATTAGAGATTATGATGTAAGAAGATGTAACCTAATTTATTCATTTAAGCTAAAGTGAGTAGTATTATAGAGGATAGAATGATCTTTGCTAATTACAAGAATGCCATTGGAAGTCAATGACATGGTACACTCGACAAATTACAAGAAAGAAGATGGATAAGAATGATAGGATAGTGATGACAAGTTGAAAATAAAATTAATGAAATGTGTATAATGAAGTATATAGTCTGTATATTTTTCAAGCTACAATTTTTAGGGAGCATATTTTTTGTTTAAAATTGATAGAAAGAGGAGGTTGTGGCGGAGGGAAAGGTAGAATGAAGAAGAAAGGGATAAGCTTTTTTTGGTTACGGTGGAGCAGCACTGAACATCACCGCATATATATATTTTCATTACATGTGTGTTGATCTAAATTGAATTAGATATATTAAAAATTAGATGATGAAGTATTTCAGTGAGAGAGAAACTTTTTATATTAAGTAAATTTAGAATGATTTGTTCGTAGAGCAGTAATGAACATGAAATGAAAGAAGTCAAAACTAATGAATACGAAATGAAGGGAAGATGATGGAAATTAGTAGTTGGATCTATGAAACTAACCCTAACCCTAAAGTAATGAGCGATGTGATGATAATGAATAATGTTCTCAAATGAGGGATTAAGGAATGCATATGAGTATAGTTGAATTAAATTACAAGACAAGGTTCATGGATATGAATTGTTTTATAATAATGTGCTCTTGGATTGTAATTGTATCTTAGGATACTTGTATTCTGAGAATGACCTTATCTGATGAATTTCTAATGAAATCACTTATGTGTTGAATAATAGTTCTAACTGAAGAGTGGTAAATAGTGAGGAGCATTCAGTGTGTTATGCACATTCATGCTTTGAGATTTATTTATATGTATATAAATCAAATGGAATAAGTATATGTTGCATGATGAACCTATTCTAAGTATGATAAATGATATGATATATCTACATGCCTGTAATATTTCTAGTTTAAATATATTTGTGAATATTTTTTGAGAACTGTGATATAGAATGAACTGACAAGAAATATGTTGAGACTAAATTTAACATGCACTAGTTACATTTGAGGAACCCTAATGAGGATAAATGTTGGATAATGAAATTATATCTCATGATAAAAGCCAATTGATGACTAGTATCAGATGATATGAAAATGGAAAAATCATGTGTGTTGCAAATTACATATTATTTTTGTTTTAGTCATTGTAATTGTTGATAATCCTGATCTGCTTTGTCATTCTAGTTACACAAGAGTATACATATATGATAAATGATGATTGAATATTATTTAAGATGATTAAAAAGGATTAATAACATGTGGAATGAGTGACACCTAGTAGGTGCCCTGAACATCATGAGTTTCCCCCAAATACCACACTGGGGAAATGAAATGGATCTCCTTGTACTAATTTGAGTATTGTGATAAAGGATTTCTTGAGTGTGGATCGAGGCCTTAAATGTTTGACCACTAGGAATTAGGAGTGAGTCATCTAGTGTGGCTATGGCCCTAAGTCCTTTATTGTGAAACTCTATGTCCATGAGGAATAGACTCTAATGAAATGAAAAGTGTGAAACATATGATATATGATGATATGTTGTTTTGTTGGTACTTATCTCTTGTACCCAAGATGAGGATGTGAGCCTCGTTAGGCAACCCTACAGTGGATCAGGGTTAATTGTTGATATCTAAGGGTGGTCGGCTAAACCCTAAGATAGTGATGGTGAGTCGTTGAAACGTGAATCTGATGTGGAAACTTCAACTTGGTGAGGTACATGCCAATTAGTTTTAGGGGAAATGAATAAAAGATCAAAATCCATGTAGAATATGAGTTGCATGTTGTCACATGCCTTTTTATACTAGATGATAGATCTACTATTGTTGAATATGCTTGTTGTTGTGGAGACTAATCGTTCTTTTATAGAGATGATCTGATTATATATCCTTAATTGTTTGGTTTGGAATCAGATCTCAAATGTTGACATTTGGTCGATGTTGGGATTTTATAATCACTCTGAATATGATGTCATTTAAATAGTCTTCTTTGGTAGACATGTCTTATGCGTACTTCAGCTTCAAGATGACATGATGTGTTCATGGTCCAGCTGGTGAGGTATCACAAAGATGATGTTTTGTTATGTATTGATTCTAAATGTTTAGACTTAAATTTTTACTCATACTAAATGATTGTCATTCTGAATTAAGTAGCATCTATTGATTTATTAAAGACATGCTCTAAAATATGTTTTAAACTTGAATTTTGTCTAAGTGATTATATTATCTGATTGATTATATCATTATCATAGATTGGATTTGAGTATATGTTAGTATTGTTTGCTAGAATTTTTAATATCTCTAAGCTTCTTGTAAGTTTATTATTCTTAATCTAATGTTAACGCATCTACTCATCTTGAGTGGGAGGTATCCACTCACTGGGGCTTTATATGAGTTGCATGAGGTTGTTTTAAGTATTTTTAGGTATAATGCTATCTAAGAGAGAGGTTGCCACAAAGAAAATGTAAATACTAATCTAGATATATTAGAATGTCCATGCACTCTCTCTTTCCTGAGATGGACAGTATACTAAGTTTTTTGTTTCATGTACATGTAACTGATGTACTTTGAGCTATATAAGAATTTGATTTTGGTTCTAGTGGAGTTGCATAACTTTTGTGATGACATCACATTGATTATGAGGTTTAATAAGAAAGGAAAAGGAAAAATTTAGTTCGATTTTTTGGATAGTATTAATCATGTTTGTAAAAAGTGATGATTTTGTTTCTTAATATGGGTTTAGACTTAGGGTTTCTCTCTAATGGGTGGCATTAATGTTGATCTTTGCACTATAATCATGTTCAATTGTTATCCTTTGAAGGTATGAAATCCTCCTCACATTAGATTGAGTCAAAAAGATGAAAACTAAAAATATGAAAAAGAGGCTAGCCCGCTCCAAAAACTCAAAAATATCAGCATAGCTCAACTCCCATGCCTATAAATTAGAATGGAGAGAATAAAAGTCGGAGTGTGAATAGAAATATGAGTGTTTGCTTTCTACTTTAGGACAGTTGAGAATGGTGTGTAGTGCGTGTATGAATGCACTCTCGAAGGATATGTCATGCCTAGTAGTGACACCCCAAAATCTCATTACAACATCTTTAGGATACCCTAGGAAACCTATGAGATCATCCCAATAGCAGGGCTGGTTTGAGCATGGTACGAAGACCTTGTCTCACTGCTTTCGGTCAATTGTCTTAGACTAAGAGGATTGTTTCTTGTTACATGGACTAACTTGATGAAAATTGAGATCCTCAGAAGTCATTAGAATTTGTTCCTTTTTCTTCTACTATTTGGGACACAAATAAGTGGGAGGCATGTTGTGATTGAATGATTTACATGAATATGTGATAACCTCTCATTACTCACCTACACTGCCCAAATGATTCCTTAAGTGACAATGCCTTAAAGCTCAAATTTATGGTTCAAGTCCCCATGAGTAACATTGAGATTAAGTAAATTCACTTAAACTTGATGGCCATTTTGCCTCTTGTCTTAGTAGGTGTTTCTCAAATGATGGGGGTTTGTTTTGAAATAACATGGATCTAGAGGTCTATAATTTCTAACAATGTTTCCTAACCTTAGCATTGCCAAGCTTAATATGGATTTATTTCTATTCTTTGAGTCCAATCTTGCTTGAGGACGAGAAAAAGGTTAAGCTTTGGGGGGGCTGATAACACCCAAATTTAGACCTTAATGCTAAGTAATTAGATATGTTTTCGTGCCTATATAGCCTTGATATTGCCCAAAATAACTCTAGTATGAAACTTTTTGTAAGTTATCTATTTTTTTAAGTTATAGTTGTTCAACTAGACAATTCTGGGACTTGTAGGAATTGAACTGACGAAAACATCAATGCTCTTGATCCGGCCTGACGAAACTGACCCAGGTTTTCCTAAAATAAGATTGGTTTTGTCCCTTACAGATAAAAATACTCTGATTCCATTGAGTATTTCCTTCATAGAACACCTAATGGTTGACCCCGACCGACCACTCTAACAACCACAAGTGATGGTCAAGACCAAAGGAGTGCAATATCAACCACCTTCTGATGGTTCCCAAAGCAACCTAGTTTCTTTGAGGCTGAGTTAGTTTCATACTCATCACTTGTCAACCTCTTCTGGTGGAAGACATATGAAGGACCTTCTTAATAGTGGACTCTGATGGGCATCTCTAACTGCTTGTTCTGATAGTCAAGACCGACAAACAACTCTTGCAGTGCCTTATGATGTTCAGAAATGATGTCTAGCAAAATACCACCCAAACAAAGGCACAAAACTGACCCAATTTCACCCTCACTATACAGAGATTCTTTCAACTTCTATAGAAACCCCCTCCTTGGCCACCAGGTCAAGGGTTCTATATTTTTTGGTTCCCATACCTCTGTCTTAGAGATCTAAGGCTCGAAAGGGCTAAGAATCTCACACTATGTTCGTCCCATCAGTTTACCTCCATTTTCCATCAATTTGCACCATATTCCATCAACCACCTCCACCTTCCACTCCCTTCCATTGACCTACATCTCCATCCATCCACACAAGCGATTATTTGGGGCTAAATCACGGAGATAGGAGGTTGAGAAACCAAAAAAATCAAGGAGAATATCCTCAAGGATGAGATCCAAATCATCTGTAGGCTAAGGAGCAGATCCATCTCTCCTCCTCAAGCTAAATCTCTTATTCTTCCTTTTTTCTTCTATTGTTCTCCTCTATTTCTATGCAAACAATGTATTTCCATCTTTTTTCGGTGCCAACTACACTTATCTATGGCTATTTGAGCTCTTTCTTGGCTATGTGGTCAGTTTTGGGTATGTTTATATACATTAACTCTAAGAAATTAGTTAATATCCAGATATAGCATGTTTATGTTATATCTCTTCTATTTGGTTATAAATTTTGGTTTGGTTGATCTCTTTCTCGCACAAGCAATAACTTTTACTAACCTCAAGAGATAAGTGATAAAAATAGGTAGAGAATGTAGTTTCCATCAAAATTGTAAAGGACAAGTTTAAAGAGGAGATCTTTCAGTAATCCAAGGTTGGAGAGATCTGATTCTTCAAAACAAAACCAACTCAATTTCCCAAAAACTAGGTCAATTTGGTTGTGATTTGGGCTCCTGGTCAATCCTTTGCCATTCCTAACTCCCCTAGTTATTATAAACCCAATAGGTACTCTGAGATAGCTAGGGATTTTGTTCCATGATCCTCAAGAGAGGTTTGAACAGTTAATGAGGTTTTAGTCACACTGCATGACAATCAGTGGGACGACCCCCACAGGAGTAGATAATGTGGTACATGTTGGGTTTAAATGCTAAATGCTTGTTAGGGAGTTTGAGGGTTGTCTATTCTCGAGAACAGGGTACATAGACTACCTTGTAGTTACATATCCTGCAACTCCAACCTTTAGGTTAGGTATGGACAATTCCCCAAGGCATGATGATTTCAATGTCCTTTAATCAACACGACTAGTACATTATAAAAGTGTTGATATCAAAATTTTCAAAAAAAATGCGGAGAGAAGAATAGGATAGAAACTCTTATTAAGTTGATTGATAACCGCACTAGCATGAGTCAATTTCAGCCAACTAATTATGTTAAAATTTCATATAAGATCATATCCACTATCTTAAGGTCAAGGATGAAATGTTAGACGAATCATATCATCAGTGTGGAACAAGCTACCTTCATAATAGAATGTAGAATAGTTGATTCTTAATCATGGAAAATAAAATTGCGCATTGATGTGATAAAAAAAACTCTCAATTTTTACACGAACTAGATTTTGAAAGCTTTTGACAATACAATTTGAGACACTTTGATATTATGCTTCAGGTTACCACTTCCGGGACAAACACATCATTTGGGTTAAGTCTTATCTTATCTTGAGTAAGTCCTCTGTCATTATAAATGGTTCCCCATTTAGTTATTTCAAAATCTTATATAGGTTTACACAAGGGCATACCCCACCATCTATCTATTTGTTTTGTTACATCTATCCATACATCTATGTTATGGACTTGGAGTGCAAAATATATATAATTTGTTGATGACAGAAGAAAAAGATATAATTACAAACCACATTTAGGTATATTTCAATATCTTTAAGGACTAAAAATAGATGTCTAAAAATCAATTTTTGTGGGGGGTTCATATTGATAACACAAACATGACAAGATTCACTCACATTTTGCAATGTAAACAAGTATCTTTCTCTTTAAAAAAATTTAGGTTTGTCGTTATCACCAAATAAATTACTGGTAAACATTTGGACACAATTATAAATATTGGTATCTTTTTGGTGTATTAATTATTCTAGAAAAGTACACATTATCTTATGGCTTATATCTCACAAAAATGTATGTTGTCTCTTCTTGTATGAAAGAATGTTTTATGGGCCTTTTATGTGTCACCTTTGTATTGAAAATAATGAATAGTTTCAAACATTTTTCTTTGAGTGTCTTCTTGCTTGTTAGATATAGACACCTTTCTTCCAATCCTAATGCTTCATTGCATCAAGATATATAATATTTTTTATGAAGTTTGGATTATTTGCTTGACATAATATACATGAACACCACTAGCTCGTTGGTAGCTTTCATTTTCTAACATATATGGTTAGAGCAAATGACAGATTGTTTAACATAATAGAATAATAATAATTTTATCATAACTGATATATATATATATAAAGTCACTCTATTTATGGCTACGCAGGTATGCCACCAAAACCTTCATCAGATACCAAAAAGTTGATCTATCCACTCTGACCGGTGTCATCAATTTTGAAGAGGATGTTACCATGATGTCGTCCATGGATAAAGCTTCAGACACCTGATGATGATGATTCTCTTGTGGATTGTTAATTATTGAAGCTCTTGACAATCTTGTTTTTTTTTTGTGATGACCTGGTATAGTTTTTGTTGTTATAGTTTGTATATTAAGAATTTCATCCCAAATTATTTTGTGATCTATGGACTCTTCCCAAATTTATTTTTGACTACTCTCCTCAAACAATATTAAATTGTCCTTACCGTGTTGTAGTTGTTTTCAATTTCCGAACTCCTCATGGGTTTAGTTTTTAGTAATAATACAAAGAACACCATTGACACCCACATTGTCTCCTAGCCTCGGGACCAGGAAAAGTAATTCGTCACCATTTCCCGCATTAGGTTCATGTGTGTTACCACAGAGATATGGGAGCATGATTCTAGAAGAAAAAAGGTATAGTTGAGGAGTTGGGATTATAAATATCACTTCTCCAAATCTCTCATGTTTCTTCCTTGTCTCTCTCCTCAACCTTCCATCCCATGTCATTGTGGCACCTACATTGTTGTGCCTACGCCACCATGATGGGAGGCTCACCAAGCCAACAAGACATCCAGATTCTCTATGTTGTGATCTCCTTCTCCTAGACAACATCCAATGATAAACTTTTTAGTGCACCCTGCACATGAGTTGCTTGGCAGAAAACCAATTAACGATGCGTGGAGAAGGAGATTGGCGCCGAGGCAGAGAAGAGATATGCTCTATCTCCCCAGACTTTCTATTCATATGCTTAACAGGAAACCATTCAATAATGCAGAGGAGAAGGAATTTAGTGTCACGGTAGAGAAGAGACCCTCTCCATCTCTCTCTGTAGTCATTGACGGCAATGGCTTCTTGACAGTGTCTCAAGTTGTTGGCAACTGTGCCGCAATGGGTGGGGATGGTGTCACAGTGGCCTCAGTGTTACTGTCTATGCCTCCATCACCAGCATGCTAGTCTTGGTTGGTAATTACAATGGAGGAAGAGCCATAGTGTGGGGCTCTTTTTGCCATGAGCAACAACATGGGCTAGAAAAGGTCACCATGCTTGGTATTGTAACGTATAAAAGTAGACATCTAAATAAATTTTGGTATATGTCATTTGTAAATGAGTTTAGTTTGATGTGAAGAATTGTGAGCATGTATGATTCATAGGCATAAAAATATAAAAGTTATGAAAATATAACAACTGTCAATTGTGTCGTGTATTATACTCTGATTATAAAATTGTCCTCATTATGAGCAATGTCTTAGTTTATATCATGTCGAGTTCTTGATTTTTTTAGTAAAATGTACATTAATTATTATTGTACTTAAAATAAACAAAAAATACAAAGAGATTTGGCCCCCCTATTTTAATCAAGTATGATCACTTATCGCAAATAGACATATTTTTATATAAAAAAACAAAATAATAATGTCAGTATAATGAAGTCAACATTTTAGTGATTTATGTACTATAAAATGTTATAGCATGAATTGACAAGTTGAATTTTTATAAGGCATCGTGTGGGATTGGAATTGTTCTTAGACAATATATACATTTTACGAATACTAATATAACATTGATGCACACATTGTGTTAAACACAATCCACGAACAACTTTGTACTTCTATGTATTCCTATGAAAAATATATCATGGCTTGAATCGATGACATTTTGGTATGGTGTCGTGTTGAATACATTTAAAATTTGATTGTTGACTTAACAACAAAAAGTGTAGACACATAAATTTAGTTGAGACAGCCATTATATCCAATTGAAAAGTGGAGAGAAAATATTTTTTAAAATGGGACACATTTTGCTCATTTATTCTGGCTCCAGCCATTGATACTTTTTGGTACCATTTTGAAAAAAATTAAGTACTACTTTTAGACTTCGAAATAAAATGTGTACAAATACGACTATAAGTAGGTGAGACATTATATACATATGAAAAGCAGAAGGAAAATAAAGAGAGAAAAATATTTGGATATGAAATGAGTTCTTTTTATTTATGGGGAATAAACATTAATGATGAGGTGATTGGTGGTTGGTCGACATCATTGTCTTTGTTGTAGTAGTTGTAATCTTGCATCTCCACTAGTAGACTTCCCACTATAGATTGTGCCGCACTATGATAAAATGTACATATAGGGGTTCTATATATATATTTCTCGTGAAAATGTCAATTTAATAATTTCCCTTTTGATGCATCCTATATTATACTTTTCTTTTGTTGTTGGAATTTTTTATTAAGTTGTATGCGTCTGCATAAGCATATCCTTTTCCCTTTCATAGTATTAATGATGTTTAATTGTTTATATTACTTATAACAAGACACAATTCTCTAGGTTTTTCATTGTCCTATGTGTCTGTCTAATTAGGGTTCAAATATGTTATTTTGGGCATGTTGTCCCAACATGTCCCGTTAAATATCTACAATATACATACCTCATTACTTTTTTAAGACTGGGTTTTTGGATAAATATATAGTAAGGATTTTTTGAGATGCATACCAAACAACTTCTCTGGTACAATAGATTTGGACACATTTGACTATGTATCTCTCAATTCTTTGTACGATTTTTTACAAACAATTGACAAACCCTATTCTTTGTACTACCTTTTTTACAATCAACTGGTACATCATAAGCAGAGAAGCTAAAATAATTTTACAAACAACATATCACATATTATATGTTACGTTGCAGATCAGTAAGATTTACTTAAGTAGCTTATTTCCTATTTAGATCAATATTATTTTATTATTCTGCTTCTTTTTCTCTCTTCATCACAGTTGGGTTCTCCAACAAATATTGCCTTGTATGTGATACATGGTGGGCTCAATTGATCATTGTTTGACTTGTTTCTCTTCATTACACTTACATCGTTGTTAATTTGGCCTTGTATATTTGTTTTCTTATTAGAAATTGATTCCAGGCCATGTTTATCCATTAGTTAAGAAACATAATGTTTGTCTATTTTAGATGTCCAAATCTTCTATGATCATCCTCTGTGCGCACCACATTTGATCAATTTTGTTGTGGGTCCCATGATGGAGTTTACCGTCGAGATTCGTTGGGCGCATTGTCCCAGGCACAGAGGATTTGAAATTGTTATAGAGTTTATTTAGCTAGCTGCATTAGTCTACTTATAATATAGGCCTAGTTGTGTCATGGTCCATTAGGGTTTTTCTTGAGTCTATATGTTTCCCTCTTATCCTATATATAGGAGAGAATGGTTACCTCCTATTAATAAGAAAAACACTACACAAAGGGGATTTTCCCATCATGTCATTTTTCCACATTGTATCAGAGTAGGCATTCATGTGCCACCCCCAACACTGAGAGAGAGAGAGCATGTACAAAGGAGATTTGCCTCCCCTTGTGGGTGGCCGCCGCCGCTAGGCATTTCTTGGCTGCCCGTAGGGATTTTTTATTCCTGCTTCTTCTTGGAGCTGTCTCCATATCTAACAACAAAAGCATCGACTTTGAAGTTTTTTCTACTAAATCTACATGGGCTTCCATTCTACCGCTATGATTTGTTGTCTTTGGGGCCGCCATATATATTCCATTGAGAATATATACTACCGTCATCTAATCTTTCCAGATCTACATTGTCATATCTAATCTTTACAGATCTATGCCACCTTTATCATCTATGTTTCTTTTGAGAACTAATCTAAAATATTAGATAAAGATCTTTCTTTTCTACTGATATTAGGGACATATCATCTCTATATTAATGCGGTGGAGAATTAAAATGGAAATTCATCTTATTCTATTGAACTTGGGGTTTTTATGCTACTGTTCACCGCTAACATGACTTGTCATTGCTTGACACAGCGTGCTGGCGGAGTTCTATTTTATCCATCATCACATGTTTGCAAAGTTCTCCCCATGACACAATGTTTTGCTTTTTTACGTAGCATGTTGCCTCTACTTTGACGTGATGTGTCATTCTTTGACACGGTGTGTCGCTTGCTTCTGCTCCAGATTCTACAAATCAACACCACACGCCCTTTCACCTTCACGATGTGTCAACTACTATTACTATTATAGTTTGGCATGGTACATCATCTACAATGATTCTATAACATGGTGGATGTTTCTGTATATGGTGAGTCCCTACATTATCTTTACCAACAACACTTATCTTCTTTTTCAAGCAATTTTATTTGTTTAATTTTTAGACCCCCCATCCTTTCTATCCCTACATACATATTTCCTACCTTCTCAACACTTGTACTACCTCTCATATGCATATTATTTTTTATAGTAAATGGATCCTTAAATTTTTTTGACCTAGTCCAAAAAAAATTGTGAGGGATCCGTCCCCACGCCCTTCTCAGGTCGTAAAAAGACCCATTCTTTCATACTTGTCTACATAGCCCTTGCCTCTATCATTTTTTTTACTTTCCACCCCAACCACTCTCTTGACTCTTTTGTGGTTGGTGTGAGAGGGATAATAGATGATGATGGGTAGAGAAGAAGAGAAGAGATGACAGAGAGATGAAGAAATAAGAAAAAGAATTTAGTTCTACTGCTAGATGGATCTTCATGTCATGTTTACTACTGATATATGTATATGTTACTATGTGGACCCTTCCATTATTGTGGTGTTTCTTTTGCTTCTATATGGATCCTTTTACTGTTATGTGGACTTTTCATGCTATTTTTCACTGCTCCTTTTTAGAGCTTTCTGTTGCTATTATTACTTATTCATTATCATTCTGATTACTTCTATGGAGTTGTCTACTTCACTATGTTACATGTTTATTGCTTTTCTATCTGGCTACATCATTGTTTCTACTTGTGCTAAGATTAGCACATGTTACTTACTGCTTTATGAGTTTGCACTATTACTGTCTATGCTTTGCTTACACATTGACTATTTATATGTGCTTGAACACCTCTGTTATGACAATAACCCATCTCTTTTTAGACTTTGACATTTGCTACAAGGATGAAAATTATATGATGAGATGATGATGGTACTTTTCTGATTTACATGCTATGATGGATCTTCATATTTTTCTACTACAGTTGATCATCTTGGAGTCCTTTTGCTACTTCCTACTTTGAATACTGGTCTTTTATTTGACTACATCATCCATTTTCTACTACTATGTTCCAACACTCTTTATCTTGTTCATGTATTGAGCATGTTGATTCTTTCATTGTCCATGCCTTGTATGCATGTTATCTATTACTTCTTGTGTTTTTACCATTCTTTAGACTTTTTTATGACAATGGTGACTGCAATGAAGATCATGATGCCTACCTGTTGATGTCTAATCTGCTCCAGATTCTACTTTATATTGATCAAGAAGCTCGTGCTACTTGCATTTGGATTATCTTCTTGAGACAGAGTATTTGAATGCTTGAGCGATTTATTGTAATATTATGGGAGAGAAATTCTTGTAAGGCTTGGTTTAGTCTTTTATTTTGTTCATTTATCTTTGTTTGTTTGTCTATTTGTAAGTTGACTTGGAATTCTCCCAAGCTCCAGCTTGAGGAGGAGTTTTATAGAGTCTATTTAGTTAATTGATTTAGTCTATTTATGATATGGGCCTAGTTGTGTCCTGGCCCATCAGGGTTTGTCTTGAGTCTGTATATTTCCTCCTTATCCTATATATAGGAGAGATGGCTACTTCCTATCAATAAGAAAAATACTACAAAGGGTTTTTCTCATCATATCATTTTTTCACAAAACTCATATTTTAGGAGAATGTTGTAAGATCTATGTGCATACTTCAAAAGCATGTGTAGGTGCTTCATTTGCATGTCTACATGTCTATTTTAGGAACATGTATGTAAGTTTTGTGTGCATACTTCATTAGCACATGGAGGTACTTCACCATCATGTCTACATACTTTATTGAGTTTTTTTTATATTAGTAGTCCAACATGTTTGTATGCTTACTTGCTTACATTATTATAGGAGCAGACATAACTTTGGTAATCTCACCTTACAAATTGGATGGAGTTATCTGATTGAGTATTTTTATAAATCTTATGAATATTAATTATATACTAGTCATCATCAAACACATGTCTAAGAAGGGGAGCACATGAATTTTACTAACGAAGCGCTATTTTTTTAGAGGGGGTCTGCTAAAAATTAATCAAGTTGTTCTCCTTAATTGAGTCTTATATAAATTATTGCCATGTTTATTATATAATTTTTGAAACACATAAAATTTTGGTAATCCCTTGCTATAGGTTGGATGGAGATATCCAATAATTGATTGAGTTTCTCTCTTTATAAATATTATAAATACTAATTATATATTAACTATCAACAAGCACATGTCTAAGAAGAATATCACATTAAATTTTAGTAATGAAAAACTTACATGTGGCGGGAGTCAGACCGTTAATTAATCAAGTTGTTATCTTTTACCGAGTTGTATGCATATTATAACGAGTACTATATAATTTTTTTGCAGAATATAATTAATTTTAATAATCACATGCTACATATTGGAGGAAGACAATTAACAATTAGTGGATATGTTCTCTCTTAATTTGTACAAGTTATTGTAAGTATTGATTGTATTAGCCATCGACGAACACATACCAAGAAAGGGAAACATGTCTAGAAAAGGGAGCACATAAAAATTGAGAAAATGCTACAAATTGGAGGTCACCTATTAATTGAGTTGTCCACGTTCATTAGGTTGTATGAAATTATTGTTAGTACCAAATGTAAATTTACCATCAACAAAAACATGCAAAGAAAGAGATAAAATAAACATATAATAATCACTTATTAGATTAATTTAATTGTGTACCACATACTTAGCATGCGGTTTTCACTAGTGTGTATATTCCGATATATAAACATAGCCCTGCTTATAACATATAACCTACTAGCTTGCCTAGTTTTTCACTTTTTCAGTTTTTTATAGTTATTTCTTACCGTGTATAGGAAGGTCGCACCATGGCACAACACAGTTATCCTAAATTTTACTAGTAATGTGTTTTCTTACTTCTGAGCTGTAACCATATAATGAGAAAATCTGTGTACGTGTTCCGGCAAGTATGTGTGGCAGTATGACACGTGATGTTGAAGTGAATAAGTATCATATTGTAAATAAAAGCAGCCATGCATTCTCGATGAAGAAAATGAAGACGCGGCTGGAAGAAAAAAAAGGCAGTCTCACATATTTGTGGTTCGCTTGTATGCATAGGATAACAAATGTCAAACAAGTGCATGTAGTCATTGTTCCAGATTGTGTTCATTAGCGCAATCACTCTGTGTATCCTAGCAGTCTATTTACGTGGTAATCAACTAAGATTGTATGTGTTCTTACATATTAGAGAGAGACAACTCATGATTATTGATTTATTCTCTCTTAATTGGTCTATATAAATTATTTGTGTATGGGAGTATAGTACAAATTGCATTGATTAAAAAATTAATTTAAGTTTGTAAGGAGTTTTAACAATCTGTGTGTGTGTGCATTGGTCCTACCTATTAATGGTATAATTTACTTGGCTGATTATTTACTGTTGATTTTTTTATATAATTCATTTTTTTAGTCTGTATGGTCGTTGCCTCGTTGGTCCAGCTTGTGTCTGTGCTCCAGCAGCATGCATGTGTGCTCAAAGGTTCAGTTACTTTGCATATTCTAGCACCATGTCGACGTGATAATTAATCTAGAGAATCTACATGTTTACGGGTCGGAATGAGAACTCGTTGTTAAGCGAGCTTCTCTTCTCTCGGTGGTTTATATATAATTTTTTTGTATACACCAGTATAGTACAAATTGTGCTGATGAGAAAACCAGTTTTAGTCTGGAGGGAGTTTCATGTGCTCATTGGTCCTGTTTTTAAATTGAATATCATATGATGTAGAGAGTCGGCTAGATGTTAATTAAGTTATTCTCTTTTCTGACAAAAAGGTCAACTTTGACTTTAAATTTAGTCGATGAGATCCACGATCAGTTCATTTGCATGCTTAATTCTTTGGTCTTTTACCGCATTGCATATCATGTTGCTTATTTACGTTTCTTGCATTTTTTTATAGTTAAAAGTATATATCAGAGAATATGAAAAATGACTTTATTAATGACACGTTATAGATTGAAGGAGTCAATTTATTCTTAATAAAGTTGTACGAACACATTGTAGGAGGTTCAACAATGTATGTGCTCATAAATCAACATGTTAATTGAATACCATATGATGGAGAGAGTCGGATTGATATTAACTAAATCATTCTCTTTTAATTGATACATGTAGATTATTATGATTACTAATTATGAATAGAAAAATATATCTAAATTTACTTGATATAAATAAATTCATTAGCATTTTTAGTTTTTTTTTTCATCTTCATATCTGATTCTTGTTACTTATATATTTTTCTTGCGGTGATTAATTTTTTATTGTGCCATAAAAGATACATAAGTAAAAACTATATTATAAATGAGGACAGTTGAACAAAGTTTTATTTCGTGGTTATATTTTAAATTAATCATAGCACACGTATTTAGCATGTGCTTTTGTTGCTAGTTTATGGAAAAAAAGAATTTGAATGAGGGGGACCAACGCCCCCCTAAGCTCCTCCCGTAAGACCCGAGGGTAGAATTCATCATTGGGAGCTGTGCCTTTTGCAATTCGGGTGCTTACTGGTATTGGTCAAGCTGGAGGCATTGCCTCTCCATTGCCCCCTGCGTTGTGCTTCGCTAAATCTATCGCAATTTCTGGCCTCCTGTGCTCTTCCTCTCATCTTTGCTCAATATGTTGCCTCATGTGAGTAATTAGACAGAAAACACTCGTCCCGTGTCGATTAAATATAACAAAAAGTATTAGACATGATAACATAACTACAGATGAGATGCACACGGCATTTCTCTATTCCATCTCGAATATGGCATTTGCTGCACTTGGATCTCGTAATCGTCCAACCGGAGATTGTGTCTTAATTTCATTGTACTCCACAATTGTCGGTTAGTCTTCAAAAGTACTTGTTAAAACTATGTTCAATAACAGTTTAAAACTAAACGGCATGGTTCAACTCAGCAACTATGACAATGCTAGAAATAACTTGTCAAGAAATAGCATAGGTCCAAAGTTGATGATGATATTAATGCAAAGCCGGTAGCACATATAGTACAATTCGGAGCAGTTGTGCCCGACCATTATCGTGAGCAACATATTCTTAACAGGGTGAATATTACACTTGTTTCATTGATTCTATATAAAACAAAAAGAAAAGAAGAAATGCAATGTCGTAAAACATCATAGAAAATGAGTGAGAAAAAGGAAATTTCATGTAAGACTGAATGGTTCTGGAAGTGGTTCGAATCGGTGATCAAATACAGGGCTTTGGTCAGATTTGTCGTCAACACTATGTAACCAACTCATGTTCTTGGAATCCTCCTTCAAAAGGATTGCATCGTATCGGGAACTCTCATAGATATCTGGCTCCACTGTTCTTGACATGAGAAGCTCTCTCCGTGGAGAACTAGCAAAGCTATCACTATTTTCTGAGATGCCATCATTGATGCTCCCATTGCTGGAGAAATTTCCATTATAATAGCCATCTTCTGTATCAGTTCCTCTGCGAGCAACTGCAGCCACAGGCACAGGGTCCGCTGCTATGCGAGGGTGGCCTTTTGAAGCAGCAGATTTTATGCTCTGAGGGAAAAGAGAAGCGCCTCGTATTCCTCCTATTCCTTGGCGTATGTCCTGAAAAAATATGACAGCAGCATGTATTGAAACATCAAGCAGTAGAGAAATCATACCATACAAATAAGGTTTTATCTTTTTTTGAAGAACATCTAGGGTTTTATAAAAGTGCCATCCTTAGGTACACATTTAAATTTTTAAGGGTTTGTTTGGTAGTCTAATTGTACGTTTTAGAAGGGAAACAATTAAAACCTAAGGAAATGAGCAGAAAGGGGTGGTGGCACAGCTTGTTGTCTGGCTGCCTTCTATCTCACTGTAACCTGCTTATAGAAGTGATACCACTGTTTGCAAGAATAGATGTTATATTCTAAAACCCAAGAAAATGAGCTGAAAGCACAGTCAGTTATCCATTATTTTCTACATAAAACAGCCTAGTTCGTGTTCACACTCCAACTTCAATTCACACAGCACTAAATGGACAAATTTGAAATAGCAAAGTAAAATCGATGATGCCTTTTTAATATCCACCTAACCACACAGACCATAGTTAGCATTAACACTGCTTTGAAAAATGGTATGCTGCAATCCTTTTAGTTGTGAAAGAAAGGAGATAACTACAGACATAATTAAATAGGAGCTGGGTCAATAAAAGCATACCATATGCCTTAAGGCCATGTCCAGTGACTTCTTTGAAATCGTTCTCCCAAATCCAGTGCTTTCAGATGCAGCAGCAGTTTTAGCAGGCTTCTTGAATGCCCCATCTGGTACCATAGCCTTTTGTACATCTGGAGGGGTTGTATCAATCCCGTTGCTGGGGTGTGTAGCCCTTGGATTGTTCTCAGGAAGCCTCCCCCTCGAAACTACAGGTGAAGATGGCCTTCTAGTAGTATTTGTGGTTGGAGGTGCCTCAGAATTCACATTTGACCTGGCAGTCAACGCAGCCCCAGGTCTTGTCCTACCAACCGAAGTTGGCCTTGATGGTAGTTTTGTGCGCAAATTTGGTGGCACGTCAAGTGAAAAGTCAGCAGGAACAACAGGCTGAACAGGTGCCCTTGGCCTTGGGCCAGGTGAACTAGGCCTGGAACCAGGACCAGGCGTCCGTGTAGCTGGTGCAGGCCGTCCAACAGAGGAAGAACGCGAGACAACTGGTGTTGAAGGTGCAGTTGCTCGGCGGATAGGGGTTGAAGGCCGGGAGTTTGAACGGGTCATTGTGGAAGTAGAATTTGAATTTACAGTGAGAGAAGCTCGAGGTCGAGCAGCCACTAAACTTGAAGTTGAACTTGGGCTACTAGCTGTTGAGGAAATTTGAGGGCGAGAGGTGGGAGTAGAAGGTCTAGAAGCATGTAGAGGTCGGGTTTTATCCCCGGAAGAAACGGGAGTGGGGTGTACCTTAACAGGAGTTGACGGACGGGATACCCGTGGCTGAGTCACCGGAGCTATTGGTTTTGCTGTTGATATAGCGCTGGGTCGTTTAGGTGTTGCTGGTCTGCTAGTGGTGGAAGTTCTAGTAGGTGTTGAAGGTCTAGTAGGAGTCGAAGATCTTACAGAAGAAACTGACATCATGCTGGTATTAAGGACAGAATTCCTAGTCGAGCTATTGGAGAAATGGGCAGAGTGGCTGGAAGAGATGGAAGAGCGGATTGCTGAATTACTTCTTGTTGGTCTTACAGGCTGACTGCTTTCTATATGAGATGTGGAAAGCTGAAAAGGAGACGTGAAAAGGCATTAATTGGTTTTCCATCAATAATACATCCATTATCAATGTGATTATACATCTTGTATACATGCACAAAAACTATGTGCAAAATGATTTTCCTTCTTTGAAGAAATGGAGATACGTACCCGAGAAGCCTTTGTTGTTGAAAGTGATCTCATCGGGGCACTGCTTTTTGGCAATACAGACAGTGAATGATGTTCAGCAGAATCCAGAGCACCAGAAAGCGGTGTCCCAGGTGGTGTCAAAAGCCTAAAAGAACAATAATTGTTAAGCTCCATATATAAAATCATCTTGGGATAGACACAGATTCCTGCATATCAGTCACTGAGATAAGAAACGGAGCAGATTCTCCCTTTGAAACTGATAGGCGTATAACTATAACATTCGAATTTGGGGTTTGTTAAAAAAAGGGTATATTTGGGCGCTCCAGATTGATCTTACTATTGCACCCATCTATATACATCACATGATGATGTAGAAAGAACTGACAAGTATAATTACAAATTAACTTGATTATACATCAAAATTTTCCAACATAAAAAACAAATTACAGCCTTTACTTAGCTTTTAAAAAAAAATTTACTTGCAACACTCCCAAATGTGCCTTAAAACTGTTTGAAAATGCTTAATTATTCAAACATTTAGAAAACTGTAGGTTTGTTGCCAAGAGGTATCAAGTTCAAGCCACAGCGACATAGGATTGCCAATTAAGAAGGGGAAAAAATAACCCTTCACTATAGCACTTTATAGACGTCATGATATAATGGAGGGTTAGAGAGGTATAAACCTTACATAAATGAAGTATACAGTTCCCTCAAAAACTATAACTTCAAATTAGACGATGCTAAGCCAAATCTTTGTTGAAAGAAGCAGTATCCAAAGTTACAACTGCAACTACTATCTCTAACAGAAGCTTCACATCCATTTTACTCTTTAATTATCAATCAATACCTAGAGGTTCCGTACCAGAGTTCTCGATCCTATGGTACATAGCTGTTTCCAAGCAGGTAAGGCATTAATCACAACTCGAGACATCTAATACTGGCATTGACAGCAGCTTCATAGCCATTGTATAGTTTAATCATCAACCATTACCAAGAGGTCAATTCCAGGGTTCCCCATTGCTAGCTGATGAATGTTTATAAGTAGGTGATAAAAATGAGACAATAGTCCTGGTGACAGTTGGCATTCAAACCAAACTAATAACGCATGCACCAGAAGGCTCAGTTCTGCATGTAGCACAACCAAAAGGCAATTTTAGCCAAATGTTTGGATAGAGGGGGAAAACAAGAACAGCTTATATGACATGGGAAGGCTGCTTCTTTTCTTTAATTTATTTAAGTAATGCGAACACTGAACACAACTTGACATAATATTACTGGAATGACAATGGAATTCAAACCAAAGAAAAACCCAGGCACCAGAAGGCTCAATTTAGCAGATGGATACAAGCAAAAGGCCATTTTAGCAAAATATTTGGAAACAGGGGGGAAAGAAGAGCAGCTTATATGACATGGGAAGGCTACTTGTTTTCATTCACTGAGTTGTGTTGAGAGCCAGGATATATAAAAGTCAATAGCAGCCCCTGACTCATATCACTCCAAAACGAACCGTGTAATTGCATGATCCTTTTGCATGTGTACTTGAGGATAAACTTGCATCCAAATTTCAGGGGCTGTGAAAGAAAAAAAACTGCAACAGCAAATTATAGACATGCAAACCTGCTGTGGCAGTGCCTCCTGTAATTGGATCTTATCCCACATAAACACAAAGAAAATCTATGTGTTTTGACCAACTCATGGATTGGATAGAAGATCAACCGTTTCAAAGAAATAATAAGGATGAATGCAGTGCCCTTCAAACACACGAGTGCATTCTGTGCATGGAAATATATACTTTGGCTGGAGATTTATCAAAACAGAAAAAGGAGAAATTAAAAGTGTAACCAGCAACGTGACAACAGAGAAGATGTGTTGTCATTATAACTAAAGACATCTTTCCGTGGTAGATAAAACAAACATTTGGCGGGACAGTGGGAAGGGTATAAAACAGGATCTTAAGATGTCCTCTTTCTAGAATAATCATCAATACTGACATCCCACAAGTCTTGAAACTACAGATAAGACAAAACAGATGCAGTGTTGCATTCATATTCAAGACACAAAGTCGATGGTCATCTGGTGCTTTTTTTGGTGTGAAACGGTACTCTGGTGTTGAGGTTTAGTTTATCCACATCATTGGACTATTTGAAGGTGTGTTCGAGATCACTTGGTAGACAGTAACCATTCGCCATTCCATAAGAAGACAAACTAACCCTGTCCAGTTTAAGCAAAACGTGTCCAATCTAGGACGAGAAAACACTTTTAATGGTGTCCAGGGTCCAAAAGCTTATGATCAGTGAACGAGTTTAGATTATCACCATCAGGTTCTGCATGACCGTCAACAAAATAGGGACATGCAGACTAGAAAGCGAGAGAAGGCCAGGAGACGGGCTGAATAGCTCCATGCTTGGAGATAAAACAGCTATACAAGAAGAAACAAACAAGTGAGATGGGAGAGGAATACCAGTCGTAATCGTGCTTCCCCACGTCTGCGCCCGACAACAGGTCGTCGATCCCAGTCTTGGGCAGCTTGATCGACGCAACTGATATGCTGGGCAGCTTTGGTGGATCTGCAAACGTCATAACCCCAAAAATCATTTCAGTTTCCAGATCACATTTTAGGGAAGCTATTTTACATACATGCTTCCGGCATAGGCTTATTATTAAGAGGGTTGAGATGGTAACAGAGGAAGTAAAAGTTGCTGGAAGAAGTGTATAGATTTGATCTACCATTCAGATAAATTCATTGCATGAAAGTAAAGTCTGAAATGAGAGAAGTCGAAAGGGACAAGGAAATCGTGAAATATAAGGAGCTGGACTTAATGGGCATGCGGTAAGAACAAACCAAGAAAAGGAAACTCCATGGATCAAACAGTCGGGTCCCAATCAAACAGATACGGCATCCGCCCCCATCCAAACCTTGGTCGTCGGTTACGCAATCAAAGCCGACCAAATCCGAACTCTTGGAACGACACCGTTATAATGAGATCGCATTGCGTATGGGATTCCTAATAAGGTAAGCATACAAAAGACGAAATAGGGCGAGTGATCCCCCGGCCAAGTTCCCTCACCGTTGAATCCGTCCGGTTCGACCCTCGCCACGGGCGGATCAGGATCAGGGGCGGCAGCGGGAGCCGCAACGACGGGCAGGCTCCTTCGTGTCTTGGAGAAGAGATCCAGGTCTTCGTCCAGTGACGTCTCCATGAACCCCCGCCGCGACGACGCCGACGCTGATGCGGCGGCCCTGGCCCTGCGCTGCTGCAAGAGAAGCAGTGACGAGGACGGTCCCACGCTGCCACCAGCCCGGCCCGCCGCCTCCCTCGGGATCCGACTCATGGCGCCCCCACCCACCCACTCCCTCCGCCGCTACCCCCGATCTTTTTCCTCCCCGCCAATGGGAGTGAGGACCGGGAGGCGCGGGTGTGAGGTAGGAATCTCTGGGGAGGTATGTAGATCTGAGATTTGTGGGGAGTTGGGATGGGATGGGGGAGGAGAACGGGGTGGGGGTGATGGTGGCGCTAGTATAGAGGTTGCGGATAGATGCGGAATGAGAGAGAGGGACGGGAGAGAGAGAGAAGTCAAGCTCCGGTTACTCTCTCCCCCTTCTCGATCTCTCTGTCTCAAGCACTCTTTTCTTCCCTCCCTCGTGTTCCCTCCCTCCGTCCCGCGGAAAGAGAAGTACGACGCCGTAATTTACCGCCAACTACCCAAAAAAAACACTGGAGTGGTTGGGACGAACGGGGGGATTTCATTTCTCACCATCAATAACGCCCGGTCTCGTTTGGCGCTGAATATTATTTTTGACGGATTCTTTAGTAGCTTAAACCCCTTTCTTTATACAAATTTTACGAGTAGCCTTAGAGTGACAGCCACTACTACTACTACTTCATTATTGAAATAAAATAAAATATTAAACTGGAATAAGTTTCCCAAGATGCCATCATTTGACTCCTTCAGGATCAATCCAGATATTTTCTTTTTAAGAGTGCAAAATCAACCTAGATCTAAGTAGATAGAAATTTCGTTCCAAATGGCACTCATAAATTAATGCCACGCATCACATGGTTTGTCACTTGTTTGTGGTTTGCAACGCCCCATGCCGTCATGCAGGTGCTCCTAGGAGTGGAACAGGGCCCCACCTGGTGTCGGTGTGACGACTGGTGCTGAAAATGGCCCCACGGCATGGCTCAAGAAAAGAGACTTTTCTTGATGATGATTATTACAGGGTATATATATGATCATCCTGAATCAGGGAGACAAATAGAGGGTAAGGTAGGTCAGTTTTGGCGGTTCGATTAGCTTGTTCTACCAACCTACACCTAACAAGTGTGGCCCCCTCCCTCTTACCTTGACATGAAACGACCACAGGAATTAGAAATCAGTTGGTCGCTTGATGATGGATGGTGATGATGTATAGCGTTTTATCAATCTAAGGACGATTGTGTTAGTATCTGATATATCACCTAGGCGGAACCAGAGGGGCCAGCCCGGAGTCGGGACCGTGTGGCCCCATCCTTGGATAAAGAATATTAGATATTATTTTAATAATTATTATTACAATGATATATTGAATTAGTACCAAGGGAAGTATATTTATAAGTTAACACAGTTTTGGTCTGGGTGGTTGGTCTCGCGCACTTTTGGTCAACTTGCCAGATTCGACTCTCGGTAGTTCATACCTGTTATAAAAACAGGAACTTGACCCGGTTGGTTGTAGATTTACATCAAGATGGATGGTAGAAACAACAAGTTGTGCAATCTTTTTTGGATGGTAAAGTTTATCTTTCAAATACAACAATATTGACTTAAAGGTCAAAATGTTATTACGCATATCTTTTTGGGCCCTCTAAGACAAATTAGTTTTTGTTAGTCGAACATATACAATATTGACTAAAAAATACCAATTTCAGCCGACATTCTTATTGTTGGAGTAATCAACACCTAACTAGTAGATAAAAAGTACATCAACATTTTGCGAATTGTTTCTTTCATGATAGCTCAAACTATAGTGTTTGAAGAGCATCTTTTGTTTATTTTGTTACCGGTTATTTTCAAGAAGTTTCCGTAGATTCCAACTTGTTAAAGTGGCATTTATATTTTTATTTATCATTAACAACAATAGTCTACATTTTATAATTTAAAAAAATATATATAACGTAAAGAATGCTATCTACATAACTCGTCATAACCATAAAAAACAATTTCCATGTGGCCACAGATGCGTATGATTAGCTTTAACGGCTGTAATTTGCACAGCGAACCTATTAAAGATTTTTTTTCTTACATGAGAATTAGTCAAATCCTAAAGTTAATAAGGTAAGGAACCAAGGTTGTATATGATCATAAGTTTCTCATCAAATATGCAACGTTAGTGACAAATATTTTATACTCCTGGTCACATAAGAAATAACATGATATAACGTGAATGCTAATTGATAAGTACTTCATGAACATGAATCTTACGTAACATATTCAACGTATTGATGCATTTGTATGGTCTGAATATATTTAAAAGCTAGGAAATACAACTAATCCAATGACCTTTCTCTTCTAAGTACAGCTACATATTGACATGTTTGTGATTATTGAAAGACAACCCATATTGTCCTAGTAATTCTCTAGGAATTTGTTGCAAAACTGATCAAGACCATATAGACCTCTACCGTGAGTAGTTCCCAATTTACATATTTTATACTTGTAACGTCCCGGGATTTGAGGCCTTGGATAAAATGATCTTAAAAGAAAATGATTGGACTACTCATATCACCAAGGTACACTTCTTTTTCATGGTGTCTGTCACTAAAGAACTCCATAGTTAAGTGTACTCAGCTTGGAATAGTACTACAATGGGTGACTAGTTGGGAAATTGATCCTGACTTGCGTGTGAGTGAGGACAAAATATTGATGTATTTGTTTGGTCTGAATATATTTCAAAGCTAGGAATATATTTCTCTTCTAAGCATAGCTAGATATTAACATGTTTGTGATTACAGAGAGACAACCCGTCTTGTCCTAGTAATCTTCTAGGAATTTGTTGCAATTTGATCAAGACCATAAGACCTCTACCGTGAGTAGCTCCCAATTTACATATTATATACTTGTAACGTCCCGGGGTTTGACGCCTCGGATAAAATGATCTTAAAAGGAAATGATTGGACTACTCATATCACCAAGGTGCACTTCATTTTTAGGGTAGTCATCACTAAAGAACTCTATAGCTAGGTGTGCTTAGCTTGGAGTAGTACTAGAATGGATGACTTGTCGGAAAGTTGATCCTGACTTGCGTGTGAGTGAGGACAAAGCGCCCAGTTAAGGCTAGTGGTGGTCTTTGGGGTCAATCGACATTCCTAAAACTCTACTAGAGCATTGGGCAGTGGGCATTTTCCTCCATTAGGTGGGGCCCACTTGGGTATGTGGCATACCAATCTTCGAGTCGTGCGTTCCAGACATGTTGAAAAGGGTTATCCTAGTTGATAGAGCCACCCTTGTACTGGTAGTCGTGGTCGAGAGTTGGGTGTACATGGGTCATTTGGGTCTACATTGAAATGGAGATAGATTATGAGGCCATATAGTTGAGCCTTGACAAGGACGTCAAGAGTCTAAGTGGGGGAGATTGTAACGTCCCAATATTTGTGGCCTCGGGTAAAGTAATCTTAAAAGGAATGATTAAATTACCCATATCACCAAGATGTACCTCCTTTTCATGGAGTTCATCACTACAGAACTCCATAGTTAAGCATGCTCATTTGGGAGTAGTACTAGGATGAGTGACCAGTCGGGAAGTTGATATTAAGGCTAGTGGTGGTCTTTGGAACCGTCATCATTCCTGAAACTCTACTAGAGCCTTAGACAATGGGCTTGGGTGTTACAATACTCATGTCCATATGATATAAAAAGTCTTTATCGTAAGGGAGAACAGCCTAATTCTAAGAACATTAAGCACCCTATAGTGTTCCATCATACATAAATCCACTTATTCTTTAAAGGAAGAGCCAACACTAGTTTTGAAGTAGAATAATTTTAAGATGAAATCGATAGGTTTGAGTGATTGTTGCCAATTTGATGTGTCATTATTTCCTTATTAGTCAAAATAAAAGTAATAAATTCACTCTTAGTTGTTGTTGTCACAATCATATATGAAGAGTACATGTCCTCTATTATGTTAGTATTGCAAATTGCATATAATATTTCCTTTTTAGAATATTATTATGTATTGATTTCTTTTTTGTTATTGACATGTATTCATTTTTTTGCAAAATTCTAAAGATGACTTTTGGTTATTACAACATTAAGACATGATAATAACATTTTTAAATGTATAAAATGAAATTAGATAAATTACAAACTATAGTTAAGCTTATTATCCTTATCATCACATGTTATTTCATAATCAAAATCTAAGACATAAGTTTACTATTAAAATTACATATTACCGTAGTTCTAGTATAAAGGTGTAGGAAGAAATTCATGTTATTTATTAACAATCAAAAGTTATTAGAAGTTTATCTTAACTAGATCATAATAGCCATTATTTATTATTCTTTTCTGACAACAAAATTAAAAAAGAAGATATTTTAATCTTTTTCATATGAATGAGTTGATCAAGAACTACAAAGTCATGAAAAAAATCTAATAATGACCATTGTCATGTTATCTAAACTCACTAATTAAGGTCAGCTTGCCCCCCCCCCCCATGAGAAAAGTGTGTTTCTGCCCCTAACATGGATGATCTTCAACTTTTAGTTTAGTCATCAACTTGTCCTAACACATCTATGATGCCTCATATGCATACTACTATGTCCAATCTAATTCCATAATGTTCTTTTAACCAAATGTATCCCCATATATAACCTCACTTTCCCCCCTTTCGGTAATGTTCTTTCAACCAAATGTATCCCCATATTTAACATATCCCCCCTTTGGTAGTATTACTAGATACCTTTTGAGGCATTTGAGTGAACAATCACATAAGTTGAGCAAAGGTTAGAGACATTATGCCTTATACTAATCGAGTTTATAGTGGATTGTCCTCCCATGTTGAAATATTTTGAGTAGCATGTGACACGTCAGGTGTGGTAGCTATTCATTTATTTGATTGAATATACTACATACTTAGTTGGATATGGTTTTTGTTTGATCAAGTATGTTACCACGCTTTATCCTTGTATAGATTCATTTGGCTCAATTTTTTTTCTTACTCAGTTAAATATGCTTATACCCAATCAGACAATTGTTCTATAAAGTGGATGTCATTAACACATTCCCATAAATTTTTGTTGCTTATATTGTTGCCAAAATGGGACCATTGTCTTTGTAGTGATAGTTTTCAAATGTTAAACCTAGGCGTGAACCCTAACTCAGGTTGTGTTATGTGGAAACTCCCATGAAATTGTCGTGTCACTAAGCTGATGCATTATATTTTTGTCATGATAGTTTTATATGGAGAACAATTGTAGGGTCTTTTATAACTAAAATGGAATAAAATCATTTTCATGCTCTTTGATTTCTATTTTTGCTCGAAGTTGCAACTGTTGCCACAATGGTAGGTGATTCCATGTCCTAGCTTCTCTCCATTATGTTTTCATCAAGCAGGGTCAAAAGTAGCAATAAATGTCACCATCACCATTACTTAAGGGCATCAAAAGTAGTTGCCTCGATAACAACAATGCCTGAATTAGCAACTATCACAAAATTACAATATATTTGTTCCCTTTCTTCATAGTTTTTCTCTAATATTTACAAATGATATCACTGGAATTGGAACATTATCTTCCTGTGATATAAACATGAAGATGCTCATTAGGTTTGATTTTCTAAAATTATGTCTCATTTGGTGAGAGTATGCTTGATTTAGATAAAACTAGATATTATTTAGGTCAATTTAGGATAAACTAGGGGGAAGCTTGGTCTATTTGGTCAATGATGTCAATGGTTTTGATTTTGGAGCTAAAAGGCATAACTTATGCTTCTTTATGACAATATTATGTCAAAAAAATTCTTACCTCATATCATCCTTTCTCATCCTTACTAGTTTTCATATGTAAGGTCAACTTATGCTCATCTCACATCACATCATCTCCTCATGTCATGCTTATGTCATCTCATATTGTCCTTACTAGTCAAATTGGGTCAAATTAGATGCACTCTAGGTCCAGTGATGGCAGTTTAACATGATTCATGATGTATAAAGGTTGGGTATGTAGCTCAAACTTAAGATGTATAAGAAATATTCGAGCCAAATTATACTCATATTTTGGATCAAAAAAACATCTATATCCATTGATACTTAGTTAAAAATTCATCTTCCATACATTTACTCTGTGCATATATATCCTGGTGTATATTTTCTTAACTATTTGATGCATGATATTTCTCTTATTTTTTTATTGGCTTTTCTATTTTATTCCTCCTTTATCCTTTGTTTTCTTGTTTTTTTACATGCGATGTGTGAGAATTGTGTTGTGCATCTAATCAACAAGCTCGTTCATGTAGATAATATGTTGTTTGTTGTAGGTAGTATGACCTCTCGTTGCTTGTGACAAATGGTTTGAAGAGGAATGATATTTGTTGTGAAGAATGTTGGCTCTTCTAATTTCTTGTAGCAAGATGAAAGTGTTCATGCTACATGAAACAAGGCTTTTATTATTTGTGTTAATTAGGTCATTGATATAGTCATTTAAACCTCAACATTGGAACAAAAAGTACTAATATATATTCTAATTGATGTTCTGATTCATGTACATGGTGTATGGCTTGTTGCAACTACTATGATCTCTTGTTGTTTGTGGCAAATTTTCGACAAAGGAATTGGTATTTTTTTACAAACAAGCATCTCTTATTGAAAATATTAGAAACAAGCATCAAGTTTTCATGCTACATATAACAAGGGTATGTTGTTTAAGTCAATCAGGTTGCTGATCTAATCATTATGAACCTCCTACACATTAAAATAGAAAGCATAAACATGTGATTTGATCCATGATGTCATTCTAGTATATATTATTTGACTTGTTGCAACTAGTTTGAGCTCGAGTTGTTTGTGGAGAGAAATCCAATAAGGGATTGATGTATAATGCAAACAAGAATTGTCTATTCAATCTGCTTACAAAAAACAACAAGTATTCATCCTACATTCAGTGATGGTTTCACTATCTACATCAATTAGGCCACTGATTTGGTCATCCAATATTATCCTCATTTAAATAAAATTATAAAAAATTACATGATCAATGGTCTGATTCATGTAGGTAGTGTATGGCTTGTTGCCACTAGCTTTATTAGCTTTTGCTATTTCTGGCAAACATGATGAAAATAAAATGGTGTTTGTTACAAACAAGCATCTCCTATTAATATTTCATACAAAAAGCAACATATTGTTCATGTTACATGCAACAAGGGTTACAATACCTAAGTCAAACAAGATCTAGATCACATCATTAGAGCCATCTAGACATCTAAAATATATAATAGATTATCTGATCTTCCTAAACCTTGTTGCAGCCCGTACATTGCTTCTTGTAGATAGTATAAGATCTTGGTTCTTATGACTATCAGTTTGAAGAGTGAATGTTGCTTGTTGCTAATATCATCAGCTAAACTGAGAAAAATTTGTTGGATCTATTGGATCAAGGGGTGGAATTGAGCTAAAAGCACTTAAACCAAATTTTTAGGATTTTGACTTCTTCCCCAAAAGTAATAATGAAAGCAGTAAAATCAAGAGAGAGAGATTGAAACAACCACAAAGGAGGAAAGTATTTATAGCGGCTATCTCTCTCAAGGATGTAGCTCAACTACCTACAAGGCTCAATCTCATGGTTTCTAACCTTGAGAATCACCTTATATTTCACTTATAATAGATTACACCAAGAGACCTCCCCTTTCAAATCAAGGTCTAACTAGAATTTCCTTTAAGGTCAAGTGAGACAACAACCATGTATATGACTTACCCACCCTTAGCCAAGGGTATTATGCCTTTACCTTTCTCCTTTCTTTACTAAGGAATCTCCTTTGAATCTTCACTATGAGAGAGAGAGAGACATCAGAAGCAGAGAGTAAAGAGTGTCAAATATGACAATTAGGGCTATCTCTCCTTGCAACATTCATAATTTTCTCTAATGATTGTGAAGAATAATCAATATCAAGACAAATTAAGGGATGTAATGGCACAAGTACTGAACTATTGCATAGATGCATAGAAGGTAACCTTAGGATGAAGTCCAAAGGGTCTTATTTATAGTTGAAGGTTCCAAATAGCTAGTAGAGATAGTTAGCTTCAATTCTAACTTTTTTTGGTAGATTATAGGATGTTTGAACAAATTTATTTTTAGTTTTTATCCCCCCTATACTATATTTCACTTATAAAAATGTGCAGATACAATATTTTCAGACAAGATTGTTGTGCCAAAACTCGACTAGTGGAACTAGTAGACAAGGAACTCCTTGGCCAGTCACCTGCAATTTTGTGTCAAAAACTTGGTCGATGAACATAATAGTTCATTTCCTCTTTACACATCAGCCAAGTTTCTCATTAATTAAAACTCGGCCAATGACCACTAGAAGGAAACACTACATAGTAGTTTCGGGTGTATTTCTCTAGGAAATGCTTGACTGATGGTAGGTTCTAATTAGGAATTTCTAACTAATGAAAAGTGAAACATTAATTCATTACAATTAACAATAATATATGTTTGAATTTTAACTCTCATGATCATTAGAAATGATTCAAAACAACATTTAAATATATTTCTGTCTATTTTAAAATTCTTAGAACTTTGAGTTATATGATTTAAAATTTGTCATTCTAGGTTTGTGAATTTGATTGATTTCAGTGTACTTATTAATATGAAATGGTTTAAAATAAAAATGTTTTCACATTAATTGAATGGTGAAGTCCATCAAAATATGGACAATGTATTAACTATTAGGCATGTAGTCTCCCCCTTTTTGAAAATGACAAACCAGTCCCAGGAAATTTTGAAAGATAAGAGTTGAATTGCTTCCCTTATGATTGTAGAGGAGTTTATGTATTATAATTATATGCACCCTCAAATTTTAAAGCATACTAACTTGTTGCGTCAGTACTTAATTAGATACACAAAATGTATGGCAATTTCACTCATTTATCAAAATTCACTTACATATGAATTTGAGTTCAATCCAGTTAGCTAGGTCTTTCTCCCCCCATTATCATTTCAAAAATTGTGTTTGGGGTAGAAGATCATAGCACATATGTATTATCTAATCACAAAGTTTAATCACTCAATTATACAAGGATCCATTTCCAAAAGTCATAACCAAAATAAGAATGCTATTTTCTCTCAAATCCAAAAGATATTAATTAATAACATGGCAAAATATAGTAGTTAAAAAGATTACAACAAGTAAAAAATGAAGACAATACAACAACATGAGAAGAAAATGAGACCTCATATCCTTAGAAAGTATTTCCCTATCAACTGCATATCAGACTCATGAAATATGTTTAATATGACACTCTAGACACTACATCTATTTATATCAGGAAGGACAATAATCCTCATCTTATTTCTCATGAGGAGTCAAAGGACGACATGGAGCACTATATGTACTTGCTCATAAGGACCTTCAGAGTCATAATTTTCTCCACAACTTTTGCTCAACATTTTCATACGCATCTTCAACTTCTACAATGAACTCATCTACAATCAAGGCAACATCAGTAGAGAAACCACCACACCATCTGGTATTGAATTATGGCCAATCATCATGACATTCTTCATCTTTGTCTTGGCCTCATTACAATTTGGACGAGTCTTAGAGTACCATTCAAAGACTTTTAGAATCTTAGGCATGTCACTGGATGGGATAGGGGTCATGAGTATATCTGAATAAGTGTGAGAATTAATCTCATGTGGAGATGTGAAGGAGGGATCGACAATTGCAGGGGAAGCATGGGTAGCATCAACATGGGAAACATGGATAGTAGCGAATGGTAGGTATTATGAAGTGAGATATAACTAATCAGAATAATTAGTGGCAGAGAAGGAGGATTGGTATGTTGGGTAGCGGTGAGGGCATGAGATGTTCATGGTAGACATGACACATATGAAGCCATCATGGAGATGAGTTTGAACTTGATGGTGTTAGAAATTCTCATTTCTTCATTTATATCATGAGATGTCATAGAATACATAGTAGGAATCCCTTGTGGTATGGGAATGCATGGGAAAGGGGCAGAGTGGGTGGACTGGGTGGATCATGGATAGACCTAGAGGTGTAAGCACCAAGAGTGGAAATAGAGGTCCTAGTTTTGATCAAGGATGTCTTGATGGAGGTTTCAATAAACATTGTCCCTCTATGTTTTAGTGCATTTCTTATAAGTGACGAGGGGCTTACCAATGTGGTGCTTAAATGCTCCATACATTAGATTGAAATAGGAGTGATGGGTCACATGTGTGTTTTTCTTTGAGTCAAAGCTATTGATATAATAGAGAATATTCAAAGTGCATTTAACAATAGGGGAAAGTGATGAGGAAAGGGTTCCTTCATGTCTTGGGGGGTGATAACGGTTACCATCATGATGCATGAAGAGAAACCAGTGAAAGAGTCGATGAACATGACATCAGTGAGGGGAACGTGGCTAGAGGGGAAGACATAATGCATGGACAATTGCCTGAAGTCTGAAGGGAGACTGAGAGCAGATTTCCTGGTTAGGTGTTGGGATGCTCAAATGTCGTCTACATGGTGCTCCAACTCAGGAAACTAGGGGGATAGTGGAGATATCAGGCATGGAAGCAACGACCACCACACAAGTCAAGGACATGGAATGGGTGATTGGAGTTTTAAGAAGAAAACGATACATAAATCTCCATCTGAAGACCCTTCTCACTGCTTGTGGGTATCTTCCATTGGGATGGACTTTGTCTACACCAGGATGCATGGTTCTTCTGCGCACGATGACTCATCTATAGAGGATAGGGATCTAAAAACAAGTCTTGAAGATGAACTGAATCAAAAAATGGGTTCATAGCAAACTCTTGATGAACTGACGTCGACAGTTACAATTAACCATTCATACTGTGATACAACTATTGGTACGTCCTTGGTACAACATAATTGTTTCATTGAAGATGATTATGTGGAGGTAGTTCATGCTAATGACATCTCTCTCTCTAGTGCTTGTGGCTCACAAGAGATCCTTATTGCTCCACATGTTAGATCCATCTTATACAAACCATGGTGATTTTCAATCATCGTCAAACTAATTGGTAAAACCATCAGATTCTTGACACTCAATGATAGAATACACACATTATCAAAACCAATTGCACTTTGGAGAATGTTTGAAACAAGTGTAAATCACTTTGATGCCCACCTATCTTGTGAGCAATACTGTCTAACTGCTCTGACTGGAGGACCGTGGATTATTTTTTAGATCTAGTTTTTTGGTCTTCTATTGGTCGAATGACTTCATACCTACGTCGGGGCTTCCATCTCATCTTGTTACTTGGTCACATATTTTGGACTACCCTATTCATCTATACAATAAGTTGATAGTGTATAAAATAGGAGAGGCTTTAGGGAAAATCATTAAGATTGATGATCATATGACTCAAGGTACTTAGATTTGCTTTGCATGTTTGGTGGTTGAATTAGTTACATCACTACATATCCATCATGTTGTCATTGTTGACAATGTTGCATATCAGGTTTGAATATGAAAGCCTGCTAGAAGTATGTACAATCTATGAAAGAATGATACACAATGATTTTGAGTGTTATGAACAACCATGTGACATGACTACAACAATATCACCTACTATTTTTGGAGATGATGGTGTATGCTAGATCAAAGCTAAGTACATGTGGGAAAATTTCTATGGTAAAAAGATTCACTCCTCCCACCCTACAAAAAAGTATACTACTCAAGATTCATTGCCAACCCAAATTGAAAGGCCAATCTCTAATAGCTTTGTTGTATTATCTCCTGATGATGATGATGATCAACACAATTCTCAAGTTCTTGATCAGATAATAGCAAATAAGACTGCTACTAGAAAATTAGACATCCAGAAGATTTGGACTCGAAAATGAAAAGCAACATAAAATTTTGCAACTGGTAATCCAGATCATGTACCGTCTTTTTCTTCTCAGTAAGATGTATCTGATGCAAGAGTTGCTAACTCCTAGATTGTCACGCTTATTGAGGACCTATAAATGTTGTCTGCAAAACATTCAAGTGTTAACCCAACGGGAGACAAGGTTATCCTACATATTGACATTTATTCAAACAAGGATACAAATGATATTGGTTTTTCAAACCCCACTACCCTTATTCATAAAATGGGAAGGGAAGTGTGCAGTAGTACATGCAAGATGAAAATTGCACCATACTTAACCCAAAGCTAGATACATTGTTTGGCAGAGGAACAAGATGAAGATCTCAACTCAGATTTATGAGGAGGATTGTAGATCCATTAATTGATCTCTCATGTGACTCTCTACAAGTTACCATGTTGCTTTATATCTAGTTTGTAGGACATCACTCTCAGTACCCGTTACTGTGTCATGTTATACTATTTCAATAGTTTCCTCATGGACACCTATCTGTAAGTTTGATTAAATTGCAGTTCGCAAAGCATTAAGATGTGGCAATCTAGCTAAATCAGTTACAACCAAAGACCATGATATGATCTGGTTATGTACATGGGTTTTGATGTTACACTATACTTCAATACCATACGGGTCTGGTGTGCTTAGTGGTATTTGACATGTAGTGTAATAAGATGTATTTTTAACAATTTTCATATCATTTGGTGGAGTTTATATCTGGGTATTTAAAGGATACTCCAATGTAAACATGTAATGTTATTGTTTCTTCTCTTTCTGAGTAGCTTCAATAAAGGGTATCGCCTTTCTAAGAAAAAAGTGCATTTATCATGAATCCCCTGTTGGTATGTATGCCCTGAGAGCCAATCATGGGATGATTGGTGGGATACATTAAGATTGATTTGATAAACATCAAAGGCAAGCTTCCAATTCTTTCCGGTTCAGTCATATGAGATAGTGATAGAACAGATTGAATGTCTAGAGAATGACAATACTCAATGATGTATGCCTTCAGGTTCAGGACCTGAACGATGAGATCATACACATGCTAAGAGTTTGTACATTCTTGTTATATCCCTAGTCGGATGTCATTGTGGAAGGTAGATAGACATCAATGACACACAATACTAGATTGTGGTGTTGGTTGATGACAGAATCTCATTAGTCATGATATAGAGATATCAAACCAAACACATAGGTACTTATTAGAGAACAAGTGTACCAGACAGACCCACCGTGAGTTTGACACATGGAACCATGACATGGTAGTCACAGTCAGTACTCACAGTGATGGTGGTGAGTGTGATTCTTTGACCTGAAATCACTACACTCAACACATGTCGTTGGGCACACTTTGACATCATCAAACGCAGTCCTGAAACATGGGTTGTTATAAAGGTGATGATTGGGTGGCTTTGACACATGGGGCTTTTAAGGGGTGAGTGATAGATATGGGATTTGTCCCTCCTGAAGGAGTTTGATATCCAAGGCCACTTGATGAGTAGGATTGAGATAGGCGTGCGCACGCATGTGTGAATCAGTATGTGATATTGATGTCAAACATATCTCGTTCAATCTACTCTGAGATCAAGAAAGTGAATGAACGTTGACAGGATGACTGTTCCATGCCTTGAGTTCATTCAAGATATTAGTGACAAAGGAATTATACATTCACTGTAACACCATTCACAGATTGTAGGATTGAAAGTTGTTCTCCAACTTTCTACTTTCACTTGGGTAGCATTGATGTGTGACTAGGCACCACTCTTAGCTTGTGAAGTCATAAGTGTTATGGACTTTCACTGCCAATGTGAAATGGACCTGTAGGGTCACACACATAGGATTTAACCTGGAAGAGGAGTTTTGTCCACAAATAATGTTTAGATTGATGACTAAAGGAGTTTAGTAGTTCAATTAAACACTCAATCAATTGATAGCTCAATGTCATAATGTTCAAGGAGTTGTACACATTGATTGGAGTATCAGATTGATTGAAATCGCAATTGACTGATTCTGCACAATCTACACTCCCAACCGATCGGCTCATGTGATGAACCGATCAGATGAGCTTGGTGAACTGATTGGCTCAAGTGTTGAGTCGATCGGCTCATGGTCAGGGTGAAACGATTGCTTCAAGTGTTGAAACGATCAATTCAACTGGTGCAACTGAGCAAGTTGGGAAAGTAGGATTGGTGAGAATTTTCCTTTCGTGTCACTTGCCCAATTTGATTGGGAAATAGGATTGGTATTCGATACAAATTAGAAACAAAAGAAAGAAAGTCAATCGGGAACTGGTCAGGACCACGAACCGACCGGTTCAGAAGTGAACCGACCAGCTCATGGGTCCCAATCGATCAGTTGAGGTGTCAACCGACCGGTTCAGGTCCCCAACCGACCGGTTCAGTTGTGAAATGATCGGTTCAGGTTGTGAGTTGGTTGTTTTATGGAAAAACTCGAACCCTTCTACTCCTGCTTTTAGTCCCGCATTGCTCGGGATGGAGAACCCTGTCCCATGACCCTCCTATATATAGGGGTATTGGGGGCTTCTCAAAGTACAACTCAGTGCAACCAGTTGCTCTGCAAAGTTGTCGTTCTCTCTGGTTTTTGTAACCGAGTGAGCCCGAGCAAGTGCTACCCGAAAAGGGAGGCACAACAAGGAAAAGACAACTGCAGTTGCAAATGCCAGTAGGAGAGTGTGTTGGCGACTAGTACGCTGATAGGAGGGTGTGAATCCTTCCAATTCCTTGTGGGACAAGGAGATTGGAGTTCCAGGTGGTCCGTGTGGACTACTTCAGAGGTGGGAGGTTTCTGCCGCTTAGGAGGACAACTGTCAATCCCGACAGTCCCGGTGAGACCAGGAGTCGTCCGTCCCGGTGCGACCAGGAGCTGCACAGACACCGTCCAAGACCGGTGGTGAAGACCGTGCAAATCGCGAGGTATTGTCGCCGAGCAAGCCTCGGGACATGGTATGATTCCACAAACCATCCTTTCCTATTGTATAGACGTTGACGCGTTTCCTTGTTCTGGGTTTGGGGGAGAAAATTTTTGTTTCCGCTGCCTTCTCTGTCTCTCTTAAAACCCAACAGTGGTATCAGAGCCACGTCAACTGCTCTATATTTTAGGAATATCAATATGATCGATTTTGGTTTGTCGCCTTTATTTATTGCATACGATGTGAATAAAATTGGCTTTATGCATGTCCAATCCTAAATCTACAAATACCAATTACATATATGATATATATTATTAATGCACTCGATACGCGTCGCCCTTAAACAAGTTTTGTGGTGGATGTATAGCGTGGTTATGGCCAATAAACCCTATCTGTGTATGGTTGTATGTGATTGCTTGCATCTCGGTCTGCACACTGATCTTCCTTCTCCTATTCCTGATGTAACTCGAAATAATTCGAGATTTCTTTCCTACCTTTTCTCCCCTCGAATGTAACTCGAGGTTTCTCTTTTAACAATGTAAAATAGGATAAAATTTTATTTCATGTTATGTTGAAGAATGACAGACATCCTGACGACAGCTGAGACGATCGGTTCAAGGCGTGAACTGATCGGTTGACGTTCCAGACGATCGGTTCAAGGAGTGAGCCGATCGATTGATGACTGGTTCGAGGAGCAAGACGTGCGGGTGGCGGCCATGATGAGATGCACGACGACCAAGTGAACCGATCGGTTGGAGGAGCCAACCGATCGGCTGGTGGCACCCAGACGACCGGGCCAGAATGAGTAAGTCATTCATGGGATGAGTTGATCTACTCGGAAGGTGATGCGATGATTTTGAGTCGCATTTATAGACCTACTTCATATGTGTTTTGTGCCTTAATTACTCATTTTCATGGATATTATTACATAATTCACTTTATTTGGTCTTTGCCATCATATTATATCAAATCCCCTTTGTTTTACTATTTTGAGCATTATTTATCATCTTATTATAAATTGTGTGGATTTACTTGGGCTTGTTGTGGAATTTCAGGAAAAACAAGTATCTGCTTCCGTCGATACCATCGACAGAAGTCGATACCATCGACCAAGCCACAAGTTGTCAGCCAAGAAGAGCAATACAGAGTCGATACCATCGACACCTAAGTCGATGGTATCGAGATCCCTTCAAGTTGCTGGCAAGGAAACTGTCGATACCATCGACGGAAGTCGATGCCATCGACACAAGGGGAGCTACAGCGTCGCTAAACGACAACAACCGACGCTAAAGGAGTCGATACCATCGACACCTAAGTCGATGGTATCGAGATCACCACAGGCGCTCAGAATAAAAGAAAGGAAAGCTGCCGCTAATCCGCTGGGTCGATACCATCGACCCGCATCGATGGTATCGACGCCGGCAGATATGCGTTGGATCTGTTTTGATCTCGATCGGACAGCTGTTGTTATTTGATGACCTAATTAGGGACTTATACCTAATGACGGCCGCCCAGAGGAGGGAGCATCTCATTTTTGGATTGCACGAGTGCTGAGGAGGAGAAAAAGGAGAACGGAGGCCGAGAAGCTCATCCCGGGTGATTCGGACGCTGCCGAAGATGATTTCCACCATCGACAGGCGGGGAAGCTCGTGTTCTACGCCAAGGATCCACCGGTTCTTCTCCATTCAGGGGTTTTCCAATTTATTTCCCATTTTTCTTATGAATTCCCCAATTTCTACCATGTATTCGTGTGAGATGAACATGAGAGGCTAAAACCCTCAATCTTTAGGACCGGGAGTAGCCCGGGAATGCATTGTATGACATTTTTCTATCAATAATTCATATTTTTCTCTCAAATCTGTGGTATAGATTCTTTTTCTCCATTTCTATTGTTATGCTTGATCACCATAATAATAATTTAACACCCTTAATCACTTCGACAGAAGGATTAACGGTTGAAAAGAGACGAATTCTACATTAATCAATAAGACCCTTGACAAAGGAGTTGTAAAATTAATGGTGGGAACTGAGAGACCGTTTATAATGCACTTAGTTTAGGGGAATGATTACTACGATGGTGGAATCAACCTAAATCTAAGTAGTGAATTACACCACGACAGTGGGTAATTCTATTTTCAGGCCACTACCCGGATAGAGAGAGAAGTGTGAGGAATTATATGAAACCTAATACAATGTTGACCCGTGGTGAAACTGCCATCCTAAAGATATTCCTTTGAATTGATTAAATTAACCTTTAATCGATTGTCTTCTTTGTTTGATTTTTATTTTCTTTTTAATTTGAACACAAAACCCTACTTTGTTAATCGGTCTAGCTGATTGCGATTAGTTAGTAGAAGTCTTCAATAATTCACGTATCCCTGAGTTCGACTCGGGCCTCACAAGGCCTATATTACTCGACGCGTATACTTGCGTTTAAGCACGTAGTAAAATACACGTCAAGTTTTTGGCGCCGTTGTCGGGGATACGGCGAATTATTGGCACTTTGAGTGCTAAGAGCGGCCATTCTAGGCCACATTTTTTATTTATTTTAAAACAATTTCAAAAATTACTTTATTTCTCTATAATTGTGTTGACTCGTTCAAAGCATTGTACTGAACCCCTATTTCCATATTTCAGGTACTTTGCATGGTGCACACACGTAGTCGAGACTACGTGAATCGAACACCTGAGGTTCCATCTGCGGGACCAGAGGACGAGGACTACTACGAGGAGGAACACCACAGTGATATAAATTCTGAATCTGAGCAAGAACAAGAAGAAGTAATGACTGAAGCACAAACAATATGGGAGAAGATCAAGGCGTCTTCTTCCTCGGCATCAAAGGGGCCTATAAAGAAACAGGGGCTAAACATTCCAACCTAAAAGATCGATCCAGCACTGATTAACCTGGTTAAATCAAACGCATTTCACTGATTAAAAAATGAAGATCCAGTGGCCCACATCAGCCAGTTCGTGGAGAACTGCGATATGGTGAAGATAGATCGATTTCCACAGGATGTGCTCTACCTCAAGTTATTCCCGAGTTCCTTGGCTGGAGTGGCAAGAGAGTGGCTTCATAACCTCGACGACGAGTTTGTTGAATCATGGGATCACATGGTGGAGGTTTTCTTCGAGAGGTTCTTCCCTCCTGAGAAGACCAATGATATGATCCGGAAGATCCACAATTTCACCCAACAGGCGGGTGAAACTTATTCTGAGACTTGGGAGCGATTCCAAGTCATGTTGAGGAGATGTCCACACCATGGACTGGACAAGGAAACCCAAGTGAAGATCTTCTACTTTGCTCTCTCCGAGCATGATAGAAGCAATTTGGATTCGGCTGGCTCCAGATTTTTCTTAAATAACACTGATACAAGATGCTGGGAAATACTGAAGAATATGACACGAAAGCAATCTTGGGGAGAAAGAGAAAGAGGCCCAGTTGAGCAAGCAAGAGTTGCCAGTGAGTCAAAGGCAATGAGAGAGCTGAACGAGAAGATGGATCTTCTCGCAAAGTTGCTGCTGCAGAAGGAAGACAATGAGTCCGAGGATGAGGCTCAGGTCAAGTACATGAGGCAACAACAGGGGTACAGGAATAACGATTATTCATGGCGGAAGGACAAGAAATTTTCATGGAAGGATCCAAATAACTTTCTGCAGGATCCGGACGCCAAGCCTGCACCGGTCACGGAGGACAATAGCACGGAGTTGCTCAATCAAGTCATCAAGAAAAATCAAGAGTTGATGAACACTTTTGGGCAACAAATCAAGCAACAGGGTGAATTTATGAACCAGTTTGGGCAGACGTTGCAGAGCCACGGGGCTCAAATGAGAACTATAGAAACTTCCATGGCGCAAATGGCAGCCGAGATTGCAAGCTTGAAGAAGCCGGCACATCTGGGTTTTCCGGGGAACACCAATGTTCCCGGGGGAAACCAACAGGCCAAGGCCATCTTATTGAGGAGCGGTAAGAAAGTGTTAAATCCAAGGGCAGATGACACAATCACACTGCAGGACACAGTTGAAGAAGCAACAGTCAAAGAGCAGCCCGCACCTATCATAGAGAAAACTGAGGACATAGCTGAAGATGGTAAGGAAGAACAAGCCACTGAGGAGGAACCACAGAAATTAACTCCCTATGTGCCACCTCATCAAAGGGCACATACCGTTCCGGTCCCCTATCCCAATAGTGCAAAAGCAAGAAAGGTGGATGCACAGTTTAAGAAATTTCTGGACAACTTTAGGAAGTTATCAGTGAATATTCCTTTGCTAGAGGCGATTGAACAAATCCCGTCTTATGGGAAGTTTCTCAAAGATGTGATCACCAAGAAGAGAAAGATACCCGACACTGAGGTCGTGGTATTGAAGGAGAAAGTGAGTGCTTTTATTATGGGCACTTTGCCTCCAAAGAGACAGGATCCCGGTTGTTTCAATATTTCTTGCTTTATCGGGAAGTTCAAATTTGGCGAGGCACTTTGTGATTCCGGAGCAAGCATCAATCTGATGCCCCTTTCTACGTTCAAGAAACTTGGATTGAAGGAGTCGAGACCATCCAATTGGCCGATAATTCTGTGGTGAAACCGTATGGAATCTGTGAGGATGTTTTGGTAAAGGTAGACCGCTTTGTTTTTCCGGCTGATTTTGTCGTTATGGAAATGCAGGACGAGCACGGCAATGAGTTACTACTTGGTCGCCCATTCCAAGCTACAGCTGATATGATCTTGGAGATGGGGAGAGGTCGCTTGACCTTGGGCATTGCGGATGATCGCTTTGAGATGGTCATGCCCAATGGTAATGCATCTAATAAAGCAAAAGCACATTGCAACATGGTTAAGCATGTGGAACAAAATATCTCACTTTGTCTTGGGAAGCCATTTTTGGATATGGCTCATGTTATGAGCAGGATAGATAATGGGACCCTAGCAGTAGACCTTATGGAGCAAACTAAAGTTGTCTCTTTATGCAAGGTTGTTGGGTTTCCAAATGATGAGAATGAGGACATTCCACCTTCATGGGAGGATGATGTGATTATTAATTCCGTCTTTGATGCATATCTGGAATTGCCTTTGGAGGCGTGTTTGTTAAATGTCACTTATGATTGGATGCGGAGTACTTCACTCAAGGAGTGCGCCAAAATGCTTCAAATGCTTCCATGTTTCTACACGAGGCACTATGAAGATTTGGGTACACTTCCCCCACCGCTACAATCATCTCTTATTTGCCCACCTGATCTGGAATTGAAGCCATTGCCCCCGCATCTGAAGTACGTCTTTCTAGCTGAGGAGGACAAGTTACCAGTGATTGTTTCTGCATACTTGAGTGCGGATGAGGAGGAGCAACTACTGATAGTGCTCAAGAACCACCGTGGAGCTTTTGGGTGGTCTGTGGCGGACATCAAGGGGATCTCCCCTACACTTTGCCAACACAAGATTCGGCTCGAGGAGGGAGCCAAGCTAGTCATACAGCCTCAAAGACGTCTAAATCCAAGCATGATGGAGGTTGTCAAGAAGGAAGTCATAAAGCTTCTTGCTGCAGGGATCATTTATGCCATATCTGATTCAACGTGGGTGAGTCCCACACAGGTAGTCCCTAAAAAGGGGGGAATCACTGTCACTACAAATCTTTTGAATGAACCTGTCACCACCCGATTGGTAACCGGGTGGCGTGTTTGCATTGACTACCTCCGATTGAATGCCGCAACTCTTAAAGATCATTTTCCATTGCCATTTATCGATCAGATTTTGGAACGTCTAGCTGGTCGGTCGCATTTTTGTTTTCTAGATGGCTATTCGGGGTACAACCAGATTTCTATTGATCCTTTGGATCAAGAGAAGTCTACATTTACATGTCCCTATGGGACGTTTGCTTACCGCCGTATGCCGTTCGGTTTATGCAATGCGCCGACGACTTTTCAACGCTGCATGCTCGCCATATTCTCTGACATGGTAGAGCGGTGTCTTGAAGTTTTCATGGATGACTTCTCGGTGTATGGAGCGTCTTTTGATGAATGCCTTTATAACTTAGATAAGGTGTTGCAGCGGTGCGAGGACACACACTTGGTCCTCAATTGGGAGAAATGTCACATGATGGTGACGGAAGGAATTGTGCTAGGACACAAGGTGTCTAGCAAGGGTCTTGAGGTAGACCCCGTAAAAATTGAGGTGATTTCTAAGTTACCCCCACCAAATTCTATAAAAGGGGTGAGAAGCTTTTTGGGACACGCCGGGTTTTATCGGCGATTTATTAAGGATTTTTTGAAAATCGCAAAGCCATTATCGGAATTGTTGGAAAAAGACGCAGTTTTTGATTTCAATGAGAAATGTCTTCATGCATTCGAGGTTTTGAAGGAAAAGTTGATTTCAGCTCCGGTTGTTCAAACGCCGGATTGGACAAAGCCATTCGAGTTGATGTGTGATGCGTCCGATTATGCTGTGGGAGCTGTTTTGGGGCAAAGGGTAGATAACAAGCCTGCTGTGATTTTCTACGCCTCAAAAACACTTAATGATGCTCAATTGAACTACACAACTACGGAAAAGGAGTTACTGGCCGTCGTGTTCGCCTTTGAAAAATTTCGGCAGTACTTAGTGGGTTCTAAGGTGGTTGTGTGGACTGATCACGCTACAATAAAGTATTTGATGGAGAAGAAGGATGTGAAGCCTAGACTAATTAGGTGGATTTTGCTCCTACAAGAATTCGATATTGAAATTAAGGACAAGTCGGGAATTGAAAATGTGGTGGCTGACCACTTGTCTAGGTTAGAGAGGGTTGATGAACAAGGTTTTCACATACCCATTACCGAGACCTTTCCCGATGAGCAACTTTTAAAAATTGATTCTAAAGAACCATGGTTTGCGGAAATTGTGAATTATTTGGCTTGCGGGATCATCCCGGAGGATTGGTCCTATCAAGAGAAAAAGAAATTCTTTCATTCATTGAGATATTATTTTTGGGATGACCCGATTCTCTTGAAGCAGTGCAGGGATGGTATTCTTCGCAGGTGCGTGCCGGAGGTGGAGTACGAGAGTGTTCTCCACCACTATCATGCGTCGCCTACAGGAGGACACCATGCTAGCTCACGGACAGCAGCCAAGGTGTTGGAAAGCGGCCTTTATTGGCCCACTTTGTTCCGGGATGCCTATAATTTTGTTAGGCAATGTGACCCGTGCCAGCGCGCAGGTAACATCTCAAGGAGACAGGAAATGCCCCTGAATGTATTTCAGGAAGTTGAGGTATTTGATTTATGGGGCATTGACTTCATGGGACCCTTTGTGTCCTCAAATTCAAATCTTTATATCTTACTTGCTGTAGATTATGTGTCGAAGTGGGTGGAGGCAATCCCCACAAGGACTAATGATTCGAACGTAGTGTGCAGGTTTGTCAAAGAGAACATTTTCTGCAGGTTCGGGATTCCCCGAATGATCATAAGTGACGGAGGCACACATTTTCGAAATCAGAAATTCGCGACACTTTTAAAGAAATATGGGGTCAAGCACAACATCGGCACCCCATATCATCCACAGACGCAAGGACAAGTGGAGGTATCAAATAGAGAAATCAAGAAGATTTTAGAAAGGACCGTAGCATCCACAAGGAAGAATTGGAGTGTATTGCTACCGGACGCGCTTTGGGCTTATCGAACGACGTACAAAACACCTATAGGCACCACGCCTTTCAGGCTGGCGTATGGCCGGGCTTGCCACCTTCCGGTGGAATTGGAGCACAAGGCCCATTGGGCGCTAAGAAGGCTGAACTTGCGCTATGATGAGGCCGGGAGAAAAAGGATGTTTGAATTGAATGAATTGGATGAGCTACGCATGACGGCATATGAGAATTACCGCATCTACAAAGAGCGCACAAAGCTGATCCACGATCGCCATATTGAGATGCGCATGTTCAAGAAGGGAGACAACGTTCTATTGTTCAACTCCCGTCTCAAACTGCATCCCGGGAAGCTGAAATCCCGGTGGAGTGGACCCTTCATTGTGGAGGAGGTGAAACCGCACGGAGCGATTCTCGTGCGTGATGGAGATGCCATGTTCTTGGTGAACGGGCAACGCTTGAAGTTGTATTTTGGTGAGAATTACAAGAGGAAAGTGAATGAGGTCAAACTCATTTCACTTGTGCATGAATGAGATGAAGGGAAGACGTCTAGCCTAAGACGCTAAACAAGGGCGCTTGTTGGGAGGCAACCCAACCATCGGTACATTAGGATAGTTTAATTTTAGTCATAGGTTGCTTTTATTTCATTTAAATTTTAGTTTAAAAATGATACCTTGATCCGTTTGTTGAATGTGCAGGCACAGGCAGGGTCGATACCATCGACACACCAGTCGATGGTATCGACATGGGTTCAGGTTGACACCAGCAAAAAGCGCATTGCGTCGATACTATCGACACCCGCGTCGATGGTATCGACATGGTCACAGACAGGTTGCAATAAAAGTGTCGATGGTATCGACACCCCAGTCGATACCATCGAGATCTCTGGAGATATTCAGACGAATTTTGCTCAGTCAACTCGATACCATCGACGGCCTCGTCGATGGTATCGACATCATCACAGGTTGAATGCAACACAACGGCGGTGTCGCAATAAAAGCAAGTCGATACCATCGACATCCGTCGATGGTTTCGATGGACATGTCACCGATCCGCACACAGACATCGACGACGATCGCAACAACCATGTCAGCGATCCGGGTGTTGCGTCGATACCATCGACTTCCGTCGATGGTATCGACCCGTCAGCAATCCGAGTTTCTTGATCCAGCAAACGTCAGCCGTCGATACTCGCGAGGGAGGCGGATACCCGCGAGATGTGTCGATACCATCGACCCGCGTCGATGGTATCGACGGGTCAACATGGGCGCCGATCAAGCCTATTTAAGGGGACTTGCAACGTCACTTGACGTCACACCTTCAGAGCAAGTATCCTCCTTTGCGCCGAGCACTCCCCCGAGCCCTCCAAGACTGCAGAGAAGCGTCATCGGGCAGAGATCTTCATCGAGCGGAGAATTTCTTCTCCATCTTCACCGAGCTCTGTTCTTCTAATCCCATCTTCTCGCAACCATGGTGCACACCGCCAGAGCGTCATCCTCAAGCGCTCACCCTATGGAGATCGAGGAGTTCGTTCCTCCCCCAACCGCTTCCATCCCTCGTCCACGCCTAATTCATGCCAACATGGATGTGAGGAAGGTCTACGAGGAGATAATGAAGCGAAAGTTCGAGCCCACCCGGTATGTAGACCGGGGCATGATCCAGGAGTTGGGATTCGAGGCCAACTTGGCCTATGTGCTTCATGGACAAGCACGCCTCACCAACAGAAGCCTACGCCCTGACGAGCTGCAGTACCATGCGGATGGGCAACCATTTTTCAGCAAATGGCCCACCTACAAGGAACTGGTGGCAGAGTTCATGGCGTCTCTCGACATCTGCGTCGTACCAAATGACGTGGTAGCATCGGACCGGGAATGGATCAAGGGAAGGGTGTCCTTCCGACTCTTCAACAACAACTACAATCTCACACTGGTCCAGTTCAACCAAATCTTCAACTGGATCCACTCTCCACATGATCACCGAAGGCCGGACTCCCACACCGACTATGCAAAGATCTTCTCCGAGCTAGTTACAGTGCCGGCGGGGAAGACCGTGAGCTACCACAATGCAGCGGTAGCAGATTTTGAGCACCCGTTCGTCCGGGTCTTGCATAGGATGTTGAGCTTGACATTCTTCGCTCGAAGTGATCTTGCTTTGAGCAAGTTTCAGGAGAGTGACTTGTTCTTCCTCTACGCACTCCTGAAGCGTCAACCATGCAACTGGGGGGCGTTCTGGCTACAGCGCGTCCTGGCGGTGAAGAGGAGCACAAGGAAGGCTCCAATCCATTTTGGTGGTCTTGTCACCAAGTTGGCGCTTTACTTGGGGCTGAACCTTCAGTCCATGTCTCCGATCTTTACGAGGAGCAAGGTGAACGTGCAACACTTGCACCGTTCAAATCTCATTCTTCTCCGGGACGGGTTGGCGTACGCTCATTGCCACATCAACCAAGCTTATCAAGAGAGCTCCCTACCAGATGACGTCTTCAACATAGAGGGCAAGCAGCACTTCTGGTGGCCAATCATAGCCATCGAGTCCTCCGAGGAAGAAGGCGGTGGTGACGAGCAAGAAGGCGAGGCTGCAGAGGAAGAGGAGGCTTTCACACCTCTTCGAGCACGTGTGGCACCACGAAAGTGTCCTAGGATGCATCCGGGTGCATCTTCATCATCTCAGCCTCCGCCACCATCACCACAGTACGAGCAGCCAACCGCGGATCCCTATTCCATGCAGGGGATGTACACCATGCTGCAGGACATCCAGCAGACTCAGCAGCAGCACATGGGTATGTATACCGGCATTCATGAGACTACGGGCCAGGTACTTGACAACCAACGGGCTATGTTCGAGAACGAGCGGCTCATCCTCGCCAACCAAGAGCAAATGCACACCCGGTTGCAGCGGATAGAGACGCAACAGGAGCCTTTCTTTGACCATTACTGGAGTCAAGACTACTTTGGAGGCTATCCACAGCCTCAGCCGAGGACCCAATATGATCCAAGCTTCCAGGGGGAGTACCCGTCTTGGGATCCTACGGCACCGCAATACCCACCACCGCCTCCGCAAGATTGATCAGGGTATCACTGTTCCACCCTTAAGTTGGTTTTTGACTATGAGGCCATAGTCGAATTCAAGCTTAGGGGGGTGGCTGGAACATCTCTATCTTTTATCTTTTCTTTAGTTGTTTTTAGTTTTTGCTTTGTTATTTGTTCTTGCAATTTTAGTGTTTGTTTAGGATCCACATCTATCTAGTGTAATCGTGGATGTCTTAAAAATTGTCATCTCGCTGTTTTCATGGGAAATTTAAGGGAATTTCAAAATTTCTGTGTCTTTTGGATAGCTTAACTTGGTTGTCCTTGGGAAACTTGCCCTATGAAAATGATTGATTATGTCAACTCTAAAGCAATATGTCACACCCACACCCCCATTGACTCATGAAAAGTGGATAGTAACGGTTGTTTGAGCCTAACCTAATCAAATGGTAATGAGACCTTAATTGGATATACGAGAAAGAACCCTTTGAACTACTACACATGTCAGTAAGGAGGGACACATGATATTTTTTTCTAAGGTTCAGTAACTTAATCTTGTGATCATTCCACTTCATATTTTTCCATAATCCACCAAAGAATTGGAAGTAAAGTACAGTTTTAATTCCTTCTTGCGTGCATAGCATGTAGATAGGATTTGCATTGTTATTTTCATACTTTTGCATAAAACGGAAAAAATGTATAGTGATTCATGCACATTACCTTTAGGTGCATGTCATGTAGTTGCACTCATAACTTTCATGATTTTCATGCATAAGTACACCATGTACCTCAGTTTGTCTTGAAAAGTGATCTAAATTGTTCCATACCCTCGAAATAGTATAAAGATTTCCAATCATGAAGAAAATAGCCTAACACATGTATCTCTAAGCAATTATGGATATGTGGGCTAAGAAAAAAAATTCTGAAAATCTGAAAAAATTGAGAAAAGAAAAAAAAAGAGAATTTAGAAGGAAATGGAATAAGAGGGAGAAAGGAACATGATATCACTTGCATAACAAGGAAACTGAGTACATGATGTGGCTTAATTAGATTTCTATCTCTTTTTGAGGTGGAAGGTTAGTGCATGCATCATTCCACCCAATTTTAAGCATTAGGGCATTTTCAATGTGCATTTGCATCATTTAGGGCATTTTGTTGTATGCATTTTGAAACTGTGTAATACTTCCAAATTCTTCCATGAATCACCCATTCCATCCACCCGTTGCTCGGATTGGTAGGCCACCATGATTTTCTCCTCACTCATGTTTATCAGGAGAACTGCTTCCATGTAGATGGTAGTTAGGGCGAGCAACGTAGTGTAGGCGATCACAAGATGCACTAATGCTGAATCGGAAAATTTTATTATGTTAACTGCCTTATGTGATAGTGTTCATCGGTTTGAAGGATAATTTCTTTTATTGATGATTATTGTCACCTGTAGGGTAATTACTGTTCTGTGATTAGGAAAGGCCGGTTTGAGAACGTTCAGTGGGAGTCATGTGGAATGTGGGGTGTTGTGTTGATTTTTAGTTGACATCTGCAATTTTATTCTAAGGATTAGTTGCTCGAGGGCGAGCAATGTTTAAGCTTAGGGGAGTTTGATGCGATGATTTTGAGTCGCATTTATAGACCTACTTCATATGTGTTTTGTGCCTTAATTACTCATTTTCATGGATATTATTGCATAATTCACTTTATTTGGTCTTTGCCATCATATTATATCAAATCCCCTTTGTTTTACTATTTTGAGCATTATTTATCATCTTATTATAAATTGTGTGGATTTACATGGGCTTGTTGTGGAATTTCAGGAAAAACAAGTATCTGCTTCCGTCGATACCATCGACGGAAGTCGATACCATCGACGGAAGTCGATACCATCGACCAAGCCACAGGTTGTCAGCCGAGAAGAGCAATACAGAGTCGATACCATCAACACCTAAGTTGATGGTATCGAGATCCCTTCAAGTTGCTGGCAAGGAAACTATCGATACCATCGACGGAAGTCGATGCCATCGACACAAGGGGAGCTACAACGTCGCTAAATGACAACAACCGACGCTAAAGGAGTCGATACCATCAACACCTAAGTCGATGGTATCGAGATCACCACAGGCGCTCAGAATAAAAGAAAGGAAAGCTGCCGCTAATCCGCTGGGTCGATACCATCGACCCGCGTCGATGGTATCGACGCCGGCAGATATGCGTTGGATCTATTTTGATCTCGATCGGACGGTTGTTGTTATTTGACGACCTAATTAGGGACTTATACCTAATGACGGCCGCCCAGAGGGGGGAGCATCTCATTTTTGGATTGCACGAGTGCCGAGGAGGAGAAAAAGGAGAACGGAGGCCGAGAAGCTCATCCCGGGTGATTCGGACGCTGCCGAAGACGATTTCCACCACCGACAGGCGGGGAAGCTCGTGTTCTACGCCAAGGATCCACCGGTTCTTCTCCGTTCAGGGGTTTTCCCATTTATTTCCCGTTTTTCTTATGAATTCCCCAATTTCTACCATGTATTCGTGTGAGATGAACATGAGAGGCTAAAACCCTCAATCTTTAGGACCGGGAGTAGCCCGGGAATGCATTGTATGACATTATTCTATCAATAATTCATATTTTTCTCTCAAATCTGTGGTATAGATTCGTTTTCTCCATTTCTATTGTTATGCTTGATCACCATAATAATAATTTAACACCCTTAATCACTTCGACAGAAGGATTAACGGTTGAAAAGAGACGAATTCTACATTAATCAATAAGACCCTTGACAAAGGAGTTGTAAAATTAATGGTGGGAACTGAGAGACCGTTTATAATGCACTTAGTTTAGGGGAATGATTACTACGACGGTGGAATCAACCTAAATCTAAGTAGTGAATTACACCACGACAGTGGGTAATTCTATTTTCAGGCCACTACCCGGATAGAGAGAGAAGTGTGAGGAATTATATGAAACCTAATACAATGTTGACCCGCGGTGAAACCGCCATCCTAAAGATATTCCTTTGAATTGATTAAATTAACCTTTAATCGATTGTCTTCTTTGTTTGATTTTTATTTTCTTTTTAATTTGAAAACAAAACCCTACTTTGTTAATCGGTCTAGCTGATTGCGATTAGTTAGTAGAAGTCTTCAATAATTCACGTATCCCTGAGTTTGACTCAGGCCTCACAAGGCCTATATTACTCGACGCGTATACTTGCGTTTAAGTGCGTAGTAAAATACACGTCAGAAGGCAAAGCACATAGTTCATCTTGTACATGTTGTATGTGATGTAGACCTAGATGACCATAATTCCTCTTGGCTCGAGGAATCACATTAGGATAGCCATAATCATCACTTTTATCATTTTGCATGTTTTCTGTGGGATATAGCATGTATATGATACGTACTATGTATTGTGGTGATTGGATATGTATATGTATATAAAAACCAAATCCCTCATTAAAATATTAAGTTTTAGATGCCTTCCAAATGCGACACATGTGAAAAGCTTGACCGACCAAGTGTGGGCACGCCCTAGCGTGGTGCACCATCTATCTCATGGAAGCGTGAAGGATGAATGTGTGGCATGCCCTAGCAGGGTGCATATTCATCGTGTTTGCTTTGGGTCAGACTTAAAAAGGTGATCTAGATGGGATCTAGTACCTTGAGGCATGAAGATGATCATGGCAAGGAGTTGCATATGACATCTTATCAAGAGTTGCATATGATGCAATTGGCAAGAGTTTCCTACCTGAGGGATCTAAGTTGTGGGTGACAGCCCTAGCTGGTCCATGACTTAGAGGATTTCAGGATCTTGCCCACTAGAAGGTTGTACGCAACAATCTTCCGAATTAATGGTGAGGGCTATCAATTTGAAGTAAAATAGTGGGAGCGATAATTAATTAAAGGCCTAATTATATCGTCAAATTTTCAAATCAATCAAATAAGTCAAAAATGAGTTTTTGGACTAAAATTGCATATTTCCGTTTTGTAGTACAAATGGCAACAAACAACAATCACTTTTCTTTGCGATTGGTCCTTGAAAAGGACAAGCTAAATGGGACAAACTTCCACGACTGGTATAGGACATTGAGAATTGTTCTCACTCAAGAGCGAAAGCTCTACATCATGGATACTCCAATTCCAGAGGAACCGGCTCCTAATGCACCAAAGACAGAAAGGGATGCTTACAAGAAGCATTTTGATGATGCCATTGATGCAAAGTGCTTGATGTTGTGTTCTATGAACCATGAGTTGCAGAGACAACATGAGAACATGGGTGTCATTGAGATGATTCAGCATCTCAGGAACATGTATGAAGATCAAGCACGGCAAGAGAGATACAATGTCTCAAGGGCACTGTTCAAGCGCGTCATGACAGAAGGAGATCCAGTTGGTCCTCACACACTCAAGATGATTGGGTATGTGGAGAACCTACAAAGACTGGGATTTCCACTGAGCCAAGAGTTGGGTACTGACGTGATACTGCAATCGTTGCCAGAATCCTACAGTCAGTTTGTGATGAACTACAACATGAACAACTTTGATAGGCCACTGTCAGAGTTGTTGGGCATGTTGAGGACAGCCGAGATACAGATGAAGAAGGACAAGCCTAAGTCTGTGATGGTGATCACGAGCAAGAAAGGCAAGTCCAAGCGCAAGGGCAAGGGCAAATCTAAGAAAGGTTCTGATGCTAGCCAGGAGCCCAAGTCGTCTTCAGCTCTCAAGGCCAAGGGAGGCGTGACCAAGAAAGGCAATTACCACCATTGTCAAAAGACTGGACAATGGAAAAGGAATTGTCCTCTCTATCTGGAAGAACAAAAGAAGGAGGCGACAAACGTCTCTACTTAAAGGTGTCATGAAAGTAAACTTGTAACACTTTTTGAGGTATATGATACCAAGATGTAAAGTGTAAAGCACTCATAATTGGGGCAAATGTTGCCACCATAGATAGGATTACTTTAGTTTATTTTCAGCCTATAAGGCATGTAATATAGTTATGAACTGCTATTTCATATTTGCTAATAGATAGAAACACCTTATTTTGCATATTGTATGACAATGATGGCAATCAATAAAGAGATGTTTCAATCTATAAATATATGATCTTTGTGGCAATGCCTTATTTATCTTGTGGTATTTGATATGCATAAGATAAAATGATACCTAAAAGTTATAGATAACTCAAACAATAAAATTAGCATCAATCATGAGAAATTCATTTCTAGTTTCCATGTGATGGATAAATCTAGACTCTTTTGGTTAGAGAACCAGTAAGAGACATGAATATCTTGGACATGATTAATCAATCTTCACTAATGGTAGTGGGAGAATGATTATCCAATTAGGTATAATGCATGTGATGTATTTACATACCTATTGGAGTAAATGCTAATACTTCAAAAAGGTGTTTAGAGAAATACCAATATGAATATCTTGAAGTGTTCAAGAATATCATAGATGAAGTAAGAACTTGGTAAAGTGTTAATTCTTGATGAGATCAATGAATAAAATGCTTAGACCAAAATGTTTGAGATCCTTATGAGTGATTATGATAATGTATCATAGTGAACTCATGATTAAGGCATGGTGATGTCTAAATCAAGAAGGGATCATACTCTAAGGAGTTAGAGATTGATTATCAAATAACTGAATTCTTCTTAATAATAGAATACCCCTCACTAATAAAGGACATTGAGAATCACAAGGAGTTGTGAGTTCTTATATCCTTGACAGATACACCTCAATTATCTATGTGATGAGTTGTTCATGTGATGAGTCAACTATCTAGATGAATATGGGGAACCACATTTTGAGTTATGGTTTATGACCATTACATCCTAAATGACATCCATGTGAACCCTAAGGTATGACCTTGATGGTAGCACCCATTGGATGAAATCCATAAGTGCAAATGAGTCTTAAGTGTTAAGACACATGGATAACATTTTGAAAAGGATGATGCTTGTTGATTGTGACTTAATGACTAAGACATTTGGCATATGGATTCTAAAACCGCATTCCTATGAGGAATAAAACAAGGATGTGTACGTGACACAACCTACAAGGTTTATGAATCCACTAATGCAAATGAAGTCTATAAGTTACATTGGACTAATCAATGTGATTGATTGAGTACAAGCAACTCAGAATTGGATCTTTACCTTGATGATATAGTCAAAGGGTTTGACTGATATGTCAAAGATAAAGAAGGGATCTGTGATTTAATGGGAGCGTACTCACATTCCACATGTTGATGTGAAATGGAAATGTTCTAGAATGGAAATCCACAAGTGGAAATTATCTTTAAGGAAGATAGAGATGTTTCCTATGTGATAGGAATAGAGATATATAGAGATAGTTCTCAAAAACCTCTTGACCTAAAAAGAGAAAGCATACATTGGCAATCTGTACTGAAGGGTTCAGTATGCACAGATTCAGTGGGAGAAAACTTGTCCATGTTACATGGAGTTAGTATCCCAAGGCCAAGTGTCCAATTCTTATGAAGAATGGGAACACTAAGAATATATACGGATCTATCATGTATGTAATCATCCCATTATCTTGCATGTATAGACATGGCAAGAACAAAATGCATTCATCATCTTGTATGTAGGACATGGCAATATGATGTGCTCATCCTGATGACTCGTATGTGAGACATGACGAGTGGATGTCTGTCTATTTCCAGTAAGGGTTACTGGAATACCATGAGAACTTGATAAGTACTCGAGAAGTACTAGTTCTATGGAGATAAGGAAGAGTTAAATATAAAGAGTTACATTGATGCGAACTTCCGAAAGGACAGAAAATTAATCACAAAACATATATATAGAATATATAAAAGTGAAAGTTTGTTGATAATTGGAAGTGTTCCAATAAAACTATTTAAAAGGAAATGCCGAGTATCCATGTGTAAGAGAATAGCAGTGGATACTATATGGATCTGGAAGTTCATGAGATGAACTTATAGATATTCCACTCATTGATGACAAGTATGGAATCCTTGATCATGCAATGTGGCTAAAGGTTAGCAAAGGAATACTAGATCGCATATTATGACAACTCCATCTCATACGTGTGACGTACAATGAAGAGATGAGAGACATGCAGTTAAAAATTGACTTTGGCAAGGTGTTGTCATTACTCACTATGTCCGCACTAGAGCACAGTAACATGTGGGACATGTTTGGATATCACTATGAATATGATTCAAGGGTGATTGGCTCGCAGTGCAAGTGGGAGTCTGTTGGTATGTATGCCCTGAGAGCCAATCATGGGATGATTGGTGGGATACATTAAGATTGATTTGATAAACATCAAAGGCAAGCTTCCAATTCTTTCTGGTTCAGTCATATGAGATAGTGATAGAACATATTGAATGTCTAGAGAATGACAATACTCAATGACGTATGCCTTCAGGTTCAGGACCTGAACGATGAGATCATACGAATGCTAAGAGTTTGTACATTCTTGTTATGTCCTTAGTCGGATGTCATTGTGGAAGGTAGATAGACATCAATGACACACAAGACTAGATTGTGGTGTTGGTTGATGACAGAATCTCATTAGTCATGATATAGAGATATCAAACCAAACACATAGGTACTTGTTAGAGAACAAGTGTACCGGACAGACCCACCCTGAGTTCGACACATGGAACCATGACATGGTAGTCACAGTCAGTACTCACAGTGATGGTGGTGAGTGTTATTCTTTGACCTAAAATCACTACACTCAACACATGTCGTTGGGCACACTTTGACATCATCAAACACAGTCCTAAAACATGGGTTGTTATAAAGGTGATGATTGGGTGGATTTGACACATGGGGCTTTTGAGGGGTGAGTGATAGATATGGGATTTGTCCCTCCTGAAGGAGTTTGATATCCAAGGCCACTTGATGAGTAGGATTGAGATAGGCGTGTGCACACATGTGTGAATCAGTATGTGATATTGATGTCATACATATCTCGTTCAATCTACTCTAAGATCAAGAAAGTGAATGAACGTTGATAGGATGACTGTTCCATGCCTCGAGTTCATTCGAGATATCAGTGACAAAGGAATTATACATTCATTGTAACACCATTCACAAATTGTAGGATTGAAAACTGTTCTCTAACTTTCTACTTTCACTTGGGTAGCACTGATGTGTGACTAGGCACCGCTCTTTTCTTGTGAAGTCATAAGTGTTATGGACTTTCACTGCCAATGTGAAATGGACCTGCAAGGTCACACACATAGGATTTAACCTGGAAGAGGAGTTTTGTCCACAAACAATGTTTAGATTGATTACTAAAGGAGTTTAGTAGTTCAATTAAACACTCAATCAATTGATAGCTCAATGTCATAATGTTCAAGTAGTTTGACACATTGATTGGAGTATCAGATTGATTAAAATCGCAATTGACTGATTCTGCACAATCTGCAGTCCCAACTGATCAGCTCATGTGATGAACCGATCGACTGAGCTTGGTGAACCGATCGGCTCAAGTGTTGAGTCGATCGGCTCATGGTCAGGGTGAAACGATTGCTTCAAGTGTTGAAACGATCGATTCAACTGGTGCAACTGAGCAAGTTGGGAAAGTAGGATTGGTGAGAATTTTCCTTTCGTTTCACTTGCCCAATTTGATTGGGAAATAGGATTGGTATTTGATACTAATTAGAAACAAAAGAAAGAAAGTCAACCGGGAACTGGTCAGGACCACGAACCGACCGGTTCAGAAGTGAACAAACCGACTCATGGGTCCCAAATGATCGGTTGAGGTGTCAACCGACCGGTTCAGGTACCCAACCGACCAGTTCAGTTGTGAAACGATCGGTTCAGGTTGTGAGTTGGTTGTTTTGTGGAAAATCTCGAACCCTTCTACTCCTGCTTTTAGTCCCGCATTGCCCGGGATGGAGAACCCTGTCCCATGACCCTCCTATATATAGGGGTATTGGGGGCTTCTCAAAGTACAACTCAGTGCAACCAGTTGCTCTGCAAAGTTTTCGTTCTCTATGGTTTTGGTAACCAAGTGAGCCTGAGCAAGTGCTACCCGAAAAGGGAGGCACAACAAGGGAAAGACAACTACAGTTGCAACTAGCAGCAGGAGAGTGTGTTGGCGACTAGTATGCTGACAGGAGGGTGCGACTCCTTCCAATTCCTTGTGGGACAAGGAGATTGGAGTTCCAGGTGGTCCGTGTGGACTACTTCAGAGGCGGGAGGTTTCTGCCGCTTAGGAGGACAACTGTCAATCCTGACAGTCCCGGTGAGACAAGGAGTCGTCAGTCACAGTGTGACCAGGAGCTGCACAGACACCATCCAAGACCGGAGGTGAAGACCGCGCAAGCCGTGAGGTATTGTCACCGAGCAAGCCTCGGGACAAGGTATGATTCCATAAACCATCCTTTCCTATTGTATAGACGTTGACGCGTTTCCTTGTTCTGGGTTTGGGGGAGAAAATTTTTGTTTCCGCTACCTTCTTTGTCTCCCCTAAAACCCGACATCCCCTTCAATAGGAAATAAGTAACCCTCATGAATTATTAGAAATATTGGGTTTTCTTTGGGTGGACAATGTTGTTTACAATCAAATTTGTGATGCTTAAATAAGGATGTAAGGTAGATGAGGAAAGTGTAGACCTACTAGTATACTCATGAATGAGTTTCTTGATGGCCCGATGCACATCATGAATATTGACTTTGGGGTCATAGAGATTGTAGAGGTTATCATAGCCAAATAGGTCAATTTCCTTGGCATAGGTATCATCCAACTTGTATATCCAACTTGTATACCATGTCTGACTAATAGTCAATCAGACTTTTCTTGGTCAACTCAAAAAGGATTTTGGATGTCATGTGACAAATAGAGATAGGTGTATGGTGCTGGAGTATATTAGAGGTGTGATACCATGTTGGGTTATCGCAGAATTCATCAACTGCCTTTCTACTCCACTCATAATTTTCATAATGTGGAGTGCATATGGGGAGAACATCAAGGCATTTATTGCAGAATAGATGAAAGATCCCATACTCCTTCAACATTTGGTGTCCATGAAATGTGTAGAAGGCAAGGATTTCCTATGAATCATAGGACTTGTATCAGGTGACTTCTTGAGTATGTATGAAATGCATGCCATAAAAGGAGATAGTATGAGATGGAGAAGGTGGGGGATTGTAATGTTCCAGGTCTTGAGGCCTCAGATAATATGATATTAAAAAAATGATTGAACTACCCATATCACTAAGGTGGACCTCCTTTTTAGGGATGCCATTACTAAGAACTTCAAAGTTAAGCATGCTCAGTTTGGAGTAGTAGGATGGGTGACCAGTAAAAAAGTTGATCACAACTTGTGCTTGAAAGGAGAAAAAGTGTGCAGTTAAGTCCAGTGGTGGTTTGTGGGGCTATTCGTCATTCCTAAAACTCTATAGAACCTAGGGCAGTGGGCCTAGGCATTACAAATGGTATCAGAGCCATAACCCTCTAGCAGGAGAGGCCTACATGAGAATGGGGCATGCTAGTCTTGAGCCATGTGATCGAGGCATGTTGTAAAGAGCTATCTATGGTGATTTATCCTCCCTTGTGCTAGTAACCGTGATCGGGAGTTGGATGTCCATGGGCCATTCTAGGTCTACACTTAAATGGGGAATGTTTATGATGCATTATAGTTGAACCTTTACGAGGACGTCAAGAGTCTAACTGGGGGATATTATAAAGTCCTAGGTCTTGAGGCCTCAGATAAAATTATCTTAATAGGAATGATTGGATTATCCATATCACCAAGGTGCATGTACTTATTAGGGATCCCATAACTAAGAACTCCAAAGTTAAGCGTGCTCATCTTGGAGTAGTACTAGGATTTGTGATCAGTCAAAAAGTTGATCCTAGCATGTGTGTGAGAACAAAATGTGCAGTTAAGGCCAATGGTGGTTTGTAATGCCAGTCATCGTTCCTAAAACGTATTAGGGCCTTAGGTAGTGGGCTCGAGCATTATAGGGATAGTATCTCTCACACACCAGGGTTAGGATTGGGGTTCTTTTGCTTCTTGTGAGTAAACATGTTTGATAGGTAGAAAACCCTAGAATTAACAAACAGGGGAAGGAATAGAGTGAGGTTAATGGTCCTAGGGGCATAAAGGAGAGAGAGAAGGTTAGAGGTAGGGAACTATGATCTAGGTGGGCGTCATTTGAGATTAGAACTAGTTGAGATGGTTTTAAATTGGTTGGCAACCCATTTTAGATTTCTCAAAATAGTGTCATAGGTAGAGTTTGGTCTGATATAAAACTTGGATGATATAAATGTCATACATCCCCTGAAAAGATCCTTAATTGAGTTTCTTCCGAATAAACTCGAGTGATGGAAATGTTGATTCACACTTCCAAAATTTCCAAATATATCTCTAAAAATCAATTTAAATTATATTTGTGAGCCTAACATGTATACTTAATATACGACGACATGTTTATCTCATCATAGACTATTTTAGCATTAAAGAAATAATATTAAAATTTTGAAAACTTTATCTGGAAACCATATAGTTGAGCATTCAAACTTGGTGTTTTTGCATTCAAAACATGTAATATGAAACACATTACAAACATATTAAGGCATTTAGTAATGATAAGAATATATTGCATTTAAGATCTTTCTAGCTAGGGGACATATAAGATTCATCAATAGAAGTGATCAACACCTTTGATCTACTAAAGTTGAAATCTTTACTAGCAAGAGATTTAGTAAATATATGCATAAGCTGATTTTAAATGTCCAAATGTGTGATCTATATATCTTTCTTACCAATTTGGTCAAAAAGAAAGTGAAGGTGGACTCTATATGTTTAGATCCACTATGAAATATATGAGTATATGAAAAATAATTACACTAGTATTATCACAAAAGATAGGAGAAGCATCCTATGAAATGTCAAACTCTTGGAGCAATTGATACATCCATAGAACTTGGGAAAAACAACTATTGATCTTGGATAGGTACCTCAAAGTCCTCTTAATAATTCCACTATACTTTCCTTCTTAGAGAACCGAGAAAGTAAACATGATCATAGGCCAAAGAAAGTGACACTTATGCACTTTTTATCTATCAAGCACCTGACATAGTCAACATCATTATAGGTAGTTAGAGTGAATTGATTCGACTTCAAATACCATAGACTAAAAAATTGGGGTCCTAACTTGGTACCTCAAATTCCTTTTGGCTTGTATAAGATGAGACTTTCTAGGGCAAGATCAAAATCTATCACATAAGACAACACTAACCAATATACATGGTAGAGTGGTAGTAAGATATAAATGACTAGCAACTATACCTCTATATAGCTTCTATTGACCTTTTCTCCTTCCTCATTCTTATCAATCTTGGTAGTGTTAGACATTGCAGTATCATTGGGCCTATAATTTTTCATCCCAAAACATTTGATTAGCTCTTTATTGTACTTGCATTGGTTGATGAATTTCCCATCTTTTGTTTTCTTGATTTGGAATCCTAAGAAGAAGGTGAACTTCCAATCATGCTCATATCAAATACACTCTACATGAGGGAACTAAACTCCTAGAAAAGATCAAGATTAGCAACACCAAGAATAGTGTCATAAATATATATATTTAAACAAAAATAAACTTTTTGAAAGTGTGTTTCATAAAGAGAGCATAATCAACTTTTCACGTGACATAGTCATTTTCAACAAGAAGGTCTTTATTTTCTCATACCAATCTCTAGGGAGTTGTTTGATATCATAGAATGCCTTATGCAAAAGACAAACATGATCAACATATTTTTCATTTTCAAAGATGGGAGGTTGAGCCTCAAAGGCTTCCTCCTCTTTGTAAATAAGGACCCATCCCATTGGTCTAACCCTAATTGATCATTAGGACAAATACCTATACTAAAACCCATCTTATAATTCACAATCATCAAAAGTGATTTGAAAGATCTGAAAGAAAATGATCCACATAGAGATCTGATTATGAGAAATTGTATTAAGAACGTTGCAAGTAATATAGAAATTGTACCACTACACATCTGAATCATTCCACATGTAGACAGGATAGATAATAAATTGAAACATTTCTTATTTATATCACCATATGATTACAATATTTTTTGTGATTATGAAACTATAGAAACATGGCTGATTCAGTTTATAACTCATGATCATTAACAAACACCAAGAGAAACAACCTTACATATACATCATCAACTACCCACCCATAACTCAGGAGAATGAGAGTACATGTATGTACATTCTAGATCTTACTATATCATTCTTTGGTATATATTGATCAATGCATCCTTTTTGTTGCTTCAAAATACCTAAAAGATGTGGAAACCATGGGGTTAGACCCCATGTCCCAGTGATGTGATAGAAAAACCTAGCAGACTTATTTATTACATGCATATCATGTTTAGATTACCTATAGGTAGATTAATCAAGAGATATATATCTCTACACATGATATATGCATCAAATACTTATTCTCTTCTCATGGATGCATATTCACAAGGTACATAATCTCTTCAAATTGGTGTATTTTTAGTAAGTAGAAAAGTATATAGTGAAAATATACATGAGCCATATAGTGACCTATATAGAGTAGGAAGAATATGTAGTACTTAAAATAAGTAAAGGAATATAGTTGCACATCCATGTGATTCATCAATTAAGGATAACCAAATATACCACATGGTTGTGTTACACATCTTGTTATGACCAGGGTAGTTTGATGTGTGTAACGCCTGGGCCCATTGTCCAAGGTTCTAGTAGAGTTTCAGGAATGACGACTGGCCCCACAGACCACCACTAGCCTTAGCTGCGCACTTTGTCCTCACTGACGCGCATGCCAGGATCAACTTCCCGACAGGTCACCCATCCCAGTACTACTCCAAGCTGAGCACGCTTAACTATGGAGTTCTTTAGAGATGGGCTCTGGGAAAAGGAGGTGCACCTTGGTGATATGGGTAGTCCAATCATTCTTTTTAAGATCAACTTATCCGAGGCCTCAAATCCTGGGATGTTACAATCTCCCCCACTTAGACTCTTGACGTCCTCGTCAAGTCTCAACTATATGGCCTCATAATCTGACCCCATTTCAGTGCAGACCCACAATGGCCCATGGACACCCAGCTCCCGTCCACGGCTATCAGCGCAAGGGCGGCTCCATCTCGTCTCTACGGATAGCCCTTTCCAACTTGCCTGGACCGCACGGCTCAAGACTGGCATGCCACATGCCCATGTGGGCCCCACCTACTGGAGGGGTTATGGCTCTGATACCATTTGTAACGCATGGGCCCACTGTCCAAGGTTCTAGTAGAGTTTCATGAATGACGACTGGCCCCACAGACCACCACTAGCCTTAGCTGCGCACTTTGTCCTCACTGACGCGCATGCCAGGATCAACTTCCCGACAGGTCACCCATCCCAGTACTACTCCAAGCTGAGCACGCTTAACTATGGAGTTCTTTAGAGATGGGCTCTCGGAAAAGGAGGTGCACCTTGGTGATATGGGTAGTCCAATCATTCCTTTTAAGATCAACTTATCCGAGGCCTCAAATCCTGGGATGTTACAATGTGTACCATGCAAACTACTATCTAGTGGATTCTAAGCCTAGACTAGCCTCATATAAGATCTAAGTATTACTAGACTTCATTAGATATCTATATACACCTCGGGTCCAAGCGAAGGTAACAAAAAGTAGATTGCTCAAATACCGAGTCTACCATGAAATTGCTCAAATGTGGACCCACATTATTACATGTTTTCCCTGGGTACGTATGTCTAGGGTACACAACCAACAAATTGAGATCGAATGTAGTTTCTCTCCATAACATATCACTGGACCATAGGTCACAACTAATTCCAAAGAAAACTTACTAATTCATGGTATACCAACCCCAAACACCTTCATATATTCAATATACACTCTGAATGTCTTCTTACAATTCATATATTGCTACAAGATTAAATCATTTCACTATTTCCCCTAACAACCCTAGAAAACAGATCTATTGACTCATGGCACTACATTATAGGGTTACACTTGATTAATTAAGTCAAGTGGTCCATATTTCAATTGCATCAATAAGCTACAAATAATGAAAATATATATGATTGAAATATTTATATCTAAAACTGCAAAAGATACAAGATGTATTCACACATGCCATACCACCCAAATTAGGGTATAAGTAACTTCATTTTTGTCCATAAATAAGGCCCAAAGTATCAATTGCAGACACAATAAGGTCAAATATATATTAAGGTTATGGCACACAAGACTTAAATAAGGCATAAAAAGGGATATTTTTCCCTCCACTATTCCTTTCCTAGTGTGCAAGTAGTATCACAACCAATACATAGAAATTCACATAAACAACATGTAGGATAAGACATGAGTATACAACATGATCAATCATCACCATTCAAGTGTAAGGGTATCATAAAGGACTGTTAAATGTATTACCTTTATGAATATTTAGCTCTATTTAATTCTATAGGGTTATAATAAAGTGTATATAATCATTGGTAGAAGGTTACTAAACTCATAAGATCACATCATCTTACCTTAACATTTCACTAAATATTCATCATATTATATTTCATCCATGTTCAATCATGGACCAACCTTAACCTTTGGTCCATGGAATCATCCTAATGATGTATTAACCTCATGGCATCAATTCCATATATATATATATATATATATATATATATATATATAGAGAGAGAGAGAGAGAGAGAGAGAGAGAGAGTTAGGCTAGAATATTGTAACATACTAAATCTCAGACCCTACCTTGGAAGTTGACATTTTGGACTTAGCCAAACAAGGTTGAAGGTTAGACCAAAATAGATGTTTAGTATAATCCCAATGAGCTAATGGATGTATAGATCACCTTAATATAACCTAATGTTCTAACATTAATCTTAGGTTTATAATGGATACATAAAATATGCCACATAACTCATTTTGGTCGTAATATGAAGATAAGGAACTTAATTGGATGAATAATTTAGATAATGGGCCGTTAATGGGCCATATGACATATCTCATAAAAATAAGTCTCAAAAGTGGAAACAAACTTCAAATTTGAAATCTACATATCAAAGTTAGCCTACATGTCAAATTTCATCTAATTTGGACAACCTTGAAATATTAGAATAAGTTTAGGAGAGAGAAAAAGAGTAAAATGTATAAGTAATGAATAATATAATTATATAACATCAAAATATGGAAATAATGGAAAATTCATATTCAAAACATAAAAGATAACTTGTGAATGAAGTTTGGTCCAATTTGGATGTTGTTTGTGCAAGTTATGCAATTTTAGGTACATTCTAGACTTTTATGCAATTTACCCAATTGGGAGCTTTTCTTTGCAAGTTGTAACATGAATTATAATACTTATATATTCCCTTACCATTCTCGAGTTTTTGAACCATAGGGAGACTAGCTGCACCTTGGTTTGAAGGTGTTTCTTTCCAAGGGCATTTTAGGGATTACTCTCTTTATAAATGAGCTTATCTTCAGAAGCTATCAACCAATGGTGTTATTTCTTTGATTGGAGGTCAGTTGGGATGGCCTGTAAGTGTCCATAAACCGATATTTGATATTCAAGAAGCCTCTATGAGCTGTCCTCTTGCATGGCCATGAAATCCCTAGGCTAAGAAGACATAGAAAGCTCCATGGACACCTCATACTTGACTTCTTCCTTATCCATAAAGGTTTACATGTCCATAGGCACCCTTAGCATTGGAGACATATCAATTAACTTGAAACCTCATGCTTGACTTATTCCTTATCCATAAATACTTGCATGTCCATGGACACCCATATACATGACACATGGAAAGTCTCATAGACACCTCATACTTGACCTCTTTCTTTATATAGCCATATCTACCCCTTCCCAACTCCAAATTCGAAAACTCTTGCTCTTCTTTCTTTCCTCTAGCTTAGATCATAACCCCTACTCTGTTTGGTCATGAAGGTGTTGTCCCAAGGTAAAAGAAGGTGCCTACCTTGGTGATGAAGGCTCCTAGGGTTCCAAATTTACTCTATTTAGGGTTTCTAAAGCTCCTCCTTGGTTATTTCGACCAAAACTAGTAAGTTTTCTCCTTTCCTTCCCTATTTTCATGTTGTTAAACTTCATTACACCTTCCTCCAGGTCGTAACCATGGCCTTCCATGGTGAAACCCCACCTAGAACACATAAACACCTAATCTCCATGTTCTTTTGTTAGGGTTTTTCACCTCTAAAGTGGAGAATGTGCTTCTTGCTCGAGATAGGAGCTTTGTTGGAGAAACTAGCCTCTCTAAGATTGGGAACCATACTTATTAGACATGTCCACCTTCTATAGAGATTCTTTGGAGGCCTAGTCTTGGATCTAGGACTGACTTGGACTATTTAGACTCTGAAGTTGAGGTATGATGTATCCCCTATTCATCTATGTTGAGCAATTCACCTATGCTTATTCATTCTCTTTGTCATATGGACATTAGCCTATACACAATGTCTTTTCTTTTGAAAATCATGGTTCATGTGAACTACCTTATTTGATATTGATCATGTGATCATGGATATTCTTTTGAATTCTTATCTTATGCTTTGTTCATGATGGAACTCTAAAAGATGACATGTGATGTCTTTTGCCCACTTATGAGGTGGATATATATGTTGATCACTTATGTGGTGACTAGTTTATATATTATGACTATACTTTGTACTTGCCTCTACATTTAACATGCTATGTGATTCAGTATTACTAGAGTAGTGTAATTGCATTGGTTTTTATGGAAGATGTATTATTTTCTGTCGAGCTGATGTGATATTTCTTGCTCTTTTGGGATGGAAAGGAACCTCATACCCATGGTAATATGTGTGATTCTTGGCCCATGTTTTATATATTTGGGAGATTGGAAGTATTCCTTTCTCTACCAGGTTTCAAGTTTCTGAGACTTGGCTGCCTTTGTGTTTATATTGTTATAGGGCTATGTTTATCTCACATGCATGCAAGTTGATGATATGGGGTGTGTGCCCTAATTATTTACATGTGCTTGTGTGGCACAATCTTTATGTTTTATTAATTGCAAGTATTCTTTTGTTATCATATGATTTCAATTCCTTTTCTCTTGATACCCATTTGGGTGGTCCTTATCCTTTCTATGGGAAGCCTTTTATATTTTATGTCCTTTATTCCATATATTGCTCAATTTCCTATTTAGTATGCAAATACCAGCCTTTGCTGATGTCATCTATTTTCTCTTCTTTCTACGGTATGCTTCCAACCCTAGGTGAAGGACTTGGACGATAAGACATGAAGTTTTGGACTAGATTAAGGAGTTAAAGCTTGGAGACAAAGTTGTTATGGTTTAGATTTACCTCTACTTAGATCCTTATGTTGTATCATACATGTAAACACTTTATGGGATATTATGATGTTCTTTTGTAACCTTGTGAGAAATTGAATATAGTCAACATTTTTATTCTACTTCTATATATTGGTTGTTTTGAATACCATTTATTGAAGTTTGAAAATTTTGCACCTATTCCAGCATACCTTTGAGTGTGTTTGGAATGGATGTTTTATTCTTCAAATCTTTAGTAAGGGGGTGATCCCACCTCCTTATAGCATGGTATCAGAGCCCATGGTAGTCAGAATCTGACTATTTCAATTTTATCTCCCTATTTAAAATACTTTCCTTACCTTTAAGTGGCATGTTTTCCCTAGAGTTGATCAATAGATGATGAAGGGTTTATTTATGATCCTATAGTTTCACATTAGAATAATGATGAATAGATCCCTAAAATACTTACAACTAAAAGATGCATACGTAACCATAGTAACTTAAGGTAGTTTAGCTTGACCTTTAGGCAACTACTAGGACATGAAGTTGAAAGCAAAGGTGTCTAGAAAGGATCAGGGTTTGGGGGCGGGTAAGACTTTCCTCTGCACCACTAGCTTGGTTTACGAGGACTCTCGAATCCATATGATACCGGTCTGGCCTGAGCTGATATGAGTTGTCTGAAATAGCATGCTTTTAGGCAATAATAGCCTTAGAAATCTATATGATTTATCTTTAGGGACCCTAATATGTTGAACTAGTCTCCCAGATGTAAAGACTTATTTGAGGATGGACAAGATCAAGTTAACCCATAGTTCATAGTCAGTCTTTACAAGTTATGTTTTTTTGCATGATGCTAATGTAGTTGGATGAAAGGAAGTGTAGTTGAACCTTTTTTACCAGAAGAATAGTTTTGACTTAATAAGATGAATCCTTTAAGGAGTGGTGAATACATTTTTTTCTTATATGTTGATGTTTTGATTTTGAGGATGAAATCCCTTTAAGGGGTGGTGTGTTGTAGCATACTAGATCCCGGACTCTACCCTGGGAGTTGACATTTTGGACTTAGCCAAACAAGGTTGAAGGTTAGACCTAAATAGATTTTTAGTATAACCCCAATGAGCTAAAGCATGTATAGATCACCTTAATATAACCTAATGTTCTAACATTAATCTTAGGTTTATAATGGATACATAAAATATGCCACATAACTCATTTTGATGGTAATATGAAGATAAGGAACTTAATTGGATGAATAATTTAGATAATGGACCATTAATGGGCCATATGGCATATCTCATAAAAATAAGTCTCAAAAGTGAAAACAAACTTCAAATTCGAAATCTACATATCAAATTAGCCTACATGTCAAATTTCATCTAATTTGGACAACCTTGAAATATTAGGATAAGTTTAGGAGAGAGAATGACTAAAAGGCATAATTAATGAATTATATAATTATATAACTTCAAAATATGTAAATAATGGCAAATTTATATTCAAAACATCAAACATAACTTGTGGATCAAGTTTGGTCTAATTTGGATGTTGTTTGTGCAAGTTATGCAATTTTAGGTACATTCTAGACTTTTCTGCAATTTACCCAATTGGGAGGTTTTCTTTGAAAATTTTCACATGCATTATAATACTTATATATTACCTTATCATTCTCAAGTTTTTTAACTATACAGAGCCTAGTTGCACCTTGGTTTGAAGGTGTTTCTTTTCAAGGAAATTTTAGGGATTACTCTCTTTATAAATGAGCTTATCTTTAGAAGCTATCAACCAATGGGATTATTTGTTTGATTGGAGGTCAGTTGGGATGGCCTATAAGTGTCCATAAACCTATATTTGATATTCAAGAAGCCTGTATGAGCTGTCCTCTTGCATGGCCATGAAATCCCTAGGCTAAGGACACATGGAAAGCTCCATGGACACCTCATGCTTGACTTCATCCTTATCCATAAAGGATTGCATGTCCATAGGCACCCTTAGCATTGGACACATGGAAAGTAACTTGACACCTCTTGCTTGAATTCTTCCTTATCCATAAAGACTTGCATGTCCATGGACACCCTTATACATGATACATGGAAAGTCTCATAGACACCTCATACTTGACCTCTTTCTTTATATAGCCATATCTACCCCTTCCCAACACCAAATTTGAAAACTCTTGCTCTTCTTTCTTTCCTCTAGATTAGAGCATAACTCCTACTCTATTTGGTCATGAAGGTGTTGTCCCAAAGTAAAAGAAGGTACCTACCTTGGTGATGAAGGCTCTTAGGGTTCCAAATTTGCTCTATTTAGGGTTTCTAAAGCCCCTCTTTGGTTATTTCGACCAAAACTAGTAATTATTCTCCTTCCTTCCCTATTTTCATGTTGTTAGTCTTCCTTCCACCTTCCTCCAGGTCATAACCATGGCCTTCCATGGTGAAACCCCACCTAGAACCCATAAACACCTCATCTCCATGTTCTTTTGTTAGGGTTTTTCACCTTTAAAGTGGAGAAGGTGCTTCTTGCTCGAGATAGGAGCTTTATTGGAGAAACTAGCCTCTCTGAGCTTGGGAACTGTACTTATTGGACTTATCCACCTTCCCTAGAGGTTCTTTGGAGGCCTATGCTTGGATCTAGGACTGACTTGGACTGTTTAGACTCTAAAGTTGAGGTATGATGTATCCCTATTCATCTATGTTGAGCAATTCACCTATGCTTATTCATTATCTTTGTCCTATGGAAATTAGCCTATACACATTGTCTTTTCTTTTGAAAATAATGGTTCATGTGAACTACCATATTTCATATTGATCATGTGATCATGGATATTCTTTTGAACTCTTATCTTATTCTTTGTTCACGATGGAACTCTAAAAGATGACATGTGATGTCTTTTGTTCACTTATGAGGTGGATGTATATGTTGGTCACTTATGTGGTAACTAGCTTATATATTTTGACTATAATTTCTACTTGACTCTACATTTAACATGTTATGTGATTCATTAGTACTAGAGTAGTGTAATTACATTGGTTTTTATGGCAGATGTGTTATTTCCTGCCGAGCAGATGTGAAATTTTCTGCTCTTTTGGGATGGGAAGGAACATCATACTCAGGGAAAGATGTGTGATTCTTGGCCCATGTTTTATATATTTGGGAGATTGGAAGTATTCCTTTCTCTATCAGGTTTCAATTTTATGAGACTTGTCTGCCTTTGTGTTTATATTGTTCTAGGGTATGTTTATCTCAGATGCATGCAGGTTGATGATATGGGGTGTGTGCCCTAATTCTTTACATGTGCTTGTGTGGCACAATATTTATGTTTTATTAATGGCAAGTATTCTTTTGTTATCATATGATTTTAATTTCTTTTCTCTTGATACCCATTTGGGTGGTCCTTATTCTTTCTATGGGAATCCTTTTATATTTGATGTCCTTTATTCCATATATTGCTCAATTTTCTATTTAGTATGCACATACCAACCTTTGTTGATGTCATCTATTTTCTCTTCTTCTTGGGGTATGCTTCTAACCCTAGGTGAAGGACTTGGACGATAAGGCATGAAGTTTTGGACTAGCTTAAGGAGTTAAAGCTTGGAGACAAAGTTGTTATGGCTTAGATTTCCCTCTACTTAGATCCTTATGTTGTATCATACATGTAAACCCTTTGTGGGAGATTATGATGTTCTTTTGTAACCTTGTGATAAATTGAATATAGTTAATATTTTTATTCCGATGCTATACTTTGGTTGTTTTGAATACCATTTATTAAAGTTTGAAAATTTTGCACCTATTCCAGCATACCTTTGAGTGTGTTTGGAATGGATGTTTTATTCTTCAAATCTTTAGTAAGGGGGTGATCCTGCCTCCTTACAAATACACTCGAGTGTAGCAGAGACCGAATACACTCAAGTCATTTTCCATCTCACAATCTTTATTTTGAAAATCTAAACCATTGGTCTTCTTAAATATCATATGTACATACTGTATATAAAATTTGATCTCATTTGGACTCTTATTGGTCATGCATCTAAGGGCAACAAAAATTATACAGTTCAAATTAGTTTTTTATGTCAATTTTGTTGGTCATGAAATAGTGACTTAAAAAGTTTCAAATGAGCCCAAGTTTGTATGTAGTCTTTATTTGTTATAACAATGTGTCAATGGTTTGGATTTGTTGAAAAATTTGTCTAGATATGCAAACACCACTTGAGTGTATGGTGTGACTTGTACACTAGAGTGTATACTAGCCTGACTCTCTCTCTCTCTCTCTATATATATCCCATATCTAGGCTACATCTAACAATGTCACATATTACTACATACTTATTCATTATCTTAAAATTACAAAGAAAGGAGAGAAAACTACATAGGCAATCATATGAGGAAGAGAATTACTAAATTAGGATCCTTTTTGCATAAAATAAACCTATAAACTTTTAGTAAAACTCACGTGGATGAATATACCTCTAAGTTATTTAATATGCACTTTCTAAATTACCCCCATGATGCATCTCAGGTACATTCATATAATTTTTCTTCTTGATCATAATTATTTTTAGCTTCATTTATGAATCAATTAGGCATCAAAGATGTTTGGAGATATAATATAGCTCAAAATAATCATTACGACACAAATAACCACTACTGACCATAAAAGGTTAATTTTACATATAAGTCCATAATAAGGATAAGACCTTATAGGAATATAAAAACCACCTAAGATTTTGAATTGCACCTCATATTACTATTACACACCACCGTTATGAATTCCATTTTCAAATTCAGAAGTATGTGGAAGTTACATCAAATACAAGGTTACACATAAAAGGACTACTCTTATGCATAGATGATCTATCTTGAGATTATAGATATAACTAAAATGAATCTTTAGTGTAATAGAAGTTCTATAAGGGCATTAATATCATTATATATCCACTTCCAATGAGTAAGAATAGCATGTATAGTGCTTTTCGCATCATATGGCACCAAGATACCATACAAAGAACATTTTCAGTAACATTTCACATGTAGTTTGATTTTCAACAAAAACATATTTGAGTGGATATGTGACTAACATCAAGGAAAATTTTCATATTAAGTAGATGATGATTTTTGAAACTTCCCTTTCACTTATCTACAACAATTATAAAAAAATCATGTTTTAGCATATTAGGAGATCATAGAGAAAGATAAGGCATTTTAAAACACCAACATATAAATTAAAAAATTTACTCTTTGAATCAATAAGATGGCATCTCCCTGTCATAAATAATTCCTATTAAGTGATATAGAGAGGCATGTAAATAAACTAATTCATATAATAGTAAAATATATCTTAAGAATTAAACCTTTTGACATTTAGATCAAGTTTAGAGAAAGTCTAGGGATTGACATGCACAAGTAGGAAAAAGTAGCTGAAAAACCCATGTCACTCACCTCTCATGGTGATGATCATGATGTCCATCTAAGATAGCCACAAAAAATCTTATAGATCCTAGATCATCTCACAAACAACTTTAAAACTAGATATCCATGCAAGATCAAGCTTCCCTTAAAACAAAGAGAGGAAAAAGGAGGGTTATCTAGATATATCAGGTAGGTTCTACCATGTAAGTCCATGGGGATCGACCAAAGGAAGAGTGTGATATGAGGAAGGGAATGAGAATTTCCAAGAAACCTTCTTTCCATGCCCATGATCACCTTTCCAATACTAAGATGACTCCTCCATGGTGGATCAAGAGAAAACCAGGGCAAAAGAGGAGAAAAGAAGGTACTTTAGTCAGATGAGCAAGTTATCACTATGGAGAACCATGAACTTTGGTTGATGAGGAATATGTGTGAAGAACATAAGGAAGAAGAGATAAGATACATGCTCTTATGTTTTTTATCAGAGAAACAAGGTTGGAAGACTTGGAAACATCATGGAGTTGCTTGATCTTAGACATGTATCCACATGCAAACAAACATCCATGGATATCAAGATCCAATGGGATTTCATCAAACTAAAAGTCTATCCTAATGTTTCCAGAATAACTTGGGGTGTAAAATGATCTTCAACGACAAATTATAGGTATTTTATATACTATAGTGAATGAAAAATTCCAAAACACCCCATAACTAGTGTCCAGATTTACCATCCTTCAAACCATGACTTTCATTGGTAAAACCAGACCCTTCATTGACCCTCCTAGCATTACTATTGGTTTGTGGATAACTTTCATTGATATATAGATTGCTATGGCACTTAAATAGGTCATAAACTCCATCCTTTTGGGTACATAAAAGCTGCATCGATTGACAACTCAGGAACATCGCCGTTTGTCAAGCCTATCTTCTCATTGATTTCCAAGTACATGACTTTCATCAGCTGTCAAACTCATAGTCTCATCATTTGTTGATTCCATTACTCTTCACTTGATGAGTCTAGGAACTTCATCGGTTGAGAATTTTGGAACTCTCATCGGTATAGAGTTCAATCAGTCCTCATCAACCACTATACTATCTAAGATTAAGGTTAGAAACCCTAGGATGAAAACCCATAGAAAACTAGTTCAAAGATTACAAAATCAAATAGTATTATGATGGAAAACATGAAATTAGATAATATGTACTCAATTTCACAATTAGGCTATTGATTAGGGTGAAATTGCATATTAGTTCACAATTGTACATGAAATTTCAAATCAAGGTAAATAAGGTACAATCGAGGTCAGATTAGAATCATCTCTCAACAAATTGATACCAAGGATCAACAAAGTATGAGCTATTGAAGAAAAACACAAATTTAGATAAATTTATAACAATATACTATTATTTCCTCATATTATATTTAACTTACAATTCGGTCCACAACTTATGAGGAAACTTGAAATTAGGGCAACCTAAGTGCAAATTCAACTAAATTAGAGATACATCTTAATCAATTGTTATTAAAACTTAATCAAGTACAAAAGAGTTGATATTTTAATAATTCTAATGGATGGTATGGGTGTATGAATGACTTCAAAGATGATAGGCGACAATCTAGAGTTTCAAGGCAAAAGTACATACGAGAAGATAAAAAAGGGGAGGAATTCCCATCGTCAAGCGATGACCAACGGGGCACAGGAGGGGGGAACCAGGATCAACACCAACAAGAACATGATGCTTTATACAAGGAGAAAATGAGTCAGATGAGAGCATAACATGGTTACATACACATCAATGTTCAGAATTTGGGAATTGTGCTATGGCTAGAGGACATAATCATATCAACTGTGGAGGGGCATCCAATATTCGACGTGAGGGAAGACATGTTACAAGACTTTCTGAAACCATGGAAATATGTTATATTTTTCAATCTGATTGCAATAGAGATGGTTAGATGACTCTAAGGGACAAAATATAGCTAATGTGGAAACTCAACAGTGGCTATAACCCAATTAATCTAAAAAACAACTATTATCTAGTACAACTATAGAAACTTGATGATTTTGTGAAGGTGTTTATAGGAAGACCATGGCCATTGTTAGGCTCCTATATGACAACATGGTAATGGGACACATGTTTCATACCTGAGAATGTGCACTTAGAGAAGTTTGTGGCATGGGTGAGAATCCCAAACTTGTCGATTCATCTGTATCACAATAGCTTCTTGGATTCAATCACAGATAGACTTGGGAAGATAATATAGGTCAATGTGAACACAATGATGTAGAGGATAGGGAAGTTCACCTGCATCACTATGGAACTGTCACTGGAGAAATCACTGGTGCTGACAATTCATGTACATGGAAGGAGACATGTAGTACAATATGAAGATATCCTTTACATATGTTTGAAGTGTGGGCATGCAGGACACCTCAACAAAGACTACAAGAGGAATGTGGGACAAGAGAAAGAGAGAGATGGTCATATAATGTGGGCGATCAGGAGGGAAGTACAATAGAGATGAACGAGTTCTCATAAATGATCCATACACAACCTATATCACACAGACCAAGGAGACACTAGTAGGTACAAAAGGAACATCCAATGGAGACACAAAATGGATTCTCAAATTTAGAGGAGGTTGATATGAAGGAAGGGAGGTGCATGAGGTTGAATATTGAAAGAGGGTGGCAGAACAGATTACATCAGGGATTGACTGGAGTGCCAAGAAGAAGAAGTAAAGGGAGGGTAGTAATACATAAAATGTGGAGGAAGACCACAATTAGATAGAAAGTGAAGGAATGAGCTATTGGGATGGAGGAACCATATAAAGAGAGAAGAGGAGACAACATGCATGACAATGGGAAAGATTTGAGGAGGAAAAGCACTCCATAGTAAACTTGGTAGGTGAAAAAATGAGGGAGGGAACAAAACGATAGGAAATTGGAGGGAAGGAGGATACACTAGAGGGGGACAAGGAGACATGAACACCCAACATATTCACATTCTACAGAGGAGTAATGCTGGCATACATATGAGAAATAGGAAGGTGTTTAATGCAAAGGAGAACTAATTGATAAAACCATGGAAGTGAGGAAGGAAAGGGAAACCACACAAGGAGGATGTAGGTTAAGGGTGTGAGGATCCCACCCCTATGGAACCAAGCAGGTGATAATTTCCACTTAGAACATGTAGGGTATCTGCCACACGGATAACCAGAACATGCTGAAGGAATTAATGTGGAAGTATAAAGTGTCAATTGTAGTAGTACCGGAGCCATGAATGAGTGGGGAGGGGGCCGGGAAGATTACTGAGGACATTTGCTTCTCCCACTCACATTGGGAAGAAGAAGTAGGGTTTTAGGAGGAATTTAGGTGCTATGGAACAGATGAAGACACAACATCAAAACACTACTAAGTCACAAACAATCCGCCCACTGTAGGGTGGATGGGAAGTTCATAGTGGAATTTGTGTACAATAAAACTACATGTAGGGGAAGACACTTCTATGGAACAGACTCCAAACTATAGAAGAAGTGGTAGTAGAGTGATGGCTGTTAGCAGGTGACTTCAATGCCCACATCAATGTACATGAGAAGAGTGGAAGCAATGTGGTTGAGTGGTGAAGTTTCGAGGAATTCATGAAAGTGATAGAGAGGTGTGGACTCATAGATTGGGAAGTGATCAGACCTCATATAACATTAAAGAGGGGGAATTATAGAGGAGAGGGTGTATAGAGCACTAGGGAACATAGAGTGGATCGAGTGGGGAGAAGGAGCAAGTATGGAAGTGTTAGAATGACTGAACACATATCATGCCCCTCTATTGATCATGACAAGGGAGAGATGACCAACACACAAGGGAATATTGAGAACTAGAGCCACATGGAAGGAGGAACCTATATTCAAAACATGTCTCAAAGACAATTGGAAAGGAGAGTGAAAGTTCTCACAAGTAGTAGAATGTTTCTTGAAGGAAGCATGGGAGTGGAACATAAGGAAAGAGGAATATATAGGAAGAAGGAAGAGGATTATATAAGAAAGGCTCATTATCATACAAAGGGCACTGGCAAAACAACACAAAATGTAGGTAGAAAACATGGTTATAGATCTTCAGGCTTAACTGAACGAGGAGATAATGAAAGAGGAAATTGAATAGAAATAGTGAGAACACTATAATAGGATGGAACGAGGTGATAGGAACACATAGTTCTTCCATGTGATGGTGAAGGAGAGGAGATGGAGGAACAAGATTATGAGGTTAAAGAACAAACAAGGAGAGTGAATAGATCAGGCTGAGGAGCTGAAATATATGGTAAATGCATACTTTTAAGAACTCTACAATGATATAGATCTAGGAAGGAGACATAAGATGGGTGAGGGATACATGGGAATCTTGTTGATGTTAACAAAAGGCCAAAAGAGAGATATGGGGGAAGTAATAGGTGAAGAATAGGTGAGGGAGGCATTGTTCTAGATGGCACTGTTGAAAGCTCCAGGCTCAGAAGGGATATACACAAATCTCTTACAAAAGAATTGGGGGATAAATAAGACTACCTTAGTATCTTTTGTACAAGATCACTTTAGGAGTGGGACGATTGATAAGGAAGAAACTAAGGCCACAATGCTTCTAGTACCAAAGACTAATAATCCAGATGAATGTTCAAACTTAAGGCTAATCTCCTTGAACAATGTATGTATGAAGATGCTAACAAAGGTCATTGTACCCCAAATAAAACTATACTTGAACAATTGGATATTTCCAATGCAATCAATCTTCGTGTTAGACAAAAGGATACTAGTATAAGAGGTTATACATTCGATGGAGAAGAGGAAGACAATATAGCACACAATGGAAATGAAATTGGATTTATAGAAGACATATGATAGGATGTGTTAGGAGTTCATGGAAGACACCTTACAAAAAATAAGCATATCACAAGAGATGAGCCAAAGGGGTCATCATGCATGTCCTCATGCAAAATTCTCCTTGATAAAGGAATCATTCGATTCCTTTTATCACATTAGGGGAAACATCGATCTTGTGGAATGGGGAACTACTAGAAGCATTCAAATAGGAGTAAGGTAGGGGGATCCTCTATCGCCATACATGCTTTAGTTGTGCATGGAAAGATTGTGTCAGGCGATTGACGAAAAGGTAAAAGAGGGAAGATGGAAACCAACTAGAGTGGCGAAGGCCAATAAAGATATCTCACATGTGCTATTTGCGTATGATATCATCCTATTTAGAGAGGCATCCAAATCACAAGCCAGATAGTGATGAAATTCCTGAGGGAGTTTGAGAAGGCCTCGGGGCATAAGACGTCAAAAGAAAAATGAAGCATCTTCTTTTCACCTAACACATCATGATCAATAATGAGACATATTGGTAGGATTTTTAGAAGACCTGATGTGGAGAACCTGGTGATACATCAAGGTGTGTCAATCATTCATAGGAATAATTCCCCTATACACTAATCTGACAAACATGATAAGAGGGAAAGTAGGAGGATGGGACAAAAAAAATTCAATGGCGAGGAGAGTGACCTTTGAATAAGCAAAATTGAACTATTCTAGAATGTATATCATGCAAACAACACTAGTGCTAGCATTAGTATGTGATAGGATAGACCAGATGATAAGGAGATTTTTATGGTCAGGAAAAGAAGATGGGTTGGGCACACCCTTGGTATCTTGGAAAAAAGGTGATGACACACGTGGATAAAGGAGGGTTGCAGATCAAAGTTGCTAGAGAGCAAAATGAGGCATTGCTGGAAAAGGAAACCTGGGAAGTCATTAGGGATAGGGATATTCATTGGGTGAAATTGATGCAAGATAAGTACATCACAAGGACATGAGTTTCTGATGAGGATTCCCCATTATGGAGGAAAATAGAAAAATAGAAGGAGAAATTATGTGATACAAGTTTAGCCATGGGCAATCGGGAAGGCATTAATGTGTGGAAGGTAAGATGGATAAGAGGAGACCTTAATACCAAAAGAACTGGAAGACTTAGTAGTGGTGTCATTGGTTAAGGAATGAAGAGTGTGACAAGGAATTCCTAAGTGAATGTTTTACGGAACACAGTAAACAACATTTCCATGATGCCAATTGTGCACAGGGAGAATGTGAAAGACGCTTGGATCTCGTGAGAAGGACAACATAGGAGCTTTGAATCTAGAAAGAGTATATCAAGCTCTAATCAAGAACAAATCCTGGCACACAGAGGGAAACCAAATGGAGATATGGAAGGCACTTGTACTATAAATAATGTGGATATTCAGTTGGCTTGCTAATCACAATAAATTACTTACAAATTGTCTTACAAATAGTCTTACTAATAGCCTAAGGAAGGAGAGATGTATGATCCAAAACACATCATGCAAGAAATGCAATTATGAGGAAGAAAATACGCTGCATGACTACGAGACTACCCTAAAAGCCATGAGGTATGGAGGAGATTACTGGGAGAGCCAGACATAGACTTCTTCTCTACTCAATTAAGTGAGGAAGGCATTGGGTTGGCGATGACAAGGAGGATGTACGAGGTGAGCACAATGGACATGTTCATGATAGCATGTCGGGTTCTGTGGAAGGCCATAAATGAGTATATATTTTTAGAGAAAAAGACCAAAGATCAACATACCGGTCATTAAGATAGAAATTGTATTGTAGTCCATCGAGAAAGCTTGGCACATGGAAACTTCAATGAGTAGGGTTGAAGGAGAAGTTAGTGGAATCATGTAGGAGTCACCACCAGTGGGCTATATAACTATAGATGTGGTCGTAATAGTTAACATGAATAGGAAGTTGTTATGTATGAGTTGGGTAGCAAGGAATGATAGAGGTGACTGGTTTCAGGAGGAGCAGTGAAGCTGAAGGGAGATGTCATAGTAGAGGGGTAACTAAAGGGCATCAAATAATGAGTAAACCAAAAGACAAGGATGAGGATAAGAAACATTATAGTGTGGACTTATTCTAAGGTGGCAGTACAACTCATCGAAGTCCCCAAGCCGATACCTACAATGTCTAAGGGCTTAGTGGGCAGTATAAGGTAGAAGAAGGGATGAATGCAAAGTTGTGTGATTAGGTTTAGAGGAAGAGAAGCTAACAAAGTCATAGACAAGCTAGAAAAGTGGCACTTGAAGCAGTCCAATCCAAATATTGTACTTGCTAGATGCCATGTGTTCTTAAAAGGAGACATCCATGTGTTCTTGAAAGGAGACATGAAGGCAAATTGTAATGTAGGAGAGGGTGAGACGAGTTAGGGGATAGGTGTAATCAAGGTGAGGAGTAATAAGGGTAGTGGTCAACCAAAAAAACTTAATCAAGTATATAATTATGATAATAAAGTGAAGTTGGAAGAAGACTGGGGTTTATCTAGGTTCATAGTCTAACCCATAAACCCCTCAAAAAGATTTCACCCCTAAAATCCCAAGCTTACAAAGAACAACAACAAGCACCCTATAACCCTATCCCAAATTTCTTAGGAACGAATAGTGTTACACCATCATCATTACTGCATGATTATGATGAAGTTTCTTCTAGTTTTTGATGTACATTTTGTATTGTGTATTTCAAGTTTTAACTTCTTATGCATAATTTGTTGTTTACCCAATTTTCTCAGTATCTACTTAGGAATCAGTGAGGTTATCATACTCCATTAATTCTCATGTATTGTCTCTTCATCATTCCTATGTCTCTTTTCTTATCACCATACATATCATTTTCCCATTAAGGTATGATTCATAATATTTTGCACTCACTGTCAGGAAATTGGTGTTCTTATCAGATATTTATGTACATGATTTGTTACAAAAAGATAATTAATTCATGTGTTCCTCAAACCCATACAATTAATGGACACTTGTTGTGTATATGTTCACACTTATCTTCTAAGTAACAAATTTTGGATTGTTATTGATCCACATCAAACTCACCATCACATGGGTACATGCCACATATTCTTACTTTCCTTTTAAACATCGCCATCTTGTCTTTATTGTATGGCTGAAAATGTTCTTTACAAACAAGCCAGCTACTGAAACATGTAATTGATACATAAATAAACCTCCAAATATACCAAAGAATTGATAAAATATCCTATTCAAGCATAAGTTCATCACTTATTCTCATTTCTTCTTGGGAGCAATATACTGGCTTCTTGATTATTATAGCAAAAAGTTATGGTTGCCCTTGTCTATGTCATTCAACCTCAATTTTCATCTTAATTTTTGTCAAACATCTTGGATAGGAATCTGGGTCTATACTATATTGGGTTTAATGTCCCCTCATCTTTCTTTAGATTCACTTAAATTCCTAATGAATATTCACTTTCTATCATCTAGAAGGGATAATTTCTTATGTAAAATCTCAAATATCCTCATTCACTCATGATTATTTATTTCCATTCTTTTTTAACACACATTTATTGGTTTGAAATCACCTCAGGCTCACTTCTCTCATCAACCATTCTACATATTTATCATCTCATCTCATACTCATCATCTACATTCTCCTCTTCTTACATGGACTTTACACCTCAACTTCTTCTCATTACGTATATTATCCATGGACTTCCTCATACATATCCATACATTTTACATGCCACTTCATGATTTCCATTACTGCTACATGTAATTAAAATAGATATGGTCATATCCCTTTAGTCTCATATCTCTAGAATATCAACTTTAGACATTAGATTCCTATCCATACAAGGTATCCTTTTAAGTTTAAAGAACTCTTTTTTTATAATATTCATTTTCACGATAAGCATCATACGGTCATACCTTTCCATTTATTCATCAAACTCTCAGGTTTTGAGGAGTTAAAAAGTGGATTTTATCTTTATCAAGTGGTTATATTTGTACTTATCCTTCACTTCTTTAAAAAAATTTATACATAGTTATGGTTGAACATATCCATCCTTAATATGCATTTTGCATCCCTCTTCTATTTATATCTCATTCTCTTCATCATGAGTTATTATCTTATTATACTCAATGGTTGTTTTCCAAATGATTACCTAGTCAAAGTACTCCATAAAGAGATCAACCAAAAAGTTTCATACAGACTCTCCCTCAATACATAAATGCCTAACTAGGGCATCCAAACATTTAATTCAAGCAACATGCATAATGCTTGTGTTAGGTTCCTCACTTAGTTATCACTTTTTTCTAAACTCTTATTGACACCATACACTCAACTAACATAGGCTTTTATACCACAATTTTAAGGACCCATCCCATTGATCATAACACTAATTGATCATTAGGTTAAATCCCCAGACAAAAACATACTTTGAAAAAGTAAAAACCATCAAAACAGAGTTGATAATTCTAAATAAAAGCAACCAACATTGAGATTAGATTATGAGAAACTATCATATAAACCTTACCAATTATATATATAAGTGCATCATTGAAAATCTAAATCATTCCAGATGTAGACATGCTAGAGAATCAACTGAAGCCTCTCCTTATTATTTTCATCAGAAAGGAGCTAGTGTATGTGAATTCCAAATAATCCCTTTATTAGATCTAAGAAGTACTAGAATCATTATATCTCTTCACACACCTCAGGTCGAATCAAGGGTAAAAAAGGTAGAATGCTTAATGTTTGAGTCTACCGTGGAATTTCTTAAAAGAAGATCCACATATATCACAAGTCCTCCCTCGATACACAAGTCACATCACTAAGAAAATATGGTATAACACCCAACAAACTAAGACATGATCAAATCCACTCTCCATCATATAACACTAGACTAACATTACAACTGAGTCCCAAGAAAACATGTGGATATCATGGTATAGCAACCCCAAACACCGCATATATTAAAAAATATACACTCCAAGCATCTTATCATAATTAATAGATTGCTACAAGATTAACTCATTTCACTATTTCTCCTAACAACCTAGTGAAATAAATCTACAAACTTACAACATTACATGATTAGAGTTACACTTGAATGGTTAAGCCAACTACTCATATTTTAATTGTATCAAATAATTTAAAACAATGAAAAGAGATGTAACAGACTATTTATTAAGTCTAACAACTCCAAAAGATACAAAACGTATTCACACATACCAAACCGCCCAATTAGGGTACAAGTAATCATCTTTGTCCACAATAAGGCCCAACATCAATCGCGGCCACAACAAAGCCCAACATATTAAGTCATGGCACAATGATATTGATAAATGTGTAATAAGGGATTTTTCTCCCTCTACTATTTCATTTCCAAGGTGCAAATAGCATCACAAATGATAGGCCATAATATAATAAAAATAAATTCTCATAACCAACATGTAGGGCAAGACATGAGCATGCACAAGTAGATAAAAGTAGCTAACAAAAGATATATCACTTGCCTATTATGGTGATGATTATGATGTTCATCTAAGAAAACCATGAAAAAGATTCCAGATCCTAGATCAACTCTCAGACAGCCCCAAAACCAAAGCTCCAAGTAAGACTAACTTCCCATAGAACAAAGAGAGGAAAAAGGAGGGTTCCTTAGCTACATGAGGTGGGTTCCACCATTAAAGTTCAAGGGCTAGACCAAAGGAAAAGGATGAAGTGTGCAGCACAATGAACATTTCAAGCAGCCTACTTTCACACCCAAGATCACCTCTCTAGTTCCAAGATGACTCCTTCATGGTGGATCTAGAACAAACAAGGGTAAAAGAGTAGAAAAGAAGGCACTTTAGCTAGATGAGCAAGTTATCACCATGGAAAACGATAGACTTCAGAAAAGGAGGAAGAAATTGTGAATGAAGTAAGGAATAAGAGATCATTATATATGATAATACATTTTTTATGTAAGAAACAAGGTTGAGAAGCTCGGAAACACCATGGAGTTTCTTGATCTTACACATGCATCCACATGCAAGCTACCATCCATGACCATCAACCTCCAAGGGGATTTCATTGACATCCAAGGCTCTATTGATGTTTCGTATATAACTTAAGGTGTCAAATGATTTTCAAGACCAAATAATAGAGGTTTTATATACTAGAATGCATGAAAAAGTCTAAAACTTCCCATAACTAGTGTCTACAGCTACCATTGGTCAAACTAGGACTTTCATTGATCAACCAACCCTTTCATCGACCCTCATTGCATTAACATTGATTTGGAAATCGCTCTCATTAGTCTGCATAAGATTTTTCTTTGTATAGCACTTACATAGGTAAGAACTTCCATTGGTTTGAATACATAGAAGCTCCATCGATTGAGAACTGAAAACATCGTCAATTGTCAAGCCTTCCTTCTCATCTATTTCTATGTCCAAGCTTACATTGGTTCTCAATCCTAGAGATATCATATGTTTTGAGTCCATGACTCTCATCTTTGGATGAATATAGGTACTTTATCGGTTGAGAGTTCCATTGGTCCTCATCAACCTCCATAGGAACTAGGTTACAGTTAGAAATCCTAGGACAAAACCCATAAAAAATGAGTTTAAAGTTTATAAAGTTAAGTATGATTATAAAATAAAGCATGCAACTAGATAAATTATGCTCAATTTTACAATTAGGCCAGTTATTAGGGTAAAATTGTATATTAGTTCACAATTGTACATGAAGTTGTAAATCAAGCCTAACATGGTGTAATGGATGTAAAATTAGAATCTTCCACTAACCAATTAATATCAAAGATCAACCATTTATAGGTATGAAGGAAAACAAAATTTATGTAATTTTCTCATAATTTGTATTTAGGTTCTCATACAATGTTGAATTTATAATGAATTCTTGAATTTGCAAGAAAACTTGAAATTAGGTCTAACAATGTGCAAATTGAACCAAATTAGAGATATATCTTAACCAATTGGTAAGAAAATTTAATCAAGTATACAATTATGATAATAAAGTAAAATTGGAGGAAGATTATGGTTAATTTTGGTTCGTGGTCACACAATCTCTCCATTAAGAAATGCACTTTGAACATCCATTTGGTATATAAGAATTCTTAATGTCTAGAAAAAGAAAGTTTCATACTAATAAATTCTAATTTAGCCACTAGTGCATAAATTTCATCAAAATATACACTATTTTTCTACTTATAACCTTGTATCACTAACCTTGCTTTGTTTCTTACCACTTTTACTTGCCCACCTAGCATGTTGCCACAGACCCAATTGGTGTCGATGATATTTCTATTCTTTGGTTTATGCACTAGTGTACACTTTGTTTTTTTGGATCACTCTAAATCCTCTTGCATATCTAAAATACATTCATCATCCCAACAGACTATTTGACATTCTTTGGCTCTAATTGTGAAATACAAGCACTATTGGGAACATTCTTTGTCATAAGCAGCTAATGCCTTCACTTTATCATAAGGATCACATATAGTGATATCTTTAGGAAGATTCTTAGCTAGAGGGGGGTTGAATCTTTCTTAGTTCATATTGGGAGTATGCCCCTTATTCATCTTGAACCACCTATTTTCCTTTTTTATTGTTGATGATGTCTAGTTATTTCAATTTAGGGATCACCTCATCTAGAACATCATCACAACCAAAATTCTATCCCAAACAGGTATTAGTAGTAATATATTTAACATTACTGTATTCTTTTCTTTAGAAAAATATATGTTGTAGACATGAAAATATTTACTAGTAAATCTATAACCAAGAAAAATAACTCCATATTGTCATGCATCAAATTTATCCAAAACATCTTTTGTATTAAGAATAAAACAAGGATATCCAAAAACTTGAAAGAAATCTATAGAAAGGATTCTACAATGTCATATCTCATAGGGGGTAAGAGGATATGTGAAAACATGATTTTCACAAAGCAAGTGATATGATTGGAATCATCCCAAAATGTTTTTGGATTGTCATATTCCAATGGCATGGTCCTTGCCATCCCCTGAAATGATCTATTATTTCTTTACACAAGGAACACAACCCCATTTTTTAGGTGTATGTGAAAAGTTGTGCATATATCTAGATTCATCAAAAAAAGATTCAAAAAGATCATTTTCATGCTCTCCCTCATGGTTCTTTGGATAGAAATGATTTGAAAACAATCTTCATTTTCAACACCTTACAAAAAGATGAAAAAACCTGAAGAATATCACACTTGGAAATAAAAAGAAATTGAATGTAAAGCAAGGGAAATCATCAACTATTACTAAAAAATATTCACTACATCTGAGTGATTGTGTGTGAATTAGTTCAAATTAATCAATATGAAGATGTTCAAAAGTTATTTTAGTGCTAAGAATTCCCTTAGACTTAAAGATGATTTGGTTTTCTTGCCTTCGGTATAAGTTTGACATTCTTCATCCTTTCCAAAATCTAACTTGGGAAGTCCTTTGACTAATTCATTTTTACTCAATTTCTTCATTTGATGTATACTCAGATGACCAAGTCAATGATTCCAAACAGATGTCAGTCTTATCTACAACTAAGTATCCATAAACAATATGTTTTATAGAACCAAATACAATAGTATATAAGTTTTTAATCCTAGTTCCCTTATAGAAATCACTGAAGGTGAAGGACCGTAACATAGGAATTCAATAGTAGTGAAAATCAATAGATATCCATTATCACAAAGTTGGATTACATTAGTTAAATTGTGATGTAGGCTTTTCACAAGAAGAACATTCTTTATGAAGAGTGAATTACCTGCATCAACCTCACCTACCACTTTACCTTTCTTGTTGTACACTAAATTCACTAAACCACTTTATTCTTCTTAATTGAACTAAACTGAGCTTTGTGTCTAATCATAGGCTCAGAGAACCCACTATAAACAATACATTAGTCATTTACCTACAAAATAAGAAAGCCACCACCCAATATAACGTTTGGGCTTGGGGTTATCTTGATAATTCAATCCCTATTTTTCTTGGTTCCATTTTATTTTATGGGAAATAAAAGGATCGATCACTTCTCTCATAAAAGGAACAAACAAATTATATGTTGGAAGAGGATCCATGAAACGTTGGACGTCCTTTTCATCACTTTTTCTTGTTTCCTTGGTTTCCATCATATCCCATTTCATGTCCACCATTTTTTGGGTAGAATGATCAATGATTCATTTGAAGTTTTCTTACCTTTAACAAACTATTGCAAAGGATATCTAATAAAATAGTTATCTTGGGTAAGAGAGTAGAAACAGTACTACATTAATCAGTCAAATAATTTGAGGTTGGTCCTATCCCTGCTGGTAGCACATTCGACACTGCTCATGAGTCCATATGCAATATCCTACCATCCTTTTACTGGTCCAAGATGTCTAGTTTGCCTTCTACCACCCCAAAGGCAAAGTCTCTATTGGGAAACACCTACTACAAAATGGTCTTCCAGTGCTTCAAGGATTCTAAGTTGACTCCATGTTAACATTCCTTTCTTGATTTTCTACAGACTGACCACACACATGATTTTCTTCTCACCGTTCCTATCGATGGTCTTGGACTATCCATGATACTAGTTGAATTTTGGTCTATTCTACATTACCGTCTCTTAATCCCTCTATATCTTGGAAATGAAAGTTTCCCACTTTGTCATTCTGTAGAGATCAATTCTTTTGGTGACCATGATGTACATCGTAGAATCCATCGTGGATTCAAGTTCTGCCATGACGTTGTTTGAGATACCCTTTTTGACATTCTTTCTCGTACTAGGATAAAAGCTTTAAAAGAAGCTCAAATCGCCTTTCTTGGGTCAAAAAATTATGGTTTCCATGCTCAGAGACCTTTTGACATCTTATTATATGATTAGACTAATGGAAAGAACACTTGTGATGACCTTACTGGGGTTTCTCCATTGATTGGCAATGTTCCTACTAACTTCAAGGTCAAACAAGCAACTTCTGATGCAGCTACACAAAAAGTTTGTAAGAATGGTGTTTCATGTGAAGCAAACAACTACCACTTTTTGCCATTTTCTTTTGATACCTTTGGGGTGCTAGTGAATGAATTAGTTTCTTTTTTGTGGTGCATCTAAAATATCATAAATAGGAATATAATGATGTCATCATCAACATCTTCATATTTTATCTTTAGATCTTTGGGGCTCACCATCCAAAAAGGATTTGTGGCCCAAATTATTAGATCATGCCTCTATGAAGGCATTTCTTTAGATTACTAGGGGACTATATTTGATAATATTTGTAAATCAATTTAATGATGAGTTTTTTTGTTATATTGTAGCAAGTTGGCCTCTAAAAAGGGCTTTAGTTAAATATGTATCTTTTGTGATAGTAAGACTTGAAAGTTTTTTTGTTATGGAATATTATTCTACATTCAAGATCATTTATCTTAGCAATTATACTAGCATTTTCAATCCTAAGTGCAGTAAGATCATCAAGATATAGTTAATGTCATCCTTAAAATCAGATTTTTTATAGATCCTAGTTTCAATTTCCACTCCATTATATCTTAGCTCAAGGTCAATGTTAAGGTTTTAAATCTATTTTATGTTTGATTTTAAGAAAAAATTGACATATTAAAGATCCTCAATTTTAACATACATGTCTTCAATAATTTAACCATGTTTATTCTTCTTAGACTTACATCTACTATAAGAGGCATGAGAACTATGGAAAATATTAATAAGAGATTCTTGGTGAGTTCAAGAAGGTTTTCCTAACCCATCTCATTTACCTCATAACTTGTGCTTTCCTTGAGTGCCATGTTGCATTCTGTTGGGTTTTAGGGGAGACAGAGAAGGCAGCGGAAACAAAAATTTCTCCCCCAACCCATACCGAGGAAATGCGTCAACGTCTATATAATAGGAAAGGATGGTTTGCGGAATCATACCTTGTCCCGAGGCTTGCTCGGCGACAATACCTCGCGCAATGCGCGGTCTTCAACTCCGGACTTCGACGGTGTCTGTGCAGCTCCTGGTCGCACCGGGACTGACAACTCCTACTCGAACCGGACTGTCGGATGACAGTTGTCCTCCTAAGCGGCAGTGTCCTCCCGCCTCTGTAGTAGTCCACACGGACCACCTGGAACTCCACTCTCCTTGTCCCACAAGGAAGTGGAAGGAGTCGCACCCTCCTATTGACGTACTAGTCGCCAACACGCCCTCCTGCCTCCTGTTGCAACTGCAGTTGTCCTTCCCTTGCTGCACCTCCCTTTTGCGGGAAGCACTTGCTCGGGCTCTCTCACGGTTACCAAAACCAGAGAGAACGACAACTTGCAGAGCAACTGGTTGCACTGAGCTGTACTTTGAGAAGCCCCCAATACCCCTATATATATAGGAGAGTCATGGAACAGGGTTCTCCATCCCGGGCAATGCGGGACTAAAGCAGGAGTAGAAGGGTTCGAGAATTTTCCACAAAAAGCAACCAGTTCGCAACTTGAAATGATCGGTTCACAACTGAACCGATCGGTTCGGCCATTGAGCCGATCGGTTTGACCTGAGCCGATCGTTTGGGGCACTCCAACCGATCAGTTGGTGCCCTGAACCGATCGGTTCATGGTCCTAATCCGGCTCAAAAAGACTTTCCTTGTTTCTTTCCCAATTGGTATCGAATACCAATATTATTCCCAATCGAATTGGGCAATTTGAAACCAAAGGAAAATTCTTGCCAACATGACTTTCCCAATTGGTCGGTTGCACCAGTTGAGCCGATCGGTTCAACCCTTGAACCGGTCGTTTCAACCTGGGCATGAGCCAATCGGCCTGGACACTCCAGCCGACCGGTTCAGCAACCTCAGCCGACCGGTTCATCACATGAACCGATCGGTTGGGAGCACATGTTGGGCAAAATCAGTCAATTGCGATTTCAATCAATCCGATACTCCAATCAATGCGTCCAACACTTTGAACCATACGATATTGAGTCATCGACTGATTGAGTGTTTAATTGAATTACTAAACTCCTTTAGTAATCAATCTAAACATTGCTTTGTGGACAAAACTCCTCTTCCAGGTTAAATCCTATGTGTGTGACCCTGCAGGTCCATTTCACGTTGGCAGTGAAAGTTCATAACACTTATGACTTCACAAGCAAAGAGCGGTGCCTAGTCACACATCAGTGCTACCCAAGTGAAAGTAGAAAGTTGGAGAACAACTTTCATCCTACAATCCGTGAATGGTGTTACAACGAATGTATAATTCCTTTGTCACTGATATCCCGAATGAACTCGAGGCATGGAATAGTCATCCTGTCAACGTTCATTCACTTCCTTGATCTCAGAGCAGACTGGAAGAGATATGTATGACATCAGTATCATATACTGATTCACACATGCATGCACGCCTTTCTCAATCCTACTCATCAAGTGGCCATGGATATCAAACTCCCTCAGGAGGGACAAATCCCATATCTATCACTCACCCCTCAAAAGCCCCATGTGTCAAAGCCACCCAATCATCACCTTTATAACAACCCATGTTTCAGGACTGCGTTTGATGATGTCAAAGTGTGCCCAATGACATGTGTTGAGTGCAGTGATTTCAGGTCTAAGAATCACACTCACCACCATCACTGTGAGTACTGACTGTGACTACCATCTCATGGTTCCATTTGTCAAACTCACGGTGGGTCTGTCCGGTACCTTGTTCTCTAACAAGTACCTATGTGTTTGGTTTGATATCTCTATATCATGACTAATGAGATTCTGTCATCAACCAACACCACAATCTAGTCTTGTGTGTCATTGCTGTCTATCTACCTTCCACAATGACATCTGACTAGGGACATAACAAGAATGTACAAACTCTTAGCATCCGTATGATCTCATTGTTCAGGTCCTCAACCTGAAAGCATACGTCATTGAGTACTGTCATTCTCTAGACATTCAATCTATTCTATCACTATCTCGTATGACTGAACCAGAAAGAATTGGAAGCTTGCCTTTGATGTTTATCAAATCAATCTTATTGTATCCCACCAATCATCACATGATTGGCTCTCAGGGCATACATACCAACAGACTCCCACTTGCACTGCGAGCCAATCACCCTTGAATCATATTCATAGTGATCTTCAGATATGTCTCACATGTTACTGTGCTCTAGTGCCAACATAGTGAGTAATGACAACACCTTGCCAAAGTCTTTACAAATTGCATGTCTCACATCTCTTTTGCTGTACGTCACACGTATGAGATGGAGTTGCCGTAATATGCGATCTAGTATTCCTTTGCTAACCTTTAGCCACATTGCATGATCAAGGATTCCAGACTTGTCATCAATGAGTGGAATATAAGTTCATCTCATGAACTTTCAGATCCATATAGTATCCAATGCTGTTCACTAACACCTAGATACTCGGCATTTCCCTTTTAAATGGCTTTATTGGAACACTTCCAATTATCAACAAACTTTCACTTTTATACATCTTATGTATATTTTGCGATTAATTTTCTGTCCTTTCGGAAGTTCGCATCAATGTAACTCTTTACATCGAACTCTTCCTTATCTCCATAGAACTAGTACTTCACAAGCACTTATCAAGTTCTCATGGTATTCCAGTAACCCTTACTGAAAATAGACAGACATCCACTCGTCATGTCATACATACGAGTTATCAGGATGAGCACATCATATTTCCATGTCCTACATATAAGATGATGAATGCATTTTATTCTTGCCATGTCATACATGCAAGATAATGGGATGATTACATACATGATAGATCCATATCTATTCTTAGTGTTCCATTCTTCATAAGAATTGGACATTTGGCCTTGGGATACTAACTCCATGTAACATGGACAAGTTTTCTCCCACTGAATCTCTGCATACTGAACACTTCAGTACAGATTGCCAATGTATGCTCTCTCTTTCCAGGTCAAGAGATTTTCGAGAACTATCTCTATAGATCTCTATTCCTATCACATAGGAAACATCTCTATCTTCCTTAAAGATAATTTCCACATTCAGATTTCCAATCTAGAACATTTCCATTTCACATCAATATGTGGAATGTGAATAGGCTCCCACTAAATCACAGATCCCTTCTTTATCTTTGACATATCAGTCAAACCCTTTGACTATATCATCAAAGTAAAGATCCAATTTTGAGTTGCTTGTACTCAATCAATCACATTGATTAGTCCATTGTAACTTATAGACTTCATTTGCATTAGTGGATTCATAAACCTTATAGGCTGTGTCACGTACACATCCTGTTTTTATTCCTCATAGGAATGCGGTTTTAGTATCCATATGCCAAAAGTCTTAGTCATTAAGTTGCAATCAACAAGCATCATCCTTGTCAAAATGTTATCCATGTGTCTTAACACTTAAGACTTATTTGCACTTATGGATATGATCCAATGAGTGCTACCATCAAGGTCATACCTTATGGTTCACATGGAAGTCATTTAGGATGTAATGGTTTCATAAACCATAACTCAAGATTCAGTTCCTCATATTCATCTTGATAGTTGACTCATCACATGAACAACTCATCACATAGATAATTGAGGTGTATCTGTTAAAGATATAAGAACTCACAACCCTTGTGATTCTTAATTTCTTTCATTTGTGTGGGGTATTCATTTATTAAGAAGAATTCAGTTATTTGATAATCATTCTCTAACTCCTTAGAGTATGATTCCTTCTTGATTCAGACATCACCATGCCTTAATCATGAGTTTACTATGATACACTATCATAATTACTCATAAGGATCTCAAACATTTGGTCCAAGTATTTCATTCCTTGATCTCATCAAGAATTAATACTTTACCAAATTTGTACTTCATTTATGATAATCTTGAACATTTCAAGACATTCACATTGGTATTTCTCTAAACACCATTTGAAGTATTAGCATTTATTCCAATAGATATGTAAATACATCACATGTATTACACCTAATAGGATAATCACTCTCCCACTACATTAGTGAAGATTGATTAATCATGTCCAAGATATTCATGTCCCTTACTGGTTCTCTAACCAAAAGAGTCTAGTTTTATCCATCATATGGAAACTAGAAATGAATTTCTCATGATTAATGCTAATTAAATTGTTTGAGTTATCTATAACTTTTAGGTATCATCTTATCTTATGCATATCAAATATCACAAGATAAATAAGGCATTGCCATAAAGATCACATCTTTATAAATTGAAACATCTCTTTATTAATTGCTATCATTGTCATATAATATGCAAAAATAAGGTGTTTCTATCTATAGCAGTTCATAACTGTATTACATGCCTTATTGGCTGAAAATAAACTAAAGTATTCCTATCTATAAAGGCAACACTTGCCCCAAGTAAGAATGCTTTACACTTTACATCTTGATATCATATATCTCAAAAGTGTTACAAGTTTATTTACATGACACCTTCAAGTAGAGGTTTCAGTCGCCTCCTTCTTCTTTTGTTCTTCCAGGTAGAGAGGACAATTCCTTTTCCAATGTCCTGGCTTTTGACAATGGTGGCAATTTCCTTTCTTGGTCACGCCTCCCTTGGCCTTGAGAGCTGAAGATGGCTTGGACTCCTGGCTAGCTTCAGAACCTTTCTTAGCTTTGCCCTTGCCCTTGCGCTTGGACTTGCCTTTCTTTCTCGTGATCACCATCACGGACTTAGGCTTGTCCTTCTTCATCTGTAACTCAGCTGTCCTCAACATGCCCAACAACTCTGACAGTGGCCTATCAAAGTTGTTCATGTTGTAGTTCATCACAAACTGACTGTAAGATTCTGGCAATGATTGCAGTATCACGTCAGTAGCCAACTCTTGGCTCAGTGGAAATCCCAGTCTCTGTAGGTTCTCCACATACCCAATCATCTTGAGTGTGTGAGGACCAACTGGATCTCCTTCTCTCATGACACACTTGAACAACGCCCTAGAAACATTGTACCTCTCTTGCCGTGCCTGATCTTCATACATGTTCCTGAGATGCAGAATCATCTCTATGACACCCATGTTCTCATGTTGCCTCTGCAACTCATGGTTCATTGAACATAGCATCAAGCACTTTGCATCAATGGCATCATCAGAATGCTTCTTGTAAGCATCCCTTTCTGTCCTTGGTGCATTAGGAGCGGGTTCCTCTGGAATTGGAGTATCCAGAACATAGAGCTTACGCTCTTGAGTGAGAACAATTCTCAATGTCTGATACCAGTCGTGGAAGTTTGTCCCATTTAGCTTGTCCTTGTCAAGGACCGATCGCAAAGAAAAGTTGTTGTTGTTTGTTGCCATTTGAACTACAAAAAAGAAAATATGCAATTTTAGTCCAAAACTCATTTTTTGACTTATTTGATTGATTTGAAAGTTTGACGATATAATTAGGCCTTTAATTAATTATCGCTCCCACTATTTTACTTCAAATTGATAGCCCTCACTATCAATTCGGAAGATTGCAGCGTACAACCTTCTAGTGGGCAAGATCCTGAAATCCTCTAAGTCATGAGTCAGCTTTGGCTGATCACCCACAACTTAGATCTCTCAGGTAGGCAACTCTTGCCAATTGCATCATATGCAACTCTTGTTGAATGAACATGCACAACACCTTGCCATGAAGATTCCTTGCCTCTGGGCTTAGACGCTCTAAGAATCACCAGTTAAGTCTAACCCAAAAGCCGACACGGTAAACATGCACCCTGCTTTGGCAGAACCTACATGTCTACCCTTCACACTTCCACAAGATAGACGGCGCACCACGCTTTGGCGTAACCTACGCTTGGTCGATCGAGCTTTTCATGTGTGCTGCTAATGGAAGGCATATAAAACTTAATATTTTAATGAGGGATTTGGTTTTATATACATATACATATCCAATCACCACAATACATAGTACGTATCATATACATGCTATATCCCACAGAATACATGCACAAACGATAAAAAGCGATGATTATGGCCATCCTAATGTGATTCCTCGAGCCAAGAGGAATCATGGTCATCTAGGTCTACATCACATGCAACCTGTACAAGATGAACTCTGTGCCTTGCCTTCCGAGTAGATCAACTCATCACATGAACGATCTGTACTCTCCAGCCGGTCGTCTGGGTGCCACCAGCCGATCGGTTGGCTCCTCCAACCGATCGGTTTGCCTGGTCGTCGTGCATCTCATCATGTCCGCCACCCGCTCCTCGAACTGGTCATCAACCGATCGGTTCACTCCTTGAACCGACCGTCTGGAACGTCAACCGATCGGTTCACGCCTTGAACCGATCGTTTCAGTTGTCGTCTTGATGTCCGCCGGCCTTTGACATAACAGGAAATAAAATCCTATTCTATTTATTACATTGCTTTAAAAAGGAAACCCCGAGTTACATTCGGGGGGAGCAAAGGTAGGAAAGAATCTCGAATTATTTCGAGTTACATCAGGAATAAGAGAGGGAAGATCGGTGCGCAGACCGAGATGCAAGCAATGGGGTTTATAGGCCATAATCACGCTACACACATCCACCACAAAACTCGTTTAAGGGCGACGCGTATCGAGTGCATTAATAATACATATCATATATGTAATTTGGGATTTGTGGATTTAGGATTGGACATGCATAAAGCCAATATTATTCGCATCGCATGCAATAAATAAAGGCGACAAACCAAAATCGATCATATCGATATTCCTAAAATATAGAGCAGTTGACGTGGCTCTGATACCACTGTTGGGTTTTAGGGAAGACAGAGAAGGCAGCGGAAACAAAAATTTCTCCCCCAACCCATACCGAGGAAACAAGTTAACGTCTATATAATAGGAAAGGATGGTTTGTGGAATCATACCTTGTCCCGAGGCTTGCTCGGCGACAATACCTCGCGCAATGCGTGGTCTTCAACTCCGGACTTCGACGGTGTCTGTGCAGCTCCTGGTCGCACCGGGACTGACAACTCCTACTTGAACCGGACTGTCGGATGACAGTTGTCCTCCTAAGCGGCAGTGTCCTCCCGCCTCTGTAGTAGTCCACACGGACCACCTGGAACTCCACTCTCCTTGTCCCACAAGGAAGTGGAAGGAGTCGCACCCTCCTTTTGACGTACTAGTCGCCAACACGCTCTCCTACCTCCTGTTGCAACTGCAGTTGTCCTTCCCTTGCTGCACCTCCCTTTTGCGGGAAGCACTTGCTCGGGCTCTCTCACGGTTACCAAAACCAGAGAGAACGACAACTTGCAGAGCAACTGGTTGCACTGAGCTGTACTTTGAGAAGCCCCCAATACCCCTATATATAGGAGAGTCATGGGATAGGGTTCTCCATCCCGGGTAATGCGGGACTAAAGCAGGAGTAGAAGGGTTCGAGAATTTTCCACAAAAAGCAACCGGTTTGCAACTTGAAATGATCGGTTCACAACTGAACCGATCGGTTCGGCCATTGAGCCGATTGGTTTGACCTGAGCCGATCGTTTGGGGCACTCCAACCGATCGGTTGGTGCCCTGAACCGATCGGTTCATGGTCCTAATCCGGCTCAAAAAGACTTTCCTTGTTTCTTTCCCAATTGGTATTGAATACCAATATTATTCCCAATCGAATTGGGCAATTTGAAACCAAAGGAAAATTCTTGCCGACATGACTTTCCCAACTGGTCGGTTGCACCAGTTGAGCCGATCGGTTCAACCCTTGAACCGGTCATTTCAACCTGGGCATGAGCCGATCGGCCTGGACACTCCAGCCGACCGGTTCAGCAACCTCAGCCGACCGGTTCATCACATGAACCGATCGGTTGGGAGCACAGGTTGGGCAAAATCAGTCAATTGCGATTTCAATCAATCCGATACTCCAATCAATGCGTCCAACACTTTGAACCATACGATATTGAGTCATCGACTGATTGAGTGTTTAATTGAATTACTAAACTCCTTTAGTAATCAATCTAAACATTGCTTTGTGGACAAAACTCCTCTTCCAGGTTAAATCCTATGTGTGTGACCCTGCAGGTCCATTTCACGTTGGCAGTGAAAGTTCATAACACTTATGACTTCACAAGCAAAGAGCGGTGCCTAGTCACACATCAGTGCTACCCAAGTGAAAGTAGAAAGTTGGAGAACAACTTTCATCCTACAATCCGTGAATGGTGTTACAGTGAATGTATAATTCCTTTGTCACTGATATCCCGAATGAACTCGAGGCATGGAATAGTCATCCTGTCAACGTTCATTCACTTCCTTGATCTCAGAGCAGACTGGAAGAGATATGTATGACATCAGTATCATATACTGATTCACACATGCGTGCACACCTTTCTCAATCCTACTCATCAAGTGGCCATGGATATCAAACTCCCTCAGGAGGGACAAATCCCATATCTATCACTCACCCCTCAAAAGCCCCATGTGTCAAAGCCACCCAATCATCACCTTTATAACAACCCATGTTTCAGGACTGCATTTGATGATGTCAAAGTGTGCCCAACAACATGTGTTGAGTGCAGTGATTTCAGGTCTAAGAATCACACTCACCACCATCACTGTGAGTACTGACTGTGACTACCATCTCGTGGTTCCATGTGTCAAACTCACGGTGGGTCTGTCCGGTACCTTGTTCTCTAACAAGTACCTATGTGTTTGGTTTGATATCTCTATATCATGACTAATGAGATTCTGTCATCAACCAACACCACAATCTAGTCTTGTGTGTCATTGCTGTCTATCTACCTTCCACAATGACATCCGACTAGGGACATAACAAGAATGTACAAACTCTTAGCATCCGTATGATCTCATCGTTCAGGTCCTCAACCTGAAAGCATACATCATTGAGTACTGTCATTCTCTAGACATTCAATCTGTTCTATCACTATCTCGTATGACTGAACCAGAAAGAATTGGAAGCTTGCCTTTGATGTTTATCAAATCAATCTTATTGTATCCCACCAATCATCACATGATTGGCTCTCAGGGCATACATACCAACACATTCATCTTCACTGGATCTAGAAGAACATGGAGAGGAGGAGGAGTCCCAAGTGGCATGGGTTGTTTATTTATTCTTCTTCTCATCTTGTCTCTCTTCTTAGGCTTCCCCTCCTATGAGTTCTTGTGTGATGATAGTTATTCACCTTTGTACATTCATTTATGAAATGTCATTTTTGTCCACATTCATATCACCTAGGAGTTGAGGAGGATGGATTGACTTTGTATGTCTTTCCTTTGGAGTAGAGTCCTTCAAGGTCACAAGGAGAGTATTGCTCAATTAAAGTGTAGGATTATGCTTGAATTTGAGTTTAATAAGGGATTATACTTGAGATTTGAAGGATTCCTACTTCGTTTTTTGGAAGACTCCTATATATCTTTATAATCTCTAGTGTTGAGTCATACCTCATACATTTGAAGATTTCTATGAGGTATTTAATTAGAATCTTGGAGAAGTTCGTGGATTCCTTAATGTCTGTGATGTTCTTGTCCCAATGGCAAAGAAGAGAGCAGAGAGTCTTGTTACACACGTTCCTAGACTCCACATAATGTCTAAGGGATGCAATGCCATTGAAAATGATGTTTGGTCTTAACTACATCTTGTATATGGAGTTTGTATTGCTCATGCATATGCTCTCAAGTTGTTCAGTGAACATGTTTATCCTTATCTCTATGACTGCTTTGTGGTGCGTCTCTGCTAATGGTGTTACACACTACTCAATTGGAGTTTGAATATATGCAACCCCTCCAACAAACACACACGAGGGGATCACTTTCAAAATTTATAAAGACCTATATAAACGTATCCACATACACCAAAACACTACACCCACAAGCACATGGGGTCGTGACATAGTATGGGAGGGTGGCAAGTATAGGGTCGATCCACAGGGAGAAAAGGTGGCACTAGAGTTAGGTTAGTTTTTGGGCTAGGTTCCTACTGCAAAGTCTAGGGTATTAAGGGTTGAAGGTCATTTTGTTTGATTACACTTAGTTGAGCAAGAAAGAAAGTAAATGAAAGCAAATAAGAACAAAACCTAAGTTAACCCTAGATAGTTAATTCTACTAAGCAAGAAAAGACAAGGCAAGGCAAGAAAAGAACAATGTACACTAATGCAAGCAAGGAAAGGTCTACATTTCACTAAGCTAGAAAAAAGGGTAAAAAGATCATTTAAAGACGTAAACTAGCAAGAGAAAAGCAAGAACAAGACAAGAAGCTAACTAAGCAAGTAAAGAGCTAACTAAGCTAACACTAGCTAACTAAGAAGGCAATTAGGATTTTAAAGCAATAAAGGGGTGTGTGGACTGTTTGGGGGTTGCACTTATCAATTAGGTTGGGGGGTGATATGTGAACATAATGATTTCATTTACATTATCAAACCACACAACAAGCTAGACTCTAATGAATTATCCTAAACTACTAACTGGCCAGGCATATGCTAGGTTGTGTATAGAGGAACTAGTCCCTAACACCCCCTACTACCCTTGTGAGGCTCAATTGGGTTAGGGTTTAGGTGCAATTCAATTAGAGTCTAAACAAGCCTAGGTTTCTAGGTTAGATGGTCTTAGGGTGATTAGGGGCTAAGGGTAGTAATGGGTGTGGAAATGAGGTTTTTTGGCCTCACATCACCCACATTCTATCCCTGAGAAAGCTCCATTCTAAGCACACAAAATTCATCTAAACTAGATACTTAGATCTCTCAACTAGGGTTGGGAGAATTGATTATAATGTAGGAGGATGGGTATCTAGCTAGGGATCCAAGAATTGGACCTAGGAGCAAATCCTAAAATTCACACATATAAGCAATTTCCCTAAATTCCTAAGTGATTTCAAGCACAAACCAACAAGTAATTCATGAAGAGTGAGATATAAATAGAATATAATCATTAGAAAATGAAATTGCAATGTTTACATATCTTCCCCCCCCCAACATGGTATCAAAGTAACATTTTTGATCCCAAAAAACCTACCCAAGGAGCCTAGCTACTCATTGAAATGCAAAATACAAAAATTAAAGAGAAAGAGGTAGATGAAGCCATGGAGCTAAGTGTAGATGGAGCAATCCACCACTTTAGCTGCTGTAGGACGTCCTCCTCCTCCTTACAAGGTGCAAGGGCTTGGGATGATGGTGGAATAGGGCCAAAACACTAGGAAACTAGGGTTTTGGTGGTGGAAATGGGGAAATCGAGTGGAATGGAAGTGGAAATAGAGTTGAATGGATGGAATGCAAAAAATGGGGAGCTCGAAGGTGGTAGAAGGTAGCTAACCTCATGCTCTAGCTGCTACCTAGGTATATATAGGTGTGGGGGAAGCAAGAGGTCAAGTAGGAGTAAAGTGGGAAATGCAGCGCAAAAGTAGCTAGGTTTTTGTGAGTAGCACGACTGTGGTGGTCACCACGGCCATGGTGGAAAGGGGTGAGAACAATCATGGTGGTGTGGAACGACCGTGGTGAGAAATGGGGAAAATATAGTAACTTGGTAAAAATTGTACATGAAGTAGCACGGCTGTGGTGGTTACCACGACCGTGGTGGGTCTAGGGTAGCACGGCCATGGTGGTCACCGTGACTATGGTGGCTTGGATCACTCTATCTATTCTTGGTTACATGACCATTTTGCTTCATCTATCACACGATCGTGCAAGGTGGCACAACCATTTTGGGTCATTCCACCACAACCATTTTGAGTGGCATGCCAGTGATGATTCTTACTTTGCTTTAATGTAACTCTATTGGTTTTGGATGAGCCAGCATGACCATTCTAAGGTACCACGGCCGTGGTGGTCTCTGTTGCTGCACTTTGACTTGATCTTTTTCTCATTCTTGGATAGCTTTGCTTCAATAGAGATTTGTCCACTAGGAGTAGGTTAAGGAATCCTAAAACTTCACTTCAAGCCTCTCCAAGGCTAGAGGAACCCTAGGATCACTCCTCTCTCTCTCTTCCATCAAGCATGGTCCAAATGTCTAAAAAACATGCTAATAATGTCCATAAGTGCATTTTATAAAAATATGCATATCATGGGAAATAACATGCAATCTAACAGGTATATATGTAATTGAAATGTAATATGAAACAATATGAAGCCCTAAAATAGGGTTGCATCACCACCCCAAACTTAAAACATACTTGTCCACAAGTATGCTCCAACTCAATCTCTCTACAATTTTTCCACAATCAAGAAATGACAAATGCAATGCAATAAGTGAATATTGACTAAATGGGATCAAGGATGAATAAGTACATGTATTCCACCTCTCTCCTCTCCTCTTTCACAAACTAATCATGATTAGAGAATTGAGCTTGCAAGATTCAAATATAGAGCATAGAAAACATAATCAATCCATATGGCTGTCATATCACTCTGGGTTAACCGTTTCATGGTATCAAAGGTAAAAAATGATTAAATTTGTTGTTTTATGTTCATACATTCAATCTCATATGTCCATCTACACTAAGTAACCCTTGAGGATGTGGAAAAGGGCAAAATGAGCTAGGTTTGACATTATCTAGCTCCATGGGTATACAAAGGGAAGAAAGGTTTGCGGTAAGAATTTGGAGTGGTTTTACACACCCATCTTTTCTTTATTTAGATGCTCTTAAATAGGAGCATCTTTTATTTTCTTTTGCATTTTCTTTTCTTTTCTTTGCCCTTGGTGTAGATAGGGCACATGATGGTGAGAGTGAAGTGGGGGGATATTGATGTGGCCACCTCAAACTTTTAGAGGTGGCCACGACTGATATGTGCACTTTGGCATCCTTTCATAAGGGGGAGAGGTAAGAAGATGGTGGAAAAAATGTCGGGTCAAAGAGGGGTTACTAGTGTGGACATCGACATGAGATCTCCTGCATAAAAAATGCTTCAACAATTTCATCAAGCAATGACACACTACATGAACGAGCAATATTAAAAGCACATATTTGTCATGAGATTCTAAAAAACTCTAAGCATTTGTGGTTTGATTTAATCACAATTCAACCAAATAATTCACAAACATAAGAGTGGTGATGCACATGTAAAAAGTAAACAATGAGGCCATTGAACAATAGACCATGATAATTCACTTGTAATTGTCATAGGTCATCATTTTCAATCAAATAAATAGAGATTGGGTCAAAACACACTTTTAGGCAAGAAATTATGAACTTGAGAAAAATTGGCCAAAATGGTGCCAAGTTGCCTTCAATCACATCTAATCTTATATTATTTAACATAAAGCTGGAAATAAGAAAAATATAGCGAAAACATGCAAAAATTACTAAAAATCTACATGATGTGCAATGAATGGAAAAAAGAGCAATTTTTTGAAAATTACACAAAAATGGAAAGAAAGTAAACTACATGACATGCCAACATACAAAGTAGGTAAAATATAATCTCGATAGAAAGAACAACAAAAGAAAACAAGAAAACAAAACAAAATGGCAGGTGAAATGCAAAAAAGAGTGAAATGGGAAAAAGGGCATACCATCCTACCACCCCAAACTTTTGAATCATGTGGTCCTCAACATGACACTAAAGTATAGGAGTGATAGGGTAGATGATCAATGTGGTGGATCCAGTGGTGGTCCTTCCTGTGATGGAGGATGCTGGTAGTAGGAACCCCAATAGTCAAACTATGGAGGTGGATAATTATCCTGCTATACTGACAATGCACTCCACCAATCTTCCCCAATTGGGGGCTCCTCTGGGCCTGGGCGTGCTAAAACTGATACATGTGGTTGACCTAATAGTGCATCTACTGATGAACTAACCACATTGCATCAGTGTACCCTAGAAACCCTCTTGTGCCCTCAAAATGCACTCCTAGTTCTCAGTATGATGTCCTGTGTGCTCTAGATGCCCTCCAGCTGTGCATGTATAGTGGCCATGTCATATGCGTTCACTGTGGGATATTGTGGTTGTTGTGATGCCTCTGCCTCCCGTCTCTTGACTCGATGTACATCTACTTCCTCTACTACTCTCCTCTGCCCTACCGCTTGTGAGGCTTCTCCCAGTCCCTCAGCAGTATCACCTCTGGTATTCCTTCCCATCTAGGGTGCTCCTCCTCGTATCTCCTCAGGGTCTCCAATAAGTTTGGAGTGTGCCCATGCTCCTCTAAGAGAGGCAGAGTGTGGTATGGTAGCTCCAATGAGACACTTGGATATGGGGGGTTGACCTGGTATATGATTTTCTGATCCACTACTGCAATCATAGAAGAATGAACCAAGTAGTGCAGGACCACTAACTTCCCCCCCTCGACCCTGGTATATCATGTAACATCATGGCCTAGGGAGACAACAATAGACGTCACAATCCCTCCCATAATGAATGGACTCTTTCTCTTGGATGGGATTTTCCTCAGATGATCTATCACTAAAGCACCCAAATTTACAAACTTTCCTTTTACTAGTCAACCCAAGATAAAAAGATCTTTCTTTATGTAGCTGCCTTGGTTTTTTTACTTGCCAAAGATTGTGTTTGCAAGCACTTTCGGTACATAATGGAGGAATGGATTATAGATCAGGATGGTTTTGGATTTCCCCACTACAAAATTGCTATGGCCAGTGAAGTACTTCCACATGGTGATGTAGGTAGTACTCAAGTTGTTCTATGTCCTTCCCCCATCCAAGAGGGCTACCATATCATCACTGGGAGGAAACATCTTGTTTAGCATCTTTGGAGTAATAACCCAACACTTGTATCCAATCACCACTCTAATGGCATCCTTCCCATCATCAGAAATCTTCTCTAAAGTGGCAAAGAATTGAGGTTTCATCTCCACATAAGTATCATGTTGTGTCGCCAAAATGTCGAAAAGGCCCACTGATTCCATTACGCCCTTGAAAGAGGTGTAGAAACCCATGCTCTCTATTATTACCTGACATGCGCTCCGGGTGGCAATCACCTTGTGTGTTAAGCACTCCGGGTGTTTAGGCTTCTTCTCCCAACTACTAGTAACCTTAGGCTTTCTATCATGCTACTGTTAGGGTGCATCTGGCTGTAGTGCATCTTGCATCGCCTCATCCTCATTGTCTAGAAGTAACTTTCTCCATTCTCAACTTTGAGGATGAAGCTGCGACTGTGGTCCCAAAGATGCTGAAGGACGTGTTGCTAAAACTAATGGCTGAGCTGCCGTAACTAATGGTCAGGCTGTTGAAACTGAGGGTCTGGCTATAGAGGGGTTTGGAGGTGCACACTGTGGCTGTGAAGATGCTTCCTCCATAATTGGATCTATCAAAGCATCCAATTTGGCTTCCTTCAAATAGATAGTTTAGGAGGAGCCGGAGGCAGACGATAGGGTGGCAGACGCCGGGGTTGAAGATGGTGCATTCTTGTGTTGAAGCCCATAGGAAATGACCTTGTTGGTGTTAGCCACAACCTTCTTTGCCATTTGCTTCATATTTGACTAGTTTTGATGGAAGATTTTGAAATTTTTGAATTTCTCCAAAGAACGGTGCTGTTGGGGTGGATTGGAGAGAAATGGGAGAATTTGTGGATGAAAATGGATGGAATTTGTAGGTTAAGGTAGTGGAAATGATGGGGATTGATTGGATATGGATTGGGGGTGATTTGTGAAAAACACTAGAGGGGGGTGAATAGAGTTTTTAAATTAATTTTAACAATTTGTTGAACTCAAACAACCACAATTATAATTGGAAGAAGGAGACAGGTGTTTAGAGTGGTTCCAACTTTAGCAAATACTAAAGTTGTCAGTCCACTACCCGGTTGCTTACCCAACCGGGATTTGGAAAGAATTTAATTTTATTACCTCGCAAGGACTTTACATAAAATTACAATTCTCTCCCTAAACCCTTCAAGCAGCCTTCACCTAGAAGTAATCGCACCAACCTTGAAGCAGCCTTCACCTAGAAGTAATTGCACCAACCTTGAAGCAACCTTCCTCCTGAAGTAGCTTCCCGTTGCAATAGCCTTCTTGAAGTAGCTTCCCGTTGCGATAGCCTTCTTGAAGTAGCTTGAAGTCCACCTTCTCCTCCGAGAAGAACCTTCTCCAATCCGCAGCCTCCAACCCTAGGAGTAGCAAGGAGAATACAAAGAATAAAAGGAACAAGAAGGAAAACAGAAATTACAACTTATCCTTTTAAGCACAAGGCTTGATTTGCCTATATCAAGCGTATTGATCTCCTAACCAATGAGTGTAGAAGTGTAAGTGCTGTGGAAAGGAGATGCTAGCCTATAGGACACGAAATTAGAGCAATGGGAATGAATAGCCAATGTGGGAAATGCTCTATTGCTCAAAACAGATTGCCAATGAGTATTCAAGCTCAAGTGTAGCACAAGTGTAGCTTAGGTGTATTTTGGTGTCCTATGGCTTGTCCTATTTATAGGAATGGCCTATGAATGCTTAAGGACATTCTAGACACTTTCTAGGGGGTTCTAAGTGCTTAACTAGCCGTTATTTGTCCACTAATTGTATTTGCAACAGCTAGTTAATTGACCCTGAAAAGTGCAGACAGAACTTTTCTCGGTCAAAGATTTGTCGACCGAGAGTCCTTCTCGGTCGAAGATTTGTCGACCGAGGGACCTCCTGGAGCAAGTGTTTTCAACATTCATTTCCAACTCCCAACCACTTTGTCTGCTGGGTCTAACGGCTAGTAGGGTCTATTCTCGATCGAAGATTTTGTCGACCGAGAGTTTCTCGGTCGAAGTTTTTGTCGACCGATATTTTCTCGATCGACGATTTGTCGACCGAGAATATTACTGACTCAATGTATTCATTTACTAAGTGTGTGTATCAATGTGCAATTGTGATACTATCTTGGGGAATGACCTATCTAAGTGTTGTGAGTGGATATGGAAGATCTAAACGCTTGATTTACATGATATCTAATTACTTGTACATTATATACTTGTACAAGCTTTTACATTTGATTACAATCATGAAAATAAAGCGATTTTATCAAATTGTTCTTCCAAGTCTTTGTTATCCACCACCTGAAATACTCAAATAGCACGTTAAAACCACAAGAATGAAATGTTTGTCATTATCAAAACAAAGGGATTAACATAATGTCCAATTTAGCCAACAATCTCCCCCTTTTTGAAGATGACAAACATTTCCTAAATATAAAATAAGGAAATATAAATCATATGAGTTTCATACCTGAAGTTTACCTTTTGTATCCAATCTTGTGTTTGCAAGTGGGTGCTGGCTGAGATATTATGAAACTCATTTTATTTTATGTTTTTGATTTTATATTATTTCTCCCCCTTTGTCATTTCAAAAAGATATCCAAGTTTAATATTTTATATTTCTTCTCCCCCTTAATTTTATACTATGCTCCCCCTTAGATAGATATTCTATTAGGAACATGGATTTAATATCATTTTTGTCTAATTTAGCCACAATTTGTTTCTCAATCATTTGCAAAGGATGTTAAGCCTTGAAATGATATGAGATCCTGTTAGGTTCATGGCATATGTATTGATTTCTCATCTATTTTGCAAGGGATGTTAAGCCCTGAAAATGAAATGAGAGTCCTTTAATCTCAGAGTTCATGAAAAAATGTCTCTAACCAAATGCAAGGGATGTTAATCCCGATTTGTTTAGAGAGTTCCTTATAACATTTTTATGAAATTCATAGATGTCTTCATAACCAAGAGTAAAAATAATAAGGTCGTAACAAGCTTCAAAATCTTTTTAATCAGATAATCAAATTTGTTTGTATGAGCTCCCCCTTAATCTTACCATTTAAGCAATTTAAAGCTTCTACGGTCACAGATGATTTAAATTTTGATTTTGACCTTTATCAAAAGTATACTAAGATTAAGTACAATAAAATGATATCCGAATAAGCATTTTGTCAAAGCTTATTTTAGGTCATCCTTGACTACGACCATAGCGCCCCTTGGCTAAATTTTATTTCAACCAAGAGGCAGAATCTGCAGATTTCACATGTGAAGTATAAATTTTGCAGGTACCTTAAAGAGATATCAATTAAATTACTTTGAATAAAACCTATTATGAATGATGTCCTTTTTACTATGAGTGCATAAATCAAGTCCTATTTCTGTTCATATTAATCATGTGATTCTTCATGAAAAGACATATATCCTTGAAGGCATGAATGATATCGCAATTTCTTATAGATACCAATTGAGAAATTCTTTATTTTATGTTATGCAAACCTTAAAGTTCTTTTTCTAAGCAACAAATCACCAATGAATCATTTTTCTTGCCTATGTCTCATCAAGGATCCATGCAATAATCATTATCTATTTGTTCTATGTAACATAGCATCATCTTTATGAGTTGAATGATAAAGTAGTGAAAGCATATCCATGATGTAATAATAGAACAATAAAGTGATAATTTCATGAAATACAGTGATTGTGATCATTTAAACTAAATGTCATAACACATGATTTCTATATAGATAGACCAGGAGATGCTTTTATTAGAAAATAGTGATTTCTAAACATGATTTTCAGTTTTACCTTATTTAGAGGATCAATCGAAATGATATCATTTATTTTCAAAATTTATCTTCAACTTGTTTTGCATGTAAAACAGTCATTAATAGCAAATAGATAGCCACTTGATCAATCAAATTAGTCAGCAATTTTACTGCAGACTGAAATCAGTGACCTGTTCGGTCGAAGATTTCTCGACCGAGTGACAGCTCGGTCGAAGATTTCTCGACCGACAAGGTTTCTGTACTATTTTTAGAACTGTTAATTGCTTCCCAAAAAAACATAGACTATATTTAATTCAATTATGCATTTTAAAAATCATTTTTAGTTGAGATAAACATAGAAATATCAAAGTAACGTTTAGATCAAATCTCAACTAATCAATATCAAAATCTTTAAGTTTTAAGGACATTAATTTAGATAAATTTTCAAATATGTGTCTCTGCGGGTTTGTTTAAGATTGTATATTTTCAAGTTAGAAATTTTAATTACTTGAATCATTTTGTTATCTCTTTATGTTAAGTTGAGATAGACATAAAGATATGCAATTTAAAGTCTTTGGTCATATCTCAACTTAGTCTAATCAATTAAATTTGGGGGTTTTGGAACCCATACCAACTCAACATCCTTTTTCTTGTATGGGCATGAAAAAGAGTAGTGTCCAAGACGTAAGCAATAATGGCAACATATAGAATCAACCTCAAGTCTTTTTCTATGGTTTTGTTCTAGGTTGTTCTTTGGTACAAATGTATTTGTTCCTTTAGGTACATATAGTGATTGATGTGCTTGTGTCTTTCTCCAACTAAGTTGTTGATAAGATTTCCCCTTAGGCTTGTAACCTAGTCCTCTTCTCCCAATTTGATGATAGGAATCATCCAATATTTTATCAAGGATTCCATTGTTGCTTAACCTACTAACTTCTTGGTGCAACTTAGTAATCTCATCCATTCTTTTCTTAATATCTAGTTTTTCTTGATCTAGATTAGATGATAAAGAATTCCTTTCTTTCACTATATTATCATAATCTAGATGTGTACACAAGACAGGTTGTTTTTGAAGATCATTTAATTTTGCAAGTAATCCAACCTTTTCTTGAGATAGAAGATCATAATTTGTTTCTAGAGTAAAAATCTTCACATTACTACTACTTAGAGATGATTTCAAAGTATGATTTTCAGAAATAATGCTATCTTTTTCAAAACCAAGATCATTTAATTTAGCATATAAATCTTCATTTTCAGACGTGAGAGCAAGAAGTCTAGCATTTAATTCATCATTTGCTTTATTGGATTTCTTTAGTTTCTTCTTGCACTCAACATATTTATTATGTGTTTCTTCAAGACTAGCAACTAGTTCTTCTTTAGATAAATCAAAAAGACTTACCTCTTCTTCTTCTTCTTCACTAGTTGTAGCAATAAGACAATCCTTGTGTTCATCTTCCTTCTTTGATCTCCATGGGCATCTAGTTGTCGTGTGGCTTGTTCCTAAGCACCAATTGCAACATGTTGTAGTTTTTTCCAAGCAACACCTTTTGTTGTGATTGTAATCACCATTACCCTCCATTCTTCAAGACCTGGTTAGGGTTCCTTGAAGCCTGCTCTGATACCAATTGAAAAACACTAGAGGGGGGGGGGTGAATAGAGTTTTTAAATTAATTTTAACAATTTGTTGAACTCAAACAACCACAATTAAAATTGGAAGAAGGAGACAGGTGTTTAGAGTGGTTCCAACTTTAGCAAATACTAAAGTTGTCAGTCCACTACCCGGTTGCTTACCCAACCAGGATTTGGAAAGAATTTAATTTTATTACCTCGCAAGGACTTTACATAAATTACAATTCTCTCCCTAAACCCTTCAAGCAGCCTTCACCTAGAAGTAATCGCACCAACCTTGAAGCAGCCTTCACCTAGAAGTAATTGCACCAACCTTGAAGCAGCCTTCCTCCTGAAGTAGCTTCCCGTTGCAATAGCCTTCTTGAAGTAGCTTCCCGTTGCGATAGCCTTCTTGAAGTAGCTTGAAGTCCACCTTCTCCTCTGAGAAGAACCTTCTCCAATCCGCAGCCTCCAACCCTAGGAGTAGCAAGGAGAATACAAAGAATAAAAGGAACAAGAAGGAAAACAGAAATTACAACTTATCCTTTTAAGCACAAGGCTTGATTTGCCTATATCAAGCGTATTGATCTCCTAACCAATGAGTGTAGAAGTGTAAGTGCTGTGGAAAGGAGATGCTAGCCTATAGGACACGAAATTAGAGCAATGGGAATGAATAGCCAATGTGGGAAATGCTCTATTGCTCAAAACAGATTGCCAATGAGTATTCAAGCTCAAGTGTAGCACAAGTGTAGCTTAGGTGTATTTTGGTGTCCTATGGCTTGTCCTATTTATAGGAATGGCCTATGAATGCTTAAGGACATTCTAGACACTTTCTAGGGGGTTCTAAGTGCTTAACTAGCCGTTATTTGTCCACTAATTGTATTTGCAACGGCTGGTTGATTGACCTTGAAAAGTGCAGACAGAACTTTTCTCGGTCGAAGATTTGTCGACCGAGAGTCCTTCTCGGTCGAAGATTTGTCGACCGAGGGACCTCCTGGAGCAAGTGTTTTCAACATTCATTTCCAACTCCCAACCACTTTGTCTGATGGGTCTAACGGCTAGTAGGGTCTATTCTCGATCGAAGATTTTGTCGACCGAGAGTTTCTCGGTCGAAGTTTTTGTCGACCGATATTTTCTCGATCGACGATTTGTCGACCGAGAATATTACTGACTCAATGTATTCATTTACTAAGTGTGTGTATCAATGTGCAATTGTGATACTATCTTGGGGAATGGCCTATCTAAGTGTTGTGAGTGGATATGGAAGATCTAAACGCTTGATTTACATGATATCTAATTACTTGTACATTATATACTTGTACAAGCTTTTACATTTGATTACAATCATGAAAATAAAGCGATTTTATCAAATTGTTCTTCCAAGTCTTTGTTATCCACCACCTGAAATACTCAAATAGCACGTTAAAACCACAAGAATGAAATGTTTGTCATTATCAAAACAAAGGGATTAACATAATGTCCAATTTAGCCAACAATTTGGTGGTGATTCGAGGGTTGGAGAGGAGGTGCGAAGTGCTATACGACCACTAGGGAACAAAGATGGCCGTTCTGTTTAGGAAGAAATGAATGAGCAAGTGAAATGCAATTTGCAAAATGGCTATTTTAAGTGTTGGGTCAGGTTGCAGCATGACCGTGTTGTGTGGCACGACCGTGTTGGCTTCATGTAGTACGACCATGTTGCGTGGCACAACCGTGTTGGGTCTGTTCTTCCGTTCTCAATTTTTCTTTGATTTACTTTAATTTCTCTGTTGATTTGAGTGAACCATCACGACCATTCCACATCACCACACTCATGGTGAGTACTGTGATAGTTCATTTCAACTTGAATCTCATCAAAATATCAAAAATTTGATCCAAAGTGATTTTTCTTTGAAACATTTTCTCAATTCCATCTAATTTTCCTCATTTCAACCTATTTTAACCTACACATCTTAAAACTAAACAAAAACTATTAAAAACAAGTGTGTGTGTTTTCTTAGAAAAGTTTAGAATTAGCTAAAAGTATCAAAAATGGAATGTTGGGTGAAAAATTCCCAAACCTATGTGGGTTGCCTCCCACAAGCACTGAGTTTCATGACTTCAGCTGGGCTTCTTGGATATTCTTCAATCATTCATCCATTCGGAATCCTCATGTGCCCATTCTTGCAATAAATGCATCTCTCCTTTGCAGTCAACCTATGCTCCTCATCCCTATGATCACCAAAACTATCATCAAACCTTTCATCTAGACCTACTCCTCTCAAATGATCAATTGGACTCTTGAAGTAACCATATCCAATATCCTCACCTCGAACTTGATGGCTTGAGGACTTGTATAAGTTGATCTTTATATTCACGTCCATGAAAGAGACTATCATTGTTCCACTATGCACAGGAATCTCTACATTAGCTATAGATAAGAACAGTCTTCCCAAGATAATGGGAATCTTCCTATCCTCCGGCTCCTTATCAAGAACAATGAAATCCGTTGGGAATAGTACACCCTTTTCTTTGTCTACCATCACCAAAACATCATCCACTCTTTCTCTAGGCACCTTGATGGAGTGATCCGCCAATTGGAGAGTGCAATGTGCTGGTTGCAACTTGCCTAAACCCAATTCAACATAGACATTATATGGCATCAAATTCACACTAGATTAGGGATTTTTCTATGAAATTGTATGTTTGGGGCTCTTGGGTTTTTCCTCTTCACGAGAAGTGAGTGTTGGAGGATTGAGCTTACTTGTTTGGTCAAATTCACTCTTTTGGGTATTCTCCCCATTGACCATCTCTTCACAGTGCATAATTTCTTCAGAAAATTGGCATATGATGGGATTTGCTTTATAGCATCCAACAATGGAATATTGACCTTCACTTGGCGAAACACCTTAAGAATGTCAACATTGTGCTTTTGTCTCCTCCTTACTTCAGGTGGCTCATATAATGCTTCAATAAATGGTGGCTCACTTGCTTTGTCTTTGGTGCATCAACATGAGATGGAACACTAGGGATGGTGGGATATGCAAATGGAGTGTGAGGTGGAGCACACCATATCCCAAAATCAACAGGCGGTGTCACATAATCATCTTTGGGAATCTCAATCACATCACTACTTGGTTGTCTTTTCTTTTCTTTATCAACCTTTCTTTGACTTGCGGGCTACTCAAGAGTTTTCCCACTCCTTAGAACTGTCACAACACTACCTTGCTCATGGTGGATATGGGGAGCATGTTGTGGCTATAGAGGAGGTGGAGGTGGTACTTGGTATTGAAATTGAGGTGGAGGGGAGAATTGAGGTTGGAAGGTGAATTGTTGAGAAAGTTGTGGAGATGGAGGGGGAGGAGGAGTATAAGGCTTGGGATTTCCTTGAAAGTGGATATGGGATGCACTTGCATGGGAGGTGGACTATATAAAACTTGTGAAGTAGGCATTGGTCCACTTGCTTCATTGATACTCAAAATGGGTTTTGAAGACAATTTTTCTTCTTGAAGAGAAATTATGGAAGATAGCCGCTCTATCCTCTCCTCAAGCCTTGTCACATTCATTTGTATCTCATTAAAACTCTTCAACCTAGACTTCCTCAAACCTTGAGTTGTATCCTGGACTTTGTGACTCCCGGTAGATATAGGAGTGAGGTGTCTTCTTTTCTTCACCATAGAACTCAATAGAATTGACCGAGTGGCAAGGAAAATTTGTCCCTTGCTTCTTCATGAAGCTCACCATGTCACCAAGAATCTTCATCACTTACAGTATTGAGTCATTATGAGTAGGAGATGTCCTATCAAAGGAATGGCCATCACCATTCATCATGCTAGAAGCTCGGATTCTTGAACCTACTGCCAGCTGCTCATGTAAGGGACATATCTCCTCAGGTGGCCTAGCCATGAAAACTCCTCCATAAGTGGAATCTACTGAGGTTTGTCTCTTTGAAGATAGACCGGAGTAAAATGACTGAACTAGCTACTACAAAGGGATCTCATGGTGTGGGAACTCTCTTAACATTTTCTTAAATCTCACCCAAGCATTGTGAAATTGATCACTGCCCATTTGACTGAAACTCACTATGGCACACCGCATTTGTGTCAAACTTACTATAGAGTAAAATTGCATTAAGAAAGCATTCTTCATCTCTTCCCAACTCATGATGTCCCCCCTTGAATCATACCAGTCTTTGGCTTTGCCTTTGAGGGAATATGAGAACAAGGTCAACCAGATTGTGTCATTACTGGCCGTCAGCGTCTTCAAGGTGGAGCATACTTAAAGAAATGATTCTAAGTGCTTGTAGGGGTTCTCATCTTATGAGCCATAGAAGGCGGGAATGATCCCAAGAAGACCTAGAGGGATGGAGAATTGCTCCCCTTGGCATTTGCTCAACTCTGTTAGAAATTGGCAATTTGTAGTTGCTAGGTATGAAGTAATGTTGAAGTGGCTTGTGAGGTGCATTTTGGCCTTCCGTCTTGTCTTCCCCGAGTGGTTTGTCACATGTACAAGGAACAAAAAAAAAGAGAACAAGTTAGCAAACCAATATGCACAAAGAGTACAAATAATAAAGAATAAATAATAGCAATGATAAGGGAAGGAGGAAAAGATCAAAGAAAAACTAACTAGCTAGGCTGAGCACCTTCAACCCTAGCAACAACGCCAGTAATCTTGTTGCGTCTCTGCTAATGGTGATACACACTACTCAATTGGAGTTTGAATAGATGCAACCCCACGAACAAACACACACAAGGGGATTACTTTCAAAATTTATAAAGACCTACACAAACATACTCACATACACCAAAATACTACACCCGCAAGCGTACGGGGTCATGTCATAGTATAGGAGGGTGGAAAGTATAGGGTCGATCCACATGGAGAAAAGAGGGCACTGGATCTAGGTTAGTTTTTGGGCTAGGTTCCTACTAAAAAGTCTAGGGTTTTAATGGTTGAAGGTCATTTTGATTGATTACACTAAGTTGAGCAACAAAGAAAGTAAAGGAAAGCAAACAAGAACAAAACCTAAGTTAACCCCAGACAGTTAGTTCTACTAAGCAAGAAAAGACAAGATAAGGCAAGAAAAGAACAATCTACACTAAGGCAAGCAAGGAAAGGTCTACACTACACTAAATCAAAAAATAGGGGAAAAGAGCATTTAAAGACCTAAACTAGCAAGAGCAAAGTAAGAACAAGGCAAGAAGCTAACTAAGAAAGTAAAGAGATAACTAAGCTAACACTAGCTAAGCAATAAGGCAATTAGGGTTTTAAATCAATAAAGGGGTGTGTGGGCTGTTTGGGGGTTGCAATTATCAATTAGGTTGGGGGGGATATGTGAACATAATGATTTCATTTAGATTATCAAATCAAACAACAAGCTAGAGTCTAATGACTTATCCTAAACTACTAATTGGCCATGGATATGCTAGGTTTTTTTATAGGGGAACTAGTCCCTAACACCCCTACTACCCTTGCGAGGCTCAATTGGGTTAGGGTGATTAGAGTCTAAACAAGCCTAGTTTTCTAGGTTAGATGGTCTTAGGGTGATTAGGTGATGAGGGTAGTAATGGGAGTGGAAATGAGGTTTTTTGGCCTCACATCACCCACATTCTATCCTTGAGAAAGCTCCATGCTAAGCACACTAAATTCATCTAAAATAGCTACTTAGATCTCTCAAATAGGGTTGGGAGAATTGATTAGAATATAGGAGGATTGGTGGCTAGCTAGGGATGCATAAATTGAACCTAGGAACAAATCCCAAAATTCACAAATACAAGCAATTTCCCTAAATCCGTAGGTGATTTCAACCACAAATCAACAAGCAATTCATGAAGAGTGAGATATAAATAGAACATAATCATCAGAAAATGAAATCACAATATTTACATATCATTTCCCCCCCAACATGGTATCAAAGTAACATTTTTGACCCCAAACAACCCACCCAAGGGGCCTAGCTACTGATGGAAATGCAAAATACAAAAAGAAATGAGAAAGAGTTAGAAGAAGCCATGGAGCTTGGTGTAGATGGACCAATCCTCCAATTCAGCAACTATAGGATGTCCTCCTCCATCTTCCAAGGTGTAATGGAATGTGATGATGGTGGAATAGGGTCAAAACACTAAGAAACTAGGGTTTTGGTGGTGGAAATGGTGAAATGGAGTGGAATGGAGGTGAAAATGGAGTGGAATGGGTGGAATGCAAAAAATGGGGAGCTAGGAGGTGGTAGAAGGCACCTAACCTCATGCTCCAGCCACCACCTAGGTATATATAGGTGTAGGGGAAGCAATAGGTCAAGTAGGGTAAAGTGGGAAATGCAATGCAAAAGTAGCTAGGTTTTTGTGAGTAGAACGGCCATGGTGGGAAGGGTTGAGAACGTTCGTGGTTGTGTGGAATGACCGTGGTGAGAAATGGGGAAAAGCACAATAACTTGGTCAAAATTGTACATGAAGTAACATGACTATGGTGGTCACCACGACCGTGGTGGGGCTAGGGTAGCATGGTCATGGTGGTCACCATGACCATGGTGACTTGGATCACTCTACCTATTCTTGGCTCCGCGACCGTTTTGCTTCAACTGTCACACAGCCATGCAAGGTGGCACGACTGTTCTGGTTTAGTCCACCACAACCATTCTAAGTGGCACGATCGTGGTGATTCTTGCTTTGCTTCAATGTGACTCTGTTGGTTTTGGATGAGCCAACATAGCCGTTCTAAGGTACCACAGGTGTGGTGGTCTCTGTTGCTACACTTTGACTTGATCGTTTGCTCATTCTTGGACACCTTTGCTTCCATAGAGCTTTGGCCACCAGGGGTAGGCCGAGGGAGCCTCATACTTCACTTTAGGCCTCTCCAAGGGTAGAGAAACCCTAAGACCACTCCTTCACTCTCTCCTCCATCAAGCATGGTCCAAATGCCTAAAAACATGCAAATAATGACCATAAGTGTAGTTTATACGAATATGCATATTAGGGGCAATAGCATGCAATCTAATAGGTATAGATTTGATTGAAATGCAATATGACACAATATGAAGCCCTAAAATAGGGCTTCATCACTCTATCACTTCATAGGTGCCACGTAACTTCTTTGATATCTATTTGACTTTCTTACATGTGGAGATGCGGTTGAACTTAGTTGGAGTAAGGGCGGAGTAGGTGATGCTACAAGCTAGCATTGAGTTGATATTTTGTGAAGATGGCTTCTCTCCATGTAGCCATATCTCCTTCTGACTCCTTATAGGAAAGAGTCACAATCTTACTCATTTAGAAGCTTATACCTTGAATGTGGAATTACATACTTCACTTTCAATGTTGGAAGTTGTTTCGATCCAAGACTAGGGTTTGCATGAGTAAGCCTCCCTCAAGGTTGAGGGACCTGAGGATATTGACCCATGTTCTTTGCTCATGGGATAAGTAGCTAAGCGAAGACCTTTATTTTATACCACTTGTTGGATCTATGGGTTAAAAGGGGGGGTGAATTCAACTAAATATAGTTAAACCAAGTTTGTCAAACCTTTAAATCTTCCATAAAAATAGTAATCTACACATTAATACCATGGGACACAGAGAGATATTGAAACAATTACAAAGGAGGCAATCTTTTAGAGTAGTTTTGCATCTCAAAGACGTAGCTTCATTAGCTAGAGGGTTCAATCTCTAAGATTTATAAACTTGAGAATCACCTTTTGTAAGAGATTACACCAAGAGGCCTTCCATTTAGATCAAGGAAAAACTACCATTCCATTTAAGGTTAAGGGAACCGACAAACATGTAAAAGTCTTATCAACCCTTAGATAAGTGTCTTACACATCTACACTTCTCTTACTTCACCAAGGAATATCCTTGGAATGTTCACCATGTAGAGAGAGATTGAAAGTAGAGACTAGAGAGCTTCACAAATGACAATTGGGGTTACCTATCCTTATGAAATTCCTAATAGACTAATGATTGTAGAAGAATAATCAAGCTGAAGATATATTATGGGATCTAATGGAATAAACACTCAACTACATAAAATGAGCACCAAGGGAAATCATGGGATGAAGACCAAAGGTCCAATTTGTAGTTTAGAGTGCCAACTATCCAATCGAGATAGTTAATATAATTTCTAGTCATTCAGGGGATGATTTTTGGGGATGACATTATGTTCCAACATATATATATTTTAACTTTCTATCCCCCTTTAGCAGCTATGTTTCACTTGATAGAAAGATGTAACTAGAGTATTGTCGATTGAGACATTTGCGTTAAAATTATGTCCATGGCACCAACAAGTGAGAATCTTTATGCTTAGTATGATGGGATTTTGTGTCTAAAACTCGTCTGATGGGCATAATAGTTAAATTAATCTTTAAATCATCAATCAAGATTTTCATCACTTAAATGTTAGCCACTGACCATTATATGGAAACCCCACATAGTACCATCAACCAAGTTTCCCAAAGAACTTCTCGACCAATGACATGTGCAAGGAGTGAGACCTGAGAGGGGATCCGCTCCCTACGAAAAGTTTGAAGTAAAACATCCATTCCGAATACACTCAAAGGTATGCTGGAATATGTGTAAAATTTTCAAATTTCAATAAAGGGTATTCAAAACAATCAAAGTGTATCAGCAAAATTAAACAAATGACTATATTCAATTTTCACAAAAAATTACAAAAGTACACCATAATATCCCATAAGGGTTAACATGTATGATACAACATAAGGATCTGAGTAGAGGGAATTATAAACTACTTCAAATATATCTCCAAGAAACATCTCCAAGAGCTAGGTCCATGTTGGAAGCTATTTTCTCCTTGGTCATGTTCAACACCTCTATCTAAACCTAGGTGGTTGGGAAATCAGCCAACAAGAGAGAGAAAAACAAGGTATGTGTCAAATAATGAACAAGAACAAAAGATAAGGAATAACATGAAAGTAAAGGCTAATATTTCTACATAAGATGAAGAGAACAAGAGTATGAGGCATAATCAAAATAGATGTTTGCCATAAACAAAGTATAATAAAAGGGTTTCATGCATGATAATTATGACTACCTTAACTAAGTAGGGTTGAGGCACCTACCAGACCTCAACTATAGGTGAGGGGAGAATTAATACATTCCCAATCACCTACACATATTTTTATGGGGGAGAATAAGACATTCCCCAGGGTGAATTAATGCATGCCCTATCTATGGGTGGTTGTACATAAGTACCACTGCTATAGCTAAATACTCCATAAAATCAACATGCTAGAAAAGAAATCATGGCAAGTAAAAGCATCATATCAATTAGAACAAGACAGTGGGGTACAAGACCCAAGAAAAAAGAATATCATTACCAATTTTGAGGCAATTTAACAAAATAATCATGAATAGAGGGAACATGGTTCATTAAAGCCTCATTAGGGAAATATAGGGTTTGGTTTGCAAATATCCCAACTTAGGGTGTAAGAATGCACTTACCTCTCTTACTGATATCAATTACTAATGTTCACCACTTTAATCGAGTCCAAGTTCTTCATTGCCTATTTTTAATGTATTAACATGTATTAGAGTACATAATGCACATTAATGTATAGAAACCCTAATTTTAGAAATTTTTAACAAAACTCAAATTTATATTATGAATATCACCAATGAAATTATTAGGTTCTTCTAATGAAGAAAACATATTATTATGTTAATTTTGGAGTTATGATGATTATGATGTACTTTTTATGGATTTTATGCATTAAATTCATTTTACAAAAAACACCCTTCATAAAACCATGAAAAAAGACCTTGAAAATATTTTTATTAGATATAGCTGAATTTTCCAATTCCAAAACATATTTATTTATTAAATTTAGATAAGAAGATTAAAAGATATGAAAATTTCAATTTGAACCAACCAAGAAATGACAAGTGAGAAATCTTTGAGAGAGAGAAACAATGAGAGAGAGGGAGCAAGAACCATTTGACCCAAGATTAGGGTTGGAGTTTCATAGGAACCAAACTAGATCTTCTAGAGAAGGTAAAATAGCAAGAAACCAAAACCCTAGAAGAACATGGTAAATAGAGATGGAGATCATCGATTTTAAACATAGAAGCATGAGTTTTAAGCATGTAGTAAGCAATACATGAGAAGGGGGTTATGAAACTCACATCTAGGAAGGTGGAAATGTTCAAGAAGCAAGGTTCCCAAGCTAAAGAGGCTAGTTTTTCCAACAAAGCTCCTATCTTGAGTAAGAAGTACCTTCTCCACTTTAGAGGTGAAAAACCCTAGCAAAAGAACATGGAGATGAGGTGTTTAAGGGATCTAGGTGGGGTTTCACCATGGAATTCCATGGTTACAACCTAGAAGAAGGTGGTAGGAAGACAAAAAGATTGAAAATAGAGAAGAAAAGGAGGAAACTTACTAGTTTTAGTCGAAATCACCAAGAAGGAGCTTTAGAAATCCTAAATAGAGCAAATTCGAAACCCTAGGAGCCTTCTTCACCAAGGTAAGGACCCTCTTTTACCTTGGGACAAAACCTTCATGGCCAAACAAAGTAGGAACTATGATCTATGCTGGAGTAAAGAGAAGGAGAACAATATTTTTCAAATTGGGAGGTGGGAAGGGGTAGATATGGCTTTATAAAGAAGGGGGCAAGCATGATGTGTCTATGGGACTTTCCATGTATCCTTAGCCTAGGGCTTCATGGCCATGCAAGAGGACAGCTCATAGAGGCTTCTTGAATATCAAATGCCAGTTATAAAAGCCCATGGAGACTTCTAGGCTGTGTCCCCACCGTCCTCCAATCAAAGAAATTACCCCGTTGGTTGATAGCTTTTAAAGATAAGCTCATTTTTAAAGTGGGTAATCCCTAAAATGCCCTTGGAGAGAAACACCTTCAAACCAAGGTGCAACTAGGTTCCCCATGGCTCAAAGTGTCGAGAATGGCAAGATAATATCTAAGTATTATAATTCATGTGATAATTTGCAAAGAAAACCAACAAATTGGGTAAATTGCATAAAAGTCCAAAATGTTCTTAAAATTGAATACTTGCACAAACAACATTCAAATTGAACCAAATTTGAAACTTAGGCTCATTTTATGATTTAAAAACACATAAAAAGGTTATGTTAAGGTTTTTAACACCTAACTAATGTCCTCAAATAGACTTTCACTGAGGTATTTGTGCATAAACCCTTTAATTGGTGCAAATAGTGAATAAATGTTCACCAAACCACTATAAATTCCACTAATTAAACATAAAGGTCATAAAGGATAGAAATGAAAGGGAAACTTGGAAAAAAGGGTTACATGGAGATTACATCTAAGATTCATTATGTTACAACATGTAATAATTTGGCATATTTCTAATTAATGAGAAGTGAATTATTAATTCATCCTGTTTAGATCTAGTATATACTTGATATCAATTATGAGTCATAAAATAATTATAAGTGATTCACAACAAGATTCTAATAGATTACTAGTTAATTATAATTTCGTAGAACTTTGATTTGTATGAGTTGAAATTCCCCATTCCATGGGTTTTGCGAAGTTGATTGATTTGAGTGTACAATCTAATATGATGTCAAATAGAAATGTTAAATACACATGAATGAAATTGTAACATCCCAATATTTGAGCCTTAGATAAAGTGATCTTATTAAGAATGATTGGAGCACCCATATCACCAAGATGCAACTCTATGGTTGTAAATGGGTACGGGTAGACCTACAGACCCACAAATTTGGACCCTTTAAAGACCTGTTACAAGTCTAAATTCTTGTACCCGTGTACTTGTAGATCCACATACCCTTGGAGTCATATATAAGAGGGTCCACTAATAGGTATGTGTAGACCCAGACCCGCTAGACCTACAAACCCACTATACAAAATAACTACAAAGATAATATGTTATGTATATCATACTATTCTACTCTAACTAATATAATTCTTGATATTATATCCAACTTTGATCATAACAAGGTTGAGAGTACACTAATTGATAATTAACTATTCTAATTACAATAACAAGAAACATATATAAACATAAAATTCAAAATAGTTACATGATATGTCACATAATTAAAACATTGTGATGATGACTACAAATATGATACAAATTTACTCAACTAATGTTCAATATGTACAATATTGCACTATTTAATATAACTATTGATGTTAATATCCTATGTAATAGCAATATCTCACAGTAGTAAAATTTACAGAACATAATCATAATTTTTCTTATAGAACAATATGATGGTTTATATAGAACCTCTTACTCGCATACCCACACCGCAAACCTTCTATCAATATGGGTATGGGTATGGTGTGGGTCTAGATTTTTATTATGAGGATCTAGAACTAGAATAAGACCCCCTAAACTAAATGGGTATGGCCAAACCCACACCGTTTACACCCCTATGCACCTCCATTTCAGGGTGCTCATCATTAACAACTCCAAAGTTAAACATGCTTGGATTGGATTAGTATAAGGATGGGTGGCCAATCAAAAAGTTCATTTTGTCTTGCAAGTGAGTGAGGACAAAATGCACAGTCTAGTCCAGTAGTAGTTTGTGAGGCCATTTGTCATTCTTGAAACTCTACTAGATCCTTGGGCAATGGGCCCAGACATTACGAATGGTATTAGACTCAAAACCCCTCTAGTAGGTGGGGCCCAAATGGGCATGTGGCATACCAGTCTTGAGCCGTGTGGTCTAGGCATGTTGGAAAGGGTCATCCATGGTGATCTAGCCACTCTAGTGCTAGTAGTCATGATCGAGAGCTGGGTGTCCATGGGCCATTCTAGGACTGCACTATAATGGAGAAAATCCTTGCAAAACAAAATCTTTGTCCTTGTTTTTAGATTTAAGAACATCAATATCATGCATGAGAGAATCAACAATTAAAGTATGTTTTTCATTAGAACTAGACATAAGAGGTTGAGCTTCTAGAAATTTAATAATATCAAGCAAACTAGCATTTTTAAGTTTAAGAGAGTCTACTTGGCTAAGACAAGCATTTTTGTCATCAAGCAAGCAAGAATTAACATTTTCAAGATCATCTAATTCTATATGAATATTATAAACAATTATAGAAAGATTTTTCCTTTTCTTTTTAGAAGACTTAAGAGAGGCACGAGTAGCATTAATTATATAAATTAAAGGTTCTTTATCTAAATAGTTTAGATTTACCTCATTTGAGTCTTTTCTTGTAGAAGCCATAAGAGCAAAATGGCGTTCTCCTTCAATACTAGAGCTTGAGCTTGATCCTCCACTTTGATTCTTCACTTGAGCTTGAGTTGGAGGAGTCACTTGATCTTGAGTGCCACTTATCCTTCATCTTGTACTTCTCTTTTCTTTCTTGTGATGATGTGTCTTCTTGCCTTGTACACAATCTATCTTAAAGTGACCCTTCTTTCCACACTTGAGGCACCAAATTGAGGAGGAATTCTTGCCTTTGTATAATCTACCCTTGGAGTACATGTCATCTTCTTCAACATGATAGGATGGAGAGGTGTGTCCCATAATAGCTTCAATTTGAGCCTTCATTTCAGCCTTCTTCATTCTTTTTATCTCTTTCTCCTCTTGTCTTACAACTTCTTCTCTTTTGTCAAGTGTGACTTCATGAGATTGTAGATTTCTAATGAGCTCTTCAATGGGGATATCATCAAGAGACCTTACTTCTTTAATATAAGTCACCTTGGGTTCCCATCTCTTGGGGAGAGTTCTAAGGATCTTTGAGTTGATCTCTCCTCTACTAATAGGATGTCCTAGAACAGAAAGACCATTCACAATGGTGCTGAGCCTTGAGTACATGTTGGCTATCTCCTCCTCCTTTACCATCTTGAAGTTCTCAAGCAACCCTTTGAGCATGTAGACTTTGCTTTCCTTCACTTTTTGAGTCCCCTCATAAGTGATGCATAGATTTATCCATACCTCATAGGCCGTCCCACAAGAAGAAATCTGGTTGAACTCGGTGGAGGTCATGGTGGCATAGAGGATGTTGATTGATCTTGAATTCAAGGTGGCTTTTTTATGGTATCTTCATCCCATTCTTCTATCTTTGTCACCGATAGCTTGTATGGATGGTCCACCATTTTCCAAAGCTCAAGACTTTATCCTTGGATGTAGAATTGTAGCCTTCTTTTCCAATATAGAAAGTTACTCCCATCAAAGACTGGAAGGCTGATGAAGTATCTCCCACCTTGGTAGTCACCCATATTTTCCTACTTGTTGAAGTATGCTTAAAGAAGCCCCCTCTGATACCAATTGTTGGATCCTAGATGGGTGATTATATTCTCTAGAGGGGGGGGAGGGTGAATAGAGATGAATGCACTTAAAATAAAATTCATCACATCTTCAAGATATATCACAAGATAAGGTTTCTAAATAGGAAATTTGAGTGCAACTAAAACATGCATAGTAAGGGAGAGAAAGATTGAACATACACCAATTAACAAGCTATTTAGAGTGGTTCCATACTTCAAACTAGAAGTGAGTCAGTCCACTACCTATAGAGGTCAACCTCTAGGATTTGTTAACCATTGCACTCTTATAATCATTCATAAGACTTACAATACATGACCACCAAAGTACTTACCCATCCAATCACAAGGAGATATCCACCTTACCAAGGACTTACCCACTTAGCTTGAGTATTCATCCTCCACCAAGGTCTTACCCACTCAAGCTCAAGTCTTCTGCCTTGAAGGACTTTGCTTCTTCTCTTGGATCTTCAGCCTTCATCTTCACCTTCACTCAGATAAGCTTCCACCAAGGACTTATCCACTTGATCAAGGAGTCTTCTTCCTTCGCCAAGGGCTTACCCACTCTTTCTCCAAGTCTTCAACCTTAATCTTCATCAAGGGATGCCTTCCCTTATTCTTTTTCACCTCTCTTAGCCAAGAGAGAGAACCTTCATCTTCATGGTTGAAATGAGAGATAGGGAGGTGGTGGAAGTGAGAGCCTCTCAAGATATACATATAGGACTAGCTCTCTTACATATTCCCTACTCACTCTAATGAATGTAGCAAGTGATTAAGCTTAGAGTGGGAGAGAGGAGGCTGTAGGATCACTCAAATATAGAATAGGGACCTTCATAGTGCTTGGCTAACAATGGGATGAAGCCCAAGAGGTCCTATTTATAGTTGGGGATGCCTCTTAGCCTTTGGGAACACTTAAGAACAAAAACTATCCATTTTTTGACTTGCAACTGATATATTTTCGATTGTTGCAACTCTACAATGGCTAGAAACACCTTTCTGCACTTTTCTGTACAGTGCAGTTGGTCGAGTTTCTATAAAGGTAACTCGACTGATCCCGCTAAAAGACAAGACCAATTTAGGCCATCGGTCGAGTTTGTCCTGGGGTAACTCGACCGATTCACTTAAATCAGTTTTGGTCAGTAGAGGGATCTGTCAAGTTCTGTGAAGTGTAAACTCGACCGATCAAAAGTCATTTTCAAGATACAATTAGGATCGGTTGAGTTTTCAACTCGACCGATGAACAACCTGATGTGAATTTTGGAAAATGGATTTTGAGTGCTTAAATATTCGATCTAAGTGCTCCTGATTTTTTTTCTAAGCTTAAATACAAATCATACAATCATTAAAAGTGATTTACAACATGATTCTAATGGATTTACATCATATTCCAAAAACGTGCACTTGTATTGACTTTGACTTGTCTTTTCTCCAATTTAATATGTGCAAGTTAGGGCATTTGGAGTGTGTATATATCTGATCTAAAATCACTCAAGTAGAGACATTATACACAAATAAGTGGAATGGTTTAGTCATCATCAAAATAAGTGTTTAGTCAATTTAGACCTTGAGTCAACATGTACATCTTTGTGGTTCTGGGGTGAATCATATATTTTGAGCCATGAGCCTCACTCATCACCTTCTATCTAAGGTCATCCACATCTGGTATCAACAATCGATGATGAAAACCTATTGAACCATCAAAACGAATAGAGAAATTAGATTATGGTCTTTATCTCACCAAGGTTGGGACTAGCAACTTGTGCCACAATAATCTCAAAGATCCATGATGGAGTAACTAAGAGACTTTCCATGTACATGCAAATTTTATCGATGGGAAACATCATCAACATCATCCTATAACTCAGCACTCCAGCTAGAAACATGATCCATGTTTTTTCACACAAAACTACAAAGAGATGCACAAATGACATTCTTCTTATAACTAAGAGCATCGACAACTACATTGGCTATTCTAGAATGATATGTGATCCTGAAATCATAATCCTTCAAAAATTCTGTCCACCACCTTTGTCTCATATTCAATTCCTTTTTAGTCATAAGATATCAAAGACTCTTATGGTTTGAGAAAACTTCAAATTGCACACCATATAGATAATGCATCCAAATCATGAGAGCGTGCAAAATAGTTGCAAGCCTGAGGTCATGGATTAGCTAATTTTCTTCATTTAGCTTCAACTAGCAAGAGTCATAGGATATAACTTGTCCTTGTTGTATAAAAGGCAACCTAGGCCTTGTCTAGATGCATATGTGAAGATAACATAAGGCTTTCCTTCCATAGTTAAGGACAAAATAGGGGCAAATGTCAAACATCGCTTGAACTCTAGAAAACTCTTTTTACATTTTAGGGACCAGATAAACTTGGTGTCCTTACGAGTAAACTTGGTTAGAGGATGGGCCAACTTATAAAATTTCTTAATAAACTATATTTAGTAACTGCAAAACCCAAGAAACTTCATATTTCATAAGGATTCTTTCGAGGTTGCCACTTATTCATAGCTTCAATTTTAGTTGTATCTATAACTATATGACCAACAAATATCATGTGGCCCATAAACATCACTTCCTTTATCCAAAATGACACTTAGAAAATTTGGCATAAAGTTGGTTTTCTCAAAGTGTCAACAAGACAATCCATAGATGATGCTGATGTCCATCTATCGTCCTGGAGTAGATGAGAACATTGTTGACAAACACTACTACAAAGTCACACAAATATGATGGAAAACCTGACTTATTAAGCCCATCAAAGCAACATGGGCATTAGTGAACTTGAAAGGCTTCATTAGAAATTCATAGTGCCCATAACGAGTGTGAAAGGACATCTTCAATAATCCTCATCTTTTTCCTGCATTAGATAGTAGCCACTTCACAATTCCATCTTACAGAAAACTATAGTTGACTTCAACTGATCAAATAAACCATCAATGCACAATAGTGGATATCAAATTTTCACCATCACTTGATTCAACATTCTATAATCCATACACATCCTAAAGGACCATACTTCTTCTTTTGTAAAGAGAACACCAACTCCACATGGGGAGACTCTGGGGTGAACAAACCCCACGTCGAGAATTTCTTGCAGTTGATTCTTAAGTTCTACAAATTTCATAGGTGTCATATGAGAAGGAGCTTTTGATGTGGAGTTGGTACCCAATATTATATCTGTGGTGAACGTGACTTCTTGAGAAGGTGGAATACCATGTAGCTCTTCAGGAAAAACATTAGGGAAATCTTGAACCACTTTAATATTTTCTTAACTAAGGTGGTAAAGGGTCCAAGCAATGGAGGCCAAATAAGCTCAACATCCATGGGAGATAAGATTCTCAGATTTTATGGCCAAGATGATGAATTGCTTATACTCACATTTTCTTCCCTTTATACAAAATTGTTTACCATTAGGGTGAAGTAAGATAACCTTTTTCTCATCACAAAATAAGGCTTCCTTGATCATTTTCAACCAAACCATACCAAGATGTCATCGAAAGCCGTCATGTTCAAGAAGATGAACTCGATTGTAAACATATTTCTAGATATACATAATTCCATGGGCAACTCTTTTTGATAAGAAGAGCATATCCTACCACATGGGTTCTGAATATCAGGAATATAATCCATGTATGTATGTTCATGTCTAACATCTTGACAAATTTAGAAGATATAAAGGTATTTAAAGAACCAGAATCAAATGAGCCTAGACAACCCTGTCAGTAGGGATCCACAATGAGTACAAAGTGAAGTTTATGGAGCTATTGAGTTTTGGGTCTGAAAATTAGGAATATAGTCCATGTATGTATGTTCTATGTCTAACATCTTGAAAAACTTAGAAGATATAAAGGTATTTAAAGAACTAGAATCAAATGGACCTAGATGGCCCTGCCAGTAGGGATCTGTGTCGATCAACAACTATGAAGTGAAGTTTATGAAGCTATTGAGTTTCTTTCCTCAGATGGATTCAATAGATCAGGAGAGGATTCAACATTTTGAGAAGGGTCTAAATGGTGAGCTAACGACAGTGGAGGCAATGCTTGAGAACCTTGAGAAGTTTGCAATGTTTGTGGAGTCTATCAGGGGGATTGAACAATCTGTGGTTGAGAAATGGGAGAAGTGCGCCAAGAAGAGGATGACACAATACCAGGGGTAGTCGTCGAGAGGATTTAAGAAGCCTAGGTTTTCTACACCACCCGCATAATAGAGGTCTAGTGCACAGACCCAATGGTCGTATAGTAAGGACAGAGGATGCAATTTTCCACCAGCAGGAGCCTAGAGTGTAGTGTCAGCTTCGATGATAGGGACTTCTAGACCATGGTATGAGAGAAAGACCTGCTACAAGTGCAGACAGGTTGGGCATACAAAGCTATTTTTCCCTATGAAGAATGAAGAAGTGACCCATCAACTGAGGCAGAGCCAACAGGGCTTGCCGAGACAATAATTCAATAGCAGTGGAAGGGGACATCAACAAACATCTCATGCTAGTTCTTCATGATAGGCCAATAGAGGAAGAGGATAGAAATAGTAGATGACTATATTCTATGATATGAGTCAGCCTAAAGGAGTGGTCAACCCGCAAGTAGTCACATGTTAGATGGAGTTATTTCATTCTGTTTTGTCTTCTTCTTGCTTTATATCTATTTTGGTTGATCTAACTGCGACACACTCTTTTATCACTCGAGAAGTGATTGATGCTTGTTGCTTGCTTGTTAGCTGTAGATAGGATATCCTTCATTTAGAAACCCTGTTAGTTGGTCTCTAAGAGTTACGGGAGGTGTGTCCTTCCTATTTACTTTCTTTCTTAGGACATAGCATACAAGTGGATCTCTTACAACTTGATATGCACAGATTCGATGCGATTCTTGGAATGGACACCTTGGAGAATTATCAGGTGGTCTTGGACTATAGTTCCAAGGTGGCGATGTTTGTAGACGGTGGTGTGTCGTAGATCTCCCAAGGTGATAGGAAGATTCTTCCTACCTATTTGGTGTCAGCCATGGTGGAGAGAAGTTGATGAGATAGGGGTGTGATGCATTTTTAGCACATGTAGTGGATACCAAGGTGAGGAGTTCGAGTATCTAGGAGGTGTCAGTTGTTAGAGAGTTTGAATATGTGTTCCCATATGAGTTTCTAGGTGTTCCACAAATCTGAGAGATTGATTTTAAGATCAATCTAGTCCCATGCACACAACTAATAGCACAGACACTGTATAGAATGGTGCCAACTGAGATGGTAGAGTTGAAGAAACAATTTTAAGAGCTGCTTGAGAAGGGCTTCACCCAGACCGAGTACATCTCTGTGGGGTGCTCCCATGCTATTTTTGAAAAAGAAAGACAAATCCATGAGGCTGTGTATAGACTATAGATAGTTGAACAAGGTGACAATAAAGAATAAGTATCCCTTGCCGAGAATTGATGACTTGTTTGATCAGTTATGAGGGGCTGCAGTCTTCTCTAAGATAAACCTGAGCTTGGGGTATCACTAGTTGCAGATTAAGGTGGATGACATACCTAAGTCAACTTTTAGGACTAGGTATGGTCATTACAAGTCATGGTTATGCTGTTTGGGCTAACCAATGTGCCAACATCATTCATGGACTTGATAAATAGAGTGTTCCAACCATTCCTTGATCAGTTCCTAGGGAAGCTCATAGATGACATCTTGATATATAATCATGACAGGAGTAGCATAAACAACATCTTTGTCAGACGTTGACCGTGTTGAGGCAGCATCAGCTGTACACCAAGTTCAACAAGTGCAAGTTTTAGATAAAGGAGGTGTGTTTCCTAGGATAGGTGATATTTTCTCAAGGTGTCCGTGTGTACCCCAAGAAGGTTGAATCTATGCTGGAGTGGGAGCTAAAGATGCCAACGGAAGTGTGCAACTTTCTGGAATTGGTTGGCTACTACATGAGGTTTATTAAGAACTTCAGCTTATGGCATTGCCCCTAACCAAGAGGATGAGGAAGGATGTACCTTTTATCTAGGATGAAAAAAGTCAACGTAATTTTTAGTTGTTGAAGGAGAAGTTGATGAGTGCACTAGTACTAGTGCTTCCTGAGCAAGGGAAATGTTACATAGTTTTCTGTGATGCATCAAGAAATGGTTTGGGTTGTGTGATGATGCAAGACAAGAATTTGATATCTTTTGCTTATCGACAACTTAAGAAACACGAGGAGAACTAACCTACCCATGACTTGGAGTCGCCGCAGTGGTTCATGCCTTGAAGACCAGAAGACATTACATTTATGGAAAAAAGTATAAGATCTTCACAGACCACAAGAACCTAAAGTATATCTTCTCATAGCAAGAGTTGAACATGTGACAAAGGTGTTAGATGGAGTTAATCAAGGACTATGATTGTACTATTGATTATCACCCATATAAGGTGAATGTCATGGAAGATGCATCGAGCAGAAAATCTTCTTCTTCATCATCTGTGGGCAGTGCACAATTGAACTCTTTGGTGTGTCATAAGAGAGACTTGTTGGTCTCCTTGCATCAACTAAACATGAAACTAGAGGTATCTATGCTAGCAGGGTTGTTGGCTCAGTTGTAGGTGAAGTCGACGTTGAGATGGCAGATCAAAGAGGCACAACGGGCTAATACTGCAATACGACAGATATGATTAGAGTTCATAAGTGAGAAGTGTGATGGTTTCCATGAGGAAGATGATGGGATAGTTTGTTACCATGCCAGAGTTGTGGTTCTCGATGTTGATAATTTGAGTAAGATGGTTCTGGAAGAGGCTCACTCTTTGATGTATGCGATGCACCCAGGTACCACCAAGATGTACCATAATCTTAAAGATCTATATTGGTGGCCTGGCTTGAAGTGAGATGTGGCTGAGTTTGTGGCTAATGTGTGGTTTATCAACAAGTCTAGGAAGATCATCAGAAGCTTGGAAGGATGTTGCAACCTCTACCCATACCACAATGGAAGTGGGACCACGTTATGATGGACTTTGTGGTTGGTCTGCCTAGCACAGCCAAAGGCCATGATTCTGTTTGGGTGATAATTGACTGCTTGAAAAAGTCAATGCACTTCTTGTCAGTAAAGACAACATATTCAGTAGAGAAGCTCACTCAGATGCATGTGGATGAGATAGTGTGTTTGCATTGTGTCCCAGATACTATCGTGTCAGATAGAGATCCTCAATGCATACTCACTTTTGGTAGTGATTGCAAACAAATTTGGATACACAATTCAGGTTCAATCACTGCTTTCCATTCACAGATGAATGGATAGTCTGAGAGGCCATACAGACCTTGGAGGACCTATTGAGAGCTTGTGTCTTGTAATTTTTGGGGAGTTGAGACATCCAACTCAGTCTGATACATTTTCCTATAATAATAGTTATCGGAGGAGCATCGACATGGAACTGTATGAGGCATTATATGGGGGATGTTGTAGGTCTCCGTTGTGTTGGTATGAGACAAGTGAATATCAACTTCTTGATCCCGAGCTAATGCAGTAAACAACAGAGAACATTAAAACGATACAACAATAGTTCAAAGTATCCCAGGACAGAAAAAGTCATAACATGATAACTTTCAGAGACCCTTGGAGTTCCAAGTGGGAAACAAGGTGTATCTCAAGGTTTCTCCATGGAAGGGTATCTTGAGGTTTGGAAAGAAGGATAAGCTACTCCCCAGTATATGGTACCTCACCCTATGGTGGCACGTGTTAGGAAGGTGTCATACAAGTTGGAGATGCCGAATGAGTTGCACAAATTACACCCAGTGTTCCATGTGTCCATGCTGAGGAAGTTCCACTCTGTAACTGAGTTGGTTTTGTAGCCAGTGGAGGCTGAGCTTGATGAGGACATGTCCTATGTTGAAGGGCCAGTGTTGATCCTTGACAGGAGAGTGAAGTAGTTGAAGAAGAAAGACATTGTGCTTGTGAAGGTTATGTGACATCACCATGGGGTTGAGGAATCCATGTGGGACCTTGAGGAAGATATGTGGAAGAAGTACCCATCTCTTTTCGCTTAGGATTTCAGGGGCAAAATCCTTGTTAGGGGTTTATTGCTTGTAAGACCCCTGACCCATGTTTTGGGTTAACCCTATTTACAATGGCTTGATGATGTGCTTAGAACCTTTCTCTAATTCGTTGAGATGAATCTCAGAGCATGTGGATAGCTTAAGTCTTTAGTTTGAGCTTGTTTTGATGTGTTTGTGTATTCTATGCTAATTTTGGTGCGAATTGCAAATTACCCATTTGAAGGGGTATTCTTATAATTTACCACCTCTATAGTATTCCTTCTCTCTGTTGTCTTCATGAGAGAGGTTGTGGTGCTTTGGGGCACTTTGTTGGATCATTAGTTGAGTGGTGTCACCCTTAGTGGTGATTGGGGTTTTCTAGGGTTTGGTGTGCCTTGACCATGTGACTCTTGTTGGTTGTTTCGACAAAGGACGTGACCTAGGGCCTGGTTGGAGGGTGTCATGGTCGAGACACATCCTCTAGGTATTGTTGTTGTGACCAATATGGTTTTGGGTCATGATGGGTGCTCTTGTGTAGAGTGTTTCGACCTAGGGTTCGTGGGGACCTTGTGTGGTGACCTAGTGGTCCTTGGTGCTGTGTCGCAACCATGGGTGGTTCCCATGGTGTGTTGCGGTCGTGACATGAGGGTTGGATGGCCTAAGTGGCTGAGATCCAACCTAGAGTGTATCTCCATCTCTTGCATGTGGGCCTTATATATTAGTTTCTTGAGTGGACAAGGGTCCCTTTTGGGCCTTCTTTTATCAACACCTCATCCCTTGCCCTACCTCTTTCCTCCTTTGCTATATAAACCCTATTTTCTCCATGCAAGTTATCTTTTTGGCCATCTTCTTCCTCCCTTCCCTGGTTCTTGTTGTTAGAGCTTGGTGGAGAAAGAAGAAGCTATTCTTGGTGCCTTGGAGGTGGTTCAACCCTTACATATGGTGCTTGTAGTGATCCTCGGACATCTTCAATCTTGGTGAGTGTTTATCTTTCCTCTTTGATGTTGTCCTTGGATTTCTATCCATCTTCTTCCTTTTTCTCAGACCTAGACTATGTTTTGACATGTTGGTTGATCTTGAGAGTAAGCTCCTCATCACAAGGGTAAAAGGCCATGTTTTGACAAGGCGACACCTAAGTGAGAGGGAGTTTCTTCTCTCTTTTCCCCCTTCTTTCTTTTAGTTCAGCCTTGATATTTTTGCCCTCTTTTCTTAAGCTATCACTTGACCTTGGTGTTTCTCTTTCTTGAGGTGATCTTGTGGTCAAAAGTGGAGCTTTCAGTGGAGCACGATCTTCCTTGGTGATCGTGTGTTTGGAGCTTTCCTTCCTTGGAGTTGATCTTCTTCAAGGCGGGTTATATAACTCTTAACCTTCTCTATTATTACCCTTTCCATGATTGCATGTTGTTGTTCTCTCTCTCTAGATGTTTCCTTAACATGCTAATGAATGGTGATATATTTCTTAGAAATTGGATAACATTGAGATCATGCTTGGTTAGAATGTAATATGAAACCCTAATATCCCTTGTACTCAATTTTGGTGTTTGTAGTTCATGGTGGTTTTACTTCCTTTCTTGACCTTGGCTTGAGTTGCATGTCTGATGATCTAGTGCTTCAGTGTTCTATGAAGTTTTGGTTCGATTTTGGTGGTGATGAGCTTGGTTTCTCTCCCTTGTTGATGTCCCTTTTCATGGTGGTTTCATGAAGCTTATTTTAGGGTTTAATGCCCATTTCGCATGAGGTTTACCTCTATGGCGATGATGAGTTTCCTATGTTGGATCATCTATTTTAGCCATAGAATTATATCTACTTGGACCTTGGTTTGATTGTGGTTCTTGATCTTGGTGGTGGATTGACCCTTGGTGGTTGCCATGCCCAATTTTTTTCTTGAGTCATGACACCTTTTTTAATTTAAGTTTTGGTCACAGTCGTAACACCGTGTTTGCCCCAGTTTTGGTCGTGGTCATAACACCACATTTAGCTTTGGAGTCAAGATGAGTCCTTTCTTTGGTTGCTGCAGTCATGACATCTTGGTGGGTCGCGACCCATAAGCTATTCCAGTTTGGATACCCTAGTTGTGTGTCATTCTCTCCTGCCTTGACTTGGTAGGACCTTGCTTATGTTTTGAATGGATGCTTGCTCGTGTGTTGAAGATGACCCCTATCCTTGTCGCGGGTCGCCTCATGCATAGGAATGGTGGTCGCAACATCCCTTCTTCTTGGGGTTACGATAATGCACATGGTGAGTGGTCATGACCCAAGATGGTGGTGATCACAACACATAGTTGAGGTATGGTTGTGACACATGATTGAGTACCGAATAAACGTACATCTATGAGTAATGTTTGAGCCATGCATAACATTATGTGGATAATGACTTACTTATCCTTTATCATGCTTCTTAACCCTAAAGTGTTCCAACAATATGGGAGGCGCTATATCTAGGGCTTAGTTCTTGAATGAAACTACAAGACCCCAATCGGTTAAAGCTTGGAACTCTAACTCTAATACTTAATTATGTGTTTGCTTTCTCTCTCATGAAATGTTCATCATGTAGAATGTTTTTCTCTCTCTTTTTTATAAGCACTAACTTTGCGGGTGGTACACATGCCATGGCTTGTGTATGCTATGGTGATAGTTATGTGATACAGGGTGGTGCTTATGCACACTAATGAGACCATATGCGACGATGAATATGTAGTGATTAACGTGATAGGTCATATGACCTGGTGATGGCTTGATGCCTATTTAGAGGTGATGATCTCAAGTGATGGGATTAAGGGATTAAGATCGCATAGTGATATGTGACATTGATGATTTCCTTATGGATGGTAAATCTTTGAGTACCATGTGGTGGTTGTGTGACAAGTTCACACCTCATACACTTTATATCTTCTAAAGTTACAACACACCTTTATTATTGTAGAGTTTGTTTTAGCTTTATTCGTTGTAGCTTGATTGATGCTAAAAGTAAACCAATTGGCTAACTAATCAAGTGAAACCTAATCATGTAGTTTTCCATGTGCCATAGATCCATTCTTATGTCAACTTTATTTGTTGGATTGGAGGAACAAGTTCAACTTAGAGAACATATTTTTGAATATGCGGGGTGCAAGTTGAGTATCTCCTTGTATCCTTAACTATAGGTTGTGTGAGACGACCATGCATGAGCTGATCTCCTTGTGATATGGATGGCCATGAGTGAGCCAATCCTTCTTTTTTTTAGAACGTCCATGCGTAAGCCTGTTCTTCTTGCACTGTTACCTATACCAAGGTGGGCTAGGTGTATATATATGGACAACCATGCGTGAGTTGATCCTTGTGTTGACTATATGTCACTCTTTTGCAGTTGACTAATATTTCTCTACGGTGTTCTCTTGTACTGACCAAGAGGTGTTGAAGAGGTTGTGGATTCCAAGTCTTCCATGGACCTTGTATGGCACCGTTGGTTTCCCTTTATAGGGTACGATTGGATTTGGTTGGTATGACTCAAATACTAGGGGCATAAAAAAAGATGTAATACAACTATGTAGCATATGTGCTTAGGATGACATACATCTCACATTGGTTGTACCCTTTTCCTTGTCTTTTTACTGATTTCTTGAATCATAAGATTATAAGAGAAGTCAACAATTATAAATGTTCTTCATATACCTTTTTACAATATAACTTGATCTACTCCTAAGTGGTGACTGCCTCATCTAGTTTAATCTACTTTACCTGTTAGATACATATTATTAGATGAATTTGCTCAACTTGCTAGATTATGTTAACTATCTGCTTAGTTTTACCTACTTAGTATATCTATAGTATAATAGTGTTGGCGGAGAGTTATATCTCTCGCTAGGATGTTTGGTATCACCCCATGGGTATTACACATCTTTTAGGTGACCCTGCATGAAGAGGTAGAGGTCGTGCAGCTAAGGAAGAACGACAGCAAGATCAGTAGTTGATAAGGTTGGATGTGCTGCTAGTCTTTTGGTGTTAGAGTCCTAGAGTCACCCTTGTACACTCAGGTCCTTGGGGTATTTTCTTTTTAGATGTTTTATGATACGAGGTTTTTCTTGTGTGCCATGTTTGTATAGCTATGACAGTTGTACTTGAATATCTATGTGTGGAACCAATATCTTATGTAATAGGTTGATGATAGAAATATTGATATTGCAGTGATGTAAGCACCCAGTGATATATTCTTCCCTGTAGGTGGTAGGCTTGTGGACTCATATGTAATTCGTTTTTTTGGCTTATGTTGTGTTAATAAAATCGGTTTTAATTTCTTGTGTTTTATGGTAACTCGCTTGCTTAGTGATGTTTTCACTCTTGATTTGAGTAATCTCGCTAGTGATGTGTTGGGGTGTCATAGTTTGGTTGGTATCAGAGCTCTAGGTTCACTGAGTCTATAAGGACCTAGGACTAGGTTTTGTGTCTATTCTAGTGACCTCCAATCTATCTTGTAGTGACTTATACTTATGCAGAAGTAGAAGAAGAGTAGAAAAAATGGCTAGAGAACATGAAGAACATTGTACAGAGAGTAGTGTTGCTACCCCTAGTGGTGGTGTGAGGGCTCAAGAAAGAGAAGATTGGGTGCCTGATTAGCACCAGTTTGACCCGGTACCCTACTTTCCAGTCTCTATTTGGGAACTTTTTTGCAATGATGACGCATATGGCAGACAAGATGCCCGCCCCTCAGCCTAGGGAAGGTGTCCCCAGTGCTGAATCTCTAGGAGTTGGGAAAACCTTTGAGAGGTTGAGACATGTTGGTGATGTAGAGTATGCTAGCATGGATGATCCAGTGGATGCTAATCTATGGCTGATAGAGTTGGAAAAGGATTTGAAGATCCTTAATATCCTCGAGGCCGATAATGTGAAACACGTAGTGTATCTTCTGAAGGGGAGTGCTGGCCATTGGTAGTCCATTGAAGAGGAGAAATGGGCATGTGTTGATATCAGTTGGGGTGAGTTTAGGAGAGACTTTGTCAGTAGGTACTTTCCACGTACCTATCTGGATGAAAAGATCAGTCAGTTTGAGTAGATTTGTCAGGGATCCGTGTCGATAAATGAGTACAAAGTGAAGTTTATGGAGCTGTAGAGGTTCTATCCTCTCATGGAATCAACGAATGAGGAGAGGATTTGACATTTCGAGAAGGGTCTAAACGGTAAGCTGATGATGGCAGCGGTAACGCTTGAGAACCGTTAGAAGTTTGTGATGTTTGTGGAGTCTGTCCGGATGATTGAACAATGTGTGGTTGAGAAACAAGAGAAGAGTGCCAAGAAGAGGCCGACGCAATACCAGGGGCAGTTGTTAGGAGGCTTTAAGAAGCCTAGGTTTTCTGCACCACCCACACAACAAAGGTCCAATGCACAGACCCAGTGGTCGCCCACTAAGGGCAGATGACATAGTTTTCCACCAGTAAGAGCTCAGAGTGTAGCGTCAGCTTCAGTGACAGGGACGTCTAGGCTATGGTATGGGAGTAAGACCTACTACAAGTATGGACAGGTTGGACATACAAAGTTATTTTGCCTAATGAAGGGCAAGGAAGTGACTGAGCAACTGAGGTAGAGCCAACAAGGCTCCCAGAGACAACAATTCAGTGGCAGTGGAAGGGGATGTGGACAAGCATCTCAGACTGGTTCTTTAAGACAAGCCAGTAGAGGATGAGGATGACAACATGCGATAGCTATATTCTATGCTATGAGTCATCCTAAAGGAGTGGTCAACCCATGAGTAGTGACATGTCAGATGGAGTTATTTTGTTCTAATTTGTCTTCTTCTTACTTTATATCTATTTTGGTTGATCCAGGTGTGACACACTCTTTTGTCACTCGAGAAGTGATTGATTCTTGTTCTTTTCTTGTTAGTTGGGATAAAGAGAGGCATTCTCTCCCCCTCTCCCACGCCCATGACAGAGGTCTTTTCTTGTTAGTTATAGATGGGATATCCTTCATTTAGAAACCATGTTATTGGTCCCGTGGAGTTGTGGGAGGTGTGTCTTCCTATGTCCTTTCTTTCCCAGGACATAGCATACAAGTGAATCTCTTACCACTTCATATGCACAAATTCGATGTGATCCTTAGAATGGACACCTTGGAGAAGTATTAGGTGGTCTTGGACTGTAGTTCCAAGGTGGATGTGGTTTTAGATAGTGGTGTATCGTGGATCTTCCAAGGCAATAGGAAGATTCTTGCTACCTGTTTGGTGTCAACGATGGTGGCTAAGAAGTTGATGAGACATGGTTGTGATGTGTTTTTAGCTCATGTGGTGGATACCAAGGTGAGGAGTCCAAGTATCCAGTAGGTGCCAATTATCAGAGAGTTTGATGGTGTTTGCAGACAATTTTCTAGGTGTTCCCCCAGTCAGAGAGATTGATTTTCATATCAATCTAGTCCCAAGAACACAACCGATAGTGCATACACCATACAGAATGGCACCAACTAAGATGGATGAGTTAAAGAAATAGTTGCAAGAGCTACTTGAGAAGGGATTCATCAGATCGAGTACGTCTCCATGGGGTGCTCCCGTGCTATTTGTGAAAAAGAAAGAGGGATCCATGATGATGTGTATAGACTACATACAATTGAACACGGTGACGATAAAGATTAAGTATCCCTTACCGAGGATTGATGACTTGTTTGATTAGTAATGAGGGGATGCAGTCTTCTCTAAGATAGACCTAAATTTGGGGTATCACCAATTGCATATTAAGATGGATGACATACCTAAGTCGGCTTTTAGGAGTAGATATGGTCATTATGAGTTCATGGTTATGCTGTTTGGGCTAACCAATGCACCGACATCATTCATGGACTTGATGAACAAATGTTCTGACTGTTCCTTGATCAGTTCATGATGGCGTTCATAGATGACATCTTGATATACATTCGCGACAACCAGCAACATGACAACATCTTCGTTAGGATTTGACTGTGTTGAGGCAACATCACATGTATGCCGAATTCAGCAAGAGCGAGTTTTAGCTGAAGGAGGTGTCTTTCCAAGGACACATGATATCTTCTCAAGGTGACTGTGTGGACCCCAATAAGGTTGAATCCATGATAGAGTGGGTGCATTCGAAGACGCCAATGAAAATGCACAACTTGTTGGGTTTGGCAGGCTATTACAAGAGGTTTATTAAGAACTTCACCTCTATGGTGTTGCCCCTAACCAAGTTTATGGGGAAGGATGTACCTTTTATATGGGATGAAAAATGTCAATGTACTTTTCAATTGTTGAAGGAGAAGTTGACGAGTGGACCAGTGGTAGTGCTACCTAAGCAAGGGAAAGGTTACATAGTTTTTTGTGATGCATAGTGAAATGGTTTGGGTTGTGTGCTGATGCAGGACAAGAATGAGATATCTTTTGCTTCTTGATAGCTTAAGAAACACAAGGAGAACTATCCTACCCATGACCTGGAGTTGTCTATAGTGGTTCATTCCTTGAAGAGCTAGAGACACTACCTTTATGGAGAAAAGTGTTAGATCTTCACAAACTACAAGAACCTAAAGAATATCTTCTCACAAAAGGAATTGAACATGTGATAGAGGTTCTAGATGGAGTTAATCAAGGACTATGGTTGTACTACTAATTATCAACTAGCAAAGGTGAATGCCATGGTAGATACACTGAGCAAAAAGTCTTCTTCAACATCATCTATGGGTAGTGCACAATTGAACTCCTTGGTGTGTCATAAGAGAGACTTGTTGGTTTCCTTGAATCAACTGAATGTGAAAATAGATGTATCTATGCCAGTAGGGCTATTGGCTCAATTGCATGTGAAGCTGACATTGAGACGGAAGATCAAAGAGGCACAATAGGCTGATACTGTGAGACAACATATATGATCAGAGTTTGGCAGCGAGAAGCGTGATGGTTTCTATGAGGAACATGATGGGATAGTTTGTTACCATGGTAGAGTTGTGTTTCTTGATGTTGACAGTTTGAGAAAGATGGTTCTGGAAGAGGATCATGCTTCGATGTATACGATACACCCAAGTAGCACCAATATGTACCATAATATTAAAAATCTGTATTGGTTGCCTAGATTGAAGCAGGAAATGGATGAGTTTGTGGCTAAGTGTGCGGTCAGTCAACAAGTCAAGGCAGAGCATCAGAAGCCTACAAGGATGTTGCAAACATTACCCATATCACAGTAGAAGTGGGACCATGTTAGGATGGACTTTAATTGTGGTTAGTCTGCCTAGGACAACCAAAGGACATGATTTTGTTTGGGTGATAATTGATCGATTGACAAAGTCAACACACTTCTTTCCAGTGAAGACAACATATTCAACAAAGAAGCTCACTCAGATCTACATGGATGAGATAGTGAGTTTGCACGGTGTCCCAACTACTATCATTTCAAATAGAGGTGCTCAGTTCATGAGTTGCTTTTGGGAGTGATTGCCCACAAATTTCGGTACATAGTTGAGGTTTAGCACTAATTTCCACCCACAAAAAGATGGACAGTCTGAGAGGACCATACAGACCTTGGAGGACATGTTGAGAGCTTGTATCTTGTAGTTTTTGGTGAGTTGGGACATCCACCTCAATCTGATAGAGTTTTCCTATAATAATAGTTATTAGAGGAGCATCAACATGGCACTATACGAGACATTCTATGGGAGACATTGTAGGTCTCCATTGTGTTGGTATGAGACATGTCAATATCAGCTTCTTGGTCATGAGCTATTGTAATAGACAATAGAGAAGATTAAAGTTATACAACAATAGTTAAAAGCATCCTAGGACAAACAAAATTCATATATTGATAACCGTCAGAGACACTTAGAGTTCCAAGTGGGATATACGGTGTATCTCAAGGTTTCTCCTTGGAAGGGTGTTTTGAGGTTTGGAAAGAAGGGTAAGCTGGCTCCCCAATATATGAGACCTTACCCTGTTGTGGCATGATTTGGGAAGGTGGCATACAAGTTGGAGTTGCCACCTGAGTTGCTCAAATTGCACCTAGTGTTCCATGTGTCCATGTTGAGGAAGTGCCACTCGGATATCGAGTTGGTTTTGCATCCAGTGGAGGTTGAGCTTGTTGAGGACATGTCCTATGTTGAAGGGCATGTGTTGATCCTTAATGTAAGAGTGAAGAAGATGAAGAAGAAATACATAGTTCTTGTGAAGGTTCTATGGGATAAGCTCGGTCTTGAGAAAGCCACATGGGAGCTTGAGGAAGAGATTCACTTAGGATTTCAGGAGAGAAATCCTGGTTAGGGGTTTATGGTTTATAAGACCCCTGACCTATGTTTTGGGTTAACCCTACTTGATTTTGCTTGATGATGTGCTTAGAACCTTTCTCTAATCCAATGAGATGGTCTCAGAGCATGTGGAGCGCTTAATTCTTCAGTTTGAGCTTGTTTGGATGTTGTTTGTGTTTTTTGTGCTAGTTTTTGTGCAAATTACAAATTACCCATTTGAAGGGGTAGTGTTGTAATTTTCCACATCTAGAGTGTTTCTTCTCTCTCTTGTCTTCATGAGGGAGGTTTTGGTGCTTTGGGGTTCCTTGGTGGACATTTAGTTGAGGGGTGTCACCCTTAGTAGTGATTGGGGTTTTCTAGGGTTGGTGTGCCTTCACCATGTGAACCTTGTTGGTTGTTTTGACCTAAGTCGTGACCTAGGGCCTAGTTGGAGGGTGTCACAGTCGAGGAACCTCCTCTAGGTATGTTTTTCATGATTAAGGTGGTCTTGGGTGTATTAGGTTGAGATGGGTGCTCTTGTGTAGAGTGTTTTGACCTAGGGTTTGTGGTGACCTTGTGTGGCAACCTAGTGGTCCTTGGTGGTGTGTCGCGACCATGGGTGGTTCCCATGGTGTGTTGCAGTCATGACATGAGGCTTGCATGGCCAAGTATCCAACCTAGAGTGTATCACCATCTCTTACATGTGGGATTTATGTGGTTGCATGTTAGTTTCTTGAGTGGACAAGTGTCCATTTGGGGCCTTCTTTCGTCAACACCTCATCCCTTACCCTACCTCTTTCCTCCTTTGCTATATAAACCCTCTTTTCTCCATGAAAGTGATCTTTTTCGGCCATCTTATTCCTCCCTTCAATGGTGCTCATCGTTGGAGCTTGGTGGAGCAAGAAGAATCTGTTCTTGGTGCCTTGGAGGTGGTTCAACCCTTCCATGTGGTGCTTGTGGTGATCCTTGGTCATCTTCAATTTTAGTGAGTGTTTATCTTTCCTCTTTGATGTCGTCCTTGGATCTTCTACCCCATCTTCTTCCTTTTTCTTGGCCCTAGAATGTGTTTTGATGTGGTGGTCCTTATTGAGAGTAAGCTCCACATCAGAAGGGTAATAGGGTATGTTTTGACAAGGCGACACCTAAGTGAGAGGGAGTTTCTTCTCTCTTTTCCCCCTTCTTTCTTTTGGTTCAGCCTTGAAATTTTTGCCCTCTTTTCTTGAGCCATCACTTGACCTTGGTGTTCTTTCTTAAGGTGATCTTGTGGCTGAAAGTGGAGCTTTTGGTGGAGCACGATCCTCCTTGGTGATCGTGTGTTTGGAGCTTTCCTTCCTTAGAGTTGATCTTCTTCAAGGCGGGTTATATAACTCTTAACCTTCTCTATTATTGCACTTTCCATGCTTGCATGTTGCTATTTTCTCTCTCCAGATGTTTCCTTAACATGAAAATGAATGGTGATATATTTCTTAGAACTTGGACAACATTGATATCATGTTTGGTTAGAATGTAATCTGAAACCCTAATATCCTTTGTACTCAATTTTGGTGTTTGTGGTTCATGGTGGTTTTACTTCCTTTCTTGACCTTGGCTTGAATTGCACGTATGATGATCGAGTGTTTTGGTGTTCTATGAAGTTTTGGTTCAGTTTTGGTGGTGATGAGCTTACTTTCTCTCCCTTGTTGAGGTCCATTTTCATTTTGGTTTCATGAAGCTTATTTTAGGGTTTAATGCCCATTTTGTATGAGGTTTTCCTCTATGGGAATGATGACTTCCCTTGTTGGATCATCTATTTTAGCCACAAAATTATCTCTATTTGGACCGTGGTTTGATTGCAGTTCTTGATCTTGGTGGTGGCTTGACCCTTATTGGTTGCCATGCCCAGTTTTGTCTTGAACCGTGACACCTTTTTGGCTTGAGGTTTTGGTCGTGGTCGTAACACCACATTTGTCGTAGTTTTGGTCGCCATCTTAACTCCATGTTTGGCTTTGGGGTCAAGATGGGTCCTCTCTTTGGGTGCCGTTGTCGTGACATCTTGGTGGGTTGTGACCCATGAGCTGTTCTGGGTGGGATATCCTAGTTGTGTGTCATTCTCTCCTGCCTTGACTTGGTGGGACCTAGCTTCTGATTTGGATGGATGGTTGCTCGTGTGTTGAAGATGACCCCTATCCTTATTGTGGTCGCAACATGCATAGGGATGGTGGTCACAACAACCCTTCTTCTTGTGGTCACGACAATGGGCATGGTGAGTAGTCACGACCCAATATGGTGGTGGTCACGACACATAGTTGAGGTATGTTGGTGTAAAGTGTGGGCTCACTGCCCTAGGCTGTAGTAGATTTTTAAGCATGACAACTAGCACCACAGACCACCACTAGCCTTAACTACATACTTTTTCCTCACTCACGTGCAAGCTAGGGTCAACTTCCTGACTGTTCACCCATCCTAGTACTAGTCTAAGTTGAGCACGCTTAACTATGGAGTTCTTTAGTGACGGGCTCCCAGAAAAGGAGGTGCACCTTGGAGATATGGGTAGTCCAATCATTCCTTTTAAGACCATTTTATCTAAGGACTCAAATCCTGGGACGTTACAATCTCCCCCTCTTAGACTCTTGATGTCCTCGTCAAGGCTCAACTATATGGCCTCATAATATTTCCCCATTCCAGTGTAGACATAGAATGACCCATGGACACCCAGCTCCCGATCACGGAATACTAGTGCAAGGGTGGCTACGTCACCATGGACAACCTTTTCCTACATGCCCAGACCGCACGACTCAAGCCAGGCATACCACATGCCCATGTGGGCCCCACATACTGGAGGAGAATTGGCTTTGATACCATTTGTAACACCCGGGCCCAGTGCCCTGGACTCTAGTAGAGTTTTAGGAATGACGACTGGCGCCACAAACCACCACTAGCCTTAACTGTGCACTTTTTCCTCACTCACGCGCAAGCCAGGGTCAACTTCCCGACTGGTCACCCATCCTTGAGCATGCTCAACTATGGAGTTCTTTAGTGATGGGCTCCCAGAAAAGGAGGTGCACCTTGGTGATATGGGTAGTCCAATCATTCCTTTAAAGATGATTATATTAAAGGACTCAAATCCTAGGATGTTACAATTGGTGACACATGCTTGAATATCTAATCCATGTAAATCTATGAGTAATTTTTGAGCCATGTATAGTGCTATGTGGATAATGACTTGCTTATCCTTAATCATGCTTCTTAACACTAAACTGTTTCAAGAATATGGTAGGTGCTATATCTGGGGCTTAGTTCTTGTATGTAGCTTTAAGACCCTAATCGGATAAAGCTTGGAACCCTAACTCTAATATTGAATTATGTGTTTGCTTTCTCTCTCATGATATGTTCATCATGTAGAATGTTTTTCTCTCTATTACTTATAAGCACTAACTTTGTAGGTGGTACGTACGCCATGGCTTGTGTGTGCTATGGTGACAATTATGTGATACATGGTGGTGCTTATGCACACTAATGAAACCATATGTGATCATGAATATGTAGGTTTAGCATGATAGGTCCTATGACCTAGTGATGACTTGATGCCTATTGAGAGATGATGAACTCAAGTGATGGGATTCAGAGATTAAGATCCCATGGCGATATGTGACATTGATAATTGCCTTGTGGATGGAAAAGCTTTGAGTACCATGTGGTGGTTGTGTGACAAGTTCACACCTCATACATTTTATATCTTCTAAAGTTGCAACACACCCTTATTCTTATAGAGTTTGTTTTATCTTTATATGTTGTAACTTGATTGATGCTAGAAGTCACCCAATTGGCTAACTAATCAAGTGAAACCTAATCATGTAGTTTGCCTTGTGCCATAGATCCATTCCAGCGTCAACTTTATTTGCTAGATTTGTGGAATGAGTTCAACCTAGAGCACATATTTTTGAATATTCGGGGTGCAAGTCTGGTATCTCATTGTATCCTTAACTACATGTTGTGTGAGATGGCCATGCGTGAGATGATCTCCTTGTGATACAGATGGCCATGCATGAGTCAATCCTTCTTTTTTAAAATGGCCATGCGTGAGCCTATTCTTCTAGTGTTGTTACCTGTACCAAGGTGGGCTAGGTGTATATATATGGACAGCCATGCGTGAGCCGATCCTTGTGGTAATTATATGTCACTCTTTTATAGTTGACTGATATGTCTCTACGGTGTTCTCTTGTGTTGACCAAGAGGTGTTGAAGAGGTCGTGGATTCCAACTCTTTCATGGACCTTGTATGGCACCGTTGGTTACCCTTCATAGTGGACGGTTGGATTTAGGTGGTACGACTCAAATCCTCGGTGCTTAGAAAAGACGTAATATAGTCGTGTAGCATATGTGCTTAGGATGACATACATCTCACATTGGTTGAAACCTTTTCCTGGTATTTTAAATAATTTATTGAATCATAACACGCTAAGAGAAGTCAACTGTTATACATTTTCCTCATATTTCTTTTTATAATATAACATGATCTACTCCTCAGTGTTGATTGCCTAATCTTGTTTAATCTTCTTTACCTATTAGATATATATCCTTTAACTGAATCTGCTCAACTTGCTAGATTATGTCAACTATTTTCTTAGTTTTACCTACTTAGTATATCTATGCTATAATGGCGTTGGCAGAGAGTTATATATCTCGCTGGGATATTTGGTCTCACCCCGTGGGTTTTCCACATGTTTTAGGTGACCATGCACGAAGAGGTAGAGGTCCGATAGCTGAGGAAGAACAATAGCAAGAGCAGTAGCTAATAATGTTGGATGTGTTACTAGTGTTTTGATGTTAGAGTCCTAGAGTCATCCCTATACACTCAGGTCCTTGGCGTGTTTTCTTTTGAGATGTTTTGTGATGCGAGGTTTGGCTTGTGTGCCATGGTTGTATAGTTATGATAGCTATACTTGTATATCTATATGTGGAACCAGTATCTTGTGTAACAGGTTGATGATATAAATGTTGATATGTAGTGATGTAAGCACCAAGTGATATATTCTGCCCTAAAGGTGACCAACTTGTGGACTCATATGTAATTAGTTTTTGTGTGGCTTATGGTGCTTTAATAAAACCGGTTTTAATTTCCTATGTTTTCTGGTAACTCACTTGCTTAGTGATGTTTCCGCTCTTGGTTTGAGTAATCTTGCTAGTGGTGCATCGAGGCGTCACACACATAATAGTTGAGGCCTTGAATAATAGGTTGTTGCTACTTTCTTTAGTTAATCCAATCATGTACTGTTCAAGCAGTAGATATCTTTGTACATATGCAGGGATAGAAAGGAATCCTTATCTCAGACTGTAAAACTACGCTTCTTTGTTTGTTAGGGTTGCAATGCAGATGTACTTCCCACATAACAGTGCCAAGAATAGTTCCTAGGTCAAAGTAGAGATGTCAGGAGTCCACACTATCCCATTCCACCAGACACATGCTGGTCCATCTAGCACATAGAAGCAAACCTGACCTTATGGTGTGGAGGCATGCCATGCCATTAAAAGTCTATTCTATGGCTAAGGCTTATTCATCATCCTTATCAACCATCTCTAATTCCCTTTCACCCTTGAAGTATGGTGGTTTTTCATTTTTATGAAATCAACCGGCATGTACTCCTTCGGCTTATCAGGAACATGAGGGGTGTTCAACTTTCCCACCATAGTCGTGGTGAGAAAATGTAGCAGGAAAGATAACTCCTTCTCAGAGATGAGACTAGTCTGAAGTAGAGACAGGGGTGCCATCAACCCCATGGGTAGAGTTAGAGTTTTTTCTAAAAGAAAGATCCATGATGAAATAAGGGTTCTCCAATGTAGAGAATCTGTCTGAAACATTAGATTGAGGGGTAGCACCACTGTCGCTAAATAGGTTGGATCTCCTAAAACATAGGTTTAACGAGTAAGGTATACATACTAAGTAAGGACTTATAAAATAGTTATATTACCGAGAAAAAAATGTTCTAATACCAATTTTGTAAGGAGTAGGACTTAGGAGGGACCCTACTTAATTATATTTAAGGAAATAATTGCAAAATACCCCTATAGGTCATATCTAATAATATAATGATAACATGATTGGGATCCACAATATTTCTTTAATATAATGATAACATGAACATATTTTGTTGCTGCAAAAATTTAAATCTAAGTATTACATGATTTCTCATAAAGGTTCGACGAATGAGCCAAAGACGGCTTCTAGCTGAAATGAAATCTTCAACTACTCAGATCAATTTGTGGTGAGTAACCTCTCCATCTCAGAAGTCCTCAGCAGCTGGATCTGGGCATCATCACATAACTCTTTGTCCTCATGTTGTGAAACCTCTGGGTGTGTTCAATGAAACACCCAAGAGGAGGAAAACAAAAGCAAAGGACATCATTAAACACCAAGTATGGAGTTTTGCCTTTAAAAGTTTGCCATTAACAATATCAAACATAAATTGTGCATGTAACCAACAAACACTAAAATTATTTCAGAAGGGATGAGAGAACTTTTGATCTCAACCTAAAATAAATAACGGGTGGAGATAGCACACCCCTATAAGTAATGGGCAGAGATAGCACACCCTGGGCAGAGATAGCACACCCCTATATATATGGTTTTACACATGTACCACTCTAAGAAATAAATATAGTCTAATCATGCAAATAAATAGGGAGAGGCAAGTATAAGTTCAATTAATATGAAATAATAGGATGAGCATCCAAATCATGTAGGGTCAGAAGGCCCATAAATATTGTCTAAGAAAATGAGAATTTCATAAAGATGAAAAAGAGAATGTCTACTCATGCCTCATATGGGAAAATAATATTTGGTCATGATAGTAGTGCCTAGATAATAGAAAATATGCACATACCTCAACTTGAGTAGTTAAGTCAGAGATTGAATCCTAACCCTACAAGTCTAAAGTCAACTCAAACTACATACATGTTTAGGTCCATCAATTAGGGTTTAAGTTCTAATATAGATGTATTATGAAATCTCTAGAAATCCAAATCCATCAACAAAACCCTAGGCCAGCTCTTACTAAAGATCTAATATTGATATTAGAGTTTCTTAATGATATCTTGACTCAAAATAACAACTTTATTAATGACGTTACCTTTAGTTACTATTAAGATAATAAGTGAAAGCAAAACCCTAAAATCCAAATCTTTGGCAAAAAAACCTAAATTGACACATGATTTTATCTTAGAGAGAGAATCCATGGTTACTGATCATGGATTTGACTTTAAGATCTCAACTTTACCCTTTAAAAACTCTTTTTAATTAACATTGTGATATTATGAATGTTTGGAACACTAAAAATTCTAGTCTTTAAAAATTAAAATCAAGTGATGAAAACTATGCCAAAAGGTAGAAAATTATCACGATTGCAAAACATATTTTTATGAAAATTTTCAATATTCTGGCACTTAGTTACAGATTTTACAAGTTTCACCCAATTAGGAAAATCCATTAATTCCATCTCATTGATAAGACCTAGTCAAGCAAGGTCAACTTACTGAGGTGTCCCAATCACAAGTAGCCACACAATCCAGGCCCATCAACAACAAAGAAATCCGTCATTGTGGCTTAAACCAAGCTCAAATGGCAGAAAATACCATAATACCCTTATCACAAAAGAAAGAAAGAGTAGGGCAAAGGTACAACTGAGAAAGGTAGGGACTCATCCCCTTCCTCCAGTACCATCCATGGCTTCTTGCAAGGCATCAATGGCTATCCAAAAATTGGGAAAAAGCTATTTAGCATTACCCTTTTGAATTCAAGAGGGTAGAAACATTTAGAGGGAGGTAAGAAACTCACCACTAGCCTTGATTGGATTTGGGTATAGCTATGTGTTCAGGTGGTGAGCCGTAAGCACAAATTGAAAAACACAATAGTCAAGGGTCTAAACAACAATGCAAGAAGAAGAGGAAAGAGGAAATCAGTGCAACAAGATGTGGCAAGGATAAGGGTCTCATCTTCTATATATAAGATTAGGGTTTAGGGCATCTGTAACATACTAAAACTTGGACATATTCTCTTTTTGGCCCTTTTTCAAGCTTTACCTTTCCTTGCTATCCTTTTTGTCCTTGATGTTTAAATTGAGAAATTTATAGTGATTTGGTGAACACTTGTTCTATTATTATACCAGTGGAAGGGTTTATGCACAAAAACCTCAATAAAAACTTATTTAAGGATCTAAAATGCAAAGTTAGCACTTAAGTGGAACAATGGTAAATAAATTTGTGCTAGAAGTGCAAGACCCCAAACCTTGATTAATGCATTAAGCCAGCTTAATTACCATAATTAAGTTCTCTAAACCTTAATATAACTTTGTGATGTGTTTTGAAATCATAAAATGAGCCGAATTTTCAAATTTGGTTCAACTTGGATGTTGTTTGTGCAAGTTATGCAATTTTAGGCACATTCTGGACTTTTATGCAATGTTCCCGATTGAGAGGTTTTCTTTGCAAATTATCACATACATTATAATCATTATATATTCACTTACCATTCTCGAGATTTTTAACCATAGGGAACCTAGTTGCACCTTGGTTTGAAGGTGTTTCCCTCTAAGGGCATTTTATGGATTACCTTCTTTATAAATGAGCTTATCTTTAAAAGCTATCAACCAATGGGGTTATTTCTTTGATTGGAGGATGGTGGGGATGGTCTAAAAGTCTCCATGGGATTTTAGAATTGACATTTGATATTCAAGAAGCCTCTATGAGCTGTCCTCTTGTATGTCATGAAGCCCTAGGCTAAGGACACATGGAAAGTCCCATAGACACCTCATGCTTGCCCCCTTCTTTATAAAGACATATCTTCCCCTTCCCAGCTCACAATTCAAAAACTCTTTCTCTTCTTCTCTTTTTCCCAGCTTAGATAATCATTCCTACTCTATTTGTCCATGAATGGGCTGTCCCAAGGTAAAAGAGAGTGCTTACCTTGGTGAAGAAGGCTCCTAGGTTCCAAATTTGCTCTATTTAGGGTTTCTAAAGCTCCTTCTTGGTGATTTTGACCAAAACTAGTGAGTTTCCCCCTTTACTTCCATGTTTTCATTATGTTAGACTTCCTCCCACCTTCTTCCAGGTTGGAACCATAGCCTTCCATGGTGAAAACCCACCTAGAGCCCTTAAACACCTCATCTCCATGTTCTTTTGCTATGGTTTTTCACCTCTAAAGTGGAGAAGGTGATTCTTGCTTGAGATAGGAGTTTTGTTGGAGAAACCAACCTCTCTAGCTTGGGAATATTTCTACTTGAAATTGTCCACCTTTCCTATAGGCGAGTTTTGTTAACCCCCTTGTCATATATTTCTTACTACATGCTTAAAACTCATGCTTCTATGTTTAAAATCGATGATCTCCATCTCTGTTTACCATGTTCTTCTAGGGTTTTTGTTTCTTGCTATTTTACCTTCCCTAGAAGCTCTAGTTTGGTTAGATATGCATCTCCAACCCTGATCTTGGGTCAAATGGTGTTTTCTCCCTCACTCTCACTCTTTCTCTCTCTCAAAGTTCTCTGACTTGTTATTTCCTGACTGGTTCAAATTGAAAAAAATCATATCTTTTAATCAACTTATCCAAATTTGACAAATAAATATATTTTAGAATTATAAAATTAATCTCTATCTAATAAAAATATTTTCAAGGTCTGACTTCATGGTTTGATGAAGGGTGATTTTTGTAAAATGAATTTAATTCATAAAAACCATAAAAAGTACATCTTAATCATCATAACTCCAAAATTAACATAAATATATGTTTTCTTAATCAGGAGATACTAGTAAGTTCATTGGTGATATTTTCAAAATCTAAATTTGAGTTTTGCTAAAAAGTTTTGAAATTAGGGTTTCTATACATTAATGTGCATTTTGTACTCTAATACATGTTAATACATTGAAAATAGGCAAAGTAGAACTTGGACTCAATTAAAGCGGTGAAAGTTAGTAATTAATATCAATAATAGAGGTATGTGCATTCTTACACCCTAAGTTGGGATATTTGCAAATCAAAACCCATATATCCTAACGAGGCACTATATGAACCCTATTTCCTCTATTCCTGATTCTTTTGTTAATTTGTCTCAAAATTGGTAATGATTTTCTTTTTATTGGGTCTTATACCCTACTGCCATATTCTAATTGACATGATGATTTTACTTGCCATGATTTCTTTTCTAGCATGTTGATTTTATGGACTATTTATCTATAGTAGTGGTACTTATGTACAACCACCCATAGATAGGGCATGTATTAATTCGCCCTGGGGAATGTCTTATTCTCCCCCATAAAAATATGTGTAGGTGATTGGGAATGTATAAATTCTCCCCTTATCTATAGGTTGAGGTCCGATAGGTGCCTCAACCCTACTTAGTTAATGTAGTCCATATTAATCATGCATGCAATTCCTTTACTATTTTAATGTTATGGCAATCATCTATTTTGATTACGCCTCATACTCTTGTTCTCTTTATCTTATGATGAAATCTTATCATTTACTTTCATGTTATTTCCTTATCTTTTGTTCTTATTCATTATTTGACATATACTTTGTTTCTCTCTCTTTTGCTGGGTGATATCCCAACCACCCAGCTTTAGATCAAGGTGTTGAACATGAACAAGGGGAACATATCTTCCAACATGGACCTAGCAATTAGAGATGTTGCTTGGAGACATATTTGAAGTAGTTTGGATTTCCCTCTACTTAGATCCTTAGGTTGTATCATACATGTAAACACTTACAGGATATTATGATGTACTTTTGTAATCTTTTGTGAAAATTGAATATAGTCATTTGTTTAATTCCGCTACTACACTTTGGTTGTTTTGAATACCATTTATTGAAGTTTGAAAATTTTGCACCTATTCCAACATACCTTTGAGTGTGTTTGGAATGGATGTTTTATTCTTCAAATTTTTATTAGGGAGTGGATCCCCTCCTGGCTCCCACTCCTTACAACATCAATGGATAGAGGGTCCAAGAGAGGTGTGCAGAGATTTAGGCATTTCTCAATTCTTTAGAGTTAGGTGGAGTAAGGCATAGTTGGGTGCATATTTGGATAGGGAATCCTTAGAACAAGAAATCTCGCAAAGAGATCAAGTGTGGTGAGAGAAATCCTCAATTTTTAGAGGTGTACACGTAAGCCTGCTTGCCTATTTTGGTGCGAGCTAGGAGACAAGTTGTAGCTCATCAGATTGTGATCCCACAATGGATAAAAATGTGTTCATTGGTTGACCCAGCCATGACATTATTGTTTACCAAATCAAAATTGAATAACATGGTTTTAAATTTCTTTTCTTTCTCTTTCAAATTGGATGAGTAATTACCATCTAAATAAATTGAAATTTGGGGCATCAGTGGCTAGAGGGTTCGAGAAAGCTATGGAAAAATTTAGGTATTTCTAAAATTTTCAGAGTTAGGATGCGAGTAAGGCATGGTTGGGTGTGGATTTTGATAGGGAATCCATAGGAGTGAAATCTCACAAAGACATCAAGTTTGGTGAGAGAAATCCTTGATTTTCATAGGTGTACACATAAGCCTATTTGCCTATTCTAGCATGAGCTAGGAGAAAAGATGTACCTCGTAAGATCATGATCCCATGATGGATAAAAATGTGTGCATTGTCTGGCCCAACCATGACATTATTGCTTACCAAATCAAAACTAAATGAAGTGGTTTTCAATTTCTTTTCTTTCTGTTTCAAATTGGATGAGTAATTACCATCCAAATAAATTGAAATTTGGTGGGTAAGGTAATAAGGACCCAAAGAATCCAGTTTTGGAGTAAAAATTGCCTTTTGGAGAATTTTAGTACATGAAACACACAATTTATGGGAAAGTATATTTCCTCCTATTAAAGCATCCCTTTATTATTTATTAACCAAATTTTGTTGTGTATCTTTCTCTTAACCAAACCCATCCATAAGAAAAATCTAGAAGGATACTTTTAAACTTAAATGCCTTAATTTGATAACTTTTCACAATCAAGCCCAAAACTATTGAATATCCCAAATTTCTTGTATAAAGGCCTCAATTCGTTATATTTTTGTTTTCATCTCTTATATTTGAAGGTTATTATGATTGTAGTACAAATTAATCTATTAAAAATAGTTCAACATAAAAGATTATAATAAAAATAGTTAAATGACAAAGATTACCTAAATTCGAGTATGTTACATGGTGAGTAAGGACAAGGCACACAATCAAGGGCACTGGTGATCTGTGGGGCCACTCGTCATTCCATAAACTCTATATAGTCTTGGGTGATGAACCCAAGCATTACAAAGTGGTGAAATCATCATAAAAATATGGAAAATGTATAACTATTAGGTCATCACTTCCAACAAGCATCAAGTGTTCAATGCTACTCGTAACAAGCATACTACTATTATGCAACAATTTTTATTGTGATATCATAATTGAAATGCCCGCACTAAAAAAAGTATAAATTGAGACATATTTGATAGTCTAATTCATGTAGGTAGTTTAAGGTTTAACACAACCAATATGGGTTTTTGTTGGTTGTCTATGAAATCTAAAGGAGAATGATATTTGCTACAAAATAAACATCATTATTTAGATCGCTTCTGACAAACAAAAAGTGTTCATGTTATAAGAAACATTGTTTACACTAGTATGTCAATCAAGATGAGGATCCAACCATATAAACATTTCATTCAAACAAAAATTATCAATATATGATTAGATTAGAAGTCTGATTGATGCATAAAGTATGTGAGTTCTTGCAAGTAGTATGAAGCCTGGAAAATAATATGAAGAGAGAATGATTTTTCTTGCAAATAAGCATCATTTATTTGATTATTTTCTAAAAGAGCAACATGTTAAATGCTACATGCACCAAGTGTTATACTATTTGCATCAATATGGCCTTCATGCAATCATCTGAACCTCCACATTCAAACAAAACGTACAAATAGACAATCTAATCAATAGTATGATTCATATCAAATGTATGTGGCTTGCTGGGGCTAGTTGTGGTGTAGGTGCTAGAAGCTTTAATAGGTGTACCTCCAGATGAAGAAATACATTAAATGTAATATATGAACAAGTAAGAAACCAATTATATATAATATTCCATGTGACTAGAAATGAAAAAAATGAAAACCTTATATATACATGCAATAATATTTCACACCTCACATTTACTACATTCATAATCTAATTGGGCTTATAACACAAAATAGTCATTCAATGATAATTGTTATGTAATACTATGATGTTTCATTATTAGTATGTTGTGAATATGAACCATCCAATTTTAGAATCTAATATATTATTATTATGTATGTTCACATATGCACATATATATGTATATGTGTGTGTGTGTGTTTATCTGTGTGTGTGTGTGTGTGTGTACACACACACACACGCACACACACACACACACACATATATATATATGTATATATATATATATATATATATATATATATATATATATATATATATATATGTAAGTATGTATATGTACATACACAAACAAACAAACACACACACACACACAACACACACACACACACACACACACACACACACACACACACATATATATATATATATATATATATATATATATATATATATACAAACACACACACACGAACACACAATTGTATATATATGTATATATGTGTGTGTGTGTGTGTCTATATATATATATATATATATATATATATATATATATATATATATATATAAGGAAGCGTGTACTGGCTGGTACATGCAACTTATATGTGTCGGTCTTTAAAATGGAACATGTGGAGTATGCTCATAAAATCCAACCATAAGGATTTATTCAGAACTGTATATATTAGGTGTGTTTAAAAAATCATAACCATATCTCGTATGGATCACAAGATATAACAATCTACCATCCAACGATTTTGACAATTTCTACAACTTATCTTTGGTTAGCTAATACATATATTCTTTAACTAGATGATCTATCGATATCTGATTGTAGTGATTTTTGATACACATATTATCTAAGATGGTTACCTTGCATCCAAAGGTTTGTTAATTAGAATTTTACAATAATCACAAATAAAGATGTGTAGATGTAAGCTACATGTACTCAAGTATACAATTCTTTTAGCCATATGTATGTATGTATGCATGTATGTATGTATACATTAAGAAGTAGTTTGGGTATAATACTTGAGTAATGCTCCTATAAATTGAAAGTTGTACTTAAGAATTTTAATCATTAGGATTACATGAACATATTTTGAAGGTATATACTTGGTTTTTATAGAAAAATGAAATTATAAAGAAATGCTAGATAAATCTAAGGTACAATCAAAATCCAGTTTAATTTGATCCTATATAGTTTCTAAGGTAAGACAATTACCATGACAATGTTGAAAATCATATGTCATCTACATTTAAGAAATGACTGAATAAACTCATGATACAAGAAGGAAGGATCACAAAATATTTAAACATAAGGGACATGCTATACATGAGACTCTTCTATAGTCTAGAGTTCTATCCATCACACTAGAAAAAGTATATTTTTAATGGAACAAAACCACAATCCTGAGTGATATCCACCAAGTGGAAAACTCTTACATCATGACTGTATTAGTGAGAAAAAATTCATATAAAACACCCTCTTACCTTTGAGACATGCAGTAAGAGAGACATAGCGGCAAACCCACAAAAAAAGAAAAAAATGGCAAAATACCATTGACATTGAAGCACTCAAAGAAACCTAGCTAGTCCAACCATCTCCACATAAGAAGGACTTACAAAGCTAGTAAGGAGACTAAGAATAATGAAAAAAAAATACATTGAACACAACAGAGGAACCACCTCAAGAAATTAAAACCAAAAAATAAAAGGATTAAAATCAGGAGAACCAAATAACATAAGAGAAGGATACTAATGCATCAAGTTTAAAGAAAGAGAGACAAATTTTTTCTGATGTGGAGCCATCGTTAATAAAGTGGATACAGACACTTCACCACCTTCTAGGGAAAGAAATTAGGTTGTGGTTGTGGATGTAGACTCTAAGGACTTACCCAACTCCCAATGTCACATTCATCCATGACCACTAGGTACACAAATCACGCCTATAATAGCAAAAAGATGTAAGATCTAGGATGACCACCACTAGCATAGGTACCGAATAGGAATAGTACTTAGGGGAAAGTGGGGTGGAACCCACAATCCACAAAACCCCCTCCCTCAAGCATGGATGTAACTTGTGTCCTAGATTATACAATACATCACCAGAGAAGAAAGTTGTGGTTGCCCCTGACTCGATAGTGGTATGGATGATTAGATCTAGACCTAGTATCTTGTTTTGACACAATTTATCCAATTTATCTTCCTTTCTTAAGAATCACCTCTTTCCCAATCTCTCCGATAATAAAGTTGGCTATCTCTGTGGCATCGATTATACAAGTTCATAAAGAGGGCTGGATGAGTAGAATGAGGGAGAGTGGATCGATTGGCAAATAGAGCCACAGGACCCCCTGGAAAAAAGTCCCCCTCAATGAATTCCCGAGCAATTCTCACAACCTACACATGCGATTCATTTTCGTACTGCTCCTAAAATAGAGAAACCTCCTCACGCAGTGAGACATTCAGTGAGCACCGATGAAGAAGGCAAGCAAAGTGGGAGCTCAGGCATTTTGAGAAGGACGAGTAGATGGAATGAGATCGAGCCCATAAATCAACTCTATACATTGGATCATGGGACTTTACAAATCTTAGGTCTTCATTCTTGGAAGAATAATAATTGTACTCTCTGTTCATATGTAGAAAAATATTGCACACAAAATTTCTTCTTTGGTTCCTATTGCGCTCCATCCCAGTTTCTACCTCCAGATTGAAATAAAACTAGGAATCAATCAAGACATGTTATTGTATCTCTTATGGACTTTGTGGGTTATGATTAGCCCACACTCTCCTATCTTCTTTATGAAGGAATAATAGAGTCTAGTGGTCTGTTGGGGAATAACCATATATAAACTCTCCCCATTGCATTTTCTCTGCCCTAATATTTGAATGGTTGTGCCCATTTATACACTTGATGTATATGTGGCAGTGCCTCTTATACATTATATTGATGTGTTGATGTCTTGTCTCGAATGCTTCATGTTGTCCCAAATACTACAATGTGATCATAATATGTTCCTCAAATGTGTTCCCTGATTATAATTTATTTGCTACAATTTGTTTTATTGCAAGATTTTTCATATGATCATCTAGTTTATAACACATAATTTTCTTAAGCATATGCCTTTTCAACTATTCATTTTGAATTGTTTGATTATCTATGTTCTTCTAGAACTTGTTTCTTATTATTTCATTTAGACTTGTTTGTAGTATTTGACTATTTCTCTTGCTTTCTCCATTTATCAACCCAAATATTTAATTCTTATAACAACATGTTAGTTTTTGTTGATGTCTTTGTATGTTTGTCTTTCTTTATATTGGGAGTTTCTCAACACTTAGATACTGTATGATTTGGAGTTGGACTCAACTTGACCCACAAGGGTAATTGTACTTCAAATATCTTTTGGACTTTTAGATGAAGATGACTAGGTGCCCACTGTGGGCTCTCATGGTAGTTCTATTCTAGATAGGCCTTTCAGATCTTTTTGGGTTTTGTTGGACATGTCAAATTAAAATTTCTATGGTGACTTTCCTTATTTAATTATACCATGCATACTTGATATATGAATTCAATTAGAAATTTGTGTCTACAAAACTAACTTATATACTATGAGAGAAAAATGTAGAGGGATTTTCTGCATATATTTGCATGGTCGGTGTACCAATACATTACCATAAATAATAAACCCACATGACAACCATGTGAGTCAATGATCACTAAAGACCCAACTCCTAATTAATAAAAGGATAATATCCTTTCCAGGTTTTATAAATGACAAATCAAAATTTTGATTTCCTTATCCTCCCAAATTTGGTTTCTTCAAGTGTATGATTTGATCAATGACAAACAACGGTTGACACATGTTGTAAAATAAAAATACAAATTGTTGTAAAAAGTATTTTTTGTAGTAGTGTATTGGTCCTTAACATCAAAATTCACCCTTGACTATTGCTACCTAAGGACAAGAATGTGGTTATATCTAGTAACTTTATAAAAATATAAATAATGATTTTATTAATTCTAATTAGAGAGTGATTGCTTCACATTTTCTATTACGTGTACAAGATCGACTGTGTGTTATTGGGAATACAACGTGGGGGCATTAAGAGGGTTATAAATAAGTTTGTGATCATTAGTGTTAATCAAAATATCTGAACAACAATGGCTGCTATTCATGTGTGATTAAATCCTAATCCCAGAACTTACCTCATCATCTGTCGTCGCTCTAGAAGTGTCTCACAAGAATTCTTCTCTTGTACAAAGAAAGTTCATCCTTCCTTTCTCTCAGAGGCACGTTCTGTTGGGTGGTGGTACCTGTGATTGTTGGATTGCACTAATAGTGCATGATGTTCGCCATCTAGATGTACTTCTGATACATATTTGTGACGAGATTGACTAGAAGAATGAATCTCATTTAAGAAGATTGTCCGCCACTGATTTCTTTAAGAATTATGTTTCGTTACTCAACATACGATCTAGTCTGAAGTTCCTAACTCTATTTAATTTTATATTTTTTCTGCATAGTTTGTTCTATGTATTTTTTATCTGGATCTAGTCTAAAATTATTAACTTAATTGCAACTGTTATTAATGTATGTAACAACCTAAAAATTGATAACTAACACTAAGTTCTCTAGATCTATTCTGCAAGGATGATTTGTTTAGATAAACTATCTTACATTATTTTTGTTCCTGATTTTTCTCCAATGTTTGATCTTGACATTTACGTTATTGTAAGATTTATGGTTGATATGTCCAACGTCGTGTAAGTTCATCAACTAATCATGCCTATATTGGTCCTTAACATCAAAATTTACCCTTGACTATTGTTGTCTAAGGACAAGAATGTGGTTGCATCTAGTAACTCTATAAAAAATTCAATTTATTCCGACGTGACTTGACACATTCCGTTATAATGTGCCTTCTTAAATGTGTTTTTGTTTAGCAATACTTGATGTGGTCGCCCAAGTTATAGCACGGTTTCATGTTATGTTGTATGCTATTACTGGAAACTCCTCATTGGTATCTTCTTGAAAGGAGAATAATAGTTTCACGAAGATGCAATGTAATGAATATAAATCATTACGGCTATTGGCATCAGCAACAACTACAGTTGGCACTTAAGAGTACTAGAACAATATAACTAGAGAAAGAGCCTATGCATTTTATACATAGATGATAGTAAATTCAAAACCAAGATAGGATGATGCTTTGAAAAGTACACTAAACTGCCTTCTACTTCGTTTCGGTTGTTGTTTCTTCTGGTACTGTATAAATGAATGTATACGTGCCAATTTTTTCTTATATGCATGCCCTGAAATTCTCCTTTTGAAAATTTCGAAAAGATTTGCCGATTCTCAATTATGATGATGATAATGCTACCTGCTCCAGATCCGTGGATCAGTTACTCTGTACTATTATATTTTATATAGAAAGGTTTTATGTTTGTTAGGAAATAGCTGAGAAAATTGCAACAAACTGTCCTGTTCGTTGCAATCTAGACTAGGTAAGTAATCAACATTTCCTAGTTTTCTCCGATAAGACAAGAAGATGCCTGATGTTTGGGGTTTTCCCATGTGTCGTCCTTTTCAATTTTGCCTTGAGTCTCCAGGTAAGGTCTACCGTACGGGGGACCAGCAGTTTGCTCTTGCCCCGTCGCTGGATGTGCTGGATGCTCCTATGGGACCGTGGTTGAGTTACACTAGCCACACTAACATTCACCCAGTTACACGCTGGTTACATTGAGAATCAACAAATAATCTGCTGCAACCGTTTTCTCTGGTCCAATAGTTTTAATACATAATTAATTAGGCGTAAAAGTTGAAAAGTCTTTTCTCTTTCCAGGTTTTGACTCATTCGTGTTTTTTCTAGCAACTCTTCTCTCCTCTATACTATTCCACCCCACTAGCGTGCTAGTATAGTACGTCCGACTGCCATCTTTATTCTGTCGAGCCTTCTCTATCAACGACGTACAGTTCAGAGTTCATTCATGTCACTCTATTTTTAGATGCTGATCGATCACACCGGGCGTTGTTTTTTGAATGAGTGGAGTTTAATATTATAGTTTTTGACATGTATTATAATAGTACTATATTTGTATATGCTAATGTATTGCAAAATATATTTTCACTTTAAGGGGAGAATCATCATCATTTATATTAATAATATGCATATATGTGTAAAATGTGTTGTTAATACTCTACATCTCGTATTGTACGTCTTGTACAGTAATGTTGTATTATACTTATTGTACTACAAATTGTAGTTATTAGTAATGTACTTCTAGTACAATGTTAACTCCATGTAGAAGCCGAAAAGTCATTCCACCCCACCTCTCTCCAGCCCCAATTTTTATTAATTCGTTTTTCTCTTGCAATTCGTCTCCAAGCTCATTGTACCCCCAACATTCCCACACTAGTACAATACGTCTGATTCTCAGCTCTCGTCAATCGTGTCGAAGTACGTTGCCGTGCTCGCACCTGTAGGACTATAACAGATAATCTTTCACGTCGTGTTCAACGTCTCGTAATGTACGTCACGTACTGTACATCTAGTAATGTACATCATGTACTATAACAAATGTACTTCTACGGAATTTTGACAAATGATGTTATTGTTATACGTTTCGTACTGTACGTTCACGTATTATACGTCTAGATCTGTACATCAAGTACTATAACAAATGTACTTCTACGCAATTTTGACAAATGATGTTATTGTTATACGTTTCGTACTGTACATTTAGTATTGTACGTCTTGTACTTACGTCTAGTACAGTACATCATGCACTATAACAAATATACTTCTACGCAATTTTGACAAATGATGTTATTGTTATACGTTCGTACTATACGTTTAGTATTGTACATCATGTGATACATCATGCACTATATTGAATTAGGATCATAAATTTGACGAGTGATTCATGTATTGTATTGTACATCTTGTACGATACATCTTGTATGTGTATTGGTACTGTATGTCGGAAAAATAAAGATAACCTCTGATCATCAGGAACAATCACGGGAGAATGAACTTCATTCAACCCTAAAAAAATTGTTTAACAATTATAGACAATGTAGATAAGAAAATTCAATACAAATAATAAATGTACAGTACGTATGGATTGGGAAGAAGAAGAGAGGCAACTAATACTGTACGTCTGTACAAGTACTAATTGAATGCTTTAAAAAATAGATGCAACATGTGAAATAAGGACATTAAACACAACATATGAAAATAGATGCAAAATGAATATATTATTGTGTATATATAACAACATTAAACACAACAGATGAAATAAATTATATATAAAAAGTATCAGCAGATGTACGTACCGTACATGTGTATTTGAGAACACATCTGGACTAGGAGAAATTGGGAGGCAATATATCTTTTCGAAAAAAATAGAGAAAATAAAAAAAATCAAATCTATGTTATTTTTGTATTTTATAGTGGATTGAGATATCACAAGTATAATTTCTTGAGAAATGGATAGAAAATCTACTATTTGCATGACTGTTGCATGATCAATGATTTTAAAAGTTAGCTGCAAGTGGAGTGTTGTGCCACACATTAAATCTTGCGTTTTTTCCAACTTTTTCGTCAAAAAAATAAAAAAGAAACATAGATGCAGTCTCCCTCTTACTCCTGTGCTTGTGGTTAACCACTCGTTAGACCTTTCGTGTTTTGAGAAATTTCAAAGTGTTCATTAGCAATTGTCGTACGCTTCGTATTTGACACTTCAGTGTAGACAAAAATCCAGTTTGCTCTCAGATGCCCTTACTAGGAGTGACCTGGGTTTAACTCTTGAATGATCAGTTAGAATTGTTTTTAAAAAATTAAAATATATGCCCGTCATTTTTTCCCCTTTTGAGAAACAATAGACAAAAATAAGTGATATCTGTTTCCTGTTCAGTAATGCCCCCTAGAAGCGCAAACAGCTCGAAGCCCCATGTTCCTCCCTCCGATTATGATTGAGTTCTCCGCATTCCAATCATAGATTAAGCACTAGGCCCTACAAGACTATTCACTTCTGCAATTGAAAGTAAAACTGTATGTACTCCCCTATTTTAGTCGGCTAGCCCCACTACTTCCTAAATTATTCCTTTCGTCAAAATCAATGGTGCACTCATGTCTTCATCTATATTATTGTACACCTATGTGGGCATGACGACCATTTTTTACTTGAAGATGAAAACAACAATTACTTGGTGGCATGATCCAATTTGGCCCTATTTGAAAAAAACCATCCGGTCATACTTGGTGGTAGAGCATGATCTTCTATAATACAAGTCCACGTAAGCTGCCTATCCAAGGATTTCAGTTACTACTTTCTAATATACTTTCATATAGAAAACATATTTTCATCTTGATAAATGTCGTAAAAACGTTGAGTATTAGGCTTTGTGTCAAACTATGTATTTATTTTTGGTGCGTATTGTGCAATCAAGGAGTTCAGATTTGATGATTCTGGTTGGAAAAGGGGTAGGCATACCTTTCTCTTTCTTCGTGCACATGTTGTGTTAGGAATTTGTGGTATGTAAGTGACATGTTCTGCAAAACTGAAAGCGTAAGATTTAATGTGGAAAACTCTCCCCAAGACGAGAAGAGAAAAATCACGGGATAATACCGACCAACAATCACTATGTAATCAAGATTACAACTCACACCGTTCAGATTTAATTACCCCTAAATCCGGATCGCTCCCCCCACACGAGAACAAAGATAGGAAGAATAAAATTACACCCAAACGTATATAAAATATCTCACTTATCTTTTTCTCCTCACAACACCTCTGTCGTTGTAAGGAATCAAACACACAATTGTGCTCTTGCCTGTTGTCGCTGCAACTGCTGACCGGGCCGCCTCTACTCCAGACGAGGTTGTGTACCTCACCTGCCAACCAAAGAACTCTCTCCGCCTGAGAGGGCAAACACATCCTCCGCCGAACGAACAGACTGCTATCGTAGTCGTTGCCACAACACCAACATAGTGCCACCAACTGATGTGCGTCTTCCACTACTCAGATCTGCCGTCGTAGTTGATGCACCACTAATGTGTCGCTGACTGTCAGCCGCTACTTCTCTTCAAGACAAAGTTGTCGATCCTTTCTTACCAAAAGAGAGCACCACTAGTTGTTGTTATTTTTTGGCTCTTCTACCACAGAAGACACCAACAACAAACAACTGATGGGATGATCCCAATGGCCTCCCCTAGAGCCTCTATTTATAGGCCTCCATCACATGTAGTGGCAATTAGGAATCCCATTCCAATTCATAGTCCAATTCCTAATCCACTTCCGATGTTGCAAATAGAGAGTCATCTTCTCTCCTATTGGATTTAACTCATACTAAGATTGGCAACACAAACCAACTCCTACTCAAGCCCAAATACAATTAGGACATGGGCCGAAATCCTATTCCTTTTCCCAACAATCTCCCCCTCTGGCCCATGAGGGAGACTTTGTCTTCAACAATCATCCACAATAACTTCTGGATTCCATCACCATCTGTGATGGATTCTGATAGGTGGTCATTCTCCTCAAGCATGTCAGCATCTTGTCCTTTTCATCCCTTTTCTTGATGTACCACCCTGAATTCACTTTGTTTCAAAGCAGCTGAGAAGAAGTATCCTGGCAACGCCGCTTCTCTCTCCATGCCCACATTTGGAACTTTTTTTGCTCCTGTTGACCGGTTTGTCGAGCCATCCTGGATGAAAATTGTGTTTCTGACCTTCTGCAGTAAGACTCAGAAACCTTCCTTTGACACTCCCCCTGTCGATGTAACCCCACGTCAAGAGCCTGATCCTCCATTCTACATGCATCAACTACATGTTCATTGTATTGTCCTTCTTCCTCATGTGCGCACTATCTAGAAGAAGTCTTTGGAGCAATCTTCTATAACTGTGAGTCATCCTGATGCTTGTAGAAACTTACCTTTCTACCCTTGCTGACATCACTAAGAGAATCCCGCAGCTCAGACCTGTGGCTATCTGTAGGAGTACTTCTAAGTCCTCCTCATCTCTTTTGAACTAGAATTGGCTTCTTGACTTCCTGAACATTCTCTTTGTGCACTCTCAATCTGGTTTTATATAGATTGCATCACAGTCTGCCTCGAGCTATCACCAAACACCCTTTTGTTACTTTGCACATGCCACCACCGAACCTGAGATCATATCCGCTCCTATCCAACAAGGAACCGAAAATTACACTAAGCCTCAAGTCTGGAACATGACGAACATCCTTGAACATGATAGTACACCCAACATCTGTTTTGACATAGACGTCACCAATCCCAATGATCTTTGAGTAGTTAACATTCCCCATCATCACATTGCCAAAGTTTCCTCTCTTATATTTTGTAAAGAACTTCCTGTGAGTTGTAACATGACATGTCACTCCTGTGTCTACAACCCACTCAACACCATCATCTGTGTTCAAACCCTGCTCTTGGACTGTCAATATTAGATCTTCCACAATGACAACTGTATTTCTCTGGTCATCATCATCGTGTTTTTTGGCAAGTTCTTGTGACACCTTCTTCCAGATCTTACAATCCTTCTTGAAGTGTCCAACTTTTCTGCAACAATAACATTCTTTACTCTTTGTCTTTGACTTTCCACGATTAGAATCGTGATTGTGACTCTGATTTCTTCCTCTACCCTCAACGTATAGAGATGAACCTGAAGAATCTGATTTTCCACATTCCCTTCTACGGATGTCTTCACGCATAATCAAATCCTGAATATAATCAAGCTTCAACTTCATGCTTCCTGACGAACTGCTGACTGCTGTCACCGTAGCAGACCAACTCTCGGATAAAGAGGAAAGTAAGATAAGGGCTTTGACTTCATAATCAAACACGATCTCCACTGAATTTAGTTGAGTAATTATGACGTTGAACTCATTGATGTGATCTGCTACTGAGGCTCCTTCGCTCATCTTCAGGTTGAACAAACGACACATCAAATATACCTTGTTTGTAGCTGTAGGCTTCTCGTACATATTTAATAGCGTCTTCAGAAGTCTCACTGTTGTCTTCTCGTTGGTTATGTTGAATGCAACATTCCGCGCCAATGTCAACCTAACCACCCCAAGTGCCTGACGATCAAGGAGATCCCAATCCTCCTGCTTCATCTGTTCAGGTTTAGTCCCCATTAGAGGTTGATACAATTTCTTCTGGTACAGAAAATCTTCAATTTGCATCTTGCAGAAGCCGAAATCCTTTCTATCAAATTTGTCAATGTGCACTTTCCCGTCTTTAAATGTCATTATCACTTCCACTTCAAACTTCCAACCTCACTCTGATACCACTTGTTTGGAATTTGTGGTGTGTAAGCGACATGTTCTGCAAAACTGAAAGCGTAAGATTTAACGTGGAAAACTCTCCCCAAGATGAGAAGAGAAAAATCACAGGGCAATACCGACCAACAAGTACAATGTAATAAAGATTATAACTCACACCGTCCAAATTTAATTACCCCTAAATCTGGATTGCTCCCCCCACACGAGAATAAAGATAGGAAGAATAGAATTACACCCAAACATGTACAAAATATCCCACTTATCTTTTTCTCCTCACAACACCTCTATCGTTGTAGGGAATCAGACACACAGTTGTGCTCTTGCCTGTTGTCGCTGCAACCACTGACCGGGCCGCCTCTACTCCTGACAAGGTTGTGTACCTCGCCTGCCAACCAAAGAACTCTCTCATCCTGAGAGAGAAAACACATCCTCCGCTGAACGGACAGACTGCTATCGTAGTCGCTGCCACAACACCAACGTAGTGCCACCAACTGATGTGCGTCTTCCGCTGCTCGGATCCGCCGTCATAGTTGATGCACTACCAATGTGTCGCTGACTGTCAGTCGCTACTTCACTACAAGACAAAGTCGCTGACCATTTCTTATGAAAAGAGAGCACCACCAATTGTTCTTGTTTTCTGGCTCTTCTACCACAGAAGGCACCAACAACAAACAACTGATGGGATGATCCCAATGGCCTCCCCCAGTGCCTCTATTTATAGGCCTCCATCACATGTAGTAACAATTAGAAATCTCACTCCAATTCATAGTCCAATTCCTAATCCACTTTCAATGTTGCAAATACAGAGCCATCTTCTCTCCTATTGGATTTAACTCCTACTAGGATTGGCAACACAAACCAACTCCTACTCAAGCCCAAATACAATTAGGACATGGGCCGGAATCCTATTCCTTTTTCCAACATGTCGATCTAATTACAATCCGAGCCCAATCAAGTGTCTCCATGTGCATGAAAACAAACTCGGAAACATGGATCCAAATGAGGATGGAGCATTGAAATGAGTATGGCCAGGGGCGGAACCAGGGGGGCAGGGGCCATGGCCCCAAAAATAAAATAAAAAAATAAACATACATATACATATATTTGTAACTTATATTTATAATATATATCATGTATGACGCATAAAAGACATGAATGTGGAAGTAGTGTATTGGTTAGCAATTGCACTCATCTACCAAAGGTCATGAGTTTGATTCTTGGTGTGCGCATTATATGTTTTTTTGACAATAAATGCAGAATACAATTACTATTAATACAATGTTTCACATATAAAGACACAAAACTAAACATGGTGTAGTGGTTGATATGTTATTTGATGCACCAAAGGTCATGAGTTCAAACCTTACAATGAATATTTAATTTTTGGCCCCCCCCCAACATATGGGTTCTGGTTCCGTCACTGAGTATGGCCATGACGGCCTGATCTTCACGTGGATATCCCCGATGCTTAGGTCGATGTCTCTACCTTGATTGATCCAAGCATCTGGCTGAGGACCGATGCATGTCCTTAATTTGGAGCATGTTCTTGGTGCAGAGAGCGTAGAGTTGCAATGCATTAATTATTTGCAATATGATAGAAAGTTAGATCTTTCAAAACCATATCGATAGCAAATATGGATGGTGATGGGTTGCTTTCACTGATTCTGTGTCCTTTTCTTTGGTTGGATGTAGATTTCAAAATCATTGGTGGAAAAGAATGTCCGAAATAATATATCCTAGTTGGGTACTTCTTTATATGATCATAGGGACTAAGGAGAAATGATTTATGACATGGCAGGGAATACATTAGTGCGAAAAAAACGATAACCAGAGAATACAGCAGCAAATGCCCGTTTGGATTATCAAACAGTGGCTGATCCACATGATGCATAACCTATCGCGGGAGTAGTGTGACATTCAGTTACAAAAACCAAGCTATCACTAACTGAACTAGTGGTACAAATCAAGGAAATCTGCAGTGCTCCACTTGCTCGGAGGCGGGGGTTAGGTAGCTATTAATTATAGGATGGGATTGGGAACGAAGGACCACTGCTTTCCTGCCACGTAAAGGATTTGAACACCCGAAGTGGATCAGTGCAACTGAGAGTGCATTACAACCATCTGTTGCTCATTTGCTCCATCTTCAGGTATTCTCATCCTTAACGGGAAAACAAACTAGATATTCGACCACCGTGCATATGGCCTTTGGTTTGGTGTTTGCCGGCTTCCCCGAGTTAATGTGATGAGCGTGCCCATCACTGTCATGGGCAAGTGCATACGCTTAATTCCTTCACTGTTTGTGGAGGTGGTGGTGAACGCATTCAATCACAACTTTGTTGGATGCAAGATTTTCCATTCTCAATAAAAAATATTTGTGATTTAAGAACCTTATATCTGCATGCGTCGGAAGTAAAGCTTTAATTATTACTGTTTCCTTTTTTTTGAGGGCTATTATTACTGTTTCCTTGAACTGTTTTGATTCCCTAAATTAGTTATTGAATAGTGGATTTCCCAAGTAGCACAATCTTCCGAAACTCGGCATTGTTTGTTTCCCGAAATCATCGAGTCCTTTCTACCCCCGGACTCCCATTCTTGCATTTATTGTTTCCTCCACGAGGAGGCTTGTCATAGAATCAATATCGGTTGACCAGTCCGTTTACAATAGATGACCACCCATGCTATTATTTCCTTTTCGGGTTACAAGTTTGCATCCAAAATCTTCTAGCTATCACTTGGAGTCCCTGGGCTTGGGTTACGATTCACAATGGGATGAGAGAGGTCATACCTTGGATACATATCATCATTAAAGCTTTTGAAATGCAGTGGCAAAACACACATTAAACACATAAATCATACAACATCCTTCCACCATGCAATAGAGCAAAAAGTCATCTATAAAAGCATCATCATATTCTCAACCATATTTGGTTTGGCTACTGGATCCCTATTTGTAGTCATCTCTGTTATGGGTCATATTTTGATCGTGATGTAAAAATTTAAAACCTCTCCTGATAGACTCCACCCAAGTTGATTTAGGCCTTACTCTTCTTCTGTAAACGTGCTCGACTACAAAGAATTTATCCGATTAGGCTCAATTTTGTCGACTAGCGTTACACATTTCCATACCATCTCAGATGACCCTCACATAATGTATACTTAATATTTGTCACGACCACTTTGTTCTTTATTTAGTCATTTATCAAGAAATCTTTCCTTTTCTTCTAGAATCCATTTCAACATACACATTTTCCCACATTCATCTTGTTTAAGACCTTGTTTCTTTATAATACAACATTCATCCCCATGTATCAAGGTTGGGTGTATAACTATTGTATAAAATTTAAACTTAATCTAAGAGGGATCTTCAGTTCACTAACTACTGCACTTGTACATCCCATTTCAACCATCCTGTTGTGATTTTACAAAAAGCGTCATCTGAAGCATCGTTAATCCTTTGAATAATAGAATCTAAGTAGCAAAACTTAATACATCATGGGACATATAATTTGGCCTCATCATGTACAATTATGGACTAATTACAATTAAATGCATATATGCTATTATCATCTTACTAATGTTAAATCTATTAGACTCTAACACATTTATTCAAAGTTTAACTTTATCATCCAATAGTTATTTAGTTTCATCAATCAACACAAAATTCTCAAGAACTCTAACGATGATAACCTGATGGTCTAAATGCTCATTTTTTTCAAATCCACTTGGGATACTGTGGTAGAGATGTATGTGCTAATGTGAAGGATTTCTTCCTCAAGGGGAGGCTCTTAAAGGAAGGTAACAAGACATATATTTTACTAATTCCCTAGGTAAAACAACCTTAGAAGATAAATGAACGACAACCTATTTCACTTTGCAATTTTGTATACAAAATTATTTTAAAAATAATGGCTAATCGACTCAGAGATATCCTCCCTTCACTCATAAGCACAAACCAATGCACTTTTGTGAAAGGTCGACGCATCTCTGATGCCATTCTTTGGGCTAATAAAATTATCCAAGACTTCAAGAGTTGTAAACGAAGGAAGCTTTGCCTCAAAGCCGATATGAGAAAAGCATATGATTCCATTAACAAAAGCTATATTCTTGTATTCATGAAGGTAATGGGATTCCCTAGATGCTGTCTGACATGGGTACAAGAGTGTATGGACTCCACCTCTTTTCAAATCCTTATTAGTGGTGCCACTACAAAAATTATTCAAGCTACAAGAAGTATTAGGCAAGGTGATCCTCTTGCCCCAGACTTTTTGTTATAGGTATGTAGGGATTAACCTCTATCTTAAATAAAGCTACTGCTGATGGCTTATTCACCTCAAGTAGGGTTGATAATATTGAAATTTCTCATATACGTTTTGCGGATGACTTGCTGATTCTATCAAAAGCATCTAAGACCAATGTTATGGGTATAAAGAAGTGCTTGGAGGTGTTTAGCTCCTCGTCTAGTCATGAATAGAATCCAAAAAGTAAGCTATCAATTAGTTCTTCTATACCAAATACTATAAGTGAAATCTTGAGCTATCAATTAGTTCTTCGAACTTCCAGTAAGGTACTTGGGAATCCCATTATTCACTAGCTGACTTACTAAGAGCATGTGTGCCCCACTAATTGATAAAATCTAGAATAAACTTGAATCTTGGAAGACAAAGCTACTATCAATGGCAGGAAAGTTAGAGCTGATTATGTCCACTCTTTCAACTTTTCACTTGTTTTGGACATGAACTTTCCCTTTACCAAAAGCTACTTTGGATGAAATTGAAAGGCTGTGTAGGTTCTTATTATGGGGAGATAATGAAGGTTCTAGACACTTCCACACTGTTGCCTGGGACCACATTTGTAAGCCAAAACTAAAGGGGGTCTGGGGATAAGGAGAGTTGATGATTGGAAAAAGCTGGTATAATACATCTCTTATGGGACATTGCTAATAGTAGAAATTGTTTGTGGGTTAGATGGATCCATAGTAACTACTTGAAGAATGATACTGTATGGACTTGCATATCTAAACCATATCATAGTTGGATGTGGAAGTCCTTGTTGAAACACAAAGATACTATCCTCTTCCTGGTGAGATATTCTATAGGTGATAGTAGCTTAGTATCCATGTGGAATGACCCTTGGATCAATGGAAGTTTTCTTCAAGATATCATTGGGGATGCTCTCAAGCTTGAAAAACACTAGAGGGGGGGGGGGTGAATAGAGTTTTTAAATATTTTAACAATTATTTAACTCAACCAACCACAATTGTAAATGGAAGAAGGAGACAGGTGTTTAGAGTGGTTCCAACTTTAGTAAATACTAAAGTTGTCAGTCCACTACCCGATTGCTTACCCAACTGGGATTTTGAAAGTAATATTTTTATTACCTTCACAAGGATTTACACAAAATACAATACTTTCTTTACACCCCTTGAACAGCCTTCACTTGAAGTAGATGCACCAACTTGAGGTAGCCTTCTTGAAGTAACTCCAAGCTCCCCCTTGAAGTAGCCTTCTCTCTAGAAGTAACCTCCCATTGCACCAGCCTTCTTGAAGTAGCTCAAGGTCCCCTTCTTCACCAAGAAGATCTTCAACCTCTCCAACCCACAGCCTCCAACCTAGGAGTAGCAAGGAGAGTACAAACAACAATAGAGAACAAGAAAGAAAATAGAAATTACAACTTATCCTTTTGTAGCACAAGGCTTGATTTGCCTAGATCAAGCGTGTAGATCTTCTAACCAAAGTGTATGGAAATGTAATTGCAGTGGATAGGAGATGCTAGCCTATAGGACACGAAATTTGAGCTAAGAGAAGAAGTAGCCAATTGTCACTATGCTCAATTTGCTCATAAACAGGTTGCTCAAAGTAAGCTCAAAGATTTCTCAAGTGTAACAAGTGAGTTTAGGTGTCCTAAGGCATGTCCTATTTATAGGAATGTCCTACAAGTGCTTAAGGACGTTCTAGACACCTTCTAGGGGTTTCTAAGTACTTAACTAGCCGTTAGGTACAAGTTTGTTGCTTTAGCAACGGCTAATTAATTAATTCTGCAGTTGCTGTTAGAGTCCATCTCGGTCGAGAAATGGTCGACCGAGACACCTACTCGGTCGAACTTTTGTCGACCGACAGGCTCTCTGGATCAAGTGTATGCAACGTTTATCTCCAACTGCCAACCACCTTGTCAGCTGTGTCTAACGGCTACTTGGGTCTTTTTCGGTCGATAAGATTGTCGACCGAGAGTGTCTCGGTCGAGGAGTTAGTCGACCGAGATTGACCCTGTTTGAATTTTTCAATTAAGGCACAAAGTGTGTGTATGAATGTGCATATGTGACACTTATTTGAAGGGGATGACCTATCTAAATGTGATGTTTAGCTAGGGAGAATCTAACGCTTGATTTACATGAAATCTAAGTACTTGTACATTATATATTTGTACAAGTTTTTACAAAGTGATTACATTTCATGAAAATATAAATATGTAAGCATATGGATTTCCCTAATTGCTTTGTCATCCACCTTATTCCTGCAACACTCAAGTAGCATGTTAGATTAACAAGAATGAAATGTTTGTCATTATCAAAACAAAGGGATTTACAAATGTCCATTTAGCCAACAATCTCCCCCTTTTTGAAGATGACAAACATTTCCTAAATATAAAATAAAACATGTGATTTTCATACCTGAAACTTACCTTTGTAAATTTCTTCTCTTGTTTATAAAATGTGTGCTTATTATTCCCCATGAATTATGGAACATGAAATCCAATCCTTTAGGGAATATAGCAACTTTCAATGTAAAGCCAAGAGTTTATGAAACTCATTGATTGAGTTTTACACAAATACTAAGTTTTATATTTATTTATTGTTTTGCACAAATACTAAGTTTTATATTTATTTCTCCCCCTTTGTCATTTCAAAAAGATATCCATTTAAGAATAAAACTCCCCCTTAATTAGATGTCCCAAAAATGTCCATTAAAAGCCAAAATGATTTAAGTAAAAGTTATTTTTAAGAAGCACAAATATCAAAGAAGACATCTTCCAAAGGAGTGATAAGCAATTGCTTCCTAATTTTGTTAAATTGGTCTAGTGGAAGCGGTTTTGTAAAAATATCAGCCAATTGATCTTCCGTATCAACATGATGAAGAGAAACATGATTTTTAGAAATATGATCCCTTAAAAAATGATGACGAATTTCAATATGTTTAGCTCTGCTATGTAAGATAGGATTATGTGCTAAGTTTATAGCGCTTGTGTTGTCACAAAAAATAGGTGTAGATGAAAGAGTAAAACCATAATCATTTAATACTTGTTGCATATAAAGCACTTGAGCACAACAAGATCCGGCTGCCATATATTCAGCTTCAGTTGTAGAAAGGGCAACCGTGTTTTGTTTCTTGCTAAACCAAGATACTAAAGCTCTCCCTAACAAGAAACAACCACCACTAGTGCTCTTGCGATCAAGTCGACAACCAGCATAATCAGCATCAATATAAGCTTTAAAATCCAAGGATTGTCCTTTTGGATACCATAAACCAAAACATGTAGTTCCGGCTAAGTATCAAAGAATTCGTTTAACTGCTTGAAAATGAGAGTGCATAGGTTGGGATTGAAATCGAGCACAAAGACCAACGGAAAACATGATGTCCGGTCTAGAAGCAGTTAAGTAAAGCAAACTACCAATCATGGCTCTATATAAAGAATCATCAATAGGTTCCCCATCTTCATCCTTATCAATTTTAGTAGAAGTGGCCATAGGAGTATTAGCATGTTTGCACTGATCCATCCCAAAATGTTTTAAGAGTTCTTTAGTATACTTTTCTTGGCTTATAAAAATCCCGACAGGTGTTTGTTTAATTTGGAAACCAAGGAAGAAGGTTAGTTCACCCATGAGGCTCATTTCAAATTCTTTTTGCATAATGTCACTAAATTGTGTACACAATGATTCATTTGAAGCTCCAAAAATAATATCATCAACATATATTTGAACAACAAGAAAATCAGATGTATATGTTTTGAAAAATAAAGTAGAATCTGAATTTCCAATAGAAAAACCATTATCAAAAAGATATGTCTTGAGCCTTTCATACCAGTTCCTAGGTGCTTGTTTTAAACCATAAAGTGCTTTCTTAAGTTTATAAACATAGTCACCTTTTTCCGTTATTTCAAAACCGGGTGTTTGGGCAACATAAACTTCTTCTTGAATGATTCCGTTTAGAAATGCACTTTTTACATCCATTTGGTAGAGTTTGATGTTTTTATGTGCAGCAATAGCTAGTAACATTCTAATAGCTTCAAGTCTAGCTACTGGTGCATACGTTTCGTCAAAGTCTATTCCTTCTTGTTGATTATATCCTTGTGCTACTAACCGAGCTTTATTTCTTATTACTTCTCCTGCCTCATTGAGCTTATTTCTAAAAACCCATTTAGTTCCAATGATGGTTTTATCTTGTGGTTTAGGAACTAAATCCCATACATCATTTTTTGTGAATTGATTTAATTCTTCTTGCATTGCTATTATCCAATAATCATCTTTAAGAGCTTCAGATATCTTCTTAGGTTCAATGATAGAAACAAAAGCCATGTTTGCAACATCCTTAAAGGAAGACCGAGTTTTTACTTTATCATTTGGATTTCCAATAATTAATTCTTGAGGATGATCCTTAATAAGTCTAGGTATAGGTTGTGTTTCACTTTGGTTATTATTTGTAGTATCTTTCTCACTATCATTTGGTATGTTTAAGTTTTCGAATTGATTAGTAAGATCAATTATTTCTAGATTTTCTGATTTGGACTCTTCATGAAAAGAGACATGAATAGATTCCTCAACTTTTCTAGAGATAGTGTTGTAGACTCTAAATGCTTTGCTAGAGGTAGAATATCCCAAAAAGAATGCTTTGTGTGATTTAGAATCAAACTTATCTCTATCATCTTTGGTATTTAAGATATAACATGTAGATCCAAAGGTATGAAAATAGTCAACTCTAGGTTTCTTAGAATGTATTATTTCATACGGAGTTTTCTTCAAATGAGAGTGAACAGTTACTCTATTTAACACATAGCATGCGATGTTTACAGCTTCAGCCCAAAAGGTTTTGGGGGTGTTATGTTCGAGCATCATAGTTCTAGCCATTTCTTGTAGTGATCGATTTTTCCTTTCAACTATGCTATTTTGTTGTGGAGTGCGTGGAGCAGAAAAATTGTGAGTGTACCCTTGAGATGTGAAAAATTCTTCAAATACATGATTTTCAAATTCTCCACCATGATCACTTCTAATGGTACATATTTTGCTTTGTAATAGATTTTCAATCATAGGGAAAAATTTTATAAAAGCATGAATAGTATCATCTTTGGTTGCAATAAAATGTACCCATGTATATCTACTATAATCATCAACAATAACAAAACAATATCTTTTGCCACCGATAGATTGTGTCCTCATAGGTCCAAATAAATCCATGTGAATTAATTCTAAAGATCTACTGGTGCTAAGTTCATGTTTAGGTTTAAAAGAGGTTTTTGTTTGCTTTCCCAATGTACATGGTTCACAATTTTCAACTTGATCAAAGGATAAAGTAGGCAAATCACGAACAAGATCATATTTCACTAACTTTTTGATAACATGTGAACTAGCATGTCCTAGCTTTTTATGCCATAATTGTAAAGTATTTTCATTTGCAAGCAAGCATTTTCCTACTACAGATTTCATAGAGTTAGGTCTAAGAATATAAAGATTTCCAACTCTTTTTCCTTCATAGACAATATTTGTAGTGTTTTCTATTAATAATTTGCAGCAGGTTTTGTTAAATAAAACATCATAGCCACTATCACATAATTGACTCACACTTATTAAGTTATGGTGCAAAACATCAACAAGTAGAACATTCTTTATTTCGAGGTTTGTGCCAATATTACCTATTCCAACAATTTTACCTTTACCGTTATCTCCAAAAGTGACTGTTCCACTCTTCTTTTCTTCAAAAGTTTGAAATGCATCCTTGTTTCCGGTCATGTGTTTGGAACATCCATTGTCAACCACCCAATCCTGCATTAGAATGTAGGTTTTGGTACCCATGTGATGGTCCGCTATGGTTAGAAGCATTTAAGTAGAGACTGTATAAAAATTCTGATTCAGAACTTCAGTCGGTCGACAATTCTTCGACCGACATCTTTCTCGGTCGACTAATCGTCGATCGAGAAGGTTGCTGTATTGCAAATTAAAGACAGAAATTCAGCCGGTTGACCAATTTTCGACCGAAATAGTTGCTATTTGATTTTGATTTGTCACAGGCATCTAATCGGTCGACAAAAGTTCGACCGATTATATTTTCGGTCAATAATACTTTGACCGACTAAGTTTCTATTTCAGTACAGCAGTTCAGAAAATTATTATAATGCATAAAACCTTTTATTAAGTTGAGATAAGAAAATATGAATTGCAAAATTAAGCATTTGATCATATCTCAACTGAATTGCATTCGACTTCTACTAAGTTTGGGATTTTGGGACCCAAACTAAGTAGGAATCCTTGGTCTTATACGGGCATGAAAATGAATAATGTCCAAGACGTAGACAAAAATGACAAGTAATAGAGTCAACTTCATTTCTCTTTCTAGGAATTGTATTCTTAGGTACAAACATAGTCCGAGTTCTTTTGGTTTGATTTTTCTTTGGATCATATCCCAAACCTTTTCTTCCATTGAAACTAGAGGAGGCTTTTAGGATGTTGTCAAGGATATCTTTTCTTCTTAACTCATGTAGGTTTCTTTGTAGCTTAGCAATGTCATCCATATTCTTGTGTAAATCTTTTCTAGCTTGATCTAAATCAAATAATAGGGAGTCTCTTTCTTTTACAACATTGTCATAGTCTAGATGGTTACACAGAATTGGTTGAGTCTGAAAATCTTTTAGTTTAGCTAACAATTCAGTCTTTTCTTGAGAGAGAAGATCAACATTTGTTTCTAGAGTGAGTAGCTTGCTAGTACAATCATTTAAAGATGTTTTTAAAGATAAATTCTCAAGATCAATGTTGTTCTTTTCAGAAGAGAGATCATTTAATTTAGCATATAGCTCATCATTTGTTTTGATAACCTTCTTTAGTTTCTTCTTGACATCAACATACTTATCATGAGTTTCTTGTAAACTAGTAATTAACTCTTCTTTAGGAAGATCAAGTAGGCTTACCTCTTGAGAGTCTTCATCATCTTCTCTTGCCATTAGTCATTCCACCTTTTCTTCTCTGCTTTCACTTTCACTTGACTCGTCCCATGCAGCTTTATAGGCTTTTTCTCCCCTCTTCTTGTGTGAGCTTTTCTTTCCTTTCTTTGCTTTAGGACATTCATTTTTGAAATGTCCTTTCTTTCCACACTCAAAGCACCTAGGAGGATAAGAAGAAGAACTAGAAATTTTGTTAGATTTAAATCTTCTATATTTCTTACCATTGACAATCAATGCTTCTTCTCCTTCTTCTTCACTTGACTCCTCACTTTCTGGTGTAATTATCCTTGAAGCTTTTAGAGCCACATCCTTATTCTTTCCTTGCTGAAGTTCACGTTCTCTTCTTTCTTCCTCTTCTAGGGTTGCTTCATGAGCTTCTAGATTGCCAATGAGTTGCTCCATTTTCAGCCGAATGAGGTCATTAGCTTCTTCAATGGCTGTCACCTTTGGCTTGTATTTTGGAGGAAGTGATCGAAGGATTTTTGATACCTGATCTTCTTCAAGAACAGTTTTTCCTAGAACATTTAAACCATTTACAATAGAAGAGAATTTTGCAAACATTTCTCTAATAGATTCATTTGGATCCATACGGAAGTGTTCAAACTTTAGTTTAAGCATGCTAATCTTAGAATTCTTGACTTGAACTGTACCTTCATAAGTTATGGACAGTCTATGCCAAATGTCATAGGCTGTGTCATAGTTTGATATCCTATTAAATTCTCCTACTGAAATTGAACAATATAAAATGCTTACAGCTTTGGCATTCATTTGAGCCAACTTTACCGTGTTTGCATCCCACTCTACATATTGTGTTTGAGGAAGCTCGTATGGGGTTAACACCATCCTCCATAAGTCCCAATTGATGCCTTGGAAGTAGAACTACATCCTTCTCTTCCAATATGTGTAGTTTGTTCCATCAAACGCTGGAGGTCTAGCAACAAGTGTCCCTTCAAGGTTAAGATTGTTAAGCACCCCGTCACCCATTCTTTAAGACCTTGTTAAGGTTCCTTGAAGCCTGCTCTGATACCAATTGAAAAACACTAGAGGGGGGGTGAATAGAGTTTTTAAATATTTTAACAATTATTTAACTCAAACAACCACAATTGTAAATGGAAGAAGGAGACAGGTGTTTAGAGTGGTTCCAACTTTAGCAAATACTAAAGTTGTCAGTCCACTACCCGATTGCTTACCCAACCGGGATTTTGAAAGTATTAATTTTATTACCTTCACAAGGATTTACACAAAATACAATACTTTCTTTACACCCCTTGAACAACCTTCACTTGAAGTAGATGCACCAACTTGAGGTAGCCTTCTTGAAGTAACTCCAAGCTCCCCCTTGAAGTAGCCTTCCTCTCTAGAAGTAACCTCCCATTGCACCAGCCTTCTTGAAGTAGCTCAAGGTCCCCTTCTTCACCAAGAAGATCTTCAACCTCTCCAACCCACAGCCTCCAACCTAGGAGTAGCAAGGAGAGTACAAACAACAATAGAGAACAAGAAAGAAAATAGAAATTACAACTTATCCTTTTGTAGCACAAGGCTTGATTTGCCTAGATCAAGCGTGTAGATCTCCTAACCAAAGTGTATGGAAATGTAATTGTAGTGGATAGGAGATGCTAGACTATAGGACACGAAATTTGAGCTAAGAGAAGTAGCCAATTGTCACTATGCTCAATTTGCTCATAAACAGGTTGCTCAAAGTAAGCTCAAAGATTTCTCAAGTGTAACAAGTGAGTTTAGGTGTCCTAAGGCATGTCCTATTTATAGGAATGTCCTACAAGTGCTTAAGGACGTTCTAGACACCTTCTAGGGGTTTCTAAGTGCTTAACTAGCCGTTAGGTACAAGTTTGTTACTTTAGCAACAGCTAATTAATTAATTCTGCATTTGCTGTCAGAGTCCATCTCGGTCGAGAAATGGTCGACCGAGACACCTACTCGGTCGAACTTTTGTCGATCGACAGGCTCTCTGGATCAAGTGTATGCAACGTTTATCTCCAACTGCCAACCACCTTGTCAGCTGTGTCTAACAGCTACTTGGGTCTTTCTCGGTCGATAAGATTGTCGACCGAGAGTGTCTCGGTCGAGGAGTTAGTCGACTGAGATTGACCCTGTTTCAATTGTTCAATTAAGGCACTAAGTGTGTGTATGAGTGTGCATATGTGACACTTATTTGAAGGGGATGACCTTTCTAAATGTGATGTTTAGCTAGGGAGAATCTAACGCTTGATTTACATGAAATCTAAGTACTTGTACATTATATATTTGTACAAGTTTTTACAAAGTGATTACATTTCATGAAAATATAAATATGTAAGCATATGGATTTCCCTAATTGCTTTGTCATCCACCTTATTCCTCCAACACTCAAGTAGCACGTTAGATTAACAAGAATGAAATGTTTGTCATTATCAAAACAAAGGGATTTACAAATGTCCATTTAGCCAACAAAGCTTAGATCAAGTTTTAGACATATGTAGAAACTAAACTCGGTTATAGTGGAAGGTACATGGATGATACCCGCTGTGAGAGGAGTCGAGCCACTACAAAAAATATGTTGAAGTGTGCAATTGGGATCTGCGAACTTATGCTATTTGCAAGGTCTTTCAAAATTCCCTATGAAAGGGACATGGTATATATGTAGGTCTCTCTCCCCTAAACTTCCATGGGCTGAATGGCTATGGAGGACGAAAATCCCAAATAGATTAATTTTTTTGGGTGGAAGCTTATGCAAGACAAACTCATCACTAAAGAATACATCATGACATGGGGATATCAACTTGCATCGAGATGTTCCTTTTGTAAACATAAATCTAAAAATGCATAGCTCTAACTTTGGGATTGCAAATTTACTTGGGAGATTTGGAATAAGGCTCATAACTATCTACCAACTACCCCAAGAAATAACAAAGATCCTATTGAATTCAGAAGGTTAAATGAAAAAGGAATTAGCCTCTGAATTCTATACTAGATCTGGTCAATGAGGAATTTGGTGGTTTTTGAAGAAATCAGGCCACATATAGTATCCGTTTGGCAAAAGATTGTAGTAGATTATACTCACCTCCTGCATAAATAGTTTCTTATTTATTCTATTTTGGGATATCATATCCATACTACTTGTACATGTTGGTTGAAAGGAATAATATATATAAGCACGCTAAATGATAAAAAATATCAATCAACACAATATCATCACCAAATAATATGAACCAACAATATCATCCTAAACATGCTTTGTCAACTCATCCATAATAAAAAATAAATAGACATGGGGTCAAATTTGGTCTTAACTGTACCCCCACCATGATAATTTTTTTTTGTGTGCATCTTATACATGGGTTCTAGCCCTTAAAGTTTAGTAACCATAAATGTCTATAATTAAGTAAATACATGGAATTTCTCAAGGTCACTAGTTAAATGAATGTCAAGAATTAATGTATAATATGATGCCAAATGCCAAGTAAATATACATAGTTAATGTACAAATCAATAAATGGAAATGTCGGGATATCCTAATTTTCCCTTATACCCCCTCACTTTGACAAGGGCTTATTATTCCACTAACTAAATTTTTTGGTCCAGGACCTGAGTCCTCCTCACACCTTACCAACAAGAAGCCAAAATGACTTCACCAGCTTAGGGGTTATATATATTTTTTGTACTGAGGGTGCTGGGATGTGTGGTTGATTTTTTTATTAGTGACATGCAATTAAATAGTTGATGCACATTTTGCAAAGAACAAGTATACATGGATGAAAATACTAATGAAAATGCATGCATACATTTTGATGAGACGTGTTGATAAAAAAACAACTTTCATTTTTATTTCATGGTTTATTGTTCTACTTAATTATTAAGAATGGTTTGACATGGCTTTCAACTTTTTTCTTAAGTATATAGTATTCTTAGAGTTATATTTAGACTAGTAAAACCTTTGTATCACCCCAAATAGTTATTGGGTATTAACTATAAGGAGAGTCCTGTGAAGGTAAGCTCTTATATATCTTTCTTTTGATTTGGATTGCCTTAATTATTTCATTGTTCCACTACAAATTAGTGGAGGCCTCCCTTTGGACCCCCCCACAAAACCTCTTTAGTGATTATTATTGTGCAAAAGCTCTAAGTTATGCCACATAGGGGTTAACATAAAAAATGAAGTCACATGTGACCTTCTTGATAAGTTATCATAAAATTTTAATTTCTTTTCTCCTTTAAGGTTCCACCGTGATCTTCATATCATGGTTTATGTTATTCCTACCTTGTTGGTCTTCATGTTAATATCCAACCCACCACCTATGTTAGGCGGTTAGGTTTTAAGCATGGATCACCTAACAGTCCTTGCATACTTATAGATCCATACCTTGTAGGAAGTAATAAATTTGGATACAATTTTATTAGATCTTGAAAGTAATCATATGATGATCTCTTTTCTTGAAATGGGTGATTACCAAAACCATATTAGTAAAAGCTATTTTTTTTAATGTTCCCCATCTTTCTCCATTTCTTTTGTCATATCCAAAACCACCATGAAATCTCTAGTGACCAACATTACCACTCCCCAAATATCCATAGAATCATCCCAGAAACAAAATCCCCCTTTGTTGATATTACTTGCATCAACAAATCCATGCTATCACAACCTCCTTCTAGGCCTCGTCGCTGAGGTCAACTTTGGGGAATACATCTTGATAGAATAAAAATTATTTTTCCCAAGAACACACTTCATGATATTACTTTGATCACCCAACCTAATCATCTATACAACTATGTCCTTTTACAGTTTATCAACATTAGAACTATTTCTATGTTTTTCAATATATGCATACCTATTTTTTTTACCACGTGTCTCCAATTTTTCTTCATCAATTTCCTAGAAATTTGGTTTCTCTACAACCTAGTGATAACCAATGTCCTTTTGATGATGGTATCTACTATCTTTGAAGATTTTAATTCCAAAGAGTTAACATACCAAGTCCCACTCAAAATTTATCTGCCTCTATAACTTTTTTTGTCCTTGGAAATTTTCCTGTACAATCGAGCAATGATAACTGTGATAGATAACTTAAGCAAACCTAATATTTTAATAATCCATACTCTGCTTAGTGTAACAATCCATTTTCCTCTATGGTAATGGATAATTCTTGTAAATAATCTATTTTCTATTGAGCTTCTCAAATTCAAAGATCAACCACATAAAACTTGTGTGGAAGTTCAAATGACGTTGAAATTGAATGTTTGAAACTATAAATGCTCATATTGAGTTTTAACAATACATTCCAAGGACTTATATTGTGCATTGGACTCACAATCTATATTTCTATTAGATTTTCTTCATATAACTTATTCTTTAATGCTAGGGATCAATATTAAGGAATTGCAAAGCTCAATACCATGGTAACCAAAGGCTTCATGGAAGTCTTCACTAGTATTTAATCTGAGTTCTTCCATTCAAAATGTTTGTATTGATTTTCAGCCTTAGTACAAGTTGAGTGATTACTGTAGTATAAGATTTTGAGTTTTTATTTGCAAATTACTTGACCCAAAAGATACATTTCTTGAAGATGCAATGGTTGAGTTAAGGATTAAAGAGAGACTCTCAAGCATAGAATGGACTTTTTTGATGCGACTCCCAAGTTTTAAAGCCTAAAGTATATCTGGAATAAGACCTAACACTTTAAGTTAAGAAAAACAATTTCCATATTTCAACAGTTTATTCGGTAATGAACATACATGAGGGAAAAACTTAGAAAAATATAAGCAACAAACTTAGAGCCTTCGCCCGTATAATTATCATAATGATCCCAATGTCAATCGAAACTAAGATAAGATCACAAGATGTGGACCTATATGTATTACTATGTAGTGATTTTTTTTGAACAAATAACATGTTGAACCTGGTAGTAACATGACCGTGATTCATTTTTCAATAGGATGCGTTCAGCTAGTTTGGCTGGGTGTAGAACAAGATCGTTACTTTCAAACTCAGAAAATTAGGATGTGATTTTTATATAGTTAGCAGATGGAAAAATCAAAACGCTGGTTTCAAACTTACAAAAAAAAGATACGTTTTGATAGAAACCTCAGATGATACTATGCCCAGAATGGGGTGGTCGGGTACCGTTCTGGTCTTATACCGATGCCGGCTGCTGGGTACCAAACTACTACAAAAGGAATCACGTGATTGATCCGTTCTTTACTAAACCAAACCGATGCAGCAGAAAAAGTAGTATCATTCCAACTTATATGTATTTTAATTCATCAAATTACATCCCTACACTGTAGCAAACATGCTCTAACTGGAGACATATCCATTGATACGTTATGTCGATTGATCGTACTTGATGAATGTTCAAAGTAGCATGGTAACTACTACTTTACCTAGTAACTTTATCAAAATGGCAAGCAAACTTAACATGGCTACCATTACTTATTTGTTGCGGCGACGATGACGAGCAATGCCCCTAATCGCTGGCCTGAGTCCAGCACCGATCCATATATATTCCTACTGAAGTTTCATTACTCGCATGATAATAAATAATTTGATCATGAAGTAATAATATGCTCACATGGATTCTTCTTAAGAATATACTATTCTACCAATCTAAACGCCAGCACTCGTCTCCGTCCACCACCTTCCCTTAATTGGCCGGACTCCTTCCCTACAAATAAATCTGCCACACATATTCGAGAACTGGTGTCAGTCGGACTCATTAACCGTACTAACAAATCGGCCACCATCTGACATACTCGTCATTGCCAATTTGCCACCATCCTTTTTGTTTGTAGTCTTCTGGATAAACATCAATTTCTAACTACAGAAACCCTTTCAAGCGCACTGGGATGGTTGTTACTGCTTCGTCTTCTACGAGGGTTTGTAGCCAACATCGTCGTCAATTGTACTCGATTTGAGGAACCATGTTGTTAAAGGCGGGTGATTAGCACGTTTACATGTGGAGCTACGAGACAACGCCACCCAGGTTGGGCTAGCGACGTTCAGAGAAAATCATAGCTAATCTTCCAAGAGAAGATCCGCAAATTCTTCTCCCACCGTCAGACTTAGAGATCGACTTTCGGTCCTCCAATCTACTCCCTACTTATCGGCTTGGAAGATGTCTTCTGTAGACGTGGCAGTTGCCAGGAGGGATAAGGAAGCAAACATCCTCCGAGTTCCTGGATTGAAGATATATATCTATGTGAACAGATGGATCAACCTCGGTAAAACCCACCGTCCACAAAGTCATTTTCTACTACGCCCATTAATTGTTGGATTTGCACTGATGCGCCCTACTTCTTGCTGGGGTTGCATTGGAGATATGATCACAGGATTCTACGTCAATGTGTTGTTCTACTACACCAACTAATATTTAACAACAAGTACATCATTATTTAATTGTTGGTAAGGAATTATGTGTACTTCATTTAATCTCAACGAATGCATCACAACAATTTGTGTTACTAATTATCGTTGGCCCTAGCAAAGAATTATATATGTCATACATACATGACAACTCTTATTTACCAAGGAAATGGTAAGTACGCCGATAACAATGAAATTATAGTTTACTGGATGTACATCTGTCGTCTAATCTTGTACGTGTTGGGAGACATGTCGTTGTGGCCTTATCTTCTCCAGAGAAATGGTCGGGTTTCTAAGTTTTTGTCTTCGCTCATCTTACTTCATTGTTCTAGCCTTGGTGGGCACGAAGTAATTTGTCTGCGCCATGGACATGGCTCTCACTCCATATAGAGGCCAAGGAGTGGGCAGATAGCGACATGATCAATGCTCAATCTTATTGGAGTATTGATGCTTTAAAATTTGGACTTGGTATCTACCTACGGGTCAATGAATTTCAAGTGGAGCTCGGCCACCTGATCATGGTTGCAAGGTTTGCAGAGACAACAAAATTTCCCAAATAAGTTTTAGCCGGCATTTGCAGAACTGTTGATGCTATCAAGCCACCCAGAATTTGTGCCTCGTGTGTATAATTAAAGACATGTCCATTAACGATCATGATCTGTTCAGATTACAAGTATGACGGTGGAAATAAGTATGTGTTGCAATTTTCTCTTCAATATGATGGTAAGTACGGGAGTTTGAGGCCTTGATTTTTAAGAATATGAACTATACGAGAAAGAACCACGTTGGTCAATACTTTATATTTTTTTAGCGTTGGCTATGAAAAAATTTTCCAAAGGCGGCTATGATTCTATGATGATATTTCTTCCAGATTGAGTACAAATCACATGATCTCGTTAACAGAAGCACTGCAAGTGTGGGATGTGTTTGCATGGGACAAAGGTACGAATGATTTTCATCCTATGTATTCTGATTTATGGAACAAAATTTAATTAAAACTTTAGGTGTGCTTATTTGCTACTACAAAGAAGAATGTTAGTTTATTGTTAATAATATATTGCCAGACATGATCAAAGAAAATGACTGTTTTTAATGCATACATGGATTTTCCTTAATTCTTATTGTTAATTTGTTTAAAAGTTGTTACTTTATGGAGATCGGAGAAAAGCTTTATAGATAGAGGGGAGAAGAATGTGAATATTTTTATGTTTTGAGAAAAATTCTATTAGACAATTGTTTCCTAAAAGCTAGGCACTCAGTGCTAGCTAAAAAATGTGAATATACATTGAGTCTTTACTCTCATAATTTCAAATTATACATAGGACCAAAACATGAGAGATACATGAAAAATTCATTTGTTACCTTTCATATTCTTTAGCCCGAGTTTCTTCTTTAGTAAGCAAGAAGTTCTTGGGACCAACTTTCTTGGTCGGTGATGTACAAACTTTATTCATTCATGGCTCTATAGTGTAACAACTTCACTCCTTGGTGGAAATGTTGGTGTTAGAACTACCTCCAATTGTAATTCTATAGAATCACTTAACCTTTTGATACATGTCACGATATGGTAAATTTCTTATATTTTTTGTATGTATATGATCAAATTTGAGATGCATATTATATTTGATGTATTTTTTGATGTCCTATGACATTTTGAGGGTCACATACATAATCTTGTAGGTTATATCTATAATGAAGAACATATTTTTAAAGGTACCATGGATGAGGGACTTGCACTTTGCCCAAGGTTTGGGTCATAAATGGTTCTTGTATGGGACAACTCTATGTAGAAAAAGCATCTTTATTATGATGACATATGTACTAAGTCAAGCTTTTCAGGTCAGACAAGCTTTCCATGATTTTTGGCCTACATTTTTTTGGCTTTCTTTGTGGGACACAATCTATTGCAATAAATCCACTTGGAAAATCTATAATTACCCTGCATATACATCTCTTTCATCACCTTTATTGTGGTGAAATTTGAACTCTTTCCTTGCAATGTCTAATGTCTGTTACTTATATGAATTTGAAAAAACATGCTTGTAAAGAGCTTCAACAATATAGAAATGTATTTCGTTGGATATTTATTTACTGATATAAATGTATAAAACCTCATGTCATATTAAACATAAGTTATATTTTTTTTGCAATTATAGAGTCATACACATGTACATTATATCATTACAAGGGTATATTAGTAGACATACACACAATTTATTGTGACATCGATACAACAAACCATTTACTTGGTGAATACAAATATAATTTATGCCAAAAAATTGTATCATATTTAGAAACATATATTTGTATAGATGAAAATGATATATAATATTATAACTAATTATAAATCATATATACCTACATTAACATATTTGACACTGGAAATACTTTGAAAATCAAGAGATTGGGCCTATAATTTAGTTACAAAAAACAAAAAAGGGTCCTAATTTATTAACATAAGTGTACATCTAAAGTGAAAACATTTATCTAATTTTAAAACATAAATGCCTCCTGAAATTTCATTTGATAAGAAGTAATAAATTAAGAGAAAAAGTGAAAAACTATACATGACTTAAGATCATTTGGTATAATCATTTCTTTCAATTGTTAGGGTGGGGATATGATCATCTTTTGTATGTATCTTCATTTTGATATTATCTACTAACATAATAAAAAAATCTACACCTTCAACTAAAAAAAAATATTTCTGACACTTAATGTGCATGGAAGACAATATAAAGTTATTCATATATTTATTATCTAAATAAATTCTTACAACTACCTCTTGCAAAATTTAACTATAATGGATTTATGAGATTTAATCTATAACTACAAAAAAATATGTCATTAAGAATTTGTAGCTATGAATAAAGTATTTTTAGGAATGAACCAACATGAAACATATATTTGTTTCAACGAGGGGAAGAAAATTGGATGAGAATTCCAAATTTATTATAATAAATATCCCAATAAATACATTTTACTATCTATGTTTCTATTCAAAACTCAAATGACACAATGGAACAACATGATAATAATAATAATAATAATAATAATAATAATAATAATAATAATAATAATAATATGAATGTTAATATTTGTATATCATAAGTCAAATTAATATTCAATGAAATGAAATATGGAGGAATGAAAAAATCTATAGAAGTCCAACTCAACTTTTCTGCATATAATAGATAATTTAAAATAAAAAACAAGTTATTAAAGCAATAAGCAACCATGGCAAATTGGTCATAAAATCATATTTGATATTATATTAAATATCCATTATACCATGTGCAAAGCACGTGCACTTACTAGTAATAAGTAATATGTGTATGCAATTTTTTAAGTAGGTTATGCCTACAAAGCTGGCAACGCCTCATGGCGAGTGTCATTTTGTTTGACGTGGAAACCAAACATTGACAGACCGGCTCATGGCAAGGCACGATATCATTGACAACGATGATTGTCACTTACGAAAATTTATAAAACCTAAAAGGAGGCAGATAGGACAATTAAGTAATTCTTTTCGGGGTTTGATCGGCTTTGCCAGCAGCCTACATATAGCTATAGCAAAGCAACCGTCATACCTTTACGATACACCAAGGCTCCAAAGACTGATGAACTAGACTGATCTCAATGATCATTTCCTCCTTACTAAAAAAATGTCCAAGATGTACCTTATTTTTTTAGCAATGTCCAAGGTGTACGTAATGACTAGCTGATGCGATGATTTTGAGTCGCATTTATAGACTTATTTGATATGTGTTTTATGCATTTATTAGTCATTTTCATGGTTAATGTTACATAATTCATTCATTTTGGTCTATGCTACTTCTTTATGTCAAATTCTCTTTATTTAAGCATTTTTAGCATTAATTATTGAAAGAATATATTTAGTGTGAATTTATGTGGTTCCGTGTGTTAATTTCAGGAAAAACAAGTATCTGCTGCCGTCGATACCATTGACGGTGGTCGATACCATCGACCGGACCACAGGCTGCCAGCCGTAAGGACCAGAAAAAAGTCGATACTATCGACATGAATGTCAATGGTATCGAGACACCATCAGGTTGCTGGCAAGGAGCGAGTCGATACTATCGACACGATGGTCGATACTATCGACGGGAGGATCTACAGCGACACAAAACGACAAAACCGTCACTACAAGTTCGTCGAAACCATCGACCCGCGTCGATGGTATCGAGATGACATCAGGTGCTCAGACGAAAGAAAAGAAGGATTGCCGCTACCACGCTAGGTCGATACCATCGACCCGCGTCGATGGTATCGACACTGTCAGATATCAGTTTGATTCGGAATGATCTTAATCGGACGGCCGTGGTTAATTGGTGACCTAATTTGGGAGATATACCTAATGACGACGCCCTTGACTGGGAGAGGACGTCATTAGTTGCTGCACGCATCCTGGAGAGCAAGGAGAGAAGAACGGAGCACGAGAGCACGCCCCCGCCGATTCGGACGCTGAAGAAGACGAATTCCACCACCGAAAGGCGGAAGAACGTGAATTCCACACCAAGGATTGATTGGACCTTCTCCGTTCAGGGGTTCCACCACTCAATCTCATTTTTCTCATGTTTCCCCTTTTCTTTACTACATTGTACTGTGAGATGACCATGCGGGGCTAATCTCCTTTGTCTTTAGGACCGGGAGTAGCCCGGGGGTTCATTGTATGACGATTTTATAATAGTAATTCATATCTTATCTCTTAAATCCGTGGTATAATTTCGTTTTCTCCAATATATTGTTATGCTTGATCACCATAATAATAACCTAATGCCCTTAATTGCTTCGAAAGAAGAATTAACGGTTGAAAAGAGACGGAATTTACATTAATTGACAAATCCCTTGAACAAGGCGGTGTAAGATTAATGGTGGATACCGAGAGGTCGTTTATAATGCACCTAGTTTAGGGTATAGGTTACTACGACGGTGGAACCGATCTAGACATAGGTAGTGAATTGTACCACGACAGTGGGCAATTCTGATTTCAGACCACTACCCAGACAGAGAGATAAAATTGAGTAGCTATATGGAATTAAATACAATGAAAACCAGCGGTGAAACCGCAACCCTAAAGATCTCTTTTTGAATTGATTAAACCAACATTTAATCGATTGTTTGTTTTGTTTTGTTTTTATTTTTTCTTTTAATTTTAACAACAACTCTGAACTTTTTAATCGGCTTAGCTGATCGCGAGTAGTTAGTAGGAGTCCCCGATGATTGCACGTATCCCTGAGTTTGACTTGGGCCTCACAAATGCCTGTACTACTTCGACGCATTCACTTGCGTTTCTACGCACGGTAAATCGTCATCAAGTTTTTGGCGTCGTTGCCAGGGATACAGAAATTTGTTGGCACTTCGAGTGCTGTGAGCGGCCACTCTAGGCCACCTTTTTATTTTTTTATCATTCCAAAAAAATTCATAATCTATTTTCTAAATATTTGCAATCGTCAAGCATTGTACTTAATTTCATCTTTCTATTTTCAGGTACTGTGCATGGTGCAGACGCGTAGTACTGACTACGTGGGTCGCGCACCAGAGGTTCCGCTGTCGGGACCAGAAGACGAGGGCGAGTATAATCAAGACGAGTTGGAAGATATAATTTCTGAACCCGAACAAGAAGAGATGGACGAGCCACAGACGATATGGGAGAAGATCAAGGCTTCTTCCTCGTCCGCTTCCAAGGGGCCTATAAAGAAGCAAGCGCTGAATATTCCGACCTACAAGATTGATCCAGCTTTGATCAACTTGGTGAAGTCTAATGCCTTCCATGGGCTAAAAAATGAAGACCCCGTCGCGCACATAAGTCAGTTTGTGGAGAATTGTGACATGGTAAAAATCGACAGATTTCCACAAGACGTGCTCTACTTGAAGCTCTTCCCGAATTCACTAGCGGGAATTGCGCACGAATGGCTACATAATTTAGATGATGAATATATGGAGTCTTGGGACCACATGGTGGAGGTTTTCTTCGATAGGTTCTTTCTGCCCGAGAAGACCAATGACATGATAAGAAAGATCCATAACTTCACCCAGCAAGCAGGAGAAGCCTATTCTGAGACCTGGGAAAGGTTTCAGATCATGCTCAGGCGATGCCTGCATCATGGGCTGGATAAGGAGACCCAAGTCAAGATCTTCTATTTTGCTCTCTCCGAGCATGATAGAAGCAACCTCAATTCAGCTGGTTCCAGATTCTTCTTGAATAACACGGACACTAGATGTTGGGAGATCTTAAAGAACATGGCAAAGAAACAATCATGGGGTGAAAGAGGCACCGTGGAGCAGGTTCGAGCAGTAGGTGAATCTAAAGCAATAAAGGAGCTGAATGAGAAGATGGATCTTCTCGCAAAAAAATTGCTTGCAAAGGAGGATACTGAGTCTGAGGACGGGGCTCAAGTGAAATTAATGAGGCAGCATTAAGGTTACAGGAACAACGACTATTCGTGGAGGAAAGATAAGAAGTTCTCCTGGAAGGATCCCAATAACTTCTCGCAGGATTCAGATGCTAAACCCCAGCCAGTGGTGGAGGATAAAAGCACAGAGCTGCTCAATCAAGTGATTAAGCAAAACCAAGAACTCATGGCTACTTTCGGCCAACAAATAAAGCAACAAGGGGAGTTCATGAACCAATTCGGGCAGACACTGGAGAGCCATGGGGCTCAAATGAGGACAATAGAGACATCTATGGCACAGATGGCTGCGGAGATAGCCAGTTTGAAGAAGCCGACACATCCAAGTTTTCCCGGAAATACTAATGTTCCAGGAGGGAACCAACAAGCTAAGGCCATCTTGCTAAGAAGTGGAAAGAAATTGTTAAATCCCAGGGCCGATGAAGCAAGCAAACCCCAAGCTGAAACTGTAGGTGAGGCCACTGAGGAGCTTCCTGCACCGGTCACAGAACCAGTCGATGACACAGTTGTGGATGCCACTGAAGACCCTATTGCAGAGGAGGAGGAACCTCAGAAAAAGACACCCTATGTGCCACCGCATCAAAGGGCACATGATGTACCGGTCCCTTATCCAAACAGTGCTGAAGAAAGGAAGGTAGATGATCAATTCAAAAAGTTCTTAGACAGTTTCAGGAAGCTTTCAGTCAACATCCCTCTATTGGAAGCTATTGAGCAAATCCCGTCTTACGGGAAATTTCTGAAGGACATCATCACTAAGAAGAGAAAAATTCCGGACACAGAAGTAGTTGTGCTTAAAGAGCAGGTGAGTGCCTTCATCATGGGCACATTGCCACCAAAGAGGCAAGATCCGGGTTGTTTCAACATTTCATGCTATATCGGGAAAGTCAAATTTGGTGAAGCATTATGTGAATCGGGAGAAAGCATCAATATAATGCCCCTTTCTACATTCAAAAAGTTCGGATTAAAGGAGTCAAGGCCAAGCAACATGACAATTCAATTGGCGGATAACTCTGTGGTGAAACCGTATGGGATTTGTGAAGATGTGCTTGTGAAAGTGGATAGATTTGTATTTCTTGTAGATTTTGTCATCATGGAGATGCAAGATGAACAAGGCAATGAGATACTACTCGGAAGACCATTCCAAGCTATAGCCGACATGATATTCGAGATGGGGAGAGGTCGATTGACCTTGGGTATAGCCGATGACCGATTTGAGATGGTCATGCCTTCCAGCGCTACTTCACCAAAATCCAAGGAGCAATGCCACATGGTGAAACATTTTGACAATACTATCTCAATTTGTCTAGGGAAGCCATTTCTGGATATGGCTCATGTAATGACCAAGGTGGACAAAGGGACTTTGGCTGTAGACATCATGGAGAAAACCAAAGTAGTATCCCTTTGCAAGGCTGTAGGATTCCCGAATGTTGAGAATGAGGACATTCCTCCCTCTATGGAGGATGATGCTATAGAAAATTCAGTTTTTGATGCATATCCGGAATTACCATTGGAGGCTTGTTTAGTCAATATCACTCATGATTGGATGAGAAGCAAATCACTCAAGGAGTGTGCCAAGATGCTTCAGATGCTTCCATGTTTCTATGTGAGGTATTATAAAGATTTAGGTGAACTCCCCCCTCCGCTTCAATCATCATTAATCAGCCCGCCGGAGTTAGAGTTAAAGCCACTACCACCGCATCTTAAGTACGCCTTTCTAGCGGAGGAAGAAACGTTACCTGTGATCATTTTTGCATATCTGAGTGCAGAAGAGGAAGACCAATTGTTGAAAGTGAATTCTAAAGACCCTTGGTTTTCATATATTGTGAATTATCTTGCTTGCAGGATCATCCCAGAAGATTGGACATATCAAGAGAAGAAGAAAATTTTCCATTCTCTACGTTATTATTTTTGGGATGACCCCATTCTTTTGAAGCAATGCATGGATGGTGTTCTACGCAGGTGTGTACCTGAGGAGGAATATGAGAGTGTTCTTCGTCACTGCCACACTCTACCTACGGGCGGACACCACACAAGCTCTCGTACGACGGCCAAAGTGTTGGAAAGTGGCCTATATTGGCCTACCTTGTTCCGAGACGCCTATGAGTTCGTGAGACAATGTGATTCCTGCCAAAGGGCGGGTAACATTTCAAAGAGACAGGAGATGCCCCTAAATGTTTTCCAAGAGGTTGAGGTATTTGACTTATGGGGTATAGATTTCATGGGACCCTTTGTGTCCTCAAATTCGAATTTATATATTCTTTTAGCGGTTGATTATGTATCGAAGTGGGTAGAAGCAATACCCACAAGGACTAATGATTCTTCTGTAGTGTGCAGATTCGTAAAAGAAAATATCTTCTGCAAGTTTGGAGTACCCTGAATGATCATCAGCGATGGGGGTACGCACTTTAAGAATCAAAAGTTCTCAGCATTGTTGTAGAAATATGGGGTAAAACATAATATAGGTACCCCGTATCACCTGCAAATTCAAGGACAGGTGGAGGTCTCCAATCGCGAAATTAAGAAGCTTTTGGAGCATACGGTGGCTTCTACGAGGAAGAACTGGAGTGCCTTACTGCCAGATGCATTGTGGGCATATAGGACGGCGTACAAGACACCTATAGGCACCATGCCTTTTAGGTTGGCATACGGCCAGGCTTGTCACTTATCGGTAGAGTTAGAGCATAAAGCACACTGGGCGCTGAGAAAGCTCAACTTGAGTTATGATGAGGCTGGGAAGAAGAGATTTCTTGAATTAAATGAATTGGATGAGCTGCGCATGACTGCATATGAGAACTCTCGGATATACAAGGAGCGCACTAAGTTGATACACGATCGCCACATTCAGATGCACATCTTCAAGAAGGGAGACGTGTGTTGTTGTTCAATTCAAGGCTGAAGTTGCATCCCGGGAAGCTTAAATCCCGATGGAGTGGGCCATTCACGGTGGAAGAGGTCAAACCACATGGCGCAATCTTGGTGTGCGATGGTGAGACTACATTTTTGGTGAATGGACAGAGGTTGAAGCTATATTTTGGTGAAAATTACACGAAGAAGGTGAATGAGGTCAAACTCATTTCACTTTTGGATGCATGATGTGATTCAAGTCGTCTAGCCTAAGACGTTAAATAAGGGCGCTTGTTGGGAGGCAACCCAACCATTGGTACCTTAGATTAGTTCATTTACATTCGTAGTTTAATTTGTTTTTACTTAGTTTTTAGTGTAAAAAATATACCGTGATCATTTGCTATATGTGCAGGGCTGAGGCAGAGTCGATACCATCAACCCTTATGTCGATGGTATCGACCATGGTACAGGTTGGCGACTACAAGAATCGCACTGCGTCGATACCATCGACGGCCTCATCGATGGTATCGACCTACCTACAAGCAGATCGCAAAGTCAAGGTCGATGGTATCAAGATGCCTGTCGATACCATCGATATCTCTGGAGATTTTCAGAAGAAATCGACTCAGTGAAGTCGATACCATCGACGGGCGTGTCGATGGTATCGACACATTCATGTAAAGATGGCGGCGGCCGGGCCTCGTGAGGGTTTGCCCTAATCAAAGAGTCAATAGTATCGACGCGCCACGTCAATGATCCGCGAGGAAAAATCAACGGCGATCGCAGCAATATGGAGTTCGATCCGGGGGACGGGTCGATACTATCGACCCGCGTCGATAGTATCGATGCGTCAGCAATCCGGGCCCCGCAGACGCAGCCATCGACAACCGTCGATACTCACGGAGGTACGGATCGTGCTACCCGAGTCGGTACCATCGAATCGCGTCGATGGTATCGATGGGAGGACAGTAGCGCTGGCCACGGGTATATATGAGGAGTAGTTGCGTCAGATGACATCACACCTTCAGTGCAATCTTCCTCCACTTGTTCCGAACGTGTTTCAGAGCTATCCAAGCCCGACGACGAGCAACATCGAGCTAGTTCTTCATTGAGCGGAGATTCACTTCTCTGATCTTCACCGAGCTCCCTTTCGATTCCTCCTTCTCTCGCAATCATGGTACACACAGCTGGTGCGTCGTCTTCACGCACGAATCCGATGGACATCCTGGAGTTCGTGCCACCTCCGAACGCGTCCGTTGCACACCCGCGGCTGATTCATCCATCCGCGGAAGTGAAGAAGATCTACGAGGAGATTCTGAAGAGGAAGATAGAGCCGACCCGATATGTTGATCGGGATACAATCCGCAACCTTGAGTTCGAAGCGAACCTTGCCTACGTGTTGAAAGGACAGGCCCGACATACGGAGATACATCCTGATGAGCAGGAGTATCATTCTGACGGCCATCTGTTCTTCGGCGAGTAGCTCACGTACAAGGAGTTGGTGGCAGAGTTCATGATGTCTCTGGACATCTGCGTCGTGCCCAACGATGTAATAGCCACTGATCTCAAGTGGATCAAAGTTCGGGTGTCGTTCCGGTTATACAACAATGACTACACCATCACACTTCGGCAGTTCAACGCGATCTTCAACTGGAATCACTCGCGGTCCGACTACCGACGACTGGACAACCGCACCGACTATGACGCCATCTTCGCTGAGCTGGTTACGGTGCCGCCGGGGAAGTCAGTTAGCTACCATAATGCTGCGGTAGCTGACTTCGAGCACCCTTTCGTCTGGGTTCTGCACCGAATGCTCAGTTCTACATTGTTTGCTCGGGGTGATTTGGCCCTCAGCAAGTTTTAGGAGACAGACTTATTCTTTCTGTATAAGCTCCTGAAGCGTCAAGAGTGCAATTGGGGTGCCTTCTTTCTACAGAGAGTATTGGCGGTGAAGAGGAGTATGAGGAAAGTGCCGATTCACTTCGGCGGGCTCATCACCAAGCTGGCTTCCTACCTCGGTTTGAATTTCCAAACCCTCACTCCTCTATTTACTAGGAGCAAGGTGAACTTGCAACATATGCACTGGTCCAATCTCATTCTTCTTCGAGATGGTTTGGCGTATGCACATTGCCACGTCAACCATGCTTATCAGGAATGCTCGCTGCCCGATCCGGTCTTCAACATTGAAGGGGCGCAACACTTCCGATGGCCAATCATAGCATTGCCGACTCCGATGAAGAAGGCGACAACGACGGCGGTGACGACGGAAATGACGATGGGGCTGAGGAGGAAGAGGAGGCATTTACACCTCTTCAAGCATGAGTGGCACCACGGAAGCGTCCCCGGATGCATCTGGGTGCATCTTCATCATCACAACCTACTCCACCACCACCACCGCCCTCACAGCCAAGCGAGGATGTCTATTCTATGCAGGGCATGTACACTATGCTACAAGACATCCAACAGACGCAGCAGCAGCACATGGCAATGTATACCGATATTCACGATAATAAAAACCGGATACTGGACAAACAAAGGGCGATGTTCGAGAACGAGCGTCTTCTCCTCAACAACCAAAAACAGATACATGATCGGTTGCAACTGATGGAGATGCAACAGGAGCCCTTCTATGACCACTATTGGAGCCAATATTACTTTGGAGGCTATCCACAACCTCCACCTAGGGCCCAATTTGATCCAAGCTTCCAGGGGGAGTATCCTTCTTGGGACCCTACGGCTCCGCAGTACCCGCCTCCACCGCATGAGTAAACTGGTATCACTGTTCCAACCTTTGAGTTTGTTTTTGACTATGAGGCCATAGTCGAATTCAAGCTTAGGGGGGGTAGTTGGAACAGTTCTATCTTTATTTTCTCTGTTTTTAGTTTTTTTTTCTTTTGTTTCTTGTCATTTGTTTCTTGCAATTTTAGTTTGTTGTAGGATCCACATTCTATCTAGTGTAATTGTGGATGTCTTTAATGTTGAGTCATCTTAGTTGCATGTGCATGTGCATGGGAATTGAGGGAAACTAAAAATTTTTGAGTGTTCACAAGCTTGAATGTGTTTCACCTTGATAACTTAACTTAGGAAATGATTGGTTTTGTCAACTTTAAAATAGAAAATCATGACTGTATTTTCCTAATGATTCATGAAAGTGGATGGAAATGGTTGTTTGATCCTAAACTGACCAAATGATAATGAGACTTTAATTTGAAGTAAGAGAGAAAAAAAACCTTTTAACTACTACACAGGTCAGTAAGGAGGGACACCTAATATTTTTCTAAGGTTCAGTCAATTAGTCTTGTGATCTGTCCACCTCATTGTTTTCACAATCTACCAAGATTTGGAAGTAAAGTACGGTTTTAACTCTTTTTGATTGCATGGCATGTAGATAGGACTTGCATTGCAATTTTTCTTATGTTTTGCATGGAAAATGAAAAACAAAAAGATTAGAATAGGTATACGTGCACATTACCCTTAGGTGCATGTCATGTAGTTGCATTCATAACTTTTATGCATAAAGTATGTCATGTACCTTATTTATTCTTTAATGGTGAATGAAATTGTTCCATACCTTCCAAATAATTCAAATGTTTGAGTTATGAAAAAAAAGCCCAATAAGTATTCATTGCCAATTATGGATATAAGGGTTTGAAAAAAAATTCTGAAAAAAAAACAAATCTGAAATTGAAAAAAAAAGTTATTTTCAGAATCAAGAATAAGAAGGAGAAAGGAACATAATTTCACTTGAATTTCAAGATGAGTGAGTACATGATGCAGCTTAATTAGATATCCATCTCATGTTGAGATAGGATTGTTGGTGCATATAGCATTCCACCTAATCTTAGGCATTAGGGAATTTTTCATGTGCATTTGCATCATTTAGGGCATTTTTGTTTTATGCATGTTGAAATCATATAATACTTCCATTTCTTCCATGAGCCACCTATTTCATCTAACCGTTGCTCAGATTGGTAGGCCACCGTGAATTTCTCCTCACTAATGAATATCAAGAGAACTGCTTCCATGTAGATGGTAGTTAGGGCGAGCAACGTAGTATAGAAGATCACAAGATGCACTAAGTCTGGACCGGCAAATTTTATTATGTTAACTGCTATATGTGATAGTGTTCATCAGTTTGAGGTTAATATCTTTTATGGATGATTATTGTCTCCTTTAGGGTAATTATCATTCTGTGGTTAGCGAGGGCCGATATGTGAATGTCCGGTGGGAGTCATATGGGATGTCTGTTGTGATGCTTTGTTCTTTAGTTGACTCTGGCAATTCTATTCTAAGGATTAGTTTCTCGAGGGCGAGCAATGTTCAAGCTTAGGGGAGTTTGATGCGATGATTTTGAGTCGCATTTATAGACTTGTTTGATATGTGTTTTATGCATTTATTAGTCATTTTCATGGTTAATGTTGCATAATTCATTCATTTTGGTCTATGCTACTTCTTTATGTCAAATTCCCTTTATTTAAGCATTTTTAGCATTAATTATCGAAAGAATATATTTTTTGTGAATTTATGCGGTTCCGTGTGTTAATTTTAGGAAAAACAAGTATCTTCTGCCGTTGATACCATCGACGGTGGTCGATACCATGGACCGGACCACAGGCTGCCAGCCGTAAGGACCAGAAGAAAGTCGATACTATCGACATGGATGTCGATGGTATCGAGACACCATCAGGTTGCTGGCAAGGAGCGAGTCGATACTATCGACACGATGGTCGATACTATCGACGGGAGGAGCTACAGCGACACAAAATGACAAAACCATCGCTATAGGTTCGTCGATACCATCGACCCGCATCGATGGTATCGAGATGACATTAGGCGCTCAGACAAAAGAAAAGAAGGATTGCCGCTACCACGCTAGGTCGATACCATCGACCCGCGTCGATGGTATCGACACCGTCAGATATCAGTTTGATTCAGAATGATCTTAATCGGACGGTCGTGGTTAATTGGCAACCTAATTTGGGAGATATACCTAATGACGGCGCCCTTGACTGGGAGAGGACGTCATTAGTTTCTGCATGCATCCCAGAGAGCAAGGAGAGAAGAACGGAGCACGAGAGCAAGCCCCAACCGATCCGGACGCTGAAGAAGACAAATTCCACCACCGAAAGGTAGCAGAATGCGAATTCCATGCCAAGGAGCGATTGGATCTTCTCCATTCAGGGGTTCCACCACTCAATCTCGTTTTTCTCATGTTTCCCCTTTTCTTTACTACATTGTACTCTGAGATGACCATGTGGGGCTAATCCCCTTTGTCTTTAGGACCGGGAGTATCCCGGGGGTTCATTGTATGACGATTTTATAATAGTAATTCATATCTTATCTCTTAAATCCGTGGTATAATTTCGTTTTCTCCAATATATTGTTATGATTGATCACCATAATAATAACCTAATGCCCTTAATTGCTTCGAAATAAGAATTAACTGTTGAAAAGAGATGGAATTTACATTAATTGACAAATCCCTTGAACAAGGCGGTGTAAGATTAATGGTGGATACCTAGAGGTCGTTTATAATGCACCTAGTTTAGGGTATAGGTTACTACGACGGTGGAACCGACCTAGACATAGGTAGTGAATTGTACCACGACAGTGGGCAATTCTGATTTCAGGCCACTACCCAGACAGAGAGATAAAATTGAGTAGCTATATGGAATTAAATACAATGAAAACCCGCGGTGAAACCGCAACCCTAAAGATCTCTTTTTGAATTGATTAAACCAACATTTAATCGATTGCTTGTTTTGTTTTGTTTTTATTTTCTTTTAATTTTAACAACAAATCTCAACTTTTTAATCGGCTTAGCTGATCGTGAGTAGTTAGTAGGAGTCCCCGACGATTGCACGTATCCCTGAGTTCGACTCGGGCCTCACAAAGGCCTGTACTACTTCGATGCGTTCACTTGCATTTCTGCACACGGTAAATTGTCGTCACTAGCTTAATTGGAGAAGTATGTGATTGGTGGTACTATAGGTTGTTGGTTCGACTAACTAGTGCACAAAGACATGATGATATTCTTCTTCGTGCATGAGCTATGTAAGGTTTGCGCTCTCTCATATATAAAAAAAGATCATTAAGAAAAAAATCTACGCCCATCTGAAGAGGAAGCCTGGTGATGAGGCCACCAATAGACCCATAGAATATTACAAATGGATCAATGGGATTCAGTTACATCATCCAACTATTAGAAATGATTTTTTTTCTTGGAGACAATGTTAACTAATAATGACTCAACTCGTTCGCCCAACACGTATGTGAGATAGAAATAGTATAGGTCACTGTAAAAGGGATCCAAATATTGCTAGGTGTAGAATTTATTATGTTTCAACAATTTAAGTTGATTTAAAAGATAGATTTCATTTGCATGCATGAAATGAAAAGACAAACTGATTTGACTAAGATCTGAATTAAACTATAAATGGAAGATTTTAATAATGTCATGGTAAGTATCCTAAACTCAGGTTTTCAGCACATTATCCATCTCATATCAAGTAAGTATCCTATAAATAAATACAATCACTCTTATATGAAAGTAAGTTGTCCAAGTATCACTCTCATTAATTAATAGATTAACCTATATCAACACCTATCACTCTTGTCGCCAGACAACTTATAAGTCTCTTGGTATCCCTTGATCAAGCTAAGAACTTCTGTCAATTTAGTTAACATGTCATTATCAAATCTCCTTACTCTCCTATGAATCCACTCAACATGCACGAAAACATTGAATGAGTAGTAAGGGTGATCGACTATTAATATATACAATCAAACACACAATCATCGCTTATAAGAGTTGTAAGATGCACCTAATTCATAAATAATGATTTTTCCACATGGAATGACATGGATGCTACTCCCTCCACTGCCTAGATAAAATTATATACTCATCTCATGGCATGGATTTACATGCATGGGTCAGATATATCAATATTTTTCATCATTGGATTGATAAAAACTATTCTAAACACAAAGGAAAGAGAAAGAATACTTAGGAAGCCCAAAGTAAATGCAAGCTTTTGAAGAGGATGTAGTTCAAGCATCCTCCTATCTTCCCCTAGGATATGGATGGAGTGGTGAATGATCAATCCAAAAAGAGAAGGAACCAAATGGTGGTTGTTGTTGGTGAAGATCCACTCCCACTTCTCTTTCCAAGCTCTGGGATGATGCAATTCATCATTCTATCGTACTCTCTACACATTTGTCATCAAAAGTGACCTAATAGTTTTTGGATCTCTAACACGAGTGATGCCAAATACATTCATACCTCCACAAATTTTGTAATAAAGTATTTTCACTGCTATGCACTTACATTCCGTGAATGTTGAATTGAGGCATGTAAGTTGTTTGTCCTATGGATTGCTCAAGTTTATCAAAGGGAAACATGGCATGTAAACTAGATTTACACTGTGTCATTTTTGACAAGTATCTAGGAGAGATTTTTCATTACAATATGTAAGTGACACTTATAATGTGTGAATTCTATAAAGTCTTTTGAGATCCTAAACCCTAATTGACCTTTGATTTGCAACTTACTGCATAATAGTGTGTTTTTGCTATGTTAGTGCAAAAATCACATTTCTTGTGTCTAATACCTCATTAACATTCTATGGACCTTCTTTTAGACAGGATCTGGGTAAGCAAAACCCTAGATTGACTAAAAATAGGAGTTTTGGCTTAAAATTACCCTAAAATGATGGACTTATGGCGACTAAATCTACAAATGTATTAGTCATATGCTCAAGCTATGTCAATTAATTGTTTTGAAAATAAAATTATTGGAAAACTTCATTTATGGACCTTCTTTTGAAAATTACCAAGCACCTCAAATGATCTTATATTCCTAATATGACATGAAACACTTCAGAAACCACCATTCATGTCAGGAACTCTCTTTTGATTATCAGAAACGTCAACTATTAGAGAGAAAATCTAAACTTAAGACCATATTAAGAAACAAAACACCTTATTCTCGACAAAAATGATTAACAAAATATACGAGAAACACATGTATTCTTTTTCTTTTCTCACAAAACCTAAGAGAAAAATTCCATATTAGAACATCCACATGCTTAATTATCACAAATATCATTCATCATCATTAAATCCAAACCATGCTTCGTACTCATATTTACTTTGATATACAATATAATAGAAATATATTAAAGAAGCGGATCTAAACTACATCATATTCCATGAAAGTGAAAGTAAAAGGATATTCTAATCTAGATTATTCTATATACATATTATTTGTCACGACCTCTTTGATGGGCAACATTATACCTAAAAGCATTCAAAACAACCTCATGAGACTTATAAAGAGCCCCAGTTATTAAATACCTCCCACTTGAGCTAAGTACATGCATTAATATCAAATTAAGTATAGTGAACTTAAAATAAACTATATATAATTTTTTAATTTATGAAACTCATATATTAAAAAGTCTAACAAATAATTCTACATTTAGTCAAATCTAGTTTCTAAAAATAATGTAATTAATTATAAAGGTTTTCATTTACATAAATCCAAACCTATGTAACTATCATTCATAGCATATCTATGAACAAATTAGTAATCACTAAATATCTCAAAGTTACAAATCCTATTGAAGAGATATCAAGTCAAGATCTTAATATTTAAAATTAGGACATAACAATAACATCATCTTTGTGACACCCCACCAATCAAACTAGGAACATATCAGGCAGTTCTGAAGTTGAAGTCCACATAAGACATGCCTACCAAACACGAATAATCAAATGACACCTAAATCTAAATCTAAATCATAATCATAGTGGATTCTAAATCCCAAAATAGACTAGTTGTCACATTCAACATCAGATTCCATACTAGACAAACAAGAATAACACAACAAATTATCTTTATAAATAATGATTATTTTTCCAACAAGAAACATATTCAAGAAAAATAGATTTATCAACTTTTAGAAAATGGAATGTAATTGACATTCAACTCATATTCTACATGGCTTATAATATATTATTATTTTCCCCTAAAACCACTTGGCTCGTATCTCACCAACTAGAAGTTACCACACCTAATTCTCATGTCAACATCTCACCCTTATTACCATATTATATAGTTGACCACCTTAAGATATCAAAAACAGAACCTAGTCCACTATAGGGTTTCCTAAAGAAGTTGATGTCCTCATCTAGGGTATAGGAGATAAGAGGAAACAAAATAGAATATCACACATCAATGATTTCTCATGTTTCAAATAATACATATCATCAAACTCTATTCCTCATGGACATAGAATTTTATAATAGAGGATTTAGGGTCAGAATCACACTAGATGACTCACTCCTAAATTCTAGTGGTCTAACCTTATTCTCAATCCATACTCCAAAAAACCTTCTCATAATTCTCTGATTAGATCTGTGTAATTTCCTCAGTATGGACCTCAGTCAAAACTTATGGTGTTTAGGGAACCTAACTAGATATGTCATCATTTTAATTATTATTCATCCTCATATACATCTTTAATAGAACTCAAATCATGATTTATCATGTTTGTGTATCCTTGCGCAATTAGAATCACATAAAGCATATTGGGGTTAGCAAGAAAGACAATCATAAATCTTTACAGAGAACAACAAAAAAATCCACAATTTTACAACATACATATTTCTTTCACATTTTGTCATAATTGCATATGATTCACTACCAGAGGGCTATCAAGCTCTTCTATAATATCATTCTCAAGTATTTACTCTGACAAGAGTTTTTTAATTACAAATAAATAGAATATATTCAATCCAAGAACACTCCTTATCATTTTATTCCATCTCATACATTTTAATTCACATTCATAACGACATTAAGACCTATATAAATATCAACATAGAAACATCTTCTCCTACTTTTCATGCCCAAATGAGGTTTGTTATACAACATATACTTACTTCATATTATTTCAATAGAGACAAATAAATCCCAATGCATAAAATGCATAACACACTTATTATCTTTTACTATTTACTATTCTTTAGTCAGGGTTACTATTCAACACATATTTGATGTCATTTGAAATCCATTACAATGGGAAATTCTTGTAATATTTGTATTCTACCTAAAAATTACAACAACAAGAAAGCATTCTTATGTATCAAGTCACATACTTGAACTTCATCTTGTAATTGAGTTAAACTAAACATATCTACATCTTTTAATCCCTCATTTGAGAGCCTTATTATTACCACATATCTCATCATATTAGGGTTAAGGTTAAGTTCTTAGATCCACCGTGATAACTACTTGGTTTTCTCTTCATTTTACATTCATAACTATTGACTTTTGCAATTCATGTTCATTACGTTATTGGACTTGGCCATTCTTAATTCACTTAATTCACAATACTTCTCTTTCATTGACATCCATCATAGTCCAATTTTGGTGTATTTCTTTCAACTTAGTCAACCCAAATAAAAATAAAAATAAATAGATTATATCTTTCATCATGTTCATTTATTTAATATTTCTTCCATAACTTATCATCACAATTTAGTTCATCTTCATCCATTTCCATTCTTACATTTAGATATATATTCCATGTTAATGGACTTCTAATGGAACTTTGGTAACTAAAAAATCCTTCCATTTCTGATAAAAATACTCACACTATAAAAAATAGAAAAGATGAGGGTTACTTCGCTGTGCTCCATAACCTCTAGTCATGTTCTCAATTCATTATTATGTGACTTATGTAAAAGACTTGCAATCATGTGAGGTTCACTCATTATTTCATAAATAATATTATAATAGATGCATTAGGTTTAGATCATCTTAATAAGACTTACCACCTTCATTTGGAATAATAACACATATAGTTGAGCATTTTATTCATATTTACAAGATTATGTACAAGTTTCTATCTCTCATACGTGGCTTCATACTGAATTTTTAGGGTTTTAAATAATTCGACATAGTTCAATACATAATAATAACCTCAATATTCACTAACCTTATCAGGGTGTACATGGGGTCATTAAAGCTACTCACATCATATGGAAACCCTAGTTTCAATTTCCACACAATTCATCCATCGGTCATAACTATGCATGATTCATTGGCTCATTTGAGTCAATCTCATAACGCTAACCCTAAATATGGAATACCTCCCATTTTAAATGCTCATACTATTTTTCATATACATGTGATATTAAATTTTAGTAAGATTCAACATTATTCTTGTGTAATTCATGCTTATTCAATTCAAACATGACTTCGTTCATGTTCACCAAAATTTTTAGCATTTCATTCTTTAGGCTGATTTTTAAATAGTTATACTATAAAAAAACATAGATCTCTATTCATAGGTTTTTCACAATAATTGAATCAATAAAAAAATAAAATAAAAGCCAGAAATCAATTAGAAAGAATTTAATTCAATAGAATCCAATTTCCCAAAGTCTTCCCAATTGATTACCCAACACATAGAAATACAAGAAAGGATATTGTTAGTTTTAATTGGATATAATAGGATTTCAACACGATTACAAAGCTCAAGAAGGACATACACACTCATGTCAGGTTCTAAGAACCTTAAAAAAATGTCCCATATAATCTAAATGTCTAGAAATACAACCAATCCATGAGGATTGAATCCATTTCTTCCTCTTTTGAACTCAAGTACCCTTGAAAAGGAGAATAGGAGAGAAAGAAAGAGAAAAGATGTGATTTGAGATCCTATTGACTCAAATTAGAGGAGGGGTGAATTTCATACATAAGAGAGAATACTCACCATAAGAACCTATTTTGGGTTGGTGAACTTACATAGATTCACAAGCTTTCAGAAGATGAAACTCTAAAGCAACATTTCCAACAATGCTCTCATTCAAACTCATATTCTCCTCTCTCTATAATTTCATATCTTGGATAAATTAGGGTATTCTGTTGATAATATAGATCAACTATGGTGCTTGGAACATTTAAAACTAAGTCTAAAATCTATTTTCTATCTTTTTTCATTTATTCAGACTGGTTGGTCAGGTGAGTTGTTACTTATAAGAAACTCAACCAACACCACATTGTCACATATCGTCCAACAATTTTAGAAATTAAATAGACACGTAAATTGAGTTTCCAAGCTACAACTAAAATTTTTGGTCATTTAGATGTACTAATATACAAGCAAAAAATATAATACCAGACTCCTATATTCAGTCTGAAAGCATGGTCAACTGAGTTTTTTTTTGTGGAGACTTGATCGATCAACAACTAAAAAACATTCAAAAGTTCTAATATTTTACAAGAATGATTATCTTTGGGTTATGCAAACTATATCAAAATTTGAAATAAAATAAACTTATAGATAAAATTCTTATTTACTACACTACTATATTTTTCACAATCTTATTTTCTTATACTATCTAAATTGTTAATTTGGATAATCAAGTTTTCCATTTGTCAAACAGTAATAATTTAGAATACACACCAGTAGAGGCATACCTATTCTTCTCATATCGTTGACACTTATGTTCTAGAAAATAGATATGGAAATTCTTTGGACCACTAAAAACCAAACTCATTCTATTGTTCATCAAGCGTGATAAAATACTGATAGATAATAACCTTAAAAAGGAGGATTTGTTGGATGCACGTGATGTACATGTGTGTCATGCAAAAAGAAACTACCAATCAGTATTTTTTAGTATCACATAGCCAAACACATAAATTTATTCTTCTTTTCCCAAGGAACACATATTATCTATATTTCACAAATATTTTGAGTCTTTTCACCACTAAACATGAACAATACTCTATCCATAACACCCTACTAGATGCAATTATTTGGATGATATGGATAGAGAGAAATAAAAGAAAACAAAACAACCAAAAAGATAACATTTATATATTGATTCAACAGGTCAAATACACAAATGTCCTATTTCTTTAGTGTAGGGTATCAAACCAACACAATGATGATCCAAGAGCATGAAGTACCGGCCCTTACATTTAGAGGAGAAGGCAATGGATACAATACTTTCACTATGGAGGAAATTTGGCAGATAAAAATGACTTCTAGATTACATTTTTCCTGTTATTTTCATCATCTAAGGCCCATTGTATGAGGGGTTCCTCCCCCATTATCCTAAACATTGCTTCATCTATGTTTTTGTATTGGTGTAGTATATCGATGGCACCCCTGGTACTATCTACACTATGCTAGGAACATACTGCTATATTAGCATGTGGTTGTATTCTACCATCTTATGTATGCATTTAAAATCATTAACAATATAGAAAAAAAAATCTTTCTTTATGATTAATAATAACATGGGTTGGAGGTTGACTTAAAATAAGCTTGCTTTCTTAAATAGACTAAGTTGTAAGCCTTGAAAAGTTAGGAATTTTGGTTTGTGTCCTAGACAAAGTCACATTAAAATTGGTGTTGGTTTTGAATCTTGATTCAAGTAAACCTAACACAACATATTTTGAGGTGCATCCATAGCTTTAGGATTATACGATACACTTGAATAAACCAAATATAGGAGGCTAAGGGCATAAAAATTTAGATCCATCATTGATAAAACCAGGAAAGGATATTATCCTTATAATAGTTAGGAATTAGGTCTTTAGTGATCATTGACTCACATGGTTTTCAAGTGGATTTATCAGTTATGGTAATGTATTGGTACACCAATTAAGCAAATATATACAGAAAATCCCTCTACATTTTTCTCTCGTAGTATGTAAGCTAGTATCTTAGACATGAATTCCTAATGGAAGATGTATATCAACTTTGCATGGTGTGATTACATAAGAAAAGTTACCATGGAATATAATTTTGACACATCCAAAAAAACCTAAAAAGACATAAAAGGTCTAGCTAGAATAGACTACCACGAGAGCCCACAGTGGGAAACAAGTCATCTTCATCTAAATGTTCAAAATCTCTTGGAAGTCCAATGAGCCTTTTGGGTTAAGTTGAGTCTTCTACAAGTCATCCAATATCGAAGTGTTGAGGAACTCCCAAGATAAATAAAGACAAACATATAAAAAACAGCAACAAAAGTAGCATTTGTACTAAGAAGTATATATTTGGGTTGTCAAATAAAGAAAACAATAGAAATAGTCAAATACTAGAAACAAGTTAAAAGAAATAATAAGAAATGAGTTCAAGAAGAAAATGGATAATCAAACAATAAAAAATGAATAGTTGAAAATGTGTATGCTTAAGAAAATTATGTGTTTCAAACTAGAGGATTATTTGAAAATATTATGATAAAACAAATTGCAAAAAATGGATTATGATTATGGAACACACTAAAGAAATTTTATGATGACCACATTGTAGTATCTGGGACAATATTAAGCATTGGATCTAAGGCATCAACACACCAGTACCAAGAATAAGAGGTAGTGCCACATATGCCTCAAGTGTATAAAAGGGAAAATAGGCACCAACACTCAAGTATTAGGGAAAATAAAATGCAATGGGAAGAGTTTATATATGGTTATTTTCCCAATAGACCACTAGACTCTAGAAGTCCTTCACAAACAAGATAGGAGAGTTTGGGTTAGTAAAAATCCACAGAGCTCACAAGAGATACAACAAAATGGCTTGATTGATTCCTAGTTTTATTTCAATATAGAGGTAGAAAGTGGGATAAAGCGCGATAGGAACCACAAAACAATATTTCTTCGCAACACATTTCTACATAAGAACAAAGAGTACGATGACAATTCTTCCAAGAGAAAACACCTACAATCCACAGAGGCCCGTGATCCAATGGCTAGAGTTGAATTTTGCTTAGAAAAGGGAGATAAATTGGATAAATTTGGGCATAACAAGATATTAGCCATGGGTCTAATTATCCAGATCACTATTGAGGCAACAACAACCACAAGTTTCTTCTCTGATGATGTATTGTGCAATATAGGGCACACATGTTGTACACATGCCTGTGGAGGGGGATTTTATGGCTAGTAGGTGCCACCTGTTGGATCCTAGATGGGTGATTAGGTGTTCTAGAGGGGTGGGGGGTGAATAGAGCTAAAAGCACTTAAATAAAACTAATTAAACCTTCAAGATATATGACAAGATAAGGTTGCTAAATAGGTAGTTTGAGTGCAACTAAAACATACATAGCAAGGGAGAGAGAGATTGAACATGCACCAATTAGACAAGCTATTTAGAGTGGTTCTACACTTCAAACTAAAAGTGTGTCAGTCCACTTGCTGAGAGAGGTCAACCTCTAGGACTTCCAAACTATTGCACTCTTATATTCATTCATATTACATACAATGCATGACCAAACAAAACACTTACCTATCCAATACAAAGAGTCTTCAACCTTACCAAGGACTTACCCACTTTGCAAGAGTCTTCGGCCTTCTCCAAGGACTTACCCACTCTTGCACAAGTCTGCAGCCTTGCAGGGATCACCCACTCTTCTTGGATCTTCAGCTTTTGACTTCACCTTCACTTGGAGAAGCTTCCACCAAGGTCTTACCCACTTGATCAAGCAGTCTTATGCCTTCACCAAGGGCTTACCCACTCTAGCTCCAAGTCTTCAGCCTTGATCTTCACCAAGGGACTCCTTCCCTTGTTCTTCTTCACCTCTTTGGACAAGACAGAGAACCTTCATCTTTATGATTGAAAGAGAGAAAAGGAGGTGGTGGAAGTGAGAGCCTCACAAGATATACATGTAGGACTAGCTCTCTTACAAATTTCCTACTCACTCTAATGGATGTAGCAATTGATTAAGCTTAGAGAGAGAGAGGAGGCTGTAGGAAGCACTCAACTATAGAATAGGAACCTCACATAGAGTTTGCAATGAATGCTCAACCTTGGAATGAAGCCCAAGGGGTCCTATTAATAGCTGGGGATGCCTCTTAGCCTTTGGGAACACTTCAGAACAAAAACTAGCCATTTTGTGGCTTGCAACAAATCTATTTTCACTTGTTGCAACTCCACAATGGCTAGAAGCACTTTTCTGCACTTTTCCGTACAGTGCAATCGATCGAGTTTCTATAAGTGTAACTCGACCGATCAAGTAAATGACAAGGTCGATACTGAAATGATCGATCGAGTTTGTCTTGAAAAAACTCGACCGACCATTAAGAATCGAAATGGTCAATGACTTGATCAGTCGAGTTCTGTGCAAACACAACTCGACTGATGCAATATGCAGAAAATTGATCAAGGATGATCGATCGAGTTTTTAGGCTGGGAAACTCGACCGACAAAGTGCATGTAATCAATTTTCAAAGTTGCATATAAAGTGCTCCAATATTCGATCTAAGTGCTCCTGATATTTTTTTAAGCTTAATTACCAGTCATACAATCATTACAAGTGATTTACAACATGATTCTAATGGATATACATCATATTACAAAAATGTGCACTTGTATGACTTTGACTTATCTTTTCTCCAATTGAGATGCGCAAGTTAGGGCATTTGGAGTGTGTCTATACCTAATCTGAGATCACTCAATTAGAGACATTAGACACCAATATGTGGAATGGTTAGTCATCATCAAAACACGGGTTTAGTCAATTTAGATGTGAGTCAACATTGACCTAATTGACCTTGAGTCGACAATCTCCCCCTTTTTGAAGATGACAAACCATTCCATAAATGTATTGAAAGCTTTTAAGTAAAGTCATACCTTTGGAGAAACCTAGGGGTTTCAATAGGATTGAGTTGATATGCTCTCCCTCAATTGATGCGCATCGAGTTTTCATACTCCCCCTCAATTGATGCTATTTCTCCTGCATGGTTAGCTTTCATAACATTTATAGAATACTATGTCTTCTACTCATATATGTTCTACACATATATGTCTTCTCCCCTTTACCTTCTCCCTTTATATGAACATGCTTCTCCTCTTCATGTAAGACATACCTTCTTCCTTTTTTTAAAAGAAGACATACCTTTCTCCCCCTTTGTCATTTCAAAAAGTGGGGTTATGAAGAAATCAGAAACTTCACTTGTTAAAGAGAAAGGAGATAACACAAATATATATAAGGAGAGTAGAAGAGAACAGATAGGGTCTTGTCCAAGCATAGAAAGAAAAGCAAGTTAAAGCATATACTTGAACAACCCAAAATGCAAGATAAGGTGCTGCAGAAAAACAATAAATTGCAATTTTTACCATCAAGATGACGGAATTTGACCAAAAACCATCAGAGCTCATTTCAAAGCAATGAGTCTTGGTTAGAAGGTTGTTTCTACATGAAAAACACTAGTCTTGCACCAAAAACTGAAACTGGAACAAAATCTGCATAAAATACAAAAATACTCCAATTTCTACATACATTGTAGATCTATGTACCCTGCACATGTATGAGACAAGATACACGCATAGCATATAGATGAGAAAAGATTCCAATTTTAAACAATCCTAGAACTACATGTATATGAACTATTATAGATGATATCACAAGTTAGGACTACTAGTAGGATCTAGATCATAGCAAGAGATACCAAAAGATACACAAGATAAAGCAAGCTATGAGTAGATGTAGAGATATATCCAAACAAAGAGATATGCAATTTTAGAAGCATGAAAGGATATAACTCACTAGATATGCATCCTTACCATAAGATGATTACCCCTAAGAACCTCAATGTTATATCAAAACAAGATATACACCTAGATAGATGTAGCAACTTAGAGTACAACGGAAGCAATTTTTAGACACAACCAAGAGATCCATAAGAGATCATCATCAAAACCTACAAAACAACTCAAAGCAAGTAATTGCAAGATATAGGTATAACAATTTAGAGCAATTTGAAAGATAGAGTTGTAAGCAAGATAGGCAATTTAGAACATGCCAATATGCATATATAAAGGTACCAAATGAGAGTGCCAAAGAATAAGGCTATTGGTTGAGAAAATCTAGTTGAGAGAAAAATTCTCATCCAATAAGCCAAATGTATATTCTGTGCACAGTGTTATCGATCGAGTTCTGTGCATGGACAACTCGACCGATGACAGTTGTTGGCAACACCCATTGGTGCCTATCGGTCGAGTTTCAAATAGGACAAACTCGACCGACAGACTAGCTGTCAAAAAGTACATATATTTCATAAAAACATATTCAAAGGCATTCTAAATATACAAACCATATCCAAACATGTCTAAGCAAGTTAGTAATGCACTATAGAAGCATTAGAAACACTTTTTGAGCAAGAGTGTGAAGAGAATCACAAAATGCCACTTTTGACTAAAAAACCATATGTATTGTGCGCACTAACTTGACAAACACAAGTTACAAATGGTTATAAGCAATAAAACCTTTACCTTTGTGCTTACCATTGCTTTTTCCACTTGTTGTCACCCTCTACACATCTCACCTTTCTTCTTTTATGTGGATTGACAAGTCAATTTGCAATTTAATAGCTCAAGTCAATCCATTAGTAAGTACTTACAATAAGATAGATGAAATGGTCCCCAATCATGTTTTTGGGTCTGGAGGGGTTCGTTTAGCAACCCAAGTCCTATTGCTCTTGGGTACTTTTGTAAAACAACAACAAGTAGAATAATGACCAAAATTATTGCAATAGTTGCATGTGCCCATAGTCTTGGAACTAGAGGATTCTCCATGGAATATTGGAGGTCCTTTACCTTTGTTGTTCCCTTGACTACTATCATACCCCAAACCATGTCTACCAATTTGTTTGGTAGAATGATGCAGGATGTCATTAAGACTCTTTTTACCAACTAAGAATCTTTGCAAAGAGGATCTCAAACTGTCATTGTCATGCTTAAGAGAAGTAATAGTAGAAGACAAATTATTGATATTATCTCTATCATGCAAAAGATCATTTTCTAAGCAAAGAGCTTTAGTTAAATAAGAATCTCTATCAATATGAAGAGCAACAACATCATTCTCTCTATTTGTAGAACTAGAACAAGATTCATGCCCATTGATATTAGCAAGCAAGGAGGCATTTTCTATTTCTAATTCATGCAAAAAAAAATCTTTTTCCTTGTTTTCAGATTTAAGAACATCAATATCATGCATGAGAGAATCAACAATTAAGGTATGTTCTTCATTAGAACTAGTCATAAGAGGTTGAGCTTCTAGAAATCTAATCTTATCAAGCAAACTAGCATTTTCAAGTTTAAGAGAGTCTACTTGGCTAAGACAATCATTTTTATCATCAAGCAAGCAAGAATTAGCATGTTCAAGATCATCTAATTCTACATGCAAATTATCAACAATTTTAGCAAGCTTTTTCTTTTTCCTTTTAGAAGACTTAAGAGAGGCACACATATCATGAATAATAGAAATCAAAGATTCTTTATCTAAAGAGTTTAGATTTACCTCACTTGAGTCTTCACTTGTTGATGCTATAAGAGAAAAATGGCATTCTCCTTCATCAGTAGAGCTTGAGCTTGATCCTTCACTTGAATCTTCACTTGAGCTTGAGTTGGAGGAGCCACTTGAGCTTGATTTCCATTTCTTCTTGTGAAGATGGGTCTTTTTGCCTTGTGGGCAATCTTCCTTTTAGTGACCCTTCTTTCCACATGTGAAGCACCAGATGGAGAAGGACTTGCCTTTGTAGAGTTTACCCTTGGAGTACATGGCATCTTCTTTAGCTTGAGAGGATGGAAAGACTTGTTCCATGATAGCTTAAATTTGAGCCTTCATTTCAGCCTTCTTCATTCTCTTTAGCTCTTTCTTCTCTTGTCTTTCTACTTCCTCCCTCTTGTCAAGTGTGGCTTCATGTGCTTGTATATTTCCAATGAGCTCTTCAATAGGAATATCCCTAAGAGACCTTGCTTCTTCAATGGAAGTCACCTTGGGTTCCCACCGCTTGGGAAGAGTTCTAAGGATCTTTGAGTTGATCTCTCTACTAGACATAGGATGTCCTAGAATAGAAAGACCATTTAAAATGGTGTTGAGCCTTAAGTACATGTTGGCTATGCTCTCCTCCTTTCCCATCTCGAAGTTATAAAGCAACCCTTTGAGCATGTAGACTTTGCTTTCCTTCACTTGATATGTCCCTTCATAAGTGATGCAAAGCTTTCTCCATACCTCATAGGCTATTCCACATGAAGCAATTCGGTTGAACTCGGTGGGGGTCATGGAGGCATAGAGGATGTGCATGTCTCTAGCATTCAAGGTTGCTTTCTTCAAGGTAGCTTCATCTCATTCTTCAATCTTTGTCTTTGGTAGCATGTATGGGCTGTTCACCATTTGCCACATCTCAAGACTTGATCTTTGGATGTAGAATTGAAGCCTTCTTCTCCAATAGAGGAAATTGCTCCCATCAAAGATTGGAAGGCTCGTCGAGAATCTCGCTCCTAGGTAGTCACCCATCTTCTCCTACTTGTTGAAGTATGCTTGGAGAAAACCCGCTCTGATACCAATTGTTGGATCCTAGATGGGTGATTAGGTGCTCTAGAGGGGGGGTGAATAGAGATGAAAGCACTTAAACAAAACTCATTAAACCTTCAAGATATATGACAAGATAAGGTTTCTAAATAGGTAATTTGAGTGCAACTAAAACATACATAGCAAGGGAGAGAGAGATTGAACATGCACCAATTAGACAAGCTATTTAGAGTGGTTCTACACTTCAAACTAAAAGTGTGTCAGTCCACTTGCTGAGAGAGGTCAACCTCTAGGACTTCCAAACTATTGCACTCTTATATTCATTCATATTACATACAATGCATGACCAAAAAAAACACTTACCTATCCAATACAAAGAGTCTTCAACCTTACCAAGGACTTACCCACTTTGCAAGAGTCTTCGGCCTTCTCCAAGGACTTACCCACTCTTGCACAAGTCTGCAGCCTTGCAGGGATCACCCACTCTTCTTGGATCTTCAGCTTTTGACTTCACCTTCACTCGGAGAAGCTTCCACCAAGGTCTTACCCACTTGAGCAAGGAGTCTTCTGCCTTCACTAAGGGCTTTCCCACTCTAGCTTCAAGTCTTCAGCCTTGATCTTCACCAAGGGACTCCTTCCCTTGTTCTTCTTCACCTCTCTTGGACAAGAGAGAGAACGTTCATCTTCATGATTGAAAGAGAGAAAAAGAGGTGGTGGAAGTGAGAGCCTCACAAGATATACATGTAGGACTAGATCTCTTATAGATTTCCTACTCACTCTAATGGATGTAGCAAGTGATTAAGCTTAGAGAGAGAGGAGGCTATAGGAAGCACTCAACTATAGAATAGGAACCGCACATAGAGTTTGCAATGAATGCTCAACCTTGGAATGAAGCCCAAGGGGTCCTATTTATAGCTGGGGATGCCTCTTAGCCTTTGGGAACACTTCAGAACAAAAACTAGCCATTTTGTGGCTTGCAACAAATCTATTTTCACTTGTTGTAACTCCACAACGGCTAGAAGCACTTTTCTGCACTTTTCCGTACAGTGCAATCGGTCAAGTTTCTATAAGGGTAACTCGACCGATCAAGTAAATGACAAGGCTGGTACTCAAATGATCGGTCGAGTTTGTCCTGACAAAACTCGACCGACCATTAGGAATCGAAATGGTCAGTGACTTGATCGGTTGAGTTCTGTGTAAACACAACTCGACCGATGCAATCTGTAGAAAACTGATCCAAGATGATCGGTCGAGTTTTCAGGCTGGGAAACTCGACTGACAAAGTGCCTATAATCAATTTTCAAAGTTGCATCTAAAGTGCTCTAATATTCGATCTAAGTGCTCCTGATATTTTTCTAAGCTTAATTACAAGTCATACAATCATTACAAGTGATTTACAACATGATTCTAATGGATATACATCATATTACAAAAATGTGCACTTGTATGACTTTGACTTGTCTTTTCTCCAATTGAGATGCACAAGTTAGGTCATTTGGAGTGTGTCTATACCTAATTTGAGATCACTCAAATAGATACATTAGACACCAATATGTGGAATGGTTAGTCATCAGCAAAACACGGGTTTAGTCAATTTAGACGTGAGTCAACATTGACCTAATTGACCTTGAGTCAACACCACCCCACTTCCCTCAAAGGCTCTTCCTACTTGATCCCTGTACTGGAACCTATGCTTGTGGTGGTCATCCTAGATCTTGCCTCACTTTGTTATTTTAGATGTGGTTTGTCTACCTAGTGGTCATCAATGATTGTGACATTGGGAATTGGGTAAATCCTTGGAGTCTACAACCACAAACTCATCCTCATTTCTTTGCCTAGAACGTGGTGAGGTGTGCATATTCACTTCATTATTGATGGATACACATTGATAAATTTTCTCTCCCTTTATTTGAACTTGATGCACTAGTATACTTCTCTTTTTTTTTGTATCTCTCAATTTTAAACCTTTATTTTTTGGTTTTAATTTATTAGGGTGGTTCCACTATCGTTTTCAATGCTTTTGTTTATTATTCCCAGTCTCCTTACTAGGTTTTTTAGTCCTTCTTTTGTGGAGGTGTCCACACTATCTAGGTTTCTTCACGTGCTTAAATGTAAATGGTGGTTTTCCCTTTTTTCATTTGTTGTGGGTTTGCCACTACGTCTCTCTTACTGCATGTATGAAAGGTGGAATGGTGTTTTCTATGAGTTTTATCTCACCTACTCTAGTCATGATGTAAGAGTTTTCCACTTTGTGGATACCACCCAAAATAGTGATTTGGTTCCATTAGAAAGATACGTTTTTAAGTGTGATGGGTAGATAACTAGGCTGAAGAGTCTCATATATAACATGTTCTATATTTTTAAATATGTTGTAATCCCTCCTTATTGTATCATGAGTTTGTTAAATTGTTTCTTATATGTAGATGACATATGATTTTTGACAATATGATGGCAACTGTCCTACCTTAAAAACAATTTATGATCAAATTAAACTAGATTTGATTATATTTTAGATTTATCTAGCATTTCTTTATTATTTCCTTTTTATATACAAAGTACATACCTTGAACTTCTTTTTAAGTAATATTAATGATTAAAATTCTTAAGTGCAACTTTCAATTTATAGGTGCATTACTCATGCATTATATTCAAACCACAATAGTAGTAGTAGTAATAACAATAATAATAGTATATTAGATTCCAAAATTTGATAGTTCATCATCTATAATATACCATTAATGAAATATCATAGTATTACATAACAATTAAGATTTAATGTCTAACTTGTAAAACACCAATGCATTTATATATAAAGTTTTTCATTTATAGTCACATGGTATATTATATATGATTTTTTTATTACTTGTTCACATATTACATGTAATAGATTTCTTCATCTAGAGGTGTACCTATTTAAGCCTCTAGCACCTAGAACACATACTATATCCAATAAGACACATATGATTGATATGAATCATACTATTGATTAGATTGTCTATTTGTACTTTTTGTTTTAATGTTTAGGTTTAGATGACTGTATAAAAGGCCATATTGATGAAAATAGTATAAAACATGGTGCATGTAGCGTGGAACTTGTTTCTAGTTTAGGAAATAGGCAAATAGATGATGCTTATTTGCAACAAACATCATTCTCTCTTCATATTATTTTCCAGGGCCCACACAAGTCGCAACATGCACATAATATATGCTTTAATCAAACTTCTAATCTAGTCATATATTGATAATTTTTTATTGAATGAGTATGTTTAAATGGTGTGACCCTCATTTTGATTGATATACTAGTGTACAATGTGTTTCTTAGAACATGAACACTTGTTGTCTATCAGAAGCAATCTAAATAGAGACGCTTATTTTGTACCAAATATCATTGTCTCTTTAAATGAATACACAAGAAATAAAAATCCATTCTATTTGCGAAAAACCATACACTACCTACATGAATTAGACTATCAAATATGTCTCAATTTATAATTTTTGTTTGAAAGTGGGCATTTCAATAATTATATCAACATGATGGATGTTGCATAATAGTGTATGATTGTTGTGAGTAGTATGGAACACTTGATGTTTGTTAGAAGTGTTTACCTAATAATTATACATTGTCCTTTTTTGATGATGACTACACAATTCCATTCATGTGTATCTAACATTTCTATTTGAGATCATTTCAGATTGTATACTCAAATCAATCAAATTTGCAAACCCTAGAATGGAGAATTCAACTCATACAACTCAAGTTACAAGAAATCTAATGTTGTAAATCAATTATGTTGATTCTATGACTTATAATTAAGCTCAGGTATATACTAGATCTAGCCAGAATGAAATCATATTTCACTTCTCATTAGTTAGAAATTCCAAATCATTACTCATCATTGGTCGAGAAATTCCTAGGAAAATTTAGCCAACGTTACTATGTGGGGTTTCCTAGTAATGTTCAATGGTTGAGTTTTAACTGATGGGAATTTTAACTGATGAATAAATATTAACTAAATTGGTATGCCCATCAAAGAAGTTTTGGATACAAAGTCTCAACCTACTAAGCAAGGAGTTCCTTGTTTGTTGGAGCCACAGACTGAATTTTGGCTCAAAAGTCTTAGCCAATGATATTGTAGTTGCAAATTTTTTATCAAGGGAAATATAGTTGTTCAAGGGTATTGAAAGTGAATATATATTTGTTGGAACTTCCTACCATCTATAAAAATGGCTAGAATTCATCCTAACTATCTATATTGGATAATTGGCACCCTCAACTACAAATTGGAACTTTGGTCTTCATCCCACAGTTGCCTTCGATGCTCCTATTCTATAGTTGGGTTCTTGTTCCATTAGATCTCCTATTATCTCTTAAGAGTGATTATTCTTCTGCAAGCATTAGAGTCTATTCAGAATGTTGTAAGAACAGATAACCCTAATTGTCATTTGTGAAGGTCTCCACTCTCTAATTTTGATTTCTCTCTACATGGTGAAAATTTTAAGGATCTTCCTTGGTGAAGTAAGAGAAAGGTAGATGTATAAGACACTTGGCTAGGTGGGTAATCCCTTTACATGGTTGCTGGCTCCCTTGACCTTAAATGGAATACTAGTTGGACCTTGATCTAAAAGGGAAGGTATCTTGGTGTAATTTCTTTCAGAAGGTGATTTTCAAGGTTAGAAATTCAAGATATTGACCCCTCTTTCTAGTGAAGATACATATTTGAGATACAAAACCACTCTAAAATATTGCCTCCTTTGTGAATCTTTCATCTATCTTTGCTGTATGATTTTAATATGCTCATTATTACTTTTATGGAAGATTTAAAGGTCTGACAAATTTTGTTTAACTATTTTTAGATTAATGTTGGCTAAATGGACATCTATAAATCCCTTTGTTTTGATAATGACAAAAATTTCATTCTTATTGATCTAACATGCTACTTGAGTGTGCAGGAACAAGGTGGATGACAAAGTACTAGGGAAATCCATATGCTTACATATTTATATTTTCATGAAATGTAATCACTTTGTAAAAACTTGTACAAATATATAATGTACAAGTACTTAGATTTCATGTAAATCAAGCGTTAGAATCTCCCTAGCTAAACATCGCATTTAGATAGGTCATCCCCTTGAATAGTGTCACATATGCACACTCATATACACACTTAGTGCTTTAATTGAAAAATTGAAACAAGGTCAATCTCAGTCGACTAACTCCTCTACCGAGACACTTTCGGTCGACAATCTTCTCGACCGAGAAAGACCCAAGTAGCCGTTAGACACAGCTGACAAGGTGGTTGGCAGTTGGAGATAAACGTTGCATACAATTGTTCCAGAGAGCCTGTCGGTCGACAAAAGTTCGACCGAGTAGGAGTCTCGGTCGACTATTTCTCGACCGAGATGGTTTCTGACAGCAACTGCAGAATTAATTATTTAGCCGTTACTAAAGCAACAAACTTGTACCTAACGGCTAGCTAAGCACTTAAAAACCCCTAGAAGGTGTCTAGAACGTCCTTAAGCACTTGTAGGACATTCCTATAAATAGGACATAGCGTATGACACCCAAATACACTGACTTGTTACACTCGAGCAATCTTTGAGCATACATTGACTTTGTGCAATCTGTTTGTGAGCAATTGAGCATTGTGACAATTGGCTACTTCTTCCCTTAGCTCAAAATTCGTGTCCCATAGGCTAGCATCTCCTATCCACTGCAATTACAATTACATACACTTTGTCTAGGAGATCTATACGCTTGATCTAGGCAAATCAAGCCTTGTGCTACAAAAGGATAAGTTGTAATTTCCTTTTCCTTTCTTGTTCTCTATTATTGTTTGTACTCTCCTTGCTACTCCTAGGTTGGAGGCTGCGGATTGGAGAGGGTGGAGATCTTCTTGGTGAAGAAGGGGACCTTGAGCTACTTCAAGAAGGCTGGTGCAACGGGAGGTTACTTCTAGAGAGGAAGGCTACTTCAAGGGGGACCTTGAAGTTACTTCAAGAAGGCTACCTCAAGTTGGTGCATCTACTTCAAGTGAAGGCTGTTCAAGGGGTGTAAAGAAAGTATTGTATTTTGTATAAATCCTTGTGAAGGTAATAAAATAAATACTTTCAAAATCCCGGTTGGGTAAGCAACCGGGTAGTGGACTGACAACTTTAGTATTTGCTAAAGTTGGAACCACTCTAAACACCTGTCTCCTTCATCCATTTATAATTGTGGTTGTTTGAGTTAAATAATTGTTAAAATATTGTAAAAACTCTATTCACCCCCCTCTAGTGTTTTTCAATTGGTATCAGAGAAGGCTTCAAGGAACCCTAACAAGGTCTTGAAGAATGGGGGACGGAGTGCTCAACAACCTTAACCTTGAAGGGACACTTGTTGCTAGACCTCCGGCATTTGATGGAACAAACTACACATATTGGAAGAGAAGGATGCAGTTCTACTTCCAAGGCATCAATTGGGACTTATGGAGGATGGTGTAAACCCCATACGAGCTTCCTCAAACACAATATGCAGAGTGGGATGCAAACACGGTAAAGTTGGATCAAATGAATGCCAAAGCTGTAAGCATTTTATATTGTTCAATTTCAGTAGGAGAATTGAATAGGATATCAAACTATGACACAGCCTATGACATTTGGCATAGACTGTCCATAACTTATGAGGTTACAGTTCAAGTCAAGAATTCTAAGATTAGCATGCTTAAACAAAAGTTTGAACATTTCCGTATGGATCCAAATGAATCTATTAGTGAAATGTTTGCAAAATTCTCTTCTATTGTTAATGGTTTAAAGGCCCTAGGAAAAACTGTTCTTGAAGAAGATCAGGTATCAAAAATCCTTCGATCACTTCCTTCTAAATACAAGCCAAAGGTGACAGCCATTGAAGAAGCTAATGACCTCACTCGGCTGAAAATGGAGCAACTCATTGGAAATCTAGAAGCTCATGAAGCAAATCTAGAAGAGGAAGAAAGAAGAGAATGTGAACTTCAGCAAGGAAAGAAGAAGGATGTGGCTCTAAAAGCTTCAAAGATAATCACACCAGAAAGTGAGGAGTCAAGTGAAGAGGAAGGAGAAGAGGCATTGATTGTAAATGGTAAGAAATATAGAAGATTTAAATCTAACAAAATTTCTAGTTCTTCTTCTTCTACTCCTAGGTGCTTTGAGTGTGGAAAGAAAGGACATCTCAAAAATGAATGTCCTAAAGCAAAGAAAGGAAAGAAAAGCTCACACAAGAAGAGGGGAGAAAAAGCCTATAAAGCTGCATGGGACGAGTCAAGTGAAAGTGAAAGCGAGGAAGAAAAGGTGGAATGTCTAATGGCAAGAGAAGATAATGAAGACTCTCAAGAGGATTGGGTAGTTGACAGTGGATGTTCCAAACATATGACCGGAAACAAGGATGCATTTAAAACTTTTGAAGAAAAGAAAAGTGGAACAGTCACCTTTGGAGACAATGGTAAAGGTACAATCGTTGGAATAGGTAATGTTGGTACAAACCTCGAAATAAAGAATGTTCTACTTGTTGATGGTTTGCACCATAATTTGATAAGTGTTAGTCAATTAAGTGATAGTGGCTATGATGTTTTATTTAACAAAACCTGCTGCAAATTATTAATAGAAAACACTACAAATGTTGTTTATGAAGGAAAAAGAGTTGGAAATCTTTATATTCTTAGACCTAACTCTATGAAATCTGTAGTAGGAAAATGCTTGCTTGCAAATGAAAATACTTTACAATTATGGCATAAAAAGCTAGGACATGCTAGTTCACATGTTATCAAAAAGTTAGTAAAATATGATCTTGTTCGTGGTTTGCCTACTTTATCCTTTGATCAAGTTGAAAATTGTGAACCATGTACATTGGGAAAGCAAACAAAAACCTCTTTTAAACCTAAAAATGAACTTAGCACCAGTAGATCTTTAGAATTAATTCACATGGATTTATTTGGACCTATGAGGACACAATCTATCGGTGGCAAAAGATATTGTTTTGTTATTGTTGATGATTATAGTAGATATACATGGGTACATTTTATTGCAACCAAAGATGATACTATTCATGCTTTTATAAAATTTTGCCCTATGATTGAAAATCTATTACAAAGAAAAATATGTACTATTAGAAGTGATCATGGTGGAGAATTTGAAAATCATGTATTTGAAGAATTTTGCACATCTTAAGGGTACACTCACAACTTTTCTGCTCCACGCACTCCACAACAAAATGGTATAGTTGAAAGGAAAAACAGATCTCTACAAGAAATGGCTAGAACTATGATGCTCGAACATAACACACCCAAAACCTTTTGGGTTGAAGCTGTGAACACCGCATGTTATGTGTTAAATAGAGTAACTGTTCACTCTCATTTGAAGAAAAGTCCATATGAAATAATACATTCTAAGAAACCTAGAGTTGACTATTTTCATACTTTTGGATCCACATGCTATATCTTAAATACCAAAGATGATAGATATAAGTTTGACTCTAAATCACACAAAGCATTCTTTTTGGGATATTCCACTTCTAGCAAAGCATTTAGAGTATATAATACTATCTCTAGAAAAGTTGAGGAATCTATTCATGTTTCTTTTCATGAAGAATCCAAATCTGAAAATCTAGAAATAATTGATCTCACTAATCAATTCGAAAACTTAAACATACCAAATGATAGTGAGAAAGTTACTACAAACAATCACCAAGCTGAACCACAATCCACACCTAGGCTTATTAAGGATCATCCTCAAGAACTAATTATTGGAGATCCTAATGATAAAGTAAAAACTCGGTCTTCCTTTAAGGATGTTGCAAACATGGCTTTTGTTTCTATCATTGAACCTAAGAAGATATCTGAAGCTCTTAAAGATGATTATTGGATAATAGCAATGCAAGAAGAATTGAATCAATTCACTAAAAATGATGTATGGGATTTAGTTCCTAAACCACAAGATAAAACCGTCATTGGAACTAAATGGGTTTTTAGGAATAAGCTAAATGAGGTAGGAGAAATAATAAGGAATAAAGCTCGGTTAGTAGCACAAGGATATAATCAACAAGAAGGAATAGATTTTGACGAAACGTATGCACCAATAGCTAGACTTGAAGCTATTAGAATGTTGCTAGCTATTGCTGCACATAAAAACATCAAACTCTACCAAATGGATGTAAAAAGTGCATTTCTAAACGGTATCATTCAAGAAGAAGTATATGTTGCTCAACCACCCGGTTTTGAAATACCGGAAAAAGGTGAATATGTTTATAAACTTAAGAAAGCACTTTATGGTTTAAAACAAGAACCTAGGAATTGGTATGAAAGGCTCAAGACATATCTTTTTGATAATGGTTTTTCTATTGGAAATTCAGATTCTACTTTATTTTTCAAAACATATACATCTGATTTCCTAGTTGTGCAAATATATGTTGATGACATTATTTTTGGAGCTTCTAATGATTCGTTGTGCACACAATTCAGTGACATTATGCAAAAAGAATTTGAAATGAGCCTCATGGGTGAACTAACTTTCTTTCTTGGTTTTCAAATTAAGCAAACGTCTGCCGGAATCTTTATAAGCCAAGAAAAGTATACCAAAGAACTCTTACAACGTTTTGGGATGGATCAGTGCAAACATGCTACTACTCCTATGGCTACTTCTATTAAAATTGATAAGGATGAAAATGGGGAACCTATTGATGATTCCTTATATAAAGCCATGATTGGTAGTTTGCTTTACTTAACTGCTTCTAGACCGGACATTATGTTTTCCGTTGGTCTTTGTGCTCGATTTCAATCACAACCCATGCATTCTCATTTTCAAGCAGTTAAACGAATTCTTCGATACTTAGCAGACACTACATGTTTTGGTTTATGGTATCCAAAAGGACAATCCTTGGATTTTAAAGCTTATACTGATGCAGATTATGCTGGGTTGTCGACTTGATCGCAAGAGCACTAGTGGTGGCTGTTTCTTGTTAGGGAGAGCTTTAGTATCTTGGTTTAGCAAGAAACAAAACACGGTTGCCCTCTCTACAATTGAAGATGAATATATGGCAGCCGAATCTTGTTGTGCTCAAGTACTTTACATGCAACAAGTGTTAAATGATTATGGTTTTACTCTTTCATCTACGCCTATCTTTTGTGACAACACGAGCACTATAAACTTAGCACATAATCCTATTTTACACAGCCGAGCTAAACATATTGAAATCCGTCATCACTTTTTAAGGGATCATATCTCCAAGAATCATGTTTCCCTTCATCATGTTGATACGGAAGAACAATTGGCTGATATTTTTACAAAACCGCTACCCCTAGACCAATTTAACAAAATTAGGAAGCAACTGCTTATCACTCCTTTGGAAGATGTTTTCTTTGATATTTGTACTTCTTAACGATAACTTTCACTTGCATCATTTTGGCTTTTAATGGACATCTTTTTCATTGATGGGACATCTAATTAAGGGGGAGTTTTAATTCTTAAATGGATATCTTTTTGAAATGACAAAGGGGGAGAAATAAATATAAACTTAGTAATTATGCAAAACTCAATCAATGAGTTTCATAAACCTCTTGGCTTTACATTGAAAGTTGCTATATTCCCTAAAGAGTTGGATTTCATGTTCCATAATTCATGGGGAATAATAAGCACACATTTTATAAACAAGAAGGAAAGCTACAAAAGGTAATCTTAAGGTATGAAACTCATATGTTTTATATTTCCTTTATTTATATTTTGGAAATGTTTGTCATCTTCAAAAAGGGGGAGATTGTTGGCTAAATGGACATCTATAAATCCCTTTGTTTTGATAATGACAAACATTTCATTCTTATTGATCTAACATGCTACTTGAGTGTGCAGGAACAAGGTGGATGACAAAGTACTAGGGAAATCCATATGCTTACATATTTATATTTTCATGAAATGTAATCACTTTGTAAAAACTTGTACAAATATATAATGTACAAGTACTTAGATTTCATGTAAATCAAGCGTTAGATTCTCCCTAGCTAAACATCGCATTTAGATAGGTCATCCCCTTGAATAGTGTCACATATGCACACTCATACACACACTTAGTGCTTTAATTGAAAAATTGAAACATGGTCAATCTCGGTCGACTAACTCCTCGACCGAGACACTTTCGGTCGACAATCTTCTCGACCGAGAAAGACCCAAGTAGCCGTTAGACACAGCTGACAAGGTGGTTGGCAGTTGGAGATAAACGTTGCATACACTTGTTCCAGAGAGCCTGTCGGTCGACAAAAGTTCGACCGATTAGGAGTCTCGGTCGACTATTTCTCGACCGAGATGGTCTCTGACAGCAACTGCAGAATTAATTATTTAGCCGTTACTAAAGCAACAAACTAGTACCTAACGGCTAGTTAAGCACTTAGAAACCCCTAGAAGGTGTCTAGAACGTCCTTAAGCACTTGTAGGACATTCCTATAAATAGGACATAGCTTATGACACCCAAATACACTGACTTGTTACACTTGAGCAATCTTTGAGCATACATTGACTTTGTGCATTCTATTTGTGAGCAATTGAGCATTGTGACAATTGGCTACTTCTTCCCTTAGCTCAAAATTCGTGACCCATAGGCTAGCATCTCCTATCCACTGCAATTACAATTACATACACTTTGGCTAGGAGATCTATACGCTTGATCTAGGAAAATCAAGCCTTGTGCTATAAAAGGATAAGTTGTAATTTCCTTTTCCTTTCTTGTTCTCTATTATTGTTTGTACTCTCCTTGCTACTCCTAGGTTGGAGGCTGCAGATTGGAGAGGGTGGAGATCTTCTTGGTGAAGAAGGGGACCTTGAGCTACTTCAAGAAGGCTGGTGCAACGAGAGGTTACTTCTAGAGAGGAAGGCTACTTCAAGGGGGACCTTGAAGTTACTTCAAGAAGGCTACCTCAAGTTGGTGCATCTACTTCAAGTGAAGCCCTTTCAAGGGGTGTAAAGAAAGTATTGTATTTTGTATAAATCCTTGTGAAGGTAATAAAATAAATACTTTCAAAATCCCGGTTGGGTAAGCAACCGGGTAGTGGACTGACAACTTTAGTATTTGCTAAAGTTGGAACCACTCTAAACACCTGTCTCCTTCTTCCATTTGTAATTGTGGTTGTTTGAGTTAAATAATTGTTAAAATATTGTAAAAACTCTATTCACCCCCCCTCTAGTGTTTTTCAATTAATTCACCCACTCTTGGACCCATAGATCCAAAAAGTAGTGGCAAATCAAGGTCTTCTCTTATCTACTACTCGCATGAGTAAAGAAGATATGCCAATATCCTTAGTCCCTCAACCTTGAGGGGGGATTCCTCTCACAGACCTTAGTCTTTGATGGAAACAACTTCCGACATTGGAAGAGAAGGATGTAATTCTACATTCAAGGCATAAGATTTTATACGCAGAAGATTGTGACTCTTCCCTACAAGGGGTTGGAAGGATATATGGCTACATGGAGCAAAGCGATCTCGATGAAGTCTCAACTCAGTGCTAGCTATTAGCATCACTTACTCCTCTATTACTCCAACTGATTTCAACCACATATCCATATGTAATAAAGTCAAAGAGATATGAAAGAAGTTACATTTTACCTACAAAGTGATAGATCAATCATAGAGATAAATTCAAACATGGCCGATGAACAACTTGAGAACATATGACAAACTCCAGAGCCAAGACGTATTTAAGGATAAACATCATTCTCAATGGCATTACATCCCTTAGACATTATATGGAGTCTAGGAAGGTGTGTTCCAAGACTCTCTGCTCTCTTCTTCTCTGTTGGGACAAGAACATCACAAAAAATGAGGAATCCATGAACGTCTACAAGATTTTAATTGAATACTTCATAGAAAATCTTAACAGATATGAGGTAACGATCAACACTAGAGATGAAGAAGTTATAGAAGAATCTTCTAAGAATAAGAAGATGGAAACCTTCAAATCTCAAGTAGAATCTCTTGTTCAACTCAAATTCAAGAACAAACCTACTCTTCAAATGAGGAATACCCTCCTGGTGACCTCAAAGGACTCTACTCCAAAGGCAAGCCAACCCCTCAACACATGGGTTATATTAATGTGGCCAAAAAATACATTTCAGAAATGAATCTAGAAAGGTGAAGAAGTATCATAACATGAGAACTCATGGGAGGGTAAGCACAAGAAGACATATAAGATGGAGAAGAAGAATAAATAAACAACCCATGCCACGCGGGAGTCCTTCTCTCCATGTTCTTCTAGATCAAGTGAAGATGAATGCAACATGGCACTCATGGCAATGACAAGTGATGAGGTAAACGATATGGGTGAGGAAAACCTTCTTGAACTCAACAAAGAACCTCTTATTGATATTATCCATAGTTTTAGTGCCTTTCATAGTAGATGTAAGTATAAGTTATAAGAAACTTGTAAAAATTATTAAAAACATGTATGTTATTGAGGATCTTGAATATGGCGATCTTTTCTTAAAAGAAAGCATGAAAGATCTTGAAAACCTTAACATTGACCTTGAGATAAGATATAATGGAGTGGAAATTGAAACTGTAAACTTACAAAAAAATTGATTTTTAGGGTGAAAATTAACTTTATCTTGATGAACTACACTTAGGACTAAAAATTCTAGATTGATTGCTATGAATCTAGACCAATCTTTGATAACAAAAAATATGCAAGTCTTACTGTAAAAAAAAGATCCATATTTAACTAAATCCCTTTGTTTGGAGGCCCACTTGGTACAATATACAAACTATTTAAAATCATTTATCTACTACTATATTTACTCTTACCCAAGATTTTTTTTGTTAGATATTCTTTGCAATAGTTTGTTAAAGGTAAGAAAACTCAAAATTAATGCTTGACCATTCTACCCAACAAATAAATAGACATACAATAGAATATGATGGAAGCCATGATAACATGAAAAAGAAAAAAAAATAGACCTCCAACGTTCCATGGAGAATCCTTTGGTTACAACATAGAAATTTCTTATTTCTTATATGAGGAAAATGATAGCTATTACTTTTATTGCCCATACAAGAAAATCGAACGAATAAAAATATGGTTTGGATTCTCAAGATAACACCATACCCAAAAGTTTAAATTGGGTGGTGGCCTTTCTTATTTTGTAGGTAAATAACAAATGGATTGTTTATAGTGGATTCTCCAAGCCCATGATCAGATATAAAGATCACTTTAGTTCAATTAATAAGAAAATAGTGGTTCAATGACTTTTGGGGACAATTAGAAAGGTAAATTGGTAGGTGAGGGTGAGGTAGGTAATTCATTCTACATAAAGAATGTTCTTATTCTGTGTATCCTACATCAAATGTTCACTAATGTAAGATATCTTCGTAATAATGGATATATAGTGCTTTTTACTACTATTGAATGCTTATTGTTGGAGTCCTTCACCTTCAATGTTTTTTATAAGGAAATCAGGATTAAAGAGTTATATAATATTGTGTTTGGTTCTATAAAACACATTGTTGGTAGATACTTGGTTGGAATAAGAATGATATCTATTTTGAATCATAGGCTTGGTCATGTAAATATGCATCAAATGAAGATATTGAGTAAAAAGGAATTAGCCAAAGGACTTTCCAAGTTAGATTTGGGAAAGGATTAAGAATGGAAACCTTGTACCTAAGGCAAGAAAACTAAATCCCATCAAGTCAAAGGGAATTCTTAGCACTAAAATACCTTTTGAACTTCTTCATATAGAGTAATTTGGACCAATGCACACACAATGAGTTAGATGAAGTAAATATTTTTTGGTGATATTTGATTATTTCTCTTGCTTTACATGCAATTTCTTTTTATTCCCAAGTGTGATATTGATGAATGCATATTCATCTTAGTTTTACTTGCCATTTTTGGCCCAAATTTGCATTGAAAGATCTCATATACCCCCTGAATATGCTCATATACAATTTTCCTCAGTTTCAGATGATTATTTAGAGTTTTGATCAAATCCGTTCGTCTCCATTGTAGGATTAAGAATCACACTATGTGCACCAGTATAGGAGACAGTGGTCCCACTAACTGACTAGCGGCCCCAAGAAACTTTTGATAATTTGGACCCCATTTTTGATGGACATTCCCTTCATCAGAAAGCACCCTCATTAGTTATAGGATTCATCAACACGGACCCATTGACTCATAGCATAATGTAATAGAGATAGGAATATATTTAGTTTTGGAAGATTTTCTATGAATACCACACACTCTTCCGCTACCATGACAGAAGGATGGACACGACCGTAATGAAAAAGGGCGCCACGACTGTGACTATGATATTGTGTCAACTGTCACTCAGCACGGTCGGGCTGAGGCTAAGGTGTAGCGACCACTACAAAACCCCGCTACCACTGAAGTCACCTCGACCGCTACTGAAGGATGTGACCACTGCAGATGATTCGACCGCTAAAACACACACGAACACAACAAACAAAACCGTGAACGACATACCACCGTGATTGGGACATCCTCGCACGGTCGGACACACACTCGGCACAATCGTGGTGAGGAGTATTACGACCGCTACTGAAGGCCCACGACTACGACAGCTAAGTCGGTCCTCTTCAGATCTGCACCTATAAATAGATGACCCCCTTCTTCATTTGAGGCATCGCTTCTGCCCCACTATGCCGAGAGGCTTCCACCTTGTGCCCAGCCAAGGAAGACGATCTCCACCACCAAAAACTGCCTTTTTGGTTTCCTTGCTACTCCGCCATCTCTGCTACATCAAGATCTATCTCCTAGCCACGAAAGTGGTGGGATTTCAGATCTGCAACACCCTCCACCATCAGCCATCTACTGCTCCATCTCTGATGAGTGAGAGTGTGAGAAGAGAAGGAATAAGGAAAGAGAAGATCATCCCCATCTATCTTGGTGTTCTTCCCCTCCTCGTCAGATCTGCCCTGTCATCGTATAGAAGACTATTTCTCCACCGTGTCATGACCATCTTCTTCACCATGACCATGATGGAATCTTTCCTCTCTCTTGTTCTTTTTGTTTCTATCAAGAGGAGCAAATATTCTATTTCACTAGGGTATGAGGATTAGCCCCGCTGCCTATGCTTACATGTTCATCTTATAACATTCCATGACTTGTATATAACTTTCTATTTCATTGTTTATTATTTAATGCATACTTTGTAGATTGATCACCTGCCTTCCATGATCTATTATATTCCTTTGTTGCGAGAAATTTAATACTTAGGATTTGAATATCGAGTAACATGATTGATGCCCAGATAAGAACTTCTAAAGGGATATCTCCATAGTAGTAAGTGTATAATCTGTGGGTAACGAGACATCGAGCCTACATATATGCTTACACAAACTCCATTTCCTAACAGATGTTTTCTTACTCCATTTGAATAGTTGTATCTTTCCTGGATGTGTTTTGGATGTGTTTGCATGTGTAGTGGTGGTGTAACCCAATTCCACCCCAGTGATTCCCATCATTAATCTAAACTCAGTTTTAATCCCACTCTTTTACATTCCTTACAATTAGTTCAACTAAACCCAAATCAACTCTTGTTCTAAATATTAGTCTTAGTTGATCAAGATTCAACTAGTAAGATTTTTAAAAATATTTTCTCTTGTGATTCGATCCTTAACTATACTGTGATAAGACCCTTCATCTTGTGGGTGGTTCTATTACACAAGATTTTGGTAAAAACTTAGGCATTTCAACCCTAGGTGGATTTGTTAATGCAGTAAAAACCACGTCAGATATTCTTCAAAATTTCTCATTTTTTTTAAATATTTTAAAATGAAGCTTCTTACCGTATCATTACTATCCAAATCAACCATGAGGAGAGCATGAAAAATCATCTTTTTGAATTTTTTTGTCATGAATTCACTTATATGCACAACTTTTCACATGAACCTCAACAAAATGAGGTTGTGGAGAGAAATAATATATCATTGAAAGAGATGAAAAGGACCATGATTTTGGAATATAAAACTAAATTTTTTTTTGGGATAATGCAAACATACCACTTTCTTTGTAAAAAAACAAGCTTTCATACATCATCTCCATTGTAGGATTAAGCATCACACTGTATGCACCAGTATAGGAGACGGTGGTCCCACTAATCGACAAGAGGGCCGAAGAAACTTTTAATAATTTGAACCCTATTTTTGATGGCCATTCCCTTCATTAGAAAGCACCCTCATTAGTTAGACGATTCATCAACACAGGCCCATCGACTGATAGAAATACCCCCCTGTGGGGGTGGGTTTGATGCATTCTGCCGCTACTATGACAGAAGGATGGCTACAGCCGTAATGCAAAAGGGCACTGTGACTGTTACTAAGACGTCATGTCAACTGACACTCAACATGGTTGGGCTGAGGCCAAGGTTTAGCGACCGCTACAAAACCCCGCTACCACGGAAGACACCTCGACCACTAATGAAGGCTGCGACCACTGCAGATGACTCAACTGCTATAAAACCCCACGACCGTGGCAAACTTCACCGCGACTGATATACCACCACAATCGGGACAACCTGGCTCAGTCGTACACACACTCGACACAGTCGTGCCGACGAGTACCATGACCGCTATTGAAGGCCCACAACCACGGTAGCTAAGTCGATCCTCTCTAGATCTGCACCTATAAATTGACAAACCCCTCATTCATTTGAGGCATCGCTTCCACCCCACAATACCGAGAGGCTGCCTCTCTGTGCCCAGCCAAGGAAGACAATCTCCACCACCAAAAACTACCTTTGTGGTGTCCTTGCTACTCCGCCATCTCTGCTACATCAAGATCTATCTCCTAGCCATAAAAGTGGTGGGATTTTATATATGCATCACCCTCCGCCATCAGCCATCTACTGCTCCATCTTTGATGAGCGGGAGTGCAAGAAGAGAAGGAATAAGGAAAGAGAAGATCATCCTCATCTATCTTGATGTTCTTCCCCTCCTTGTCATATCTGCCCCATCATCGTGTAGAAGACTGTTTCTCCCTGAGTTGTGACCATCTTCTTCACCATGACCATGAAGAAATCTTCCCTCTCTCTTATTCTTTTTGTTTCGATCAAGAGGAGCAAATAGTCCAATTCACTAGGGTATGGGGATTATCCTCACTTCCTGTGCTTACATGTTCATCTTATAACATTCGATGGCTTGGGTCCATTTCATTATTAATTATTTAATACATACTTTGTAGATTGATCACCTACCTTGCGTGATCTATTATATTCCTTTGTTATGAGAACTTTAATACTTAGGATTTGAATATCGATTAACATGGTTGATGCCAGGATGAGAACTTATGAAGGGATATCTCCAGAGTAGTAAGTGTGTAATCTGTGGGTAACGAAACATCGATCTTACAAAGATGCTTACACAAACTCCATTTCCTAACAGATTGTTTTCTACTCCATTTGGATAGTTGTATCTTGCCTGGATGTGTTTTAGATGTGTTTTCATGTGTAGTGGTGGTGAAACCCAATTCCACCCCAATGATTCCCATCATTAATCTAAACTCAGTTTTAATCCCACTCTTTTACATTCCTTACAATCAGTTTAACTAAACCCAAATAAACTCTTGTTCTAAATATTAGTCTTAGTTGATCAAGATTCCACTAGCAAGATTTTTAAAAATATTGTCCCTTGGGATTCAATCCTTAACTATACTATGATAAGACCCATCCACTTGTGGGTGGTACTATTGCACAAGATTTTGGTAAAAACTTAGGGATTTTAGCCCTAGGTGGATTTGTTAATGCAGTAAAAACCACGTCAGATATTCTTCAAATTTTCTCATTTTTTAAATGTTTTAAAATGAAGCTTCTTACCATATCATTACTATCCAAAGCAACCATGAGGAGATCATGAAAAATCATCTTTTTGAATCTTTTTGTCATGAATTCACTCATATGCACAACTTTTCACATGAACCTCAACAAAATGAGGTTGTGGAGAGAAATAATATATCATTGAAAGAGATGGAAAGGACCATGCTTTTGGAATATAAAACTATAATTTTTTTTGGGATAATGCCAACATACCACTTTCTTTGTAAAAATTCAAACTTTCACACATAGTCTTTCCCCATGAGATGTGATGTGGTAGAATTGCTTCAATATATTTATTACATGTTTTTAGATGTCCTTGTTTTTCTCTTAATACAAAATATTTTTTGGATAAATTCGATGCAAAACCATATAGAGTTTTATTTCTTGGTTATATTTTTACTAGAAAATATATTCATGTCTACAACAAAGATATTTCTAAAGAAAAAGAATCCATTGATGTTAAATTTATTACTACTAACACATGTTTGGGCAAGAATGTTGGTTGTGATGATGTGCTAGGTGAGATGATCACTAAATTGAAAGAAATAGACATCACCAACAATGAGAAGGGTAAATAGGTGATTCAGGAGGAACAAGAGGCACACTCCCAAGTTGAATAAAAGAAGGATTCAACCCCCTATTTATTAATAATCTTCCTGAAGATATCAATATATGTGATCCTTATGATAAAGTGAAGGCACATGATGCTTACAACAAAAAGCAAGCCAATAGTTCCTTCATTTCACAATTAGAGCCAAAAAATGTCAAATAGGATCTTAGGATGATGAATGCATTCTGGATATGAAGAGGATTTATAGAGACTTGAGAAAAAAACAAAGCGTGGACTAGTGCAAAAACTGAAGAATAGTAAAATCATTTACACCAATTGGATCTGTCACAACAAGCTAGGTGGGCCAAGAAATGTGGTAAGACATAAAGCAATGTTAGTCATACAAGCTTAGAAAAGCAAAACAATGTATATTTTAATAAAACTTATGTACTATTAGCCATTGATTAGAATCTATTCATATGATACTTGCTTTTTCTAGCCATAAAATTCTTCTACACCAAATGGTGTTTAAAGTGCATTTTGCAATGGAGAGATTGTGATACCATGAACCTATGTACTAATCTTCCTATAATTTTACATTATTATCATAATTGTATGTTTGATTAAATTTCTATACCAATTGACTAAGAGAGATCTCAAATTTCACTTTGATTTCCTTAATTTCGAGTTTCCTTCCAACTTGTGGACTTCATTGTAGATTTTACATTGCATGAGAACCAAAATGCAAATTATGCAAAAATTACATAAATGATGTTCTTCCTTCATATCCAGAATTTTTTTTATCTTTGATATTAATTGGTTAGTGTGTGGTTCTAATTTGACATCAATTGTACATTGTTTGCCTTGATTTGCAACTTCATGTACATTTGTGAACTAATATACAATTCTACCCTAATGAAGGACCTAATTGTAAAACTGAGAATATTTTATCAAATTGCCTGCTTTTCTTAATAATTATACTTAACTTTATAAACTTTGAACTCATTTTGTATGGATTTTTTTCCCTAGGATTTCTAACCTTAATCCCAACTCCTATGGTGGTTAATGAGAACCAATGGAGCTCTAAATCGGTGAGGGTCCTCAAACTCTCACGCAATAGAGTTCCTAGTTTCATCTAAAGATGAGATTCATGGACTCAACCATAGATGAGATCTCTAGATTTGAGAATCGATATAAACAATGGATATGGCAACCGATGATTAGGCAGGCTTGACAATCGATGATGTTTTTGAGTTGTCAGCTGATGGATCTTCTATGTTCCCAAACAAATAGAATTTCTAACCTATGTAACTGCTATACCAATCAAATTCTTGTATAGAACAATGAGAATGACTATCAAACCAATGTAAATGTAATCAGGGTTGATGAAAGGCCTGGTTGATCAATGAAAGTCCTAATTTGACCAATGGTAGCTCTAGACACTAGTTATGGGTAGTTTTAGACTTTTGTAGACACTCTAGTATATTAAAGCCCCTCGGTTAGGGCTTGAGGCTCATTTTACACCCTAAGTTATTCTATAAATGTTAGGAGATCCTAGGTGGTCGATGAAAGCCCCTTGGAGGTGGATGGTTATGGATGGTAGCTTACATATTGATGCATGTGGATGCATGTGTAAGATCAAGGAACTCCATGGTGTTTACAAGCTTCTCAACCTTGTTTCTCACATATAAAATGTATGATAATACACACTAACATCCTATTACTTATTATATTCATGCTTTCTTCCTACTTGGATGAAATATATGGTTTCCATGGTGATAACTTTGTCATCTAGCTAAAGTTCCTTCTTTTCTCCTCTTCTTCCCTTATTTTCTCTAGATCCACCATGAAGATGTCATCTGGGAACTAGAGAGGTGATCTTGGGCATGTAAAAAAGGTTACTTGATATGTTCATTATGTTCCTCATCCCATCCTATTCCTTTGGTCTATCCCCATGGACTTTAATGGTGTAACCTACACCATGTAGCTAAAGAACCCTCCCTTTACCTCTCTTTGTTCCAAGGGAAGTTAGATCTTGCTTGGAGCTTTGGATTTGAGGCTGTTTGAGAGTTGGTCTAGGATTTATAAGCTTTTTCATGTCTATATTATATGGATCTCGTGATCATCACAATGAGAGGAAAGTGATATAGTTTGTGTTAGCTACTTTTGCCTACTTGTGCATGCAAATCCCTATACTTTCTCTAAAATTGATTTAAATGCCTAAAGGTTGAATATTTCAGATTTTTTTGATACAATATGATGTAGTTTTGGATTTTCGTGCCTCCCTCTATCTCTTTATAGTGAGTCTTGAATATATGGACATGCCTTCATATTGGCTCAAAAAATAAATTTTTGATATTTATACATTGGTGCTCTAATATTGCTCGAATCTTGCTCTATGATCTCCTAGTATGCTAAAAGATGATTTCTTGAGAACTATTATAGGTAAGTGAAAGGGAAATATGAAATTTCATGTTCTTCCTAATCTTCTAAAATGATGCTTCATGTTAATCTTATATAATTTTAAGCTTTCTTTTATTCAAATCCAAAATACATGTGAAATATTATTAAAAATTTTATGTTTATGGTATCTTGGTGTGATGTGGAAAAAACTATGTATGTTTTTCTTACTTATAGGGAGTGGAAATATAATGATGTTAAAGCCCTCATAGAACTACTATATTGCTAAATTTTCAGTTGAGTTAGACCTATAATCTTAAGATAGCTGATGTATACATAAGAGTGGTATGTTTATGTGTAATCTTGTATTTGATGCAACTCTCACATACTTTTGAATGTATTCTTGTATTTGATGCAACTTTCACATACTTTTGAATCTTAATTTGGAATTTTGCATGGTGGTGTGTTGTAATATGAAGTTTAAGGTCTATATATCCCTATAAGGTCTTGTACTTATCATGGACATATGTTATGAAACTATCTATTCATGGCTAGTAGTGGTGATTTGTGCTGTAATTAGTGGTTTGGGTTAATTTGTGAATTATCTAATATCTCCAGAAGTAATGCTTGTTTCATGGATTCATAAATGAAGCTAAAAATAATTATGAATTAATAAGCATAATTATATGAATGCATATGAGATGGTTTATTAGTTTATGTGAGTTTGATTGAAAGATAATACTTCTTTTATGTTAAAAGGATTCTAATGGAGTAATTATCTTCCTCATGTAGTTACATATGTATTTCATCTTGCCTTTCTCTATAATCTTAAGAGATCGAATAAGTATGTAATAAAATTTGACATTACTAGATATTACTTGGACAAAGGATATATATATATATATATATATATATATATATATATATATATATATATATATATATATATATATATATATATATATATCTCTCTGTGTGTGTGTGTGCGTGCGTGTCTGTGTGTGCATGCATGCATGTGTGTTTTGACTTGTTTCCTTGAGGCTGATACCTTGAATTAAATGGTATGGGTGTCATCATTGGGATGATTCCATGACTCAAGGGTTAAGGTTAATCCATGATGGAACATTGAAGAAATATAAAATGGTAGATAATATGGTGAAAGATTAGGGTGGAAAATGATGTAATCTTATGAGTTTGGTGACCTTGTCCTAATGTTGATGTGCGACTTATAACCAAGTAGGTTCTTCAAGATACATGTAATGAGGATCGATTGACTTGAACCAAGTGTTCATAGTGACAAAAAATATGATAGTTCCTCACAATATCCTTACACTTGAATGGTGATGATTTGTGTTGTATACTCATGTCTTGTCCTACATGTTAATTATGATAATTTCTATGTATTGGTTTATGGCCTATCTTTTGTGATACCATTTGCACATTGGAAATGAAATAGTAGAGAGATAAATATATCTTATTACATTTGATTAAGGATGACGTGCCATGACTTAATATGTTGAGCCATGTTGTGGCCACAATTGATTTTAGGTCTTTTTTTGGACAAATATTATTACTTATACCCCAATTTGGGTGGCTTGGTATGTGTGAATACATTTTGTATCATTTGGAGTTGTTGGACTTTATAAATATGTCAATTATATCACTTTCCATTGTTTTTAATTATTTGATGTGATTAAAATACAAGTAGTTGGCTTTAATTAATAAGTTGCTCACAGGGGAAAACCTAGATAAGAAGGGCTTCATTGGTCCATTCAGATGTTCTCTATGCAAAACAAATTTTGACTCAGTTGATCACATCTTCTTCAAGTGTACCACCTCACAAAACATCATCTTACACTACACACGCAATTACATTTTAGATATCAAGGAAGCAACATTCCCACCACAAATCACACCAAATAGACAATACAAAATCTTCAAGGGAAGCGATATATTCATCACCATCAATTGGAATCTCTGGAAAGAAAGAAACAACAGAATGTTCAACAACAACCAAAAAATGAGACAAAATATTATATCACAAATAGATGCAGATCTTCACATACTATCAAAATGCAGGTAAACAAATAGAAGAAGGACAAGCTGAATCTGAAGAAGGTGAATCGGAAGCCAGGTTTCTCTATGACCTTAAAGTTATGGTGGATGAAGAAACTGGAGTCAGCATAGTGCAACAATATCAATGAAAACACCTTACCAGGATATGAAAATCTTTTCCTAGACTTTAGTTATTTTCTTCTTTAAATGCGTATCAGGGCTTGTTAAAGGGGTGCCCCCCCTCGTTTCATCAAAACTTAGCCGTTATCTTCACCCGGCCCAAATGTTTTTATTATTTCCCCTTTGTCTTGTACGAACTCACTTAAGCAGACGTTTTCTTGCTTCAATGTGATTTAAATATATGCTATGACCTTTACCTAAAAAAAAATCAAGTGTAACTCTAATCATGTAATGCACAAAGTCTGTGGATTTATTTCCCTAGGTTGTTAGGAGAAATAGTGAAATGAGTTAATCTTGTAGCAACATATGAATTGTGATTAGATCCTTGAAGTCTATATTTTTGAATATATGGGGGTGTCTGGGGTTGCTAGACCCTGATATCCACAAGTTTTCTTGGTACTCTGTTGTGATTGATGGTCCAGTGATATGTGATAAAGAGCAGATTTGATCATGTCTCAGTTTTCTGGGTTTTGTACCCTATTTTCTTTGTGATGTAACCTGTGTACGCATGGAGGACCTATGATATATGTGGATCCCCTTTTGAGAAATTCAGTGGTAGGCTCGACCTTTGAGCATTCTACCTTTTGTTACCCTTGATTCAACCTAAAGTGTGTGAAGAGATCTAAGGTTTGAGTGGTATACAAGGCCAATCTGGGATTTGCATACACTAACTAGTAGTTCGAGTGGTACACCTTAAGCTACCCATGGTGTAATAAGATGTGTAACACAATCGTGTGGTACATATGTGTAAGTTTAGTTGATGAATCATATGGATGTGTGTATTCCATTACTTTTTGCAAGTATTATGTATGTTTCCTGATCTATAAATGTGAGTATATAACTCGTGTATATTTATATTATAATGTGTTTTACTTGCTAAATATACATCCATTTGAAGTGGTTAAGTACTTGATGTGCATTCATCCATATGAAGAGAATAAGTACTTGATTCATATATCATCTGCAAACAAATTTAATTATTGATTAATTTACATGTAAGTAATTTGATCATCACATGCATGTAAGTAATGAGTATGCTAGATTTTTGTATACCAGATCGCTAGGACTGGGGGTCTCACTCAGTCGTTTTCCACATCATTTAGGTATGTTGAACGACAGAAAGGACATGTTGATCAACATGTAACAAGATATAATATAGTAAAGTCTTTAGTGTCCTTGTGCTATCACTTTCCTAGATAATGAATGGATAGTTACCGATGTATCTATTAGGTTGTTTCTCTTCATGTTTGTTTTTTATTGTGAGTTGTAAATTGAATTGTTTGTCTTGTTTTGTTGTAGTTTTATAATCACAGACTAATATTGTAATCCTTTTTATGAAACTAATCAAGAGAGGTTTCAGTTGATTCTCTATCATGTCTACATGTGGAATGATTTATATTTGTAGCGATACACTTCTATATATCATTTTCAAGGTTTGTTTGACATTTTCTCATAATCGAATCTCAATGTCAGTCATTTTTATTTAGAATTATCAACTCAGTTTTGATGGTTGCTAGTTTTTAAGTTGGGTTTTTGTCTGGGGATTTGTCCTAATGATCAAGTAGTGTTTGATCAATAGGATAGCATAAGTGTGGTATAATAGCCTAGGTTAGTTCAGTCTATAGGGTAGGTAGGGATTTAGATTTAAATCATAACTAAGTGATGGACTTGACATGAGAAATATGCATGCTGCTTGAACTCAGTGTTTGGATGCCCTAGTCAAGTATTCAATTATTGAGGGAGAGTATGCATGGAGCTTTGTGGTTGATTTCCTTCTGAGTACTTTGACTAGGTAATTAGTAGGAAAACAACCCTAGAGTATAATAAGATAATAAATCATGATGACAAGAATGAGATAAAAATAGAAGAGGGATGGAACTCATATTTAGGATCAACATGTTGAAACATAACTACATATAAAATTGGTTAAAGAAGTGAAGGTAAGTACAAAACTGATCACTTGATGAAGATAAAAGACATGTTTTGACTCATCAAATTTAAGAGTTTGATGAATAAATGGAAAGGTATGATCATATGATGATTATCATGAAAATGAATAATGTAAACAAGAGTTCTTAAAACTTAGAAGGACACCTTGTATGGATAGCAATGCAATGTCTGAATTAGAAATTCCACAGACATGAGGTTAAAGGGATATGACACTATGTATTTTAATTACATGTAGAAGTCAAGGAAATCTTGAAGTAGTATGTAGAATGCATGGATTTGTATGAGCAAGTTCATGGAGAATATATGTTATGAGAAGGATTTGAGGAGTAAAATCCATATAATAAGAGGAGAAGTCAAATGATGAGTATGATTTGAGATGATAAATATGTAGAATATTAGATGAGAAGAGTGGATCCTGAGGTGATTCTAGACCAACAAATGCGTGTCAAAAAATATAATTAAATAATAATGATGCAACATGTATATTCGAGAATCTACTTTAGAAATAATCCATTCTAGATGATAAAAAGTGAATAATCATGATGAGCTGAAGTGAATCTCAAGAAAGATGAGGGGACATAAAACCTAATCTGGTATAGACCTTGATTCTTGTCCAAGATTTATGGTAATAATTAAGATGATAATTGAGGTTTAATGACACAAAGAGGGGAAACCATAACTATTTCCTATAATAATCATGGACTTAGTATATTGATCCCAAGAAGAAATGAGAAGACGTAATGAACTTATTCTTGAATCTGATGTTTTCATAATTCTTTGGAATGTTTTGTAACGTCGGGGCCCACTACCCAATGCTCTAGTAGAGTTTTAGGAATGACGACTGGCCCCACAAACCACCACTAGCCTTAACTACGCGCTTTGTCCTCACTCACGCGCATGCCAGGATCAACTTCCCGACATGTCACCCATCCCAATACTACTCCAAGCTGAGCATGCTTAACTATGGAGTTCTTAGTGATGGGCTCCCAGAAAAGGAGGTGCACCTTAGTGATATGGGTAGTCCAATCATTCCTTTTAAGATCATGTTATCTGAGGCCTCAAATCCTGGGATGTTACAATCTCCCCCACTTAGACTCTTGACGTCCTTGTCAAGGCTCAACTATATGGCCTCATAATCTGACCCCATTTCAGTGCAGACTCACAATGGCCCATGGACACCCAGCTCCTGATCACAGAATACTAGTGCAAGGGTGGCTACGTCTACCATGGACATCCCTTTCCTACATGCCTGGACCGCACAGCTCAAGAGTGGCATGCCATGTCCATGTGGGCCCCACCTACTGGAGGGGTTATGGCTCTGATACCATTTGTAACGCCCGAGCCCACTGCCCAAGGCTCTAGTAGAGTTTCAAGAATGACGACTGGCCCCACAAACCACCACTAGCCTTAACTACGTGATTTGTCCCCACTCACTCACATGCCATGATCAACTTCCCGACATGTCACCCATCCCAGTACTACTCCAAGCTGAGCACGCTTAACTATGGAGTTCTTAGCGACGGTCTCCTGGAAAAGGAGGTGCACCTTGGTGATATGGGTAGTCCAATCATTCCTTTTATGATCATGTTATCGGAAGCCTCAAATCCTGGGATGTTATACGTTTGGAGAATGATTTATGTAGGAATTAGATGTTTTACTAGTTATCTTGCTCGAAAAGAACATGTTTTAGCCATACAACAAAGACAAGATGGTGATGTTTAAAAGGAAAGTAAGAATATGTGGCATGTACCCATGTGATAATGAGATTGACGTGGATAAATAACAATCCTAAATTTGTTGCTAAAAAGATAAGTGTAAACATGTAAGCAACAAGTGTCACAAAACCATTTATTACCCAAATCCTAACTCCAAATGACTAAAAAGTGAATGGTGATAGGACCTAGGTGTTCGTCCCTAACATGGTATATCAAATCATGAATACATAAGAGTAACTCTTAGCATACATGAACAAATAACAAGAGAGATGCAACAATCATGATTGCAACATTCAAAAAGATATATCAAGCAACATTCTTCATTACAACATTCTCATTTACAAATTGAGGTATAAATTTACACAAGTATGCTCTTGTATACTAGGGATCTTACAACAAGTACACCTGACATAGCTCACCAGGACCATCAACTTCTAGCAATCTTTGAACCTATAAAATATGTGAAACAATGCAGGTCAACACACTACTTGCCGATTAGAGGGCTAAAAGATACATTATATATATATATATATATATATATATATATATATATATAATTTTGGCATAGTTTGAAAGGAGTAGAAATAGAATACGATAAAAAATAAACAATTTAAGTATTTAGCAAAGAGAAAGCCTGTGTTTTATATCATTTTACTCCAATTATACCAAAAACATCATATATCATAAGGTATTTTTGACTAACTTCCCATTGTAAGCGTCCATACATATGATCAACATTAGCTAAACCTTTTCTACGCAAGGGACCTCAAGGCCATCACCAAGAGATGACCCTTTTATCGACATAGTCCACACTATCTTGACAACTCAAGTAGAACACCCAGCCCTGTGTCTTGACCTCGAGAATATAGGCAGGTGCACAAGGTTTTTATAGCAGAGTCTCTATATTATGTTTGACACTTATAAAACAACGACACGAGACAAACATCGAGTACAATACTAGAGTCCTTCGTGGAAATATTTGAGCTAGTAAAAAAACATACATTTGTATCACATTTTAGGCAAGAAAGCGATAGTCATATAATTATTAAAGATTGTACTTAATCTAGAGATTTCATAATCTATCCTTGACCATTTAGATCTCAAGCAACACTTGGTTAAGCATAAGATAACATACATGTATTAGATTCTCATCATATACCCTAACTATTTAATTCAAGGTTGCTTATTAGAACATTCGTTGATCTTTTACTAGTTTAGCGGCCATCAAGAAGGTGTGGTTCGAGTTTTTAGTCATTCTAAGGTTTCACATAGACCTTACAAGATTTTGATTACTTATGTACATTTCAAGGTTAAAGGACTCATGATAGAGCAAGAAGGGCCATATATCATCAAGTCAAGAGGTACAAGCATAATAGGGGATTTGGATTGCCAAATTATGGAGATAAAGAGCATAATCAACTATAGGTGGATGTCTCCAAGGGTCAAGGCATTAAAGTCCAACATTCATATCAACATATTCACATACACTCAATAATCAACACAATTCTCCTATACCATCAAGATTTAACTTGTGACTTGGGTGTGGCATCCACATCTAAGACATAATGAGGGATATAGTAATCCCTTAATTGAGAGAGGGGGTGAAGGGAAAAGGATTCACATAAGAAATTGACGCACAAGAACAACAAACAAGTGATATATAGGCATGTAGGTCAAGAGGGGGGCATATATCATTACATTATGAATATGGTTGGCCTTGGACAATTGGGATACAAAACATCATAAAGTTACCATTTGAAAGATCTAATATAGATTGAAACATCCAATATGCCAAACTTAGCATTTGAATCAAGATATAAAGAAACATTCACATAATAGGCGTACATTTGTGCATTTAGGGCCATATGTCTCAAACATAGCAAAGGGAGTAAAATGGTGGATATATGTACCATATGGTAGCGTAAATGTACTTACTAGATGATTAGGTGGTAGATTGAGCAATAAAGGTAATTTGTTTTTCATCAATGTGCCTCCAATGTGTTCAACATAGTCAAAGTTCGTCCTTTCTAAAAAAAGAGAGATAGGAAGGACTTTTAAAGTCTGAGACTATGCCCAAGTTGTAGGTCTCATTGATCTAATCAATTTTTTATATAGGTTCATAACATTTGGCCAAGGGATGTGAAAGTTATGATTTTTTGAACATCTAGTATTCAAATTGTAGTGATATGTCACATACCCTGAAGTAAAAATTCAATGGCGGATCCTAGCCCTCAATTTTCCATCTAATAACACATCCTCTTTGTGCCCTTATCTAAGCGTCTGAGTGGTGGGGTAGGTCCACTTGTCACTCTTACCCACTTGGCAATCACAAAGCAACATTGGTGGTCACTAAAATACGGTTGGTAGCGATGCCTGCCTACCTCCAGTTGCCACTCGTGGCTCGTCCCACCATTCTCTAGCCGCTACCTTCCAGACATGTGACCTAGACAAACAAAGGCAATATCATAGAGAACCCCTTTCCAGATATTGGAGAAGGATAGGAAGGACCTACGAGAAGGACGCCCATTGTCTCTGAGTCCCTCTCTTGATATGCGATCTGTCTCTTTCTTATAACTCCTTCCAACTCACAAATACGTTATTGAGTCAAAACATGAATCCAGATTGTGATCTGTAATTGTCTTTGTTAGCTTGGAACCTTGTATCAGTGTAACCCTTTACCACCAACTCTTCTTATCCACCATAGATAAGAATATGATCCTTAGTTCTTGTCAAGGACTTAAGGATGTTCTTTACAACTGTCTAGTGGGCATCACTTGGATTTGACTGATATCTGCTCTTCATGATCAATGCATATGATATATTGTGATGGGTGCACAACATTGCATACATGATTGAACCAATTGCTGATGCATATGGAGTCATACTAATGCGTTCCCTTTCTTCACAAGAAGTGGGACATTAATCTTTATAGATAGCAACTGGGATGACCCTAATTCTTGTATACTTTCCATGATGACATTCCTTAGATATGCATGCACTCATATCTATAAGATGTCAAAATGGAAAATATAAGGGATTGTGATTGTCAACTAGTATATAATAAGAAGCTATATAATTGTTCACAAACATCATTCAAGTAGTCACACAACCATCTTTCATAAGGATAAAAGGTCATATTACATTATTCAGTAGAATAAGAAATAAGTTCTTAAGGAAATAAAAAACATAAGACATAGACATCCTACACATCACCTAATGAAATGAAACAAATAACTAAACAAAAAAAATGAGAGGCAACCATCTAGCTAATCATCCTCCATGACCGCTATTTAATATCTTCAGGTTCTTTGAGATGCATTACTTGTTCCTTGTACCTAGAAAATATGAGAAACAAATGATCAACATAAAGTTGGTACGTGTTGAACGATACAATACTATGCTGGAATATTAACAATATTGAAGACATAACAAAAGAAATGAAGACGTTATTTAAGGTGGAAAATTAGGTAAACCCAAGCTATTAATCATATTTCATTAGACATGTATTACTATGGTGGACTTAACACAATCAACACGTATATTATTGGGCCCATTCCCAGCGTACCTTGTACCATTAGGGATCTCCCCGCATACCATGTACCATTAGGGAGGTTCTAGCCAGCATTAATACTTTCTTTCTCTAGTAGGGAGATTAATGAACACCATCAGTAACTACATTCCATTTTCTTTCCTTAGTGTTCTTAGTGTTCAAGGCAGAAATGTATCAATATGTATAGATATACATCCAAGCAAGATTATAGAACTAAATGCAAGCAAGTACTCATAGTTATATCATCCAACAAAACTAGTCATATAATTATATCCATGTACCTTGAATATCAGATATGGATTTCAAAGAGTCTAGAATAAGAGAGTGGATCACCCTGAAAGAGAAATAAGATCTAATGTCATTATGGGTTCTCATCATCCCATATTAGGTTTTGAGTTATTAGGGTTCAATATCTACTTGGGATATTTTCATCTTCCTATGATTAGATGATGGATTATCTTCAACTTTTATCTTATTTTGGAGTCAAAAGACTAGATCTCAAAATTAGGGTTTCATCTAAGTAATGATGCCCATATAATATAAGAAAGAAACATTCATTTGTAGGGCTTCTATAAAGGTTTAGATCATTAATGATTTCCTTTTTGGATTCACATGATCCAAGGGGTTCATGGTTGGATCTAAGGTTTTTGAGGTCAGTCATAATCAAAAGGGGTCCTTAAAAATAGTTAGGGTTTGCAATTAATGCATGAAAGTACATATATATAGTGAGAGAAACTGAAAATTAGGGTTTATAAATAATTATCCATATTTGATTGAGGTTTCTAGACATGTGAGTGTCAGGGACTCTATAAAGGTTGCTAGACATGTGAGGGCCAGGGGTGATGTGGCAGGGGCCATTGGGCTTAGTTTTGGGAGGCAAAAAAAAGTATCCCGATGGGATCTTAGCCATGAGTGAGTATAAGTTGTGGGGAGGGTTGATTTAGTTGCTGGGCTGTTGGAGTTGAAGCCGAGATAAATGGGAGGTTAGGGATGATCTCCTCAACATTGGATGCTCCCTTATCTACAATTAAAAGGATCAGGCAACCATGAAGTGATCCAAGTGAGTGACCCATGCATGAACTAATTGATTAACTGACATGACATTTAAATGTCACACATATAACCGAATTAATCACTAAATTAGCTCTTTAGGCTAAATAGATGATATTATGTACACTATATTTAATTGCATATAACTCCTATACGGTTCATTTAATCAAAGTGAAATTTTAAATGGAGCTTCATACCAATGTTACCTAGCTATGGTATGAAATTGTGTTCCAAATTCAAAGGGTGACTACATAAATTGACTATGTATCTTAATACATATAATTCACCTTTATATTAAACTAGGGTTTGGCATGATGATGAAATTGATTATTCCTTTTAGTCAAATTGGTGAGGGAGTTGGTTGAGGGTATTATTATAAATAAAAAAATGTAAGAGAGAGGAAATGTATGTAAAAACTCACTCTATCATATTTTCCCCTTCATTTAAAGAATTTTTTCATCAATATTTAAACATTGAAATAGTTGTGAATACTTCTGCTCGATCTCGGACTTGAGCTCCCATGTGGCATCAAAGTGATCATGGTGGCTCCAAAGTACTTTTACCATATCTATGCACCTATTACTATGGATCTCATTCGTCTTGGAATCAAGAATTCTAACTAGGGATTCAACATACGATAAATAATCTTTTAGCTCTAGAGGCTCATGATTCAGAATGTGACTGGGGTCTTTGACATGGGGCTTCAAACTACATACATGAAAGACATTATACATGAAACTATATCGAGGTGCCAAGGAAAGATAATAAGTACATTCACCAACCCTTTCTAAAATCTCAAAGGGTCCCCCGTAGTGAGGATTGAGCTTTCCCTTGTTCTTTGCCAACACTCAGATAGGCCTAATCTTTAGAAAGACATGGTCACCTTCTTTAAACTGACATTCCTGTTGGTGAGCATCTATATAATATTTCTACCTATCCTGTGCCCACTTCATCCTTTACCTAATCAGTGAAACTTTATATGTATACAACTACATCTCCTCAGACTTCATCAACGTGTGTTTCCTGATGTCATCCCCATGAAGTGGAGACCTACATGGTCGACCATAAAGAGCTTCATAGGGAGGCATCCCAATACTCTCCTTATAGCTATCATTATATACAAACTTAGCTAAAGGTAGATAGTGGTGCCACGAGCCTTCCCAAATCAAGAACACAAGCTCGTAGTAGATCTTCCAAAATCTATACTGTGTGATCTGACTACCCGTCTGTCTGCGGATGATATGTTGTACTGAAGTTCAACTTGGTACCCAATTCCTGTTGAACCTGCTTCCATAGCTTTGAAGTGAACTTTGGGTCCCTGTACAAGACAATGGTTGTTGGAACTCCATGCAGTGGCACTATCTCTCGTATATAGAGATTGACCAACTCAGATACTTTGGCAGTAGTCTTCATAGGAAGAAAGTGAGCCGACTTGGTGATAAAATCCACTACAACCCATTCAACATCATCCTTTTGTGGTCCTGGGTATCCCACCACAAAATCCATGGTGATGTGTTCCCATTTCCATTCTGGGATTTCAAGGTGTTGTAGTACACCACCTGGTCTTTGGTGATCTAGATTCTATGGCATCTTAGCCATCTAGACACAAATTAAGAAATGTCACACTTCATGCCCCTCCACTAGAACTGACACTATAGGTCTTTGTACATCTTAGTTGTGCTGGGATAAACTATGTAATTTGACCCATGTGCCTCATTGAGAATCTTTGTCTTAACAGGTGACTTCTTAGGAACCCTCATACAATTATTATATCGATGACCACCATTAAGACTTATAGATAGAAGACCTATAGATAGATGTGCTTGAGTCTTTGATAGGAGAGAGGAGAGCTCTTCAAGATCAGGACTAGCTTTCTATGCCTCAAGAAGTTCATACTGGAGACCAGACATGATAGAGATGTTGTTGTCCTGGAGATGATTGGACAGAAATTTTGGCTTCCAACCCATTAGATCATCCACATTACTCCACTTGGGAACAAATAAAGATGCACATACTGCCCTTTTTCTCTTAAGAGCATCATCGACTACATTATCCTTGCCTATATGATAGCTAATAGTGAAATTGTATACTTTCAGATACTCAATCTATTAGCATTGATACAGGTTTAGGTCCTTCTAAATCAGGTGTATTTTAGGCTTTCTTGGTCGGTTAAGATATCAAACATTGCCCCATACAGGTAGTGCCTCCAGATTTTAAGAGCATGAATGATGCAGCTAATTCCAAATCATGCATGGGATAATTAAGTTCATTAGGTTTTAGTTGTCTGGATGCAAAGGACACCACCTTTCCACACTATTGTAGGACCCATCCTAACCCATTTCTCGAAGCATTAGTAAAGATCACAAACCCTTCATTTCCAGAAGGTAAAACTAGAACATGGATTGATGTCAACTTCTGCTTTAACTCCTGGAAACTGGACTCACAAGCAGCTGACCAGATGAAATGCTCATTCTTCTGAGTAAGATTGGTTAAAGGAAGTGCAACTTTGGAGAAATTGGGAATGAAGTGATGATAGTATATGACTAAGCCCAAGATGCTCCAGATTTCAGAAGGACTTTGAGGAGGTTGCCAATCAAGAATAGCAGACACTTTGGTGGGATCAACAGATATGTTACCCCATAAATGGCATGGTTAAGAATCATGAATTTTTCAATCCATAATTCACATTTAGAGAGTTTGCCATAGAACTTCTGAGTTCAAAGGATTTCAAGGATTTCCTTTAAGTTCTCACAATGTTTCCCCATGGAGTCAGAACAGATCAGAATATCACCAATAAAGACAACCACAAACTCATCAAGATAAGGTGGAAAACTTTGTTCATTAGATTCATAAATATGCCAAGAATGTTGGTCAACCCAAATGGCATCACTAGAAATTCATAATTCCCATAACGAGTTTGAAATGTAGTTTTAGAAATATCAAAATATTTGACTTGAAGTTGATGTTATCCAGAACGAAGATCAATTTTAGAGAAAACTTTGGCTATACAAAGCTGATAAAAGAGGTCATCAATACGAGGAAGGGGATACTTATTTTTAATAGTGGCCTAGTTCAATATGCGGTAGTAAATTCACATACTCATATAACCGTCTTTCTTTTTGACAAAAAGAACATGCACACCCCAAGGGGAAATACTAGGAAGGATAAAACCTTTGTCGAGAAGTTCTTGTAACTATTTGTTCAATTCCATAAGCTCAACAGGAGCCATCCTATATGGTGCCCTATAAATTGGAGTGGTTCCAAGAAGAAGATCAATGGAGAACTCAATGTCTTTATTTGGAGGTAGCCCAGGAAGCTCCACATAAAATATATCTAGAAAGCCTCATACCACCTCCAGTCATTCTGTGGGCCCGCTACTAGGAATGGTCTCTTAGACTAATGTAAGGAAGATTTTACATCCTTTAGAAATGAGCTTTTAATCTTTAAGATAGGAAATTGTAATATTCTTACATAATCCTCTTCCCCTAGGGATCACCACGTGACAAGAATGAGGTTGAGAGAGGACTACCTTCTTCTTTCTATAGTCAATCTGGGCATGATACTTGTATACCCAATCCATACTGAGTATAATATCGAAGTCTTTCATAGTTAGGAGGATGGATTTAAAGGGTATGTCAAGATTTTCGAATTTAGAGGTAGGACATAAATTTTCTATAATGTAGTGAGTATTTTTCCACTAGGAGTTGACACATTAAGAATATATCACAAGTCCCTTATATGCAAGTGTAACATAGATGCCAGATTTTGAGAAATGAATGTATTTTTGCAGATCCAAAATAAAATAAAGCTTTAACAAGATGATCGTTTAGGAATACAATGCCTACCATAGATAAGTATGTCATGAATAACTTGGAGGCATTGAATAAGATATTAGATATATGAAAAAGAATTAAGGTTACCTTCAACAAGCTGATTGGGATTTTCCTTAGCTTCATCTACGGTAATTGCAAATACTCTAGCATTGTGGTGTCCCTACGGGGGTGGAGTACCTACTGTAGGGTTGCCAAAGATGGATGGGGTCGGGTACTTGGTGATGTAATGACCCTTTTTATAGTTGTAACAGACTGGCTTGGGATGACAACATACCCCACCATGGTATTGCCCATAAGTCTTGCACTTTGGATGATTTGTCCTCTGCTGGTTCTGGTAGTTTTTCTATCCTCCTTCACCTGAACCTCCTTTTTCTGATCCCTTGTTATGGCCAGGGTGGAAAGTTCCTAGACTTATCCTCCTTAGTGGTGGTTAACCCTAAGTATCCCATGCCTGAAGGTTTTTGCAGACCCTACTCCCTTTCCTATTTAAGGGCCATATCTAGGGCTTCATCTATGTTCTTGGGTAGGAGGTAATGACTAGGATTTTCAAATGGGTGGCTAGGTAGTCGACATAGTGCTCAGGAGGCGATCTTCAGTCTTAATGGGTGCATAATGCTCCAGAAGTCTAAACTTTCGGGTGTAGTCTTCCACCTAAAGACTACCCTGCTTAATCTAACTGTACATTCTCTCCTTCCTCTTCCTCTCATCTATAGGCATAAAATGATCAGTGAAGAGGGTTTTAAAGGCTTCCCATTCCATTCTATCTACTTTTTCTCCCCTATTCCCACCATAGTTTTCCCACTAGAATTTAGCCCCTCACTTAAGCGTATGTGTGGCACATTTCACCTTTTTTCATTGGGTACTTCTAGGGTATGGAAGGCATTTTCCACATACAGGGTCCAGGCTTCAGCCTTATCCATTACATTGGGCTGATGTTCCCCCCAAAAGTTGTCAGAGTTAAGTTTGATGAAATCTAGTACAATCACTTCCTTCTTCCTAGATGAACTGGTTTTAGGGGTTCCTTTTAGGGCAATGGTCTCCATGAAGTCTAGGAGGACTTTCTTTTGTTCTTCCCACCTTTCCTTGGCCATTTTCTCTAAATCAAGTTCTTCAAGAGTTTGAGGTTCCTTTCTCTTCTAAGAGGATGACTCTTGAGATGCCTTAGAATTATGGATCTTTGGAAGCATCACGAAAATTAGGTAAATACATTGGATATATCATATTTCATTATTCTTCTTTATTAATTATTCATGATCTTAGTGTTATAATTTGTAGAGGATACCATAATAATCCTTATTAGTCGGTCCTTCATACCTCTAAATAGAGTGACTCATTCCTAACCTTATATTATAGAGATGAGAGAATTTTAAAAAAAGGATGAGGGGAAAATTTTCTATAGAGGATATGAGAGGTAATATCTATAGATGAAAAGGGACCTTAATTAAGGTATGCCCAAGAAGTAGGGGACACACATGGTATTATCTAAGTAGACTTATACTTCCATACATGTAGCCTCATGATTGCCAAGCAAAGTGGATCAATGGCTTTAGCTAGACCCATGGCATATGCTATCCTACTCACCTCCACCCATCATATTTCTAACTCAAGGACTACCATAGACTCACAATAGGGTCAATGAGGTTTCATGTGATTATGATGTGTGAACATTGGCTCTGATACGAAATGTGAAGAGCTCAATTCCTGTAAACATTCCATGATGACATTCCTTAGATATGTGTGTACTCATATCTATAAGATGTCAAAAATGGAAAATATAAGGGATTGTGACTGTCAACTAGTATATAATAAGAAGCTAGATCTTTGTTTACAAACATCACTCAAGTAGTCTCGCAACCATCATTCATAAGGATAAAAGGTCATATTACATTATTCACTGGAAGAAGAAATAAATTCTTAAGGATATATAATATATAGGTCGTAGACATCCTACACATCATCTAATTAAATGAAATAACTAACGAAATAGAAAATAAGGTGAGAGGCATCCATCTATTGAATCATCCTCCATGATCTTTATTTAATATCTTCAGGTACTTTGAGATGCATTACTTATTCTTTGTACCTAGAAAATATGAGAAACAAACGATCAACATAAATTTGTACGTGGTTGAAAGATACAATACTATGTTGGCATATTAAAAATATTGAATATATAAGAAAAGAAATGAAAATGTTATTTAAGTTGAAAAATCAGGTAAACCCAAGTTATTAATTATATTTCAATGTACATGTATTACTATGGTGGGCTTAACACAATCAACACGTATATTATTGGGCCCATTCCCTACATACCTTGTACCATTAGGGATCTGCCCACACACCATGTACCATTAGGGAGGTGCTAGCCAACATTAATACTTTCCCTCTCTAATAGGGAGATTAATGAACACCATCAATCACCACATTTTTTTTTCTTTCCTTAGTTTTCTTAGTGTTCAAGGAAAAAAAGCATCAATTTGTATAGATATACATCCAAGAAAGATTATACAACTAAATGCAAGCAAATACTCATAATTATATCATCCAACAAAACTAGTCATATAATTATATCCATGTACCTTGAATCTCAGATCTAGATTTCAACAAGTCAAGATTAAGAGAGTAGATCACCCTGAAAGAGAAATACGATCTAATGTCATTATGGCTTCTCATCATCCCATATTTGGGTTTTTGGGCTATTAGGGTTTGATCACTAATTGGGGTTATTTTCATCTTCCTATGATTGGATCAGGGATTATCTTCGACTTTTATCTGGTTTGGAGTCACAAAACTAGATCTCAAAATTAGGGTTTCATCTGAGTAATGAAGCCCATATAATATAAGAAAGAAACATTATTTTTAGGGTTTCTATAGAGGTTTAGATCATTAATGGTTTCCTTTTTGGATTCACATGATCCAAGGGGTTCAGGATTGGATCTAAGGCTTTTGAGGTCGGTCATAATCATAAGGGATCCTGAAAGATAGTTAGGGTTTGCAATTCATGCATGAAAGTACATATATAGAGAGAAATTTAAAATTAGGGTTTCTAGCTAATTATCCATATTTGATTAGGGTTTCTAGACATGTGAGGGTTAGGGACCCTATACGGGTTTGATTATCACAACAGGTCAGGTTGTATCAAATTATTGCATATTAAAAGACATATATATAATCATGAGGATACATGCTATTATTTTTAGAAAATGATAAGTAATTAGGTTATGAAAATGATTTCATTTGATTCCTCATATTTTTTTGATAATTTTGATATATAACATTGCTATTTTCCGATACTCCTAGCATTTTCTAAGATTTTTCTATGATAAATAAGTTTCTATTGAATTAATTGAAATAAGTTGAGAGTCTACCTTGATATATGGACAAATATGAATGGATCTACGTTTCAGATTGATCATATCTTGTGAGATTGGGTGTGGCTTGATCGCTAACCCGCACATTCCTTGCCGACGTGATGTCACACAATTGGTTAGGTTGGTTGAGTTGGAGGCTCATGGTTGGTCCACCTGGGTCCGGTGTTGGTGACACATCGACCTCCTTCCTCAACCCCTCCACATGTAAAAAACTTTGTCTTGCAACTTTGGTGAGGGCTTGCTTGGGCTACAGAGCGAGTGGTGGTGGAAGGGAGGTGCCCACACCTTCAGTGAGTCACCCCAAAGCAGGGCAACACCCTTGGGTGGTGCAACTCCCAGTGAATCAGAATGTCACTGAGTCCCAAATGAAAGGTTTCCATAGTATGTGGTGGAATAGGTGAGGGGATGGTCTGGGACCTCAAAACCCTACCGCGAAGCACAAATGGAGGTTGTCGAAGGGGTTTGTGAGGTAGGATTAGTGCAAGGAGCATTGTGGTAGAGGTACAATGGGAGGTCTAGAGGTTGAAGATGATTGAGGTGGCTAGGGGTTCTTAGTGGTCTATGAAATCAAGTCACAAATGAGGAAAGGAAGGGTGGAAGAGCTAAAGTGGTATTTAAATAGGTGTGAGGAGGTCTAGAATAGGAAGCCCTAAAATGTGTGCCGCCTCTAGGTGAGAGAAATGATCAATACAAAGGTTGTTCTCTTTGATTCGAGGGCTAAGGGTGATGTGGCAGGGGCTGTTGGGCTTGGTTTTGGGAGGTGAAGGAAAGTATCTTGTTGGGATCATGATCGAGAGTGAGAATGAGTTGTGGAGAGGGTTGATTCAGTTTCCGGGCTATTAGAGTCAAAGTTGAGATAAGCGGGAGGTTAGGGATGGTCTCCGTAGTGTTGGATGCTCCCTGATCTACAATCAAAAGGATCACATATCTAGGATGTGAAATAGGTGAGTGACCCATGCCTAAGCTAATCTATTAACCTACGTGACATTTAAATGTCACACATATAACCGAATTAATCACTAATTTAGGTTTTTAGGGTAAACATATGATATTATGTACATTGAATTTAGTTGCTTAGAACTCCTAAACCAAGGTGATATTTTAAATGGAGCTTCATACCTAAGTTACCTGGCTATGGTACAAAATTGAGTTCCAAATTAAAAGGGTGACTACATCAATTGACTATGTATCTTAATACATATAATTCACCTCTATATGAAACTAGGGTTTTCCATTATTATGAAATTGATAATTCCTTTTAGTCAAATTAATGAGAGAGTTGGTTGATGGTATTATTGGAAATAACAAAATTGTAAGAGAGAGAAAATATATGTAAAAACTCACTATATCAGAGTAACTCCATGAACCATGGACATGTTTCCTCTCTTTGAGCTCTCCATGCCCAACCTGTTTAACTCTTTTTCAATGTATGTGCTTTGACTAAGTCCAAAAAGCCTTCTGGATCTATCTCTATAATCCTGATCCCCAATATGTAGGATGCTTCTCCCAAGTCTTTCATAGAAAGTGTAATTCCCAACAATGTCTTTACTTTTTATAAAGAAGGGATGTAATTCCCCATCAATAGTATGTCATCTACATACAATATGAGGAGTACAATCATGCTCCCACTAACCTTCTTGTACACACAAGGTTGATCTTAGTTTGAGTAAAGACAAGCTCTTTGTCTATCTCATAAAAACGAAGATTCCATCTTTGAGATGCTTTCTTCAATCCATAGATTGAGCTTTGTAGATTACAAACTTTATTTGCATCCTTTAGATTTATAAAATCCTCAGGTTGTGTCATGTACATATCCTCTACAAGGTTCCCATTAAGGAATGATGTTTTAACATCCATCTGCAAAATCTTATAGTCATAATACACTACAATAGCAAGCATGATCCTAATGGACTTAACCATTGCAGCTGGAGAAAATGTTTCTTCATTGTCAACACCTTTAACTTGTATAAAACCCTTTGAAACCAATATATACTTATAGGTCTGTATATTACCATCCATGTCGGTCTTCTTCTTGAAGACCCATTTTCACCCTATGGGTTTTACCCATTCAGGTGGATCCACCAAGGTCCATACCTTATTGGTGTACATGGATACCATATCAGATCTCATGTCCTCAATCAATTTCTCAAAATCTAGTCCTATAGTAGCTTCTAGATCGGTTGTTGTCTTATCATCTATGACCAACTCCCCACCTTCTTGAGTCACAAGATATCCAAATATTTCAGGTTCAAGGCATGTCCTACTATATCTATGAGGCACATGTATTACTTGAGGAGTTTGAGATTCCGCAACACATTGTGATTCTCTTTGTTCCTCTTATGCATATGTCAATTCAATGCTTTCTTTAGGTCTCAAACCTCTTTGAGTTCCACTTTTCTGCCACAAATTCCTTTGGAAATGGATTCCTTTTCTAGGAATGCAACATCTCTGGCAACAAACACTTTTCTGTAAGGTAGGGAACAAAAGTAATATCCTTTATTATCCTTAGGATATCCAACAAAATAACATTTATCATATTTAAGGACAAGCTTTTCAGGAAACATTTTATGCACATAAGTTCCACATCCCCAAATCCTCATAAAAGACACATTGGGACGCTTCCCATACCATATCTCATATGGTGTCTTTTAAACCAATTTATATGGTACTCAGTTTAGTGTAAACACATGTTTTAGGAGCATAACCTCTGAAGGTAGTTGGAAGTTCAACTAAACTCATCATTGATCACAACATATCCAACAATGCGTGATTCCTTCTTTCTGATATACCAATATGATGTGGTGTTCCTAGTGGAGTCCACTATGATATGATATGACAGGCTCATAGAAGGTCCTCAAACTCTTGGCTTAATTATTTCTCCACATCAATCAGAGTGAAGTGCCTTAATACTTTTTCCAAGTTGTCTCTTTACTTCATTCTTAAACCCCTTAAACTTTTCAAGAGTTTTTAACTTATGTTTCATCAAGTAAACATAACCATACCTACTGAAATCATCAATGAAGGTAATGAAGTACTTATAACCACCTATAGTAGTTTTTCTAAAAGGGCCGCATACATCAGTATGTAGGAGTCCTAATAGATCACCATCCCTCTCATTGTTACTGGTGAAAGGAGTCTTGGTCATCTTGCCCAACAAACAAGATTCACATGTCTCTATTGATTGAAAATCAAAAGAGTCCAGATAACCATCTTTATGGAGTCTAGATATGTGATTCTCATTTATGTACCCTAGATGACAATGCTAAAGGTGTGTTTTGTTTGAGTGTTGAGTTTTAGTCTTTTAGTAATTTCATTATAAACATCTATCTTTAGATCTAGCAAATAAAGACCATAAGACATTTGGGCATTGCCATAAAATATCCCATCGAATATTGATCATTATTAATATGAAACTCATATACATCCTTGTCCATACAAGATACATAAATGATGATTCTATTTATGGCAAGTACATAATATAAGTTCACTAACTCTACTACAAACCCTATGGGAAGAGATAAACTATAGTATCTAATTGTAGTGGCAACAACTCTTGCTCCATTTACGACTCACACTTCAACCCCACTCTTTCATAAAGGCCTAATTCCTTTTATATCCTACATATTCAAGAATATGTCAGATCCACGTCCGGTATCTAGAACCCATGATAAATAATTAGATAAGTTTATATCAACTACGTATATACTTGAAGTGGAGTTCACCATCCCCATCTTCTTCTTCCTGAATGCCTTTAAGTACAAATGATAGATTCCTCTTGTACTTTTCTTTCTCCTTATCTTGAGTGTAGAAGATCTAGATTTGATCTTATCCTAAGAAATCCTCATGGCCTTGCTTTCATCCTTGGAATCATCTCTGCTAATCACCATCACAAATTTGTCCCTCTTCATTCTTGCTTGGACACTTATCAGCATGCCAGACAAATTTGATAATAGTTCAACCATGTTATTCAAGTGGTAACACTCAATAAAATGGCTATATGATCCAGACAATGATTGTAGAATTATATTCGTGGACAACTCTTGGATCAAAGAGAATTCCAGTTCTTCAAAATGTTCCATATGTCCAATCATATTGAGCACATGGGTCTCTACTAAGTTCCCCTCTATCATTTTACACTCAAAGAGCTCCCTTGAGGTATCATACCTTTCTTGCTTTGTGTTCTTACAGTTCAAGTTCTTAAGACATGTTACCATATCAAGTATCTCCATGTCTTCACACTAATCATGAAACTCATAGTTCATGCATCTTAGCATAAGGTGCTTCATATCCAAGGCATCATTTCCATGTTTCCAGTAACCATCCACCGCATCCCTAGGTGCATTAGGAGCAAGTATTTCTGGCACTGGTGTTTCTAGGGCATAGAGGTTGCACTACTTATTGAGAACCCTTATCAAAATCCAAAACCAGTCATGCAAATTTGTTCCATCAAATTTATCCTTCCTAAGGACCATTCCCAATGATGATTTGATTTGCCATTTGATTCTATAAGAGATTTGTTTTACATTTTTCAAAAACCCTAATTGATTTTATTTGATTTGAAAATTGATGATATTTAATTAGGTAATATCATTGTCAAAGAGAAATGCACGACCATTACATCATACTCTTGTAGAAGGTAAAATTGATAGCCCTAACATATCAATTTGGAAGATTGCAGTTTACAACCTTTTAGTGAGACAAGAATCAAATAATTGAACTATTACCCAGCCAATGCCAACATCCATACTCAATTATTAAGGTAGGCAACTTTTTCCAATTGCATCATATGAAATTCTTGGATAGATGATATGCACAACTCCTTTCCATAGTCATCTACATGCGTCTGGTGCTTAATCTCATTAAGGACACATAGTTAAGCCTGACCCAATATCCAACACAAAAATAATGCACCCTGCTTGGCAGGCATGCATTATTATCTTTACACTTCCATGAGATAGATAACACACCACCCATGGGGTGTCCACGCTTAGTGAATCAAGATTTTCATGTGTGTTTCTAATGGAAAACATCTTAGACTTAATATTTTATTTGAGGGAGTTTGTACGTATAAAACATATACATTATCCAATCACCACATATATATAGTACGTACATTATACATGCTATATCTCACAATAAAAACATGCAACAAATAGAAGCGATGGTTATGTCCATTCTATTGTGATTCCTTGGAGCCAGATGGAATTACCACCACCTACGTCTACATCTCATGTAGAAACCTATTGTTGATGAAGATTTGTACTTGCCAATCTGGGTTGACCGGTTCAACCCTTGAACCTGCCGACTTGCCTCATGGTCATTCGGTTGGTCATCAAATCGATTGTATTGTTTGTGATCCACAATATATTGGGTCCTCTAGTCAATCGGTCGAGTCCACCAGTCAATCAGTTCAACTCATCCTCCGTGATCCTCCTCGGTCCTATATCTGGTCAGCTTGCCTCGGAGATGGTCGATTGGCATGGTGTTGAGCATCTTCTTCTTTGTCATAATAAGAAATTTAAACTATCCTAATGCTAATACATATTACATGGTGTAAAAGAAACCTCGAGTTACATTTAATGGGAGCATAGGTAGGAGACAATAACACTTTTATAGCTAGAAGATAAGGTAGAGGCTCGATATGCAAATCAAGACAAAACCAAACAAACAATCGTTGATATATGGGGTTATTGGCCATAACCATGCTTTACATCCACCATCAAAACTCACTTTTAGGAAGACACATGTGAATTTCATACATATCATATCATATGTATATTTATTGGGATGTGGCGTTTAATTAGATATGCACATTACTTAGGTTAAGTATTCACACCACATGCAATAAATAAACAATGAAAAACAAAAATCTGATCATATCAATTATCCTAAAATATAGTAGATTGACGCGGATCTGCTACCAATGTAGGGAAATATGATGACAGAGCAGGAAACAAAAACAAAAAAAAAATAACTTCTATATTCCCCTTGAAACAATGGAACACGTCAATTAAACTACAATGTAAAGGATGGTTTAGAGGGTATGTCTGGTCCTAGAGCAAGTCCAGTGACAATCTCCCCATTGTGGTTGTGTGCCTTTTTCTCAAGTTGTGATCAAACAACATATGTGTCAGTCTCCCGGTTGATCACCATGGACATCAGGTCAAAATTATCATCCTAGAGGGAAACGTATCAACGCCTCTAGAGTATTCCACACAGACCACCAATAACTCTAATTATTCTTGAATAACAAACAAGAAGGAGTTGTCCTGCCCATTGGTGTACTAGTCACCAACTTGCTCTCCCACAATTGTTCTCCCTTGCTATCCCTCCCTTTATTGGGTAGGACTTTCTCAGGTTCTCTCGGTTTCCACAACCAGAGAAGACAAATAATTTTCATAAGCAATTGAGATGTGTCTCATGGAAATCCTCAATACCCCTCTATTTAAAGGAGGGCCAGGGTCAGGGTTCCCAATCTGTGCGGGAGTGGAAGGGACCAGAATCTCATGAGTTTTTACAACCTGTGACAGGCAAAACAGTTAGTTAACCAGTGAATCGATCAGTTGACATGTGATTTGTTCAGTTCACCCAGTTAACCAGTTGTTTCATCATGTTTCCCAATCACAATTGTAATGACAATTCTAATACAATTAATGCACAACATGATGCCAACACTTATCCTTCATGCAATTAAATTGCATATGTGAATCGGGCCGTTCATCTCATGAACTGGTCGTCTCACAGCCATGATCCGAATGTTTCACTCAGTGAGCTAGTGAGTTCGAACCCTGGTTCATCCATAATTTAGCCAATGCAATTTTCAATCAACTGACACTCCAACCGGCCAGTTCACCTCTTGAACCGGTCAGTTAGGAGTCTAGTCAGTCAGTTGTTGTTTAAATTGAGTACCCAAACACTTTAGTAATTAATTTAATTACCATTCATGATCTAAAACCTATTCCAAGTGAGTTCCTATGTGTGTGACCCTATTGGTCTAATATTACATTGGCAGTGAATGTCCATAACCAATTATGACATCACAAGCAAAGTGTGGTGCCTTGTCACACATCATTGCTTCCCAAGTAAATGGAAAGTTGGAGAACAACTTCAACCTACAATCTTTAAATGATGTTATAGTGTCTATATAGTTCCTTTGTCACTGACATCCAGATTGAACTCAAGACATGGAATTGTCATTCTCTTCAATCATTCAATCTTGTTCATTGAACTAGAGCACATTGTCTGTGATATATGTAAGCTCAATATCACATATTGACTCACATGTGAATGGCCATACATTTCTTAGTCTCACTAATCAAGTTTTCATGATATCATACTCCTATAGAAGGGACAAATCCCATCTACATCACTCATAGTCATCCCCATGTGTCACAATGCACCCATTCATTACCTTTATGGAAACCCTTATTCAGGAACACGGTGGATGATGTCAAAGCACACTGAACAAAATGTGATGTGTGTAGTGACTGCAAGTCTAAGAACCACAATCACCACAAACATTATAAGAGATGATTCTGACTACCAGTTATGGTTTCCATATAGCACTCTTATGGTGGGCCTGTTCGATACACTGTTCTCTAACAAGTATCTATGCATTTGTTTTGATATCACATATCATGACTGATGAGATTCTGTCATCAACCAACACACACTCTAGTCTTATGTGTTATTATTGTCTATTAGCCTTTCACAATAATATCTGACTAGGAACATAACAAGAATATATATACTCTTAACATCAATATGATCTCATTGTTCAAGTCACATACGTGAAGACATACATCATTGAGTAATATCATTCTCTAGACATTTATTAATGTACTCAATATCTCATAAATGAGTAAAATAGAATAAATTGGAATCATGCCCTTATTATTAATCAAATAATTAACAAATTATGCCATGTCATCATATGATTGGCTCTCTAGGCATACATACCAACACTTTTATCATCAATATGCCTCCAATATGATAAACATAGTGAAAGTTTGTACTTTTAGAAAAAAGAGAAATCGTAAGGGGTATTAAGGTTTGAGATGATTCCCAAGTTGTAGGGCTCGTTGAACTGATCGATTTGGTATATAAGTTCACATTATCTGGCCAAGGGATGTGAAATTATGATTTTTTGAACATCTTGTATTCAAATTGTAGTAATATGTGACATAGTGTGAAATAAAAATTCGATGGCGGCTCCTAGCCATCAATTTTCCATCTAATGGCCCATACTCATGCACGCCGCTATATGAGCCTCTGAGAGGTGGGTCAAGTTCTTGTTACGACCCGCGTCGAGCTTATTCCGTAAGTATGCTGTTAAGCATGTGTTTAGCTGATGTGTTAAGTTATAAGACTGTGTTTGTTAATAATGTTTAAAATGGTTATAATATGTGCTTAGTGTGTTTTCTAGCTTCTAAAGCATGTAATATCTTACGCTTGAAGCGTTGTCAGAGAAATCGTTCGAATCCGACTTTCGAGTCAAAAGTTGCATATTTTTGGGCTTTTAGGGACCCGTTTGTAATTTTCAAAAGTTTTGAACTTTGCGATTTGGCCCCTAGGTTTTCTTCCTTATCTACTCTTTCTCCCTTATCTCGTTTCACTTTTAAAGAAACGAGAGAACGCTTCTGCGTTCTCCTTCCTTGCGTGAGAAAGGGAGAAAGAAAGAGAGAGATAGAGGGAGATGAAGAAGGGAAAGGCGTCGGAGCTCCGTTTTGCTCCGATCAGCTGCTGCAGCTCGTCTTCTTCACTCCATTGATCGTTATCTTCATCGATTCGGACCGGATTTGCAGCTGGAACTGCGTTTGCAAGAAAAACGACCAAGGGATTGGGGTGCACGGTGCATCCCTAACTCGTTTCCTTCTTCCCTTCAGGTGCGGTTTAGTTGTATGCGTCGTTTGTGATCGTTTGGTGGTGTTTGTTCGAAGTTTGCCCGTCGATTCGAGAGAAATCGACTTTTGCAGGCCGTTTTTGTGTTCTGCCTGTACGCGGTTTGGCCGAGTTCCAATTCGGTCGGCCGAGTTCTTATTTAGGGCTTTTGTACAGCGTTTTGGTCGGCCGAGTTTGGTCCTGATCGGCCGAGTTTCTTTGTAGGTTGTTTCGAACGGTGAGTTGGTCGGCCGAGTTCCCCAGGGGATCGACCGAGTTTCCAGTTGGTCGGCCAAGATTGTTCGGCCGAGTTTCAGGATCTGGGAAGCGATCGGCCGAGTTCCTTAGTGATCGGCCGAGTTTCAAGTGGTGAGTGGCAGTTCACTTAGAAAGCATTATTTAACTCATTTTAAATGCTTAATTGCTTCAGTATCAGTTGATATGACCTTTAACAGTGTAGCATGTACATTTTAGTGTGATAAGTTCATTGGAACTTGCAATGTATGATGTAAATGATGAAAAAGAGGAAATCCTATGTCTTACAGTTGCTATATGATATTTTTGTTAATTGTTTATCTGTTGGTTAATTAATAGACCTAAGTGCCCTAACACCGTAGAACCCCTAAAGGAAGGTCTGTTACTTAGGGGTGAAACTCGTGTCCAACATCAACCGGTTGAGTAATTCTGGTGGCACGAGGATAGAAAGAGAGGCAGTGTCTAACACCAATCGTGCGTGTGTCACGATGGCACTGGGGAAAAGGAAAAGAAAACTTGGTTATCTAACATCATTCGTGCGTGTGTTACGAAGGTAAGCCTGTGACCCTCCGCCGGTGTACTTCGGTTAAAGGAGGAGTCGGGAGCACACGTGGTTGTGCATTGAGGCCGTAGAGCCTATGTTCTGGCCGGAGAGCCAGTGGTCCTGTAGCAGAGCAGGGCTGGCGTCAGACTTAGCATTTCCCGGGTGTGTCGCTAAGTCTTGTACGGTGGGACCGTAGCATGAACTTGCTGCGGATCTTTATATGCAGAGTACACTGCATATATTTAGGGCATAATAATAAAATGAATAAATAATCAAGTAGGTTCACAGTAAATTTATATAACTGCATATCTATCTGAGTTTCCTGTTGATGTTTAGATGTGTGGTTATTATCTGTATATCTGCTATGTCAATAGAACTGCCCTGTTTGAACTGTATATCTATTTATTTTCAGTTAATAAACCTGACGAGTTGTTTAGTGATAGCTAAGTGAAATGTTATTCACTGAGCGAGTAGGCTCATACCTCTACTCAAACATTTTCAGGTCAACATCAGCATCAGGAATCAGAAGGATCGTTTCACCCTAACACTTAGTCGATAGAAGGTTGGTGGTTAGTCTAGTTAGAGGTCTCTTAGTCCATTCCCCTCGATCCTCGGGACAAGGTGTGAGTGAGAGAGAGAATGTGTACACAGATGTAAATTAACTGTTATGCTTTATTTTATATTGGACAATGTATTATACTGCAGACTCTGTGTATATTTCTTGTCAGTTTAATAGAAGTGCTTCCGCAGCTTGTTTAGTTTCATTTACAGTATAAATCAGTTTTTCCTATTAATGTTGTTAATTGTTTTAAAAAGTGATGAATGGTTGTCTTATATGTGAAATCCCACCTGTCGTGCCCTAATTTCGTGGTTTTTGGTTAATGTGAGATTGGGGCGTGACAACTCTTGGTATCAGAGCTTAGGTTGAGTACATAGTTACTCAGAGTCCAGGTCTGGGGATGATAAGAGACCAATAGGATTAAGGTTTAGGTGTCTTTCTTCTATCTGTAGTTTTCTAACAGGAAATATTCTGTTATATCATTGCAGATGGCAGGAAGAGGCTTTGATCGTGATGATCAGGCTGAGAGCCATGTTGGCCTCGATCCTTTATACTTGGGTCCAGGTGGTGGTGACCACGTGGATGAAGCATCCCGGATGTACATGATGTTTCTGGAAACCAAAGAGAGGTACAAGGCCGATAGGCGAGCTTCTACTTCTACCAGCAGCAAGGATCTGATGCGATCTTATGAGCTTGTGAAAAAGCTTGGTGGCACAGAGTTTAGTGGCACTACAGATCCAGCATAGGCTGATGAATGGTTTAGACAGATAGAGAAGGTCTTTCGCCTGATGGAGCTTCCAGAAGAGAAGAAGATTAATCATGCAGTCTACCTTTTGACAGGCGATGCAGAGTTGTGGTGGCGTGGTATGGAGGAAAAGAGGAGAGGTACAGAGCTTTCTTGGCAGGATTTCTCTGAGGAGTTTCATCTCAAATTCTATCCACCCACTTTCCTTAATGAGAAAATCAGGCAGTTGCAGAATATCAAGCAGGGGAACATGACAGTTACAGAATATGAAGCGCTTTTCACACGGTTGGAGAACTTCTGTCCACAGCTTGTTCCCGATAACATAGAGAGATGTAGAAGGTTTCAGGAAGGACTAAGGCCAGAGATTCAGCATACAGTTTCTGCTACTAGTAGGAGGAACATAGAGAACTTTGGTGAGTTTGTCGAGGCTGCTAGACAGGTTGAAGAATCTGTGAATGCTGATAAGGTGCCTGAGTCTAAGAAGAGATTTGCGGACTTTAGTAGAGGGCAATCCAGTAGTGGATACATAGGTGGAGGTAGAGGTTTCTTTTCTAAACTTGGGCGTGGTTTTGGTTGTTTCGGCAGGCAGAGATCTGAGGATGTCACTACTTCTAGAGGCAGAAGAGGATACAACCCAGGAAGATGGGGCAGTGCCGATAGTGGACAGTCTTCTGGGTCGTCAATGTCAGTGACAGGTCCTCAGAGGCAAGAGATACCACCATGTGACAAATGCGGAAGGCCACATACTGGTCAGTGTTGGGGTGCAAATCCTCAAGGTTGTTTTATCTGTGGACAAGTAGGACATTTCAAAAAGGAATGTCCTCAGCTTCGACAAGCAGCATCACAAGCTTTCCAGCCTCAATACCATGATGTTCCGAGTTCTTCTGTGGCTTCTGGTTCTATAGGAGGTGGAGTGTCTAGTGGCAGGAGTGGTCAGAGAGAACAACGTGGCAGAGGGAGAGCTTCAGCACGTTTCTTTTCTTTGACACCTCAGGAAGGTATAATTTCATCACAAGTTGTTACATGAGAGATGCTTTTGTTTAATAGTATACCAGTCTCAGTTTTGATAGATCCGGGTGCTACTCATTCTTTTATACGACGTTCTTTAGTTGGTGAACTTAATCTGTTAACTCAAGAGTTGGTAGATGAATTAGTGTTGAGGGTTCCACTAGGTGGACCAACAGTTTTATCCGAGTCTTGTCCCGAATGCTTGTTATCTTTTGGAGGTTTTACCTTTGCTGCAAATCTCATACCCTTGGATGTAAATACTTTTCAAGTCATCTTGGGTATGGATTGTCTTGAAACATATTGAGTGCAACTCGATTGCTGGAAAAAGGAAGCTACCTTTCAATTAGGAGAATTTTCTTGTGTCTTTACTGGAGACAGGAAAATTCTGCCTACATGCATAATATCAGCTGCTGTAGCTGATAAGATGTTACAGAAAGGATGTGAAGCGTTCCTTGCTCATGTAGTTGACACCAGAGAAGAAAAGAGCACTGCCAGTGTTTATGAGGTGCCTGTGGTTCGTGAGTTCTCTGACGTTTTTCCAGAGGAGTTACCAGGCTTACCTCCTATCAGAGACATTGATTTTGAAATTCAGATATATCCAGGTAGTCATCCAGTAGCACTGCCAGCCTATAGAATGGCACCTGCAGAATTGAAGGAACTCAAGGTACAGTTACAGGAGTTGCTAGATAAGGGTTTCATTAGACCCAGTTCTTCACCATGGGGTGCTCCAGTCCTGTTTGTTAAAAAAAAGGACGGTACCATGCGTCTCTGTATAGATTACAGACAACTGAACAAGATCACTATTAAAAACAAGTATCCATTGCCAAGAATAGATGATCTGTTTGATCAGTTGCGTGGAGCGACGATCTTTTCTAAAATAGATTTGAGATCCAGATATCATCAGCTTAGGATAAAGGCTTCTGATATTCCTAAAACAGCTTTCAGAACCAGGTATGGGCATTATGAGTTTTTGGTCATGTCATTTGGACTGACCAATGCCCCAGCAGCCTTTATGGATATGATGAACCGGATTTTCAAACCGTTCCTAGATCAGTTTATTGTAGTCTTTATAGATGATATTCTGATCTACTCCAGAGACGATGCACAGCATGAGCAACACCTAAGAGTAGTGTTGCAGTTGTTGAGACAACACCAGTTGTTTGCTAAATTTAGCAAATGCAAGTTTTGGTTGGCCGAGGTAGCATTTCTTGGGCATGTTATCTCGAGAGGTGGAATTAGTGTTGACCCTAAGAAAGTTGATTCTGTACTTCAGTGGGAACAACCTAGGACTCCTACTGAGATCAGAAGTTTCTTGGGATTAGCAGGTTATTACAGAAGGTTCATACAGAACTTCAGCGTGTTAGCATCACCTTTGACACACTTGACGAGGAAGGATGTACCGTTTGTTTGGTCGGATAACTGCGAGAAAAGTTTTCAGATTTTGAAGAAAAAGTTGACTTCAGCACCAGTGTTGGTTTTGCCTGAAGCAGAAAAAGGCTATACAGTGTTCTGTGATGCTTCTAGAAGAGGTTTGGGCTATGTACTGATGCAAGAAGGTAAAGTTGTTGCTTACGCATCTAGACAGCTTAAGAAGAATGAAGAGAATTACCCGGTCCATGATCTGGAATTAGCTGCTATAGTTCATGCTCTTAAGACATGGCGTCACTACCTGTATGGTGAGACATGTCAAGTGTTTACAGACCATAAGAGCCTGAAATATATCTTCACTCAGAAAGACTTGAATTTGAGACAGCGCAGATGGCTTGAGTTGATTAAAGACTATGATGTGACAATCGATTACATTCCTGGTAAGGCGAATGTAGTAGCTGATGCCTTGAGTAGAAAGTCAAGTTCAATAGCCAATGCATTTTCTATGGCATGTTTCAAGAGAGACTTGCTTGTAGATATGCGAAGGTTGAACTTGGATTTGGATGTGACAAGACAGAGTGGGTTGATTGCTCAAATGCAAGTCAGACCTACTTTTTATAATCAGATAAAGGAATTACAGCAGGGTGATGATGAGTTGTGGCAAATCATGCAGGATATGTCAGAGGGTAAGAGAACAGAGTTCAGATTTTCTGATGAAGGCATGTTGTATCTTCATGATAGGTTATGTGTACATGAAAACAATGAGTTGAAAGAGCAGATTCTTGAGGAAGCGCATACCTCTATGTATGCTATGCATCCAGGTAACACAAAGATGTACAGGAACCTCAAAGAGCTGTACTGGTGGTCTGGTATGAAGAAGGATGTGGCTGAATATGTGGCTAGATGTGGAGTGTGTCAGCAGGTTAAAGCTGAGCATCAGAAACCTGCTGGTACCTTGCAGTCGCTTCCTATACCAGTATGGAAATGGGAACACATCACGATGGACTTTGTGGTAGGATTACCCAGGACGCCTAAGGGTTCAGACTCGATATGGGTGATTGTGGATAGACTAACTAAGTCTGCTCACTTTCTTCCTGTCAAGTCAACCTTTGACGCTTCTAAGCTGGCTAAAGTTTATGTGGATGAGGTAATCAGGTTGCATGGGATTCCAGTCTCCATTATTTCTGACAGAGATCCAAAGTTTACATCTAGATTCTGGAATCAGTTACATCACGCGTTGGGCACAAGGCTGAAGTTCAGTACAGCGTTCCACCCACAGACAGATGGTCAATCTGAGAGGACCATTCAGACCCTTGAAGACATGCTGAGAGCATGCGTGCTACAGTTTAGAGGCAACTGGGAAGAACACTTAAGCCTAATGGAGTTTGCATATAATAACAATTACCATTCTAGTCTTGGAATGGCTCCATATGAAGCTCTTTATGGCAGGAAGTGTAGATCGCCAGTTTGTTGGTACGAGGTGGGTGAGAAGGAAATTCTTGGACCTGAGCTAGTCGATGTAACTACAGAAAAGATATCTGTGATCAGGGATCAGTTAAAAGCTGCTCAGGACAGACAGAAAAGTTATGCGGAAAGACGTCGTCGACCTCTTGAGTTCGAGGTGGGTGATGAGGTTTACTTGAAAGTTTCACCATGGAAGGGAGTTCTGAGGTTTGGCAAGAGGGGTAAGTTGACCCCTAGATATATGGGTCCATATCCTATTGTTGAGAGGATTGGACCGGTAGCTTACAGGTTGGATTTGCCGTCTGAGTTGGCAAATCTTCATGATGTCTTCCACGTGTCTATGCTGAAAAAGTGTCATCCTGGTACAGAAAAGATTCTAGATTCAGAACCGGTGCAACTTAGGACAGATGTGTCCTATGTTGAAGGACCTGTGCAGATAGTTGATTACCGGATCAAAAAGCTTAAGAACCGGGAGATACCTTTAGTGAAGGTTTTATGGAGAAACCATAATCTTGAAGAAGCTACGTGGGAACTAGAGTCTGAGATGCGTGGCAAGTTTCCTTTTCTCTTCTAGGAATTTCGGGACGAAATTCTTATAAGGAAGGGAGATTGTTACGACCCGCGTCGAGCTTATTCCGTAAGTATGCTGTTAAGCATGTGTTTAGCTGATGTGTTAAGTTATAAGCCTGTGTTTGTTAATAATGTTTAAAATGGTTATAATATGTGCTTAGTGTGTTTTCTAGCTTCTAAAGTGTGTAGTATCTTACGCTTGAAGCGTTGTCAGAGAAATCGTTCGAATCCGACTTTTGAGTCAAAAGTTGCATGTTTTTGGGCTTTTAGGGACCCGTTTGTAATTTTGAAAAGTTTTGAACTTTGCGATTTGGCCCCTAGGTTTTCTTCCTTATCTACTCTTTCTCCCTTATCTCGTTTCACTTTTAAAGAAATGAGAGAACGCTTCTGCGTTCTCCTTCCTTGCGTGAGAAAGGGAGAAAGAAAGAGAGAGATAGAGGGAGCTGAAGAAGGGAAAGGCATCAGAGCTCCGTTTTGCTCCGATCAGCTGCTGCAGCTCGTCTTCTTCACTCCGTTGATCGTCATCTTCATCGATTCGGACCGGATTTGCAGCTGGAACTGCGTTTGCAAGAAAAACGACCAAGGGATTGGGGTGCACGGTGCAACCCTAACTCGTTTCCTTCTTCCCTTCAGGTGCGGTTTAGTTGTATGCGTCGTTTGTGATCGTTTGGTGGTGTTTGTTCGAAGTTTGCCCGTCGATTCGAGAGAAATCGACTTTTGCAGGCCGTTTTTGTGTTCTGCCTGTACGCGGTTCGGCCGAGTTCCAATTCGGTCGGCCGAGTTCTTATTTAGGGCTTTTGTACAGCGTTTTCTGATCGGCTGAGTTTTGATCTTGGATCGGCCGAGTTTCCCTAACTAGATATACGAACAGCGTTTTGGTCGGCCGAGTTTGGTCCTGATCGGCCGAGTTTCTTTGTAGGTTGTTTCGAACGGTGAGTTGGTCGGCCGAGTTCCCCAGGGGATCGGCCGAGTTTCCAGTTGGTCGGCCGAGATTGTTCGGCCGAGTTTCAGGATCTGGGAAGCAATCGGCCGAGTTCCTTAGTGATCGGCCGAGTTTCAAGTGGTGAGTGGCAGTTCACTTAGAAATCATTATTTAACTCATTTTAAATGCTTAATTGCTTCAGTATCAGTTGATATGACCTTTAACAGTGTAGCATGTACATTTTAGTGTGATAAGTTCATTGGAACTTGCAATGTATGATGTAAATGATGAAAAAGAGGAAATCCTATGTCTTACAGTTGCTATATGATATTTCTGTTAATTGTTTATCTGTTGGTTAATTAATAGACCTAAGTGCCCTAACACCGTAGAACCCCTAAAGGAAGGTCTGTTACTTAGGGGTGAAACTCGTGTCCAACATCAACCGGTTGAGTAATTCTGGTGGCACGAGGATAGAAAGAGAGGCAGTGTCTAACACCAATCGTGCGTGTGTCACGATGGCACTGGGGAAAAGGAAAAGAAAACTTGGTTATCTAACATCATTCGTGCGTGTGTCACGAAGGTAACCCTGTGACCCTCCGCCGGTGTACTTCGGTTAAAGGAGGAGTCGGGAGCACACGTGGTTGTGCATTGAGGCCGTAGAGCCTATGTTCTGGCCGGAGAGCCAGGGGTCCTGTAGCAGAGCATGGCTGGTGTCAGACTTAGCATTTCCCGGGTGTGTTGCTAAGTCTTGTACGGTGGGACCGTAGCATGAACTTGCTGCGGATCTTTATATGCAGAGTACACTGCATATATTTAGGGCATAATAATAAAATGAATAAATAATCAAGTAGGTTCACAGTAAATTTATATAACTGCATATCTATCTGAGTTTCCTGTTGATGTTTAGATGTGTGGTTATTATCTGTATATCTGCTATGTCAATAGAACTGCCCTGTTTGAACTGTATATCTGTTTATTTTCAGTTAATAAACCTGACGAGTTGTTTAGTGATAGCTAAGTGAAATGTTATTCACTGAGCGAGTAGGCTCATACCTCTACTCAAACATTTTCAGGTCAGCATCAGCATCAGGAATCAGAAGGATCGTTTCACCCTAACGCTTAGTCGATAGAAGGTTGGTGGTTAGTCTAGTTAGAGGTCTCTTAGTCCATTCCCCTCGATCCTCGGGACAAGGTGTGAGTGAGAGAGAGAATGTGTACACAGATGTAAATTAACTGTTATGCTTTATTTTATATTGGACAATGTATTATACTGCAGACTCTGTGTATATTTCTTGTCAGTTTAATAGAAGTGCTTCCGCAGCTTGTTTAGTTTCATTTACAGTATAAATCAGTTTTTCCTATTAATGTTGTTAATTGTTTTAAAAAGTGATGAATGGTTGGCTTATATGTGAAATCCCACCTGTCGTGCCCTAATTTCGTGGTTTTTGGTTAATGTGAGATTGGGGCGTGACAGTTCTCCTGTCACTCCTACCCACTTGTCAATCTCCATACAACGCTGGTGGTTGCTAGATCACGGCTGGTAACAACATTCACTTGCCTCTAGTTTCTACTCATGGCTCGTCCCAGCAGTCGCTAGCCACTGCCTTCCAGGCACACAACCCACACGAATAGCAGGGGCACCTTAGAGAACCCCTCGTAGGAGATGAGAGACAGAGAGGAAGGAGGGGTCTTGGAACCCTATGAGAAGGCCACCCACTGTCTCTGAACCACGAGGACCCAGTTAGGGTTCAAAATAAAGCTATACTCAATTAATTCTAAAGTAATTTGGGCCAATTTCAAAAGGCCATAACTTGGGATATGAAGTTCCAATTGAGGCCATTTTTTCACTGTCAACTTCATAATTGAATACTCTATCTCATGAAATATATTATAGATCAGGATGATACTAATCGGGTTCAATTTAATTTTCAAAGTGGTGAATCATTAAATAATGAAACTTTGATCAAAAGAAAAAAATTAAAGGCACACAATGTGAAATTGGTCATTGATGTGATAAAATTATAGCATCACCTCACTCCAACTATTGAACTAATATGCACTTGAGTCATTTGAGTAATAATAGAGAGAAATAGTACATGACAGGAGTGAGAAAAGCTAGGTTGTCAGAACAAGAGTCCATTAATTTTATGGGGTTTAGGAGCACATGAATTAATAATCTTGTTGTGAGGAATCATGTAAATAAGTATCTGATAAGAAGAGTAATCTCTTGAGAGTGAACACAAAATACAATGAATCAACCCTTAATGGGAAAATAATAAGTTAGATGAAAATAAATAGACATAAGAATGCTTATGAGACAACATGTAAAAATAATGGAGTATGATAATCTCACTAGTTCTTAAGTAGATATTGAGAAAAATTGGTTAAAACAATAAATGATGCATAAGAAGTTGAAACTTGAAATCAACAATAGAGACGTACCTCAGAAACTAGAAGAAACTTCATCATAATCATGCACTAATGATTATGGTGTAACATTAGCCATGCCTAAGCACTTTGGGATAGGGTTATATGTTGTCATTGTTTGTCCTAGCTTGGGATTTTGGGGGAAAATCTTTTTGAGGGGTTATTGTGAGACAATGAACCTAGATTAACCCTAGTCTTCCTCCAATTTTAGTTTATTATCATAATTGTGTAATGATTAAGTTTTTATATTGATTGATGAAGATGTATCTCTTATTTAGTTCAATTTGTACTTTGATTGCCCTAATTTTAAGTTTTCTTGCTTGTTTTGGATGAAATTGTGAATTAAATATAATATGAGGACCTAATATTATATTATTATAAATTTATCTAATATGGTTTTTCTTTCATACTCATACTTATTGATCCTTGATATAAATTGGTTAAGAGATGATTCTAATATGACCTCAATTATACCTTATTTCCTTGATTTGAAATTTCATGTACAATAGGGACTAATATGCATTTTACCCTAATCAAGGGACTAATTGTGAAATTGAGTATACGTTATATACTTGAAATATTTCACTTATTATCATACTTAATTTTATAATTTATGAACTAGTTTTGTATGAGATTTCATCCTAGGGTTTCTAACCCTAATCCTAGCTAGTATGGTGGTTGATGAGGACCGATGGAACTCTGAACCGATGAGAGCCCTATAACTCTCAACTGATGGAGTTCCTGGACTCATCAAATGAAGACAATCTTATTGATGAGATCTATGAGTTTGAGAACTGATGAGAATCATTTACATGCCAATCGATGAGAAGGAAGTCTTGACAAATGATGATGTTCCAAGTTGTCAACCGGTGCAACTTCTATTTGCCCAAACGAATGGTGTTTCTGACCTATGTAAGTGCTAGACCAATGTATAGAGTGATGGAGATAACGCAGAAACCTTACTTATGCCCCTACCCTTAGTACACAAGTAGGTGAAACAAGGGTTAATTAATGGAGATATATGAGTATTGTTTCCATTTTGTCAATATAATTTTATCAATATGAAAGTAATAATCATAGGAAACATGTAGCCCAAACAAGTATATGTACACATATATCAATTGATCTTGAAATGTATCTAATTTGGTTGAACTTGCCCTTTGTTTTCCCAAACTTCATGTTTCTCAGCAAGATTGGATTTACTTGTAAATTCAACATAGAATGAGCAACAAATTGAAAACTAGGTGAATAATATATAATTGTTTACTTTATTTCTACTTGTACTTTTTTTATCCTTAAACTCATTTGGGTAAGGGATGACTCTAATCAGACTTCATAATACTTTATTTACCTTAAAATACATAATCTTGTATAATTATGGATTAACATGCAATTTCACCTTAATTGGCAACCCAAGTGCAAAGTTGAATGAATAATATCAAAATTCATGATATTAATTTAGTATTTTTATAATTTTCTTTCATTTGATTTCTTTGACATTAGTTGGATTAGGGCATCGATACTAGCCAGTATGGTGGTGGTGGTGTTTCCGACCAATAGAGCTTCTTGTGCTCTACCAATGAACTTTGTAGCTTATGGATGTGATTGACCAATGAGAACACATAATTTGATTGTAATGATTGAAAAAAAACATAAGAATTCTAGAAAGGTTGATGAAAATAATTCTTTGACCAATGGATGGAAAATTTGGACCAAGGGTGATTATCAATACTAGTTGGGGGAAGTTAATACTTTTATACCTATCTCCACTATATAAAACCCACCCCATTATGCGTAGAGGATTTCTTAGAACCCAATAAGATGATAGAATCATGGAGGGAGCCATGGAGGGCAAAGAAAGACCTAGAAAGGGATGAACATGGATGGAGCCTTGTACGTCGATGCATGTTGTAGATCTAATTTCTTCAAGATGCTTTCAATCTTGGAAAGTTTGTTTCCAGCCCAAATCATGTTGATTCATATTCTATAAAATCCTACTTTCTGTTATATACATAACATTTCTCCTTTGATCATTCCCCATGGACTTCCATAATGGAAACTACTACATCTACCTAAAGAACCTTCCTTTTTCCTCTTGTTGATCTAAGGGGAGTTAGATCTTGCATAAATCTTGGTTTGGGGGTTTCTGAAGAATTATCTTGGATCTAGAAGCATGCTCATGGCCTTCTTAAATGGACCTCATGATTTTTTGATAAGAGTCGAGTGATATAGAATTGTTTGCATTCTCTTACTTACTAGTTCATGTAGATCCCTAAAACTTGATCTAAACTTGATTAACATGCCTAAAGATAGAATCTTTATGGATTTTTTCTACTATGCAATATGATTTCTAACTTGTATATATTACCCTATATCTTACTCATGAATCCCTAATGAAATGAACTTTATTTCTTTGATTTATGGTCTGATATCTGAAATGTGTATGTCTCATAGTTTACTTTGCTCTAAATCTTGTTCTATGACCTCTTAATGTGTTGTGCGATGATGTCTTGAGATTTGTTTTGGATAAGTAAAATATATTCATGAAATTTCATATTATTTCGACCTTCTAGGGTTACTTTCAGATGTCATTTCTACGACTATATCATTATTATTTGTTGAATTTTGAAATACAAGTTGAATTGTTACTAAATATGCTATCCATGTGGTGTAATTGTATCGTATGAAAAGGAAATGGACTTGAATTATATTATTATTGATTAGGAGTTGGTATGAAATGATTATAAGGCCTTAATATTAACCTTTATGCTTATGTAAATTCCTTTAACTTAGGTCTATAATCACAAAGTAGGTCATATCTTCATAGAGGTGGCACTTTTATGTATAACAATATTTTCAATGATTCTCCCTCATAATTTTGTATTTAAACCTAAAATTTTCTACAGTGGTTGTGTAAATAAAATATGAAACTTAATATAAAATTTCAAATGTGATATTCTGACATGGTATCATACCTAATGTGGATTTACATGGTAAAATTACCCTTTTTATGTCTAGTATTGGCATTGTATGCCCTAGTGAGTACTTGAAATTTTATGATAAATTAAGTTTTTACTTCGTAAAGATGTTTTTCGTCACTTATATACTTGATGAATCAGAAAGTAATTTCTTAATCAAGAAAGGTATCATAGAAATAATTAACAAACTAACCCAGAAATAATATGGAGGTTTCTAAATAAAATGTGAGTTTAACAATTAGTAGAAGTATATTATGATAAATAACTTTAGTAAAGTGATTATCTACATAACATGATTATTATGTGTTATATGGATCCTCTTTTTACAATGTTAAGGGTTAACTAAATGAGTTTTAAAATTTTGAGTTAAAATTATATCCTGGATAAGGATTAAATGTATATACATTAGACTTGGCGCCTTGAGGTTGATCCATTGAGTGCAATGAAATGGGTGTCATCTTTGGAATTATGACTTGAACCAGCAGTGAATACCAACCATGCTTGAATATGATTGAAACATAAGATATGGAATGAAACAGTAGCATAGTAAATTTTTTGGATAAGTTATGCGATATTATGAGTATGCTGATCTTACCTCCAAGTAATTGTGAATATTTTATTATAACTAACTATTGGATGAGGTACCAAATAATGATTTTGGCTTGATCTATAAGTTCTAATAATGTTATATTTTTTTGGATAAGGTAAAGTATTACTATTGCAAAAAAGGGTATAAGGGATACAATAAAATCCCCATATACATTAAGGGTTCCACTATCCCTTTTTCCATGCACCCTACAGTTCCTTTCTCTCCATATATAAAAGATGGGAGAAATTACAACCATACCCAAAAGACTTCTAACTTTTGAACTACCTTTAGTTTTATCCAGTAGCAAAAGGAAAGGATCAAACATATAATGTGTTGGAGTACCACCATAACCACACTTCAACATCACCCTTTTCCACAGATATAGGAGAACTCACATTCAAAAAAGAGATGCTCATGAGTTTACGATTCCTTTTTGCAAAGGAGACAATGATTATCACACCTCAAACCCCATTTGCTGAGTCTATCTTTAGTCGGTAACATGTTCATTACATTTCGGTAGGCATGAAAACTCCACTTAGGAAAATGCTATTTATACCAAAGGAAAGGATACCACAAACCTATACAAGGCTTCTTTAGATGTACCAAGGTTTCATACTGCCTAAAATAGTCTATAGGCCACTCACTTGAAGGTATCTTCTCTTTACATCTAGCCACTCCTTAACCATCCTTCTCCACACTCTAGATGAGCCTTTAGCAGCCACCTCTTCCTCCATGCTCAAGTTATATCTTTCATGCATCCAAGATGCCCGCAAGGACTAGGTTTTGGTCAAGAAGAAATGGACTTTTTGGCAATAATAGACCACGCCAAGTCAGGACAGATCTTATTGTAGTATAATTCATGATCAAACCCAATGAACAACAATTTTAAGAATAATTTGAATAAAGTAACTATGAAAGATCTAGTATTTGACAAAAAGTTGGATTCAATTTCATTTAACTAAGATTGAGAGAATGAAAAGAAATATATTAATGTTATGGATGAAAATACTAAGGTGGATGTGTTTTACCACCACTAACTATCATTCATTCCCTCACTTCAAGTCATTAAGCACAAACATACATATGTTGAGACTAGGTAAATTCCCCTTTTAGTGCAAGAATTAAAACCCAGACACATATCACTCCAAGCTGACTATGTGTTACCTATAGATCAAATACCTATCACCTTAGAAAATGCCTAATGAAGTTCTCATCAAGGATTTAACAAGAATCAATCGACATCCTAGGTTTTGGGTTCAAAGTTCTCTATACCCAAGATCTAATAAACATGTAAACTTGATTATTAGAAAGGATTACAACCATAAAACCATTGAATCTAAATATATATAATGATCCATACAATAGTTGATGTTGTAAAGAGAACAAAATTGGGTACAAGGGCTTCTCCCTATGCCTTAGTGGGATGACTACTCACTCATTGTATTCGTAATGAGTTTAACAAGGGAAAGGAGGGATAAAGCCATCATCATAGAAGAAGAAATGGTATCCATGGTGTACAGAAGATGTTATTTAGACTCAGATATGGGGCAATCCAAAAATAACAAGAACACTCTATGATGTTCATCAGATGGCTTGGAAGTTTAGGACCCCTCTTCCTTATGGTTGGATCTACTACTATGAAGGTGACACAAGAGAAGTATGATTATGGGTCAATGACAGATTGCATCTATGTTCTAGATTCTTTGAAAGTCGGGACCTTGTAGTAGTGGTGAAGGTTATGATCTTGTCAGTTGGTCAAATAAAAAAAGAAACCGATGTCTATCATCAACTAAAATTGGAGATGGATTGCTCATAATTGATCTTGGAAGTTTGGAAGTGTCAATTATGGATTTATTTTCTTTAAGGTGTATCCCTATATATAGGTGGATGCTATGGTTTGGAACCCTTCCCTACTACCTTGAAATTAGGTCTTCATATCCATGGACGCAAAGCGGCAAATGTTGAAAGGAAGAAGAAGAGTTATGTCAGAAGATGAAGGGTTCTCCATCAGTGGTCAAACATATGTTCTTCATCAGAGGTCGAGTTTCGTCAAGAATTAGAGGGAAAGGTCTCCCTCCTGATTGATTTGGAGAGGTAATAACTTCTTTGGTGGTCTAGGATAGCCTACCCATCAAAGAGCGATATAAATGATAGGAATCTGTGCATGGTGTAGGGCGACCATCAGAGGGTCGACACATTATTTTCATCAAAGGGATAAATTCTACCCATGAATCGGTGCATGATTGTAGGCCGGGCATCAGATCATGGTGGTGGGTCATTGATTAGACCATGTTTCTTTTAGTGTTGGCATAAAACAAACAAACATATATATATATCTATATATATACATATACATATATATATATATACATATATACATACATATATATATATATATATATATATATATATATATATATATATATATATATATATATATATATATATATATAACGCACACAAACACACACACATGAACAATCATCATATGTAGACCGATGGAAAGCCAAGAGCATTGTCGGTCATCATGCTTGACTTTCCATCGAGGAGTAAGAACAGACCGAAAATCAGTATGCAAGGCTATCCTTAGAGGTTGACCAATTTTGATTCTATTTAGAGACAAACTCAACCCTAGGAGGTCTATTGTCACGTTGGAAAGGGCTTGCACTGATAAATCTTCTGACTGAGGAAATAATCAATGATGAACGAACATTTTAGTGAAAACCAAATCCAACTTATAAAAATTTCTTGTGCCCACTAGTCGTTAAGTGGGACCATGATATCTACATTGGTGCACATTGAATAAATATCACACCTTCTATGACTACTAGGGATTTGGTTCATTCAATTAAGAAGACCTAATATAAGGAAGTTCTAAAGTAAAATGAAGGAAATGTATGTCAAACTAGACTAATAATGCAACTAAAACTAGGATGAATATGCATCCATCTATTTTTTCTCCGTATAAATTGTATTCATGATTCTATTTTTCACACATCTCACTCCTACTTTTTGTCTTTATTGATACGATTCAAGGATACTATTCACTTTTATTATAGTCTATGTTCTAATGGTTCTTTTAGTTTCACACAAACGTTTTCTCGGTGTTGTTTTTCTTTAACTCAAATTGGTTTCATTTTTTACACTCCAACCACTAGCTAGTTGTGGTTGCATGCAAGATTAGTTCTCATATGTGACCAACAACCCATGTTGGAAGTGAATGGCGTCATCTCAAATTGAAGAATGCACCAAAAATCTCCTTCCTCTTGATATGGACCATAATTCTGGTTTTGATCCGAGTGCCCAAGACTTGGTAAATCTTGTAGAGTAGAGAGAAAGAAATAATATAGTCATGGGTAATTTTCCATTGCTTTATTGATGGTCTTAATCAAACAAATCTTTGTTGCATTGGTATCTTTAGTATTACCAAACATTTATAGCACACCTGTCATGTGATTTTAAGCCATTAGATCGCATGATTTACCCTTTGTATTTAATCAACGTGTAAAACACAAATCATGGTTTTACTATAACTCATCATTTATTCAAAGAATCCAGATTTCCTTCTAATCGCCGCTACATATGCATTTTCCACGTGTTTATATGGATAAATTTATTAAATTAACATAGAAACTATGTGTTGGAATAATTTTCAGGATTAGAAATCATCTTACAATGTTTTAAAAACCGATTTAATAGATACCTAAGATCATGGTTTAGGGCATTATACTAATATGAAATTAATATACTTTATCTTAACTATAGATGAATTGGGGAATATTTTGAGATGTGAATTTATATCTAGGAGTTGTTTGGTCCAGGAAGACAATTCATTTTATTGTGCACAATGACCTTGTTTTAAATTTTATTATATATACATTAATGCAAAGTTTTCCTGATTTATCATTTAAGACAAATTCATGAAATGTTGTTTTTAATAATGCTTCAATGATGTCTCAAGCATATTAAGTTTATGTTATTCACAACACATTAAGTTATATGAATATCAAGATCACTCATTAAGATTAGGATTATGATGGTGTAATCATAGTTTCAAGAAAATTAATATTTCATTATTTAATGATGTTTATAAAAAGAATTTATCTTGTTATTGCATGTGGTGATTATTGTATGTAGTGTACGTAAATATATAGGGAAACTCCCTTAGGTGAATTTTCATGTACAATACAACACATCAAACTTTGATGTTGTTTACGGGTACAACGTAATTCCCTGATAAAGTTAGATGACTTGTATCAGTTGGTAATTTTCTTATACAGTTGCTAATATTGAAAATCATCTTAAATCCAACTCATCTTCAACCATCTAATTTTGGTTGTGTCGACTTCTCATGTTATTTTTTATGTGCATGTGATACTCTTATAGTGTTGAATCCATCATAGGATTTGACCATGAGATTGAATGAACTTATTGTAGGCTCGTTTGTGAATACAAGAAATAAATCATAGAGAAAAGATCAACCATGGATTGAAAGCATCACTCAATGCATAGAGAGATAGACTCATGGATGATGCTAGAGCCACAACCTAAGAGGAGTTACATGCAATTGAAGAATCAGAATGACAAAGAAAGATATGAGGGTTCTCTATCCATAAAGAGTTAACGTTCATAACCCAATCATCCAACCTAGCATCAAATCATAAAACATCAAAATCAATGCACAATGTGTTACCATGATGCAAAACAACAATTTCATAGGTACAGTCAGTGAGAATGTGCATGAGCATTTACAAGATTTCATAAATCGTTGTGGAATGAGTAAGAAAGTTGGTGTGTCTAAGGAAGCTATAACGCTAGAAATGTTCTATTACTCCCTCCCCAATAAAAATAGGGTGTGGTAGAACTCCCTAGATAATTACAACATCACCACTTAGGCAAATCTATATAACAAGTTTCTTAGATAAGGTCTTACTTCCCTCACTCCCATACCAAATCTGATGACAAATCATATAGTTTAAATAACAACCAATTAGAGCTCTCTTCGAATCCTAGGAATGATTCAAATAGCTACTATGCATTTTCCCTCATCAAGACATTCCCCCTTCACATATTTTTATGTAATTCTATAAGGGAGTGGATGATGACATTAAGTAGTTCGTTGATTCTTATTCCAACAAAGCCTTAATTTTGAAAATCTTTAACAACACATGGATGGTTTTCAGTAGGGGAGTAGAGAATCAAGCTAATTGGGGTTCATCACTTGAGAATTGACTCCTCAAGGTAGCTATGGATGAGGACAAGTCTGATCTAAAGGTGATCATTGAATCATTAAAGGCCCTTGCTCTTAAAAAAGATAACCTTGAGACTTTCCTCTATAGATATGGGAAGTGAGGATCATCTCCTTTCCAAGTTAAAGAAACCCAAGAATTCTGTTAATTTTGCAGTGAATAGTGCAACCATCTCTACCAAGCCACATTGGACATCTACCATCCTCAACTAAACATTAGCCTAGTCATTGAAAAAGACAATGCTATCGATTCTATTCCTTGATAGGGGCTATTACGACCCCAACTGATCAAGGAACCCTCTAGAATTACAATATGGAAATCCAGACAAAGCGGAAAACATGAAAAAACTCAAGGACCCAACCAAAAATAAATTCAGGATCCTCCTAGCTTCTAACAATGTCATAACTATCTCTGAAACAACTTCAATCCTGGAAAATACTGCAATAACTTTAACCAAGGCAACAAACACAATCCATGACAACAACCCTACAATAATCAAGGGCAACTTCTTCTATAATAAGGAAACCAAAAAAAATATGCTTTCTTCTAATGATAAAGGTTTCTTTGATGCTATTGAGAAGATACTATTGAGTCATCAGACATACAATTAATCTACTAAGGCTCAAATTGCATTAATTTTCATAGTCATTTGCCCTCTGATGGGTTCATTTGTAGGTCAACATGAGAACAAACTCAAGCATCAGGAGCAACTGAAGGTTGTAACCACATGTTTTGGGTTTGTTCTACTAGAACCACCAGCCCCAGCCAACAACAATAGGCTGGTGCTTAAATAAGACAATGAAGATGAAGTTAACCCCATAGCTTCACCTACTAAACAAGCTATTTAAACACCAAAGAAAGTTGATACATCTTGTGACGAACTGCTCATGAAAACAAGATTAACTAATGCAGAAGCGTTCTCTAAGAAGCAGATCACTAAAAATCACTAAAAATTAAAACCTTTTTACTAAGAGGTCCATCAAATGAAAACTTTCTCACATAGAACAAAAGTAACACATTTACATTCTATTTTCAAAAGTGTATATCTTGTATCATCTCTTTCCATGAATTACAAGCATCAGCTGCCCTGTTAAACTAAGCACATGCAGTATGAAAATCTCGAGGCATTGAGCAAAAATCTCAAAAGCACTACTACTACTACTACTCCGAGGACCTTAGAGTACAGAGACGACACATAGGACTCTATCAACATCTATACAAGGCATAACAGCCAGTGTCTCCACCTGAGACTTCACTGCTGTCCCTGCTGTTGCTACTACTGTCCTTCACCTACTGAAGGATTCCTGCCTCCTCGTCTGCGTCCATCTAAAATTGTAGTTCCCACGGGGGTGAGACAATTATAAATTGCCCCAGTGAGAGATATAACTCTCCGCCAGTAATATTATTATTGCAGCTTAAGAAGATAAATATGAACAAAGGAATCATATTTGTTTGACAGCAGTTAATTCAATGTCTAACATATTAGAATATTATTCTTATCTAAAACATTGCAACTATAACTTGAAAGAGCAACATGTCACTTATCCATTAAGGAATATGAAGAACATGTATAACATTTATTCACTACAGAATCATTACCACATCATTAACTCTCTTCAGACTTAGATCATATATCTAAAGCCTGGCATTGTCATAGTGGAGTCATGGCCTATAGCCATACTCTTTTCACTAAGTGTTGAGATCTTAATCCCTCAACTCACCAAGTACAATTCCACTTCTTAAAAAGTTCATCATCATGATTATAGTATCTGGGTATTTGAACCTATAACTCACCATAGGACACTTATTACCACTTATTAGGTAACTTAATACCTTCAGATTATCTGACCACGAACATCATAATTCTTGCTACACAATGTATTGCACATAGTACACAAAGCTCAACGATTCATACTACACAAAGCATATGAAGGCTTATAAAGCCTATAAACATTCTCAATAAGCAAAGCATCATTGCCCATACCTGGCTATGCTCTTCATTTCATCATTCCTGCATGATTAGTATTCATGATAGCAATTATGATGCTTTCATATCAGTATCATACAACACTAAGTAATATAACTATTCCCTTTTTAGGGTTCATGATTTATCTTTCACATCAGTACCATACAACACTAAGTAATACCACTATTCCCTCTTTAGGGTTCATGGTATCTCTTTTAATACAACACCCTTCATTAGGGTTTTCCATAAATAACCACTTGGGTTCTTAAGATCATATTATAAATGATTAGCGCTATTCCATTGTTTCTCGCATCTAGAAACCAAAATAGATATCATAAGTGTTCAAACATACTTATATATCCTCATCATTAATCATTGAATATATTATCAACACAAAGTATGAGTTTCTCTCTCATCTTTATCAAAATATGATTGTATCATAGTCTATTGATTTGGATTAACCTTTTCATAAGGCATGTTATCCTACATTCACCAAGGTGCATTACATCTCAATGTAACAATTGACATGACACATCTCATGTGTCATCCATTCCAATTATAATGGACTTATAACATATCAAGGTATATCAAAATTGGGGTGTTGGATGTGATATCTATCATATCTTGATGTATCACTTCCCTCAACACCTTCATCTTACTTGAGTTCATTCACTTAGCTTGTATTAGGGTATTCCCCATCCTAATACTTTATGCACTAGATCATCACATTCATCATGCAATGTATTGGTCATAGTTCATCTATTTAGAAAATACAACCATTGCCAATGATATGGACTCATCCTTGAGTCAGGAACTATTAATGTAAGGATATCCATTATCAACCCCTCTAGGTGTTACATTTGTCAATACATGAATCACTATTCCATTAATAGGAATAAGATCTCCACAATAATAATTTGAGGTTCACTTAGCATCTTACATATATATGGATTTCACTTAGGCTCACTCTTCATTAGAGTTTCACATAACATCATTCTATATCAGGGTTTCACCTAGTATTATGTGAAATTAGGATTTCACAACACATCACCCAGTGATATGACTTCACCTAGAATTAGTAGCACTACCCTATATTAGGGTTTCATGCACCTTTACCCCATTTTAGGGATTAAGGTTTACTATTCACATCCAAGTAGGGTTTCTCTTACCTCATACCCAAATTAGGGTTAGGATGTACAATTCCCATTAAATTAGGGCTTCTTACATTGTTACACTAAGTTAGGGGTTACATAATCACCCTAGATTATGGTTTCACTGAACTTTTCCCTTAAAATAGGGTTTCACATAACCTTGCCCTAAATTAGGGTCAAGGTACATCAATCTTTTCAATGAGGATTTCATGATCTCATTATTATGAATCGAACCCTGATTACATGTTTATTCATAATGAGAGAATTAGAGCTTATCATGTAAGCAATCATCTCTCCCATTCTCTCTCCTTCTTATCCTTTCTAGGATGTTAAATACTCCAAGATTGATGTAGGTTAACTCTTCACTTGAGTACACATAGTTAGGGTTAACCTTTATAATCATCATTGGTCTATATATTAACAATCAAGTAGCTAATTGACCTTTGATCATATTAGGTGTCCAAATGGTCTAATCAATTAAACCATCAATTATATGAAGAATTAAAAAGAATTGACCAATTAAACTTTCAATTCCAAAAGGTGATCAATTGGATTAACCATTGAAATCTTTAAATGCATTAGGTATCCAAATAGATTAACCATATAGGACCTTAAATTACATGAGATATTCAAATGGATTAACCATGTTGAACTTCACACTATTACTTACTTAGACCCTCAATGGTCTTGGTTCTCATAAATCAATTGGTTGAAACCCATTTGAACAAATTGTACTTGAAACTGATTGGACAAAATCGGTGTTGAAACCGTTTGCACTTTGGGTCTCCAAACGGTTTGAGACCGTTTGTTCCAAACCCTCTCAAAACCGAATGGACCAAAAAGTTCCATCAGCACTTAGACACTTCATGGTTTCAATAGATGATCTGGTTTACAATTGAGCCCTTGTTTTCTCAATCAATTAAACTACTGAATCATCCATCAATTGAACCATCAATTAGGGTTTTGAACCCAATTGATCTAGGACTTCCACTCAATAAACCTTCAATTGGGGTTTTGAATCAAATCACCATCAATGATCAACATTGTGGAATTGATTCCATTGCAACTAATGAATCATCATCAAATTTTTGATATGACCAGACCCCAAATGGTCTTGAGGTCGTTTTCATGACCTCTAAACGGTCTTGAGACCGTTTGTCTCATCCTATCCTTGGAGTTTGTGAAATTTCATTAGGGTTTAGATCATTAGTTCGATCATCAAATCAATACTTAATTGCATTTCAATTTGGTGCCCTAGGACCTTCAATTACTCATCCATACTTAACCCTAGACCTCCAAACGGTCTTGGGTGACCCCCAAACGGTCTTGAGATTGTTTGGATGATCTCCAAACGATCTTGAGACCGTTTTCCCATTTCATCATCAAAATCCATAACATCCAATTAGGGTTTGGATCATTGGATTGATTATCAAATCAGCAATTGATTGCAATTCAACTTGGTATCGTTGGATCTTCAAATACCCAACCATGCTCAACCATAGACCTCCAAATGGTTTTGGGTGACCCTCAAACGGTCTTGAGACCGTTTGGGTGATTCCCAAACGGTCTTGAAACTGTTTGGGTAAATCAACCGTAAGCATCAACTTATTCAATTGCAAAATCAGCACTTAGCCGATTAGGGTTTATACCATATCTTTGATTCTTCAAATACCTAACCATACTCAACCCTAGACATTCAAATGGTCTTATTTGACCTCCAAATGGTCTTGAGACTGTTTGGGTGATTCCCAAACGGTTTTGAAACCATTTGGGTCATTCAACCCAAAACATCCACTTAATCAATTGGAAATTCAACACTTAGTCGATTAGGGTTTGCAATTAAGGAATCATTCACAATTGAAACCTTCAAGATCAAACCAATTGAAAACATTGGATAAAGATCCAAGTACCACAACATATATATTCAAACAGTCAAACATCTCAAATGGTCAACCATTCCAAACGGTTTGGAACCCAAACCACCAAACGGTTTGCAAACCGTTTGGTCACCAAACGGTTTGGTGAAACCATTTGGACTCAAACATTGAAACCATTTGCCCTTGATATTTGGGGAGGTGTTTGCTTATGATGATGTCATCATCATCAAGCTCCCAACTCACGAAATCTTCTGTGGTTTTCATGGAGATTGCATCAATCAACCAAACTAAATATCAGAAATGTAGAAATGATCACCGATTGATAATAAATTGATTGTAATAATAAAATTAAGGGTTCAAGTTATAAAACCCGCCTCCAATTGAGCTCCAAAGCTCCAAGCTCACGGAAAAAAGGGTGGATGAAGCTTTTGCAACTCCCCCTAGGCTCATCCTCAAGCTTTTGGTTGAAAAGATTGGCTAGGGTTGAAGAGGAGATCGAAATAAGAAGAAATCCATGATTTATTTTCAATTTCCACCATGGAATCAAGGTGAAAAGAGGTCAAGAACCTTACCAACAGGTTGGGGGTCGTCCTCCTGATCCTACACAGATCCTTGGTCGTTTTCCAAGCAGGGGAAAGAAAGGAATCCGAAAAAGCCTTTCATTTGGCTTGTAAAGGGTCTTTTTATAAGAAATTCAAGGAGAGAGAAAATGCCTTATAAAAATTCATTAAATCCCAAAAATGGTTCCGCCCTTTCCCCCTCAACTCCCTGGCCACGAAGCCATATTGTTTGCCTATTATTCCTCTCAATTATCCATGATTTAAAGAAAAGCAAATTAAGCACCTCAAATCATATTATACTAATATCCATATGTGAGTGGATATTTCTTTTTCTTATAATAATGTGAGTGAGTTATCCACTCCCTTGGATATTTTCGTGGCCTATCAAAGGCACAAAGGTGTTCACACTTGAGCAAATTAAACCATCTCATTTTTGGTTGAAGGCCCTTCAATTATTTTATTTATTTTTGTACTAAATTGAATTAGGGTTTCAATTAGGATTAAATCTTGATTATTTTAATATCAAGATTCTCTCACCTCCAACTTAATTCAAATGAGGCGCCCCTTTCATTTTCTTTTCTCTACATGATGCCAAGAAACATTAGGGACCTTATTGAAATGGTAATTTGCATATTGAACCCTAGGCTTTGGGTAAATCACACATTACACCAAAACTAGGTTTTAATGTACAAACATTGCTTTATCAATTCTTTCTTGGTACTCAGGCTACCACAAGCCCTGCCTATGTATCATATTCATTCTCATGATGTTTCAACACATGAGGAACATATTGTCATACACAATTTGCAATTTAACCCCTCAACTTGGGTAATTTGCACTTTAGTCCAAATCAAGTAAAACATTATTTCAACATTATTCAAAAAGGATTAAAATTGAATTATAAGTTTCTCTTGAGCCTTAATTACCTTTCACAAGATAAGATTAAGTATATACTCATCTTTATTAATCAAAACACCTAGGGTTAAAACATAACCCAGGTCAGGGATGTTACACATCTACTCTAGAGATGAGCATCATACCAAATACTGAGAAGGCATTGTAAATTACACCAAAACTCCTATCCTAGTGGTGTCGATCAATAAACACCGTGTCTCATTCCAGAGTTGTCTAGCCCAGCCATGGTTAGTCTCAAGATTCATGAAGTTCAAGCTAGTGATGAAGAATATACATGCTTATATTGCCTTCCTTGATGGTCTGACGGAATTCACCTCATGTAAAGTTTCTTAGAGCTCTCCTCACCCATAGTTACCTAACAGAGGAGTACACGACCGTTGAACTAGCATAAATAACATTAGACATCATCCAAACCAAGATGCCCAAAAAAGTAAAGGATCAAAGATCCTTTGGAAGATTATTCTTAATTGGGGACTCTAAGTGCCAGAATGGTCCTGAAAACCTTAGGGCAAACATTTTTTTTTTCATGGCCAACAGTTTGTGCAAGAGATTGGGCTTCATCACTAGCATACATACCAGTGGTATCATGATTCAACCTGCAGACACTTTTAGACATCCCTATGGTGAATTTATAAAAAATCCTTATCAGAGTAGGTCTAAAATCTTATTGGCCATGTGATTTTTTCATTATGGATATCAAGGAGGATCTTTGATATCCATTCATCTTTAGTTCCCTTTCCTTTTTCTAGATATTTAAGAAGGTATTTCGACATTAAGTCTTGGGATAAAACAATTAACTTTAAGGTTTTGGAGAAATTCAAGGGTCCATCTTTTCAGGAACAATGATCCGCATTGACTACATTAACAAGATGGCATGATTAATTTAATAGGCCTACTTTTAAAGACCCATTTGAGACAATGATTTGGTAGATTATAGTTAGAAAAAAACCACCTAGGAAAAATTCTCCAAATTTTTACCCAAACTACATACAATAATCACCACACACATGCAAACATGTCTTATCATAATATATTTAATGGTCAAACCCAAAGGACCTGATGCGATGATTTTGAGTCGCATTTATAGACTTATTTTATATGAGTTTTGTGCCTTAATTACTCATTTTCATGGATAATATTGCATAATTCACTTAATTTGGTCTTTGCCATCATATTATATCAAATCCCCTTTGTTTTACCATTTTGAGCATTATTTATCATATTATCATAATTTGTGTGGATTTACTTGGTCTTATTGTGAAATTTCAGGAAGAACGAGTATCTGCTTCCGTCGATACCATCGACGGAAGTCGATACCATCGACCAAGCCACAGATTGCCAGACGAGAGGAGCAGCACAGAGTCGATACCATCGACGAAAGTCGATGCCATCGACTCAAGGAGAGCTACAGCGTCGCTAAACGACAACAACCGACGCTAAAGGAGTCGATACCATCGACACGCAAGTCGATGGTATCGAGATCACCACAGGCGCTCAGAATAAAAGAAAGGAAAGCTGCCGCTAATCCGCCGGGTCGATACCATCGACCCGCGTCGATGGTATCGACGCCGGCAGATATGCGTTGGATGTGTTTTGATTCCGATCGGACGGCTGTTGTTATTTGACGACCTAATTAGGGACTTATACCTAATGACGGCCGCCCAAATGTGGGGATCATCTCATTTTTGGATTGCACGAGTGCCGAGGAGGAGAGAAAGGAGAACGGAGGCCGAGAAGCTCATCCCGGGTGATTCGGACGCTGCCGAAGACAATTTCCACCACCGACAGGCGGGGAAAGCTTGTGTTCTACGCCAAGGATCCACCGGTTCTTCTCCGTTCAGGGGTTTTCCCATCTATTTCACGTTTTTCTTATGAATTCCCCAATTTCTACCATGTATTTGTGTAAGATGAACATGAGAGGCTAAAACCCTCAATCTTTAGGACCGGGAGTAGCCCGGGGATACATTGTATGATGATTTTATATTGATAATTCATATTTTTCTCTCATATCCGTGGTATAAATTTGTTTCCTCTATTGCTATTGTTATGCTTGATCACCATAATAATAAATTAATGCCCTTAATCACTTCGACAGAAGGATTAACGGTTGAAAAGAAACGAATTCTACATTAATTAATAAAACCCTTGACAAAGGAGTTGTAAAATTAATGGTGGGAACTGAGGGACCGATCTTAATGCGCTTAGTTTAGGGGAATGATTACTATGACGATGGAATCAACCTAAATCTAAGTAGTGGATTACACCACGACAGTGGGTAATTCTCATTTCAGGCCACTACCCGGATAGAGAGAGAAGTGTGAGGAATTATATGAAATCTAATACAATGTTGACCCGTGGTGAAACCGCCATCCTAAAGATATCCCTTTTAATTGATTAAATTAACCTTTAATCGATTGTTTTCTTTGTTTGATTTTTATTTTCTTTTAATTTGAACAACAAAACCCTACTTTGTTAATCGGTCTAGCTGATTGCGATTAGTTAGTAGAAGTCTCCAATAATTCACGTATCCCTGAGTTCGACTCGGGCCTCACAAGGCCTATATTACTCGACGCGTATACTTGCGTTTAAGCGCGTAGTAAAATACACGACAAGTTTTTGGCGCCGTTGCCGGGGATACGGCGAATTGTTGGCACTTCGAGTGCTAAGAGCGGCCACTCTAGGCCACATTTAATTATTTTATTTTGAAACAACTTTAAATATTCTTAAAATTCTCTATATTTGTGTTTACTCGTTCAAAGCATAGTACTGAACCCCGATTTCCTTATTTCAGGTACTTTGCATGGTGCATACACGTAGTGCAGACTACGCAAATCGCACACCTGAGGTTCCACCTCTGGGACCAGAGGACGAGGAGTACTACGAGCAAGAGCACCAAACCGACATAGATTCTGAATCTGAGCAAGAGGAAGCAGAAGAAATGGCCGAACCACAGACGATATGGGAGAAGATCAAAGCGTCTTCTTCGTTAGCTTCAAAGGGGCCTATAAAGAAGCAGGCGATCAACATACCGACATACAAGATCGACCCGGCACTGATTAATTTGGTCAAATCCAACGCATTTCACGGGCTGAAAAATGAAGATCCGGTTGCCCACATCAGCCAGTTCGTGGAGAACTGTGATATGGTGAAGATAGACCGATTTCCACAAGATGCGTTGTATCTCAAGTTATTCCCCAGTTCCTTGGCTGGAGTAGCAAGAGAGTGGCTTCATAACCTAGACGACGAGTTTGTTGAGTCATGGGATCACATGGTGGAGGTTTTCTTCGAGAGGTTCTTCCCTCCTGAGAAGACCAATGATATGATCCGAAAGATCCACAATTTCACCCAACAGGCGGGTGAAACTTATTCTGAGACTTGGGAGCGATTCCAAGTCATGTTGAGGAGATGTCCACACCATGGACTGGATAAGGAAACCCAAGTGAAAATCTTCTACTTTGCTCTGTCTGAACATGATAGAAGCAATTTGGACTCGGCCGGTTCTGGATTCTTTCTAAATAACACCGATACCAGATGTTGGGAGATACTGAAAAACATGGCTAGGAAATAGTCATGGGGTGACAGAGGTGCCGTGGAACATGTCAAAGCTGCCGGTGAATCCAGAATAGTGAGAGAGATGAATGATAAGTTAGATCTTCTAGCCAAGAAGGTGTTAACTAAGGAGGATGCATCTGATGATGGGGAGGCCCAAGTGAAATTCATGCAACAACAGGGCTATAGAAACAATAACTATTCATGGAGAAAGGATAAAAAGTTTTCTTGGAAGGATCCGAATAACTTTCTACAAGATCCGGATGCAAAGCCACAACCGAGAGCTGAAGATAAAAATACTGAATTGCTAAGCCAAATGGTCCAGCAAAATCAAGAGATGATGGCCATGTTTGGAAAACAACTGCAATCTCAAGGTGATATTCTAACCAAATTTGGGCAGACGCTGCAAAGCCATGGAGCGCAAATGCGGGCATTAGAGACCACCGTGGCACAGATTTCAAATGAATTGGCGGCTATCAAGCACGCCAATCAACAGAAACCAGCCGAGAACGCGAATGTGGTTCAAGCGCACCATCAGGTCAAATACATTTCTGTGGTGAGTAATGAAGAAGAATCTCAGGTGCAAGAAGTTGCAGAGGAAAGGAGAATGACGTTCAATGTGAATGCAACACCGGCAATACCATTTCCACGCACGTACTATGGACTGCCGGGTGGAAACCCTTTCTTCAGAAAATCTGATAGAGTTGTGAATACTGTATCTCCACCTAGGCAAAAAGAAGAAGTGCACGTTTGTGCACATGCGGAGACAAAGAAGGTGGAAGAGGAACCACAACAAGCTGCTACTAATGAGGATGACTTGCAAAAGCACACGTCTGAGATAGTGAGTGATGCAAGCTTAGGGGAGGTACCTCCGAAAGACTCATATGTGCCTCCTCACAAGCGTGTCAATGCGGCAGATGTGTCAAATCGGGACAATCCAAAGCCGAAGAAGGAGCACAGACACTATAGGAAATTCTTGGAGATTTTCCGAAAACTCCACATCAATATTCCATTAGTGGAGATGATCGAGAAAGTACCCGCCTATGGGAGGTTCATTAAGGAGATCATCAATAAGAAGAGGCGGATAAAAGAAGATGAAATTTATTGGATGAATGAGACGGTGAGCTCGATGATTCATGGGAGTTCACCAAAGAAGAAAAAAGACCCAGGAGGTTTTTACGTTCCGTGTTCAATAGGTGGTCAACATGTTTCTAGAGCGCAATGTGATTCTGGCGCTAGTATCAATCTCATGCCTTTGGCTACTTTTCAGAAGCTAGGGTTAAAAGAGATAAAGAAGTTGGCTGCAACAATTGAATTGGCGGATGGGTCTACAGTGAGACCCTATGGAGTATGTGAAGATGTTCTAGTCAAGGTGGACAGATTCATATTTCCGGTGGATTTTGCTGTCATGGATATGCCACCACTCCAGAGCTGTGAAATTCTCCTAGGAAGACCGTTTCAAGCAACGGCAGATGTTGTTACTGCTTTAGGGAGAGGTACTCTATCTTTGGGCATTGGAGGAGATCGTGTTGAATTCAAATTATCGCATGATCCTCTAAGTGCGGTTCCCAAGGTGAAAAGATGATGACTGTCATACGTCTAGCCTAAGACGTTAAAGAAGGGCGCTTGTTGGGAGGCAACCCAACCATTGGTACATTAGGATAGTTTAATGTTAGGTGTAGTTTGCTTGTATTTTGTTTACTTTTTAGTTTAAAAATGATACCTTGATCCGTTTGTTAAATGTGCAGGAACAGGCAGGGTCGATACCATCGACACACTGGTCGATGGTATCGACATGGGTTCAGGATTGACAGTTGCAAAATCGCACTGAGTCGATACTATCGACGGTCCCGTCGATGGTATCGACATACCTACAGGCAGGTTGCACAATAAAGGTCGATGGTATCGACATGCCAGTCGATACCATCGAGATCTCTGGAGATTTTCAGAAGAAATCGACTCAGTGAAGTCGATACCATCGACAGGTCTGTCGATGGTATCGACATTTTCAAGTGAAAAAGACGGCGGCCGGACTCGCGAGGCAGTTGCCCTAATCAGCGAGTCGATACCATCGACTTCCGTCGATGGTATCGACGGGCACACAGCAGTGTCGGTGTCAGTTATTTAAGACGGGGTTATTGGCCAAATGAAGTCACATCATCCAGAGCAAATCCAGACCCCACGACCCTGGCAGTACCCACCTCCGCCTCCACAAGAATGATCATGGTATCACTGTTCCACCCTTAAGTTAGTCTTTGACTATGAGGCCATAGTCGGATTCAAGCTTAGGGGGGTGGCTGGAACAGCTCTATCTTTTATCTTTTCTTTAGTTGTTTTTAATTTCTGCTTTGTTATTTGTTTTTGCAATTTTAAGTTTTTATTTAGGATCCACATCTATCTAGTGTAATCGTGGATGTCTTAAAAATTGTCATCTTGCTGTTTTCATGGGAAATTAAGGGAATTTAAAAATTTTCTGTGTCATTTGGATAGCTTTACTTGGTTGTCCTTGGGGAACTTGTTCTATGAAAATGATTGATTATGTCAACTTTGAAGCAATATGTCATACTCACACCCCCATTGACTCATGAAAAGTGGATAGTAACGGTTGTTTGAGCCTAGCCTAATCAAATGGTAATGAGACCTTAATCAGATGTAAGAGAAAGAACCCTTTAAACTACTACACATGTCAATAAGGAGGGACACATAATTTTCTTTTAAGGTTCAGTCACTTAATCTTGTGATCATTCCACCCCATTTCCTATAATCCACCCAAGAATTGGAAGTAAAGTGCAGTTTCAATTTCTTTTGCGTGCATGGCATGTAGATAGGTTTTGCATTGTTATTTTCATGTTTTTGCATAGAATAATAAAAAATATATAGTGATACATGCACATTACCCTTAGGTGCATGTCATGTAGTTGCACTCACAATTTCATGATTTTCATGCATAAGCACACCATGTATCTCAGTTTTCCTAAATAGGTGATCTAATTTGTTCCATACCCTCGAAATAAAGCAAAGATCTCCAATTGGAAAGAAAATGGCCTTATACATGTATCTCTAAGCAATTATGGATATATGGGCAAAAGAAAAAAAAAACAGCAGAAAAGAAAAAAAAAATTCTGGAAACATGAAAAAATGGTAGAAAAAAAAAAAGAAAGAAAAAGGAGAGTTGGAAAGAAAAGGAATAAGAGGGAGAAAGGAATGATATCACTTGGATAACAGGGGAATTGAGTACATGATGTGGCTTGAGTAGATTTCTATCTCATTTTGAGGTAGAAGGTTAGTGCATGCATCATTCCACCCACTTTTAGGCATTAGGGCATTCTTAATGTGCATTTGCATCATTTAGGGCATTTTGTTATATGCATTTTGGAACTGTGTAATACTTCCAAATTCTCCCATGAACCACCCATTCCATCCACCCGTTGCTCGGATCGGTAGGCCACCGTGATTTTCTCCTCACTCATGTTTATCAGGAGGACTGCTTCCATGTAGATGGTAGTTAGGGCGAGCAACGTAGTTTAGGCGATCACAAGATGCACCATGGCTGAATCGGTGAACTTTATTATGTTAACTGCCTTATGTGATAGTGTTCATCGGTTTGAAGGATAATTTCTTTTATTGATGATTATTGTCGCCTGTAGGGTAATTACTGTTCTGTGATTAGGAAAGGCCGGTTTGAGAACGTTCAGTGGGAGTCATGTGGGATGTGGGGTGATGTGTTGATTGTTAGTTGACATCTGCAATTCTATTCTAAGGATTAGTTGCTCGAGGGCGAGCAATGTTTAAGCTTAGGGGAGTTTGATGCGATGATTTTGAGTCGCATTTATAGACTTATTTTATATGAGTTTTGTGCCTTAATTACTCATTTTCATGGATAATATTGCATAATTCACTTAATTTGGTCTTTGCCATCATATTACATCAAATCCCCTTTGTTTTACCATTTTGAGCATTATTTATCATATTATCATAATTTGTGTGGATTTACTTGGTCTTATTGTGAAATTTCAGGAAGAACGAGTATCTGCTTCCGTCGATACCATCGACGGAAGTCGATACCATCGACCAAGCCACAGATTGCCAGACGAGAGGAGCAGCACAGAGTCGATACCATCGACGAAAGTCGATGCCATCGACTCAAGGAGAGCTACAACGTCGCTAAACGACAACAACCGACGCTAAAGGAGTCGATACCATCGACACGCAAGTCGATGGTATCGAGATCACCACAGGCGCTCAGAATAAAAGAAAGGAAAGCTGCCGCTAATCTGCCGGGTCGATACCATCGACCCGCGTCGATGGTATCGACGCCGGCAGATATGCGTTGGATGTGTTTTGATTCCGATCGGACGGCTGTTGTTATTTGACGACCTAATTAGGGACTTATACCTAATGACGGCCGCCCAGATGTGGGGATCATCTCATTTTTGGATTGCACGAGTGCCGAGGAGGAGAGAAAGGAGAACGGAGGCTGAGAAGCTCATCCCGGGTGATTCGGACGCTGCCGAAGACAATTTCCACCACCGACAGGCGGGGAAAGCTTGTGTTCTACGCCAAGGATCCACCGGTTCTTCTCCGTTCAGGGGTTTTCCCATCTATTTCACGTTTTTCTTATGAATTCCCCAATTTCTACCATGTATTTGTGTAAGATGAACATGAGAGGCTAAAACCCTCAATCTTTAGGACCGGGAGTAGCCCGGGGATACATTGTATGATGATTTTATATTGATAATTCATATTTTTCTCTCATATCCGTGGTATAAATTCGTTTCCTCTATTGCTATTGTTATGCTTGATCACCATAATAATAAATTAATGCCCTTAATCACTTCGACAGAAGGATTAACGGTTGAAAAGAAACGAATTCTACATTAATTAATAAAACCCTTGACAAAGGAGTTGTAAAATTAATGGTGGGAACTGAGGGACCGATCTTAATGCGCTTAGTTTAGGGGAATGATTACTATGACGATGGAATCAACCTAAATCTAAGTAGTGGATTACACCACGACAGTGGGTAATTCTCATTTCAGGCCACTACCCGGATAGAGAGAGAAGTGTGAGGAATTATATGAAATCTAATACAATGTTGACCCGCGGTGAAACCGCCATCCTAAAGATATCCCTTTTAATTGATTAAATTAACCTTTAATCGATTGTTTTCTTTGTTTGATTTTTATTTTCTTTTAATTTGAACAACAAAACCCTACTTTGTTAATCGGTCTAGCTGATTGCGATTAGTTAGTAGAAGTCTCCAATAATTCACGTATCCCTGAGTTCGACTCGGGCCTCACAAGGCCTATATTACTCGACACGTATACTTGCGTTTAAGCGCGTAGTAAAATACACGACAGGACCACATTTAAAAAAAAAGATAGTTTTCTAGCCTAATAAGAAAAGGTAATTGACTAGGATAGAAGAAGTTGATGGATGGTTAACTAAATTCATTTTGCAAATTCCATAGATTAGCCTTTATTCTTTTCTCTATCTAGTGCTGACAAAATAGATGAAATTTGAATGCTAAGGATGCATAATAACCAACTAGTTATTTCCAAATAGAAAGAGCTTGCCATATTAGAGGGTACGTATTTTTCAACAATTTTATCTGTTGTTATGTTTAGATTGCATGGAATATAGTAGACATTCTTGGGAAAGCATCCACTAGTTAGATTCCATGCCTTGCAGGAAAAGGGCTTGAACTTTGGAGAAACGTTATCAGGCCTTTTGAGGACATCAATGGGTTGCTAAGAGTCATATAAGATATATTAGGATGGCCATTGGTTCTATCCATAGAGTTCCTGGGCTTGTATCATGGCTTGTATCTCAGCCTGAAGTACAAAAGAGGAGACTGTGGTCGTATCCATCCCCAAGAAGTGGGTACCTTCATGATCAACACTATGGATATTTATGGATGATTTAGATGCTTGTTTATGATTATCCACATTAGTGTAATAAAAGATCTTTTGTCGATATTGGATTTTCCATGACTTCCATGGTATCCTTCCATATATAGAGAGGTTTAGGCAGGTGCAAAATTGTGAATGTTCGACATTGGATGAATTTCACATTGGTGGCAGAGGACTTAGATACGTGTTGATGGATGAAATTCATTTCCATAGTTATAGATGTGGCAGTAGGCATATACCTAGAGTGTTTGAGAGTTGAGACCAGCCACATGGTCAGGAGTACATAGATAACTCCAATCGTCTTCAAGAAGATTAAATTGATTGTTCTTCATAGGTAACATGAGCCATATTGCCTTGCTAGTAGGTCAATAACAAATTGGATGCAGGGGGGCATCCCATGTGCTGTTGCAGACGGGAAAATCTTCAAAGAAATTCATATGGAGGCATTGCTTTTCAACATTAGTCATGAGTTTTTTATGTCAAAGAATCCAAATAAAAACTTGAGTCTCTCGGGTATCCTAGAGCACTATAATTGCTTCTAGTTGCCCGGTGTAGAGGGCCTTATATCCCTACATATCCATCTATATATTTATTGGGAGGAAAAGGGAACCATGAGTTCAAGAGGCCACGACCAACCACCATCATCTATAGAGGCATCCAATGCAAGGATGGTGGCTATAGCATACCATGTATTCTAAGGAAGATATTTGTGAATAAAATCCTCATCCCACACTTTATGTTCAAGAGACATGGAGCTGATTATTAAGGATTGAAGCTCTTCAGTAAAATCCAAGTTGGGGTTGTAGTCGATAATGGATTCCCCCCAGTCCACTTATTTCTCCAAACATTTGTGTTGACGTCATTATTGATAATCTTGTGAGACATTGGTGTGATTTCAAAATTGTGTTATTTTTATGAAGCTCCATGTAGACGAGGAGGATCTAGAAACAAAGGACTCCCTTTGACATATTTTTCCTTCATGATTTTCATGCAAAGTTTAGAGGTTTCATGTAGAAAGACTCATTCCTTTTTTATCATAGGTGCGTGATTCTGATCGCAAGCATCATTAATAACAAGTCCCCTAACATACTTGTTGGAGGACACTTTCTTCTGGGTACATGTGATATTTTGCATTTTTCCTCACTGTCTGACTTGATCAATATTCATATATGTTTTTTTATGTCATCAAAGAGTTGTAGAGAGACTTTAGCAATTACATCGTGTAAGTGGGGATAGCTTGTATAGTAGACTTTTCCAGTGTAATCCACCAACGAAGGAGAGATGGCACTTCCAACAATTCACATGACACTAGATGAAAGTGATAATATTGTTGGATCTAGGGTTCTAGAGGGGGGGTGAATAGAGCTTCCAAAATTCTCACAAGATAAGTTAGAACTTCAAATTCTATCAATCAAAACCAATAGAGAAAGAGCAATTTGAAGTCCTAACCAAGCAAGCATAGTAAGGATGAGAGAAATTGAAAAAAGAACTTGGACAAGGTGGTTTAGAGTGGTTCCACTCTCCAAATTAGGAGAGAGTCAATCGAATACCTAGAGAGGTCAACCTCTATGACTTTGCAAGTTCTTTCCTCTCTATATTCACATATAAGAGTTACAACACAAGACCCACCAAAGGACTTACCTATCCATTACAAAGAGTATTCAACCATACCAAGGACTTACCCACTTTGAAAAGGGTCTTATGCTTTCTTCCAAGTACTTACTACTCTTACACAAGTCTTAAGCCTTCAAGGAATTACCCACTCTTCTTGGATCTTCAGCCTTTTCCTTCTCCTTCACCTGGAAAAGACCTTCACCTCTTATTGAACCTTGAAGAAGAACATCAACAACTTCACCTTCACTCAGAGTATCTTGCTTCACCTTTGCTTCTTTTAGAAAAGGGCTAGGGAATATGGAATGGAATGGGAGCTTTACAAGCTCAACGAAGCGGCTCTCTTACAACTGGCCTAACTCACTCATAATCACAAAATACTATGTAACTGAGAGAGAGAAAGGGGCTTAAGGAGTTGCAACACACTCAATTATAGCAATGACTTAGAATAGCATGAATGAGAAAACTTGGAATGAACTCCAAATGGTCTTATTTATAGCTGGGGGTGTTCCCTTGAGTGTGGGATCACTTAAGGGAAAAATATAGCTATTTTCCAAGTTGCAATAGATCTATTCTTGCTCAATACAACTCACCAACGATTATAATCATTTTTTCTGCATTTTTTGCACAGTACATTCAGTCGAGTTTCAATAAAGATAAATTGACCAATCCACTAAGAGACAAAAGAAATTTTCAAACTATCGGTCGAGTTTGTTCTGGGAAACTTGACCAATGAGCTAAAATCATTTTTGCTCAGTGAGTCGGTCGGTCGAGTTCTGTGAGTGTGAAACTCAATTGATTGGTTTCTTCAGAAAATCCATCACTAGATCAGTCAAATTTTCAACTCGATCGATAAACATCTTGTGAGAAAATTTTCTAAATTTACATTTGAGTGATAAAACATTGGAATTGAGTGTCCCTAATTTTTTCTCATATTAGTTACAAGTCATATCATCAATACAAGTGATTAAAAAAATCATCTAAGGTTATTTGGAGTGATTTCCCAAATTACACACTTGCATTGCTTTTGACTTGAACTTGAACAAGCTAGGGCTTGTGTAATTTGATCCTTTTCATGTACCTAAAGCCTGAAATCAATCTTAAACAAACATATTAGATACATAGGAATGTAATGGTTTAGTAATTATCAAAATATGGGCAATTTACAACTCTCAAGTCAACATTCTCCCCCTTTTTGACAATGACAAACCATTCCTCAATCATATTGAAAAGGATATGTAATGTTATACCTTTGATATGTGAATTGCAGAGGGGTTCATGATTTGGACAATGTGAATTTCTACCCCTTAATATATGCTTACTCTTACCTCTATAGTTAGTCTATCTACACAAAGTAACATGACATATATACTATATGGTCCTTTAGCAAGTCACATAATAAAACATACACTGAACAAGAAAAGGATCACATAGGCAATAAAAGCAATATGGTATCACATAGGAAATAAAAGCAATATGGTTGAGATTCAAAACATTGAACTTCTCTCCCCCTTTTGAAATTATCAAAAAGGAAGGGGGTAGAAGAGCAAAAAAAATGGGTCTTCTCCAAGGACAACCAAAATACACATCCACAACATGCAATCTCAAAGCATACACCAAATAAAGATGAGAGAGGCATACAGTCTAAGTCATAATCAAAATATGGTAAACATGGTACTGACTCATGAGATATAGTAAATCAAAGAGTAAGTGTACAAAGGATTAAGATTTCAACCCAAAAAGCATGTTCTCAGAAAAACAAGCCAAAATGATGAAAACTAGATCATAAAATAGTACAACTCAAAAAATGTGCCCAGATGTTTTTAATAAAAAATATCCTAGAAAGATATATATGATCAACATCTAGAATAGAAACAAGAAAATCTAAACATCTAGGTCATCTATGTCCACATCATCAACAACGTCATCAACATCAACATCAGAGGCCTATGGCTCATAGTCATCATCACCGTCTGAAGGTGCAACAGAGACAACAACATCCTCATCACTAGAGTCACCAATAGAGCCATCATCAAAAGCATCACCATAATCCTCATCATCCTCCTCTTTAGCAGCAGACTCCTCATCAGCGTGGTTTGGCTCTCCTCATCAGTAAGAGAACTAAAACCTCGAGCGGGCCAACGGGCATTGTGCTCATCCCAAGACATGCCAAGAGCATGGATCTCATTGTCCTGTGGGATGGAAGGAGTAAAAATGTCATGACTAGAAAGTAGAGTGTTCAAGGAGCTAGCTGTCAGAGGCAACAATCTAGGGGTAGGTCCACCAGTAGTAGAGGGTATAGTAGAAAATGCAATAGGTGGAGGGGCAGGGTAAAAGTGATCATATACATAGGATGCATATTCACCTTTTGGGTAGGGCTGGTAGGCAGGATAAGGGTGTGCACTGGATAGGTGCATGTTGGACATGATGGCACAGAGGTCTTGATGCATGTGCTTCTGAACCTAAAAGTTGTTCACCTATTGATGCATCATGTAGCCGATAAGGGTTTCATTGGATACATGGAACGAGGCGTGGGCATGTCAGGTAGGCTGAGGTGGTGGAGGTGCTTGCGTAGAGGTAGAGGTAGATGTACCAAGTGTGGTAGAGTATGGGGTAGGAATAGACTTCTGAAGTGTGGTCTTACTGATGCAAACTCCTTTCTGGGCTCTTTTTTAGTGCATGTCATGGAAAAGACATCTGCTAGTGGCAAGCTAGAAAAGACCATAGATCAGGGCTAGGTAGGGAGGGTGGGTGCAGCGAGTGTTCTTTCCTGAGTCAAAGTAGGTCATATGGTTGAGAACGTATCTTACCCACTTGACTCCTATGTTCTTCAAGAGACAATACATAATTACTGCAGTGTTTTCTGCAATTTCAATCTGATTTTTCTTTGGATGAATATTGCAATTAACATCTAAGGCAAGTATGCGGTTCTTGAAATCTAAGGTAGAGGAGGGAAGGGTGCACTTCTTTCTATATGGGAATTCAGGCTTCTTCAATAACTTATAAATATCAGGGACAGTAAGATCATACTGCTTGTAGAAGGCCTCATGATTGACTAGGTCAAAATACTCATGATAGTCCTTTCGCCAGGTGTCAGTCACTTCAGTACCCAAAAGAAGATGTTTAGGGTATCCTCAGAGACTTGGAATATCTTCCCGACAATCATGGAAGTGTGGAATACTTGAGTATTGGGTTCTGGTATGAGTGTGTCATAATTCCATTGCAAGTTAGCATAGAATTCATGAACAACTTTTGTGCTAGTTATAGAATTGTTGTAGCATAGGCATTTAACACACAAGGTAGAGAGGTGGTGATCGTACAACAACTCGACTACTTGGTCAATGACCTCTTGGCTTCGTGGGCGTGGCTCAAACATGACATGAAACTGAAAGGGGTTCCTAGGGAGGAGTTGCTTGTACCTATTAAAACCCTCATTGGAGACAATGAAGGTGTCATCAAAGGGAATGAGACGCGAGTTGGTGGACGATGATGTGCACTAGCTGGGACGGCCCTTTTTATCCTATTGGACACCATGAAGATGAAATGAATATGATGGAGAGGGCAAAAGCAAGAGAAACACCACCAAAACTCATCCATAGACCTAGGGTTGATAGGGGAGAAGTCAAGGGAGGTCAATATAGGTTAAAATAGGGTTGGGGAGAGGAAGGTCGGGGTTAAGGTTGAGAGCTTGAGGGAGCTAGAGGTTGGATCAATCGATTTTTCTATAATTGAGAGGGAGAAAAGTCAGCTGAACCTAACTTATGTTTGCTCCAGCCTGACCATCGATCGAGTTCTAAGACTCAAAAACTCAACTGTTAGGCTCTTTAAAAAATCTCTCGGCCTCTAATCGGTTGAGTTGGCAACTCGACCAACGGTCAACCTAGAGAAAAATTAGAAATTCTAATTTCTAGCCATTAGAGTGCTAATTAAATTTATTTTTGAAGTCCATTTTGGATTTTAATCATACTTAGGCACATATAACACATCATTGGGTACTATTTTGCAATAAAACAAGCATTTGCAAAAGATACCCAAAAACAAGAGAATAACAAAGCAAAAAGAACATGAAAATTGATTTTTAGCATATTAGCAAGTAATGGTGATAAAAACATAAGCAGATCATATAGGGTAGATGACAACTAAATAGAAGGCATATCAGATTCATTCAAAGTTGTTATGAGAAGTTTATATCTAATAAAGTTAAATTGCTCGCTAGTTAGAGGTTTAGTGAAAATGTCCGCCAACTAATTTTTGATGTCCACATGCAAGATATAGACATCCTTTTTAGCAATGTGATCACGAAGAAAATGATGGTGAACCTCTATATGCTTATCTCTGCTATGCACAAGATAGGATTATTTGACAAGTTTATTACACTAGTATTATTGCAGTAGATAGGAGAAGCATCAAAATAAATATTAAAGTCTTGGAGAATTTGCTTCATCCATAGGATGTGGGCACAACAACTCCTGACTGCAATGCATTCAACTTTGGTGGTTGATAATACCACTATGCTATGTTTCTTGGAGAACCAAGACACCAAACATGGTCCTAGGAGAAAGCAAGTGCCACTTGTACACTTTCTATCAATCAAGCATCCTGTGTAATACATATCACTATAAGATGTAAGAGTACCCCTGACTTGGAATACCATAGACTAAAATTTGGAGTTTTGGCTAAGTACCCTAAAATCCTCTTAACAACTATAAGATGTGATTTCTTAGGATTTGATTGAAAGCGAGGACACAAGCCAACACTAAACATTACATCATGTCTAGAGGTAGTTAAGTAAAGTAAACTTTTGATCATACCTCTATAGAGCTTCTCATCTACCTTCTCACCTTCTTCATCTTTATCAAGTTTGGATGTGTTTGACATGGGTTTGTCCATCAGCTTGGTGTTCTCCATCCCAAAGCGCTTAACCAACTCACTTGTGTACTTGCCTTGGTTGATGAAGTTCCCATCTTTAGTTTGCTTGATTTGAAAGATGAGGAAGAATGTGAGCTCACCCATCATACTCATCTCAAAATTACTCTACATAAGATCACTAAATTCTTTGCAAACATCAAGGTGAGTTCTACCAAAAATAATATCATCAACATATATTTGAATGATAAGAAAATTGTTAGAAGTGTGCTTTAGAAATAAGGTAGAATCTACTTTTCCCATGATATGCCCATGATCTAACAAAAAGTTCTTTAATTTCTCATACCAAGCTCGAGGTTCTTGTTTGAGTCCATAGAGAGCTTTTTTCTACAAATAAACATGGTTAGCTAAACTATCATGTTCAAAGCCCAGGGGTTGTGCAACATACACTTCCTCCTCAATTGTACTATTCAAAATTGCACTTTTAACATCCATTTGATACAGAGGAAAGTTTTTGTAACTAGGAAAAGCAAGAAACATACGAATGGACTCAAGTCTAGCTATAGGTGCATATGTTTCATTAAAATATATACCTTCCTATTGATTGTAGCCTTGAGCCACTAACCTTGATTTGTTCCTTACCACTTTGCTGCTTTCATCTAGCTTGTTGCGATAGACCCACTTGGTGCCAATGATCTTTATATCACTTGGTCTTGCCACTAGGGTTCATAATTTTTTCTTTTTAAATTTCTCCAATCCCCAAGAGCTTCTTGATGTTCTTTGGCTCTAGTTGTGAGATGAAGGCGATGTTTGCTTGTTCTGTATTGAATGCAGCCCGTGTCTTCATTCTTTCAAATGGATCACCTAAAATCAACTCTTTTTTATGATTCTTTACAAATCGGGGAGTTGGATCCTTCTTCTTTTCATCTTTCTCTTTTTGAGTGACCACCTCTTTTCCCTTTTGGGTGATGTTGAGTTCTTTTAGAATAGGAATTACCTCACATGAAAAATCATCATTTGGAACAATATCTTTGCGAATAGAGGGGTTAGTCTCAATAAACTTACCATTTATATATTCTTCTACTTTAGGAAGATCAATATTAAACACATTACAAGTGTTGCTAGTAGTGCTGTAGCCAAGAAAGAAAGCCTTGTAAGATTTCAGATCAAACTTGTTGAGAGAATCTACCAAAACAAAACAATGACATCTGAAAACATGAAAATACTCGATAGAAGGCTTTCTACCACACCATAGCTCATAGGGGATTTTGTTTAAAGAAGTAAGTGTAAAAACCCGATTTCGCACAAAACATGAGGTACTGATATCTTTGCCCCAAAACTTCTTTGGAGTGTCATACTCTAAAAGCATGGTCCTAGCCATCTCCTGTAGTGACCTATTCTTCCTCTCTGCAAACTCATTTTGTTGAGGTGTTAGAGGTTAAGAGAAATTATGTGCATAGCCAGATTCTTGACAAAAATGTTCAAAAAGATCATTTTCAAATTCTCCCCCATGATCACTACGGATGGAAACAATCTGAAAAGAAGCTTCATTCTCAACTCATTTACAAAAACTCATGAAAACATCAAGTGTATCACTCTTGGAAATGAGAAATAAGGTCAAAGTATATCTAGAGAAATCATCGACAATAACAAGGCAATACTTGGAACCATGAAGTGATTGAGTTCTCATAAGTCCAAATATATCAATGTGAAGAAGTTCAAGATCTCTCTTGGTACTAAGGACTCCTTTGGACTTGAAGGAGGACTTGGTTTGATTTCCTTGGGTACAAGGTTGGCATTCCTCATCCTTTTCAAAATCCAATTTGAGAAGTCCCTTAACCAAGTCCTTTTTGCTCAATTTCTTCAGCTGATGTATATTTAAATGACCAATATGACAATGCCAAAGAGAAATATCATTTGAATTCAGTACTAGGCATCTACCAACAACATGCTTAATAGAGTCAAGCAAAATTACATAAATATTACCACTTCTAGTTCCCTTATATATGACTTGATAGGTGAGGGAATCTAGAATTAAGAATTCAAAGGAAGTAAATAGCACAAGGTAACCATTATCACATAATTAACTAACATTAATTAAATTGTGATGTAGGCCATCCAAAAAAAGAACATTTTTAATACATAAGGATTCACCTACATCACCCTCACCTTTGCCATTAGCTTTCTTGTTGTCCCCAAAGGTAACCAAACCTCCTTTCTTTTTGGTGAAGTTGTTGAAATGGCTTATATTACCTGTCATATGCTTAGTGCATCCACTATCAGCAATCCATCTACATTTTCCTACAAGAAAGGAGAGTGTCGGTTCCCAACTCAAACTTTGGGATCCAGAGTTAGCTTGGGGACCCATTTAATCTTTGGATTGGTCCCCTTAGGCTTGTAAGGACAATAAGTAGAGTATTGATCATCACACTTGCAATGAGAACAAACCATAGGATTCTTAGTGCTGGAAGACTCTCCAACAAAGAAAAAAGTCACCTTGCTCTTTTTCTTACCTTTGGTTTTGTTCTTGCCCTTAGGTGCTCCCCCCTACAAATCCCAAACCACTAGTACCAATTTGTTTGGTCGAATGGTTGAGGATTTCATTTAGGGAGTTTTTCCCTTTGAGTAATTTCTGCAGAGAGGCCCTAAGTATATGATTGTCATCATTAAGATATATGATAGTTGAAGATAAACTAGAAATATCATCTCTAGCATGAAAAAGGTCAGCCTCTAAACAGAGGTCTTTAGTCAAATAAGAATCTTTCTCAAGAGAAATAGAAGAAATATAATTACTAGGAAAGATAGGTCTAGAAGATAAATCATTAACTTACCAAGCAATCTAGAAGATAAACCATTAACTTGACCAAGAATCCTAGCATTTTCATATTTAAGCACTTGAATTTCCTTAAGAGAAGCATCTCTCTCATCCCTACAAGCATCAACAATAAGCTTGAATTCAACATTTTTAGTTTTAAGAGTTTTGGGCTTATTTTGGCACTTTTGGTATCTTCCTTAAGAGTTTCAATGTTCTTAAGGTAAACACCATTCTCTACTTCAACCCCATTGTATTGGAGCTCAAGCTCAAGATATTGGCCTTGCAAGTTATCAATGCTTTCAAGATGAGTTTTCTCATTAATCTCACAAATTTCAAGTTTAGCATACAAATCATCAATAATTTTTCCTAATCTTTTTGTTTTAGATTTACACTTAGCAAAAGAAGAACGGGTAGAAACAAGTACATCAATAAGAGTTTCCTTAGATAACTCATGCAAGCTTACCTCACTTATGTCACTTACCTCACCAATTTCTTTTCTAGTATAGGTCATGAGTGCACGATAACACTCTCCATCTTCTTCAGAGCTAGAGCAACTTGAGGATGATTCCTCCCAAGATGCATGAGCTACATTCTTGTATCTTTCCTCCTTCTTATCCTTCCTCTTATACTTGTTATCCTTTTTGTACTCTTCCTCCCTTTTGGATCTTCCCTTGTGGTGTGACCTTCTTGACTAGGGACATTCACTCTTGTAGTGTCCATTTTGTCTACACTTGTAGCATCTAGGAGTAGAGAAGGAGGATTTCTTTCCCTAGAAGTGCTTTCCCTTGATGTAGTTGGCTTCATGTTCACTAGGGCCATGATATTCACTTGAGGAGGAGGGATATGTCCGACAAGCAAGTTGTTGTTAGAGGATGACCGCCTCCACTTTTGCTTTGAAAGCACTATCTTTGATGTTATTGACTTCTTTCTCTTCTTGCTTGGCTTATTCTTCTTTCTTGTCAAGCTTTGGCTCATGGGCTTGGAGGTTGCCAATGAGCTCTTCGGTTGGTATGTCACCAAGGCTCCTCACTTCTTCAATGGAGGTTACCTTTGACTCCCATCTCTTTACTAGGGTCTTCAAGATCTTGGAGTTGATTACACCTCTATCCTAAGTGTTTCCCAAAGCATCTAGTCCATTGATGATGATGTTGAGACTAGAGTACATCTCCGCAATCCCTTGTTTCTTGCCCATCTTGAATTTATCTAGAAGGTTGTTCAACATGTATATCTTAGCCTCCTTGACTTGCTTTGTGCTCTTATAGGTAATGCAGAATTTATCCCAAATCTCGCAGGCGGTGTCCCAAGATGAGATGCGGTTGAACTTCGTTGGGGTAAGGGTTGCATAGAGGATGTCTATGCCTTTGGCATTGATCTGGGCTTCTTTAAGTGAAACTTGAATTCATGTTGAAACAACTCCAGTTGGTTCCTTGTATGGTGTGACCATCACCTTCCACATATCAAAGTACATGCCTTGAATGTAGAAATGCATACACCTCTTCTACTAGAGGAAGTTGGTGTCATAAAAAACTAAAGACACATGGAGAAGCCTCCCTCTAGGTTGAGTGAACCAAGTAGATTATCACCCATCTTCTCATCTCGTGGGAGATTGTTGGAGAAGATCCTTGGCTCTGATACCACTTGTTGGGTCTAAGGCTCTAGAGGGGGTGTGAATAGAGCTTCAAAATTTCACACAAGATAAGTTACACCTTCAAACTATATCAATCAAAACCTATAGCTTAAGAGAAATTTGAAGTCCTAACTAAGAAAGTATAGCAAGGATGAGAGAAATTGAAACAAGTACTTAGACAAGGTGGTTTAGAGTGGTTCCACTCTCCAAACTAGGAGAGAGTCAATCCACTACCTAGAGAGGTCAACCTCAAGGACTTTGCAAGTGCTTTCCTCTATATATTCACTTATAAGAGTTACAACACAAGACCCACCAAAGGACTTACCTACCCATTACAAAGAGTCTTCAACCTTACGAAGGACTTACCCACTTTGCAAAGAGTCTTCCGCCTTCTTCAAAGGACTTCCCTACTCTTATGAAAGTCTTCAGCCTTCAAGGAATTACCCACTCTTCTTAGATCTTCATCCTTTGACTTCTCTTTCACCTGGAGAAGATCTTCACCTCCTCTTCAAGCTTGAAGAAGAACAACAACAACTTCACCTTCACTCGGAGTAGCTTGCTTCACCTTTTCTTCTTTGAGAAAGGGGTAGGGAAGATGGAATGGAATGAGAGATTGACAAGCACAAGGAAGTAGCTCTTTTACAACTGGTCTAACTCACTCATAATCACAAAATGCTATGTAAATGAGAGAGAGAAAGGGGCTTATGGAGTTTCAACGCACTCAACTATGTCTAGGACTTAGAATAGCATGAATTAGCAAACTTGGAATGAACTCCAAAGGGTCCTATTTATAGCTGGGTGTGTTCCCTTGTGTGTGGGATCACTTAAGGGCAAAGTATAGCTATTTTCCAAGTTGAAACAAATCTATTCTCGCTCAAAATAACTCACCAACTGTTATAATCACTTTTTCTACATTTTCCATACAGTACATTCAGTCAAGTTTCAATAAATATAACTTGACCAATCCACTAAGAGACATAGCCAATTTTCAAACTATCGATTGAGTTTTTTCAGGGAAACTCGACCGATGAGCTAAAATCAGTTTTTCTCAGTGAGTTGGTCGGTCAAGTTTTGTGAGTGTGCAACTCAACCAATTGGTCTCCTTAGAAAATCCATCACTAGATCGGTCGATTTTCCAACTCGACCAACAAATAGCCCGTGACAAATTTTCTAAATTGACATTTGAGTGATCAAACATTGGAATTCAGTGTCCCTAATTGTTTCTCATCTTAATTACAAGTCATATCATCAATACAAGTGATTACAAAAATCATCTAAGGTCAATTGGAGTGATTTCTCAAATTGCACACTTGCATTGCTTTTGACTTGAACTTGAACAAGCTAGGGCTTGTGTAATTTGATTCTTTTCATGTACCTAAATCCTTAAATTAATCTTGAACAAACATATTAGATACATAAGAATGTAATGGTTAAGTCATTATCAAAATATGAGCAATATATTACTCTCTAGTCAACAAATATGGCCATGGGTGGACTTGTTGATGCGGTGGTGAAAAATGGTCACACCTAGGTATTTACTGAGATCATTAGTCCATTTGAATTTGAGCTTTCTACTAATCAAGCATATCTATGGGTGTGTCATGTTATGATAAAATTAAGATCCTAATTTTTCCTTGGAAACTAGCAGACTAGAGGCCTTGGAGAAACCATCAAGGATTTATGTGATGACTTTTTCTTTTGCCTTAGAAGCCTCAACTTGCAGAGTAAGTTGTCTGCAAAGAAATTATGTGACAACTTAGTTCCACCTCTAGTAAGCATCACAATTTTCCTATTTCATGTTGCTAAAGACTTAGTAATGGCTTGGATAAGTATCTCCATGCACATCATGAATACATACAGGATGAACGGATCACCTTGTCACATGCCTTGAGAAGCTTAGAATGTCAGGAGTGGGTCACCTTCCCATAGGATGGAGGTCGATACTTTTTTTATGATTTACATGATAATATTTCATAGGTTACCAGGAAGCTCAGTCTTTATGAGAGTGTCACTTATGAAGCCCCAATTCAATCTAGCAAACACTTTGATAGGGTATAATTTCTTACACATTTACTTCGTTTTGTTGCTCAATTCTTCATAGAATGTATAGTCTTATACCCAAGAAGGATGTTATCACTAATGCATGGTCCAAGAATGTAGCTAGATTGGGTTGGAGCAATCCAACAATTGGAGAAGGGTTTTATATGTTTGGTAATAACCTTGGATATGATTTTGAAGAACTAATTATTTAGGGAAATGGGTAGAAGATCACTACACTTTTAAGACAAGACAATCTTCAAGATGAGTACCATAAATGAATCAAAAATCAAATGTCAATGGTCTCATGAGTGAAGAAATCAGTAGCCGTGTGGATGAAGGAGGGACCAACCTTCTTCTTATTGTTCTGAATGAATTTAGTGTAGACATCATTGGGGCTATGGGCTTTTAGGGGGGAATCTTGAAGTTGACTGGCTAAATGTCATCTGCTTTAAGGATGGCATTCATATGTTCATGTCTGACATGATCGATACCAAGTAAAATGCCAATATTGATATGGATGTGGTTGAAGTCCAACTGCTACTTCTGGGTCATTAGGTCCTTCAAATTAATTAACGAACAAGCAAGAAATGAAACCAAACTATGAAAGAAATGATTTTTTACTCTAGGATAAAACTACTAGGATGACAAAGTTCTCTATAATAGCCTATAAAATCAAACTTATCGACACAACTCTTTGGATTAAGTGTGTTTAGAATTGGGGAATCACTAGTACATTTCTTATTTGTAATGTCACTTTCTTAACATCGGTTCCACATGAAAATTGACACATGAACATGTTAATGTCAGTTGTAGAGAACAAATGTCACTATTGGTCAAGCCCTACTAATTAACAAAAAAACATGACTGCCATTTTTTCTATAACATTGGTTTTCTCTTATAGAAACTAACATCCTAGATAACTTGCAAAATTCAATTTTTCATTGAAAAGATTTTACTCCCATAAATGCAAGTTAACATCAGTTGTCACTAAACCAAAGACACACCACTTCCTACAAAATAAAATTTGCCTCCAAAATACCTCTCTCATTGGTTTGGCAATAGTGGAACCAATGTTGTACTTCTTATCAACCCACAAAAAATGCACATGTGTTATTAGTTCGTAATCAATAAACCCACATCAGAGGGTTCACTCCATGTCCCAGGAAAATATGATTCCCCCAAAATTACTCTTTGGTGTTGGTTTGACCAAGAAAACCAACGTCTATGTCTTTATTAAGGTCAATTTTTTTTGGATAAAGGCCTATATCATTGGTTTTTTTTGACAAACCAACGTATAAGTCCTTACTCATTCATTGGTTTGTCTCTGCATAACCGATGTTTGATTCCTTGATGGGGTTGACTTTTTTGTTTGGATAAGGGTTTCTTTCATTATTTTTTTGAAAAAAATAACATCTAAGTCCTAACTCAATTGTCAGTTTATCTCTCCAGATTCTACGTCTAGTTCTTAGCCATCGGTTGTTTCTACCACTAATGACTGAGTTCACTTAATAGAACCCTCACGTTTTTCTTCCCCCCATTCTATATTTCATCACCCTAAGCAATCTTTCTCTCTAGAAATTCTAACCACTACCGATGTGATTTTCTACTTCCGGAGTTGCTATTGTTGTGCTACCACTTCTGCTGTTGCTGCACCATGATTAGCCGTTGTTGTTGCCACGACTGCTGCTGCTAAATTTGTTGCTACTGTGTTGTTTCTCATCATCAACGTTACATTTCGGTCGGCCACTATAGTCATTGCCACTGGAGTGGTCATCCTACTACTGCTTCTGAGATGTGGTCATGTTGCTGCTTCTCCTGACCACTATGGTAGTTGATCAAGGTACTTTTTTTAACTTTTGTTGCTATTTTTTGTGTAATATGATAAATGTAACTAGAGTTTTAAATATAAGTTTTTTTGTAATTTGATGAAATGTACTCAGGTTTTAGTACCTAAATTTATATCACTTGAAGAAAATATACTTGTATACTTTCTTTTATAATTGGAATTCTTATAAAAGTGTTTGAATATTTGGGTGCATTGTTCAATTTGAATGTTTTATGGATATATAATCACAACTAAGAATTTGTTACAGTAAATTGATATATATGACCTATATTAACTTGATTTAGACAAAAAATATTATGTATTTACCTAAATTCTAAATCTTAAACCTTAATTAAAACATCTATCTTATTGTATAGGTTTGTATCTACACTAAATTGATATGAATCATAAACCTTAATTAAAACATATATCTTTTTTTATAGGTTTGTAATCTTCCATATTCCCCAGTTTGGGAATTTTATTGAACAATTAATCTCACTTAGGATGTAAGTGTATAATATGTATATTATTTTCAAGATGTTTTGTCAGCACTTCCTCATTTGTTCTCTAAGTACATATGTAGGTGGACATTTTCCCATCAAAATTAGTGTACTTGGAGAACTACAGGGAAACATTGCCACACTTTTTCTAAACATGAATACACATTATACTAGTGATATTAGGAGTTCTAGAATGGGATAGGTGGTACACACATTCATTATTGAACCCTAAACCCTAATTAGTAAACCATACACTCTAAATCCTAATCTCTAAACCCTAAACCTTAATCTATAAACCCTTATCTCTAAACCCCAACTGATAAACCCTAATATGTAAACCCTAAATCCTAATATGAAAACCCTTATCCCTAAAACCTTAATGATTAACACTAAATGATAAACCCTAAACTCTAAATCCTAATCTCTAAACACCTGATTAAGTATTTGTTTCTCTTTGATCATAGAATGGGTAGATCATCGATGTCCATTCCAAATTGCTAGACACCAAAGTCTATTACCAACCTTGATAAGTTTATAATATTTACAGAGGAACATAAGAAATGACCTAGAGATAGTGACTATTGTCCATGTAGGAATTGCGGTAACAACTTGAAAGTCGAGAATGTTGACGAAATCAAAAGTCATGTCATGTGCATTGGGATTGTAAATGGCTATAAAAATGGTATTGATATGGAGAGATTCCAACTATGATATCACTAGATGTCGATAACAATACTTTTTTTGAACAAGAAATTGCTGATGATATTACTGATGATAATGTAGATGTGAATGACCCATTTCCAATAGACATGGTTGATGGAATTCTAGATAGTTGTGGGGTACAACACACCATTCCACCTCCCTTATTTAGGAACATTACGCATGATGTTAAGAGATTGTTATCCTTAATTTGTACTAAGTTTAGGAAGTTCAGCGCTATGTTGAGAATGTATACTCTAGAGCGATAAAAGCTTCACATCATTGTTGTCTCTATTGAATGAAATTCTTCCTGAAGGCAACAAGCTTCTAATATCAAAAAACGAATTAAAGAAAATGTTGTGCCCAATGGGAATGAAGGCTAAGAAGATACACAGATGCCCTAATGACTGTGTGTTATTTCAAAAGGACTACATCGATTTAATAGATTGTCTAAAATGTGGGGCATCAAGGTATAAAATGAGGACTTCGGGGAAGTCAAAACTATCTCTCCTTCGAAAGTGATGGTGTATCTACCTATAATACCATGGTTTCAATGCTTTTTACCAATACCGGGGATGCAGAGAGTTTAATGTGGCATGTAGAGGAAAAGAAAAATAATGATGGAATCCTACGACATGCGTCTAATTCCCCACGGTGGTAGAAGATTGACTTATTATACCATGTATTTGGTGAAGTATTCAAGAATCTAAGACTTGGGCTTTCTACCTACGTGATGAGTTCATACAGCACATTGAGCAGCCAACATAGCACTCGGCCTATCATGATTGTTATATACAACATTCCTCCCTAGTTGTGTATGAAAAAGAAGTATGTCATGTTGTCGTTGTTGGTATCAGGCCCTAAACAACCTGGAAATGATATCAATGTTTAACTTGAACCTCTAATTGATGACAAAGAAACTTTGGGTAGAAGTTGTGATGACCTATGATGCTTCACATAGAGAGACATCTAGTTTGCATGCTATGTTATTTTGTACTATTTATGACTTTCCAATATATGGGAATTTGTCTAGATACAGTGTAAAAGGATCCAAAGCATGCCATATATGTGAGGATAACACTAATTCAATATGAACAAAACATGGAGACAAGTATGTATAACTTGGTCATAAAAGGTTTCTTCCAAAAGTTCATCCTTACCAAAGGTTGCATAAAACGTTCAATGGATTGAATGAGGAACTAGATGCTCCTAAATCTATATCAGGG